>OV884048.1:15922500-17202760 GCA_930367265.1 Catocala fraxini | reverse complement strand
GTGGGATCTTTTGTGTCAACACTCTCCCAATAACGACTGCCATAGATGTTCATGGCAGCCGGGACCGATGGCTTAACGTGCTCTCCGAGGCACGGAGCAGGCGATAATTGTCAATCAATACGCACATAATTTCGAAAAGTTATATAACTTCCGAGAGTCTGAGGTGCGCGACGTGGGTTTGAACCTGAGACCCTCTGCATTGTAGTGTGTTGGTCTCTCCACTGAACTATCGCTGCTCAGTGTTGTTAGACACTTACTTTATATGTACTTTGATTTATTTTTGTTTTGGTTTCGTTTAGCTAAGTTTATTTTTGTAACAATTTCTTTTTATTTCATACTTGTTATTATGTGTTTGTGGTATGTGTCAAATAAATAATTCATCTTTCTTTTCATTTCTTTCTTTCTAAAATATTTAACTCTAAATATGGGTGTCATACACCAGTGTCTATGCCTATAATGTATATCTGAAAAATAATGTAACTGCGCCCTATTCCTGGCTCCAAACCAATGAATTAAAATTTTATGGTACTTGTTATATATGTACCTAGCCCTAAATCTGCTGGTGCATATTTACAACCGAGTTTGCAGCCGAGTGACGGGAACAGACGCGAGGCGCCGACGCTGTGCAACGTGAGGCGTCGGACAACTGACATCGCGGCCCCTTCAACACGTCACTTTAGATCTAGCATCGATTGATTGTCGACAGCTATAATTAATTGCAATTTTTTGATTGAATAAATTTTGTAATAAATAATTATGCATTATTTTGCATCCTCCGGCTACAGCCGTCGTAATTCACTTGCAAACATTTTATATATTTATTATTTAAACATTGAAACAATCGCATTACATCACTATCAATCGGCGCCAGCTCATTTTCGGGGTCACAGAAGTTACCAAGTTAGTTCTGTGTTTAATTATCGACTAGAATATGTGCTAATATTGATAAGCCAATACTGCGGTTTTCCATTGTATAGGGGCTATATTAATTGACGCTTAAATATGACCACATCTTTCTGATACACTCTGTGTAAGCGTGAGGCTATGTATATATGTATTAAAAAAACCCATATAATAATAATATCAGCCCTGTATTAAACTGTCCCACTGCTGGGCACGAGCCTCTTCTCAGTGTGAGGGTTAGACTATAAACCACCACGCTGGCCCAGTGCAGGTTGGCAGACTTCACATATATTCAAAAACTTTATGGAGAACTCTCAGACATGCAGGTTTCCTCACAATATTTTCCTTCAGCGTTAAAGCAAGCGATAATTAACTATTTAATACGCACGTACTTAACTTCGAAAAGTCAGATGTGCACGCCTTGGGATCGAACTCGAGACCTCTGCGTGGCAGTCCAACGGTTACCCACTAGATTATCGCCGCTGTATATACACATATACGAGCAGCGATAGCTCAGTGGGGAGACCAACAGACTGCTATGCAGAGGGTCTCGGGTTCGAACCCACGTCGCGCACCTCTGACTTTTCGAAATTATGTGCGTATTGGTTGACAATTATCGCCGGCTCCGTGCCTCGGAGAGCACGTTAAGCCGTCGGTCCCGGCTGCCATGAACATCTATGGCAATCGTTATTGGGAGAGTGTTGACATAAAAGATCCCACTGGGTCGAAGTGTCGCCGGTCTGCACTGACTGGCCTTCACGTAAGATAAGATAGCCATATACCCTCACATATACCCATAGCTTAAGTACCCATATTATTATTACATAGATTTTGCTCAATGATATAATCCCTACTTCCCTACTAATATTATAAATGTGAAAGTAACTCTGTCTATCTGTAACGCTTTCACGCCTAAACCACTCAACTGGTATGGATGAAATTTAGTACAGAGATAGGCTAGATCTTGGGAAAGGACATAGATTATCTTTTGTTATAAAAAAAGATATAAAGGAGTTGAAATAAGGGATGACAGTTTATATGGTAATTCGTCATTATCGAAGATAAAACCATCAAACTTTGTATTTAGGCATTTGAAAGAAAGAAAGAAGAAAGAAAATAATTTTATTTGTTCCACGCTCATTATATAAGGTAACAGAAAACACAACCAAAAGTACATATAGAACAAATAAGGTCCTGCGTCAGCAATGTTGCAGTATATCCACAACGCTGGTATTCTCGCAGACCCTGAATGATTTCGGTGCATGTAGGCAGTAACATACATACATACAACTCAATTAAAAACAAAATATCAAAAAACAAAAAAAAGAGTAACTTAAATAAATTAGGCAGAAGGTGGATGGCAGAAAGTAATTTCATACTAAATAATAATATTGGTATCTATATAATATAATACTTATATGTATACACACCTATATATAAGATAAATAATACATTTGATCTTCTTCTTTTCTTCTTTTCGTGTGGTTAGTGGCCAACCTGTTGTCAAGAGTTGTTCAAGCCCCCCGTAGGCCTCTGACATGGCTTACTGCTGGCTGACTGCTGTCAAATTGACAACAACCGGGACCGACATTTTACGTGCCCTCCGAGCGGTCACCTATTTATAGACTTACCGCACCCAACGTTGCTTAACCTCGCTAATCGTTTACCGGTTAGTGATTGCAACTGGCTATGAGGCATTTGATAAGAAGTAAACAAAAATTTTGTACCAGCGTTTTTGAAACTTCGACCTACATGGGGATGAAATAGAAGATGAAAGTTCGTATGGAAGTTCAAACAAATCTGTCTATGTTTTTTATACTTATATTTATCGGATGCATGATTAGTAAAAAAGTTTTGTGTGTATATTATTTGCAAAACAAGTAAAGAATCTAAAAAGAAAAATTGCTCAGAGCAAGTATTCTACGTGGACGAAGTCGCTGGCAAAAGTACTAGCTTTTCTATAAAATCTTCTAAGATAAGATTATTAATTAAGACGGAAGATTGTGTGTAGTCTATTAAGACTACATACAATCTTTCGTCTTAATTAATTAAAGTGTGAAACAACCAATAATTGGACCCACTCAAGCGTGAGTGCCCAACTCACACTTGACCGGTTTTAATTATTCACACCATTATTGACCCTATACCTTTGATGCGCTATTCCAAGTTGTATTTAGCTCATTTAATTTAATTAGCATTAGCTGGTATAGCCCAATGGGTATGATAAGGCACTTGCAATCAAGAGGCCGTGGTTTCGAATCCTATATATACATTTCTTTTGTCCATTAGCCTTTATTATTCCCAAGTCACTTGGGGTCGGCTTTCCTGGTCTAACCGGATTTGACTGGATATCAGTTTTTACACGGAGCGGCTGCCACCTGACCTCCGCGACCCGAAGGCTAATGATACCCTAAGGCTAGACCAGTGTCAGGATATTAGAGGGTACTGACTTTCCCAATAATGACTGCCATAGATGTTCATGGCAGTCGGGACCGACGGCTTAACGTGCTCTCCGAGGCAATAATATATGCATATAATTCCGAAAAGTCATAAAACTTTCGAAAGTCAGAGGTGCGCGATGTGGGTTCGAACGCGAGACCCTCTGCATTGCAGTCTGTTGGTCTCCCCACTGAGCTATTGCTGCTAGTATTTTGTAACCAAATATATACTAATATTATAAAGCTGAAGAGTTTGTTTGTTTGGTTGAACGCGCTAATCTCGGGAACTACTGGTTCGAATTGAAAATTCTTTCAGTGTTGGTTAGCCCATTTATCGAGGAAGGCTATAAGCTATATAACATCACGCTAAGACCAATAGAAGCAGAGCGTATATGAAAAATGTTGCAAAAACGAGGAAACTTTCATATTGATTCTATCCTGATTGATTCTATGCTGTAGAAATGAAAGCGCTGAGAAATATATGTGGTGTGACTCTGAAAGATAGAATAAGGAATAGTGTGATTAGAGAGAGATGCGGCATGAAAGTGGATATAGTGACAAGAATAGAAAAGAGTATGTTAAGCTGGTTTGGGCATGTAAAAAGAATGGACGAGGAAAGACTGACTAAGAAAGTTTATAAGGCTAGTGTGAATGGAACAGTCGCAAGAGGAAGAGCCTAGGCGAACGTTTCTTGATCAGATCGTTCTGGACAAAGGCCCGGTTAAGAGCACCTTGAACCGACGGGCGTTTATGAGGAATGTGATGAAAGTGAATGAAGCCAGAGAAGTGTATCAGGATCGTAGCAAATGGAAATCCGTAGTCTCTGCCTACCCCTCTGGGAAACAAGCGTAAATCTATGTATGTATGTATGTATGATTCTATCCTAACTAATATTATAAATTCCATTGTGAGTTTATATGTTACGCTATCACGCCTTAACTACTGGACCGATTATCATGAAATTTCGCAAACGTTGTCAGAGGTACAGCAAAGAACAGGAACTGTTCCTGAGGGACAGAAATTTATTGAAAATTTACATTAATGCGCTCGAAGCCGTGGGCAGAATCCAGTTAGGTACAATATAACTGAAATTGCTAGTAAGCCTAAAAAAATAGTTATTTAGCCAGAATACGAATACCTTCTAACCCCGGAGCCAAATAGATATATAAGAGTTATCTTTAAAACATTATTCGCAGGTGTTCACTCGAGAAAATCTCGTTGCCTTCTCATATATTTGTAAGTAATTATCGGAACAATCGTGTAGTTTCCGGGCCACTGGTAATCCTTTTAGTGTCGCGGCTTGTGTGAGATCGTTGAATTAATTACTTATTTTTCCTGTATACCTCTGATTTTATCATTAAGGTATGTAGGGATGTATAAAAAAATGTATGTATATAAAGATACGCCTGTATGTACTTAAAGAGATACATTATATTCACATTATGTTAGCTGCGGCAAAGATTTAAATCATAATTGTGCCCTCACTATACTTAGGCCGCACGAAAATGTGTCCGCATTCAGAGTGAGTTTACATATCAGATAGAGAACGATAGTGTACAATTTTTCATATGAGTAAAAGTGATAATGCTATTTTTTTATAGTAGTAGTAATTATTATATGGTTCAGAGCTCATTTGTTTTGTGGCGTTGTGCTGACATTAGAGGCTCATATATGGGATTGGCAACACGCAATTCTGTCCTTGGTAGATACCAGGGATAGCGCTCGTGTGTTGTGCCCGGTAAATAGTTACTTTCAGATAGGTTATATACTTAATGCCACCTTAAAATAAGAGAAAAGAAACTCAACATCAAACTGAACCAGATGTTGATACTCTTTCACTCTCTCCCCCTCTCTCTCTCTCTCTCAATCCCCAACAATTTATAATACTTATCACACATGATAGGGACAGCCCTTCTCGCGTTCTTACTCCACTTGACCACCCTGGCCTTACCATCTAAAGCAGTTTTGTCGACGTCAATCTTACAATTGGATACCGGAGTAAGAAGAATCCAATCAAAGCATGGTCGTCTTCAGAAGTTTTATCCACGTCATTCCCAAAATCATATTCTGAATTGAAAAGTATCCTTTTTGTCTCCAAGGCATGGTTTATTTCTGTATCAAGTTTTATTTAAATCCATTCAGCGGTTTCCGCAAAGATTGAGTAACACATCAAACATCCAAACATCAATAGTGTAATTTACCAATATTAGGTTTAAATAAATATGAGCAGTATTTTATAGTATACTTCAGTTGAAAATAAAATGAATCTTAAATAAAACGAGAGCGCCAACAGTACTTGGTTTTATAAAAGGCAGCAAATTCACACAATGCATAAATTATAAGGCTTCCCGGAAGGTTATTTTAAATACTGGCACTAGCTTTCAAAGAGTTAAAATAACCTCATTGCAAGTTAAATATAGCTGATAACAACAACTTGCGTCGTTAGTATTCTGGTGTATTGTAAAAAGCACGGATGTCTTTGTTGTCTAAATGGTCGACGCTCGCTTTTGCCACTGCTCCGAGAGCTGAGGGTTCAATATTGTGTGATCTACATATGAGTTGTTCCGAGTCTAATTGTTTTTATGATCGTTGTTTGAATATTAGTAAAGTCTTTCGGGACATAAGATAATTATATTTTAATGAAGAAATACTTACCTATATATTTTGAAATAGCCAGTTGCACTCACTGATCGGTAAACGAATAGCGAGGTTAAACAACGTTGGGTGCGGTCAGTCTATAGATCCTGGGGGTGGCGGGCTTTGTGGGCCTGCCCGCCATCCGTTCAGCACCAGGTCTGAGAGGCGGCATGCGTGTTCCCACGCGCGCCTCTGTTTCGAGTCCGTCTCCCCTCTAGGGGGGACAGTAGGGATAATTTGTGAGGAGTGCCTTTGGGTAGGTCTTTCGTGTAGTGGCCTGCCGTTTTCATACGGCGGGTCGAAACCTCGGCGGGGTCGCGACCGCATGCGAAAGTGATTCGCGCGGCCCCGTCGATAGTGGTTGTGTCGAGGAACACCGTGGTAGGTTTAGTCGGTCAGTCTATAGATGGGTGACCGCTTAGTGGTATTTCATCTGAGCATCTCTGTGCTTCGGAGGGCACGTAAAAAGTCGGTCCCAGTTGTTGTCAAATTGACAGCAGTCGTTAAGCCATGTCAGAGGCCTACGGCTTGAACAACTCTTGACAACAGGTTGGCCACTAACCACACGAGAAGAAGGAAGAAGAAGAAGAGTATTGAAATTAAACATAATTATGTAGGAACTTATTTGCTGGCACATGGTACATGGACTTCCCACAAGACACATCAATATGAGCAGGTATTACAGGTTTTGTCTATACTAAAGAGGAGAGATTAGATTTTATGTTTGTTTGTTTGGTTGTTTGTTTGTTTCTAAGGATTTAAGTACAAAACTAACCACACGATTTAAAAAATTATTTCACCATTAGAAAGCTATATTAGCACCCAGTAACATAGGCTCTAATAAATTTTTTTGGAAGTACTATTTCTACCCTAATCAATATTTACGCAAGCGAAGCCGGGGGTAAACCTAGTCTAAAAATAAAATTAGACATACATGAAACTAGAGACCTCACAAAATTCTCGTGCTTCATTACAAGACATAAAAAAATCCATACAACAGAAAAAAAAAAACACGTGTGTGGCCAGTATTAATATCTCTGTTACCACAATATTTATGAAAAAGTATACATTACTGTAACCTTTAATAGCACTTAACTTCAAGATTGGTTCTAATTTTAGAAAGAGAAACTCTTCAGGAGGCGTTTAGTATATTTTATGGAAGTACTTTAAACTTTTAAAGTACGCACTCGAAAGTTCGGCATCAATTAACGTAGGTATATGAAACTTTGGTGACGGTAGTTGAAAATTCAAGTGTGTAAGGCCTCGGTCTTGAAGCCAGCGGGCAGATCGCGCGTCGCTTGAGCGGCGTAGTGTTGTGTTATGAGAAATAAGTAACAGTAAAATAAATAGTAAGTGTCTTTGTTCGCGAACGAAATGTCTAAACAACGACAACATCTTTTTGATACAAACATCGGTCGTTAAAATGCACAAAAATAAATGCAGAATACAGCATCAATACAGACGCGCGGGCACCGCTTGACTGGCGCACAACGCTCGTACGCCGCTCGTCGCGCCGGCGCCGCTGCCTTCGATGTCAGTTCGATATAAATCTATGCATTGGAACGTAATAATCTATGTTGGAAAGCGCCGCTTCCGCGCCGTTACCGCTCCGCGCCCGCTGACTTCGTGTCCGATGCCTTACTGGCGAGAGTTCCTTGCCAGTTCTTCAAATACAAATTGTTTTAATTGTGGCTTATGAGTACAGACGATGTTTACTTTATAATAAGATATGCTAGTGCACGAGTGGCGTATTGGTTTATGTGATGGCCTCGCCACTTCCACTGTGCATCGAGTGTTCCGGGCTAGATCCCCATACACTTAAATCTTAAGCCCAGTACCTAAGTTTAAGAAATGAGTCGTTTTAGCTACGGACAGTTACATTTTGACATATTTTTTATCGAATATGTGTTAGCGCGGCGGCAGTTGCGAGGTGACCACTTGTCTGCGCTACGCGATCTATCAGTTTCTCTTACCTGATCTAAAAATATAGCCATCAAAATGCAGTTCTAACACCTCTATCTACCTGTAAATACTTAGAGAGGTGTATTCTATTCAAATTTTGTTAGCTACGCCAAAGATTTAAACCATATACCTATATGTAAGAGTGGAGAGACCAACAGACTGCAATGCAGAGGATCTCGGGTTCGAACTCACGTCGCGCACCTCTGACTTTCGGAAGTTATATGACTTTTCGAAATTATGTGCGTATTGATTGACAATTATCGCCTGTTCCGTGCCTCGGAGAGCACGTTAAACCGTCGGTCCCGGCTGCCATGAACACCTATGGCAGTCGTTATTGGGAGAGTGTCGACACAAAAGATCCCACTGGTTCGAAGTGTCGCCGGTCTGCACTGACTGGCCCCCACATAAGATACATACATATGTATATGTCCCCTTACTATATTATTATTTTCTGATTAAATAAGTCAACTGCCGCACTGGGATTCATTCCTGAGTCATGTTCCTTATCGCACGAAAAAGTGACAACACTAAGAAGAATGATCTTCCATATTAGTTGGAGAACGATAGTGTACAATTTTCAATATGAGTGATCGATATTTTTCTGATTTGATCTAACAATGTAGCCATTAAAATGTAGTTTTAACACATCTTATGGTGACTGGTCGACTTTGGTATCGTGGAATTCGATGATTGACTTACTACATTTTTATTTAAACAGTTAGATTAAACTACGGACCACAATCATGCCTTGTCTTGATTATTAATGTACATGTAAGTGGATGCTCCTATTTACCATACTGCTGCTTTAGTGGCTACTATCAAATTTTATTAAATGCTTGAGTATGTTCAGTAATAGTTCATGGAGAAATGGTTGCAGCACCTTACAGCTCTTATGATTGGTAACAAAAACTTGACGATTAAAAAGAGTGACCATGAGTTTCTTGCCCGTTCTTCTCATGAGCCCTACACCCTTGCTTTGCTGAACGTAGCAATAAATGTAAATTCGCAGAAAAAATTAGTGTAAATTTGACATTTATAAGTGTTACCTTGTAACCTAATCTGAATAAATTTATTTTGATTTTGATTTTGATCTATCTACTTTGGCCATTTACAAGAGTTTACAAAAATACTGAAATTATAATTTAACTAGCGATCCTCGGCTTCAGTTTAGGTGTACTTATACCAATTTATACACCTAAATGAAATCAGCATGAAAATCCATTAAGTAGTTTTTGAGTTTATTGCGAACAACAAAGACATACAGATGCGGCGGAGGATTTTGTTTTATAATATGTACTGATGGTGTTTCAAAAGAAGGCCGTATGTTTCTTCTACGTTTCTCATAGGCTTTTTAACTTTTTGCTTGAACCTGCCAATTAACATAAATGTGATTTCAGCAAATTTTGTAAACCAAGTAACCCCTTTGACGTTCATAAGTGTTACTTTATAACCTAAATAATTTATGACTTTGACTCACGTATATTTCTAGATATACATACGTACAGCAATAAGAAATCTTTTGCATAAACTCATCAAAAGTAAACAAACAAAACATAATATTGACTTCACAAACAAGTAACGCGAAGTCTTATCATGACGTTAGCGAAACCGTAACTTTATCGTATGGGGGAACGCGGCAGTACGTTACGGTACATAGGGGAAGGGAAAGCTGCTAATGTGTTGCACCTTATCGAAGAGATCAAAATCTATACGTATCATCATCCTCTTGCCCTGGTCCCAATTTATTTGGGGTCGGCGCAGTATGTCCTTTGCTTCCGTACTTCTCTGTCACCCGCCATCTGATCATTTACCCCTTTTCCTTTCAAATCCATCCTCACACAGTCCATCCATCTTTTCCTTGGCCTTCCTCTCCCGTCTCGTCCCTCTACCCTCATATCTATTACTTGCTTACCTACATACGTATCATCTCTTCGCATAACATGTCCATACCAAGCCAAACGATTTTCTTTCATCTTCTCATCTATGGGCACCACTTTCAGACTACCTCTTACGTATTCATTCCTAATTCTCTCCATTCTCGCCACTCCACACATCCATCGTAACATTATATACGCATATAGCCTTTATATTCCGTGAAATATATATTGTAATATTGGTTATAGTCCTTGACTTATGAAGAAACAGAAACACTAAATACACATTTTATAAACACATATCTATTATTATTATTAGCATTGTTTTTGTATGTGGTTTTTATCCAATATAGAAGTGAGATGAAGTGCGATGGTAAATTATGACACAAAATGGAGTGCCATCGATTTCTAAAATACGAGCACGTCTCAGTTTAGGAATCCATGTGTCAGTATTCTATTGTACAACCATCATAATGTATGCTTTCTCATGTTTTGTGTTTACATATTATGTGTTGTATTTTAAGCAATAAATATTTATTTATTTATAAGGGGTAAGCAGATATGTATTATACATACGTTTCTTGCTATGTTTTAATATTTAACTTAACCTTTTGACCGCCACAGTCATTTATACATGACAAAGCAAAATGTGTCCAGCAGTCCACGGTCACGACTACATGACGGACTTTTAAACTCTCATAAATCTTATAAAAAAGTATTGCTTTTCTTATTTGTGTTGTTAATTATGTAGCTAGACTCATCTCAATTAATATTATGTGAACTGCTTCCTATTTATTTCATCCATATTAGTACAGGATTACAATAACGATGTAAGTATTAAAGGATGAAATCGTAGCTTGGCGTCGAGAGCACGCTTTTCCTTGACGTGGTGGTCAAAGGGCGACATGAGACATTAGACTGGTCTAATAATTATATCTTTAGTATGCCTTATAATAAATTTCTGGGTATCATAAAATTAGATTGAAGAAACATTGTCTAAAAGATAATATATTAACAGTATGTATACCAAAACAATATATATTATTAGCTTTTGCCCGCGGCTCCGCTCGCTCGGCAACAGTACTTTTTTCTGGATGAGAGGTACCCTATGTCCTTTTCTGTACTTTTGAGAACTTTGATGTCAAATTTCATGATAATCGGTCGAGTAGTTAAGGCGGCAAAGTGTAACAAAAATACAAACTCACCATTGCTTTAATAACATTTTTTGGAAGTTTTATTGGAATGCCAGATTATTTAAAACGTAGGTATTCTGTCTAGCCGCCGGTATGCCAATACGACTAAATATGTTAAGGTTGAACGGAGGTGACCCTTTGTTTATTTAACATGTTTAATTATTTGAGCGGATTATTTGAATGGTGATGAAAATTATGCTTGCATGTCATGGTAGTTATGGCAACATACAATGCCTAAATAATTATGCAGAATTGATATTACGCGGAACGAACATTAGGATAAATAAAAACGGAATAATACATAATGACAAAAATTATATGCGAATCAAAAGTGTATCAACAGAAGCTAAGACTGCTTTCATTTTTAATATTAAAATATGAAACTTTCCCTAATATCGATATCCAAACATTTTATTCTACGCTTGGAATTTGTAGGACTATAAAATATAGTATTTAAAAAAATAAGACATCCACCGCACCAGGAATAATTCCGACTCAGAATAATTATTGTGGATCACATAAATATTGGTCCTGTTATGGCATCGAACCCTCAACACTTGGCGTAATGTCAAAGGATAAACATTTAGATGACCAACTTAAAAGATGATTATTTTAATTCAGTTCAGTCCACGATGCTATCTATCACCAATTCTTTACGACACTAAAATACCACACAATTATATTACAAAAGCTATAGATTAATTTGTATCTATTATCCCAGCTTTTCTCGACAAAATAGCCATACTGTATCATAGATTTAGCTACAGAATAAAACTATCTCCAGCCCCCAACCCACTATAAGTGAAAACCTTCAGATAAGAACAGATAGATGACTTATGAGACTTTCCCATTGTCGTACGCCAGTAAAGTCCTTCCCATTATTTATGTGTCCTCTTATGTTACCCCTGGGATGGAAAAAATGCGGGTGAAACTTACCCACAAACATGGGGAAATCATAACCCGTCTTTTATAGCAAGCCTACAATCACTCTCCGGGGTATGGTGAACAGAATTTGTGATTTTCGAAACTGACTTTTTGTTTTGTGATCGATTCTATCTAGTGGTAATGGGCTAGGATTTATTTCAGCGGTGTGAAGGCCAATGCTGTGCGTAAGATTACGGGTTGTATTCCAAGGTCAGGCAAAATGTTAGTAAGTTTTACTGTCAAGGAATTCGGAGTAGTAACGTGGTGTCTAGATCTGTGGCCGATAGACGGCTTTAGACTTGTGTTGTATTATTAAAAGTATTTTTCCTCTTAGATGAAAGTGCCATGCTTTGCTTATATACATATGTTTGATCATAATCTGTAAATAGTGATTTGTTCACAAGTTAAATTATAAAAATTATTTACGGAAATATTCAGATAATAATTATCGCCTGCTCCGTGCCTCGGAGAGCACGTTAAGCCGTCGGTCCCGGCTGCCATGAACATCTATGGCAGTCGTTATTGGGAAAGTCAGTACCCTCTAATATCCTGACACTGGTCTAGCCTTAGGTTATCGTTAGCCTTCGGGTTGCGAAGGTCAGGTGGCAGCTGCTCCGTGTAAAATCTGATATCCAGTCAAAGCCGGTTAGACTAGAAAAGCCGACCCCAAGAGACCTGGGAATAATAAAGGCTAAGGGAGAAGAATTTACGGAAATATATTATTGGCTTTAATAAAAAGTGTTACACTTATATTTTTAAACAAATTGTTACGTTATTACTGATGGTCTTCTTACTAAAATGAATAAATCAAATTATATATGCAATGAAATAAAGGAGACAGATGTCGTGTGTGTCGTGTGTCGTGTATCGCTCCCGGCCGTGGTTCAATCTATGGTCCGGAGCAAGAGGCCGTGGAACGCCGTTGCCTCCTTTTGTGAAGAAGTCATGTCCATCAAGGAGGCGGCGGAGCGGGAGAGGGATCGTTTAAACCCTTTCCCCAACTGCCGGAGGACGCAAGATGACCTTCAGCCACCCTGAGGTTTGACCTGGGGATGGTGAGCTTCGTGGGCCCGCCACCTGATCAGCACCAGGTCCGAGTGGCGGCGTGCGTGTTCCCACGCGCGCCTCTATGTCGTGTGTCCGTCCCCCCCCACAAGGGGGGACAGTAAGGCTTAAATCTAGTGATGACTAAAGGCTATTCTTATTGTGTAGTGGCCTGCTGTTTCATACGGCGGTCCAAAACCTCGGCGGGGTCGCGACCCTATGTGAAAATGTTTCGCGCGGCCCCGCCGATTGCGGTTTTGTCGAGGAACACCATGATAGGTTTAGTCCAACCGGTGAGTCCGACATAACCCCTCCGGCCGGCCCCGCGGAAGGATATGCGTCAAAGCATTCCCCTATGTACAAAGAAAAAGAAAAATTTGTAACAGTACCTAATATTGTCTTCTGTTTACGCGAATGTTATTCATTGAAATTAAACTACTATATACGGATTTTATCGCGTTGTTTATTTGACACTTTATTACATAATTTTGAAAATTGTTACACTACTACTACTACTATTAAACTTTACTAATTTTTAAGCTAATTAAATTATTATTAAAACTATTTAGATTTAATTTAATTTTACACTTTCCCCGACGTTTCGGTTGCTTTTCAGCAGCCATGGTCACGGGGAGGCCAAGATGGCAGTTGTCTCAATTTTCTACAGTACAGTACCTATTTAAGCGGCAGGTATGGTGTTGCCAGTGAGCAGAAATAAAATGAAAGGATTCTTATTATAGTAGTATATATTATATGTTAGTATTAGTTTTTATATTGTTTTGCATTTTTCTTTTTCTTTTTTGGTATATCTTCATGCTTTGAGTGTGCCCTTTTGTGTGCCAAAATAAATATACTTTCTTTCTTTCTTTTTTCTATTTTAGAATACAATATAGCTTAAGTTACTCGGTGATAATACAGCTTTCTAATCGTGAAATAATATTTTGAAACAGTTTGTTTTTGAGTTGAATCCTTAAAAAAAACAAATCTTGCCTCATTATAATATTAACATAGATATTGTCTTCTGTTTACGCGAATATTATTCATTGAAATTAAACTACTATATACGGATTTCATCGCGTTGTTTATTTGACACTTTATGACATAATTTTGAAAACTGTTACACTACTACTACTATTAAACTTTACTAATTTTTAAGCTAATTAAATTATTATTAAAAGTATTAAAACTATTTAGATTTAATTAAATTTTACACTTTCCCCGAGGTTTCGGTTGTTTTTCAGCAGCCATGGTCACGGGGAGACTAAGATGGTAGTTGTCTCAATGTTCCAGTGTAGTTATTTCAAAGTACCCGAACATAATTTAATCATTGGTGTTTCTGTTTACGCAGAATGAGCTCAAAGTATCATGAAGTCTAGCTGTTAAAATCCGTATATAGTAGTTTAATTTCAATTAACATAGATCATTACCGTTTATTTACAATACTTCGCGTTTCTATATATTATGGCCATAAATAAATAAAAATGAACTGTATTTTTATTGTTAAAATATTCCATTCTATACAATCAGACTATCTATAAATGAGCAGCGATAGCTCAGTGGGTAGACCTACAGACTGCAATGCAGAGGGTCTCGGGTGCGAACCCACGTCGCGCACCTCTGACTTTCGGAAGTTATATGACTTTTCGAAATTAAGTGCGTATTGATTGACAATTATCGCCTGCTCCGTGCCTCGGAGAGCACGTTAAGCCGACGGTCCCGGCTGCCATGAACATCTATGGCAGTCGTTATTGGAGAGTGTCGACACAAAAGATCCCACTGGGTCGAAGTGTCGCTGGTCTGCACTGACTAGCCCCACATAAGATACATACATCTATAAATATGCAGTAAATCTTATGATTAACTATAATATTCTTTTTGGATAATGACACGTGCAGCTTGGCTGGCGTTGTAGTTCAATTGGTTACCTCAACATTGTCACTGCAGCGAGTAAGTTTGGATCCCAAACCGGTTAAATCAATGTGTTATTTACATATAGTAGTTCCGAGTCTTGATGAGTCTTTTTATTGTTAGATTTTTTATAGTCAGTAGTATATGGCATAATGGCTGCAACACCTTGTTAAACTGATTTGTAAAATACTGAAATTATATTTAATTGGCGATTTAAAAGAGTGGCCGTGAGTTTCTTGCAGGTTTCTTCTCATAGGCTCAACCCTTTACCTGAACCTAGCAACTAACCTAAATGTAGCTTCAGTAACTTAGTAAACTCACTAACCTATATATTTTGACGTTCATAAGTGTAACTTTGTGACCTCAATGAATAAATGATTTTTGACTTTGACGTTGTTTGAATGTGTGTAGAGATGCACCATAATACAAGAATTAAACAAAGCGAGGGAGAATTCTTCAAAAAATAAATCTATATTTACAACTCTCGCAGTATTAGTAGATACTGTGTCGCGGGGGACTTAACAAACATTCAAACAATGGACACAAAAAATACCCTGACTCGAAATAACCATTTGTGGATCACATTATATTTTTGTACCGTGGCGGATTCGAACCGACAACACTCGGCGCAATGGCAGTGGCGAGGTGTCCACTTGAACCACTACGTCGGCATAGGCAGAGTCGGCAGAGTTCGAAAAAATGGTTAAAGTAATATGCATAGGTCACGTGATACCACGTGACCTTGAGGTCAGAGTCATTTCGGGGGAATATCGACTATGCTGAGACGAATGGCGTTGACCGTGAGCCTCTAGCTCTTACGGTTCTTGAGTTGGAAGTTGTATAACAGACAGACGGACGGACGGACGAAGGTGTAATATAAGAGTTTTTTCGTGATGCAGGCATAAATCAATTGGCTTAATTTAAAAAGCCTTCTGCACAAATTGTATAAAGGCGGAACGGTAATGCCTTAGGCACACTCTGCCCCTTGTGTTTGTAGAATCACAACAAAATGTTTTTTAACTTTGAATAAGTTCAATAATTGTATTCAACATCACATACGAATAATATATGATCAACTTAATATACAGAGTATACTAGTAATGTGTTCATATTAAAGAATAATAAAATAAAGAGAGCTCAAAAATGATATCTTGAATTCTTTATGTATGGAAATCCAGCTTCCAAATGTTTGTGTTGGCAAAACTCAAAAAATGGTCAATGATTTAATAATCATATCAGCCCTGTATTTATAATAAACTGTCTCATTGGCGAGCACGGGCGCCTTCTTAGTGTGTGAGGATTAGGCCACAGTCCCCCACTCTGGCCTAGTGCCGGTTGGCAGACTTCATATAATTATCTTCGAGAACATTGTGTAGAACTCACATACTTGCAAGTTTTCCCACGATGTTATATGTCACCGTCAAAGCAAGCGATAATTACCGAATTAATATAAATTAATGGTTTAACTTAAATTAAATAAAATCTACTTTTATGCCGATATCACTATAGGACTGGGGATTAAAAATATCTAACTGAGCCACTGCACAGCGTTTCCGGGTTTAATTAGTGTAGTAATCATTATTAGAATAATATACGCTCCAAAATTAGAACACACATTTCAAAAGAATCCAATACAATACCACAACATCCCTATACACGATATCAACCAAATCTTGCGTGTAAAATTACAACCGGCCCGGATAAACTCAGTAGGATCCTTTCTTATCAGGATAAAACTGAAAAATGCGACTAAACCATGTTATAGGGAATAATAACCGCGTTGAAAGCCCCATGGGCGACATCGATTCCAGCCATGATAATATGATATATTTTAGGCTCTTAGAATATATTATAGTACCTTTGTTGCTGAGGATAAATGGATGCGAAGGGAAGGGATGATTGATTCAGAAGGAAGTCCTTGAAACTGAATGTTAGAAGACGTTTTCAATGAGAGTACTTAAGGCTTGATCACAATAGGCAGAAGGGTTTAATATGTTATCGACAATGGTGCCAGATTTATAATGGTGTAACAGTGTATTGATTTTAATTGTTTGGTTCGTCTTTGTTGGGAAAGGAATACGTTGACAATCTCATATTGAACGCAAAATCAGAATACAATTTTGATTACTGCGTGTTATAATTACATGTCGGCAGCTGTATCTTTCGTGCTGTGTAATGGGAAGCGAGCCATTGTTATCTGTAGATTGCATTCCTTCTTTTTCTTTTAAAATATATCTTTAGACTAAGATTAATTTCTGTAGCGTGGTGAGTTTTACTAACATTCAAAGAGGACGCATGATGAACATCCAGATTTGAACGATGCATTTGAGAATCACGTTTTTTTATCTCGTGTGAAAATCGAATGCTCTGTGCTATAGTATTGAAGAGGTGACCACCTAAGCCATCAGTGCAGACCAATAGTTAGAACATGTTTCTAAAGTCCAAATCCACCTCGAAACTGCATAGTCGACCAAGTGTAAGCGCAACTCATGCTACAGGAATCACTTTGCAATTGTGTTTGTATTACGTACGGATAGTATTAATTTCATTTTCATGATTTTTATCTTGTACGTTGTGAAATAATAAAGTTTAATTTATTAGGGATGTAACCAATTTTGCGTTTAATTATAAAAAGCAAAAAATCTTTTAGACAACAACTGCATGGATGGCGTAGCGGGCAAGAAGTCGCCTCTGCCACAGCGATGAGTGTTAGAGGCTCGAAAGCTGCTCGGAGTCATTAGTATTATTGTTCTGGGTCTGGATATGTTTGTGGCCGTTGGTTGTTACATTTGTCTCCAAATCGCTTGCGATACAAAGCTTATCCCTTGTGCCAGAGTTGTAAAATAATGACACAGTAGTAGATAATAATTCTTATACCATAGGCTACTTAATAAACAGAACAACCAACAAAGTACACCCAGATTTATAACAATTATTTCTGGATCACACAACTGGCCTGTTTGAGGATCGAACCCAAAACTTTTAACGCGATTTAAAAGCAGGGTGACCACTCAAACGATCCATCCATGAACTCAGTTATACGTACCATCCTGAGATAACTTTGTTTCTATACCGAGTGTAGTTCGCATTCATGTATTTAACGTTTATAAAGGCTTCCGTTTACAAACTTATTCAAATTCGATGGTACAGTCAACAATATAAATAACTGAATATTTAACTAACCAGGATTAGATGACAATACTAATAAATTTTACCAGTTACTTCTTTAAGTCATACCTAACAACTTTTAATCACTTTTATCACTTTTTACGAAATTTAATAATTTTCCAAATAACATCGTAATAATATTGTCTTCTGTTTACGCGAATATTATTAATTGAACTACTATTTACGGATTTTATCGCGTTGTTTATTTGACACTTTATTACATAATTTTGAAAAACTGTTACACTGCTACTACTATTAAACTTTACTAATTTTTAAGCTAATTGAATTATTATTAAAACTATTTAGATTTAATTTAATTTTTCACTTTCCCCGACGTTTCGGTTGCTTTTCAGCAGCCATGGTCACGGAGAGACTAAGATGGTAGTTGTCTCAATGTTCTAGTATAGTTATTTCAAAGTACCCGAACATAATTTAATCATTGGTGTTTCTATTTACGCAGAATGAGCTTAAAGTATCATAAAGTCTAGCTGTGGTTTGCTTCTTCTTGGGTTTGACTATTTTTTTTACTGGATCCCAAGATGGTGGTACAAAAAAAAAGGTACAACATCGTAATAAGTTAAAATTCCGAAATAACGCACAACGCCGCCCATTTCACGGTGTATTGTTTGGTTACGCCCCTTATTTCTGTTGCCGTCACGTGTAGTGACTTCTTAATCGTGCGATTAGAGCAAGCAATTTTAATATTTTAATTTTTGTACGAATAATAAATTAAGTGATGTATTATAAAAAGTTATAGAACAAGAGTTGTTAAGTAAGGTATAAATAGTTATTAGTATATTAAATAAATTTCTAGTGTGTATCGACTTATAACGGTGAAGAAAAACATCGTGAGGAAACCTGCATGTCAGAGTGATCAAAATTTTTTTTTGTGGTATCTGAGGCAAACTTGTAGCCGAATCGCCTGATGGTAAGCGATTACCGTCGCCCATGGACATCCGCAACACCAGAGGAGTCACAAATGCGTTGCCAGCCTTTTAAAATTTCCCACCAGGAGGGGAGGGCAGGCTGGGCCTCTGGTACCCTCACTCACTCAACGAAACACAACGCACGTGCTATTTCACGCTGGTTTTCTGTGAGGCCGTGGTATCACTCCGGTCGAGCAGGCCCATTCGTGCCAAAGCGTGGCTCTCCCACGGTGAAAAATGTCAACCTGCACTGGGACAGCGTAGTGGACTATGACCTAACCAATCTCCCACTGACAAGAGGCCCGTGCTCAGCAGTGGGACAGTTTAATGCAAGGCTGATCATATATTTTATTGACTCATGTTGCTGACTGTACTGCAGGAGTAATACCATATTTTAACATTTAAACGTTCATTAGCATTGCTTTGAAAACATACTGATGCTACATTTAGTTTTAGTTTTGTGTATTGCGGAGTTAATTCGTGTTTATGTAAATACAGAAGCTTCTGTAAAGCATTTGAGACTACCTAGATATTAGTATAGCTTATAGAAATATTTTTATATGCCTGAATGTTGCAACGTAAATTAATATTCAATACCATTATACATCGTGTAACAATGAGCTAGTTAATATTTAAAAATAGTATAGGACTGGGATTAGAACTGATAGAATCTTTATAATTTAAAGGAAAACAATATTATCCTGTTAAAATATTGTTTTTCTTCTTCTTCTTGTCGTATGGTTAGTGGCCAATCTGATGTCAAGAGTTGTTTGCCGCCCGTAGGCCTCTGACATGGCTTAACGACTGCTGTCAATTTGACAACAATCGGGACCGAAATTTTACGTGCCCTCCGAAGCACGGAGACGCTCAGATGAAAGACCACTAAGCGGTCACCCATCTATAGACTCACCGCACCCAATGTTGCTTACCCTCGCTTATCGTTTATCTATCAGTGAGTGCAACTGGCTATGAGCGATACCTAAATAAATGTTGTTACCTACAGTAAATTGATCATTAAGTAATATATGAGATTATGTTCAAATTTGTCCGAAAATTACCGAATATAACAATGAAATACTAAATTATTGGCATAATTATTAGTGATGAATTTGTGATTATGATTGAATTTGAATTTCATTTGATAAAATATAGCAGCGATAGCTGAGTGGGGAGACCAACAGACTGCAATGCAGAGGGTACGACGCACCTCTGACTTTCGGAAGTTATATGACTTTTCGAAATTATGTGCGTATTGGTTGACAATTATCGCCTGCTCCGTGCCTCGGAGAGCACGTTAAGCCGTCGGTCCCGGCTGCCATGAACATCTATGGCAGTCGTTTGGGAGAGTCAGTACCCTCTAATATCCTGATACTGGACTAACCTTAGGGTATCGTTAGCCTTCGGGTTGCGGAGGTCAGGTGGCAGCCGCTCCGTGTAAAAACTGATATCCAGTCAAATCCGATTAGACCAGAAAAGCCGACCCCAAGTGACTTGGGAATAATAAAGGCTAAGAGAGAAGAAGAGTCTATATGAAAAATATATTGTATAAACATCCTGACTTAGGCTATTATTTATGATGCTATTAAATTACATAAATACTAGACGAACTTAAACGTGTCTTATTTTAAATGTTGTATAATTTCGCATTTAGTGTGCAATCGATTTTTCCCGTACTTTTTTTAGATGAAAGGCGCTCTAACTATTATGCGAATTTTATGACGATTTGACGATTGGTCTCTACCAATTGTAATAAAATCTCGCATTTTTTATTTAAGGCGTGATAGTCAAACACATAAACATAAATCTAAATTGCGTTTTTAGTGACGCGAGATATGCGGCATAAGGATGCAGGCAGGGAGAAAAATATCAGACCGGGCGACGCTTCGCTTCACTAACACACTGTTTTACTTAGCCAGTCGCGTATCTTCCTAACATATCTTACTTCGCTACATCGCGTAGCTTTGCTGGAAACAGGCACAACATTTTATAGCTTAGCCTAATCCTCATCGCTTGTAATTCGCACCTACTCGATAGACACCCTTATATAGTGACGCGTAAATATTCAGTTTATTTCAGCAGCGTATTTATTATTGATAAATAATGTTATTACAAACACAAATTTCCGGGCAAATGCTATAATAATCATTATCATAATAATAATATTGAATCCTATATCGCGTAAGGGATTGTTCATACGGAGCAAATTAATGGGATATTTCTTGCTAATTGTTAAGGCCGATTCAGTACATATGTATTTAATGATATTTGCCCTTTACCCTGGTTTTGGCTACTTCCATACTAACTTTATATTTCTTTTATAATAACATACGTTAAATAAAAATATCCCTTCATTGTAGTGTCGAATGCTGCGTATCATTTAACTCATTAAGGATATCTTTAACGATTTAAATTCTGTATTGTCAGCTCATATATAAAGGAAAAACGTTGGAAAATGTTATAATAACTTAATAGAAATACTCAAAAATAAATAAACAAACAAATATATATGTTACATCCGGTCATTATTATGGATATGTGTGTCATCTGATGACGTTCATACACAACAGTTTAATGCGCTTCTACAGACTCGTGAAGTTGACGATCACGGTCATTCAATATCGGAACTGTACCTACTCGATTTGTGTTTAACTTATTAGACGTGTCATACTTTATTGTAAACGCAGTGCTTCTGCTGCGTGGATTCGTGCTGACCAAGTGTGTTTTCATTGCACAATACCCGTCTTTTTCAACACATAATATCATTTTGCTATAAGTACGGTTTACACATACGCAGACTAACAATGGTTAATAGCCAAAAGATAGAAATACTAGAAAATTGTATTGTATCTGAAAGTTTATCAATTCGTTGTCAATGATTCCTAAACCTCCATTCCTATGCAGCGTAAAAATGGAATGCATTTGTATTTTTATTGGCGAAGAGCTATAACGTAATCAAACAAAATTAATAAATAACAAAACTTAATGTATTCGAATATTATCTCGATTAGCTTAAAGATTCAATTAATTTGAATTTTAATCGGTAATCGTCCATCGCTAGCGCGAATGAGTCTGCAGGATCGAGCAAGTCAACCATAAAATATAATACCTTGATATATTGATGAAAATGGAAATAAATTCATACTAGAAAGCTGCCAACCGGAAAAATAACCTGACAAACAGCAAACAAATATATGTATTGAATCTGTATTACCACCCCACTTCTAGTCACAAAGCATCTAAAATTTTCCACTTCAAGCGTATTTTTGTCATCCTATTTCACTTACGACAACTGACGGAGACATAATATGCGTATTCACACAGTTGATTTACATTCGAAATAGTCGCTTCACCTCGAAACTCAATTCGCCGCAGCTAACACCGTCTGGACCCGACCTAACCTACTTTTTGTATAACACGACCATTTAAAGAAGAGCTCTGCTCTCGAGGTAAATTTAATAAAGTCGGTGCAATGTGTTGTGTGCGAATAAAACATTAGGGTTCTATCGTAATTGGACGGTGTTGGGTGGAATTATTTTGGTATTTTGGCATTACTGTGATGTATTGGTGATATTTAGTTGGGCGTGTTCTGTTTTGGGTTTTGACTAAATATTTTAATTTATATCTATGATAATATCGTAAATAGATTGAAATTAGACTATTATATACGGATTTTATCACGTTGTTTATTTGACACTTTATTACATAATTTGGAAACTGTTACACTACCACTACTATTACACTTTACTAATTTTCAAAATAATTAAATTATTAAAAGTATTTTTATTTAAGTTTACACTTTCTCCCAAGTTTCGGTTGCTTTTCAGCAGCCATGGTCACGGAGAGACTAAGATGGTAGTTGTCTATTTTGAAACCGCTACGTTTCAATCGATTCATTTGAACTTCGCAATAAGATAATGTCATTCAAAGGTTCGAAGTGATGTCTCAATATTTGAAAGTGATGGCTTTCAAATTTATAGTTAGGATAGCCATAAGCTTTAAAAGCTTTTAAAATATAATATAGCTTTTGTGTGGCAATCATTTTGCCTGCATTGGGTCAAGCCTTTTGTCGCAATTTTATGCAGCATTATCGGACAAAATGTAGGTAGCTAGGTTATTTGTGGATTACACAAATATTTATTGAACCTAAAATACTAAGTACAGAGACCGCTTACTATACCTCGATGCAGCCCCGATCCAATGCCTCTATATTCGAGCGTACTGACATTTAATTCAACAGTACAGATTGTCTTGACAGCCGGAACATGTCCTTTCTCTCTTAAAAGCCTTTAATTATAAAGTAACTTAAAGTAACAGCTGGACGTGTATTATAGAAACGTACCTATGTATAACTCATGCCAGCCTACTGTCTATTACAAATTAACATTAAATAATTCTACAAAATCCTAATTATTTAATCTCCTTTATATTATATTGTCTTCTATTTACGCGAATATTATTCATTGAAATTAAACTGCTATATACGGATTTTATCGCGTTGTTTATTTGACACTTTATTACAAAATTTTGAAAATTGTTACACTTCTACTACTATTAAACTTTACTAATTTTTAAGCTAATTAAATTATTATTAAACTATTTAGATTTAATTTATTTTTACACTTTCCCCGACGTTTCGGTTGCTTTTCAGCAGCCATGGTCACGGGGAGACTAAGATGGCAGTTGTCTCAATGTTCGGGTACTTTGAAATAACTACACTGGAACATTGAGATAACTGCCATCTTAGTCTCCCCGTGACCATGGCTGCTGAAAAGCAACCGAAACGTCGGGGAAAGTGTAAAAATAAATTAAATCTAAATAGTTTAATAATAATTTAATTAGCTTAAAAATTAGTAAAGTTTAATAGTAGTAGAAGTGTAACAATTTTCCAAATTTTGTAATAAAGTGTCAAATAAACAACGCGATAAAATCCGTATATAGCAGTTTAACTCCTTTATATTATTAAGTAATTATTGTTATAAGTTTTAGATTTGTATGGTATAATGGTTGCAACAAAATTATATTTAATTGGCGATATAAAAGTGGTGCCCATAGATGAGAAGGTGAAAGGAAATTGTTTGGCTTGGTATGGATATGTTATGCGAAGAGATGATACGTACATATGTAGATAAGCAAGTGATGGATATGAGGGTAGAGGGACGAAAAGGGATAGGAAGGCCAAGGAAAAGATGGATGGACTGCGTGAGGATGGATATGACAGGAAAAGGGGTAAATGATCAGATGACGGGTGACAGAGAAGTATGGAAGCGAAGGACATACTGCGTCGACCCCAAATAAATGGGGACCAGGGCAAGAGAATGATGATGATGGCGATTAAAAAGAGTGGCCGTGAGTTTCTTGCTGGTTTCTTCTTATATGCTTAATCCCTTTGCCTGAACCTAGCAACTAACCTAAATGTAGCTTCAGTAACTTAGTAAACTCACTAACCTATATATTTTGAAGTTCACAAGTTTTACTTCGAGACCTAGATAAACAAATGATTTTTTACATTTGGACTTGTTAAGTGTATACTTAACATTGATAACTTCGTTTAAAGAAGTGAGAATCGGCAATGAATTGCCGTAAATCTTAGAGTTCGAAAAAATGGTTCAAGTAATATACAAAGGTCACGTGATACCACGTCGGAGGTCAAAGGTCATAGTCATTTCAGGGGTATATCGATTATGCTGAGTCGAATGGCGTTGACCGCGAGTCTCTAGCTCTTACGGACAGACGGAGGGACGGACGGACAAAGCTGTTGTATAAGAGGTTTTTCGAACTCTAAAAGACAAGTCTCACACTAATAAAATAATTTAAGATACATTAAAACAACTAACTGTGTCCACAAAGAACATCCAGACTGCACCGATGGCGTAGTGATTTAAGTGGTCGCTTTGACATTGCCGCTTTGTCCAGTGTCGAATCCCGTACAGGACAAAAATTTCTGTGATCCACAAATGATTGTTCCGAGTCAGGGTGTTCTTTGTGTCCGTTGTTTAAATGTTTGTAAAGTCCGCCGCGACGAGTGCCCGAGTTGTCTTTTAGAAATAAAATATTTGGAACAACTATTTGTATATCACACAATCTTCTTGGCTCATGTAGGACCGTAATCACAACATTCAGCGTGGCTAGCGAAAATATGCGATCAGAAATGATGTCCTCCAGACCGAATTTTGGTCACGGCGGCCAATTTTAACAGAGACTGGCCATCTGCGCAGGAGATATTCTAGTGCGTGTGAGCAAACACAAATGCACTCTCTGTTCCCTAACTCTCATGATCTGATGGAGTGGTAACCCGATACGACCGGAGAGAGATCAGGCGCAGGACCAACGGCTTTACGTGATTTCCAAGGCATGGGGGTGTCTATCACTGCCAACTTCCTAACTCCGGGCTGCTGTTGAGATTTCTTAACAGAAAAACTCAATAACTTTTTGTTGGGCTGACCCGGGATTCGAACCCTAGACCTCATGCACAGCAGTCGCATTCACTATCGTTGCGCCACGGAGGCAGTTAAAAAGTCAAAAATATGGATGTAATAGACTTCTGCTTACAAAGGTTTAGAAGCGCTTTGTTGTTCACAGTGAAAACTAAACTTGCAGCAATATATGCATGGGGAGCTGTCACCCATTTGTGGCTGAACCATTAATCTGATGATTGTTGTCAGACACACCCGTCCGTGATCTATGCGTGTCCTGTTTTGTGTTTGTTCGTGTAAGTTGAATTTGTAGATAGAATTTTGTAATACATAGACTCACGGTTATATATAGTCCATTTACAACCAACCAGCTGTCCTTTCAGGAGCTATATAGCTTGCAATACATAGACTCACACTCAGAAGGTATATTGGTGGCTCTGCTAGTTTTGTACATAAATATGGCGTGCTGGTAGTTAGAAGCAATACACAGAAAATAATCTCTCTTTTAACATTTCCATTTAATTAAGAACGAATTTAGTATGAAGGTAGTAACTGGATGGTTTTTATAATGGGTGTGTTTTGCTGATGAAGTGACTTGAAGGGTTCCCTGATTGACTATAAATATGAGTTCAACTTTATTGCATGGGCTCAATACGTTATTGAAACAGTACTTTAGTAATGTCCATAAGAATCTATAATTAATTTCCAGAAAAATAAAACGGATTTAAATTAATTAATAGTTACATAAAAATATAAACATTTCTATTACGAAAGTATAATTATACCATAAATGATTACCTAAATGACGGACAACTATAACCATCATTAATATAATAAGAATTTAATAAATACTCAAGACTGCGCCGAGCGAAATGTGCCGAAACAGGCGGGCACAGTTAAGGTGATAAAATCAACACTTTTTGTTTAATACAAATATAAAATATACATTTACCATAACAATGAATGTGTTTATAATTACTCTGCGTAAAAAACTTAAAATAGTTAATATTTTCGTCTACAAAATTACGTAAATTTATACGAAAAATGCAAAAACGTAAGCTCGTGTTACGTGATTTTTAGATTATAACAGTAGAAATCTATCCTATTTTACAACTTAAACGAAACAAATAGTTATATTACAATTTGTCCGTCCCAAATATTTAAGTTAATGGTTAACAATAAAGATACATATTTATCAAAAAAGCACTTCAAAACCTTCATACAATTTAACTATGGCGGCCGCGCGCTGATTTGAATTTCGAGCTCTGTCATGCCGTCCAACCGCGTCTTACGCTCAGCGCAGTTTTAATACAAGCTAAATTCTGTCTCATTGTTAAAAAAAAATGCCCAGAATAGTTATATTACAAACAATATCAATTAAGGTGTAAATATGCTCCTCTCTCACAATTCCATTCACTGTATATTGCTGTGCCCGACAGGGTCGTCTACAATGATTAAATTATGTATTAATTTTAAGCTTACTACTTAAGTTTGCATTGTAATATCCTCCAGACCGAGTTTCGGCCTCGACGGCCAGTCTTAACGGAGACTGGCCAACTACGCAGGAGATATTATAGTGCACAAGTGTGTGCGCAAACACAAGTGCACTCTCTGTTCCCTAACTCTCATGATCCGATGGGACGGTAATTCAACACGACCGGAAAGAGATCAGGCGCAGGACCAACGGCCTTACGTGCTTTCCGAGGCACGGAGCAGGCGATAATTGTCAATCAATACGCACATAAGTTGGAGTTTTTTACACCTCCAACTTCTTAACTCCGGGCTGCTATTGAGATTTCTTAACTGAAAACCCAACAACTTTTTGTTGGCCCGACTCGGGATACAAACCCGAGACCTCATGCACAGCAATCGCTTTCATTACCGCTGCACCACGGAGACAGTCGTTAAATTGTAAAATGCAAATAAACGATTGAATATTGAGACAGTCTTGACAAAATATTGTTTCTCATTTACGTTTTTATTCATACTAGCAGTCGCCGAGTGCTCGAAATTCAACCAAAGTTTGTCTGTAAGATATTGCTGATATATGTCATTATATATTGATGTATGTAACCATAGTTACGAAGAATAGTACTACATCAACCGAACACGATTCACGATTCGACTGCGAGTGTCAAATGCAGGGTTGTGTGCGTGTAGTGTTTATTCATAAATTTAATGTATTTCTAATGCATATTTTCAATAAATATTAGGATTCGCCCCTCCTTCTCCATATAAACTTTAACTGTGCCAAATTTCATACTCCTCCCTCCGCGCAATTTTCGTAAAAATGGGTAAAAGGTTTTTGCTTCACGTATTATATATGTGGATGAATCATACCTGTACTCTCTATCTGGTCTATATATGTTTATAATTTTATTGAGTCTTGACAAGCTTACGTTAGCAAAACTCTAGTTTTCAGTCAGCACACTTGTAAGTGTGTCTTTATTAGCAAAAGCTAATAATAAAGACCGGCTATTTATACCTAGAAACATTTGTTAAATTCAAAAACGTTACAGCAATTAGTTCTTCAGCTACAAAGAGAATAAAATAACCGATAACTTGGCGTAGACCAAAATACTAATAAAATTACTTTAAATTATTTCCAAGACCATCAGCATAGAATAGATTATGCAAATAGTCTGAACGATTTGAGTTTCTATTCACGTTCAACTTCTACAAAGTCAAAGTTTTGTTCAGTTTGGCAAATGACAATCGCTTTAGATAGAAACGTTTTAGATAGCGATAAATTATATTATCTTATATCAATGTAATGTTTTTTAGTAAGACGAGAGATATGTCTGGATCGTAGCAAGTAGAAGGGGCTTGCTTAGGTAGCCAAGGAAAATAAGAACGTAAGGAGAGGTCTGCCTACGTAGTTTCTTATTTTTTAACGTGACCAAATACCTCTTGAGTCACGTAATATAAAGTTATAAAGTTGCGCTTATTTTAGTGTATGTATGTATGTATCTTATGTAGGGGCCAATCAGTGCAGACCGGCGACACTTCGAACCAGTGGGATCTTTTGTGTCAACACTCTCCCAATAACGACTGCCATAGATGTTCATGGCAGCCGGGACCGACGGCTTAACGTGCTCTCCGAGGCACGGAGCAGGCGATAATTGTCAATCAATACGCACATAATTTCGAAAAGTCATATAACTTCCGAAAGTCAGAGGTGCGCGACGTGGGTTCGAACCCGAGAACCTCTGCATTGCAGTCTGTTGGTCTCCCCACTGAGCTATCGCTACTCACTATTGCTGCTATTTTAGTGTAACACACCTGTGCTTAGCCTGCCGAGGTGAGAATCGAAGTTGGGACCTTACGATAGCATGCAAGCTAAACCGCTAGCTAATAGGACTAATAATACAATCTTAGCGAAACATTATTACACTCAAGAGAAAACAAAGAAAAAACACCTATCTTATATTTTCATTTTTATTGTTCACAGATTCTTAATTTCAGACTGTTTTTACTTTCGATTATTTTACGTAACTATATTCACAATAGTAATAATAATAATAATGATTATCGATGTTACCATTCCGCATGACGAGAATCTTGTGAAAGCTGAAAAAGAAAAAGAGTTGAAATCCTTGGACCTCGCTCACGAGATTGTCGACATGTGGCGTGTGGACTCGGCGATCATTGTGCCGATAGTCATTACAGTCAGTGGTTTAGTACCTAAGAGCCTCGACCACCACCTGCAGAGGCTCGCGTTAGATGGCTGGATCAAGTCCTTGATGCAAAAGGCAGTACTACTCGACAGGCGCGTGTTGTGAGGATATTCCTCTCTCTGGGGCCCTAACCGCAGCAGCTTGGACCCTGTTCCTGATGTCGCTGGATCATTTCAGTTTTTATATTTTTAAATATGTATAGTTTTTATATTTATATTTAAAAATGTAATTAGTAGAAAAAAAAGAGTAATAAAGAGAATAATAATAATAATAATATTCTACCACATACACACAACACCATCTAGCCCAAACTAAGCAGAGCTTGTACTATGTACTAGACAATGGATAAACATACATATATACTTTTTTTTGGAAATACCTACATATTATACATAGAAACACCCAGACTAAGACAAACATCCATATTCATGCACACATATGTTTGACTTGTGCGGGAATCGAACCCACCGACCTCAGGCGTAGCAGTCGGTTACACTAACCACTACGCCATCGAGGCCGACCTTATTTAGTAAATAAATACCTTTACTTCAAAGACGATTGTAAGTTTTCAAGCCATTTCAAGGCAGTGTTAACACAAACAAGAATAGTAGAAAATCAACATTTATTTCTAGGAATCCTTTACAGGAACATAAGAAAAATCTATATAAAAAAGTATTCAAAGCAGCGGAATGCCAACGTCGTTTCCTGATTACAGTACTCAAATGAGGTGCCAAGTTTTTTTCTTTTTAGGTTCTTGATTACAGAGATTCAAGATTCAAAAGATTCGTGCTTTTTCTGACATTTTAGTCGCATTATCTAGCATTTTATTTTAGCTTTGCCTTACTCTATTTGTGTAAATAATAAAACATAAAATTGACTTTGACTTTCATTCTTTGGGCTGTGTTTTTGGATCGTTTTGTCTGAAAATAGTCAGTTGTATCACGGTGTCTGCAGACCATGAAACGTATATAAGTTTCAGGCCGACTGTCCGTACCGTGAAACACATTTATTTCGAATTTGTCCTGCATTTCGGGACCTCTTGATTGATGAAGCAGTCCGAACAATGCAGTATAGTCATTTTGTTAGAAAGATATCCGAAGAAAATACATTGCAGAATTGTTTCGTTCAGCCCGAAATTTCGGATAGACATTTGCATGGTAGACCTACTCAATCTATGGCCTATAAGTGGCCGTAGGCTCATGCCATAACACGTCGTACGTACAATCATAATCAGCGAAATGTTGCTTTAGTGCACCTATTCTTACCTCTTTGAAGATATAGGTAAGAGACTATATGTGTATGTAAATGTGGAGCCTTTGCTGAACCTAGTGTATTAGGTATATACATATAAGCTACTTGGTGATAAAAAGGATTTCTTGTAAACTTATTTGAATATAGTTCAACCGAGTTCAGTTACGTGTTGGTAAGTACCTAATCTTTGTTCGATATTTAGTTTTGACTGCTTCTTTGGCCTGTCTGGAGATAGTGTTATAAGATTATTCTGTTAAGTAAATATAAGTCGCAAACTGTATGGCTAGGCTCGTCTTATTTACCTAGGTGCTAAACATAGCTGACGTAAATCAACCACAATTTCGTGACTATGTGTACATAGTCATATTAATTTAAAAGATCGTGGTGTATTTAGTAGTATAATTGGTGCTTACCTCTGGCAGCTAGCGCGATGAATGTTTGCGCGTGCCTGTGTACCATCTCAGTGTTGACCAGACCTCGCAGTGGCAGCCGCGACAACAACAGTGGCAGAAAGTCGTGCGCCGTCACACCGGCCACGTCCCACTTTAGCTTCGATAGCACCAATATTTACGTTACGTTGAAAATATTACAATGTTGATCACGTAAAACTTGCTCTTATGTTTACTGTTATGGTGGAATTTGCATAAAGAGGTAATACATTACACAAAAAAATATTTTTTTGTTTTATTTTTTTTACAATTTTAGGAGTACTTACAGCTAATAATACATTATTAACATAATAATAAGGTGAAGGCCAATTAAAAGTTCTCACTGATAAAATATATAACTGTGAATATAGTTATACGAAAAAGTAAACATATTGTGATATCACTCTTCAGATCTAATTAAAGAACTCGGTACACAATAGTTTTTTAATTTAATCACACTAGTAAAGAAAATGTCAATATCAACACTCCGGCATGTCGCATTGTACATGCGACTCGCTCTGATTAACTATGAGTTTTGTCTGTAATTAGAGTCTACTGCATAATAATGATTATATTGGTTGGTCATTCTATTTTTGAAATTTACGTTTATGGATTGAGAACGTTTTCAAACAGTTTCAACTTCTGAAGATGGGTAGAAACAAAATACCTGACTCTATAAATAATGGTACAATACCTACATTCAAAAACAAGTTGACTGCACTTCTATTAGATAGATAAGTGATATTATTCAATTAATTACTTTTTGAATGATAAACTTTGACATTACTTACGCTTATTTGACATTTCTTTTTCTTAATTTTAATTATTATTTCTCACATAATTAGATTAACCATTATATTTATAATATTATTATGAACTGCAATTCCAAAAATTTCATTCATTTCATTTCATTCATTCATTCATTTCAATTTCAATTCAAATCTTGATAAATTTTAATTTATTATGTAAATGTTTGTATGCCTAACATTTATATTCAAGGTAGATTGTATAAAGATCAGAAAACTTGTTAACATCTATATTTTATGTACCTACAATAAACTAAAATAAAATGTAAATTATAAAAACAAAAAAGCGGACATGACATCAGAACTTTTGAAAGTCACGAGTACTACCAGTGCATATTATATCTAATAATAAATTGAATGTATGAACATTATTCAAGCTGATTTTTTGTAGGTTTAATCCAGACTTTTTTTTTACGTGGGGGAATTCATTACGCATACCTCTCCGCGGGGGCGGGCGGAGGGGTTACGTCGGACTCGCCGGGGTAAAAGAAAGATGGTAAAGATGATAATGTACCTCCCGGAATACTGACTAAACCTACCACGGAGTTCCTCGACAAAACCACTATCGACGGGGCCGTGGGAATCACTTGCACATGCGGTCGCGACCGCGCCGAGGTTTCGGCCCGCCGTTCGAGACGGCAGGCCACTACACGAACAGACCTACTTAAAGGCACTGACTCACTTTAAGCTCTACTGTCCTCCCTCCTAGAGTGGAGACGGACTCGAAACAGAAGCGCGCGTGGGAACACGCACGCCGCCTCTCGGACCTGGTGCTGAACGGATGGCGGGCAGGCCCACAAAGCCCGCCACCCACAGGTCAATCCTCAGGGTGGTTGGGGGTCATCTCGCGCCCTCCGGCGCCCGGTTCTGCGGTTGGGGAGAGGGTAGGTTTAATCCAGACTATATTATCCCACCCCAGGTCTGTTCGAACAAAACAACTTTGTATTTCGGTAGCAGTAGAAATATTTTTTATTGTTATTTGATTTTATTTTGGTTTTTGTGCTTAACTGATACAATAGGGTCGGCATGTCTTTGTGGATAAAAAATCCCAACTCATTGATAAAAAAAGCTTTTGTTAAAAATACAATTTTACGTTAGTCCACTACACGACCTTATATTAGACCAGATTTTATACGCTGTATAACATTTACAATTCACAATGGATCCAACGCGTTATCAATTATTAACCTTCCAATCCAATTCCCATCTATTTTTTCGTTCAACATTAGACATTTATTAGAAATCAATAAATTACTGAATTTGCACGAGTCCATTTCCATTGTTCAATCAGTCACACCGTTCGAGATTTTGGTCACCTGTGGTTGGTCGATTTAGCTTTTGTACGGTCAATTTCTATTGCACGCGGTTCACTGACTGTGGCAAACATGGGAACTGGAATAGGGGCCAGGTATTTATACCAATATTTAAATAAAATTCTGTATAGAATAATACGTAGCAGGAATTAGCTTGACTATGCTAGGTAATTACGTGTCCTTTTGGATTATTTGATGTTTGTACTAGACGTGGTTATAAACAAACTAACACAACGATGTCAGGTTTCAGTTTATGGAGTAGATGTTGCTAAATGACTTTTTTATTGAAAGCCACATTTTTCTGTCTTTTTATAAAACACTAGCTGACGTGCGCACATCCGTTTGCTTCACATAAGAAAAAAAATCCCGTTTTCGGAACATTTTTCATTTATGCTCCACTCCTATTGGTCATAGCGTGATGTTATATAGCCTTTAGCTTTCCTCGGTAAATGGGCTATCCAAAACTTAAAGAATTTTTCAATTGGAACTAGTAGTTCTTGAGATTAGCGCGTTCAACCAAACAAACAATCAAACAAACAAACAAACTTTTTTTTTATTACATTTAATGCGGCAAACCAGCATACGGCCCACCTGATGGTAAGTGGTCACCATAGCCCATGGACGCCTGCAAGACTAGAGGCATCACTTGCGCGTTGCCGACCCTTTAGGAAAGGAAGTGGGAAGGAGAAGGAGCGAGAAGGGGGAAAGGGGATGATTGGGCCTCCAGCACTCTCACTCACCGAACGAAACACAACAGTAGGAATACTGGTATTTCACGTCGATATTCCGTGAGAGGGTAACCTTCCCCGGTCGAGCCGGCCCATTCATGCTGAAATCAGCGAGGCTCTACTACTCTTAAAAACTCTTCAGCTTTATAATATTTATATAGATTACTGGCAATGAATGCACGGAAAGCGTATTCGTTTAAGTGGCCGTCTAGTTTTGTTACCGCGCCGAGTGTTGTGGGTTCGATCCCCACACGGAATAAAAAATTGTGTAGTCCACAAATAGTTGTACCGAGATCGAGTATTCTTTGTGTCCATTGATTGAACGTTTATAAAGTTCCCCATAACACAGGATTTCTGCTGGAGATGTAAGAAATTATGCTAAATATATTTCTTATTTGAAGCCAAATTTATTTTCTATTTGCAAAAAATCAGTAGTAATTTAGTTTGCATTTTGAATGTGAGTTTGTTTGTTACGCTTTCATGCCATAACTACTCGCCCGTCATGATGAAATGTTGCATATACGTTGTAAGCGGTACAAAAAGGTACATAGGGTATGTAATATCCAGACAAAAGTAATTTGCCCGAAGGATAGAGAATTGACATAACCTACATTTAAATTACATAAGCGAGGCCGCGAGTAAAATCTAGTTACTTATATTGTTTACCTATCCAGCCAAGCTAAAATGTTTGCGATAAGAGTAGGTGTACGGGAGAAGCGCAATGAATGAACCCTCAAACAAGTGATATCTAGATTCGACTCCATACATCACTCAACACGAATATTATAAATACTTTTGTATTAAGAAAAAGCCCGGCGCGTGTTTAACCTTCTACTCAGACAAGTAATTTGAAAATCGACCTCATCTAATGACCAACCAATTTCAATTTAACCTTCCAACTTCGGACTTGAAAGTAAAATCACCAATTTATGTAAACCTTCCACTTTGTTAGTTTATCACAAACTTTTTACATTACTTTGACAGTTCTCTGCCTGGCGTCTTTAAGTTTAGTTAACATAATATAAAGAAAGTGAATCAAAGGGATAGATTCTTTTCTATTTTGTACTAAAGATGTGCCTTCACGTAGTTAGATCATACAAAAAAGTGTCTAAACTAAGAAAAGTGAGCTCACACATTAAAAATAGAAGAATAGTGTAAGTACATATTTCAATATGAGTAAGAGTTATAGGGAGTCCCAGAATATGTGAATCAAATTGTAAAGGGAGATTCCTTAGGTAAGGACCTTTCAAATGTGCTAGAAAACATTTGTGTAAAAATAAAAAAGATCAACGTTTTTAAATAAGTACGACTTGTTCCTGACTTTCAACTACAGGTACCTACTTCGTTTATGGCTAGTTTTCTTTTTTTTTTCACTATTATTATTTGTGAAGGATTGATTCGTCAAACTAAAAACGATAACTAACAATCGTGGCGGTAAGACCCGTAGAGACCGTTAGAGAGTGGCTGGAGAGGCGTCATGGCGCCCTCACGTTTCGTATGACGCAGGTGCTGACAGACCACGGTTGTAGAGTCGGTACCTGTGTCGAATAGGCAAACGGGAGACGCCCGGTTGTCATGACTGCGGCGACTGCCGCGTCGTTGTCGAAGACACGGCGTTGCACACATTGGTAGGTTGCCCTGCTTGGGCCACGCAACGCCGTGTCATGCACGCGGCAGTTGGTAGGGTCGTTCTCTCGCTCGAGGCTATGGTTCTGTCCATGGTTTCGAGCGAGAGGTCTTGGAATGCCGTCGCCGCCTTCCGTGAGGAGGTGATGATAGTGAAGAAGGCGGCGGAGAGGGAGAGGGGGATTAACCACAGAGCCGGGCGCAGGAGGGTGTGAGACGAACTCCAGCCACCCTGAGAAGAAGCCTGCGGTGGACCCATTGGGGCCGTACACCGCCCGATCAGCGCAGGTCCGAGTAGGCGGCGTTCATGTTCCACGTACGCCTCTCGATGTCGGAAGGGGGTCCCCCGCTTTGTCGTCGGGGACCAGATTATGCGTGTCAATTTTTGAATATTGTTTATTGAATTCGTCTTGTGAATTTGTGTGATGGTTGTGTGGGACCCGCCACGTCCATAGGCGGGTCAAACCTTTGACGGGGTCGCGATTTGAATGCGAGAGCGATCCGCGCGGCCCCGCCATAAAGGTGTGAGGAACACCGCGGTGGTATTAGTCGGTTCAGCCCAAATTTCCATCTTAGGGGCTGGATCCCGACATATCCCCATCGCCCGCTCCAAAACTGGCGATGGAGAATGTGATATGCACACGTCCCCGTGAAAAAAACTCTGTCGCTAAAGTAATATCAGTTCCAACGTCCCAACCACCATTCAAGGCAAAAAAAGTAAGCACATCGTGTTAAGTAGGACTAGCGGATCCGCGACGTTCCGTTTTTCTCCACGTGAGTAAAAAAGGTTGGATTACTGTGTATCCGTTGATCATATTATGTTTGTCATGTCACCCTACGTCGTGGGGATCCCCCAGAATACATTCTGGGAGGTATTTTTATTAACACATAATTAGATAAAACATAGTCGGATGATTTGAGCAAGTCTCTTACATTGTTAAAATGCATAGATTCCGTTCGGGACATTATGCATTAGCTAAGACTTAGATACCTTACGAGCTTACACCTCTCATGCTTAAAAGTGATTTGCCACATTGTGAGCTTTGTCATACAGTAGAGAATACATACCATTTGCTGACGGATTGTATTACGAACGAGAGGCAACGGCGGTAATCCACAAGTTACGTATAACAGGTTAGATGTGGAAAGCATCCAAAGTATATTGGCTGAACCAGTAAGTGAGGCAGCAAGTTCAATATGCAGCCTAGTAGGTTGAATGTATTTTTTTGTATTGTTTTATAAGTTTTGGTTACAATGGGACTGGCATATTGCAACAGCAATATCAATTTCGAAATTAATAAAGAGGTAAAAATAAAAGTCTCTCACATACATACATGCTTTATCTCTTCAATCGAAATTTCTAGAGCTTTAAGGATAACCAATTAGATGGAAGAATGACAGAAGTCAACGAAAATAAACTAACATTGACATCAATTTGTTATGATTGCGATCTTCAATAATAGGAAGCCGATTGAGGAGAGAGGAAAAACAGTAGATAAGCTTATCACTTATTGACGTGGTCGAAAATACTTTGAAATCTTAACGGCTGACATAAAATATTAATAGTTTGTTACGTACACATGTTGACTGTTATACTTAACAAATATTAATTATATTTATTAAGTATAACAGTTTAAATTGTTCATTCACCAAAATAGGCTGAAGAAGGCAAAAAATGCATAATAGTTATGAACATTATAAGCTTAAAACTATGGTGTCTCCACTTAAATTTTTTTTTCATATTACTTAATATTTCCGTAGCTTCTGAACTAGTTGAGACTGTATCTCAGGAAGAAAAGGTTAATTAGTTTTTATAATAACCTATGTTTTTTAAAGTAAGGAGGTAAAATCGAGGTCTTTAATATGCCGACTTCAGAAATGTATAAACTTAAAGAAAATTTGATGCAAAGTTGTAATTTAGTCTCTCGTCACGTCACGATTTTTTTTGTTATTCTTGCAGATGCTAGAGAAAACATCGTGTCTTGCGTTAATCTGCATACCAGCTTTAGGTCCCATAATTATATTATATAAAATCTAGTTCAAACTTACTCGAAATGTTCAAAGTTGAATTTGGGCTCCTGAAACAAAAAAGTATAGCGTTAATCATTTTATTCTAATTAATAAACTCATGTTAATTACTAATATGATAATCAATACCTATTGTCTAGCTATCAGACAAAACAAGGCAGACATGGAGGCGATGGGCTTCGTGGGCCTGCCCACCACCCGTTCAGCGCTAGGCCCGAGAGACGGCGTGCGTATTCCCACGCGCGCCTCTTGTCGAGTCCGTCTCCCCTATAGAGGGGAGACAGTTGGGTTTGGGAAGGGAGTTTTGCCTAAAAGGTAGGCCTCTTCGTGTAGTGGCCTGCCGTTTCATACGGCGGGCCGAAACCTCGGCGTGGTCGCGACCGCATGTATTAGTGATTCGCGCGGCCCCGTCGATAGCGGTTCTGTCGAAGAACACCATGGTAGGTTTAGTCGGTATTCCAGGTGGTACATTTCTTATTCCATCTTTCTCTTTTACCCTGGCGAGTCCAATATAACCCCTCCACCCGCCCCCGCGGAAGGGTATGCGACAGATGCAGATGCGACGATCAGCAATTTAATAAAAAAAAATTGAACTAATGCCTCAAAGTAAGTGCGCTTACAAAAGTGTTATTAACTGTTGGCTGATATTTTTTGATTGGCAAATGATAGACGCATGGAAACTTTTTCAAAACCTTGGAACACTTCCTTCAGATCTAAATACGGCAACTCCATCCAATATTAACTGCGAAAATTTGAAGTGCACATGTATTACTTTGACGCGCACATGTGTTACTTTATGACCTAAATGAATAAATCATTTGTAGCATTTGACTTTCGAAATAAATATCTTTCATTTCAAATAGCTTTTGAGTGGAAGCCATCATTGGCAATAATTTGGTGGCAATACGAACATACGAATGAGATGGCTCACCTTGGGAAATGACGCCATCTTATTTGAAACAAGAGCAGTACCAATTATTGCGTTTGCTCCCGTGAGTCAGAGGAAGTCTGACATACTTCTTCAAATTTTCTCCTCCAGTCCAGCACATCATTAATTTCTTTTTTTTTAAGTCGTGATCATACTGATGATAATCTTTCTATTGAAAATAATTATATTTCCTTGCACACTTTTGCAGTAGGTATAGAAAAAATATATCCCACAACCATTCCATAAAGGTATCCCACACCGAATAAAATTTATCACATTCAACCTAAAATCCTAGACAAAATGTCAACGTACGCTACACTTCATAAACAAACGGGAAGAGACGTATTACAATTTGACAGACGACCATGACTGTCAATGCCAATTTTGATCTAATACGGTACGCTTTTGTGATATGACACCGGCAACCTGACTCATACATAATTATGAGCCACACATAATATGTATAAGTCTCTTAGGGGTAGGTATAGTAGTAGTAGGGTGAAACCCGATTTTATAGCCTTTTGGCATCTATTGAACACAGTTCTAGACTATATGCAGCTTTTAGGAATTATGAGACAAAAAAAAAAAAAAAAAAAAATTCACACCTCATGCAGAAAAATCACACTCACAGTCTCTGCTTGCCCCCTTCTTGAAACAGACGTGAGTCTATGTACATATGTATGCATACATGTATTCACACGTTTATTAGGCAGAAACGTAAATCATAACTAATATTATAAATGCAAATGTGAGTTCGTTTAGCAGCGATAGCTCAGTGGAGAGACCAACAAACTGCAATGCAGAGGGTCTCGGGTTCGAACCCACGTCGCGCACCTCTGACTTTCGGAAATTATATGACTTTTCGAAATTATGTGCGTATTGATTGACAATTATCGCCTGCACCGTGCCTCGGAGAGCACGTTAAGCAGTTGGTCCCGGCTGCCATGAACATCTATGGCAGTTGTTATTGGGAAAGTCAGTACCCTCTAATATCCTGACACTGGACTAGCCTTAGGGTATCGTTAGCCTTTGGGTTGCGGAGGTCAGGTGGCAGCCGCTCCGTGTAAAAACTGATATCCAGTCAAATCCGGTTAGACCAGAAAAGCCGACCCCAAGTGAACTTGGGAATAATAAAGGCTAAGAGAGAAGAAGAAATGTGAGTTTATTTGTTTCTTACGCTTTCACGCCTTAACTATTCGACCGATAATTATGAAATTTGACATACACGTGGTCAGGGATGTAGAAAAGGACATAGAGTAGGTACGTTTCATCCAGAAAAAGGTACTGTTCCTAAAGGAATAGCTATTAAATGAATAAAGTAATAATACACCTTTGGATGAATAATGCCATTGAAATTTCCCTCTCTCTTGTGAAAATGTAATCAGAGTGTATAATCCTGTTCTTTACAAGGTCATAAAAATTGGACATCCGTAGTCCCTGCGTACTCCTTCAGGAAACAGGTGTGACTTTTTATGTGAAATCGCAACACCAAAGATAAAATTCGCAATCCCTCCAAAAATATACTTGAACAATGCATTAATACTTTAGCGAACAAAAATATCAATTTTCGACTACCCAAAAACTGGATTCGAATATTAAGTGAGCTTCGGTGACAATACTTTTTTTAACCAAAAGTTTTTCCATGAGTAAAGTTTTATTTTAGATCCATTTTGTTTTCAGCGTTATGAAGTAAGAAATGGCTATAAGTGCAGTTTCAAAAATACTTGTAGTAACGTTGTGGTTACAATATAAACAGGCATATTAACAGAAAACTTAGTTCAAGAGTTTAAGCTTACTGTCATTGAGCAAGAACAATCAATAAGCTATATTGTTTTGTCGATGCAAAAATACGTAGAACAACGACGCAGAATTTCTAGCCTGGCGGTACTTTGTGGTGTATGAAGAAGTACCGGTAGGCTAGAAACTTTGTCAGGTGGCGTGTTAGTATTTAAGTAAAGTATGGTAGGGTTTTACTATCAATAAATTCTAAGTAGCAGCACTGCTTACGTTAGAGGCCCCATTAAAGGCTTCCTTTTACGTAGCATCTAAAACCGAAACTAACGAAACGTGGGTCTAATATTACACTTTCGTGTATACAGGTCAAAATCAAAGCCAAATAATATTTCCGATTAGGTCACAAAAAAAGTATAACGAACTGTCCAAGGTTACCAGTTAGTAAGTTAACTAAGCCCTTGTTCTTATATAAAAAAAAGAGTCGATTCACTTAGGGACAGTAAATGTTTGACACATGTTCTACGAAAACTATATCAAAATTTAACTGTCCCTAGCTAAAACGACTTGTTTCTTGATGTAGAAACTGGGCTGACTGATCAGTTCCAGCGACCTACACACCATAAATAGCAGCAAGTTGGCACAACGTGTTGGTTTTAGTCGGTAGCCCTGAAATCTTGGGAGAACCCGATATAATCTTCTCGCCTCCTATTGTGGCGAGAGGGTGTGCATCAGGAGCATTGCCACACGTTAAATAAAAGGAAAAAAAGAAACTGGGCTGACTGAATTCTTAATTTACTGAATTTACATTTATGTCAGTTGCTAGCTTGAGATAAAAGGTTCGATACTCTATATGTATCTACGTACTGTCGTACAATAAATTAAAAACATACAAGACTGTGGTGTTATCACTAGTTATAAATTCAATAGCCCCGTCTCGTATAAAAGACTTAGTGCCATCTTGCGGTTCTTACAAGCTATTTAGCTTGGATCGCGCCAGACTAATGGCCGAACTAGCCACGACTTTACTATTATTATGTTGAGAGTAAAGGACAGCAGCCTGCAATAGAAATTTTGATGTATAGAGTGCTAGGCAAATACTGCTTACGTATTGTATCCCTCACATGAATAGTAAAGAATAAAAGAGTCAAGTAATAAGATTTTTTATTTTTATACTATCTTTTAGGAATGTATGTATGTATGCATTCGGTCCTCCAGACCGAATGTCGGTCACGGTGGCCAATCTTAGCGAAGACAAGCCATCTGCTCAAGAAATATTGTAGTGTATAAGTGTGTGCGCAATCTTGGAACACTCTCTGTTTCCTAACTCTCATGATGCGATGACGGCAATCTGACACGACCCAAGAGAAAACTGACGTGGGACTAAATTTTGATACTACTAACGTACTAGAGTACCACGTTAAAGAGAAAGATTAATACAAGAAATTTGCGGAGCTGACTGCCAACCTCCAGTAGTGGAGAGGATTTAGAAGAAGAAGAAGAACGTGACCATCAAGCCGCCTGGGACCCAAGTCTGTTATTATAATAGTGTCAGAATGGTCTATCATTGATTTCATAATTGTTGATTTTAACTAGTTCGGTAATCTACTAATATAATGGCGTCATTATGACTGTCCGACGGTCAATCACTGACACTTCATTGAAAAAATGGCATAGTATGGTAATCTCGTACATAATGACAAATGAATAATAATTTTATTCAATAATAATACATGGGTATACATTTTTGTTATTAGTCTAAAATAATATTATACTACAATAAATTATAATTATCCTTAATCTGGTACATGTTTTACTTATACCTTAATCGGCCGACATTGTGCATTCTAATTTAATTTCAAGCGCTAGGTTTAATAAAGTGGTTGCCTGAACTAGGTTTAGACCTGTGTTTCAGGCTATATGAATGACTGACGTATGCGGTAGTCTGCTAAAATTTTTACAGCTCCTTTAATCAAATTGCTTTTAACACTAATAAATAATATGTTAAAATATATATAAACGAAATCTGGCATGAATATTACGAGACCATTGGCCGACTAATGATCGACCATTATGAATTTAGCAGATTACGAACTTTTAGCAAAATGACAATGGAATTGCAGTTACGTCGTGTCGGAATGACGAATTTATAAAAATAGCAGACTTGGGCCCCAGATCGTTTGTTTTTCGCGTCATAACGACTACATACTTATAAATCTTAAAATTTTAACAGTTTCGTGTCTTTATATTTTAGTTTCATTGTCTAACTTAGATAAAAATCTCAATAAAATTGAAACTGACGAAGAAGGTTAGAGATAGCACTCGTAGAAAAGATCTATCGTCAACAATACAACCAAAACTCAATGTAGTGCAACATAGCTCAAGAGTTCAATATAATAATCAGTTTCATTATATAATAAGCTACCCACAGAATGTAAAAGTATATATGTATCTTATGTGGGGGCCAGTCAGTGCAGACCGGCGACACTTCGACCCAGTGGGATCTTTTGTGTCGACACTCTCCCAATAACGACTGCCATATATGTTCATGGCAGCCGGGACCGACGGCTTAACGTGCTCTCCGAGGCACGGAGCAGGCGATAATTGTCAATCAATACGCACATAATTTCGAAAATTCATATAACTTCCGAAAGTCAGAGGTGCGTGGCGTGGGTTTGAACCCCAGACCCTCTGCATTGCAGTCTGTTGGTCTCCCCACTGAGCTATCGCTGCTCTTATATATTGGGGAAAGGCTTTATTTCCTGTTAGTTAAACTAAGACAAGCAAAGGCAAGCTCGAGAGTTTACTTTTAATGCTAATTTTGCCGTAAAAAATGTCCCCTGCTAAAGCAAAGCTTAAGTTTCAAAAAGTGGCTTTATGAATATATTTCACTTGTGGTTTGTCTATATTTGGCTCTTTTGGACGATAAGTTTACCGACCACTGGTCTATTATTCTGAGAGAACAAGTAATTATTCTGGGAAAGCTTACCTCAATAGTTGCGCAATAATAATTGTTTTTCTTTATGTAATAGGAGGCAAACGAGCAGATGGATCGCCTGATGGTAAGCGATTACCGCTACCCATGGACAGCCGCAACACCAGAGGAGTCACAAGTGCGTTGCCAGCCTTTTAAATTTGATCCTCCCCTTCTCCGGAGAGAGGGGGAGATTGGGCCTCCGGTATACTCACTCACTCGACGAAACACAACGCAAGCGCTATTACACGCCGGCTTTCTGTGAGGCCGTGGTATCACTCCGGTCGAGCCGGCCCATTCGTGCCGAAGCGTGGCTCTCACACGGTAAAGTTGTTCAAGGAAATTACAAATTAATTGCATTATTATTCCTCCATCTTGTTTAAACTAGGAAAGTTATCTTGAGAACATTGTTACGAGCAATTATTGGTTTATTTTCCGAGAACTATTATTATACCATACTTTGTTGTTAGTTATTGAAAGCTGTTAGCTGCGTATCTGTTTACCTGGTATCGTCCAGTATAAGCTGACCTCTCAATGCGTCAAAAGTAGCTAGTAAGAAAAGCTCAGAAAGTATTATCTATATTAAGAGTATATATTAAAATTGTATTCTTTAAATCAGCATATGTGATATATATGGAAATACAATTATGTCTAATTTGAAGTATACTTGCATTGCGAAGTAGCAATGCACAAAATAATTTACTAGGTGGTAAAAGTTTTGTCGAGAATCAATCTTGAAATCTCAAAGTCAATCAAGACTGAGGTTTGGCGATTCTCGACTCGAGCAATGTTGTGATTGAAATATTAAGGAAGTTAATTATTTAGTATCTAGTAATAAGAGAAAGAAAATATAGAAGGCTGAATAATAAAAAGGTAAGAAAGGGAAGAGAGTAAGAGAAGACAAGAGAAGTAAGAGTAGAATAAGGTTACTATTACATGGACATGGTATGCGACATCAATATCTTGAGAAACTAGGGTCATATAATCTAGTTACCAGTATTGAAACCAGAGGATATAATCTGGATAATATTTTTTATATTTAGCTTACTTACACAGCCCAATGTGTAAATAAATGCGAATATTGTGTCTCGATTTCGTTTACCGGGATATTCTACATTAATATTATTATTAATTAATATCTATTACTTAATTATTATAAAAAGAAGTGTGAAGTGTCTGAAGTAGAACTAAGCACGGTAAGGCATCTATAGGCACGTGCCTATAGATGCCTTACCGTGCCTAAGACCGTAGTTGGCCAAACATGACTGTAATATCCTTTTGCCTACCCCTTCAAAGTCAGAGCGACGCTCTCTGTCGTGCCGAGGCATTGCTCAGGAGTTTTTGCCCGCAGCCCTTTTTTTTCTGCATTGGTCCCTGCTAGGTGGGTCGCTGATGTAGTTCTAATTCCCGCGAGTCACGTACTACACAAAGCAGTGAGGTGATACAACATGGTGGTTTTAATCAGTTGAAAGCGCCCGACATAACCCTCTCGCCTCGGTATGCATCTGGAGCATGTCACCAAATAAAACAAGTGTTAATACTCTAGGGTTAACCCTAGAGTAAGACAGAATACTTATAATTATAAGCACACACACATCTATGCGCTTCAGCTACCAATTAACATTCTATTGTAATGAGTTTCAGTTCAATTAGAGGCTGTACTCCACCGCGCTGGTAACAACTCAGTCGGAAAACAATTGCTATCTTTAAGGATGTTAGTATTGTATTGTAGCGTAAGTAACAAGTAATAGCGATGTTATACCGGGTGTAAGGGACAGCATATCTAAAATTTGAAGAGATACAGAAACATTCAGACCATTATTGTTGAATTTTCTTGGGGAACAATTTTATATATATTTCTGCAATTTTTCATCTTACAAGTGAACAATATGCGAATAGTAAATGGACTCGCTTACTACGAAAAACTGCTATGTATTTGAATCATAAATTATGTAACATTAACAGGGAAAAGTGGAGGGAACCAGATTACGCGGCAGGTCACCTATGCACTGGACTGACTAAGTAAAGTCTGCAGAAGGAAACCGCATATGAGACTGCGCTAAACAGTCTGTCGAAAGGGGGAGCGGGCGGGTCATCGTGCGAAGAGCTGTGTCCGCCTCTACCACCGACGTGGACGCCTCAAAATGACCACGACCGCTCTAACAAGAGCAAGACAGAAAAGAAGGTATAACATAAACAGCTTACAAAATAAGCTGACGCCGAGCGCAGTGCGTAGAGGTCATCTCCGTGTAGACTGAATCTTGTGTTTTTATCACGAATTCAAGTTGGCGTTGAGATAAGTACAGGTAGACAATGTTTTATTTTTTATTCTAGATCCGGTTCGAAGGACCAATGAAAAGGTTCTTTATCGTCTAGTTCTGATAAACATCTTTTTGGTTTTATGATTGGTTTACGGTTGATATAAATGATACTACGTAATGTACGTCATCCATTGTTTAAATTTAGTTCAATATAAAATTATTATTCTTGTCCTGACGGCACGGATGGCACGTTTGTGTGTGCCTCGCCTCTGCCGGTGGGGAGTGTTGTGGGTTGGATCACCGCATGAAACAATACGTGCATACTGTAAAGGTTTAATTTTTTTAATTTCTTTTTTGTCATTTATTTCTTTTTTATATGGGTTGAGTAATAGTTTGTTTTTTCTCTGGGCACGTATCTTTGAAATTTTCTAATTTATTGTTAGTTGTAAAATTGTATGCAGCTGGCTTGATGTCCGTGCGTAACGGTGGTCTCCATTGAAAATCAGCGTTGCGATATCACATCAATGCTGAATGGAGACCATTTGTTGCCACAATAGCATAATATGTATATATATATATTTTCTTTAATTACTAACTGTTTATTTAATTGTCTTTTTTATTATTTTGTCTATTTTGTAAGAAAAATATGTAATCATATTTCTTTGTGGCAATAAAGAATGATTTCTTTCTTTCTTTCTTTCTTTTACTAGAATTACGAGTTTAAATTAATAATGTATTAGAAAAATATCAAGAAAGTATAAACGGTTACTACAGTAAACTAATGGTTTAAAGATAAATGGTTAGCTAAACTAGAATAATCTGATATTGATAGGTTTGGTAAATGGTTTGAGATGAGAGAGAAAAAGAAGACCAACAGACTGCAATGCAGAGGGTCTCGGGTTCGAACACACGTCGTGCACCTCTGACTTTCGGAAGTTATATGACTTTTCGAAATTATGTGCGTATTGATTGACAATTATCGCCTGCTCCGTGCCTCGGAGAGCACGTTAAGCCGTCGGTCCCGGCTGCCATGAACATCTATGGCAGTCGTAATTGGGAAAGTCAGTACCCTCTAATATCCTGACACTGGTCTAGCCTTAGGGTATCGTTAGCCTTCGGGTTGCGGAGGTCAGGTGGCAGCCGCTCCGTGTAAAAACTGATATCCAGTTAAATCCGGCTAGACCAGAAAAGCCGACCCCAAGTGACTTGGGAATAATAAGTGCCTATGAAAATTAAACTTAAACGAAAAAAAATTCTTTTCTATATAAAATCTTCATACACAAAAATTCAACTGACATAATTATTATGTGTATGTCAGCAAAACTCAAAATTCAATAGACTTGAGACTTTTACATAACATTTAATTTCTATATAAGATTGTATTTTATATTTTTTTATCCCAAAGTTCATACAGGAACGGAAAAATAAAAATATCAGAATTATCCACAGCGAGACATGGCTAGGCTTAGCTAGTTTTAGTACAGATTGCCTAGCATCCGTTTTTTGTTTGTACCACCGCTACATCTTATCACCTACACCGTTTTGTCTATGAGTTCGTTTTTCCTTGATTATACAACTTCCTTAGTAGCTTTTTAACTCTTAACTTCGAGTTCAATGAGCATTACTAACTTGGGAACTATGAACTGAACTAGCTCTCAATTACATTTTTATTTTATTTGTTTTGTTTCGTATCCCGGGAAGAAGAAGAGCCTCCTGGGAAACTAAAATGTTGCTTTCTACTTAAATAGTTCAATTAGTTTAGTTTTAAAGTCACTATTTTTAAGACGGTATATCACCTAGCCCTAATGACTTCTGAGGCGCATTATATGTATACATTATTATAATGTCACCGATTTTCTACAGGATTCTTTATAACTAGTCTACTTTATAAAATATGACAAGACATTTTCATTATGTATAATAATTATATGTATTTTAATTCAAATAATAAAAAAGGATAGCATTTGAGTAGTTAGTTAACATTTTTATTACTACTTAATTTAAACAACACATTTCATTTTCTTTTTTTTTTCTTTTTTAAACTGTATATTATTTTGACATTGTATTGATTATTTTTTGACATATTTGTAATTCGATTAATGTCCTTATTAAGACTTTAAGACATGTATAACTATATTTACTTTATTATTATATTAATTCTGTCAATGATTAATTACTATAAAATTAAACAACATTTGTACGCCACGGTGTGGCAAACATGTAAGAACAATAAGTACCTATCTTGTAACATCCTACATGCCTGAAATTGTATGTATACACATGTTTATGCAAATAAATATTATCTTATCTTATCTTATCTTATCTTATAGCTCACTATAGCATATACCTATAGTACGACACCTGTAGTACCTAATGTACATTAGAAATATAATGTAACATTTTTATATTTAAGATTTATTTTTATATTTAAGATTTATTTTTATATTTAAGATAAGGCAACTCTCGCTCTAGGTATAATTCCTGCGCCGCGGGCGACTTAACAACCATTCAATTGATTGAATTAATACCACAGTCTCACAGAAAATCGGCATGAAATAGCGCTTGCGTGTGTTTCGTCGAGTGAATGAGGGTACCAGAGGCCCTACCCTTCCCCATTGTCAATTTTAAAAGGTCGGCAAAGCACTTGTGACTCCTCTGGTCTTGTGCGTGTTCATGGGCAGTGGTAATCGCTTACCATGATGCGATCCATGTGCTCGTTTGCCTCCTATAAAATAAAAATATAAAATCACACCACGGACACAAAGAACACCCACTCTCGGCAGAACCATTTGTAGATCACACAAATTTTTGCCCCGTGAGGGTCTCGAATCATGGCTACAGCTTAAGACTGCGCCGAGGGAAATGTGCCAAAACAGGCGGTCACAGTTAGGTGAATAAAATCAACACTTTTTGTTAAATACAAATATACAATATACATTTACCATAACAATGAATGTTTTTACAATTACTCCGTGCAAAAAACTTAAAATAATTAATATTTTCGCCTACAAAATTACGTAAATTTGCACGTAAGATGCAAAAACGTAAGCTCGTGTTACGTGATTTTTAGATTATAACAATAGAAATCTATCCTATTTTACAGCTTAAACGAAACATAAATAGTAATATTACAATTTGTCCGTCCCAAATATTTAAGTTATTGGTTTACAATAATGATTCATATTTATCAAAAAAGCAGTTCAAATCCACTATACAATTTTACTATGGCGGCCGCGCGCCAATTTGAATATGCGCCGCACCAGCTCTGTCATTATCTGTCTTACGCTCGGCGCAGTCTTAAGTTCATTTTTCAAAACACCTTTTGATTATCTTCATTTAAAGGGGCTTTTAAACGTTCTTTATATAATGTTTGTTCTATGTTGTATGTAATGTATATATATACTGCAATATACTGTCTAGCAATAGTCCATATTTATAAAATACTCATTAGTATTGTGCATATGATATACCTATCCAAAATATGTAAAATGGTCGATACATTCCAATGTTTTGAGTTGGGTGGACTATAAGCAGCGGCATAATGCAGAAAATACCCGTTTAAAAGGCTCCTTGATAAAACATAGAACACTTCTGAAATCATTGAAAACTATTGAGGCTTTTCGCCATGCAATCTAAAACAAGAATGGATATCCCAGTCTCTCTCTTGAAATCTCTCATATATTTATATTGCACGAAGACGCACATAGCCACAGCAGAAGTGTAAGCAATCAACAGGCAAAGCTCTTGAACAATACAGAAATTATGAAGGAAGCTTTGAGCGTCGGTCACCTGCCGGTGTCGGTGTCTTGCCGGTTGGAGCTGAGGTGATATGAATAATAGACGATCCTCACGTCGGCACAATGGCTCTACTACGAGAGTAAGTGCCGCAAACATACGCTCAACTAAGTACGTTACATATTGTATAAAGATGTTGCCTACAAGACTATCTCTGGCGAAGCAGTAGTAATTGTAATTGCTGTGTATGAAGTTTTAGGTCCATTTTGGGATCGGAAAATCAGTTACTGAATTTTCTGTAAAAAAATTATCAGCAGTACAAAGTCTGGAACCGTACCCGGTAGGCGCAATAGGCTTCTTATTACGTGGGATCTAAAATTATTGTGGTAAAATGTGGATTTAATAGACGTCTGCCTACTCCTTTGGGGGGTAGACGAATGAGACTATGTAAGTGTGTATAATATAATAATTACAACCAACAGACTGCAATGCAGAGAGTCTCGGGTTCGAAACCACGTCGCGCACCTCTGATTTTCGGAAGTTATAATATGACTTTTCGAAATGATGTGCGTATTGATTGACAATTATCGCCTGCTCCGTGCCTCGGAGAGCACGTTGAGCCTTCGGTCCCGGCTGCCATGAACATCTATGGCAGTCGTTATTGGGAAGTCAGTGCCCTATAATTTCCTGACTGGTCTAGCCTTAGGGTATCGTTAGCCTTCGGGTTGCGGAGGCAGCCGCTCCGTGTAAAAACTGATAGCCAGCCAAATCCGGTTAGACCAAAAAAGCCGAACCCAAGTGACTTGGGAATAATAAAGGCTAGGGAGAAGAAGATAATAATATTACTCTGCATATAGTCTACCACAGCGGCCAAGTGCAGGTTTGTAGACTTCATATCGCATCTTTAATAAAACAGAGACTTATCTCAGTATTTTGGATTAAACAAATTCGAACTCTATTGCAATGATTTAACACATACGTAATATTAGAATTTAACATATACAATTAGAGTCCAAATTGCCTTACTTTCAAATTTCGAGTTAAGTCGCTGTTTTATTAAGAGTGCGATATGTATATGTATCTTTGAGAACATTATAGAAAACTCTTAGATGTTTACCTTCACCGTTTTGACGGTAATATACGGAAGCAATATTTAAGTATTTAATACGCACATAGCTTCGAATAATCAGTTATTGCTAAAGTAATATATTAACATTATAATTTTTTATTTTATAAATTATTAATAATTAAGTCACAGCGGACACAGGCGGCCAGTAGATTTTTTATTATGTTTGCCACTCTAAGACTTGGCAGGTGAAATCTATCGATGATTCACTATTTTAATACGCACATAACTTCGTAAAGTTAGCGGCCATAAGGTTGACCTCAGCACCTCTCGTGGCAGTACGATGGTCTCCCATAAGGCTATCGCTAGTATATATATAAAGGTGGTACTTATTATACAGTTGCTTTCACCTACTCTATATATGAGCAACAAAGTTTCAACCACATCGTACAGATAAAGAACTGTGATTGAATCTTGAGCGCAAAACTAAGTAAGATTATCCAGAAATCTGTTCTCTGATACAAAGTAGCTGATTCTCATTCGTATTTTTACGTTCGCTCGTGTCAGCGGTAATGTTTCGAAAACAGTTTGACTTAAGCTTCAGTCGTAAACTTGTTATACCCGATGCATTGCTTTTCGAACAGAGTACAATGTAGCTAATGACGTAACTGAAAACGTATTTGCTTGTATATGGAGGAAATGTTGCTGAACGAATGTGGATCACGGAGTTAATATGTGATCGTGTGTAGATTTATGTAAGCAGTCATGTTGTATTTCTAAAGACATTTTCTTAATGTTGGGTAAACAGAGTACAATGTAGCTAATGACGTAACTGAAAACGTATTTGCTTGTATATGGAGGAAATGTTGCTGAACGAATGTGGATCACGGAGTTAATATGTGATCGTGTGTAGATTTATGTAAGCAGTCGTGTTGTATTTCTAAAGACATTTTCTTAATTTTGGGTCATTACCTATGAAATTGGCGTTTTTGATTAAGAATGATTTTAGTATTTTGTGATTTGTACGCATAATATATTTTAGGTAATATTTAAAGTACGATCGGTGCAACTCGGTTGAAACTGACTTGCATTTGTCGTGGTCACGGTTTAATTTGAATATTTATCAATATTATATTATTTATATAAAGAGAATTGATAATGTTGTATTTTTCATTTTCAACAATACTTTAAATTAAATATTCATAGGACTTATTATGACGCTTTTTAATTTTGTTAATTTATTTATTTCTTGTCTCTTTAGTTTGTATTTCTTTTAAATAATTTGTGTACGTATTATGTTGCTGTCATGTGATATTTGTCATTGTTTATTTGAAATAAAATAATCATTGTTTCATAGGTGTTTTACTTGTGAACTTGCTTGAGTTTTATTAAATATATTATAGTAGTATTATTAAATATTAAAAACATCAAATATAAAATTATTTTGAATTGAAACAACGGAATCGAGGAAACATGAAACCACAATACTTTGCACACAAAAAAAAATATAAAAAAGTAATTGATGTCGTTTATAAATACTATTATTAACACACTAAAAGTAGATGTGTCTGTGTGTTGTTTGTGTCTATTGTTTGAAAGTTGCGCTGTAAGTTTGCAGCGCGGTTACAGCGCGTCGCCCTACAAAAAAAAAGAAATGTGGGTATAATATTAGAAAATGGTCAAACAATTTCAGTATTAAAATGTATTACAGAAAGTTTTGCGCATAAAATATTTTCAATATAGAATATAGATTTATGCAATAAACTGTATAAGTATATGTTTAGTCTAAATGTAATACGTATAATGTCACGAATGTCAATAGTTATACACAAACAGATGGACGACCTCGCCCACTTGGCACGTTGCGCGTGCGCCGGTCAAGGCGCGCACTGTATCATCGCTGAGATATGCGCCACCGAATGTCGGTATGCAGCATTAATTTATTTTAATTAATACGCTTCATTCGAATGCTTCTTAAGATTTTCACTTTTGTTTGGTCTGAATGAAAGGAAAATGCCAGAGTTTATTTATTAATTTTATTATTTAAACGCTTCTAATCAGGTATTACGTTGGCACCAAGTTAAAGTGGTACTAGGCATATCAGCAACAGCAGCACAACAGCAACAGCCGTTCAGCGAACAGTTTTACTACTTCCTTGGACGATTCACATATACCAAAATTAATAAATCCTTAGATATAGAATCAAGTAATAAATACTAATGCAAAAATTAAGTAAGTAAGTAATAAAATGGCTCCAAAAACTTTCTTATGACGACACCGAAAAATTTATACGTCCAGTAACGTAAGAAACTAAGTTAATATATTTAACAAATAATAATCCCATGGAGATTTTATATCAATTGCCCAGATACACACATACTCCACACATTCACAAATACCCACACACACAACAAACACGCAATACATATTATGTAGACTTATAGTAATATATCAGGTTTACTAAATCTTTAACTTTAACATTAATTATATTTCCAGCTTAAATGACGTAAAGTTAAATAATGTAAGTAGGTTTACATTCTTATTGTCACTAGTAGATTTTTACTAAGTTTAACTGTGAAACTGGAGGGTGCTGGTACTCATAGCACAGGATATATCCTATTTTAAGTACCAGCAGAACATTATAATTAAGAATTTTTATACCTAGATTAAGTTTTCTACTACTATGTACCTACTTGTATTTTTGTGTCAATAAAGAAGTTTTATTATTATTATCAGCAGAAAGCGTTCTCAGAATTGGGCATTGATAACAACGGAGTGGATACTAGAGACGCCGTCGTCGGGTTAAGCCAAAGAAAGAAAGAAAGATATTTATTCGCCAAGAATATGGTACATTAGATAGTGACATCAAGTTACAGATATTATTCTGTATGTATCTGTATCTGTATCTCTATCTCTATCTGTATCTCTTTTTGTATCAGAGATTATTATTCGCCTATAACTGGCATGCGAATATTTGCTTAAGACATACATTATTATATTACGTTTTATAAGGTATTAACAATTTTCGACCTGTATTGAAAAACAAACTATAATATTAATAATAATTCAACGTATATTGATTGATTGATAAAGTGATTGATAAACGCGTGGCGCGATTAATTACATACATGTTTAAGGGAGTGGCAGAACGAAGCTCTAGATCTTGTTTCTCGATCTCTCCGTTTGAGAAATGTAAGGGTGACCTTTGCTGAAAAATAAATAATTGATATATGTTTAATAGAACGTACTATCCAAAAATTAACTATCTGTAATATTGTCTTATGTTTACGCGAATGTTATACATTGAAATTAAACAAACTTTATACGGAATTTTCTTTAATTTTCTTTCACGGCTCCCCGTTACCATGGCTGCTGAAAAGTAACCGAAACGTCAGGGATATTGTAAAATTAAATCTAAATAGTTGTATAATTTAAATAGCTTAAATTAAATATGTACATAGTGCCACAGCCTATATCGTCGGAAGGGTAGACAAAAGTCGCCAGCAATGTTTTTACGTCACACGTAGGTAACAAGGTGCGAGTATTATGATACAATTCTTAATAGCATCACGGAATTCAGTATTGTGCTCATATCTATACAGGTCATAGCACACACAACAACTAGGACAGGGATCGTCACTGTGTCACCTTTCGCCTCGCCGTCAAACAGGCGTCAACCTAACGTAACCAAAACGGATCAACAGCTCCGGTACGTCGAATCACTACACTCCAGTTCGGTCGGTTTAAGTGAGTGCACCGTACTCACCGTAGTCACTTAAACCATATTAATATGGATATTTTCTCACTTCTTCAATGATCCCTTTTCATCGTTATTTTTGTTTGAAATCTAACTTACATATTTAATAAAATACGCAACACGAATGTTAGTTGTCCTGTGAATGACAGCACGTTCGGCAATAGTAGTGCACGGAAAGACGTAAACGCGGTGGCGACGGGCCGTTAGCGCGGGGCCGACGAGCCGTAAGCGCGAGGACTGCAAGCTTGTCAAGGCGATTACGTTACGATTCCGATTAGTGTGCGTTGCAATAGGGAGTTTCATACAAAGGATACTGCACGGCTCGAGTTGATACGGTGCCGATCCGTTTCCGAGTTGATATATTGTGTGCTATGACCTTACGTCGGATCTAAAACCATAACTGACGAAATGTGGGTTTAACACATCTCTGCCCACCCCTTCGGGGATAAAGACGTTAGATTATGAATGTAAACAGGTTTCAACGAAAAATAATAATAACCTTTCATGTATGTGTTCTGTACTTCATATTTAACAACTTTTATTATTGATATCAAACTATTTAACTGATTATATCGCGTTGTTGTTATTGGCGTTACGTCACAATGATAGGCTCCAGTGGAAGACTAGTACCTGGTTCTTGGGACCCGGCAAATAGTGTACTGGAGTCCTGATTACTGCAGCTGTGGAACGCATGTGTCTCTAGATGTTTATTAAGTATTTTATGTTACTGTGTTTTTTATTTTGTTCCTTTTTATTACTATTATTATTTTTATTCATTTTTATCTTTTTACACATTGTGCTCTGATAGCTGTGTAGCAATAAATATTTCATTCTTTGCGTTTAACACTTTTATTACATCATTTTGAAAATGTTACACTATTACTGAACCCCTACCTAATATCTATATTAGCTATCTAAAATGATTAAAAGTATTTAAATTGAAATTTACACTTTACCCGACGTTTCGGTTGTTTTTGAGCAGACATATTCACGGGGAGACAAGTCTTTATGTAAGAGCACTTTTGTTCTACAGCTTTTTACAGAACTCAATACTTTAATCAATAAACATATTGTAACAAGTTTTTAAATTGTCTGCGCCTCGCTTCACGCATAACGCCTTCTTCGGTGTATTGTCTAGTTACGCCGCTACTTTATTTTGCAACCGCGTGCAGGTAAACCTTAGTCGTGCGATTATAATAATAATAATACATTTTTATTTCAGATAAAATCCATGGTAAGACATTAATAATAGAGAAAATAGTGAAAACTAGTCAGGAGTCAAACATCAGATTAATATAACGGTACAATAAAAATATTATAAAAAATACAGTGAGTAAATACAAATATAAAATATTTAAAAATGGACGACTGTCAATGTCAACAGTTTACAAGTCCAAAAAATCGTAATTACTTAGTTTAAATAATTTAATATTATCAAAAATTAATGAGAAATAACCTGTCATTTTTGTCCGATAATAATTTTCATCCATTTGTATTGCATCGGACAGCCAAAACGTGAGTTCATCATCTTAACAATTTGAATATTGTATGCAAATACAAATAATTATGAGAAGTGGAATAACAAAAGCTGTTAAGTAATGTATAAATAGTTCACGCGTTAAAGGTTAAGAAAGAAAAGAAAATGTAAAGAACTATTCATTATTAAACTAACTTAATATATACAGGATATATCTTGAAGAAGTACAGGTAAAATTTTCATAAACTCTTTAATGCACATCTTAAATGTAACATCAATATTAACCTATATACTTTTATTCAACATTTAAAAAGCCTGTCATCCTCATGAAACGCAATATTTCATCCCGAAATCAATACATAAGGTAACCTTTTGAATTATTTATCACATTCTATCGATATTTCAAGTATATTTTGACAAATATTCGGTATAGGAAGATATTAGTGGACTGAGCGCACATTTATCAATTTTCGGACATACTTCGGGTTGTAGCGATAGATCCCGATAATTCTATCATAATTCATACTATCTGTTTTGGTGACATTATGATAAATAAGGAGGAAGACTTTGGCAACTCTATGATATATATTTAAAGGGAATGTAATGGGAATTTTATCTTGTGTGTATCAGAAATGTATAGTTATGTTCAAAAGTCGTAGCTTGCACAGGAAAGCTTGTCATTATCAGCATAAAAAGCTAGATAGCGTGTTTAAAAATTTAGTTGCTATATTTTCCCCTTTTAAAGGACGACACACGCACTAGTAATATATATTGTAATAACAGCGATAGCTCAGTGGGGATACCAACAGACCGCAATGCAGAGGATCTCGGGATCGAACCTACCTCGCGCACCTCTGACTTTCGGAAGTTATATGACTTTTCGAAATTATGTGCGTATTGGTTGACAATTATCGCCTGCTCCGTGCCTCGGAGAGCACGTTAAGCCGTAGGTCCCGGCTGCCATGAAAATCTATGGCAGTTGTTATTAGGAGATTGTCGACACAAAAGATCCCACTGGGTCGAAGTATCGCCGGTATGCACTGACTGGCCCCAACATAAGATACATACAATATATACTGTATCGCAGGGGACTTTTTAAACACCCAAACAACGGACACACAGACTCTGAACAACAATTTGTGGATTTAATTTTTCTCGTGTGTGTATTGAATCCATAACATTCGACGCAGGGGCTATGGCGAAACGACCACTTAAAACTGCACGCCATCCGTGAAGTCATATTCTTAAAATGACGCTGAACCAAACTTAACTCTTTAATGTCCCTATTTGTGCCATGCCAATAAATTATTTTATTTTACAGTGATATAACCTAGATGTTGCCTGTGTGCCGATGATCACTTTTTTAATATTTGTAAGTTATTGCATAAGCCACGAACTTTTAAAAAATGTGAAGCTAATCACTCTCAGTACAATCATTTACTTATATAATCCTATTTATCATTGACCTATATAATAACAATAATAATAATAATAAAAAAAAAATCGTTTATTTCTCACCAAAACCGAGATACACATAGGAACATAGATACAGAGTAGCAATATACAAACTTTAACAACAGTATTTTGGTAGAGGATCGCTGGTGACTGTCGTAGGTATAAAATTACCTGTACTACAGGTCACCAGGTCTCCGTACTGAGCCAGGTTCTACAAATATAAACGAAACTAAACATAAAAATGAAAATTAATAGTTAAAACTAAAAAACAAAAACCTAAAAAGACCATGTTAACATTGAGAATATGTTGTGTGTGTGTGTGTGTGTGTGTGTGAGTGTGTGTGAGTGTGAGTGTGTGTGAGTGTGCGTGGGTGCGTGTGTGCGTGTCTGCGTGTGTGCGAGTGTGTGTGTGTGTGTGGGGGTGTGTGCGTGTGTGCGTGTTTTTGAGTGAGCGTGCGCGCGTGTGTGTGTGTGTGTGTTTGTGTCAGTGACTGTGAGCGCCAATGATTACTCCAGAACTGTCAAGAGATCTTCAGTTTCGTTTAAGATAGCTTTAGGAGCCATTCTAGAACAGTAATGATGCATTGATAGGAGTTTAGGGGGTAAATACACAAAAAAAATGTATATGTAGGGACCGAGAAAAATAAAGAATTTACGACTAAATGACGTTCTAATTTGCGATGACATGACAACAGGATTATTGCGGCATGTACTTCCTTTCATGTAAAGGGTTACTCCATGTTGCCTAAGAATTGTAGCTTGCACAAGTAGTTGCCTGACAGTAAGAACTTGGCAGTATTCATAGAGCCTAGTTGTAGGAAACAAGCGAGGCTTGAAACAGGATACTTTGAGCACCGCTCTTTGGGCGCGCTCAAGGCATATAATATTGTATCGATGTTGTCAGTATTAGTGACAATTAATTCTAATCGATTGTACTGAATGTGCAATTTCTACCCATTGTTAAAATATAAATGGCAACACTGTGAACAGACATTTTAGTAAAAAATATAGAGAATGACATTCATACCGCATTGAACTATTGAACAGTGAAGTTATAATTTAAATAAATCCGTGTAAGACTTGTCAATCCTTGTTTCTTTTCTGAGATTAAGACTGCGCCCAGCGAAATGTGCCAAAACTGGCGGTCACAGTTAAGTGAATAAAATCAACACTTTTTGTTTAATATAAATGTAAAATATACATTTACCATAACAATGAATGAGTTTACAATAACACCGTGTAAAAAAACATAAAATAAATAATATTTTCGCCTACAAAATGACGTAAATTGGCAGAAATGTAAGCTCGTGTTACGTGATTTTAGATTATAACAGTAGAAATCTATCCTATTTTACAGCTTAAACGAAACATAAATAGTTATATTACAATTTGTCCGTCCCAAATATTTAAGTTATTGGTTGTGGTTGACAATAAAGATACACATTTTACAAAAAAGCGCACTTCAAGTCCTGCAAACAATTTTACTATGGCGGCCGCGCGCCGCTTTGAATATGCGCCGCACGAGCTCTGTCATTTTCTGTCTTACGCTCGGCGTAGTCTTAGGACCAGTTACTTTACAAATTACTAGATTATGTAGATACAAAAAGAGGTTCGATCCCCACACAATAAATAGTTGTTCCGGGCCTGGGTGTTCTTTATGTCTGTTGTTTGAATGTAAAGTCACTTCTCAGAAGTTATTCCTAATGCAGGATATCGTTTTACAAAAAATAAACCTTATAATAATACCCAAATCAATAACTTTCACAAAATAAGACGTTTATCTACCAAACTCATAGGACGTGACTGCCAAACGTTATAAAAAAGAAATAGTAAGGCCTTAGTAAAAGATAAAATGACAAATATTTCATATAAAGAGATATTAGCGAGCGGTTTAGTAAATCCGACACATTTATCAAAAGCAATGCCCCATATTATTCGAGAAAGCCAATAGAAAGTTGGCTATAGTTATTATGTTAATATTATTCTATAAGGAAACGTTTTGATACAATTTATTTCGGTGGGTGACTATTTTTCAAAGGAGACCGTCCATATTCAACTTGAACGTGGACAAAGTAAAATATTAAAACTTTTGTTTTAATATATAATAAATATTGGTTACTACCCAGTTGTATGAAAATGACGATATTATATCAAAATAATACACACAGCTTCTCTCTTAGCCTTTATTATTCCCAAGTCACTTGGGGTCGGCTTTTCTGGTCTAACCGGATTTGACTGGATATCAGTTTTTACACGGGGCGGCTGCCACCTGACCTCCGCAACCCGAAGGCTAACGATACCCTAAGGCTAGACCAGTATCAGGATATTAGAGGGTACTGACTTTCCCAATAACGACTGCCATAGATGTTCATGGCAGCCGGGATGTTCATGGCTCTCTGAGGCACGGACCAGGCGATAATTGTCAATCAATACGCACATAATTTCGAAAAGTCATATAGCTTCCGAAAGTCAGAGGTGCGCGACGTGGGTTCGAACCCGAGACCCTATGCATTGCAGTCTGTTGGTCTCTCCACTGAGCTATCGCTGCAACAATGCACACAGCCTGGAAGCAATAAAGCAGTTTTACTGCAACTGCATAGTCGGCCGAAGGACTGTTAGTTGCTGTGCTCACATAATGTCTGTAATATGGTACCTAAGCTAGGCAAGATATTAAAATGTCACTCTACCAGCCCAGTTTTTGGCAAATATTATAATAACTTATGAAGGTGACACTTAAAATAAATAATTATTTTAAATAATGTGTTTCATTTTATTATTTAACGAACTCGATACTAAACTTCATAGAATAATGATTTCTACTTAGTTTAGGCTACTCAAAATTAATATTGTTATTTCAATATAAAATTGTTCACGCCCAGGCCAGAGTCCCATACAAGGTGGTCGGTCTCCTTTAATTAGGTATTGGTTGCTTCGGTTGTGTAGCGGTAGTGAATACTAGCGACTACTGTGAGGTCCCGGCTTGGATTCCCGGATCAAATCAAAATGCAATTCTCAGAAGCAGCAAGAAGTCTAGAACTGGTCAGGATAGCTTCCTAACGTACCTAAAATAATAAATAAAATTCTATCACATACACATAACACCATCTAGCCCAAACTTAGCAGAGCTTGTTCTATAGGTACTAGACAATGGATAAACATAGATATTATATGTACTGTTTCTTTTTGTAAATGTATACATATTATACATAGAAACACCCAGACCGAGACAAACATCCATTTTCATGCACATAAATGTTTGACTTGTGCGGGAATCGAACCCACGACCTCAGGCGTGGCAGTCGGTTACACTAACCACTACGCCATCGAAGCTTCCAAAAATATTACTCTGATAGAGTTCTAAAATACGTGGTATGTTACACATGAGTAATTACAAATAATATCAACATCAGATCAGCTTTCCTAACATCATTATGCTTATGAAAATATTATCTGAATAAAAATATTTCTTTTATCTTATAAGCTTGGGATTAACGAGACATGTGATATATTGACAATGGCGGAGTAAAAATACGATAAAGAGTATTAAATTAATATCAGCTTACATATATGAGATAGCGTATCGATGTTTGAAAGTCATATAAGGTGACTTTTTAGAGTTCGAAAAAACTCTTATACAACAGCTTTGTCCGTCCGTCCGTCTATTATATAACTTTCAATTCAAGAACCGTAAGGGCTAGAGACTCGCGGTCAACGCCTTTCGACTCACCATAGTCGATATACCCCCGAAATGACTATGACCTTTGACCTCTGACATCAAGTTCACGTGATACCATCTTTGAACTCAAGAACCGTAAGAGATAGAAACTCACGGTCAATACCATTCGACTCAGCATAGTCGCTATACCCTTGAAATGACTATGACCTTTGACCTCTGACCTCAAGTTCACGTGATACCATCTTTGAACTCAAGAACCGTAAGAGCTAGAGACTCGCGGTCAACGCCATTTGACTCAACATAGTCGATATACCCCGAAGTGACTATGACCTTTGACCTCTGGTCCCAAGGTCACCTGATACAATTTTTTCGATCTCTAAGATTTACGGCAATTCATTGCTATTTCTCTCTTGTTATAAGACATAATATGTTAGGACACGTAGCTTTAGCCTTTTTTCTGTTAAACAAGATAACTTCCGTACCAGGTATGCGAATTCCGTGGGTTGACTTTAGAAAATTCAATGCACGGACACAGACAACACCTAGACTCCGTACAACTACATAAGTTTTTTGCCGTGTGGGTATCGATTTTACAGCATTGATGCGGTGGCAGTAGAAAAGAGATCACTTAAGCCGAAATGCCACGCGTGCAGTCCAATTAATAAAATACGTATATTTACATTAGGTTACATAATTATTAGACATATTTACGTATTTCTAATAAAATAACAAAAATAATTGATTAAAATTTTGAATTTGATCGTTATTAAGGTTTTATTGTCTACTTTGCCCTTATGATTACATTTTATTTAGATTTGGCCAAGGCTATACAGGTTAATTTACCTATCTTTTTCAAACAAATTATTATTTACTTAACTAAACTCTTTCATTGACGATATTCCTGAGCTTGCTACTTTGTTTTCTTTTTTCTTTATTACATATAAATAAGGTATAGGTAACCATAGTTACAAAGAATTGTACGACGCGACGTCAGACGAACAATGCCGATATACTTATTACGAACGCGATTGGACTGCGTGTGTCAAATGCATAGTCGTGTGCGTGTAGAGGTTTTTCATTAATTTAATGTATTTAGGATTCACCCCTCCTTCTCCATATAAACTTTACCTGTGCCAAATTTCATACTCCTCCGACCGCGCAATTTTCGTAAAAAGGGGTACAAAGTTTTTGCTTTACGTATTAATATATAGATAATATTTAAATATAAATAGGTAAATTAAATAAGATTTACTAGGCTATCGCCTAGATAAGCGATACATAGACCGGATCTTATAAGCTGTGAGTGGCTGTCCGTATTGTGCTGCACTACGAAGTCGTCTAACAAAGAAAGATGCTGAAATGTAACATACATACATAGATTCACGCCTGTTTCCCAGAGGGCTATCCCTATCGCAGAGACTACGGATTTCCATTTGCTACGATCCTGACACACTTCTCTGACTTCATTCACTGTCATCACATTCCTCATACACGCCCGTCGGTTCAAGGTGCTCTTAACCTGGCCTTTGTCCAGAATGCCTCCGATCTGATCAAGAAACGTTCGCCTAGGTCTTCCTCTTGCGACTGTTCCATTCACACTAGCCTTATAAACTTTCTTAGTCAGTCTTTCCTCGTCCATTCTTTCTACATGCCCAAACCAGCTTAACATACCCTTTCCAATTCTTGTCACTATATCCACTTTCATGCCGCATCTCTCTCTAATCACACTATTACTTATTCTATCTTTCAAAGTCACACCACATATATTTCTCAGATATATTTTACCAGAATATCTATCTAAAAGTAAGTATTGCATATCTCTGTATATCTCTTTACAAAAATTAAGCGTGATGTTATTCTCTTTACGTACATCACACGTACAAAGTAACAAGTTAACATTATTTTGTCAAATACTTTACAAAAGGATACCTATTAGTGAACAACGTGTAGGGGAGACGAGCATTCATCAAACTTTACTTTTGTTGATATGTTGAGGATAGCAATAGATATTCCATGATAGATACTGCGTTAAATTCTATGCTATCAGAATAGCAATTAGCTGTTCAGAAGTGTAATTGTATCAAGTGGATCAGATATCTGGGATTAATTAAATTCATACTAATATTATTAAAGTGAAAAATTTTCTTAATTAAAAATCTTCTTAATTGAACGCGATATGTTATTTTTGTTTAATTTCCTATATTATTACATTACACATGTACAACACAAGCAGCAATAGCTCAGTGGGGAGACCAACAGACTGCAATGCAGAGGATCTCAAGTTCGAACCCACGTCGCGCACCTCTGACTTTCGGAAGTTATATGACTTTTCGAAATTATGTGCGTATTGATTGACAATTATCGCCTGCTCCGTGCCTCGGAGAGCACGTTAAGCCGTCAGTCCCGACTGCTATAAACATCTATGGCAGTCGTTATTGGGAAAGTCAGTACCCTCTAATATCCTAACACTGGTCTAGCCTTAGGGTATCGTTAGCCTTCGGGTTGCGGAGGTCAGGTGGCAGCCACTCCGTGTAAAAACTGATGTCCAGTCAAATCCGGTTAGACTAGAAAAGCCGACCCCAAGTGACTTGGGAATAATAAAGGCTAAGGGAGAAGACACATGTATTAAAAAATACTAATAATTATAACACAAAATATTTACAAAACTGGTTTAGGCGTCTTAAAATTCGACAGCATCGATTCACACAGGTGAATCACATAATTATGTATGCATATCAGGATATAACGTATACTATGATGTAACCCGTAATATGATGTATGATTGTGTAACTACCTAACAACAAATGTCTTCACACATTTAGAATACTAGCGTCTGCCCATGGTTATGTACGCGTGAATTCCATGGTAATACTTACCAGGATAAAAAGTATACAATCTAATAATCCAGGACATGGCATATTCGTGTGCCACGTGTCATCCAAATTCATTTAACGATTACCGCGTAATTGAGTACCAAAAATCCAAATCTCAATCATCTTCATAAACTTAGACATTTACAACATTTTTTTTTTTTTACCACATACACACAACACTATCTAGCCCAAACTAAGCAGAGCTTGTACTATGGGTACTAGGCAATGGATAAACATACATATATACTTTTTTTTTTGTAAATACATACATATTATATATAGAAACACCCAGACCAAGACAAACATCCATGTTCATGCACACAAATGTTTGACTTGTGCGGGAATCGAACCCACGACCTCAGGAGTGGCAGTCGGTTACACTAACCACTACGCCATCGAGTCGTCTCGATACATTAATAGGATAAGTAGAAAGTAAAATCAGTAGGATATAATTGCCGAAATTTAGGCACGTTAATCTCAGTGAAGTCAAACAAGGGGAAATGAGAAATCTGCTAAGTTATAAGATCTTTATTTTCTTTATCAAATTCTGTCAAAGGAATTTAGACGTTTGCTTTTGCGATATCTGATATTCTGCAGATTATGGAAGTATTCTTTTTGCAAGAATACTTGACGAACAATCCATTTGGGCAAACGATATCTTTGTAGAATGAATCCACGCGATAGTAATATATAATATTATGTTACATACACACAACACCATCCAGCCCAAACTAAGCAGAGCTTGTACTATGGGTATTAGACAATGGATAGACATACATATAAGTACCTATACTTTTTTTTTGTGAATACATATATATTATACATAGAAACACCCAGACCACGACAAACATCCATGTTCATGCACACAAGTGTTTGATTTGTGAGGGAATCGAACAAAAATCACATAAATAAAAATACTATGCTACCGTTTAAGAGGTTTTCACAGACGCACGTTTGTAAGTTGTGAATTCTACTAATATTTAAACGTGCTTCTAACCGCAGCTTCACTGGTCTATATGTCACGGGAACGTATACCGGAATAAGGTGTCCATGTATGTGTTAAACAAAGATATGGTTTAAATGTGGACCAAGCTTAATTTAAATCAATTTATTGATTTTGGCGTAATTTATAATAATAAAAGACAACGCCGGCATTAGAAATAATTCCTCTATCATGCGAGCATTAACAACCATTCAATGAACTGACACAAAGACTAGCAGACTCGTAATAACCATTTATAAATCACACAAATGTTTGTTGCGTGTGGGATTCGAACCCACTATACGCAGCCTAGTAGGAGAGGCAAACAAGCCAGTACGCTATTCAAACATTAAAAAAATATTAAAAATCTTTACATTTATGACGGAAGTGAAAGTTTGTGAAAGTGTTTAAATGTGTATTACTCCACTGTGCCTAAACCATTAAACAGATTTGTATGAAAACGTTATTATGTCACAAAGCTACCTATAGGAGTACATAGTATCATGCCTATATTCCCGAAAGAGTTGGCAGAGATTTATTACCTACACCCACATCCTGCTGGATGTGGTTCTATATAACATAGCTGACCCGCGCAGCTTCGTCTGCTTCATATAAGAGAATTTTCCCCGTTTTTGAATCATTTTTCATTGCTGCTCCGGTTCTATTGGTCGTAGCGTGATGTTATATAGCCTATAGCCTTCCCTGATAAATAGTCTATCTATACTAATATTATAAACCTGAAGAGTTTGTTTGTTTGTTTGTTTGGTTGAACGCGCTAATCTCAGGAACTACTGGTTCGAATTGAAAAATTATTTGAGTGTTGGATAGCACATTTATCGAGGAAGGCTATAGGCTATATAACATCACGCTACGACCAATAAGAGCGGAGCAGCAGTGAAAAATGTTACAATAACGGGGAAAATTATCTTATATGAAGCAGACGAAGTTGCGTGAGTTAGCTAGTATTAGTATAGAAGTGTAGATTTAATAGCGAGTGAATCTATTGCCGTCTACTGAACACAGTTCCAGATTCAATGCTGCTATTGGGATTTTCGTGATATAAACTCACAACAACACTTACCAAGACCCGGACATCAAACCCAAGACTTCATGCACAGCAGACACATTAACTATTGGAGTGAGAGTATAATTACATAATACAATCTACTCTATTTAGGATTAAAATTACAAGTGACTGTGTCAGACCCATGTCCGTATAAGCCTCCCAAAGGGTCGGATAGCTTCTTCAAAGAAGATTCCAGTAAAGGAGAACCACTCTATTTAATAACGGTATAATATATTGCACAGCTCATGGCGTTAATATTAAAATAATATTATACTAGCGGGAAACGATCAAAGACCTAAGAAAGTGGCGTTCTCTCGTATCGGCGGCCAAGACACACATTGGGTCTTTGAGCCAACACAGCAAGTAAGAAATATACTGCAGTAGTTTAATTTCTGACGCCGCCCAAGTAGACTCAGTTATTGTAATAAAAATTGTAGTAACGCACTCTAGAGACAATTTAATGCAAAATATAATATTAGCAGAAATAATTGGGTCTTATAGACTCACGATTATATATTCGAAGTGGTAGACAGTGGGGTATAACATCCACATTTAGCTTTGTTTTAAAGGTCCTATAGGTCCTATGTACCTATAGCCTTTTTTAATACGCTTTTATTAGCTTCACCTGTATGTTCGTTTGTTAGTTTGTTTGTAACCGACTCCTTTGGACTTGATTTTGACCCACTTCAAACGGTCAGATTTCATTTAAACGTTGTAGACTTATCGAGGACCGATGACAATACAATAATTTAGAAAAAATTAAAATAAATAATAGTTTCAAAAAACTAAAAAACTCGCTTCATTAAGTCTTCGCTTTCTAAGATATTTTGATAACCCCCACCCCACGCTTTTTTACATTAAAATATTAAATCATTTCTTACCAGCATGTAGCAGTACAACTAGCAGTACTGTAGAGTAGTAGAGCCTCGCTGATTTCAGCATGAATGGACCGGCTCGACCGGGGAAGGACTACCCTCTCAAAGAATATCGACGTGAAATAGCAGTATTCCTACTGTTGTTTCGTTCGGTGAGTGAGAGTGCCGGAGGCCCAATCACCCTCTTACCCCCTTCCCGCTCCTTCTCCTTCCCACTTCTTTTTCTCCTAAAGGGTCAGCAACGCACAAGTGATGCCTCTGGTGTTGCAGGCGTCCATAGGCTACGGTGACCATTTACTATCAGGTGGGCTGTATGCTTGTTTGCCAAATAAGTTGTATAAAAAATGCAGTTTTACGCTGCAGTTTTTTTTTCATTGTTATGTCATTTTCATTTTCATGAAATTTAGTTGTCACAGTTCGCACACAGGCAAAAAGTACTTAGCGTTGTCTATGTCGCACTCGATGAGCTTAATCCTAAAATGATTAGCCCGGTGCTTCTGTAACAGTAGGTAAATAAATCAGTTCACTTGTATGAAGTGGCGCCGGCAGGGCGTGCCTTGGCTGTGTTCTTGTTAATAAGGGAAAGGTCTAGGGTTATAGTCTGCTAAGCGGTTGCAATTGATTTACTTGATATTAACTCGTTCTACGCAAGCGTATGTGTGTAACTGCCTCGGCGGTGCGGCATAGCGATAGTTAATGCGACTGTTGTGTATAAGGTCTCGGGTGCCAACAAAAAAATATTAATTATTTCTGCCAGAAAATTCTTAATAGCAACCTGGCGTCAGGAACTTGGCGGTGTAGCACAAAGGGTTGTGCTACACCGCCAAGTTCCTGACGCCAGGTTGCTATTAAGAATTTTCTAGCAGAAATATTTATTATTTTTATGTTGGCACCCGAGACGTTTCCCTCACGGCTTTACGTTCTTTTCGAGACATAGGGATGCCTCGAAAAACACGTAAAGCCGTAAGGGAAAGTTTGGGAACAAAGAGTGCACTTGTGTTTGCGCACACATTTGTGCACTAAACTACCTCGTTCGTAGATGGCCAGTCTCCGTTAAAATTGGCCGCCGTGACTGAAATTCGGTCTGCAAGGACATTATTTTTTGTATCATTGCGTACGTTTACTGTATTTTGTTTAGCCCACCACCTGATGCTATATAATTTGTAGTTCAGCTACTCCATACAGTCTGTTAATGAGTGTCAAAGTCATTGACTTATAACAGAAAATGTTGGCTTATAAAGCCTTTAGCCTTACCTCATTCTTCTTACTTTACCGTAAGATTAATGGTAGACTTTATTAGTATAAATCTATCTTTACTGTGACAGAAGCAACAATATACAGAACAATATATTATCTTAGCAAGTCCCTATCGCCTTCACCATACGTAGTTGCTTCCCCACAAACGATCTGTCTTACAACTCGACATTTCACTTCCCGAACCTATCTTTTCCTTTTTCTACAAAGAAATTATTGACTTCTCGACTCGGTAGAGGTCGCTCCAGCCACTTAATAATACTTTTGATCTTATTTATTTTCGGAGGTCCATAGAGGTCGAAAGGACTTGTAATAAAAAATGTTCGAAAGTTTGTTACTTGTTCTATTAGGAACAGTTGAAATCGATTTTGACATAGCTTCCTACAACTTTTGGGTGTAGATCTAATATTTTGTTTTTTCGGTATTCGTATTACGTAAGTTTGAAGTTTTCGGAGATAGGTAAAGTTATTAAGTATTTATTATATGTAAAAGACTATTTCGGTTTTTACGGATGCCAAACATTTTGGGTATCTTAAATAAAATTATTCTTTCGAAGAAGTAAGCGGAGTTGTGTTGCACCTACATTATGGTAGCTGTGTTTTTAATTACCACGATCTAGTGGATGAGCACACTATCATCTAACGGGCATATTTCCAGACTTTATATTGCTATTGAAGTTTTTCGACAGATAAACCTCAATCATACGCTGCCAAACCTGATTTTCGAGCTCGGTACGTTATAACCAACCACAAACATACCACAAACCCAATGAAGCAGCCATGTATTAAAGCTTAAACTTAAAATAAAACTAATTATTATTTAGCTTTAACACATCTGCATCGGTATCCTCGGTGAGTGACAATAGGCTCGCCCGCTATAACGTGTGTCTTAAAAATATAGTTCATTAGTTACCAAAGTGGTCCAGGTGAACCCCAGGGGTCAACGGAAGACTCGACGGTGGTCTACGTCGGCGTGACAAAACAAAATGGAGGTCTACAATTCATAAATGGGAGTCCACGAAAATGTATTTGCTTTCGATAGTGAAGAGCTAAAATGTTGGCTTGACTTCACCTATCAATGTAGGCAGATAATATTTTAAGAAGCTCAGCGACTGTTACTTGTAAAAACTTGCATATTCCATATTCAGTACCAGTGGACTCGAACCTAACTACTAATCGGCAGAGAATTTATAAAAATAAAAAAGGTTTCACCCGCCTACCGTGCTAGGTTCAGTCCCGAGAATATCAAATAAAAAAATTCGATTCTTTACCAATATACATACGAATCCCAAGGAACATGGTACAAATGTAGATGCAGGGGGTCCACCGGAACCTGCTAAATTTTGAAAGTGGTCTATGTGAAAAATGTCTGGGAACCTCTGATATAGTTGGTCGAAATGTAGGTAAAATATACCCCTCTCTACCCCTTCGGGGACAAAGGCGTGAGACTGTGTATGTATGTCTTACCACAATAATCTTCAAACAAAATCATTACGTCAAAATTTTAAATCCCAAAAACGCTAGCAAACCTACGCTCGTTGAAGTCTGCTGTGTGTGAACATGTGCAACAGTGGACCAACCATTATCTGCGATTTGACAAACCACAGGTACTCGCAAAAGAACCCCGATTCAAAACGAAACACCATCTTAGTTTCCCCTTGAACATGGTTGCTGAAAAGCAATCGAAACGTTGGGGAAAGTGTAAAATTAATTCTATTCTAAATAGTTATATAATTTTTAATAACTTTAATAGAAGTAAACAGTAACTAGTAAAATTGTTTAACAATTGTAGTTTAAAGTTTAAAAATTATGTAATAATAGTGTCTTATAAAAAATAAACAACGCGATAAAATCCGTATAGACTTGTTTAATTTCAATCCCAAAAATCTTCAGTCACAAAAATCACAAGTAAACCCTTTATCCTCTAGGGGTAGTGGGGTACCCCATTTCGCCATTATTCATCAGAATTAATGAACTATCAGGGGTCCATTCAGACCGGCCCAAGCATTATCCTTGGCAAGCCTCCTTGTTTACAAAGAGGGGTATTTTAAATGAATTCCTTTTTTCCAAGACCTCTATGAATAAATGAGTGAAGGTCTGGTTTGTGGGAATACGTTAATAAGGATGTAGGTGCGGATCGAAATTTCGTTAGCTGTGGACTATTGGTAACATAGTTTAACTTAATTTAAGGGTAGGTACTAAAATATTTTGCGATACGAAAACATGATGATCCGAGTAATGTGGTAAATTTAAAGTTTTGAAAGATTTTTGGATGTTCGTTATTTATCCATGTTTCATACGTTTATCACTGAAGTGGTAGGCAAAGATGTTTTAAAATGTTCACCAGCTATGAATTTTAGTCTTATGTAAGAGGGTTCCAGCCTATTACGGTTTAACGTGCGACCTAACGATAAAACGCAAATTTAAGCGGGAGCGACTAAGAAAGAACACAACACATGCTAATTTGATTTTGATCGCGGCCTTCTTCTTCTGTAGGTATAAATTAGTTTATATTTAGTTTTTAAGGAAGACAAATATAAATAGTTAATGTATGGCGAGAAACTTAACAGACATTCAAAGCATTCGATGATTATACCTAGTATCCTAAAAATATATTAAATGTGAGAGTTTCTTAAGATGTTTAGATTTTTGGTATACAACGGTTAATGAGATTTTAATAAAATTTTGCACACAGCCAGACCAAGTCCGTGCAGTATAATAGCACATAGGATCTTTTCATTATTATTTTTCCTTTGGGAGTCACACAGACGAAGCCGCAAGCAGATACTAGTATCATTTTAATATTTAGCTATTAACTTTAATGCGAATAGTTTCTTTGAACTAGCTAAAGATTCTTTAGGTGTTAATTAGTTAACTATCGAAACTGCCGAAGTAAGACGTGCTTGACTGAAACTTGAAAGACGTGATTAGTTGTCCTCTTTGGCTTTACTTGCGAGGTCGGTATGGCAAAATATATTAGATTGCAGATACCTTAATCAAGTGTTCGGTAATTTTCCATTAAAATTCCATTTATTCGATCCACCGTAAAGTGGTGGCGCAGCGATAGTATAGGTATATGACTGCTGTGTATGAGGTCTCAGGCTAGATTTTAGGTCAGGCAAGCGCCGTCTAGAATATCAGTCTAGAAATTCTAAGAAACAGCATGGAGTCTGAAGCCGTACCCAGTAAAAGACAATAAGCTCGCTCCTCTACTTACTTGGTGAGGCAGAGGTAATGAATACGCATTCTGTACCAAATTAAACTATTTTGTGCGGATTTTGTCGCGTTGCTTATTTTGAAACACTTTTATTTCATAATTGTCAACTTCTTCTCTCTTAGCCTTTATTATTCCCAAGTCACTTGGGGTCGGCTTTTCTGGTCTAGCCGGATTTGACTGGATATCAGTTTTTACACGGAGCGGCTGCCACCTGTCCTCCGCAACCCGAAGGCTAACGATACCCTAAAGCTAGACCAGTGTCAGGATATTAGAGGGTACTGACTTTCCCAATAACGACTGCCATAGATGTTCATGGCAGCCGGGACCAACGGCTTAACGTGCTCTCCGAGGCACGGAGCAGGCGATAATTGTCAATCAATTCGCACATAATTTCGAAAAGTCATATAACTTCCGAAAGTCAGAGGTGCGCGACGTGGGTTCGAACCCGAGACCTTCTGCATTGCAGTCTGTTGGTCTCCCCACTGAGCTATCGCTGCTACTGTAGTGTCATAATTGTCAACTATGACACTACTATTATTGAACTGAGTTCGGTAGATGGCTTTCACAAACTTGAGGCCCATGTGTCCTATCTTTGATTCCTGTGTCATGCAAAGTATTATTCGCAGTGGTACCACCAAGTCTTGTCACATTTGTAATCTATTCAATATAATATAGTAATCATTGATGGTTTTAAAATTTTGTGATTTGGATAGATAAAATGGATTATTTTCACTGCACGCACCGTGAGACATATGGCGTGGAATTAAATTTATGTGTTCCATTAAAACAGGTGGGCCAGCTCGCACTGACAAAGCTTTTCTGAATGATTCGGTCCACCGGTCAGGCTCAATTTCAATCAAGCCTCGGATAAGCCTATGTAAGGGCTGTGCCATACTGTTCTCTCTGTTTTAGCTAACAGTTTAGTTTTTATATAACAAAGGCGATAAATAAGCTTGTGGAGAAACTAGGTGTGATGCTCCTTTAACACAAAAGGTGGTACTTGAGTCTGGTTTGCTGAACGTGCCAGATGAGTGGTGGTCTAATGTTTCACTCTATGTAGTAGCTCAGAGTTTAGTTATTATGTAACAAAGGTGGTAAATAAGCCTGTGATGAAACTAGGTGTGATGCTCCTTCAATACAAATGGTAATCCTTCGGCTTAGTTTGCTGAATGTGTCTGATGGGTCGTGGCCTAATTTCTCACTCTACGTATTAGCTCAGAGTTTCGTTTTTATATAACAAAGGCGGTGAAAAAGCTTATGGAAGAACTAGGTGTGATGCTTCTTCAACTTAAAGCGTGGTACTTCAGACAGGGTGGCTGATTATGCCTGGGAAACCGTGCCCAAAGGAAGTCTGGCGAAGGTCTGGTGAAGTTGAGGACGTGAGTTTAATTCTAAAGCCCGCATTTCTTAATTTTTAAGTTATGTGCGTATTAAGTAGTTAATGAGCGCTCGCTTTAAGGGTGTAGGAAAACCTCGTGAACCCCGCTGCGCCAGCATAGTGGACTATTGGCTAACGCTTCTCTCTCTGAGGAGAGGCATGTGCCCAGCAGTGGGAAACTTTAATACAGGTCTCATATTATTAATATAAAGTGTGCAAAAGTACCTTTATAAAGCTGATACGAACAAACTTGAAACAAAATATAATAATGACAAGGGCGAGTGTAATATTTTAATACTCCGTGCCGGTCAAGCACATAAAATTTATTGGAAATAATGTGAAGCATGTAAATGGATATTTTACCTCGACGCCGATATTCATAAATTATTAGGTGAACAGACTAGGTCACATAGTCGCCAACATTGCTTTTAGCTGGCCTATAGTACGATAAGTGTAAATATCATTAAATCCAGGCGGGCTTATTGCCGCCACGGCATGGTACAGGAATTTTAGGAGACAAGCAGAAATATTACTTAAATAAATATTAAAACTATGTGACGCGGACCGGTTGTTGCTGAGCGGTCGTGCTCGCAGCGCCCCTCCATCGGCTTCTCCTTCCCAGCGGCGGCCCTATATATTGGCAACGCGCCCTGGTGCCTGCCTCCTTCCGTTGCGCTGCCTTCTGAAGTTAAGTGGTCCATTCTACCCTGGACCACGTAACAAGCCTTCATATTGAACCACACCCTGAAATACCACTAAATATCTAGTCGAATTTAATTGTAGCTCTGTTTATTCTTATACACCTGTTAAGTGAAAATATATGCTTGTTGATCGCGTTTTTCATCTTTAATTTTTTTTTTAAATATTCTGTCACATACACACAACACCATCTAGCCCAAACTAAGCAGAGCTTGTACTATGAGTACGAGACAATAGATAAACATACATATATACTTTTTTTTTGTAAATACTTACATATACATAGAAACACCCAGAACAAGACAAACATCCAAGTTCACGCACACAAATGTTTGACTTGTGCGGGAATTAAACCCGCGACCTTAGGCGTGTCAGTCGGTTACACTAACCACTACGCCGTCGAGTCGAGTCGTCAATTTCAATTAAAATCCTAGGTCAACCACGCCTCTAAAGCGGGTTGACTAGTATAACGTTACAACTATAACATGATGGTTGAAATTTAAATATCTAAAAGCTACAAAAATTGCCGTCTCGGCAATCCCAGCCTTACAGCAGTATTCTTGGAATTTCAACTATAACGTATATTAAGTCTTTTTATTATATGGCGTCTAAGAATTCCTTGCCGTGCTGTTTCACCAATGAGTGCAGGCCCTAATGTCACTCAATTCTACAAATCACAAATAATGATGCAATGTAATGATGCAAGATAGCATCTGTCAGTCAGCGTTGCTGATATGCGATATCATCCTAAAATAGCGATACCAATATTTGATATTAGGAAGTAAGAGTGGCTTCACACGCATGATGATCGTATATTGAGTAAACTTATTTGTTTACCCAGCATATGACAATATTATGATAATATGTGCCAAGTTTTTTTTTAATTATAATAATTTATTTATTTCTCAACTTTACAGATACATTTATACTACAATACAAAGTAAGTGTTAATATAATACGGTGAAAACGGTTAAAGTTGTAGATAACAAATGGGACATGCATTTATTTTAATTTCGAATTCCTTACAAGCTAAAAATAAGAGGGAAGGTAATTGTAAAAATCTGTTTATAAAAAATATTTACTCTGCCCCTTAAACTAGGCTTAGCCTGTGTCTTAAGAGACAGTGATCGGTATAAGTTTTACAATAATAAGATTTGTACAACGACTTCAATATGATGTAATTAGGAAAACAACATAGAAAAGGATTAAGGATTAAAATAATGTGTGTGCGTGCATGCGTGCTCGCATGTGTGTATGCGTATGCGTGTATGTGAATGTGTGAGTGTGCGTATGCATGTGTGTGTGTGTGTGTGTGTGTGTGTGTGTGTGTATGTGTGTGTAAGTGTGTGTGTGTGTGCGTGTGTGTGTAAGTGTGTGTGTGTGTGTGTGTGTGTGTGTGTGTGTGTGTGTGTGTGTGTGTGTGTGTGTGTGTGTGTGTGTATGTATGCATGTGTGTCTGTGTGTGTGTGTATGTTTAAGTGCGGGGGTGTGAGAGTATCATACACTTTTATTAAGCGATGTAGCAGAGTAGGGTTTCTGTGGCGGTGTGATCCTGGGCTAGCAACCAATCGGATAATTTACTTTTTAGCGAGTGAGTGTTTAAATCTAATATATTAAGTTGGTTATGTATTTTTTTGTAAATGTATGTGCATAGTATGAATTTCATGTGATTCCGTTCAATAGTTTCCGCGTGATTGACTAATAAACATCCAACCATATTCACATACTTTTATATATAGAACATTTGACAAATTACCTAAAATTGGTATTGTATTACAATCTGCAGTGAAAATGGCTAGATCCCGATGATTCAATCGTTACGCAGAAATCTTAAGTTCAATTCCAAAGCATATACGTTATTCGATTATGATATTCTCCATTACGAAGACTTTATAATGCAAGGAAGATATGAAACTAGATCTACTAGGCTGTCGCCTAGATAAGCGATACATAGACCGGATCTTATAAGCTGTGAGTGGCTGTCCGTATTGTGCTGCACTACGAAGTCGTCTAACAAAGAAAGATGCTGAAATGTAACATACATACATAGATTCACACCTGTTTCCCAGAAGGCTATCCCTATCGCAGAGACTACGGATTTCCATTTGCTACGATCCTGACACACTTCTCTGGCTTCATTCACTGTCATCACATTCCTCATACACGCCCGTCGGTTCAAGGTGCTCTTAACCTGGCTTTTGTCCAGAATGCCTCCGATCTGATCAAGAAACGTTCGCCTAGGTCTTCCTCTTGCGACTGTTCCATTCACACTAGCCTTATAAGCTTTCTTAGTCAGTCTTTCCTCGTCCATTCTTTCTACATGCCCAAACCAGCTTAACATACCCTTTTCTATTCTTGTCACTAGACCCACTTTCATGCCGCATCTCTCTCTAATTACACTATTCCTTATTTTATCTTTTAGACTCACACCACATATATTTCTCAGCGTTCTCATTTCAACAGCATTTATTCTGCTCTTATGCTTCTTTTGCCATACCCAACTTTCACTTCCATACATAAGTGTAGGCACTAATAGTCCTCTATGAACAGCCAAACGTGCCTTTTCGGAAACATTTCGACTGTTCATAAAAGCGCGTAGAGCTCCATTCACTTTGTTGCCCGCAATCGTTCTCCTTTCAATATCTCCCTCATGTTTACCATCCCTTGTAAACAAAGTACCCAAATATAAAAACATAATGACATATATCCCTAATTTTACTACATAACAACCAAAATTCTTTCATCAAGAGCATTACGACTGACAAAAGAAGAAATAAAATTAACAAGATATTTATATTTCGATATACAGAGGGTCTACCGTGAAACGCGTTATACGCAATTGCGTACGTTCGTTCGTGCTTATTCTTACTATGAAACATCATTCGCGCCGACATTCGTCACGAATATCGTCGTATGACATTTGTACGTCCTAAAAAATCCGAAGTGTTTTCATGGTAGTTATATGCTTATTATTTCGTTCGTCATTCGTTTCGGCACGTCATTGCGTAAAAACATTTTCACGGTAGACCCACAGAATCGGAACAATTATTTGTAGATCACACCATTTCTGCACCGTGTGAGGGTCGAACTCGTAATATAACTGTTTATATTGTACTTCATGACGTATTATTATAATATATGTGATGTAGTATTCTTATAGTATATATAGCAGCAGCGATAGCTCAGTGGGGAGACCAACAGACTGCAATGCAGAGGGTCTCGGGTTCGAACCCACGTCGCGCACCTCTGGCTTTCGGAAATTATATGACTTTTCGAAATTATGTGCGTATTGATTGACAATTATCGCCTGCTCCGTGCCTCGGAGAGCACGTTAAGCCGTTGGTCCCAGCTGCCATGAACATCTATGGCATTCGTTATTGGGAAAGTCAGTACCCTCTAATATCCTGACACTGGTCTAGCCTTAGGGTATCGTTAGCCTTCGGGTTGCGGAGGTCAGGTGGCAGCCGCTCGGTGTAAAAACTGATATTCAGTCAAATCCGGTTAGACTAGAAAAGCCGACCCCAAGTGACTTGGGAACAATAAAGGCTAAGAGAGAAGAAGTATTCTTATAGTATATACGTACATATAAATAGTATCAAGCTCTTCATTATTATTTAAACGCGAAAACATGTATTTGGTACCTAGTTATAATATTTATTTTTGTGTTTAAGATGTTAATTTTGTTTGTTTTCCGAATATAATAAAATAAAATAGCACTCAGTTCATTGGCATTGACGAGGTGACGATTTAAACCATTATGCCAATCGTGCAGTATGTATGTATCTGATGTGGGAGCCAGTCAGTGCAGACCGGCGACACTTCGACCCAGTGGGATCTTTTGTGTCGACACTCTCCCAATAACGACTGCCATAGATGTTCATGGCAGCTGGGACCGACGGCTTAACGTGCTCTCAGAGGCACGGAGCACGCAATAATTGTCAATCAATACGCACATCATTTCGAAAAGTCATATAACTTCTGAAAGTCAGAGGTGCGCGACTTGGGTTCGAACCCGAGACCCTCTGCATTGCAGTCTGTTGGTCTCCCCACTGAGCTATCACTGCTCGTGCAGTAACATGCAACAAATCTCTGACGAATCTGTAAACAACTAGAGAACAGAACCAAATCACAATGTCTTCCTATTATAGCCTTGTCAATTTCCACACAATTAATTTATAACAGAGTTGCTAGCGACCCGTACATGTCAGTGACAACTACACAGATTGAAATATGACACTTATTTGTCGAACTAACTGTGGTGGCCTACGCTCATCTGATACTCGACATGAATACTATTATTTTTATCTCTGGTAAGAGTGGGGCTCAATATTCTATGTTATGTGCTGTTATACTTTGTATCTCTCCTGAAGATGATTACAGTTTACATGCTGAAATCAAATCTGCGCTTTCTGATATCAATGTGAAGAGAGATTCCTACAATGAACAGAAAAAAAATTGGTAAAGCACTGAATTTGGCCTTGACGCAAACTGAAAATATCCCTCAAGAAATGATAAAAGCATTGAGCGATGCAGGACGCCTGCTATGCGATACACATTACATGGAATCTCTCTCAAGAAGATTTGCCATTATAGATTATCTAAGTAGCCAAAAACGAGAATTGATTAAAAACGCTAAAATAGATGATCATTTATTTGGATCCAATTTATCTGATTATTTAAAATCTAATAAGGCTATATCTACATCTGCCGCAGAGCTTTGCGTCAAGGCCAAATTCAGTGTTTAACCAATTGCTGAAATACAGCTAGACATTTGGATTTTTTTCAGTTCATTGCAGGAATCTGTCTTGACATTGGTATCAGAAAGCGCAGATTTGATTTCGGCATGTAAACTGTAATTATCTTCGGTCAAGACACTCGTATAATCAGATATCAAACTTCACAAGGTAAGTTTGTTTGATTCTTAAATATTTATATTCATGCTGCAGACTTAATCATCTGCAAACAAACTGTTTAATATTGACAGTATGGAAAATAATTACTTATTTATTGCCATCCGCGTACATTATAGATCTTAAAAGCAATTTACATTAGTATATAAAAAAAAACAATAATTTTACCGAATCTTCATTTATTTTAAAGTGCCCTGACTAACTACTTGATTATGAATGGTATTGATCGGCTTCTATCAAGACGTCACACGTTTGTAAACGTCTTCTTATAAATTGCTTGCTCTCGTTGTTGATGTTGATTTACAAACGTGTGACGTTACTCGACACCAAATTTCCGAAGCAAGCATTGTCGCAATTTAAATAATAAGTTTTTATTTTCGATCTTGTCTTGGACAATAATTATGTAAATGTATGCATTTATTCTGTTAATATACCGAACAAATAAATAAAAGAGAACATAAAATGGCAAGTTAAGTGCTGATTTTGTTAATATGACTAGTACATCGTGGTCTAATTTACCTCTTTTAACATTGTAGATGTTTCAATCAGCACTCTATAAATATAGTTATTAATAAATAAATAACAGTTCATAGACTGATATCCAATCTGAAACCGTCCTAACTGCTAAACCAGTAAGCCGACTAAAGCCTGTTAACCGCCAATAAAATGAACTTTATTTACTCCTAACCCTCTTCATAAAATACATAAGCCATGGTTTTCCATTACAGTTAAATTGTTTACTCAATATAACATAATCCGATCGAAATTCGATCACCTATTTAAAATATGATCTAAAAGTGAAACTTTAATGCATAAATTTGTGGATTTATTTTTTAACTGTATAAAAAATACAATGGCGTGTGTACGGAATATTGGATACAAAATTAATTTTTCTGAGGCATGAACTAGTGGGAATCAGTTGGACTGCCACGCAAAGGTCTCGAATTAGATCCCAAATCCAATCTCGGACTTTCTTTTTTAAGCTGAGCGGCTAAGTCTCTAATGCGTATTTGCAAACCCACATATATGTCATAAACATTAGTTATAAAAAGCATACATACACAGTCTCATACGCTCCCCGAAGAAGTGGCATGTATATAATATTTGGCGAAATCTTCTCGCTTAGCCTTTGTTATTCCCAAGTCACTTGGGGTCGGCTTTTCTAGTCTAACCGGATTTGACTAGATATCAGTTTTTACACGGAGCGGCTGCCACCTGACCTCCGCAACCCGAAGGCTAACGATACCCTAAGGCTAGACCAGTGCCAGGATATTAGAGGGTACTGAATTTCCAAAGTTATGTGCGTATTAAATAGTTAATTATCGCTTGCTTTAACGGTGAAGAAAAACATCATGAGGAAACCTGTATGTGTCAGAGTTCCCATAATGTTCTTGAAAATATGTGTAGTCTGCCAACCCGCACTGGGCCAGCGTGGTAGATTATGGCCTAACCCTTCTCACACTGAGAAGAGACCCGTGTCCAGCGGTGGGACAGTTTAATACAGGGTTGATATTATTTCTGTTTATGGCCGCTCTTTCGTCACAGGGTTACCTGGCAAAGCCATTGTAGGCACATAGCAACTATGTCACCTCAATATTTTAGACGTACTTACGACCTCAATTGTATAACTCAATTGTGCTGAATTATTACTTAATATTTTACTTAGTGATATTATTTCTGTTTCTATGTGTGAATATGTGTATGCTCACACATACTTGATATTGTAATATAAATATTCTCATAATGATCAAATAAACGAGTATTCTGAATACGCAATCGCAGTTTTCAATACAGCATCATTATTACGGACATGGTTTAGTCTTCTTGATATCACAGAAGCAATGTGAGTATCAGAGTGTTATTCTATATAGTCTTACGACTAATCCTCAAAGAAGTAGGCAAAGTAAGAAGTAAGGCAATAATGTCGGCCTCGGTGGCGTAGTGGTTAGTGTAACCGACTATCATGCCTGAGGTCGTAGGTTCGATTCCCGCACAAGTTAAACGTTTGTGTGCATAAACATGGATGTTTGTCTTGGTCTGGGTGTTTCTACGTATAATATGTATGTATTTACAAAAAAATGTATATATGTATGTTTATCCATTGTCTAGTACTCATAGTACAAGCTCTGCTTAGTTTAGGCTAGATGGTGTTGTGTGTATGTGATAGAATATTATTATTATTAAAGGTGTATGATACCTACATTATGTCAGCTATGGCCGTAGGTCTCACTTTATAGACGGTAAGCCTTTTGCCATCTACGGGACAGAGGTCCAGAATCCGTGCTACAACTAAAAATTCCTTGATAGGTTTTCCTATCATTAAAAGTGTTATTGGATTCGCCCAATAAACAATTTTTGGCCTGGGTATTGGACCGGTGACCCTCTGCACTTAAGCACAGCAGTCACATTCACTATTGCTGCGCCACTGACGCAGACTCTCTCTCTTTATCTAATACTAGCTGACCCGCGGAACCTCGTCTGCTTCATACAAGAGAATATTCCCGTTTTTTTTAAAAATTTCATCGATGTTCCGCTCCTATTGGTCGTAGCGTGATGTTATGTAGCCTATAGCCTTCCTCGATAAATGGCCTATCCAGCACTAAAATATTTTTTTAATTCGAACCAGTAGTTTCTGAGATTAGCACGTTCAGCCAAACAAACAAACTCTTCAGCTTTATAATATTGGTATACACTAGATTTTGCCCGCGTATTCGCTCGCGTAAAAGTAGGTTAGGGTATGTTCTGCTATGGATGAATCCTCCGAGAGCTCCCAACTGGCCCCCCCTACTGGATGAGAGAGGGAACACCCCAGGTTTTTTAGTGGGTATACCAGCGCGTCTCGCTGGGAGTCCCACACTCCCCCGCCGGTGCCGTCCCCTAGCCGGCGGGCAGTGCATGAAGCATCTTTCCTGGGAAACAAAAAAAAAAAAAAAAAAAACGTTAGGGTATGTTAGAAACAGTACTTTTAAAAATAAAATATAGCCTGTTACTGGTTGTGATGAATATAGATTTCAAATTGCTTTTTTTCTTGGTTGAATAGTTTTTGAGTTAAATCCTTACTAACAAAGATCTAAGCTTTTCTCTTTATTTATTTATTTATTAAGGATCTCCAACAAAGAATATATACAAAATTCCACAGAGAAATTAACATTAATTTTGTATTGTGTACTGTTTTAGTTATAGGAGACCTTTATAATATTAGTATAAATATAATTTGGTTAGAACACCTGCAAGGATTCTTGTATAACACTTTTCGAGTGCTAATACATCAAACATAGCATTAATAACATACATTAACGTAAAATTTCTCAACATTCAATATAAATGATTCCGATGTCCCAATTAACATTGATATCGATAAACCATCGATAGTATTCGATACATTGATTTATAAATGTCACTATGCGGAAGCTTGACAAATACATTAAGTAGCACTGAATACGATTCATTACATTCATAATCATGATTAGATCATTAGTTGTATGTATGGATAATGAGATAATGTTTGGTGTACAGCAGATTATCTAAACATAAGGATGAATTGGAAGATAATAGACACTAATTATGATACAATACTGAGCTGACTTACGTCACAGTTTGATGAGCCAATGTTTGTTTAAGTTTGAATGGAATAAGGTGCTTTTGCTGAAATTATACACCATGTTTCGCTGTAGCTTATTCTGGCATTTTTGGGTTTGGTCCGCATTCGTCACTAATTTTTCGTCCCAAATGTAATAATACGCGTATATCCCAAAAATTTTTACTTATACGAGGGGAGTTCAATGTATTCTCGGTATAGGCATGAAAGAATAAGTTGAAAATTCCGAAAAAAAATAAAAATGTTAATTTAGTCTACCGTCACCTAATGCACTTATTAGAGCGGGAAAGTAACTTTTCAATACAACCTAAAAATATTTGTCTTCCTTGTCTGAAAAATGTTCATTAATTGCCGCCTTTAACTCTTCATCGTCGGAAAAACGTTTACCTCGAAGATCTTTCTTAAGGTTTGAGAACAGAAAGTAATCAATAGGGACGAGGTCTGAGCTGTAGGGTGGATGATTGATTTCTTCAAATCCGCATTGCCTCACAGCAGCCTTAGCAACGCGCCCCATGTAAACCGGCGCGTTGCCGTGAAGAAGCAAGACACCTGCGGTCAATTTTCCACGTCTTTTTTCTTTTACTGCCTCCTTTAAATTACGTCAGGTGTTGGCGTAAGATGCGGCGGTAATACTTTGACGCTTTTTTGTGTACTCAATCAGTAAAAATCACTTAGAATCCCAAAACACTGTGGGTCGTCTTCAATACTCTCTGCTGGACCACTTTTGAATAGTAGATAATGAAGGAGCAGAATCTTGGTAAACAGTCACCATTTCTTCGTGAATAACTTTTTGAGTCTTTCCTTGTTTTGTAAGGAATTTTATCACAGTGCGATGCTGGATTTTTTTCAACATTGTCGCATCGGTCATCTTAGTTGCCTTTTCGTAATGATATCTTGAATACTAATGGTGAAAATTGAATAAAATTTTAACTAATGAGATAATTTAATTACTCTCATCATTAGTATATCATCCCGATACCGAGAAAACATTGAACACCCCTCGTATGTCCCTAAATTTAAATAAATATTCTTTTCTTAAGGTAATTCCTATTTCGTCACAAATTATGTTCCGTTTCTATCCTAGATTTTTTATGTATGGGATTTTTGTTTTGAAGTCTTTCGACAAATATTTTAGAACACCTCGTTGATCTCGCGATAGATCTTTGGGCTTAAGATTGCATGACATCACGATCCATATAGGTAGGTCATGAGATTAGTGCGTTGAAACACACAAGTTCACAACTTCTTAGTAATTACATTTCTTTTCCATGAAATTCCCTTGCGCAATAATACTTGTGAAGACTTGACAAACCCACCCATTAATGCAACTTGCGCCTTAAAAACGAAAAGATTTAAAAAAAATTTACCGTTTGTTTTGCTAACCATATGCACGAAAATGTAGGACAAAAAAAGAATAATTTAAAACGAGGGACAAATGATGAACATTTTGAAACGTGGGACGTAATGTGTGCTAATGCGGAACAAAACCAATTCTTCTTTTATTGTTTTCGTAGAAATTTTGATATGGCAAGTATATAAAAACAAGTACATACAACGTTATGTAAAAATTTTAGGTCAATATACATATGTATGTGCGTGCAAATTTCAAAAAGTAGTCATTGGACTACTTTTTTAAATTTGCAGACACAAACAGAATAAAGTTGAATTTTTATACATCCATCCATAGTTGCCTGAGCTGAACAAACAATGTACTTATTTGAGTATTTTGCCGCTTGAACATTTGAATCATTCAATATTGAATTGATATAAAACATTATATAACAGAATCGTGTACATTTATATCAGAAAAGTTCTCTAAAATTTTACAATTTCCATATTTTTTTACCATTTATTGTCATAGACAGATCTTGAAAAATTGCCTGCACAACGCACACTATGATTATTCATATAGGGGCGTTGTGCAGGCAATTTTTCTTGTATTGCAAAAGGACATAAAATTTTATGTCTTTTTGACAGAACACATTTTATAAATAGTTTTGCACGTATATCTACGTCAATATTTTAGAATTGACTCGTTAAGCATCGAATCTTTAGTCATGAACAAACCGATCATTCACCGCAGAGTCAGCTGTACCACTCGTACTGAAAATGATCTTTCTCATGGAGAATCTTACTTCACACAAAGAATACCCAAACTAAAAATGGCAATCGAACCGAAACCACGGCGCATTGAAAGTGGTAAGGCGACTACAAACCACTACGCCATCTTACAGGATTACGCAACAGTTATTAATTAAACACCAACACAAAGGTCTGTTCTTATCAATAAACGTTTACGAGATTCTGCCACAAAAGATGGTTGAACATTTGAGTTTTTAACGAGGTAATAAAAGACTTAAACGCCTTCATACTTGAAAAGCTTTGTCTGTAATAAATACTTGATATTTGAAGAACTTAAAATTCTTAGGGGCGCGATGGTAGATCCAACTGCTATGCATGAGCTTTTTAATTCCCGGGTCTAGCAAATTTGTATTTGATTTTCCTGTCCCGGAATTCTCAGTTAATAATAAATAATGTTTATATCATAATATTGTTACAGTTTATGTAAAGTCTCTGACACCTGTGCTAGGTGATAAACCTATGTTACAGGAGTCAGTACCTCCTCCTTTACTTAGGTACAATAATAATCTTATGAAATATGGACAAAAATAATTAGATCCACTATTAAAAAAAAATATTAGTTCCGTCTGGAACTGAAACTGGAAAACAGCAATAGGCTCACCAGCTAATTCCCTATGACGTGGAATTTAAAACCATAGCTCGCCAGTTATGGTTTTGGATGTAGAGTAGTAGGAATATTTTCTCCATACGTCGCCAAATATGGAGATAATATTGTAGAGCACGTTAAGCCGTCAGTCCCGGCTGCCATGAACAGCTATGGCAGTCGTAATTGGGCAGTCAGTGCCCTTTAATATCCTGACACTGGTCTAGCCTTAGGGTATCGTTAGCCTTCGGGTTGCGGAGGTCAGGTGGCAGCCGCTCCGTGTAAAAACTGATATCCAGTCAAATCCGGTTAGACCAGAAAAGCCGAGTCCATGTGACTTGGGAATAATAAAGGCTAGGGAGAAGATTTCGCCAAATATTACATACATGCCACTTCTTCGGGGAGCGTATGAGACTGTGTATGTATGTATGCTTTGTATAACTAATGTTTATGACATATATGTGGGTTTGCAAATGCGCATTAGAGACTTAGCCGCTCAGCCCAATTGCCAACCGCTCAATAAGTATTTTTCAGGTTGGTGTAATCCCCTTCACTCCAGAGAGAGTGAAGAGGTATATTTTGCATTTTCCCTTCCAGAGTTGCAAGTTTCCTTTCGGATTGCACCGTGACCTTAAAAGAAACTCGTCCGCCATGTGCACTAGCAGACTCCAAAAACTTAGCTGGAGAGGTGCACTGAAGTACAAATCACTTCTATCTCGGGACTGTTTCTGATCGGTCGACAAACTAACTAGCTGAAATTTTGCTAGAGATTCCTTATACAAATCGGAAAGGGTCAAAACGCTGGTACACAAGTTCTCAAGGGCTGTTTATACAGATAGGTATATCAAATTGACCGATCACGGTCACGTGATCAGAAGGCTGGCATTTTTGGCGTAATGAATTAACACGTGGCTTTTCTGCCAGTCCCATGGGCACGCTGCCAATTGAGAGCCAAGTGGCGGAAACATACGACGCAGTTTAAATAATACGTTAATATATTTTTGTGAAATAAAATATTATGTATCATATTATCAGATGTGTTTTATGCTTGATTAAATTGACGCTGGAAAATATGAGTTCTGATCCAATACAGAAATTGATGTTAAGTCGGATCGGTTGCCCTCTCGCTCCTGGCCGTAGTTCAGTGTATGTTCCGGAGTGAGAGGTCGTGAAACGCCATCGCCTCCTTCTGTGAATAAGTGATTTCTATCAAAGAGGCGGCGCAGCGGGAGTTGGATCGCTTAAACTCTCTCCTCAACCGCAGAGCCGGACGCCGGAGGGCGCGAGATGAAACCACCTTGAAGTTTGACCTCGGGGTTCTGTGTCGTGTCCGTCTCCCTTCTAGGGACAACTCGATCAAAGGGTAGGTCTTGTCGTGTAGTGGCCTACCGTTTTATACCGCCGAAACCTCGGCGGGGTCACGACCGCATGTGCAAGAGATTCGCGTGGCCCTGCCAATTGCAGTTTTGTCGAGGAACACGGTGGTAGATTTTATTCGGTATTCCGGGAGGTCCATTTTTACCATTATTACCATCTAATGGTTTCACATTGAGAAGAGCGAGCTCACACATTACATTTACTACTCATTCGATTGCTTTGCAATCTATGGATTACGCTTGACACACTCAAAGGCTTAGGAAGTAATATATGTAGTAAGCTTAATGAACGCCAAAGAATATCCAGCTTAAAGCAATCTCATCATCGCAGTGTTTCAATCTATATATATAAAACTCTTCCGTTACTGAGTGACTGACAGACAACGCACAGCCGAAACTACTGAACGCAAGAAGCTGAAATTTGGCATGTATGTTCCTTGGAGAGTGTAGGGGAGCACTAAGAGAGGATTTCTGGAAATTCCACCCTGAAGGGGGTGAAAGGGGTGAAACCCGATATTCACACAAAACTACTAGTACTGTATAAAGCACTATAGCGCATTAAGATTATTATGAGTGCTTTTAAAATGTTTCATGTATTTCGGAGGCTGCTGTAGAAAATACTACGTACTTAAGCGGCCGTGTGAAAAATGGACAGTAGTATCAACGTTTCTATCTTTTTTTAGAAAAACGTCGGGTATTTTCACGTTAAATGGAATAATAAAATACATACATAGGTATATAATCTCACGCCTCTATCCACAAAGGAGCAAGTGGAAATCTATAACAACCAAATTTCGCCAACTATGATCTATCGCAAAATAGGAAGCCTATTGTTGTCTACTACTGTAATTAAGAATTACTCTATAGAAAAAACCTCATTGACTCTTTGCCCGAGCCAGGATCGAAACCTTATGCCTTATGCACTGTGGTTGTTACGGCTGTACCACCGAGATATGACTATAAAATAATAATAATAATAATAATAATATTCTACCACATACATACAACACCATCTAGCCCAAACTAAGCAGAGCTTGTACTATGGGTACTAGACAATGGATAAACATACATATATACTTTTTTTTTGTAAATACATACATATTATACATAGAAACACCCAGACCAAGACAAACATCCATGTTCATGCACACAAATATTTGACTTGTGCGGGAATCGAACCCTTGACCTCAGGCGTGGCAGTCGGTTACACTAACCACTACACCATCGAGGCCGACAAATGTTACAACAATGTATTTTTAAACATAAGTGTGCACTCGTATACCTATATGGGCTACAAAAAAGTATCGTGACAAGGTTAACCTAACTGCGCAAATGACGTAGCGGGCAAGTGTCTTATTGTTGTGGCCGCACAGAGTGTTGAACAAGGACAATTATTTGTTTGAGCCACATGTGATTTTTTGGAGTCTGGGTGTATTTTGCGTTCGTTTATTATATCAAAATAGTAGAGCCTGGCTGATTTCAGCATTAATGGGCCGGGTCGACCGGGGAAGGACTACCCTCTCACAGAATATCGACGTGAAATAACAGTATTCCTACTGTTGTGTTTCGTTCGGTGAGTGAGAGTGCCGGAGGCCCAAGCACCCTCTTTCCCCCTTCCCGCTCCTTCTCCTTTCCACTTCCTTTCATAAAGGGTCGACAACGCGCAAGTGATGTTTCTGGTGTTGCAGGCGTCTATAGGCTACAGTGACCACTTACCATCAGGTGGGCCGTATGCTTGTTTGCCACTTTAGTAAGATAAAAAAAAATGCTTGAAAAGTTGCCCAAAACATATCACCAGTGCGGGCGCTTTTTATTCTCTTAATACCAGCTCAAAGGCACACCTTTTACTTAAAACATTATTCTCTAGAGCCACACTTCCTTCCCAATCTACACCATCATCTAACGCCAAGCAAATTCAATGCCGTATCAGGCCAATAACTTACAAAACAAAAAAGAAAATAACGTCCCACCAACAAAAGGTTTAAACTCATGTCTTTCAAAATGTCTTAACGAGGTACTACAAACGAAAATATGGCCTATTTAAGTCGAAGAAAGTCGTATCTTCTTTGTCAGGAGTCATTATAGTCATCCTTATAACGACTTGGATTTAAGCTTATTTTTGGGTTAAGCTATGAACCTTTACTTGTTATGTATGGTTAAAGTTGGATGGGAGATTAATTGTTCCGGCAGTGGGTTTAGGTGAGATTCTAACTAATATCATGAATGCGAATGTGAGTTTGTTTGATACGCTTTCACGTCTTAACTACTCGATCGATCATCATACACGTTTTTGAAGTGAAACTTCTTTAGGCGCGTTGAGCATTTTTTGGATAAACAATAAATATGGAACTCGCGTCATCGTCACCGAAAGAATACAAAATTCAAAAAAAATAATCTAATAGCTCGACGATACAATTCACAAGTTACTCAGTTTTCACTTCTATCGGCAGTCCCCAAAGACTGCCCCGCATGTTTTTTTTTGCATACACTTTATCAGGAGAACTTAAAAGGACATAGGACAGTTCTTTTTTGGATGAAATGTACCCTATATCCTTTTCTGAACCCCTGTTAACGTGTATGCCAAATTTTATAATGAACAGTCAAGTAGTTAAGGTATAAAAGCGTAACAAACAAACAGATAGACAGTACAGAAAAAGACATATAGTACCTTTCGATCGGAAAAAAGTACTATTACTAATGTAACCTACACTTACGCAAGCGAAGTCGCGGGCAGAATCTAGTTTAATAATGTCCTCCAGACCGAATTTCGGTCATGGCGGCCAATCTTAACGGAGATTGGCCAACTGCGCAGGAGATATTATAGTTGCACAAGTATGTGCGCAGACACAAGTGCACTCTCTGTTCCCTAACTCTCATGATCCGATGGGACGGATAATCCGACACGACCGGAGAGAGATCAGGCGCAGGACCTACGGCTTTACGTGCTTTCCGAAGCACGGGGGTGTCTAACACCGCCAACTTACTAACTCCGGGCTCGTATTGAGATTACTTAACAGAAAAACCCAATAACTTTTTGTTGGCCCGACCCGGGATTCGAAGCCGATACCTCATGCACAGCAGTCGCATTCACTACCACTGCGCCACGGAGGCAGTTTAACATAGTATAGTATATATACAGAATCTAGTTTATAATACATAGTAATAAAGACAACTAAACATTTAAACTCTCATCAACAGATTAACAAGCTAATCAGGTGCAACCGACATATTTAAATAAATATCATACACCTTCAAAAACATTATGACAAACAGCTATTAATGTTTTGATAAATAACAGACGTTATGTCAAATATGTTTCGAGGTTAAATTCTGTGAAGAAAATAAGTCCAGACAGTTTAATTGTTTGTTTATTATTTTCAGTTTCGTGTTCAGCAGACGTCTCGTCAGTTGCTGTGTGATCATGACCAAGAATAGATCTTGTTTCGAAAGCTTCTTCTGTGGGAGGTAAACGACCCAATTACAAGGCCAATGTATATTTGTTATGAAACACGTTTAGAAATCAGACATCATTTATTTGTTAAATATAATATATTCAGAAATAAAGATATTCGATAAAATGAGCGTTGTGTTAAGCCAGTTAGTAAGGATCGAGCTGAGTTAGTAACTGTTAAAGATCTGGTGAGTGACGACAAGTTAGTGAGCGAGATAAAGATAAAGAGAGGCTTTAACTTGAACCTTCCGCCTACTGTTAAATCTGTCAAGATAAACTCGCTTAGCAACAGCTTGGTAACACTCGTACACGCTCGTTCCACGGTCCACAGAGTGTGTGTCGAATAATCGTCGCCAAGCTAGGTTTTTATAAAGCTTTTTATATTATTAAAGGACTAACGAAAGTCCTTCCGGCAATGCATTAATTCAGTTCAGCATTTATTATTTACTAGCTGTACCACGTTACTTCTTTGAAATAATCTTAGAAAGGTTAATTGAAGAAAGGAGAGAAAAGGGTTAGCCTAGACGTACCTTTGTCTAATAAGCAAAGAAAAAATTAGGTTAAGAGATGTATGAAAAGATTAAAAGTAACACAAAGACGTTTAAAAATGACTTCAACTGAAAAACTCAACGTTACCAATTCGTTTTATACTAAACAGTAATTTTGAATTTTGATTTTCGCAGAGATAGATCAATGGGGAGACCAATAGACTGCATTGCAGAGGGTCTCGGGTTCGAACCCACGTCGCACACCTCTGACTTTCGGAATTTATATGACTTTTCGAAATTATGTGCGTATCGATTGACAATTATCGCCTGCTCCGTGCCTCGGAGAGCACGTTAAGCCGTCGATCCCGGCTGCCATGAACATCTATGGCAGTCGTTATTGGGAAAGTCAGTACCCTCTAATATCCTGACACTGGTCTAGCCTTAGGGTATCGTTAGCCTTCGGGTTGCGGAGGTCAGGCGGCAGCCGCTCCGTGTAAAAACTGATATCCAGTCAAATCCGGTTAGACCAGAAAAGCCGACCCCAAGTGACATGGGTATAATAAAGGCTAAGAGAGAAGGCTAAACAGTAATTTTGAGACCCAATAAACACGACGTTAAGGTAAACTTGAGCATTATTGCGCAATCACCGGAAAAATCGCGTTTTGCTAACATCGCATTCCCAGACTGGACCTTCACCTAAAAACGTTCATATTTATTATGTCTTGTCTGTCTGTGCGCCTTCAATTAGTTTCAGTTTATTTTGGCACTCGCGACAAACGTTTGATGATATTTTTGGTTAGTTTTTATTTAATTTCGACGGTTGGGCTATTTGAGACTATTTTTAGACGCGTGTTTCAAGGCCGAATCGGTAATGTGCAGTTTGATAGACTAATTTTATCTATGACAGATATATACTACAGGTTTATTTAAAATCTATATATTAATACGTGAAGCAAAAACTTTGTATCCCTTTTTACGAAAATTGCGCGGACGGAGGAGTATGAAATTTGGCACAGTTAAAGTTTATATGGCGAAGGAGTGGCGAATCCTAAAATTTTATAAAACACGCTTTAGAAATACATAAAATTAATGAAAAAAACACTACACGCACACAACCATGCATTTGAGACAAGCAGTTGAATAGCGTTCGTAGTATTTCGGCATTGTTTGGGAGTTGTACAATCGTACAATTCTTCGTAAATATGGTTACATACCTTAACCACTTTTGAGTGGATTGGAATGATATACACTATTTATATTGTAAAATAGAAAAAGATAGGTTAACCTTTATAGCTTTGGCGAAATCTAAATGAAATGTCATTATAAGGGTAAAGTCATAGACAATAAAACCTTAATAACGATCAAACTTAAAATTCAAATAAATTATGGTCGAATTTCGACCACTGGGCGACCGCTACTTAAAACGAGATGGGTGTAAAACCCCAGGATTCAACCTCTTCGTCTTAAATGTAAAAGCATTTAAAATATATGTGACCCTATATCTCGGGGATCTTTTGACCCACAGGGTCCATATTCAAACTCGACCGAGGTATGACTCTAAGGTGTCTGCACACCAAGTTACAAGTCAATATTTTCCATTTAAAATACATGTGACCTTGTGACCCCTATATCTCGGGGGTCTTTTGACCCACAAGGTCCATATTCAAACTCGACCGAGGTATGACCCTAAGGTGTCCGCACACCAAGTTCCGTCAATCGGTTTAGTAGTTCCGGAGTTATGCCTGTCACTAACACCACTCTGTCACTAAGACACAGACCCACATAGTGTTTTCATTAACCTCTCAAGAAGACTCAGAGGTTAATAAATGTTTTAATAGAGGCATCTTTTAAACGTGGAATCTTCCCACAGAACACAGATCATACTAGCTTTATACTAAACAAATGAAAGTGCAATTTGAATAAGAATACATGTCCTCTTAATATTTATTGGAGATGTGCACTTATTTCTATGTGTAAAAAGAGCTAATTTCACATACTCTTTGCAAATGAGATGTTTCACTTTTGCTTTGCACATTTATATATAGTTCTTTTAGTTGAAGACTGATTGCTCTAGTGAAATAGTATCCGACAGTTCATGGTTCATGGAAGGTGTAGTGATTCAAGTAGTCATCTCCTTACTGTCACTGTGTTAAGTGTTGTGGAATCGATCCCCATACGAGAAAAAATAATATTGGTCCACAAAATAGTTGTACCGAGTCTGTTTTTTTTCTTTTTTATTTGCTCGTCAAAATGACCACACTCCGCCTGACGGTAAGCGATCATATGGTCTAAGAGCAGTGGTCTCCACAACCATCCTCATAGCAGCTGAGGCGATGTCGAGGTCCCTACATTGCACTGTACTGGGTACTAGACAATGGATAAACATACACATATACTTTTGTTTTGTAAATATAATATGTACGTATAGGAACACCCAGACCAAGACAAACATCTATGTTCATGCACACAAATGTTTGTTAAGTCCTCCATGCTACAGGATTTATTACCAATGCGGGATCATTCCATTGGACTTAATACTACTCTGCTGGTGGAAGAAACTAATGGTTTCGTTTGCACACTTTAAAACTTATTTCGCTGACTTATTTGACACCGTGGTATAAGATTATGCTTACGTTTGTAGTTGTGGAGTCTTATCCATTGCCTAGAGTTTCTGTTAAAAAGTGCTTGTCCCTATTACATGACATCTATGTCATAGCAGAACATATAAGAGCGTAATATAGCGATAGACAATAGGCAATGGCAACAAAAAAAGACATACGCATATTCGAAAATTTTATGACTGCGCATCTAACTGTCGCTGACATATAAAATCAAGTATTTCAATTCTTCTCTCTTAGCCTTTATTATTCCCAAGTCACTTCGGGTCGGCTTTTTTGGTCTAACCGAATTTGACTGGATATCGGTTTTTACACGGAGCGGCTGCTACCTGACCTCCGCAACCCGAAGGCTAACGATACCCTAAGGCTAGACCAGTGTCAGGATATTAGAGGGTACTGACTTTCTCAATAACGACTGCCATAGATGTTCATGGCAACCGGGACCGACGGCTTAACGTGCTCTCCGAGGAATTTCAATATGAGTCAAAATTTCAAATGTTCCGAATGGTTAAATTTTTTTAATAATTCTATGGTTTTTATCGATTATCGATCATATCTAGTTTTACAACCCAGGCTTACCACTTAATAATACCAACTAACTCTATTCGCGAAATACAATTAGTTGCCTTCTATTTGAGGGTAGGTAACAGAATTCGGCAAAGTAGCTCAATTACAATGTGAAAGAAAGATAACATCACAATGTTATTGTAGCCGTACACGACAATACTGAAGAGAACAACTAATTCTATTTATATTCAAGTCTACCGCGAATTTATATACGCAAGTATTGTCTTAACGTCTTAGTTATATACTAATATTAGCTGCCCGGACAGATTTCGTTCTGTCAAAAGTAATTTTTATTTTTTTATGTTTACTTTATCACTAAGGGGTATGAAAAATAGATAGTAGCCGATTCTCAGACCTACTAAATATGCATATAAAATTTCATAAAAATCGGTCACGCCGTTTCGGAGGAGTATGGTAACTAACATTGTGACACGAGAATTTTATATATAAGATTATTCTATACATAGGAGATAACAGCGAACCACCCCAGCTTCACACGGGTACAACAAAACCTTTACAAATTATACACATAAACCTACCTTATGAATCACAGTGTCTATTGGCGAACATCCGTTTACTAGTTTTCGAGTTAATCGCGAACAAACAGACAGACGCGGCGAGGGACGTTTTATAATATGTAATGATTTAAGAAAAATACGTGAGGTTTCTTAATAAGAACTACAGAATCCAAAATATTTTTAGGATTTTTGTATGTTTGTATCCAAATTCGTGCAATCTTTTTGTGTAATGCGTGATCAAGCAACAACCACTGGACGAATTTGAATGCGGTTTTGACAGTTGTATTGCTGCATATCTAACTTAAAATCTGGTGTATGTTTTACCTTGATACGCCGCCTAGAAGACAGAAAAATATAGTCACGCGTATGAAGCAGTGACCATTTTCTTAAAAAAATGATTACTAGCAACTGAGGCACTCATAGCTAGTTGCAATCACTGATCGGTAAACGATTAATGAGGTTAAGCAACGTTGGGTGCGGTCAGTCTATAGATGGGTGACCGCTTAGTGATATTTCATCCGAGCGTCTCCGTGCTTCGGAGGGCACGTAAAAAGTCCGTCTCGGTTGTTGTCAAATTGACAGCAGTCGTTAAGCCATGTCAGAGGCCTACGGGCGGCTTGAACAACTCTTGACAACAGGTTGGCCACTAACCACGCGACAAGAAGAAAAAGACTAGCAATTTGGTTATCAAATTACTAGCATTCTTATTAACCCCTCCAGCTAAGCTGGAATGCTTATATTAGGAGTGGGTTCACGTCGGTAGTGCAATGGTTGGGATTCGAACCCGCGACCTCTCGATCGTAAGTCCAATGCCTTAACCATTGGGCTACCGCCGCTTAATACAAACACATTTCACTAGCTACGATTTCAGGCTCCATCCAGGAGGGGTTGGCAGAAGACTTTACTTTAAGAAAGTAGTAGAGCCTTGCTGGTTTCAGCATATTCATGCTGTAACCAGCATGGATATCGTCGTGAAACGACAGTATTTTTACTGTCGTGTTTCTTTTGGTGAGTGAGAGTGCCGGAGGCCCTAATTCCCTTTCCCATCCTCTTTCCTTTTCCTCCCCCTTTATCTCCCACACGGTGGGCAGCGGCTGGTTGTGTTTTCTTGGCTTTTCTATTGCTATGCCAAGGGAACACCAGCATGTCTATGAACGGCGGTTACCACTTACCATCAGGTGGGCCGCAAACTCAACTGTCAAAGTCAGCAATAAAAAAAAATAAAAAATGTTAGGCCTACATTTCTCCAGCCATGATTTTAGGTCCACGTAACAGGATGCGAGCCTATTAGCACAGGGCATAGTACCTGATTTCGTGCTACCACTGAAAAGTTTTCGATAGAAAACCCAATAAGTTCTCCGACGTAGAAATAAAGACTGAAGACTGCACAGCTGTCTCATAACTACCTCGACGCCACCGAGGCAGTATGTAAAATGCTTACGCTTATATCAAGACATCACTGAAACCCACAATCAAATTGGTAACACAAGTATGTATACCATTTCAATTTACATGGATAGTATATATTGAAGTAGACGACAGCCTAGTGGGAAACCGTTGGACTGTCATAAAGAAGTCTCGAGTACAATGCCAAAGTACGCACATTTGACTTTTTGAATTTATGTACCTACGTATTAAATAGTTAATGTTTACTAGCTTCAATGGTGTAGGCAACCTGCATATCTGAAAGTTCTCCATAACGTTCTCGAAGATATGTGAAATTTACCAACCCAATAATTAATTATCCCTAGATTTAACGGTGAAGAAAAATATCGTGAGATGTCCGAGAGTTCTCAAAAATATGTCAAGTTGGGCGGTTGTCATTGTGGTGAGCTGTGGCCTAATCCTCTTCACACTGAAAAGAAAGCCACACCTAGTAGTGGGACGGTTTAAATACAGAGCTGATATTATTATACTTTGATTCATATACATTTAACCCGCCATAACTCTTCGGGTCTCGTGGCAATCGTGTTTTTGTCCTTGAGACACCCCGCAACAGATAAAGGGCGCAGATATCGCCAAGACCGATATGAAAACGAATACTTAGTAAAATCGCAAAGAAAAAAGGGATTTTTCTCCATTCGTCCCTTAAGGCGATAAGAAAGATATAAAGCACTGGTTTTATTGCCAAGAGGGGCTCTATATCATCAGAATTTTGGTCGAATGAGCGCGGTATGAAATATTATGTGTGAGGCGCTTGGTGACAAATGACTGTATCATCGCGAATTGGCGTTTGAGAGTTGGGTTTAAGCTTACGATTTAGATGGATGACTTTTATTTATGAAAGGGTGAGCAGAGAGCTAATAAGGTTTTAATCTTGGCGATTGTATATGTGTGACTGTTGATGCTGAAGTGCAGTTCACGGATAAGATATTTTTTTTTTAATTGGAATAAAGTACTTACAATCATAGATATACTACTTATGTCTCTACAATATATGTGTAAGGTTGAAAAGAGGTGCTTTACGCGCACATTTTGCTAGACTTTATATACGTCCGATATTATAAAAGACGCAACTATTGGGTACAAGTCCACATTGGAAATTCCTAGACAAAAAGCCCAATATCATTCTGCCAAACCCGGGCATCGTACCCGAGAGCTCATGCAGTACACGCGTTTACTACCGTTGCGACAACGCAGTAGGCAAACAGAATAAATTCAGAACAATAATTTGCCCAATCTGGCATCAAACAGATATCTCATGCACAACCGTTGAGCCACCACCGTGGCAGTCAGATATACTAGGTTTAGAATAATAAATTACTTTTTACTAGACTTTGCCCATGGCTTCGCTTGCATAAATGTAGGTTAAGTTAATCAGTAATGTTTCTGGATGAAAGGTATATCATGACCTTTTCTGAACTCCTGACAACGTGTATGCAAAATTTCATGATGATCGGTCGAGAAGTAAAGACGTGAAAGCGTAAAAAAAATGAAATAACTCTTCGCAAAAACCAATGCCCGCTATATAAGCTAAAGTAACCACTTACCATGCCGATTTTCTCAGTGAAAAATAATACGCCTCATATAACTGATGAGAATAAAAATAAAATCTTTTTATTACTCGAAGCGAGAAAATATATGTAAAATAAAAAAGAACATAAGAAAAGGGCTACGCAGCGTAAATGCTAAAGACATGTAGAGGAGCAGGCACTAAATTCTGGTCTTGTTTAAAGAAGTAAATTTAAATATAAGTTTACAGAGTAAACTATTTATTTTATTGCCCTTGGTGGCAGACGAGCGATTGGTCCACCTGATGGAAAGTGGTAACCGCTGCTCATGGACTTCAGCAATGTCAGGACACAGCAAAGCCGCTGCCTACCGTGAAAAAAGAACTCTCTTTAAACCTCGTTTGGAAAAGGACATGCTTTTATAGTACTTCTAGGTGACGCTGTGTCTTCGTTCGTGTATATGTAGATTAGATATGCCAGCTATCGTTAAGGACACACGTAATAGAGGGAGCTTATTTCTATATACGGAAAAATTAAAAAGTTTGAGGCCTGTATGACAATTTTTTTTTGTACAACTTTAGTGGCAAGCGAGAATACTGCCCACCCGATGGTAAGTGGTCACCGTAACCTATGGACGCCTGCAACACCAGAAGCATTACTTGCGCGTTGCCGACCCTTTAGGAAAGGATGTCGGAAGGAGAAGGAGGTGATTAGGCCTCGGGCACTCCTACTCACCGAACGAAACACAGCAGTAGGAATACTGCTATTTCACGTCGATATTTTGTGAGAGGGTAGTCCTTCCCCGGTCGAATCTCCAGGCTCCTTCCGTACAGTTATGAATTAATTAATATTAAAAGAAGTCGGTGAAACACGTGACATAGACATACGTGGCTAACTGTATAGGTGACAGTGATAGAGTAAATGTGCAGACTCCATGGTGCTACTGTCAATTTCTTGACAGGAAAACTCAGTAATACTTTACCTGCCCTGGGAATCGAATCTAAGAGCTCAAGCATAGTTGTCGCATTCACTACCGCTGCGCCACTTAGGCAGACCAGGCATAAATATGGATAAAATGTCTAATTCCGGTTAAAACAAGCCATATTTACATAAAGCTTAATAAATGTACACGGTTACGGTTTTCACAGTTGTAATTACGTATTTATAAAAAAGACGGTTTATTTATCACGCCTGTAGCGGTAAACCGAAATTAAAATGGAGAATAATTAAAAATTACAGTGTGGCCGCGGTGAATAATGAAAAATTCTATTATTGTGCAGACTGGGTTGGAATATAAATGAGTTCAAGCCCGAGTAAAATGTTCAGTTATTGAATAGGAAAAAGGATATACTTAAAAAAACTGTATGGGTGACGTAGCAGTTTAGGTGGTTTCCTCGCTATTGCCACTGCCTGTGTTGTGGATTCTATGTAAGAAAAATTGTGTGGTTGATAAATAATTGACTCGGCAATGGGTTTTCTTAGTGTCCATTGGTTGAATAATTGTTAAATCACCGCGAAACAGGGATTATTTCTAGGGCGGAAGATTTCTAATAAAAAATAAGTAAATAAATATAACCGTAAATGCACTGATGAGTATCTATGAAAAATGTTATCAAAATGTAAACTGATGAGATTGAATGGAGATATAATAATAATATTCTATCACACACACACACACACACACGCACGCACGCACGCACGCACGCACGCACGCACGCACGCACGCACGCGCGCGCGCGCGCACGCACGCACGCAAGCACGCACGCACGCACGCACGCACGCACGCACGCACGCACGCACGCACGCACGCACGCACGCTCGCACGCACGCACGCACGCACACACACACACACACACACACACACACACACACACACACACACACACACACACTACACCATCTAGCCCAAACTAAGCGGAGCTTGTACTATGGGTTCTAGACAATGGATAAACATACATATTATATACTTTATTTATGTAAATACTTACGTATTATACCCAGACCAAGACATCCATGTTCATGCACACAAATGTTTATATTCACTAGATATCAATTGTATATATAGAATATAATTATGTGAAGTCCGCTAAACTGCACTGAGCCAGTATTTTAACTCTTCTCGCGCTGAGAAGAGACCCGTGCCTAGCAGTGGGACAGTTTAAATACAGGGCAAGTATAATTATTAAATACAAGAATTACAAGTACGACTAAAATCCTATTTAACAAGTTAGTTTACCTTGAAAATTCAATTGATGGGCATTGAAATCCTAACCGCAGAGGTACTATTGCGTCAAGCTATTATCACGCCAAAAACTAAAAAAAAAACGAACAAAAGAATACTTGTTATACATAAGAAGCTTCTACTCAGCTTCCTTTTTCAAAAATGTGCGCTAAAACAAACGCATAAAACATTACTTTTACCTAAGCAAACTCAGGTTAGATGCGACGTCCTCTTATTTCTGCAAACTGACAAATTCTCGCCATTAGCGCCAGCCATGTTTGCCGCCGTTCTGGACGCCATTTTGACGAATTATTTATGTCTGCCACTTTGTGAGCTTATCGCGGTTTAGTCTTAAGTTTCAGGTGTTACTTTGAGAAAATTAGCGCCAGCTTAAGTACTTGTAGGAAAATGGATACTTGTATAGGCGAAATTTAATAATGAAACAAGGAACTTCTAGATATTTTAACAGATAGACTAATTAAAAAATATTGCTTTTTAGTAGTTTTGGATGAAGAGGTATGGAAAGAAAGTGGGCAGGCCTTTGCCTTGCTGTAAGACACAGACTTTTAGAAAAGCTTTTTGTTTAATTCTATAGAGAACCTTCTGAAATGCATTGCTAAGATAATATAATATTTGTTAGTGTAAACATGATGCCAGAGAGAGACGCTCTCATTGGAGAAGGCCAAGAAAGCGCTGGCGCGATGATCTGGATATATTTTTGTACGACTGGTAAACCGAAGCTGTAGATAGTTGAGTATTCTTTATGTAATTGCAGCCAAATAAACTTATTTTGCGGTTATGGTGCGACTAAACTCAACAGACTTCTTTATATGGCTCACCAGGCTTCTTCAGCTAGGGATTAGTTAGATTTGCACTGGCTGATTATAAAGTCAGCTTTTTAGTCAATTTTGAAGTTCAGCAAGGGAAATTATTTTCCTGAATTATAGAGAACTGGCTTTTGCCCCGCCTACCCTTGATCGACAATAGTTATTTTTTTCTGGATGTTTTGTTCCACATAAGGTAACAGGAAACACAACCAATATAAAAAGAACAAATAAGGTCCTGCGTCAGCAACGTTGCAGTGTAACCACAACGCTGGTATTCTTGCAAGGTACCCTATGTCCTTTTCTGTACCCCTCACAACGCGTTTGCTAAATTTAATGATGATCAGTCAAGTAGTTAAAGCTTAAAAGCGTAACAAATAAACAAACTCACTGAAATTAAACTACTATATACGGATTTTATCGCGTTGTTTATTTGACGCTTTATTACATAATTTTGAAAACTGTTACACTACTACTCTCATTTCTTTCCATCTAGTTTCAACACGTGAATAATACCATTAGTTACCAGCAAGGGCCTACTATCAAGATGAGAATGTATTTACTATTTACCACCATGACACATAACTTTTAATATATTTAATTACAAATTTCCGGCTTTGGCCGACAAAATTAACTGTTTTCCTATTAAGGGGCGCCAATTTTCTTTTAAAATTTCGCCCCTGCCGCAGTGCTGAGTGTTGTGGGTTCGATCTCCTACCCGCACGGGACATAAAAAATTATGTGATCCTCAAATAATTGTTTCGAGTCTGGGTGTTCTTTGTGTCCGTTGTTTGACTGTTTGTAAAGTCTTTCGTGACACAGGAATAATACATATGCATACATCTATTAAAAAAAAAGTCTAGTCATTACATCCCTAGTTTCGTTAAAAAGTCTAATCACAACATCATCTAGCCCAAACTAAGCAGAGCTTGTACTATGGGTACTAGACAATGGATAAACATACATATATGTATGTACCTTAGCCAGTCAGTGCAGACCGGCGACACTTCGACCCAGTGGGATCTTATGTGTCGACGACTGCCATAGATGTTCATGGCAGCCGGGACCGACGGCTTAACGTGCTCTCCGAGGCACGGAGCAGGCGATAATTGTCAATCAATACTCACATAATTTCGAAAAGTCATATAACTTCCGAAAGTCAGAGGTGCGCGACGTGGGTTCGAACCCGAGACCCTCTGCATTGCAGTCTGTTGGTCTCCCCACTGAGCTATCGCTGCTCAACATACATATATACTTTTTTTTTTAATTACCTACATATTATGCATAGAAACACCTACACCAAGACAAACATCCATGTTTATGTTCTTGTCTAATAACAAGAAAGTGATTGTTTTTAACTAGTTTATCTCCTTCATGCAACTCTTGAATCACCAATCAAACCGTCAGATGCAGTACGATGAGTAGTATTTTTCCAAAGCATTGAACATGTAACATATGACTAATGCTACATACGTGACATGACAGAAAACTACAATTGATCTTATAAGAGTTAAGCCGGTGATTTTATTTGGGTTCAGATGTTCTGAAAGGAAACATGGCTAGGAAACTGCCTACTGTCAAGGAAAGGGGTAACAAGAATGAACTACTTCGCACGTCATTTGAAACGTAAATACATTATGGTATAATGCGACCAGTGGTCTCGAAAGTAAAAATGCGAAATCGGTAGGGCTGCCAAGTAAAATCGGTATATTCGGACCAAAAATCGTTAAATTTGGTTAAAATTAAGAAATTTGATCAGATCAAATCTCAATTTTTTTTTTTTAATTCTTTGGACTTATCCTACCACGGTGTCCCTAAGCGAGCTTACTTATACTAGGTATTTAACACAATGGTATACCCCAAAATATCCGTCGATCGATGTTTAAGCAGTACGGAATCCGAAATACGGAATTTGATGAGCATCATACGGATGACATTTGTCACAGGACCAAAGCTATATTTTACGGAGTATAATAATCCTTTATAATAATATAATATTAAACTACAAATTCATTAGTAAGCGTCAACAATTTAAACCGTTGATTCGAACAACAGACCAAAGCGACAATAGCCGCGAGCAAAGCTTCAACACAATGTTGGCTTAAAAATTTTAATGTACAATTTGCTCGGTAACAAGTTGCAAGCGAAGCTACTTAAAACTATTTATGCAATATTAATCGCTGTGCTTATTATTAACACGTGAATGTTTCTTGCTGTTGTATGTTAATTAAACTACATAATATTTGAGGTTAGGTTAAGGATTGCCAACTTTTTGTGCAACTATTAAAGTATACCTTTTTAATTCCTTTGTTAATTAAGGGTCTTTTTTGCTATTACAATATGCTAGTCCCATTGTAACCTATGCTTATACTACAATATTACAGTATATTCACCAATTAATAATTATACTCGCTTGCCACAAATAATTAAAAACGTTTTGTGTATAGCCACCGGAGTGCCGTTGCGACTCAATAGGTTAGTAAGGTCAGAGAGATTGAAAGCTTTTTGCTTTTTATGTTTTAAATATACATTTTTGGATGCTGAGTGTAAACATGTAGAACAGTGATTCAATTATCAAGATTTGAGAGACAACAGACAGAATCCCAATATAAATTCAATTCCTACCTTCCCACCGCAAGGCTATTGAAATTAAGAATTGAATTTCAACAGAGAAGATGATTGTAAAGAACTACAGGCTTGGAATCCAGTAATTCATTTATTAAAACACAAAGCAAAACATTGTAAGATTCCATGTGCCTTTGAGCTCGTTCAGCGTAAATAGAAATAATAATATATAATTAAATAATGTACGAGTACCTTAAAATAACTTTAACACACTTCAAAATTAAGACGCAAGCCTCCTTAGACGACCGTGACCCTCGCTGCTGTAAAGTAGTCGAAACGAAACGTCGGAAAATGCGCAAATAAAAATAGTAAAACATAATAATAATGTAAATAGGTTGTAATAAAATCTGAAAATAGTTACATTTGTTCGCGGTAACGTAAGACAATGTTATACATTTTAGAATATTTGAATATATTTTATTTACAGATCTGGATAACGGTGATATATAAAAAAAAATTATTGTATATTTTTTTTATTGGCAGTAGACTTCATATTTTTCTTACTCTTTCATGCAAAAACTTCTGGACGGATTTTAATGAAAGTTTAGAGTATTATCTAAACTATCTAAACTAATATTATAAAGAGGAAACATTTGTGTTTTTGTATGTATGTTTGTAATGTTTTGACACAAAAACTAATAAACCAATTTCAAAAATTCTTTCGCCATTAGAAAGCTGCATCTTCACTGAGTGACATAAGCAATATTATATTTTCAAAAAAATAGGGATCCTTAATAAAAATGCAATAATATAACCCAAGGTGTGAAAAAATTAGTCATAAAAAATCTGTCATCGCGTGCGCTGCGGAAACTATTGATGATAGAACAAAAAAAATGTTCTACAGTATTATAGAACGTATCAATATCTACAAAGATGTCTGCAATACCATATGTATTATTTTAATATATAGCTAACTACACCTATATAGGTGTCGTTAGACTTATTAATTTCTTTAGTTGTAGTTTTATATACTCTTATAATATATATAATATATATACTTTATATAATCAGAATGATATGTACTACTATGCTACTAAAAATCTATTTTAACATAAATCTACATTAACGCAAGGTAAGTCGCGGGCAAAATATATCACAGAAAAATACTGTTTTTAACAGTATGGTAGACAACCCTAGTTAGGTGGCATAAGTATGTGTTGTGCAGCCTTTCATCAGTTCGTGGAACGGGCAAAGTGCTATCGGGTTTTGTTGATAATTCTCACTAGCGGTACTCAGTCCCAGAATATGTCTGATAGATGGCTAGAACTGTATTCGATAGGAAGGAAGTCCTGGTCCAATTGCCGGAACAAGCAAACTGTTATGGGTTTTTCTGCAAATATATTGTAAATCCTAACTAATATTATTATTGTGAATGTGAGTTTATTAGCTTGTTATCATTTTATGTCTTATACAATCGACCAATCATCATGTTATTTCGCATACACGTTGTCAGGGGAAGCGAAAATGATATGGTTACCTTTCATCTAAAAGTATTAAAATTGACAAAACCTACATTTACGTGAGTGACGTCGCAGGCAAAATATTATATTCACTAGCCATTTTGTTTGCAAATTACTACCATCCTCTTTAACTGCTCCGACAACTGTATTTGTGTAAGGAGTGGATTTCCGTGGTATCTGATATAGTTTCAGTTCCAGTGTCGAAGGAGCAAGTTGGCGCATCGTGGTGGTTTTAATCGGTAGGCCCGAAGTCTTAGGAGAGTCTGACATAACCCTCTCGCCGCCCTTTGTGGCGAAGAGGCATGCATCAGGAGCATTACACCACATAGAAAAAAAAGGAGTGGATTTATGACAGTAGTACTATTTGCAATTGATAGGCTTCCAATCTACGATCTATCGATGCAATACCTCATCTATTGGGCAGTATTAAGTCTAAAAATATGTTCGATGGTCAGCGAGCTTGACTCCAATCACGTTAGATTTAAAATATAGCTGGCTTCGTGTAGATTTTAGACCTTTAGAGGATAATAATAAAAATAATTGATTGATTGATTACAATGGTAAAACATTAATACAGTCCATAAAATATTTAATACAGGTAATTTAATATAGGTGCCTGTACTAGGGTAAACCTGTGCTACAGGCGTTAAGGGCACTTAAAATATACAACTAGGAACTAAGTTATATACAATTAATGATGAAATGTTGTAAAAGCTATTTTGGCGAAATGTTGTTATTGATATAACCTTATTTCATTTTTTGAGCTGCATTGACCTGTGTATTTTATTCGATGATATTTGCGAAAAAAAAGTGGTATTTTAAATAAATAATAGAATTTTATAATAATGTTACAAATATCCTATTATAATATGTATAAGTCTGTTGAACTGCTACGTAGTGGTCTCGTATTCAACCATACAGCACGCATTACTGATTTTTCGATGCTAAGTATGTATTAATTAATTATAACTCTTTTTCAAGGGACACATCGCGAGAAAACATGAATGTCTAAAAGTTCTTTCGGAAATGTGGGAAGTCTGCCAACCCGCACTAGGCCAGCGTAGTTGACGATAGTTCTTAAACTATCGAGATATAGAGGCCCTTGCCCAGCCATGGGACCGTTTATAAATCGGGCTTATTTTTATGTTGATAGTATGTATATTATGTGGGGGCCAGTCAGTGCAGACCGGCGACACTTCGACCCAGTGGGATCTTTTGTGTCGACACTCTCCCAATTACGACTGCCATAGATGTTCATGGCAGCTGGGACCGACGGCTTAACGTGCTCTCCGAGGCACGAAGCAGGCGATAATTGTCAATCAATACGCACATCATTTCGAAAAGTCATATAACTTCCGAAAGTCAGAGGTGCACGACGTGGGTTCGAACCCGAGACCCTCTGCATTGCAGTCTGTTAGCCTCCCCACTGAGCTATTGCTGCTGCTATATTTATAGTAACATAATTATAGATTAAAGAAAAATCGGTACCTAATTATTAGACAGAGAAAAATAACCACATATTTACATACCTTTTGCTTGCGACTTGTACTTGTAGAATATGCAAAGAAAAAAAAACCTATAATATATGTATCTATATTTTTTTTCTTTGCATGTAAGAAGAAGCTGATCTCGCACATACTACTCTACTTCAAGGCGACGTATCAAGATGAAACATGCAGCAGATTTTTAGTTAACTCTTCAGAAATACAACTATAAAGACCGCATTTAATATGGTGCAGTAGGTTTTACTTGATGCGCGTGCAAACATACAGACAGACATAATTTTCAGATTTTGCCCCCAGTTTTGCTTACTTTAATGTTGATTTTGTCAATAAATTTCAATCCCTCGGGAACAAGACTTTTTCTGGATGAAAGGAACTCTACGTCCTTTTCTGTACCTCCGACAACGTTTATGCGAAATTTAGCGGTGATCGGTCGAGTAGTTAAGACATAAAAGCATCATTTTCGCATTTATAATATTAGTTACGATGAAGAAATATCGAATATTATATGTATATTACAGCCAGTTAACTACTTATTTCCTCTCATTCATACATTCGGGCAATAAAAATAATAATTTAAGAGACAATTGTACAGTCATTGACACTTGGCATAAACTTGCATATGCATTGCCAAATTATATCACAACAATGACAAATGGAAGCCGAAACGACATTTTTAACAACTTTGCGGGCATTTTCCCTCTGATCTTAATATATAATGTGTTGTAATGTAAAATGAACGAAAAGTATTGTTTAAGCAACCGAAACGTCGGCAAAAGTGTAAAATTAAATTAAATCTAAATAATAGCTTTAATAATAATTTAATTAGCTTAAACATTAGTAAAGTTTAATAGTAGTAATAGTGTAACAGTTTTCGAAATTATGTAATAAAGTGTCAAATAAACAACGCGATAAAATCCGTATATAGTAGTTTAATTTCAATTTATAATATTCGCGTAAACAGAAGACAATATTATGTAAAACAACTATCCTACTAAACTACCTCTTAAAGTATATAAAAGAGCAGCGATAGCTCAGTGGGGAGACCAACAGACTGCAATGCAGAGGGTCTCGGGTTCGAACCCACGTCGCGCACCTCTGACTTTCGGAAGTTATAGAAAGTCATAACTTTTCGAAATTATGTGCGTATTGATTGACAATGATCGCGTGCTCCGTGCCTTGGAGAACACGTTAGGCCGTCGGTCATGGCTGCCATGAACATCTATGGCAGTCGATATTGGGTGACCGTCAACAAAAAAGATCCCACTGGGTCGAAGTGTCGCCGGTCTGCACTGACTGGCCCCCCCACATAAGATACATACATACATAAAGTATATAAGCCTAAAACAATATATTTATTAAAACAAAACACCTACAACAAAACTCTTTAAATAAAAACACCTCCACACCAGACGAATGCATAACAACCCTAACCAGAGGTTAAAACGAAATTTCAGAATCCAAAAATAGAATTTTAACAACAAACAACGGCGTATTTGCTGAAGGAAAAAACTTTTGGTCCCTCACTGAGTACAGTTAGTTAGATAAAATCTTTAATTCCGTCAGCAAATGTGTACCCTAACGTAACTGTTGATTATGTAAAACAATGTCGTGAAAATGCTTTGTATTTACATTCTTGTTACGGCTGTAGGGTCTCACTTTAAGCGAGGCTTTACTATGTGTACAATTCATTCGAATTAGTAGTCTTGTTTATTCGAATAATTAACAAACATGTTTAATCTGTCAAGTCTTAGAATACCAGATTCGAATTAGTATACTTCTTTATTCGAATAAGTAACAAAACATGTTTAACCCTCGGTGTACAAGGTGGGGCGGGTTATTTTAACCCCAACACTTTTAAAAAGTGTCAAATTTAAATAAATTAATTGTCACAGGAGCTGGAGTTTAAATATTGCCGCATCGAATCACAGCGTTGGAACAGTGCTGTGCACGCCAGCGTCGTTTGTGTAAGCGCATAAAGTGATCTCCGGGCGTTTTTAACCCCACGTTGTATGGGACGTCGTAAAAAAAGTAGGTATGTACCTACTCCTGTGTATTTTTATTATTTATTCTAACAAAAGAGTATTTTATACCTTTTTGTTTCTATTATACAAATACAAATAGAAAATATGTATGTCAAACAACTTGAAATAGCTTAAATAGATGCATTTAAGCTATTTCCTCGATGGCGTAGTAGTTAGTGTAACCGACCGCCACGCCTGAGGTCGCGGGTTCGATTTTTGTAAATACATACATATTATACATAGAAACACCCAGCCCAAGACAAACATCCATGTTTATGGACACATATATTTGACTTGTGCGGGAAACGAACCCGCGACCTCAGGCGTGGCAGTCGGTTACACTAACCACTACGCCATCGAGGCCGATATAAAAGTAAATCTCAAATAAGTATGATAGTTGTTATTCGATACGTAATAGATACATATGCAATACTGGTCGAGTCACATTGTATGTCTGTTGTTACAGTAAAGGACATCGTTCAGCTGCCATACATTGTTAGCCTAAGAACCAACAGCCATAAAAAATGATAAATATGTGGTTAAGAATGACCACAGTCAATTAAAAGTGAATATAAGTCATGGACACTTCTGAATATCCCGGGCGGTCCATTATCATCACCTTATTCCATCTTTCTCTTTTACTCCGGTGAATCCGACATAACCGCTCCCGCCCCCGCGGAGGGGCATGTGTCAATGCATTCCCCAACGTAAAAATAAAGTTTTGCCATGCTTGCACTATAGAAAAAGGTATAATACCGAGAAAGTGGTATTTATTATGGTTTTTTACATTACAAATTATGACTTTAAGATATTGGTCATATCTATGATGAAGTTCAATAATGGTATTTATAGAATAGCATTCGTGTTAACCACGTAAGAAAAATTACAGACAAGCTAAATAAGAACTTATTTATCTGATAAAACCGTAGTACACACATTGTAAAAACTGTAACCATGGCAACACTGCGTGTCTCAGATGTAAACAATGGATGCCAATGTATTTGAAAGCGCGAAAATACTTTTAACACGAAAATAAGATTCGAAAGTGTCCGTGAGATTGTAATGTTAGATTATTAAGTCATAAAATAAAATACAAATTATTGTTTAGGTGGAATGTGTGTTGATTCATAAGCCAAATTGTCTGTAGTAGCAAAAATATCGTTTGTACATACATACACGCCTATTTTCTGGAACGTGTACAAGTTGTTTTAAAGTTTGAACGGGAATCCTACAATCCTATTAATATTATAATTGTGAAAGTTTAAACGCTCGGAAGTTTGACACTCAATCAGGTCCGAATCGCTAAACGGATTATGATGGAATGTTGCATACGAGTAGTTCGAAAGCTGATTTAGATAGTTTAGCATAAAACAGCTTGTTATATCGGAAATATCGCTAAGTGTGTATTGAAAATCTAATAATTTTGATGGTCTCGTTGGCGCAGTAATCGTGTATGCTGCTGCTATACCAGAGGTCACGGTTACGATGCTCGGATCAGACAAAGTGTTACTGGGCATAGCATTTTTTTGAGATTCAAGATATTTAATATTGTCATATGTTTACGCGAATGTTATACATTGAAACTAAACAAACTTTATACGGATTTTATCGCGATATATATTTTTTATTTTTTATTCTGGAACATTGAGACATCTTCCATCTTAGTCTCCCCGTGACCATGGCTGCTGAAAAGCAACCGAAACGTCGGGGAAAGTGTAAAATTAAATCTAAATAGTTGTATAATTTAAATAGCTTACATTAAAGTAAACAGTAACTAGAAAAGTGTTTAACAAATTTCAAAATTATGTAAAAATAGCGTTTTATAAAAAGTAAACAACGCGATAAAATCCGTATGTTTAATTTCAATGTATAACATTCGCGTAAACAGAAGACAATATTATTCAAGATATTGTCATTAGCAGCACGGAATCTGAAATTGAGCCTGGCTAGGTTCGCCCTCAGTTATATGTGACCTTAAATAGCTGGAAAATATTTACCTATACTAATATTATAAAGCTGAAGAGTTTCTTTGTTTGGTTGAATACGCTAATCTCAGAAACTACGATTTTGAATTGAAAAATAATTTTATATTTGGATAGCTTATTTATCGAGGAAGGTTATGGGCTATATAACATCACGCTACGATCCATGGGGCAGTGCAATAATCATAAGCGCAGATGAAATTGCGGGCACATCTATTATGGTATATATGGTATACCTGGCTGCAACACCTTTTGATATTGATGATTTCTGGCTCAGTCCTTGTTGTCCTACTGCATCACTTCCTGGGGCGGAGCGCCAAAATCCAACTTAATAGACCTAGAGAGAGCGCAAAGAGCTATCTTGAAGGTATCTTACCATCTTCCATACCGCTACCCCACACACCAGTTATACAGAGACACTAAAGTCCTTACAGTGCGGCAGCTTTTCATGTTAGCCACATTACTCAAACAACATAGTCTATTGGAATATCACCCTTCATTGGCTGTTGGTAGAAGGCGAGTGAATCCAGTAGATCGACTCCAACATTCCCAACGTACCAAATTTTCAAAGCGCTTTTTCTGTCATTTAGGAGGTTTCCTTTCCAATAAAATAAACGGTTCTCTAGGCATATTTCATTTAACAAAAAAGCATTGTAAAATGAAAGTTACGAATTGGCTCCAACAGTTGAATTATAGTGAGACAGAAAAAGTTCTTAATATCCCGGAGTAGTACTACCACACAAACGCATGCACACACGCACACACATATACCCACAAATAAACACCCACGCACATACAGCATGACTCACACACACACACACACACACACACACACACACACACACACACACAAACACACGCACGTTCACACAAACACACGCACGCACGCACAAAACACAATATTGCAATTCACAAAACTCGCATAGAACATGTTCAAATCACTTGTTTTTAAAGAGGGGACGACCTGGTGACCTGAAATACAGGCCAAAAGCCTAGCTTAGGCACCAGTCTCCCACAGTATAAATTCCATTGTTATATTGTTTTGTTCCTTGTAATTGCTGTAATATTGTGGTGAGAAATAAATAAATATTATTATTATTATTATTATTATTATTATATGAGTAGTAAAATACTGAAATTATATTTAACTGGCGATTTAAAAGAGTGGCCGTGAGTTTCTTGCAGGTTTCTTCTCATAGGCTCAACCCTTTGCCTGAACCTAGCAACTAACCTTAATGTAGCTTCAGTAACTTAGTAAAATCCATATATTTATATATCCATATATTTTTTGACTAAATTAATAAATGATTTTTGACTTTGACTTTTAATAAATTCTAGGAAAATAATATCTATTGACTGGATAATTAGGTACATTTTCTAACATTCTTCATTCTGGGGGTATAAACGATGGAATCTGGGAGAAATAGTACTTCTTCCTTGTCTTCTTCTCCCTAGCCTTTATTGTTCCCAAGTCACTTGGGATCGGCTTTTCTGGTTTAACCGGATTTGACTGTATATCAGTTTTTACACGGAGGGGCTGCCACCTGACCTCCGCAACCCGAAGGCTAACGATACCCTAACGCTAGACCAGTGTCAGGATATTATAGGGTACTGACTTTCCCAATAACGACTGTCATAGATGTTCATGGCAGCCGGGACCGACGGCTTAACGTGCTCTCCGAGGCACGGAGCAGGCGCTAATTGTCAATCAATACGCACATAATTCCGAAAAGTCATATAACTTCCGAAAGTCAGAGGTGCGTGACAAGGGTTCGAACCCGAGACCCTCTGCATTGCAGTCTGTTGGTCTTCCCACGGAGCTATCGCTTCTTCCTTGTAAAATAGCTTAATTTTCTAATAAAAGTGACTGAAGCAGAAATCTTTAAATTGTGTTACTCTCTTGTATGAGGAAAGAAAAACACGCAATAAATCATGTGAAAAAGTTTCACTATTCATAATAGGTATTGATGAAGATTAACATATAATTTAGGGGACCCTTCGTATTTTTTATTACTGATCTTTTATTTAACTACACTAACTAACTACCTTCGTGACGCAGCGGTAGTGAATGCGACTGCTGTGCATGAGGTCTCGGGTTCGAATCCCGGGTCGGGCCAACAAAAAGTTATTGGGTTTTTCTGTTAAGAAATCTCAATACGAGCCCGGAGTTAGGAAGTTGGCGGTGTTAGACACCCCCGTGCCTCGGAAAGCACGTAAAGCCGTAGGTCCTGCACCTGATCTCTCTCCGGTCGTGTCGGATTATCCGTCCCATCGGATCATGAGAGTTAGGGAACAGAGAGTGCACTTGTGTCTGCGCACATACTTGTGCACTATAATATCTCCTGCGCAGTTGGCCAATCTCCGTTAAGATTGGCCGCCATGTCCGAAATTCGGTCTGGAGGACATTATTAATATGTTTTAAGGAAAAGAAATGTAACTATATATCTTTCCTTTTATCTTTTAAAAAGACAACACTAGAATGATGTAAGGAAAATTCATAATATATAATTAATTTATACGTATAAGGGTATACATTTTTAGATCTTACAAGCTAATACAATTTTAGGTGTAGGAATTGTATTTATCTCTGCTTCAATCCTAACTCCTAATCCTATCCAATATTATAAATGCGAATGTAAATTTGTTTGTTTGTTACGCTTTCACGCCTTAACTGTTAGACCGATTATCATGAAATTTCGTAAACACGTTGTCGCGGGTATCGAAAAGTACAAAGGGGACCTTTTATCCAGAAAAGTACCATTCCTGAGGGATATAAAATTATATAAAAAATAAAAACTTAGTCTTTATAAGAGACATCTCTCGCACTAGTAATAATTCCTGTGTTGCAGGGAACCTTACTACCATCAAACAACGGACAAAAACAACACCTATATTCGAAATAAACATTCAAATTACGGACACAAAAACCCTCAGACTCAGCACAACTGTTTTAGGCTATCACTAAAACCACTACTGTTATACTACGCTTAGCTTTTTGTATGTGTTAGGAGCCAAACAAGCAGACGTATTGCCTGATGGTAAGCGATTTCCGCCGCCCATGGACACCCGCAACACCAGAGGAGTCACAACTGCGTTGCCGGCCTCTTAAAAAGGACTACGCTCTTTTTTAAAGATTTGACGGTCGTATTAGTTTGGAAATACCACAGGCGACAGTTCATTCCAGTTATATTGTGTGATGCCAGAAAATTTCTGAAGAAACGCACAGTTGTGGACTGCCAACCATTTAAATGATAGGGATGGAAATGCTGTCGCGTAGGACGATGGCGAAAAGAGGCGGCAGGTATCAATCCAAACAATTCCTCGAAACACTTCCCATAGTAAAAGCGACAGAAGATGCATAGCGGGGCCACATCTCTACCCAGCGCCAAGAGGTCTGGCCGATTTGAAACATCCTGGCAGTCAACGACTTATCATACCCATTGGCATCCGTGAAGCCAGCTGATCGCTTCGCTTATCACCGGTTACAACGCTTACACTGTCACCGTACAACATAACAACATCGCTCCTCTTACTGTACGATGTTTATCTTTGATATGTAACGTAGCAATTAACCACTCGTCCCACAAACGTGTTTATATAACAAAGAAAGGAGGTTTTAACTCTTTCGTTTTGAGCTAGGAGACACTCGTGTCCTGTGAGGTATATTGATCCCATGGGTAGCATAGTTTGGGGCAATAAATCTAGTGTTGTGGGGTCGATGCAAACATGGTATACAAGCGTTGTGTAAACCAGACGTTGAAAACTGTGTTTGTTTATTGAAACTTCTGTGTAGAGGACTTAACAGACATTCAAATAACGTAACTACAGAAGAGACTCAATAGAATCGGGCAAAATTTTTGCAGTTTAGGCATATTTTTGATCTATTTGGATATCATATATAACTCGTAATGCTTGATGCATTAACTTAACGACTATAGAAGCTATTACGCCATCCATGCTGTTCTGATTAATAAGCTGATAATAAAAATTATATAATATTCAAAAATTATGATATTAGATTTAAAAGAGTGGTCGGAGTATCTTCTCATAGACTCAACTCTTTAATTAAACCAAATTCTTTTTGTCACCCCTTCCCACCTCCCCCTAAAAGATCCCAGGGTTTTAGGAAGATTTTGTTCGAGAACAAATCCCGTATATATCACCGTTTCCGAGATCCGATGGGGTACCACCACCAAGAACTGACCTTCCGAAGGTCAGGCATTTTTCCCGGGCCTCCTGAACGATTCTCTATACGACGCTATATTTACTTATTACCTACGACTCTCTCTTGTAGACTTCTATTTCTCTAAGTCAGTCATTGAGTAAGTTGGTGAGTGAGTGGTAATTTAATTTTATATAGTATGAATATATAGTTATAGACATTGATTTATAAATAGGAAGCAACAATTTCTTACAATTATACAGCTGTATAACAAGCATCTCAACTTTACATTTATAACATTACTAGAGTCCGTCCGTTAATGTAGTTTTAGAAAATTAATTTGAATCTCTAGGGAACAGTAATTTAATTTTTAGATGCAAGGTACCCTGTGTCCTATTCTGCACCGGAGAAAAACGTATTGAACAGTCTTTGCCAATATACACTAGATTTTGCCCACGGCTATGATTGCGTAAATACAGGGTAGATTAGGTTAGATACAGTCCTTATTTTTCTGGATGAAAGGGGTATGTCCTTTTTCGTTCCTCTGACAACGTGTATGCGAAATTACATCATAATCGGCGAAGTAATTAAGTCGCATAAGCGATACAACCAAACTCACATTTGCACTTACAATTCAATCTACCTATTTGATAAGATTATCCACCTAATTACCTAAACCAAGATGGCCTTAATATTAACCCTAAGGGCCTCAACTAAACATAGTTGGTCCACTATTGTCAACCCACAAACTGCTATTCTCCTAATTTAATTCTACCTCCATCCGACCACAAGCGTTGCGGCACGATCGGCTGATTAAATCTAATTGCCACATAAGTTTAAACTAAGTACTTACTTTAACAACTATCACGAGATGCGAGAAAATATCTTACCTGAAAATAGAAAATAATTTGTTAAATTTATATAGTCTGCTAACAAATGTAACAATAATACAATAACATAAGACACGAACGACACAAAAGATCCCACTGGGTCGAAGTGTTGCCGGTCTACACTGACTGGCCCCCGTTACAAGATAAAGATACAGGAATTAAACTTAGTGCGAAGTTGTCTTTAAAAAAATATATATTAATAAACACAGTATGCAGTTTATAAATATGGATACCTATAATTAAAGAAAAAAGGTTTTACTGTTTTACTGAAGTAGGTTACAGAATCTGCGTATATAATAATATAATAATTATATTCTACTACATACACACAACACCATCTAGCCCAAACTAAGAAGAGCTTATACTATGGGTACTATACAATGAATAAACACACATATATACTTTATTTTTGTAAATACAAACATATTATAAATAGAAACACCCAGACCAAGACATACATCCATGTTCATGCACACAAATGTTTGACTTGTGCGGGAATCAAACCCGCGATCTCAGGCGTGGCAGTCGGTTACACTAACTACTACGTCATCGAGGTCGACAAATATATGTCTCCGGAATCACTATAGTGGTAACTAGCCTGTACGGTCTAGGAATAGCGGCAGCTGAGCCTAAAGTCTTCAGTCTAGGGGGTGAAGAAACAGAATTCATAAATCTGTATGCTATTTTAATTCTAATTTTTGGTAGTCACTGTAGACAATATATCTGGTTACGGATAAGGTTGTATAGTAAAACCTGGTTTAGATATTATTACCTTCGCATTTCAAGGAAACATTTCAAAGTAAAAATAAGTATTTCTCTACAGAATGATTAGTAAAAGACTGGACATATTGAAGGAGGGTATTTAGTACTCGATTCTGGACCCTCATAACTAAAAAAATAGGTACTTAAAATTTGACCTAGATATCCAATCAAAACTTATATGTGTTGACACTCTTCGTATATGCCACAGCTGTGTTACAAACGATGACCCGATTGGCCGTACGACCTTGGTAATTCTCGTTATTCCGCGAAACGACTCAGAAGACTCAGAACAGTAACCAAAACTTCCACTCCCTCCCCCCCGCTACCGCACCCCGCACTCTTCCGACTTTGTACCCCCGACCGTCCTTTTCTTATCAAAGGCCATTAGCCTCGGTAGCGCGGCGCGCACAGCTGTGTGCGACCCGCGCAGTGTCCACATTTTATGAATATTTCATATAAATTTTCATAAAGGTTTTCTTTGCAGGTTACACAGATACTTATTTTTTTTTATACGTTGCCTTTGACTGTATATTGTCATAAGTACGTATAATGTTTAACCAGTCACTCTGTATATAAGACTATTTTTGTGCGTAATAAAGTGGAGTATTATATGTAAGTGCCACAGGACTTTTTTTTGAATGTGTTCTATTCTTAAGACTGCGCCGAGCGTAAGACAGATAATGACAGAACTAGTGCGGCGCATATTCAAATCGGCGCGCGGCCGCCAAAGTAAAATTGTATGGAGGATTTGTAGTGTTTCTTTAATAAATATGTATCTTTATTGTCAACCAATAACTTAAATATTTGGGACGGAAAAATTTTAATATAACTATTTATGTTTCGTTTAAGCTGTAAAATAGGATAGATTTCTACTGTTATAATCTAAAAATCACGTAACACGAGCTTACGATTTTGCATTTTTCGTGTAAATTTACGTAATTTTGTAGGCAAATATATAAATTATTTTAAGTTTTTTACACGGAGTAATTGTAAACACATTCATTTTTATGGTAAATGTATATTTTATATTTGTATTAAACAAAAAGTGTTGATTTTATTCACTTTACTGTTACCGCCTATTTTGGCACATTTCGCTCGGTGCAGTCAAACAATGAGCAGCAAAGTGACTTTTTAGAGATTGTCAATGAAAGTAAATTATGCACGGGCTACGGAAGGCTACCGATTGCCACTTGCTTCGATTTTAGTATACCTATCAAGATCGAAGCAAGTGGCACTCCATAGCCTCTGTTTACCCCTCTTGAAACAGGCGAAAAACTATGTATGTATGTGTACATATAGGCTATTGCATCGCCACACACACATAAACAAGCGCACTTTTCCACACACCGTCACGTGTGTCCAGGTGATCATAAATACATCAAAGTTGCAACGTGGCGATATGGCGTATTACAACCGTGATTTATTGAAGCTGGCTCTGAATATATTGTCTATAAGTTCTAAAGGTAAACCTTGCTTCCATTCCAACTACACGGATGTCGTAGTGGTTTATGTGGTCGTCTCGTCACTGCCGCCGCGCCGAGTGTCGTGGCTTCGAACCCCACACGAGACAAACATTTGTGTGATCCACAAATGGTATAAAAGTTAAAGTAAAGTTTAATAGTATCTAGTAGTAGTGTAACAGTTTCAAAATTTTGTAATAAAGTGTAAAATAAATAACGCGGTAAAATCCGTATATAGTAATTTAATTTCAATCAATATAAATGTTATTGTGTCCAAGATCTTTTTTTTTAATCTTTATTTTTAAATAACTGCCTTCGTGACTCAGCGGTAGTGAATGCGACTGCTGTGCATGAGGTCTCGGGTTCGAATCCCGGGTCGGGCCAACAAAAAGTTATTGGGTTTTTCTGTTAAGAAATCTCAATACGAGCCCGGAGTTAGGAAGTTGGCGGTGTTAGACACCCCCGTGCCTCGGAAAGCACGTAAAGCCGTAGGTCCTGCACCTGATCTCTCTCCGGTCGTGTCGGATTATCCATCCCATCGGATCATGAGAGTTAGGGAACAGAGAGTGCACTTGTGTCTGCGCACATACTTGTGCACTATAATATCTCCTGCGCAGTTGGCCAATCTCCGTTAAGATTGGCCGCCATGTCCGAAATTCGGTCTGGAGGACATTAACGTTCCTTATCATACACAACACAACATTATTGTGTTGAAGTTTTAGTTTGTGTAAAACGATAAACAGGTTTATGTTTATCGTGTTCAGAATTTTTAAAGATCAAGCATTGATTGCGTTGCTGGTGCAGTAGTTTGAGTAGTCACCTTGTAACTGTCTGTGCGGCGAGTAAAACATACAATGTAAACAAGTGAGAAACGGTCATGAATTGCCGTAAATCTTAGAGTTCGAAAAACGGTATCACGTGATCGTGAGGTCAGAGGTCAAAGGTCATAGTCATTTCGGGAGTATCTCGACTGTGCTGTGTTGAATGGCGTTGACCGCGAGTCTCTAGCTCTTACGGTTCTTGAGTTGAAAGATGGTATCACGTGACCTTGAGGTTAGAGGTCAAAGGTCATAGTCATTTCGGGGGGTATATCGACTATGTTGAGTTAAATGGCATTGACCGCGAGTCTCTAGCTCTTACAGTTCTGGAGTTGAAAGTTGTATAACAGAAAGACAGACGGACGGACGGATGGACGGATAAAGTTGTTGTATAAGTTTTTTCTAATTCTAAAATTATCTATGCTCTGTATCATTTTCCACAAACTGAATTCAATCCAAATTCAGGACAAAAAGAATTAAAGTCCCCGGTGGTATACAGTTATCAGGTATTAGTTGTAGTAGTGGAGGACAAAAGTCAGTGAAATGCCAGGTATTTGCTGGCGGCTCCGTCCGCGAGTTTTATTTAGTCTTTACTGGATTTGCCCGCGGCTTCGTCTGGGCAACAATAGGACAATGCCTTTCATAACAAAATAGTTACAAAAGAATCCAAATCCTAACTAATATTATAAATTTAATTGTGAATTTGTTTGTTTGTTACGCTTTCACGCATTAACTACTCAGCCGATCATCATGAAATTTCGCATACAATATGTATGCAAAATTTCATTCTCAGGGGAACAAAATAGTACATAATACACCTTTCATACAAAAACAAGGACTGTTATTAACCTAACCTACCCTGTATTTACGCATGCATAGCTGCGGGAAAAACATGGTGTATATTGGCAAAGACAGTTCAGTAAGATTTTCTCCGCAGTTTGTCAATCGATCTTATAAGGATTTGTAAAATTTTAAATAATGACTATTGTCGAATTTCAAACACTAGTTACTATTACTCGATAGCAGCAATAGCTCAGTGGGGAGACCAACAGACTGCAATGCAGAGGGTCTCGGGTTCGAACCCACGTCGCGCACCTCTGACTTTCGGAAGTTATATGACATTTCGAAATTATGTGCGTTTTGATTGACAATTATCGCCTGCTCCGTGCCTCGGAGAGCACGTTAAGCCGTCGGTCCCGGCTGCCATGAACATCTATGGCAGTCGTTATTGGGAGAGTGTCGACACAAAAGATCCAACTGGGTCGAAGTGTCGCCGGTCTGCACTGACTGGCCCCCACATAAGATACATACATACTATTACTCGACCGGTCGCAATCTAAAGTACTAATAAAGCACGATATCAACGAAGCAGTCAGCTCTTAAAACAGCTTAAATAAGCTAACTGTTTATTTAAACACTTAAAAGCACTTCTGTGCAATTAATTAAATGTCCTTTCTTTTCCTAGATTAATTATTCTCAAGTCTGTTGTGGTCGGCTCCTAGTCTGTTTAAATACGGCTGAGTATAAATTTTTCGACGGTACGTTGGCCATGCTGTGTGACACGAAGGAAGAATGATAACGTCAGCTTAAAGTATTGCTAATGGATTCCTATGAGTTTGCCGTCTGAATCTTTTTCTCCCGCACTCCTAATAGAAACTGTATCGCAAAAGACTTGACAAACGATACAACAACGGACACAAAGAACATCCAGACTCGGAACAAACATTTGTGGATCACCATTTTTTTTGTCACGTGTGGGACAATACATGCTTTTCATTTTTTAAGACAACTCTCGCATTATGAATAACTCCTCTGTCACGGGGAGGCTTTACAAACATTCAAACAACAGACACAAAGAACATCCAGTCTCAGAATAACCATTTGTGGATCATACAAATGTCTGGATGTTCTTTGTGCCCGTTTTTTTAATGTTTGTAAAGTCCCCCACTACACAAGAATTATACCAAGTGCGGGCATTGTCATTTTAAAAAGGAATAAACACAATTTCAAGCCTTTCCTCTTACAGAAACAGTACTATGCTTTTATCATTTCAAATATTTTATTTATATAATTTTGAAGCAGGGTATTAAACTATTACACTCTTACTTATAAACCACTGTTAAATATTTAATCGGTAGCTTAGTATTAATTAACGATTAGTTAGCAAAAATATCAGATTTAAACGGTAGTCAGCTTTGAGTGCTTGTTGAATATTAATTAAGCAACAATAGCAGGCCACCGATCACAAAATAAATATTAGTCAAGGCCTTGAGATTGATTTAGTTGAGAGATAACTAAGAATTAATTTGCGTCATTTATAAGTAAGCCTGTTTTAGAATTAGACACCAAAAGCGCAAATAGGAAAACACCCGAGGCCACAAATCATACGCTCCAATCAAAGGTGACCGCTGAACGTCAGATACAAATGTATTCACAACTGATTGACATATTCGCCTCTAGCGTATATTTCGTGGCCCTTACGTAACAAACGTGTGTTCATCGACTTCGGATCACGTTTGCCGAATGCATTAGTAACATTTAATCGGATCATGAATGAAATTGCGCAATGTTCGCTATGGGTTTGTGCAAGTGCATCTAATTTCGTGCTTTATAAGCCCGTAAGACGGACATCTTTATTTATCTAATTTGTGGACAGACATTACTTTTGTACAATCATCCACCGGATGATTGTGATATTTGCCTAAATACATACAATTTTAAGAGTAGTTGAGTCTCGCTGATATCAGCATGAATGGGCCGGCTCGATGGGGGAAGGATTACCCTCTCACAGAATATCGACGTGCAATAGCAGTATTCCTACTGTGGTGTTTCGTTCGGAGAGTGAGAGTGCCGGAGACCCAATTACCCTCTTTCCCCCTTCCCGCTCCTTCTCCTTCAGACTTCCTTTCCTAAACGGTCGGCAACGCGCAAGTGATCCCTCCTGTGTTGCAGGCGTCCATAGGCTACGGTGATCACTTACCATCAGATGGTCCGTATGCTTGTTTGCCACGTTAGTTGTATAAAAGAAAGAAAAACATAAATAATCACACACCTATCTGAAGGGATAGCTGTTACAGACGTATTTTTGGTGATGGATGATTGTGATAATTTTATAAATACATAGTCTCACGCCATTACTCCTTACTCCATACGCCTCCTTACGCCTTACTCCATAACTCCAGAGAGACGTGTAGCGGTCCGTTGTAACTCTACAGGAGCTGCAGTTAGAAACCATACGTCATTCTCCATACTCGTCAGACCTTACTCCAATGGACTACCATTTTTTTTCGTGATTTGAACAATATAGCACCCACAATTCACCAACGATGGATTTGGGATCCATGTAAGAGGGATCGAGCATACTGCTGTCTATCAGACATAGTTCCAGACTCTTCTCTGCCACTTAGAATTTCTTAAAATATAAGCCCAATAGCACTTTGCTACCTGACTTGAAAATCAAACCTCAGACATAGGTATAGCAATCGCTTTTAGATCCTCAACGCCACTGAAGCATTTTTGTAAATGTTCACCCGTACAAAAACTGCATTGTGGATCTTTGATAACAGTTTAAATGAGCCCAAATTTGTCAAAAAAATATTTAGATATTGAATTACTGTGAGAAAACCTATTTCTCATATAAATATCAACAGAATATTGTGAACGTCAAATATTGAGAATTTTCCTTCGATTTGGATGTGACAAGGGAGATGTTGACCAAGATTTTTTAGGTCAAAATGTTGTTTTTAATTAAAACGGTGAACTTGGGTGAATGCCAAATATTCTGGTGGATCCAATCTCTAGTGATTTGGACATAAATAAAACTATTGAGAGTAAATTGTTACTTGCTTTGTGGTTTTCGGAAATAGTTTCAATGAGAAATCTCTGTTAGTTTTTCTCTGTACCTAGATGCTTTATTTAGCCATCGTATTCTTTTTTTTCAATTTTCCAGCATCTAAAGAATGTTTTTGTTCGGCTCAATTTCATTCTGCTTGTAATTACTTGTCAGTTGAGAGTGATTTTTTCGAAACTAAGTAGGTAATTAAAGTTTATTAGACTATTCTATGCAGTTGCTTTATTAGTTTAAATTGTTTTATATAAAAGAATTTCTTTTAACATAGTGTTCTTTACAAACTATTTCATCAATATAATATGTTTAAATGTGAAATTAGATTTCAATGATATTTAACGAATATATATTATTTTACGTATAGTTGCTGGACTTCAGGCCAAGTGTAATTCATCTTACACAATTGTTTTTTTATGTCTGGTATTCCAGCAATTTATAGAGCAATTCCAAAATCCGTATAAGAGTAGCCTAATTTTCATGTAATCAATAGCTTGAGTAGTAATCTTGTTATACCTTACCTCAAAATGTGTATGATTTACCAGCCCAATTAAAAGATTACACGAAACACCAACATAAACTGCAAAGAGCCTTCAATGTCGCAAATAAAACTGTAAAAAAGTTCAAAAGGCACGCCTTCTTACGAGTGACGTACATACATTTTGAATACCTCAAATAAAAAGTTAAATGTCACGTATATAAACAGTAATGTCGAGCATATACAATGTACTTATACGAACTAATATTATAAAAGCGAATGTGAGTTTGTTTGTTCCGCTTCCACGCCTTAACTACTCGACCGATCATTATGAAATTTCGTATACACCTTGTCTTATCAGGTAAACAGAAAAGGACATACGGTATCTTCGTCCAGAAAAAGTTTCTAAGAGATGAATAGAAATTTATTGAGAAAATCTACATCTAGTTATTTATAAAAGACTAAGAACTGTCAGTGGTTTCACTCGCGTCTAAAAGTGGGGACTGTCTTAAGTACCTATCGGTAAAAGGTTAGCTTAATACTTGAAATTGGATGATGTCTATATATTACTAGGATAAAACCTATCAGTTAATCCAGAGCATGATCTATCAGTGTGCTAAGTTTCATCTAAATCTGGTCTACAGTTTAAACATGTTTGAGTAAGAAACACATCCAAATGCAACGAAAATACAAATATCTGCAAAGTCCAGAAAATGTTGTCGTTTTGTAGAATCAGCAATTCATAGTTCATAGCCGCCTATTTAATACAATAGTGCTTCTTGCTTTATGAACTAAATGAGTCTGAAGTTAAGTGGATTGTGTTCATTAACATGCAGAACAGCTGAATTTACAACTGCTTTTAACTATGTAAATACTTTTAAAAGAACAGTTACAGTGCATTTCGTATTCTTTTAAGAATTCTTGAAATGCTTGTATTTTTAGTATACGGAGCCTCGACCTTTTAGTGACGACGGATTACAGACAACGGCTTACATCTAATTTGCTTTGAACAAGAGCACAATGTACATTTTTTGTTTTATAATATTCTATCACATACACACAACACCATCTAGCCCAAACTAAGCAGAGCTTGTACTATAGGTACTAGCCAATAGATAAACATACATATATATATTTTTTTTGTAAATCTACTAATAACTGATATCCAGTCAAATCAAATCCAGTTAGACTACACAGGTTAGGGACACAGTTAGGGAACAATAATGGCTAGGGAGAAGAGATGAAGACATACATATTATACATAGAAACACCCAGACCAAGACAAACATCCATGTTCATGCACACGAATGTTTGACTTGTGCGGGAATCGAACTCGCGACCTCAGGCATGGCAGTCAGTTACACTAACCATTACGCCATTGAGTCGTCATGTACACCCAGACTGAAATCAATTATTTATAACACAGGTACATTAATAATTGTTGCCTAGCATGAATACTTTGAAGATTACTGCTTAAGACCTCGGTTTACTTGCGCGTTATACAGCCCGTTAAAAACATTTCGACATTACAGTCCTGCCTGAACGTTGGTTTGCTACCCAATCGCAGCACCACCCACTTGCTGTTATTGTGAATTTAAACCATCCAGGGACTCACTTTAACACATACAATATGTTTATTATTAATAATTGGTCCAGCCATTTAAGATAAGATTTGTGACATTCAAACGTACAAAATAATTATACATATATACCTATATAAAAGCAATTGCTACGCTTTAGTTTTTGCATTAAAGGCAGCGTCAATCGCAACTTGAGACGCGTGTCATCTCAAACAACGCAAGCCGCGGCAAACGCAATGCGATAAACGCACCGTTTAACGCATAAATTAACCTACCCCTTTATACTCCTAAGAAGGCATACGAGCATATACCTTAACTAATACTTAGCACCCACTCACCAACCAATTTCTGGCTAACCACGTATAATCAGAACAATCAACAATTAACGGACGACATCATGTATGCAGTCTGTAGACAAAGCTTAACAATGTGTGGGCTTTAGTGCGCTGTTGAGCGGTTAACCACTTCGTGGCCACTAATCCGGTATTAAACATTGAGTTAATATTATGTACCGTGTGCTAGAGGAGACAATTCTACTCGACTGATAGTAACATGCGTTAAGGCACATGCTCTTTGACTCAGTTTACCCCTGAATTGAGAAGAATAGCAATACTCAACTGATTAGCTTAGTGGTAGTTTCGCATGAATCGGTACGCACTTATATTTTAGATGATTCGCACACCTCTTTTTTACCGAACGGTCGTTTTGCACTCAAAGATCCCTATTGATAGGAAAACTCAATGTGGAATAGCCCAAATTAATACTATGTGTGCAAATAGCAATCTAAAAAAAATAAAAATTTTGTGTAGGTGTCGATTCATCCAATTCTTGCGAACATGTTCATGCGAAACGATCAATAAGCCTCTCAACAGAGTGGCTTACTAGTTTTGCATGAATCTGTACGCACGAGCTGTGCAAAACTATACGTTTTAAGAATAATATTATTTTATGTGTCGATTCGGACACCTTCTTTTACAGACGAGGTCGTTTCGCACTTAAATATATTCGATGTTTGCAAATAGGTAGTTACAAAATATATATTAAAAAATGTGTCGTTTCGCACAATTCGTTCGAACAAAAATAAACAACCACAAAGCCAAGTTTAGAGTATTCTTAATTTTTTTTCAGGATCGATTTTGTCATTCCGCTATCAACTGAGCATTTACTTAAGTATATGAGGTTTAAACAACTTGTCATAGAAAAATAACAAATGTTCAAGTCATATTTAAGTACCTAATACTAGAGTTTGAGTCGTTCTCAACATCTAATGTTGAATAATAATAATATCAACCCTGTATATAAATTTTCCCACTGCTGGGCACGGACCTCTTCTCAGTCTTCTTCTTTTCTTCTTCTTTTTCTTTTCGTGTGGTTAGTGGCCAACCTGTTGTCAAGAGTTGTTCAAGCCGCCCGTAGGCTTTTGACGTGGCTTAACGACTGCTGTCAATTTGACAACAACCGTGACCGACCTTTTACGTGCCCTCTGAAGCACGGAGACGCTCAGATGAAATACCACTAAGCGGTCACCCATTTATAGACTGACCGCACCCAACGTTGCTTAACCTCGCTAATCGTTTGCTGATCAGTGAGTGCAACTAGCTATGAGCGCCTCTTCTCAGTGTGAAAATATTATGGAGAACTCTTATACATGGTTAAGGGTACATGGGTAGGTTTCCTCAAAATGTTTTCTTTCCTCGTTAAAGCGATAATTAAAGATTGTATAGGCTATTGATAATGTGAGTACTACTAATTATTGAAACACGTTTAAGTGCAAAATTGATTAAGCAATACCAAGGATTAAGAAGAAATGTGGGAAGCGTTTTTTTTTTGTTTTTGAATTAAGTTAACTATAAGTATACAAACGTTTTTACCCTGTTTGCTCTATGAATAATGTCACTAGACCAACCAACATTTTGGATTTAATCTATATCACATTCATGACTGTTTTCCTTTGTTAGACTCGATGGCGTAGTGGTTAGTGTAACTGACTGCCACGCCTGAGGTCGCGGTTTCGATTCCCGCACAAGTCAAACATTTGTGTGCATGAACATGGATGTTTGTCTTGGTCTGAGTGTTTCTATGTATAATATGTATGTATTTACAAAAAAAAAGTATATATGTATGTTTATCCATTGTCTAGTACCCATAGTACAAGCTTTGCTTAGTTTGGGCTAGATGGTGTTGGGTGTATGTGATAGAATATTATTATTATTATTATATTATTATTGTTCATAATTTCATTAGTTATTATTTTTTTTATTAGGGAAGCTTACAGTTACATACAAGTTGTTATATAAATACAACCAATAAATGCCAATAACAAGCTTCCACAATTAGTAAAGCACTAGGCACTTCCAAAAATTAGGTATACAATTCGCTCAGTTATAAACTGTAGTTTTTAAATTAAGAATGAAAGAAGAATAATGAAAGACAATTAATTAAATAGAAAATACATTAAATGAATTAAATTTTACATTCATATATGATATTTTTATTTTTAAGACAGTCCTTGAATTTTTCCTTTGCATGATTCCAGTGTCGCAGGCAATTTTACAAACATTCAAACAACGGACATAAACAACACCCAGACTTGCAATAACCATTTGCGGATCGCACAAATTTTTGTCCCGTATGGGATTCGAATAGAATAGAATAGTTCTAAATATGGTAAAGGAAAAGAGACATATTCTAAAAACAATAGAGAACAGAAGAGGAAAAATGTTGAGCTACTTGATACGACATGACACTTTTATAAGAAATATCTTGAAAGGAAAAATAGAAGGCAGAAGGGGAAGAGGAAGGCCAAGGAGGACGTTCATAGATCAAGTGAAAGAAAAGATAAAAGTTAAGTCGTATCAAGAAGTCAAAGCGCTGGCTGAAGATAGGACATTATGGAAGATACTCCACCGACAAGAGCTTGGCTCTTAAATTGAAGAGAGATGGGATTCGAAATCACAAAACCCAATGCAATAGCGAGGCGACCACATAAACCACTATACCATTTTTTATAAGTTTGTTCTCTTACGTGTCGTTGCAGCAAGCGCATGGCTTAGACTGAGTCAGTTTGAGAGCATGCACTCTAATGCGCGTTACAACTAACCTACTCGAGTTGTCTATTCCAGTAGGTATTGCATATTAACTCAACGGCATTAAATGGCTTTATCATAACTAAACTATGTGGGTATTATGTGCATTTATGGATTATGAAGGATATTATCAAGTTTGCTTATTTCATGTAAATGGGGATTAGCAGACAACAGCTCAATTCAGGTTAGCAAAATCTTGCTTCCTTTTTTAACGTTAATTGTATGACTAACTCGGTGGCGCACCGGTTGTTCATATAACTGCTGTGTATTTCGAGTTCGATTGCCGGAAAAGTTTTTTAGCAGTTTAAGTTAATAATGTTTTGTACCTGCACGGAGTCTGTCCATAAACAAGATTATTTAATAAGACTATTTATGAGCAGTGATAGCACAGTGTGGAGACCAACAGACTGCAATGCAAGAGGGTCTCGGGTTTGAACCCACGTCGCGCACCTCTGACTTTCGGAAGTTATATGACTTTTCGAAATTATGTGCGTATTGATTGACAATTATCGCCTGTTCCGTGCCTCGGAGAGCACGTTAAGCCGTCGGTCTCGGCTGCCATGAACATCTATGGCAGTCGTTATTGGGAGAGTGTCGACACAAAAGATCCCACTGGGTCGAAGTGTCGCCAGTCTGCACTGACTGGCCCCCGCATAAGATATATATTTAATAAGAAGTCGGAGGAGTCAAAACTCTATTTTAAACAACTATGAAAACCATAGATGCCCCATACTGCATTTAATCTTTCTGAATGTTATCATCTAATACAATGCCAACATGACATCTAAATTATAATAAACTAGATTTTACTCGTGGCTTTACTAGCGAAATGCTGTTTAGGTTAGGTTTGTAACAGTACTTCTTTCTGAATGAAAGATAACAACTTATGTCCTTTTTTGGGCCCTTGACAACGTACATATATGCGAAATTTCATGATGATCGGTTAAGTAGTTAAGTCGTGAAAGCCTAACAAAAATGAACAAACAAACAAACTAACATTTGCATTTATAGTATTAGTCAGGATATAGAATTATCACGCTGACTTATTTTGAAAACTTCACATTTTTTTCTCTATCTAATGTATAAGCTTACTCTTCTCCGAAGAGAAAATTCATGGACATGTGCATTCTTCCCACCCTTGCCTATGGAGCACAGACTTGGTCATTGACAAAAAAATCAAAAGTCCGCTTTCGGAGTCTGTCAAAGAGTAGTATTTTGGGAGTCAGATTTACAGACCGCATCAGAAATTTAATACTACGTTCCAAAATTCAAATTGCTGATGTAGCCCACTCAACTGCCAAATTAAAGTGGAATTGAGATGGCCACGTTTGTCGTATGCCAGGAGAGTTATGGTTGCGAACTACCACACAGTGGATGCCAAGTAACGGGAAGCAACAACGGGGCCGGCCCAGGAGGAGATGACGAGACGAGCTCGACGCCTTTAAAAGGAATTGGCAACTCATAACAAGCGATCGAGATAGATGGAAGTCGAAAGGGGAGGCATTTGCCCAGCTGTGGGACGCCAATTAGGCTTATAATGATAATTATTATTATCATCATATATAAGCATGAGAGCAGCATAAATGCTGTAGAAATGAGAGCGCTGAGAAATATATGTGGTGTGACTCTGAGAGATAGAATAAGGAATAGTGTGATTAGAGAGAGATGCGGTGAAAGTGGATATCGGGCACGCCACGATCGTGGCGGTAAGTCCCGTGTTTGAGAAGTGGCTGGAGAGGCGGCATGGCGCCCTCACCTTCCGGCTGACACAGGTAATGACTGGCCACGGTTGTTTTGGCCAGTTCCTGTGTCGTATACGCCGGCAAGAGACGCCCGGTTGTCACCACTGTGGCGACTGCCGCGACGTTGTTGAGGACACGGCGCTGCACACTTTGGTGGTTTGCCCCGTCTGGGCATCGCAGCGCCGTGAGTTGATCGCGGCAGTCGGATTGGTTGCCCTCTCGCTCCCGGCCGTAGTTCAGTCTATGGTCCGGAGTGAGAGGTCGTGGAATGCCGTCGCCTCCTTTTGTGAAGAAGTCATTTTCATCAAGGAGGCGGCGGAGCGGGAGAGGGAGCGTTTAAACCCTCTCCCCAACCGCAGAACCGGGCGCCGGAGGGTGCGAGATGACCTCCAGCCACCCTGAGGATTGACCTGGGGGTGGTGGGCTTTGTGGGCCTGCCCGCCATCCGTTCAGCACCAGGTCCGAGAGGCGGCGTGCGTGTTCCCACGCGCGCCTCTGTTTCGAGTCCATCTCCCCTCTAGGGAGGGAGACAGTAGGGTTTGGGAGGGGTTTTACCTAAAAGGTAGGCCTCTTCGTGTAGGGGCCTGCCGTTTCATACGGCGGGCCGAAACCTCGGCAGAGTCGCGACCGTTTGTGCAAGTGATTCGCGCGGCCCCGTCGATAGTGGTTTTGTCGAGGAACACCATGGTAGGTTTAGTCGGTATTCCGGGAGGTACATTATTCTTATTCCATCTTTCTTTTACCCCGGCGAGTCTGACATAGCCCCTCTGCCCACCCCGCGGAGGAGTATGCGTCATGCATTCACCGACGTTAAAAAAAAAAATAAGGCATGTAGAAAGAACGGACGAGGAAAGACTGACTAAGAAAGTTTATAAGGCTAGTGTGAATGGAACAGTCGCAAGAGGAAGACCTAGGCGAACATTTCTCGATCAGATCAGAGGCGTTCTGGACAAAGGCCAGGTTAAGAGCACCTTGAACCGACGGGCGTGTATGAGGAATGTGATGAAAGCGAATGAAGCCAGAGAAGTGTGTCAGGATCGTAACAATTGGAAATCCGTAGTCTCTGCCTACCCCTCTGGGAAACAGGCGTGAATCTATGTATGTATGTATGTATTATTATTATCACCAAGTAACATAGGCTATACTTAATTCATAAAAAGTACTGTTACAAACAATACTCATACGCGATCGAATCCGTAGTCAAAACCCAGTTTAAAAAAAACTACTGTATACGGATATTTAGTTTTGGATAACTACATGATAACATCCATATACAATAGATTTATTGTAAAAAAACTGGTAATAACTATCAAGACGTCATAAGCCGATTTTTCGATGGAAAACAAAAACTTTGTTATAATTTTGGAAACCGTATTAGCTCTTTCCATTCGCGCGCGAAACCGAAACTTTGTAGGACAATAAAAGTTATTTTTATATACGTTACGCCACTTTGGAACAACACGCGGAGCGGTGATGGAAATGGCCTTGGTGCATTTGTACATACATACAAAGTACATACAAACATCTTATCTTATCTTATAAAAGGGGCCAGTCAGTGCAGACCGGCGACACTTCGACCCAGCGGGATCTTTGTGTCGACACTCTCCCAATAACGACTGCCATAGATGTTCATGGCAGCCAGGACCGACGGCTTAACGTGCTCTCCGAGGCACGGAGCAGGCGATAATTGTCAATCAATACGCACATAATTTCGAAAAGTCATATAACTTCCGAAAGTCAGAGGTGCGCGACGTGGGTTTGATCCCGAGACCCTCTACATTGCAGTCTGTTGGTCTCCCCACTGAGCTATCGCTGCTTTTTAAAAAAGTTTAAAGTGCCTATTACAAATTACAAAATATTTCAAACCAATTGTTTTTTTTTTCATAAGAGAACTACTGCACTAGTAATAATTGCTTTGTCGCGGGGGACATTACAAACACCGGATACAAAGAATATCTAGACTCGGACAACCATTTGTGGTTCGCAAAAAGTTTTGTCCCGTGTGGTATTCGAACACACAGCACTCCACATAGTGCCAGTGACGAGGCGACTACTTAAGCCACTACACCGTTCTTGACGTTATTAATAATAATAATATTCTATTACATACCCAATAAAAAAAGCAGCGATAGCTCAATGGGGAGACCAACAGACTGCAATGCAGAGGGTCTCGGGTTCGAACCCACGTCGCGCACCTCCGACTTTCGGAAGTTATATGACTTTTCGAAATTATGTGCGTATTGATTGACAATTATCGCCTGCTCCGTGCCTTGGAGAGCACGTTAAGCCGTCGGTCCCGACTGCCATGAACATCTATGGCAGTCGTTATTGGGAAAGTCAGTACCCTCTAATATCCTGACACTGGTCTAGCCTTAGGGTATCATTAGCCTTCGGGTTGCGGAGGTCAGGTGGCAGCCGCTCCGTGTAAAACCTGATATCCAGTTAAATCCGGTTAGACCAGAAAAGCCGACTCCAAGTGACTTGGGAATAATAAAGGCTAAGAGAGAAGAAGATTCTATTACATACACACAACACCATCTAGCCCAAACTAATATATCTTTTTTTGTAACTACATACATATTATTATACATAGAAACACCCAGACCAAGATAAACAACCATGTTTATGCACACAAATGGTTGACTTGTGCGGTAATCGAACCCGCGACCTTAGGCGTGGCAGTCGGTTACACCAACCACTACGCCATCGAGGCCGACTATAGCCCAGGCCACATTATTATTATTATAATAGATAATTGTCGACGTCAGTAAAAGTCCCTCTCCATGTATTATCTTTGTCCTCTGTAATAATTTAGATTATATTTACGCATCATATAAACGGCTTTGGTATTCGTAAGGCGACAGTCCCAAGTAAATAACGAATGCTCAACATTTTTTTATATTTAGTTAAGGAAAATACAGTCTTATTTGGCTCTTGGTACACGAATCCCATTAAAATTCTTACCATAAAACATCTTTCTTAGCCGTCTAATCCGGTACCGTCAGTTAGGCGCACGAACATTCGTGGGTTTAACGTTCTGAGCTCGTTTTGTAAGCATTGCTTCGAATGTTTTGATCGGCCGACTTAACATTTTAAACTATATGAAAGCCTGAATTACTTCTGCTTGTTGTTTAATTGGTTCGTTTCCAGTTTGGACGTGTTTTGTTACGATTGACGTGGGAGCTTGTGCTCTACAATTAATAAGTGAATGTAGATAAATAGTTTTACGCATATATCATACACTAGCTATAGCCCGCGTAAAAGTTAGGTTAGAATCAGTACTTATTAAAAATGAAATATGACCAATGTTTTCGGTAATAATACCTACAGCTTTCTGATGTTGATAGGTTTTTTTTATTAAGAGCCTTGTTTATAAGCTGTCTTTCAGGCCGGCATGGGTCGTATATCAGGGTGATATTGTTTACGCCATTCAATACGCTGATCCAGTACCAAGCTGACAGAGATCACAGATCTTCAAGAACATTATGGAGAACTCTCAGAGAATAAGCAAATGCATAAGTATTCTCTGTGATGTAACGCTTCGCAACTACAATTGCGCCGAGTGTTGTGGATTTGATTCACATCATCTCAGTCAAAAGACGTCCACTGCTGGACATAGGCCATATTTTCCACATAGGCTGGTCTTGGGTCACCCGATCACCCGCTACCCGCGACCCTTACCAGGTCGTCGGTCCACCTTGTGGGAGGCCTACCCCTGCTGCGTGTTCCGATGCGTGGCCGCCACTCCAGAACCTTTCTGCCCCAACGGCCATCGGATCTGCGTGCTATGTGCCCTGCCCACTGCCACGTCATATTGGCTATCCGGAGAGCTATGTCGGTAACCTTAGTTTTCCTGCGGATCTCCTCATTTCTGATACGATCCCGCAGGGAAACTCCGAGCATAGTTCTCTCCATCGCCCTTTGCGTGACCTTGAGCTTACTGACAAGGCCTATAGTGAGCGACCACATCTCTGAGCCGTAAGTCATCACTGGTTTGATCCACATACGGGACAAAAAATTGTGTGAACCACAAACGTTGATTCATGTCTGGGTGATTTATTGTTGTTAGAATGGTTGTATAGTCCTCCGCGATACAGGAAAGTTTTTTGTGCGGTAGTTCCCTTTTTAAGAAAAGTGTGTGTGAACATGTGCAACAGAGGACCAACCACTACCTGAGATTTGACAAACCACAGATTCTCGCTAAAGAACACCGATTCCTACCAAGGATGCTTCGCGAGGCTATTGAAATCAAAAAACATCCTAATTTCAATAGAGAAGATGGTTGGAATGTACCACCAGCTTGGGATCCAGTCATTCAAATAGTCAAATCCAGGAAGAAGCAAACCACAGCTAGACTTCATGATACTTTGAGCTCATTCTACGTAAATAGAAACACCAATGATTAAATTATGTAGTCTCCCCGTGACCATGGCTACTGAAAAGCAACCGAAACGTCGGGGAAAGTGTAAACTTAAATATAAATAGTTTTAATAGTTTGAATAATTTAATTAGCTTAAAAATTAGTAAAGTTAATAGTATCTAGTAGTAGTGTAATAGTTTCAAAATTATGTTATAAAGTGTAAAATAAACAACGCGATAAAATCCGTATATAGTAGTTTAATGTGAATGAATAACATTCGCGTAAACAGGAGACAATATTATGTAAAAAAGTACTCCTTTTAAATATCATTATCCAAATCAATACACCATTCTTCGCTTGAAATAATTTTTCATTTCCCCAAATTACTTGAATATTATAAGAACTCAAAATGTCGACGATTACTTGAATACATTAAACTTTCACATTGACCAATATGAATGCGATACTGCTAGTTATTTTAGGCACAAATATACCACTTATCTACGTTGGTATGACCTATTCGCTATCAACACAACTTACAAACTTCTCTAATAATTTAACTGACGTATTTTTTAAACATTCCGCTGACAAGTTTATAGTTTTAGGTGACTTTAACCAGCCAAATATAGCTTGGCATCCTGACGAAGATGGTCGCTCGCAACGTCCCATTTACGTACAGAACGAGATACTCACGAATCTTATTGACAATTTTAACACTTGCAATCTATCACAGTACAACTGTTACCCTAATAAAAATAATAGAATACTCGACTTAGTACTGTCGAACGATGAAGTGACTGTTACATGCTGCGACTCACCTTTGGTATCAGAAGATCCTCATCATAGAGCTTTATGTGTTTCTGCGGAGTTTTTTGAATTGCACAGTTTGCCAATCCAACCTTACACTAAGTTTTTATATGCATCTGCCAATTATGACGCTATCAAGGCTGAAATTACTAATATTAACTGGGAGCGTGAGCTGTACCATAGACCGCTGGAAGATGCTGTATCATTCTTCTATGATACTTTGTATAGATTACGGAACCAGCATGTTCCAGCGAAAATTGTGAGAAACTCTTCCAAATATCCGCCGTGGTATAAAATTCCGTTGCTAAAAGTGATTAAAGAAAAACATAAATATCACACAAAATACAAAAAATATAAAAATCTCTCTGATTATCACTCTTTTGTAACGCTGCGTCAAAGGGCGAAGGTACTTGAAAAGGAAATGTTTAATGACTATATGGCAAAAATTGAAACTGACATTGTAAATAACCCTCGTGCCTTTTGGAGCTACGTTAAATCAAAACGAAGATCAAATTCTTATCCCTCTGTATTAAGGCGCGGACAACTTACATCTAACGACGGTGAAACAATATGCAACATGTTCAGTGACTATTTTTACTCAAATTTCCTAGAACGCAACGACGTTGAAGATACTTCCGTGTCAATTCACTACATAAACCAGCCTGAATATCTATCTGGAGATATTAATTGCGTTCATATTTGTATGGACAACGTAAAATCACTTCTTACAAAGGTCGACACTAACAAATCTGCGGGCCTGGACAACGTGCCACCAGCCTTCATTAAGAACTGTGCGGAATGTCTTGCAGTTCCACTCACCATCTTGTTTCGTTTATCCCTTGACTCCGGTGTCATGCCCTTGGTTTGGAAGTCGGTATATATAACGCCAATACACAAAAAAGGCCCAAATAATGACATAGAGAATTATAGACCAATCTCTAAACTATGCGTGTTCGCAAAGATATTAGAGAAAATCGTATATGCACAAGTATACTCAGCTTTAAAGCGCACTTTTACTGAACAACAACATGGTTTTCTAAAAGGTAGATCCACTACGACTAATCTAATTATTTGCAGCGATTTCATCTCAAACTGTATGTCACAACGGTCACAAGTCGACGTTATATATACCGACTACAGCAAATGCTTCGATCGAATTGATCATGGCATTCTAATTAAGAAACTATGTGCCGTCGGTATCAGGGGTGATCTCTTTAGATGGTTTAAGTCTTACGTTGACAATAGGTGCCAGACTGTGGTGTTGAATGGGTACTCCTCTAGATCCACTTTTATACCTTCCGGTGTTCCCCAGGGATCCCTGTTAGGGCCACTTTTATTTAATATTTTTATAAACGACATAAATTGCTGTTTCCGACAATCCAAAATTCTATTATACGCAGATGACATGAAAATAATGAAACAAATAAATTCTATTGACGACGCTATGCTACTGCAAGAGGACCTACAGAGATTTCAGATGTACTGTATAAAAAATAAGCTTGACCTTAATCCTGTCAAATGTAATGTTAGCACATTTACCCGTAAGCCCAGCCCTATTGTACACACTTATAAGCTCTTAGACACCATAGTAGCAAGAGTGAGTACGATAAGGGATCTCGGGGTGACATTTGATGCTAAACTTTTGTTTGATGCGCATATAGAAAATATTATAAAAAAAGCATCCCGTTCGCTGGGTTTCATATTCAGAGTCTCAGCAGACTTCAATAACATTAAAACTATAAAAGTTCTTTACTGCTCTTTCGTTCGCAGTCACCTTGAATACGCCTCTCAAGTCTGGAATCCAAATTATAATACCTATAAAAATCGCTTAGAGGCCATACAGAGGAAATTTCTAAGGTACATTCAATTCCGATCTAATTGCTATATACCTAATTATTATAGCAGGTGTAAAAAATTCCATCTCCTTCCGCTAGAGGAACGAAGAAAGGTTGCGGATATTTCATTACTTTTAAGAATCACGAATGGGTCGGTAGACGTTAGTGAATTGGTGAGCAAAATAGGGCTGCGTGTGCCATCTGCACTCCTGCGCAAATCACACCTACTACATACACCAACAGCTAGTACCACCTACAGGCAAAATTCATTTTTAATTCGAGCGAGTCGCATGTTCAAAGCGGCATGCCAGAGTGTTGATATGGACTTGTTTACTTATAGTAATAGCCAAATCAAAAAAACTTTGTGTAACGCTTTCTTTATGTCTAAAAACCAGATGTAATGATGTCTATTTCTTGCTATTATCTTGTTGTTTTTTATTTTTTTAAATGTCTTCTTCTATTATTTGCACTTTATCCTGCTATCAGTGGAAACTTTTAATTGGCCTTCTTTTCTCGTATCAAATCTGTCTATGATACTAATTTAGCTGTAAGTTTTCCTAAAATTGTAAAATAAAATAAAATAAAATAAATAAAATAAAATAGTAGCTGTCGAACAAACGTTGTTAGGCAGTGTCGACTAAGCACGATCGATACATGTACCATCAAATCAAGTTACTAAAATTCGATTATGATTCAGGTGACAACGAATTGATGTACTTTCGGATACACGGTCAATTTTCGAATTTTTGAATTTATTTTACGTATCTATGGTACATAAAATAAATTAGTTAAATAACTAAATCGTCCCTAGAACTGTAATGAGACGCGAGGTGCGCGCACGTCCACTTTTCGATGTTCCCCGTTGTCACACTAACGCTGGATTCCGCGCACCTTTGCACCGAATATCAAACAATTCAAATTCAGAAGCGCGTTATTGGCACAAATAACTAAATAGATAGAAAATATTAGGTATCATTTTCAATAGAACACACGTAATTTAGCTTAGGAATAATGTATGTATTTTATTTGTAATATTTACCAAGTTAAGCCGTCGGTCCCGGCTGCCGTGAACATCTATGGCAGTCATTATTGGGAAAGTCAGTACCCTCTAATATCCTGACACTGGTCTAGCCTTAGGGTATCGTTAGCCTTCGGGTTGCGGAGGTCAGGTGGCAGCCACTCCGTGTAAAAACTGATATCCAGTCAAATCCGGTTAGACTAGAAAAGCCGACCCCAAATGACTTGGGAATAATAAAGGCTAGGGAGAAGAAGATTTGAAATATTTACCTCATTTTGTTTATCATAAATCTAATTATTTAAGTTTCGTCTAAATATTGTAAATCAATCAGTTCATAGTTAACATTATAATGTTAAATACGTGGATAACGCTGTGGGTTACACATAATATGTACAACAATTCTTGTTACCTATTGTACAATTATTTAGTAATTTATGTGTGTAACTGTTTGTTTTTCCCTAAAATAAATAAATAAGTTAGTTAGCCGTTAGACTGCCACGCAGAGGTCTCAAATACGATCCCGTGGCACGCATCTCTAACTTTCAAAATACATTATGTCGTTCGCTTTAACGGTGAAGGAAAACTTCTTGAGGATTCCTGTATTTCTGAGAGTTCTCCATCGCGCTCTCGAAGATATCCAACCCACATTGGACCAGCGTGGTGGAATATGACCTAAACTTTAATACGCATATAACATCGAAAAGTCATGGATATGCGCGTTGCGTAGTCGGGACCTCTGCATGTCAGTCCAATATTACACACACAACAGTCTCCCACTTCTTTTTCTCGTGGGAAATGCATTGACGCATACCTCTCCGCGGGGACGGACGGAGAAGCTTTGTAGGACTCACCAGGGCAAAGAAAGATGGTGACTAGAGAGATCCCGGTAATACCGACTAAACCAACCACGGTGATCCTCGACAAAACCGCTATCGGCGTGGCCATGCGAATCACTTTTATACGATACTGACACAGAAGCGCGCGTAGGAACACGCACGCCGCCTCCCGGACCTGGTGCTGTGCGAGTGGCAGGTAGGCCCACGAAGCCCACCACCCCCAGGTCAAACCGCAGGGTGACTGGAGGTCATCTCGCGCCCTCCGGCGCCCGGTGTAGCGGTTGTGGAAATGATTTAAGCGCTCGCTCTCCCACTGCACCTCCTCCTTGATGGCAATAACTCTCTCAGAGAAGGAGACGACGGCGTTCCACGACCTCTCACTCCAGACCATGGACTGAATCACAGCCGGGAGCAAGAGGGCAACCATATCGACTACTGCGATCAGCTCACAGCACCACAGTCTCAAACTAGGCTATCTCTGACTATCTAAAACCATCCAATATAATCTCAGTTGCCACTGTTTCATAAATATCTCTCTCGGGTCCTTAAAGAGATATCAATCTTAATGTTATAAACATATGGTTGAATTTAGAGCACGTCTCTTATTTCCCTTGTCGACAATTTGTGTCGGCATTTACGTGAGTAGCCCCTATTTTTATTTTAGTATTGGATAGCCTATTTATCGAAGAAGCCTATAGGCTATATAACATCACGCTACGACCCACGGGGGCGGCTCAGTAACCATAAACGCGAGTGAAACTGCGGGCACATCTAGTATATCATATGTTTATTTAAATAGTCATTGTCTTCCAAACAAAAGAGAAAATAAACTATAAAACACAAACGGTAGTTCGTTTACCAGCTAAACTGTTATCAAATGTATCTAAAACAGATAACAAGTTTAATTTTGCAAGCAATAATTAATTTCTCACTAACAGTCCTAACATTTATTTAAACTTCACTTTATTTAAACAAAGTCCTCCGCCGCGTTTGTCAGTCTGTCCGTTCGCGATAAACTCAAAAACTACTGACCAGATTTTCATGCGGTTATCACCAATAGAAAAACTAATTCATGACGAAAGTTTAGGTGTATAATTTGTTAAGGTTTTGTACCCGTGCGAAGCCAGGGTGGATCGCTAGTTAAGTCTAAATTTCAACTACAAATACAGAAATAGGCAACGATGCAACACTTCTCGCTACGACGCCAGTTTCAGTGACTAATGTTCACGTAAATTGTTAAGGAACAATGTTTCTTGTTCTATACACATGTGGATATTACTACGTACATGTTGGCCAACATGTTTGACAGTGTGATGGACTTTTGTTGCTTAAATCCGCGATTAGTAAGGAGTAGTATACTACATACTATATTACGTACATATATAAAGTAATTGATATATTATACCCGTATGCTTAAGATTAAGATTCCGCTTAAATTATTACTACAGTATGGCAATTAAACAACTTTATACGAATTTAATACTGGATTGTATTTTATTTGGAACATTAATTTGAATCCTAGCTAATATCATAAACGTTAATGTGAGTTTGTCCGTTTGTTTATTTGTTACGCTTTCACAAAAAAGGACATAGGGAATTTTTCACATAGAAAAATAGTAATGGTATTTTTATTTGAATAAACGACGTTTTATGTTCATTTATGTTCATGACAAGGTGTATGCGATATTTCATGATGATCGGTCGTTAAGTAAGGCAAGAAAACGTAACAAACAAACTTATATTAACTTATTGTCGGCCTCGATGGCGTAGTGGTTAGTGTAACCGACTGCCACGCCTGAGGTCGCGAGTTCGATCCCCGCACAAGTTAAACATTTGTGTGCATGAACATGGATGTATGTCTTGGTATGTGTGTATTTACAAAAAAAAAGTATATATGTATGTTTATCCATTGTCTAGTACCCATAGTACAAGCTCTGCTTAGTTTGGGCTAGATGGTGTTATGTGTAATTGGAATATTATTATTATTATTATTATTATATTAGTTAGAAATAATTAATCAGTAGTCGAATCCACTGTCGCTGTGCCATCGAGGCAGTCTACGTAAGACTATGCCAGCTTCCTCCTTTATTCTATTCCAGCTGTTCTGCGCTTGGGAACACTCCTTTTTCCAGCATAAAAGATATCCATTTTTGTTTTGACCATTTTTGTTGATTTTTGTACCCCTGACGACACGTACCCGAAATTTCATGATGATAGGTCGATTAGTTAAGGCGTGAAAACGTTACAAACAAACAAACTAGCATTCGAATTCATTACCACATTTATTTGTGAATTTATTTATTTGTATTTTTCATGCCTTAACTAGGTACTATCGACGAATCATCATGCAATGTCGCATACACGTTGTCAGCGGTACAGAAGAGGACATAGGTACCTACCATTAAAAAAAGTACAGTTCAAAAGCGACGCCACGTACAAAAGCATTTTTTTTTTTAGATGATTGTTTTCCCTTTTATAAAGGACTAGCTGTTGCCCGCGACTTTGTCCGCGTGGACTTTAATTTATTACCCAATACCTACTTTTAATTTGTTATCTAATTTTAACTAAAGATATTAATTAGTCTTACTACACCTATATAGGTGTAGTTAGCTATATATATATATAGCTAATACTTAAAAACTACCTACTAATTCTAAAGAATTATATCTTTTGAATAATATGTCCGATTTTATTAATTTAAAATGTATTTTACGGGTATTGAAACGGTCTTAAATAAAATATCATTTAATGGGATAAGGATTAATACAGAGGTATGAATAGTATGGTTTGATTATTGTCGGCACGTTTATCAACTTTTAAAATGTAAAAAAGTAGTTATAGTAGCATAACTACAGTAGTTGGACATATGGTATCGCGGACTTTTTTGTAGATATTGATACGTTCTATAATACTGTAGAACATTTTTTTGTTCTATCATCAATAGTTTCCGCAGCGCACGTAATGACAGATTTTATGACTAATTTTTTCACACCTTGGGTTATATTATTCCATTTTTATTAAGAACCCCTATTTTTTTTTATAATGTAATATAGCCTATGTCACTCAGTGAAGATGCAGCTTTCTAATGGTGAAATTTTTGAAATCGGTCCAATAGTTTTTGCGTGAAAACATTACAAACATACATACAAAAACACAAATGTTTCCTCTTTATAATATTAGTTTAGATAGAAAAAGTACTGTTTCCGAGGGATTGAAAATTGGCATTACCTTACCTTAACATAACATTTAGTGTTCCATATGTATTATGTTCTGAGTATATCCATTGATACATAGGATATATATTTTGAAAGGATATTATAGCGCACTACAGTCCGGTTTACTGCGGAACTGTTAGTCGATAGAGGAAGCGTAAACATGCTCAATATTTGCCATCCCCCGAGTTATTATATGCCAAAGTGGTATCAACAGTGCCAAAATATCAAATCACTGACGCGATATAGCAGATATGTAAGTATTCACACAATGAACGTTTTAGACTTTTGCAATTTGTACAAATACTTTATAGTAGGCAAAAGAACCGCGACCAAGATGGAAGTAAGTCAGATGAAATTTCGGGAGATAAATAATCATGTGTTACCTGTGAATTAATTATTTAAAAGGTAATAAACACCTTGGTATATATACATAGATTCACGCCTGTTTCCCAGAGGGGTAGGCAGAGACTACGGATTTCCATTTGCTACGATCCTGACACACTTCTCTGGCTTCATTCACTTTCATCACATTCCTCATACACGCCCGTCGATTCAAGGTGCTCTTAACCTGGCCTTTGTCCAGAATGCCTCCGATCTGATCAAGAAACGTTCGCCTAGGTCTTCCTCTTGCGACTGTTCCATTCACACTAGCCTTATAAACTTTCTTAGTCAGTCTTTCCTCGTCCATTCTTTCTACATGCCCAAACCAGCTTAACATACCCTTTTCTATTCTTGTCACTATATCCACTTTCATGCCGCATCTCTCATTCTATCCTTTATTTTGCCATTCCATCTAGCCTTTATTTTGGTATATACAATATACCAAAATAAAGGTTTATCAGTGATTATTAAAAACTTAAATAGACTGATTAAAATAACATACCTACCTAATACGTTTTTTTTTTTAATTTTTTATTTGGGGCATTCTAGGATTCATACCTCTCCGCGGAGCGACGGAGAGGTTATGTCGGTCTCACCAGGGAAAAGATACCCCTGTAATACCGACTAAACCTACCACGGTGTTCCTCGACATAACCATAGATGGCGAGGCCGCGCGAATCGCTTTCACATGCAATCGCGACCCCGCCGTGGTTTTAGTCCGCTGTGTAAAACGATAGGCAACTACACAAAAATACTTCCTCCACCGTCCCCCTGGGAGGGACAAAGACACGATACAGAGGCGTACGTGGGAACACGCACGCCGCCTCTCGGACCTGGTGCTAATCGGGTGGTAAGTAGGCCCACGCAGCCCACCACCCCCAGGTCAAATCTCAGGGTGGCTGGAGCTCATCTCGCGCCCTCCAGCGCCCGGTTCTGCGGTTGGGGAGAGAGTTTAAGCGCTCCCACTCCCGCTCCGCCCCCTCCTTGATGGAAATTACTTCCTCACAAAAGGAGGCGACGGCGTTCCACGATCTCTCACTTCGGACCATAGACTGAACCACGGCCGGGAGTGAGAGAGCAACCAGTCCGACTGTTGCGATCAACTCATGGCGCTGCGACGCCCAGGGGGGGGGGGAGGGGCAATACCTACCTAATAAATAATTCAAGTTTTCCCATAGACCTTCAATACTACCATAATTTCGAGAAATCGCTATTCGCTCGCAATATAATTGTTTTTTTTTTTAAGAAATTGTGCTAATAAATTAAATGACCATAGGGCACGATCCATAATTAAAGTACATATAATAAAAAATAGTAGAATATTTTAAATTATATTATTTATTCCAATAATTCAATCCCGGTGTTTTTACACCCACAGTCTTAGCAGTTAAATGAGATTTTTACAAATAATATGGCAATAGTGACTTTGTAAAATGGGACTGTATTCCAAGAACACTTTGCATAATATGACAATTCTGAATATTATGAAATTAAATCATTCGGTTTCAGATACGGGTAGAGTAGCGAGGTAATTTACATAAACATACACTATTTACAATGAAAACATTTGTGTTTAACCACTATTGGTAAATTTTTGAATGTTTGAACGACTTTGAGTATATTTAATTTATTTATATATTCATACATCTCATAAATACTATATTGTGTTACAGTAAAATATGGTCATTTTATAGGTCGTGTAATCTATCTGAAATACATTTTATAAACCTTGGTTTAAGAACTTTATATGGAAAAATATTTTAAAATAGTTTTTGCCTGCGGCTTCGCTCTTTTCTCTTCTAATTTCAAAATTAAATGTACCCTATGTCCTTTTTTGTAAAGCGTAACAAACATACAAACTCACTATCGCATTAATAATATTTGTCAGGAAGTAAGGATTAGAATATGGACTTATTACATAAGTAAGCTGATTAGTTTACTTTACGTAGTGAGATTAGATATGCCATATTGGCATATTGTCAGATTGTACACATTTGTACAGAAATATTCAAAATGATTACGCCTAATTATTTTTATTAATAATATTTAGACTTAGACGAGCAGCGTTAGTTCAGTCGGGAGACCAACAGACTGCAATGCAGAGGGTCTCGGGTTCGAACCCACGTTGCGCACCTCTGACTTTCGGAAGTTATATGACTTTTCAAAATTATGTGCATATTGATTGACAATTATCGCCTGCTCCGTGCCTCGGAGAGCACGTTAAGCTGTCGGTCCCGGCTGCCATGAACATCTATGGCAGTCGTTATTGGGAAAGTCAGTACCCTCTAATATCCTGACACTGGTCTAGCCTTAGGGTATCGTTAGCCTTCGGGTTGCGGAGGTCAGGTGGCAGCCGCTCCGTGTAAAAACTGATATCCAGTCAAAATTCGGTTAGACCAGAAAAGCCGACCCCAAGTGACTTGGGAATAATAAAGGCTGAGAGAGAAGAAATAATATTGTCATGGTGGAATTATATGCCTACTTCAAACCTAAAAGAATCATTAATAATTAAAATGGTCAATATGTCGCAATACGAACAAATAGCCAACTTATGCCTTGAGACAACAAGCAAGCCTACTTACGTATTTAACATATGACTGTAGACAATTAAATACGAGTCCTATACACCACCTTTGGTCTGAAACAATTGTATATATATTACGCAGTTTCATTTACGACGTCGAAGCGAAAAGACGTGCAAATAAAACGTCTAGATGACAATACTTAAAATTATCGTATTAGATTTTTGTTCTTGTCTCCTACACACTATGTTAAATGTATCCCGTCAAAGAGAATATTCATTACGAAGCATCAATGATGGCAAATTGATATAAGTACGCCCGTGGTTAAGGAAGCTGGCGTACGACATGAGCGATTCAATTGATTCAAATTACACATGCTAACACACACACACATATACATACACATACAAAAATATACCATGCTTGTTATTTAATCTTTTATTTTCTTTCAATTGTATTTAGATTGTATTACTAAATTATTGTGTTGTACTTCTAAAATCAATGGCTACGCAGAGGTCTCGAGTTTAGTCCCATGGCACACACCTCTGACTTTTGGATGTTGTTATAGTGTAGTGCGTATTAAATAGTTAATTATCGCTCGTTTTACGGGAAAGGTAATAATTGTGAGGAAACTTGTGTCTGAGAGCACTCCATATTCTATATATTAATACGTGAAGCAAAAACTTCGTACCCCTTTTTACAAAAATTGCACGAACGGAGGAGTACGAAATTTTGAGCCGTTTGGGGTGGAGACGCTAGGTTCACAGAGTCCGGGCGCTCGTGCGCTTTTTAAAGATATATCTACGCGGCTAATCGACGCTCCGCGTGACCAGAAGGCTGGATTTTTCTTAGCTCAAAGCTGCTGATTGCATTGCCATTCAATGTGGCAATGCTGCCAATCTTCTTGCCATTTTTCCGGTTGACAGCGATGCTGAGGAATTTTACGACGCTGCCTAAACCAGCCATTTCTTTTGATTAAATTTTACAGTTCTATATTTTGTTACTTTACATTTTGTTTTATTTATAAGTAGTTAGGTTTGTTAATATTAGTTACATTGTAAATTATGATTGTTGCTTTTGTTTATGTAAATATTGAATAATAAATATAATAATATAATATAATATTCTACCACATACATACAACACCATCTACCCCAAACTAAGCAGAGCTTGTACTATGGGTACTAGACAATGGATAAACATACATATTATATACTTTTTTTTTTTATAAATACATACATATTATACATAGAAACACCCAGACCAAGACAATCATCCATGTTCATGCACACAAATGTTTGACGTGTGCGGGAATCGAATCCGCGACCTCAGGCGTGGCAGTCGGTTACACTAACCACTACGCCATCGACTAATATTAGTTAGGATTATATATAACGCTATTCTCTTATCACTCAAACCATACCCCCGCAGTATGTCTAAACCAGAAATTGAATTTCGCGTCGCGGAACGACCAACGTATAATTGAAGCAAGCTGATTTATATCGAAATAATTATAAGGGTTGTTTGCACCCCTTAAATAACGCAGTCATATTTTAACCTCAAGAGACTGTTGTTATAACGAAAAGCTAATAAATGTTGGGTTATTTTTGGTATTTAAAGATTAATTGAACATGCATACAGTGTGTATATGCTTAGGATAGGTTGAAATTAAACCACTTTGTACTGATTTTTTCGCGTTGTTTATTTTAAAACACTTTTATTACTTAATTTTGATACCTATATTTTTTTTTATACTACTTTTTGGCAAACAAGCATACGGCACGCCTGATGTTAAGTGGTCACCGTAGCCTATGGACGCCTGCAACACCAAAGGCATCACTTGCGCATTGCCGACTCTTTAGGAAAGGAAGTGTGAAGGATAAAGAGTGGAAAGGGGGAAAGAGGGTGATTGGGCCTGCGGTACCCTCACTCACCGAACGAAACACAACAGTAGAAATACTGCTATTTCACGTCGATATTCTGTGAGAGGGTAGTCCTTTTACCGGCCTATTCGTTCGCCGTTCATCTATTACTTAAAAAATATTATTGATGTGATGATGATAGAATTGTGATTTTTTTGTGAAGACGATTTGAGAGTGCATATCTTTAGTTAACATTTTTCTTATAAGAATACAAGTATTGTATTTATATATTTGTGTAAGGGACATAAATTCGGTTTTACTGTAGACATTAGAGGTCGGTGTTAAATAATGAAAGTTATAGAGTAGTTTAATTTCAGGTTGGACTTAGCAGCAGAGCCCCATCTTATCTTATCTTGTTACGGGGGCCAGTTAGTGTAGACCGGCGACACTTCGACCCAGTGGGATCTTTTGTGTCGGCCCCGAGATCTATCCCCTAGCTATCTCCCTATGAATGTACTGCATCAGTCGCAGCGTACACTTCAGATGGAGAAGCCTGAAGTCTTCAGGGTTCGGATATGCCAACCCCATCAGACCCATCCTTAGTCCAGCCAACGCGTCACATTCGCGCAGTAGGTGTAATATGGACTCGTCCCGTTCACCACAGGCTCTGCAGATCAAATTGTTTGCCAAACTCAATCTGCACAGGAAGTCATTGGTGCCAAAGTGACCAGTATAGTATTACCAGCCGAGCCCCATACTTCAATCATATAGGTTAAGTGACTTTTAATTAGAGAATTATATATAGTACCTATATCTAATAGGGTTAGAGAAACTGCGGACGATGCCTCGCAGAGTATCCATAAGAATAGATAACTTGCAACGTATTTTGTTTAAATAATAATAATAATAATATTCTATCACATACACACAACACCATCTAGCCCAAACTAAGCAGAGCTTGTACTATGGGTACTAGACAATGGATAAACATACATATATACTTTTCTTTTTTTTTTTTTGTAAATATATACATATTATACATAGAAACACCCAGACCAAGACAAACATCCATGTTCATGCACACAAATGTTTGACTTGTGCGGGAATCGAACCCACGACCTCAGGCGTGGCAGTCGGTTACACTAACCACTACGCCATCGAGTCGTCAAATGTTGTTATGGTTTTAGATTTGTGTAATAGAGGAGGCTTTTGTCGCCTACAGGGAATAGTTTCAGATACTGTGTAGCTACTGAAGATTTATTGACAGAAAATACAATACACTTTGTCTGATCCAGAAATTGAACCAGAGACCTCGTGCTGCTACAAGCTACGTCTGCGCCACCTAACTCTTGAAACCAAAATAGTTGTGTTGCTAAGACCAAAGATTTGAATCGAGTATGTCTTCTTCTACTTAGATTGCACGAATTATCCAAATTAAGAAGAGTGAGCGCACACATTAGATAGAGAATGATACTGTACAATTATCTATATAAATCTCTTCTCTCTTAGCCTTTATTATTCCCAAGTCACTTGGGGTCGGCTTTTCTAGTCTAACCGGATTTGACTGGATATCAGTTTTTACACGTAGCGGCTGTCACCTGACCTCTGCAACCCGAAGGCTAACGATACTCTAAGGCTAGACCAGTGTCAGGATATTAGAGGGTACTGACTTTCCCAATAACGACTGCCATAGATGTTCATGGCAGCCGGGACCGACGGCTTAACGTGCTCTCCGAGGCACGGAGCAGGCGATAATTGTCAATCAATACGCACATAATTTCAAAAAGTCATATAACTTCCGAAAGTCAGACGTGCGGGACGTGGGTTCGAACCCGAGACCCTCTGCATTGCAGTCTGTTGGTCTCCACACTGAGCTATCGCTGCTGCCTTTTATTACCTTTATTTATTATGCCTTTTATTATAATTATCTATATAAATGAGCATAATAATATTGTAATCGGCCTAAATTGTCGGCCTCGATGGCGTAGTGGTCAGTGTAGCCGACTGCCACGCCTGAGGTCGCGGGTTCGATTCCCGCACAAGCCAAACATTTGTGTGCATGAACATGGATGTTTGTCTTGATCTCAGTGCTTCTATGTATAATATTAAGTATGTATTTACAAAAAAATTTATATTATGTATGTTTATCCATTGTATAGTACCCATAGTACAAGCTCTGCTTAGTTTGGGCTAGATGGTGTTGCGTGTATGTAATAGAATATTATTATTATTATATTATATTATAATCATATTCAGATACGATGTTGTCATTGTGTGATATGTAGCGGATGACAACTTAACGTGTTCAGGCAACATATTTCAAGGTAGTAGAATGCTCGTTTGATTAAAATTTTTTGGGTAAGACGCTGAACTTTAATTTATAGAGTCGCAGCGGCACACGGGCGGTCTGACGCGACAGCTTTTTAATTATATCTGGCGTTCCAAGGCAGGTTTAGAACAAGCTCTATCAATGTTAGAAAGCTATTGAGGTTCAAAGACAATATTCCCACTTAAATAGCGCCTCTATCTAAATTGGCTGCGAGTGTCCCGGTATTATATTGTATAGCATAGCAAAACTAAATGGTGATTACATTTTGAAGCAACGGAGATCTGCTCAGCTAAGCTTTTCTTATCCGTTTAAACGAAACTGAAAAGATTATCTTCGAAATATTTGTTTTGAATACATAGAGCACTTGAAAATTGAAAATTTTCGCGTGAAATGCGCCTGAATAGAATTTTCTAGGAAGATACTGTTAAGAAATGCAATAGGATAGATGTTGTCTATTCAAAAAGTGTTTTATACTTTAACATTTTGTATACAATGTTAGACAATTGGTTTTGTTAATATATAATTTAAAAAAAAATTGACAAGAAAAATATGATATATCATTACAGTACATCATATAGGTATATTACACCAACAGTGTTAAAGAATACCTGCCTTCGGGCACGCCAAGATCGTGGCGGTAAGTCCCGTGTTTGAGGAGTGGCTGGAGAGGCGGCATGGCGCTCTCACCTTCCGGCTGACACAGGTAATGACTGGCTACGGTTGTTTTGGCCAGTTCACCACCACCACCACCACAGTTGTCACCACTGCGGCGACTGCCGCGACGTTGTTGACGACACGGTGCTGCACACTTTGGCGGTTTGCCCCGCCTGGGCATCGCAGCGTCGTGAGCTGATCGCGGCAGTCAGATTGGCTGCCCTCTCGCTCCTGGCCGTAGTTCAGTCTATGGTCCGGAGTGAGAGGTCGTGGAACGCCGTCGCCTCCTTCTGTGAGGAAGTGATCTCCATCAAGGAGGCGGTGGAGCGGGAGAGGGAGTGCTTAAACCCTCTCCCCAACCGCAGAGCCGGGCGCCGGAGGACGCGAGATGACCTCCAGCCACCCTGAGGTTTGACCTGGGGGTGGTGGGCTTTGAGGGCTTGCCCGCCATCCGTTCAGCACCAGGTCCGAGAGGCGGCGTGCGTGTTCCCATGCGCGCCTCTGTGTCGAGTACGTCTCCCCTCTAGGGGGGAGACAGTAGGGTTTAAAGTGAGAAGTGCCTAGGGTAGGTCTCTCGTGTAATGGCCTGCCGTTTCATATGGCGAGCCGGAACCTCGGCGGAGTCGCGACCGCATGTGCAAGTGCGGTTTTGTCGAGGAACACCGTGGATGGGAAGTTCCTTATCATTTCAACATCTTTCTTTTACCCCAGTGAGTCCGACATAACCCCTCCGCCCACCCCCGCGGAGGAGAATGCGTCAATGCATTCACCGAAGTAAAAAAAAAATAACTTCCTTAAATAATTTAAGCTTAAATTTAAATTAATTCTTAAAACTATGTTAATTTATAGTGTATCCGAAATAAATAAAGGTTATGTTCAAGCCTGCCTGAAATAGGATAAACCTGTCTTTCAAGACATCATAAGACTATTTTATTTTACACTAGCGCATTATTAATACAAATATTTACAGTCTAAAGTATATCTACGATTAGGTGTTTAGGAAGTAATACACAACTTTAAATTTACTTTCAATATCATTTTAAGACTTCTAGCAGTTTTCTGTGTCCATATAATTTAATTTTATTGTAAGAGATATCTCCAGTACTAGTAATATATCCTGTGTCACGGGGACTTTATTAACAATTAAAAACGAAAACAAAGAACACCCATGCTCGTAATAACTACATATCGCACCCTTAATAAAACAGAGACTTATCTCAGTATTTTGGATTAAACAAATTTGAACTCTATTGCAAAGATTTAACACAAATATAATATTAGAATTTAACATATACAATTAGAGTTCAAATTGCCTTACTTTCAAATTTCGAGTTAAGTCGCTGTTTTATTAAGAGTGCGATATGTAAATCATAAGGGGATCGAACCCACAACACTCGCCGCCATGTCAGTAGTGCCACTTAAAGCTAATTAAATCTGTACATCTTTGCATTATGTATATTAGGTAGAAATACGGTAATAAAAAAGCAATGATAGCTCAGTGGGGAGACCAACAGACTGCAATGCAGAGGGTCTCGGGTTCAAACCCACTTCGCGCACCTCTGACTTTCGGAAGTTATATGACTTTTCGAAATTATGTGCCCATTGATTAACAATTATCGCCTGCTCCGTGCCTCGGAGAGCACGTTAAGCCGTCGGTCCTAGCTGCCGTGAACATCTATGGAAGTCGTTATGGGGAAAGTCAGTACCCTCTAAAATCCTGACGCTGGTGTAGCCTTAGGTTATCGTTAGCCTTCGGGTTGCGCAGGTCAGGTGGCAGCTGCTCTGTGTAAAACTGATACCCAGTCAAATCCGATTAGGCTAGAAAAACCGACTACAAGTGACTTGGGAATAATAAAGACTAGGGAGAAGAAGGTAGAAATACGGTACAGCGGCTTTGATGGTCAATGCTGGTCGAGTGAAAAATGCCAAACCAAGGAATGCAAATGCCGTAGTTAAGGACATATGTTTGTGCCGTGTAATATCTCTCATTCTACAATGTGTTCTGAATTTCAGTACGTAACCTCTTGATTGTCCTAAACCCTTCCATGAAGAAGTACGAATAATGAAGAATATTTCGATAAACATTTGAAAGCTGAAGAAGCTTTATTGCAAGCAATTTTGTTCGACCTTAAATTTAAGGTAGACATCTTCGTGATAATATATATATTATTAGGGAAAACGCAGTAACATTGTACTTTCCCGGAGAAGGAGATCTACAATTATATTTGAAAAACGATACCGCTATATGAAAGATCGTAACTTAATTTAATTTACATGATATGCGACGTACATAAGTGTTACTTTGTGACATATATGTAACATTGTTGAAAGCCATAAAGAATATTATACAGAGTCCTTATCGTTAGTTACAAGTACAGCGCCGAGTCGAAATTGGTTTCACAGCCAAATTGATATACGACCAATTTTCAAGAGTTGCCTTTCGAACGCACCAATATTTTTAGGGTTGGTTAAACCTCGTATATACTACAGTAATATTATAAAGGGGCAAGATTTGATTGTTTGTTGGTTTGTAAGGGTTTAATATAAAAACTACTCAACCGATTTTAAAATTAATTTTACCATTAATAAGCTATATTATCACTAAGTAACATGGGCTATAGCATCGATAGCTCAGTGGGGCGACCAACAGACTGCAAAGCAGAGAGTCTCGGGTTAGAAATTATGTGCGTATTGATTGACAATTATCGCTTGCTCCGTGCTTCGGAGAGATCGTTAAGCCGTCGGTCCCGGCTGCCATGAACATCTATGGCAGTCGTTATTGGGAGCGTGTCGACACAAAAGATCCCACTGGGTCGAAGTGTCGCTGGTCTGCACTGACTGGCCCCCACATAAAATACATACATACAATATAGACTATATATTATATGTACAAAGTATTGTAACTTACTATAGCAGCAATATTCTAGTGGGAAACCGTTGGACAGCCACGCAGAGGTCTCGAGTTCGAACCCAAGGCGCGCATCTCTGATTTTTCGAAGTTTTACGCGCATTAAATAGTTAATTATTGCTTGCTTTAACGGTGAAGGAAAACATCGTGAGGAAACCTGCATGTCTGAGAGTTTGCCATAATGTTCTCAAAGATATGTGAAGTCTACCAACTCGCACTAGGCCAGCGTGGTGGACTGTGGCCTAACCCTTCTCACAGTGAAAAGAGGCTCATGCCCAGCAATGGGACAGTTTAATACAGGGCTGATATTATAATATGTTATAACTGCCTCCGTGGCGCAGCAGTACTGAATGTGACTGCTGTGCATGAGAGTTCGAATCCTGGGTCGCCAGCCCGGTGTTAGGAAGTTGGCGGTGTTGGACACCCCCGTGCCTCGGAAAACACGTAAAGCCGTTGGTCTTACGCCTGATCTCTCTCCGGCCGTGTCGGATTACCGACCCATCGGATCATGAGAGTTAGGGAACAGAGAGTGCACTTGTGTTTGCGCACACGCTTGTGCACTATAATATCTCCTGCGCAGATGGCCAGTCTCCGTTAAGATTGGCCGCCGTGGCCGAAATCAGTCTGGAGGACATTATTTTTTATTATTATTATGTTGTAACTAACTAACCTTTTACACAAGCACCGCGAACAAAAGCTATTATGATATATAGTTGGTATGTTAAAAAAAGTACATGTTCGTAAGTCTTACCAGATATTAACGCAATCATGTATATTGCTTTCCTTTAGTTGCTTGATGTGTCGACCACGTTCGGGACGCGGTCACAAACTGAATGGTTGGCGGTGTCATAACTACCGTGACAGTACGCGGATGAATAAAAAATGTGCAAAATGTGAGGGTAGATAAAGATTCTTTTTGCTCGGATTAAAACGTCAAGCATTGATCACGTTATTACCCGTTACGATATACACAATTATATCAAACAACGCGAAGAATTTAAAATTATAAAATGTGCATTATTAAGGCAGTTTTAAGAAAAAGACTCAATGATAATGCAATTCGAGATTACAGAATAAAAAAAAACATACGGTGCAGTCTTTGGGGACTGCCGATAGAAGTTAAAACTAAGTAACTTCTGAATTGTATCGTCGAGTTATTAGATTATTATTTTATTGATGACTCGATGGCGTAGTGGTTAGTGTAACCGACTGCCACGCCTGAGGTCGCGGGTTCGATTCCCGCACAAGTCAAACATTTGTGTGCATGAACATGGATGTTTGTCTTGGTCTGGGTGTTTCTATGTATAATACGTATGTATTTACAAAAACAAAGTATATATGTATGTTTATCCATTGTCTAGAACCCATATTACAAGCTCTGCTTAGTTTGGGCTAGATGGTGTTGTGTGTATGTGATAGAATATTATTATTATTATTATTATTATTTTTGAATTTTGAATGCGTTCGGTGACGATGACGCGAGTTCCATGATTTTTGTTCACCCAAAAAGTGCTCAGCGCGTCTAAAGAAGATTTCACTTCAAAAATAATTCAAAAGTTAATATCCGTAGTAACGGGACTGAAAAGACCGTCACAGGGTGACCTATAATTTTTAAAATACGTAACTTGGATTATTTTAATATTTTTCTGATAGTTATTATATCTTAACCTGTTACCTGTTCTGGCTTGACGTCAACTTCTGGGACACCCTTTATATGTATTCCCCTTAATATTGGTACAGTCAGCAACATAACTAGCAACAGTGAACAAATATTGTAAAGTTATGCTAATCTTTTTTTAAACAATAATTCTATTTCTATCAATTACTGCCACAAAATGCTTACATTGGTGATTATTTTTGGAGGTATATAAAATAAAATCTCGCAAGTTTGTATCGACTTATGTTGCTGGATGTACTCTTAAGGTAAGAGTTCGAAATAGAATATATATAAAAATAGAGTAGAAAATAGCTAGGCAAGTTTAAGTTATTATATTATTATTATATTATATTATTTATATTATTATTATTATTATTATGTTACTTTTGTGCAAAAACTAGAATTAGTAAGCCTTGCTGGAGGCACGGTATGTAACCAACCTCTCAAGGTCTCTTTCCTGCATGCAGTCAGTTCCTATATTGCTATTTCACAGAGCACACTGCTACAATAGCAATGCAGCGGATCACCGGCAGCCAGACACAATAGGTTTTCAATTATGCCTGACATTCTACCAATCTCCTTTTTTCCCTTTTTTTTCGTGTGGTTAGTGGCCAACTTGTTGTCAAGAGTTGTTCAAGCTGCCCTTAGGCCTCTGACATGGCTTAACGACTGCTGTCAATTTGATAACAACCGGGATCGACTTCTTAGTGCCCTCCGAAGCACGCAGACGCTCAGATGAAATACCACTAAGTGGCCACCCATCTATAGACTGACCGCACCCAACGTTGCTTCCCTCGTTAATCGTTTACCGATCAGTGAGTGCAACTGGCTATGAGTGAGTGAGATTCTAAGAATTGGCAAGTTAATTAACCTAATATTCAAATATTAAAGAGAAGTTTACACCCAGTTTAATTCTGTTTCATTAACCGATATTTTATAACGTTTTTAAGTGATAACCGCTACAAACCGGTATTGAAAATAAATTCAAACCGCAGTTATAAAACTATTGAAGTGAGGAAGCGATAAGTGTTTCCTTAATGGATATGTTTTTATTGTTGGTTCTGAAGCTATTACTAGTTGCCGTACTAAAAAAGCGCCGCATTTTATTGACTGTGGAAATAACTTCGATTTTGTGCAAACGCTTTATAGCAGTATTGACTGAGCTTTTTCAATACATGCTGTAGGTACCTATGTATGTATCTTATGTGGGGGCCAGTCAATGCAGACCGGCGACACTTCGACCCAGTGGGATCTTTTGTGTCGACACTCTCCCAATAACGACCGCCATAGATGTTCATGGCAGCCGGGACCGACGGCTTAACGTGCTCTCCGAGGTACGGAGCAGGCGATAATTGCCAATCAATACACACATAATTTCGAAAAGCCTTATAACTTCCGAAAGTCAGAGGTGCGCGACGTGGGTTCAAACCCGAGACCCTCTGCATTGCATTCTGTTGGTCTCCCCACAGAGCTATCGCTGCTCAGTAGGGAGGTAGGTACCTATAGTTTTGTGCTGCATGTCATTTGATTAATGCTTTTTAGATACAATCTTTTTTACTTCATGATCTGTTATAAATTTTAGAACATTTTAGGACAGCTTTCCAGTATCTTCTAATGTACTGAGATCTTTATGTAGGCTTAGCATTACAATGTCTATCCAAAACATGTGGTCAAACAAAATATATTCATATAAACCTACCATGAAGTCACTTCGGATTTCTTCCTTTTGAAGTGATATTATCTGTTCAGATCGCCGTAGTGGAGTTCCTTTAGCAAAACTAAAATGTAGCCAATTTTTGAGGGTAACAGCTGATAGTTGCCTCTTATTTGATGACGTGACGAATGAGTCGACTTACCTGAAGAATTCTACCTTTTTACAGGAAACCAGTAAAAGCCATTACGTTTTTAAAAATACCAATCAAGGCCTCTTCTATTTTACGCCACTAAAAGTATAAAGCATGAAAATTATAAACGAAGAAAAAGATAATACATGACGCAGGCGTTGGATCTGCGACCATAACAAACCGACAAGATAGTTGACGCATGACGTTGACTGCGAGGGATTTAATATCTGACGAAGGCCTATTTGGCAAAGACGACATGGTTTTTCGACGTCACAGGTTTCGGTCCTGCCCCACGAAAAGTCTTTTTCCTTGTATGTAATTTAGCACAATAATGGCAACTCTGTTACTGCACATCCCTTAATCTAGCTCCTAACCATACTTATATGTATATCCAATTTAATTAATTGTATTATCATCCCAATAAATATTGGAATTTAGGTAATACATAAATATCATGGCTTAAGATGCAAAGCACAGAGGCAAATTTTAATCACTTACGTAGGACAGCTATTCATGATAGCGCAGTTGACAAAGTGACGTCACAGTTTGTCGAGATTGCAGATTAAAAGACCTGCCTTCGTTTTTCACTTTTATAATTTAGTTTCACTGCCTCATAGATTGGCTTTCTTCGCCGTTATAATTAACGTTTTACATAAGCATGGGGGCTGCTTATAAAATATATCTTAACAAAGAAATATTATCAGTTATCACACAAAATGGCTGCATGATAATCTCGAATTCGTATTTGTCACTTAAATTTTATATTGCCGCCAATCTAGGTCCCATCTCGTACATAAGCGTGCCACAACTGCTAATAAAAATATAGGTATTTTAGCCGGATACAGCCAATGTGTCTGTAGTACGAATCCTTTATAACTAAATGTCTGAAGTTTTCAGATTAAAATGTTGTTCGTCGCCCGTACATCGTTTAATGTATCTGGGTCAGTGTGCGTACAGGGAAAATAATGTATATATGTATATTGATTGCACGGATAGTATCCTGGTTTTAAAAGGAAGGCTCACCACTGCCACTACGAAGAGTAATTTTAAATCAAAAAGGTAAAGAAATAATGTGATTGATAAATGGTTGCTAAGAGTCTGGGTGTTCCAAGTTTTCGTTGTTTGAATGTTTGCCATGTACCCAGCGATGCAGAAATAATTCCTATTGCGGAGGTTATCTTTTTAACTTAGTCTAACGCTTCCAACACCAAAGGGGTAGGCAGAAGTGTATTTCATTTACATTTCGCCAACTTTGATTTTAGGTCCCATGTAATAGGCATAATATTGTCGTCTACCAGACACAAACCCAGAAAATTTTCTGATTTAAAACCGCAATCAGACTACCCGACCCGGTAATCAAAACGGAGACCTCATACACGTAACCACTACCTGTACGCCACTGAGGCAGACTATACTTTGCCATGTACCTATTTTCTAGGACTCCGACCAGCTAATAGAAATTACTTGACAGAAAAATGAAATACTATTTTTCCGGATCGAACCCAAAACCTTACAATTAACAATAAACTTTTACCACGGTATCTTACGGCGTAAATACGTAAATTGTAACTGCTTATAGTTACTATAGGTCTTTTTCTTTTAAGCGAAGTCATCGTTTCTCCAAACATGCTTGCCCTCAGTCCAATCTTGTTGAACTACCCTAAAAGCAACCAGTATCCCTTATTTAAACCTCGAACGTTCGAATCGTTACGTCATACTCAACCCTCAACCGCGACCCGTGCGAAATGTAACCCAGTATCCGGTTTTATCAGCTTTTATTGGCAACACTCCGGCGGCAGTATCCCTTGGTGTTGCGGAAACTACGGCCATTTTTATATGAGTCGAGTTTACGTAGCAGCGTGTGGGTTAACGGCCGTGACGCAAGCGGGCGTCATGTTTTTTGAGTGGGTAGTTGTTCTTTTTTTAAAGTTGGAATTATTTTCTGTGTATTCTGCTGTGTACCTTGTAATGTTGTTTTATTTTAAATGGACTTTTTTTGTTGAGTAAACACTGTAGTGTTAAATTAATATCATATCGGATATAATCATTGTATTTTGGAATAAATAAAATATCAGCTATGTATATAAATTGTACCGCTGCTGGGCACGGGCCTCTTTTCGGTTTTAGAAGGATTATGTCATCGTCTTCCACGCTAGTGCATTGTGATTCCTCTTAATATAGAACTCTCAGATATACAATAATAATAATAATAATAATATTCTATCACATACACACAAACCATGTAGCCCAAACTAAGCAGCGCTTGTACTATGTGTACTAGACAATGGATAAACATACATATATACTTTTTTTTTGTAAATACATACATATTATACATAGAAACACCCAGACCAAGACAAACATCCGTTTATCCTAGTGGGAAACCGTTGGACTGCCACGCAGCGGTCTCGAGTTCGATCCCAAGGCGCGCATCTCTGACTTTTCGAAGTTATGTGCGTATTAAATAGTTAATTATCGCTCGTTTTAACGGTAAAGAAAAACGTCGTGAGGAAACCTGCATGTGTGAGAGTTCTCCATAATGTTCTCGAAGATATGTGAAGTCTGTCAACGCGCATTGGGCCAGCACGTTAAGCCGTCGGTCCCGGCTGCCATGAACATCTATGGCAGTCGTTATTGGGAAAGTCAGTACCGTCTAATATCCTGACACTGGTCTAGCCTTAGGGTATCGTTAGCCTTCGAGTTGCGTAAGTCAGGTGGCAGCCGCTCCGTGTAAAAACTGATATCCAGTCAAACCCGGTTAGACTAGAAAAGCCGACCCCAAGTGACTTGCGAATAATAAAGGCTAAGGAGAAGAAGAGACTCGTAAATATAGAATAATTATGTACAAGTGTTATACTGTGTTGAAATAAACATTATTATTATTACTGTTAAAGCAAACGATACCGTTGTGTCCAGACATTCTACTAGCTATTTAATTAGCACCATTATTGCTATGGCTGGCGTGGCAGTAGTAAACTTCTCCTACTTTAGGTACAATTCCTATGTCGTGCGGGACTTAACAAACATTGAAACAACGGATACAAGGAACACCCAGACTCCGAACAACCATTTATGGATCACACAAATTTTTTCCGTGTGGGTATCGAACCCACAACACTCGGTGCGGTGGCAGTGGCGAGGCGATCACTTAAACTACTGCGACATCCGAGCAGTCAAGAAATTCTTTGTAGCAGTACGCGCAGCAGTACCAGGTAAATATTAATAATATCGTCCAGACAGATTTTGGCCACGGCGGCCAGTCTTAACAGAGACGGGCCAACTACGCAGGAGATATTATAGTGCACAAGTGTGCGCGCAAACATAAGTGCACTCTCTGTTCCCTAATTCTCATGATCCGATGGGACGGTAATTCGACATGACCGGAGAGAGATCAGGTGCTTTACGTGCTTTCCGAGACATGGGGGTGTCTTATACCACCAACTTCCTAACTCCGGGCTGCTATTGAGATTTCTTTACTGAAAAACCCAATAACTGTTTGTTGGCCCGGCCCGGGATTCGAACCCGAGACCTCATGCACAGCAGTCGCATTCAAGAACGTTGCGCAACGGAGGCAAAAAAAATATTGGTAGTCTCCTTTTACGTGGGACCTAAGTCCCATAACTGGTGGAAAATAGTGCTATACTGCATCCGTGCTTACCACGTCAGGGATACAGGCGTTAGACTATATATGCATATACTTCATGACTGATGACTATATACTTCATGATACTTTGAGGTCATTCTGCGTAAATAGAAACACCAATGATTAAATTATGTTCGGGTACTTTGAAATAACTACACTGGAACATTGAGACAACTGCCATCTTAGTCTCCCCGTGACCATGGCTGCTGAAAAGCAACCGAAACGTCGGGGAAAGTGTAAAAATAAATTAAATCTAAATAGTTTAATAATAATTTAATTAGCTTAAAAATTAGTAAAGTTTAATAGTAGTAGAAGTGTAACAATTTTCAAAATTTTGTTATAAAGTGTCAAATAAACAACGCGATAAAATCCGTATATAGCAGTTTAATTTCAATGAATAATATTCGCGTAAATAGAAGACAATATGATATATATGTATGGTTTTTGTTTTTATACAACTACGGTGGCAAACAAGCATACGGCCCACTTGATGTTGAGTGGTCACCGTAGCCTATGGACGCCCGCAACACCAGAGGCATCACTTGCGCGTTGCTGATTCTTTAGGAAAGGAAGAAGAGAAAAAGGAAGTGGGAAGGAGAAGGAGCAGGAAGGAGAACAGAGGGTGATTGGGCATCTGGCTTTCTCACTCACCGAACGAAACACAACAATAGGAATACTGGTATTTCACGTCGATATTCTGTGAGAGGGTAGTCCTTCCCCGGTCGAGCCAGCCCACTCATGCTGAAATCAGCGAGGCTCTACTACTAACTATCAAATACAAGAACTTGTATATCCTACTTATATTATAAACTGGCTGACCGCAACTTCGTCTGCTTCACATAAGAGAATTGTCCCCGTTTTTGCAACATTTTTCCATTGATACGCCGCTCCTATTGGTCATAGTGTGATGGTATATAGCCTATAACCTTCCTCGATAAATGAGCTATCCAAAACTGTAAGAATTTTTTGATTCGAATCAGTAGTTCCTGAGATTAGAGCGTTCAACCAAACTAACAAATAAACAATCTCTTCAGCTTTATAATATTAATATACATGTGAAAGTTTGTGAGGATGGATGAATGGATGTTTGTTACTCTTTCACGCAAAAACTACTGAACGTATTTTGATGAAACTCAACAGTATTATTGTTTATACATTAGAATAACGTATAGACAACTAAAAATCTAGCTTAACATAAATCTACAATTATGAGAGCGAAGCCACGGGCAAAGTCTAGTAATTTATTAGTTAGAATAACCACATATTCTGTTAATCATTTAGTCCGATCATTACACAGGCAATTTACATTCGATTGAGTTCATTCTAAATAAACCAATGACCAGTGAACGAATAAGTGATTAGTAGATACCTATGTTCATTAATTTTAACCACAATAATTAATGAACAGTGATTGAAATAATTTCAATCAACTATCATTTCCTCATTAGTGCTATTGTATAACATTGTGATTGCGTATAAAGTCGTGGGTTTGAATCCAAGGTTAACCAAAGTGTTATCATTGTGAGCAACTATGCAGTACTAGCTTATGCCCGCGGCTCCGATTGCGTGCATTAAAAAGTAGCCTATGTCCTTTCTCAGGTTTTAAACTACTTTTGTATCAAATTTTGCATGCAATTAGTTGAGTGGTTTAGCCGTGAATTGGTAACAGACAGACCAACAGTCAGACAGAGTTATATTCGAATTTATAATATTAGTAAGGAAGTAAGGATTGATCCTAGTGCGCAAACGTTGGTCTATCACATATTCTATCACATGCACACAACACCATCTAGCCCAAACTAAGCAGAGCTTGTACTATGGGTACTAGACAATGGATAAACATATACATATACTTTTTTTTTTGTAAATACATACATATTATACATATAAACACCCAGACCAAGACAAACATCCATGTTCATGCACACAAATGTTTGACTTGTGCGGGAATCGAACCCGCGACCTCAGGCGTGGCAGTCGGTTACACTAACCACTACGCCATCGAGGTCTCGAACTCAGAGGTCTAGAATTCGATCACAAAACACCGCTGGCTTGTCAAAATTATGAGCGCATTCAATAATTGATTATTGCACGCTCTAACGATTAAACAAAACTTTACGAGGAAACCTGCATATCTGATAGTCCTTCATAATGTCTTTGTGTGAAGTCTGCCTACCCGCATTGGACCAGTTTGGTGAAGTATGACATCACGTTTCTCTTACTGATACGAGGCCCGTGCCCAGCAGTGGGCCAGTTTATAAAGAGGGCTTATATTATATTAATTAGCTGACCCGCGCAACATCGTCTGCTTCACATAACAGAATTTTCCCCGTTTTTGCAACATTTTACATCGATGCTCTGCTCCTATTAGTCGTAACAGGATGTTATATAGCCTATAGCCTACCTCGATAAATGGGCTATCCAACACAAAAATATTTTTCAATTTGATTTCGTAGTTCCTGAGATTAGCGCGTTCAACCAAACAAATAAACTCTTCAGCTTTATAATATTAGTATCGATTAGATGTGCCCTCGGTTTCACCCGCATTTATAGTTACTGCGCCGTCCCCGTGGGTTGTAGCGTGATGTTATATAGCTTAAAGCCTTCCTCGATACAACATTAAAATTCCAACACTAAAATAATTTTCAATTCGAACCAGTAGTTCCTGAGATTAGCGCGTTCAACCAAACAACCAAACTCTTCAGCTTTATAATATTAGTATAGATATGACGGCCTATCTGGCAAGGCAAATACTTAAACCACTACGCCATCGGTGTTTTCCTCACAAAGTTTTCTTTAACCGTTATTGCGAACAATACTTGACTATTTAATACGCACATAACTTCGAAAAGTCGGCCACGAATAAACAAAATGAAAAAGGCAAAACAAAATCTAAAAATAATACTCGTTTATTTGGAAACGGGCGAAACAAAAACTTTTGTAATAAATAAAATTGGTATAGAAGCTTCATAACTCGGAACTCATACGTAGGCCGGGAATCGAACCAAATCCCTACTGGGAATTCACATTTAAATTCTAACAATGGAATCGGTAAAAGGCTGAATACACGAATACGTAGAACTCATTCGTACGTCGCATGTTGCGGCGGCGGCGATGTGTAGATTTGTCTTAATCTCTTTAAGGCTTTCTGCAGAAGAGTACTATGCATATTAGTGAATGTAGGTAAATATTATCACTGTCAATTACCATATATAAATACCAACCTTATTGGAATGGAAACAGTTTTATTCTAACTAATATAATAAATGCGATGGTAAGTTTGTTTGTTACGCTTTCAAACCTTAACTGCTTGACCGATCATTTTAAAATTTCGCATACACTTTGTCAGAGATACAGAAAAGGATATAGTGTAGCCTTTTAGCCAAAAAAAGGACAGTTACTGGGCAAAATCTAGTTAAAATACTTTGTAATATCGTTTCAGATTCGCGTCTACGCGGCGACAGATATTCTGCTCCAGGATTCGTGGCAGATAGTCTGCTTAAGGCTCATCCTGCCAATACAGTCATACCGCCCCGCCGTCTACTAACATAGATTATAAAATGACGCCTTGGAACTCATATGGTTTAACATATTTTTAGTTAGCGGACGGCGGCGTAGGAACATGGCCACGGAGGATTAGCATTCTTTCTTTCAGAAAGACGCGGTCTACTGACGAGGTATACGTAAGGATCTGTTCGTACCCTTTAATAAGAATAGTTTCTAACACAATTATGCAATGGTAGTATGCAACTTTTGTGCGTGAGGTATGAATTTCGTACCCCAATTTGGGCAAAGCGTTATTGGTTTTTACTGTCAAGACATTGTCAACATCAGTTCGTCATCTGGAACTGAGCCTGGTTGACGACAATACGTTCGCCTCTATTTACGCGTCTCCTAAATGTATAGCTGGCAAAATGTGAGCGTTATACACCTGAGTCTATACATTTGTGGATATTATAGGCGTGAGATGCATGTCTGTAAATTTACGCTGCTTAAATAAGAAATAAGAAAAGAAAATTCAATACGCATCCTTGGATTGTCTATGCCAACGAACATCGTTCGTCATAGAAAAATGTAAACAATACCTACCTGTTATATAAGTTGAAAGCGTTATTATTAGATCAAAGATCAAACCAATTACTTGCTGTAGTTCTAGTAGGTCTCTTATGAGAGGTAGTTCACGATGAAATGTTGGCTAAGATATTAGCTTCGAGCTTGGAATTTGAATCAAATTCTTCTGCAAACTTCCTTCCAAAAATCGGAACACACTATTGCAATATTCACGTTATGACGGGGTTCTTTATATGAGTTCTAGGGTTTACAGACCTTAAAGGTTCTATGTTAGATCAGCACCAAAAAAGCAGACGCATTTGGTTCTTCCAGCCAGCAACATGCTTGCAGCTAGTATTGCAAACCTCTAAAAGCTGTACCTAACCTCCGTAACCGTGTATCTACTGCTTCCCAGCTGCAAGGGATTCCCCATCGCAGGAGAATAAAAAAATATACTAGTGCAAGCTAAATATGTTTTAAAATATTCCCCTTGCGAGAAAAATGTATGAGCCATATTCTTTTTTCATTAGAAGGGGGATTCTTTTTAGCTCTGCAGCACACTGCTGACTGAAATATTTAATTTTAATTAACTTCACTTTCTCGTAGGCATGTTTAGGCAGTTTTTTTGCTACTTAGCATGCTGTCTCGTATATACTTAACATATACTTATTTGCGTAGAGCCGAAGAAGAGGGAGATAGAGATATATTACCGTTAAATATAAATTCTAATGTAATAAGTAAGTGAAATTACCTGTTTTATGATATTTATCTTAGAAATTTTATTTTTATGTTTATTCTTATAGTTAACACACTTTATATTTTAAAATAGTTTTGTAATGTAGATTAGTACTAATGATAAGAGCGTATCTCGCCGTTAAACAATATGTTTGGCGAGTTTCAAATGTAATTAGTCTTAAGGTATTTTTCTGATAATAAAAAAAAATAAATAAAAAAAAAAAAAACATTTAATTTCTAGTTTTCTAGTCTTTGATGACTCGTGCATTTAAATAACAAGTGGCAAAACATGCAGATCCTATTTTAACTGACCACCGTGTACTTATTTGTTACTTATGTTTTTACAAAATAAATATCTTATCTTTATCCTTACCTTCTTCTCCCTTAGCCTTTATTATTCCCAAGTCACTTGGGGTCGGCTTTTCTTGTCTAACCGGATTTGACTGGATATCAGTTTTTACACGAAGTGGCTGCCACCTGACCTCCGCAACCCAAAGACTAACGATACCCTAAGGCTAGACCAGTGTCAGGATATTAAAGGGTACTGACTTTCCCAATAACGACTGCCATAGATGTTCATGGCAGCCGGGACCGACGTTTTAACGTGCTCTCCGAGGCACGGAGCAGGCGATAATAGTCAATCAATACGCACATAATTTCGAAAAGTCATATAACTTCCGAAAGTCGGAGGTGCACGACGTGGGTTCGAACCCGAGACCCTCTGCATTGCAATCTGTTGGTCTCCCCACTGAGCTATCGTTATCTTTACCGTTATTGTTAAATGAAAATATGATTGAGAACGTATTCTCTTATAGTGACCATCTAAAATTATTTTCGCCAGCTATGTTTTTCATTGCATGAGCCTAAAGTTGTATATTTATGCTCTGTGCTGGTAATGGCAAAACTCAATAACTCTTTATACGATCGAACTAAAGAGCAGAACAGCTGTTCTTTGTCCCCTGGTAGAAATAGTTAGCAGCGTTTTAATTTTTTTCGTCTTGGTAGAACAATGTAATGTCTGGCGGCCTCGATGGTGTAGTGGTTAGTGTAACCGACTACCACGCCTGAGGTCGCAGGTTCGATTCTCGCACAAGTCAAACATTTGTGTGCATGAACATGGATGTTTGTCTTGGTATGGATGTTTCTATGTCTAATATCTATGTTTCTACATGTCTTTAAGAGATTGGGTCAGATTGCAAACACGAAAATTTTGAAGATGGTTTATTACACTCTGTGCGAATGTCTTCTTAATTATTGTATATCTGCATGGGGAGTTGCACTAAAAACGCATTTGATTAAAGCAGAACGCGCACAACGGGCCATTCTCAAGGTAGCTTATAAAAAACCAAAGCGATATCCAACAAATAGTTTATATCAAGAGACGGGTGCAATGCGCGTGCGACAGATATATATTATGGCCGTAGCTCTAAGATTCCATAAAGAGGCTTTAGTCAAAGTCGAATCCAAAGTGCATTCCCGTAGGAAACCTAGATGGCATAAACCAAAATGTAGACTCGATTTTGGTAAAAGGTGCTTTCACTATATGGGGCCATTCCTTTATAGTCAATTAAACAACAAAATGAATTTATTACCTATGACGAGATTTGAATGCAAATATCACATCACAATATTCCTAAAAGTTTTGGATTACGACGACACAGAGAAACTATTAAATTCTTCTTAAACCATTTATTACATACTATCATGATATATTTTGTTATGGAGACACGACATGCGCTCACACAAATACACACACACACACACACACACACACACGCACACACACACACACACACGCGCGCACACACTCACACACACACCCACACCCACAAACACGCACACACACACACACCAACATCACACTACTCACTACTCATACTTTCGTACGCACTTACTGCAAGACGCCATGTAGTCATCATATAATTTCTGTTTTGGTTTAATTTTCCTTTATTGTACATATATGTTATATTATATCTTTTGAACCACGATGAAAGAGACTGGCCTCCACGACACAGGGAATCCTAGTATGGAGACCAGTGATTTATACAGATAAATCTAAAAAAATTATCTATTCTAAAAAATACATAGCTAATACAGATTAGCTATGTATTTTTTTATGAACAATAAAGATTATTATTATTATTATTATTACATGTATGTATTTACAAAACAAAAAGTATATATATGTATGTTTATCCATTGTCTAGTACCCATAGTACAAGCTCTGCTTAGTTTGGGCTAGATGGTGTTGTGGGTATGTGGTAGAATATTATTATTTGTGTCAAGGAAGTCATGTCCATGAGCGTATAATGTGTACAGGTTTATCTACTGCCTAAAGAATTAAGAAAACATACATAGTCGTACACTTCTACATCCCCGATTGGGTAAGCAGAGATGTAGATCATACCTACATACATATATTTCGCTAGCTGTTCTTTTAGGTACAAGGTATTAGAAGCCGAGTCTATGGCCGTTTTCTAGGCATACTTCCAGACTCCGAGCTGCTACTTAGAATTTCTTTCCAGCCAACTCAATAACCGCTGCTAAAACTGATGCACAATACTCGTAAACACTACAGCTGCGCTGAGGACATAATCGCTAATATAACTCATAATTGGAACGTGTTGTCCAGAAATTACCCAGAGGTTCTTTTTTAATTTATCTAAAATTAAGGTGTTTTGAATAAACATCAAGTAATTCAAAAATCTATATTTAATTCTTTATAAAACTATATGCATAACATGTTGTAGTAGGATAACAGTCACAAGAAAAATGAACTTATGTTTCATATCAGGATAACTTTTATTTACCGGACTCGGTATTTGCGGCACTCGGTATACGTTTTTTTAATAAACTACCTATTAATATAATTAATTTACCATTGCTTCAATTTAGAAGCGCCGTTATAATATAATTATTCGGAAGGGTTATAATTCAGTCAACGACTACTTAAATGACAAAAACTCATGGAACTAATTGCTTGATGCATATAGGATTCAAAGATCTGTATTACTTATAAGACAATTCAGTAATGTAGAGGTACCTCGTGATTATTTGTGACGTTAACAAGTATCTTGATTCTTAATTTGATTATTATTGAAGAATATAAACCCACAATCGCATTTAGTCACGGACTGCCTTTGCATAGTCACAAAGTGTAAGTGTATGCGCCATCATGCCATCCTACTGTCTATTTTAGATTTATATATTAAAAATATACCTTAGCCCAAATTATTTCATACATACATACATATATAGATTCACGCCTGTTTTCCAGAGGGATGGATTTCCATTTGCTACGATCCTGAATTATTTCATCTCTCTATCATTATTAAGTTATTATTGTTATTATCTTTAATTTTTTATAGTCAGTAGTATATGGCATAATGGCTGCAATACCTTGTTAATCTGAGTTGTAAAATACTGGAATTATATTTAATTGGCGATTTAAAAGTGGCCGTGAGTTTCTTGCAGGTTTCTTCTCAACCCTTTGCCTGAACCTAGCAACTAACCTAAATGTAGATTCAGTAACTTAGTAAACTTACTAACCTATATATTTTGACGTTCATAAGTGTTACTTTGTGACCTAAATGAATAAATGATTTATGACTTTGACTTTGATTTTATGTCTTTGTGAATTGGATAATTTCTGCACAACACGGTCCAAGTAAAATAAATAAGTGGGTTAATTTCCCTCTCGTTTGTTTCTATTACAAAACATATTTAACAAAAACAAAACATACACAACCTTATTAAAATCATTACACCCGCTTTTATCCGCGACGTAGTCGGACAAAATCGAGAGGCTTATCACATACCAATTTTCGTTCGACCATCGAATGGAATATTGCGATAACGTGCAAAATTGCCTTAACCGGTTTTTGTTTAAAAAAATCGCATTACATCCGGAGTTGAATATCACAAAAGGGGCATCTGTGCGTCCGGGTATTCTTTTATAACCGTCATATCCTGTTTGGCAATGGTGTGCTTAATAAAAGGTGTTTGTTTGTTATTCGTTCTGCAATAAAATGTGAATAGACTGCAGTTGTTTTGTAGTTAGTCGTATATATTATTTTAATAAAGGCATAATGTGCTTAACAATCGCTAGAAAAAAAAAATATGCCTCGTTTGGCACGAGGCATAAGATCATGTTTATCTATGTAGTTGTAGGTGCATATCTGCATACACATATGCATATATGTAGTTATGTTGTTAAAACTCTAAAAAAGCCATGTGGCCAGATTTCCAACAATCGTTGTAGAGAAGATCTCTGTACATATAATTGTGGAAACATCAATCTTAATTATTATAAAATTAAGCTACCGTTAGTTTGTGTCCGCAAAATTCGAGAATTAGTTGATGGATTGGCTTTAAATCATTACATAACGTTGGGATTATATATAAAAGTGTTTTTATATTGTTTGTATTCTGCAGTTTCTATGGGCTAATTATTTAATAATTAATATCAGGCTGAGCCACAGCAAAACGTGAACAGGTTTAGCTAGTATTTATCTGTGTAATCAATCTGTATCCTGTATTATATAATTACTGGTCAGGATAACCCCTGATAGATACTGCAGGCCTCATACCTTCTGATGCAAAGTAACAGTGACAGGTTACATATTACATGGTTATTCCAGAGATTGCGGTTTGAACAAAATTCTATTGGATTTTCCTTTTGAAGACATTCCTAGTAGCAGAATTATGTCTGGAAAAGTGCACAGTGGATAACAAGAGGCTTGTTTTCACGTAAGATTTAAACATAGCTGGACAAATGTAGCTGTATACAGCAAAGTATCACACTATGTATATGTCGGCGACTAAGACACTATTCAGTGAAACTAAGTCTGTAATTTCGTGTAAAACAAAGTGATTGTGAGAAGTGTATAGTTACCTATGGTTTGAAATGTATGCCATGAACCAGCTACTAAAGAACCCCACTGAAGTCGGCTATGCCGCTAACTTATCGCACACGTCGTTATATATAACGTATATAATATATACGTATATTTAGTGTGTGATATTTGAAGAACGTACAACTAGTGACATGAAATGCATTTACTCCATATAACTAAGTCCTGAATCAGTATCAAGTAACGAGTTCTGCAAACTTCATTTGCGCGATTCAAGAGCTAGTTCAAGTTGTATGGAGTAGTGTGTAATTGTATATAGCGCCATCTCTAGTCGATAGTTGCAACTATTTCAATATGTGTGGAGTTTATTTATATCAGTCTTAAAGTAAATTTCGTGCGGCGTAATACCTACAATTCCTATCGTGGTTAAGGGTGCAATTGTTAGTAGGGGCATATTAATCACCTAACTAATATTATCATTGCGAAAGTGAGTTTCTTTGTTACACTTGCACGCCTTAACTACTCGACGAATCTTTATGAAATTTCACATATATACTGCCAGGGGTATACCATATACATAGGGTACCTTTAATCTATTAAAAAGTAGAAAAGAACATAGACATAACCTAAACATACGCGAGTGCAGCTGCAGCTAAATATTGTACTGTAAATATGGCTAACAACGACTGACATGTTCATATTTTCTTTGGAATGCGTTTAAATATTAAATTTGGCGTACTACTAAGGTGGTAAAACAAGCATACAATTGACTATATCGGTCTGATGGCGAACGCCTGCCGTAGGTTATGAACGCTTGCAACGGTCGGATAATCGCTTGCACGTTGACAAATCTACAAAAAAGGATTTGCTGTTCACCAGCTCAAGAGGCAATAAGAAACTGTCCACAGCTGACAGTACACCTCAGATTGCCAGGTTCCTTAAGCCTGGAAACCAGGCACTCTGTTAGTAACCACCGCGTCACTATATCAATCGTTAAACAAATTGCTTTAAAAAAGTAGAATCGTGGATAAGTAAATTTTCTTTTGCAGCAGACTCTAAGTGAAATATTTTACTATAACTCTTAAGTTATGCGGTACACGTCAGTTCGTATAAATATATCGATACAGCGCATCCCCAGCAGGCTATTGAAACGCTCAGCAAGTCGATCTACAAGATTTATCGACATTCGATAAATCGCTGTCGAGCCAACCAGGATACGTTTCCTCTATTATATTTTTCATTCTAAAGTAGCATTTGGATGTTTCAACTATTTCATTTAAAATTTACATATTATTATATTGGGTTGTAATGCCTTAGTGGAGCAGTTATTGAATATAAAAACAAATTAATATAGGTACTTACAATAATTGCGAAGCGAGAAACCCACCATGCACCCTCAGATTGTCTTCCTCAAGTTTTGCAATAGAAAGAGATTGACAATACTAAACTCCTTCGATGCTGGAAAGCCACAACATCAGACCCGGGTGCACTCAAACTTGTAGTATGTTGCTTAGAACACAAGTGGTGTATTGATAGTAGGTACTAGTACTGGTATACAGGTAGCAGTGTGATCTTTGGTTCTTGGACTGGTAACACAACAATTTCTTTTTTAAAGGACAGAACGAGCGAGTGTTCCTTTTGCAAGCACCTATCTAGCTACAGTAATCGGTTCAATTAGGGAGCCTGCATATTTGACCTTGTTAATGTAAACCATCTCGGTGATGCAGCTCCAGTAAATGAAACTGATGTGCACTGGGTTCTTGGTGTCGAGGCTTTGGTAAGAGCAACAAAAAAATAAAATTCTTTTGTCAATACCAGCCTAGAATTTTGATGGTGGTGACGCAACGTCGCACGGCAGGCGTCGGAAAAGACGTAAAGCAGTTTGGTCCTAAACCTGATCTCTCATCGGTTGTGTCGGATTGCCTGTCTTATCGGACTTCCTATTCTGTGTGTACTTAAAATTCCATCACTCACATAGTGAAGGCATTTTAAGTACACCTAATTACCGTACATACTTGTGCACTATATTGTCTCCTTCGCAAATAGCAGTTCGTAGAAACTGAAAGCTTTGACCAAATATTGGCCTGAAGGTCATTATTATTAACGTAAAAATACTGACCTCGTCAAATATAATACACAAAAAAGTACATCAGTGTATCTGTACGTTATTACATAATTATGCTGATAGAGGGCGTTAGTTCCTTTTTGTCATGTCCATCACACTGCATTACCATAATTATGGATACTAAATTAGGTTATAAGGGAGAGCACAAAAAATTCTCTTCGCGATAAACAGTGAGGCTGTAGTAAGGGATAGTGAAAGAGGGAATATGTTTTGCTCTTCGTGTGTTATTTTATGAAGTGAGGTTACCGGTAAAAGGGTCGGTCAGAGAAGAAAACTGTGGATGAAAATCAACAAACAATGTAGACGTAACATAAATATTTTTATGTGATGTTTTCACTCTTAGTGATGGTGTGTTTTTGAGTGTAGTTCTGTTGTTATGATTTAAAAGATAAAAAGATTGACTTAAGAATTTACAGAATTACATAGGAGTAGTCACTTATGAAACGGTAAAGAAACTTTTGCCATATTCTACAGTGACTACTTATTTTTTTAATTGATTATGATGATCACTAATTTTTAATTTCTATTTTTATGATTATTCAATGGGAATGCAACCTAATTTTATTATTATTTTTATTTTATATCAATTGTGTTGAATACTTTTATTTAATGTCTCACTGCAGTTTATTGTTTCAATTATTTTGAGGAATATGTTTTGCATTGTAAAGCAAATACCAAGAAATATCCTATTTCTGGGCGGAATTCGCTGACGACTGTAACACAATTTAATATTAGCACGGTCATCAACGGCAACCTCTTAAAGAATGTACCATTGCTCGGTTTTATTTAGAATCAGTTTAAGAGAAATTTGTAAAACTATTTGTTGAATAAATTATTATTATTATTATTATTATTATTTTGTAAAAAGACGATGCTCACACTATGCCCTAATGTGAGCGTTGTCTTTTTATAAAATAAGTAGTCACTGTACAATATAGTAGAAAATATGCTCTGCGCTGCAGAAACCCTGTGTAGTAAAATCATCAACACATAATAATTGTTTATCGATTACAAATTATATCCAGTAGAAGAAATACAAAGTTAAATGTGAAAAAACAAGTGTATAATCAAAATTTGTGTAATTCTGCACTTGAATGTTGATTAATTAGTTGTCACTGATTACACTGGGAAACAAATATATATATTTTCTGCGGCATTAATTTTGTTAATGGTTTTAATAAACACATTCATCAGTCATACCCGAAATGTATTTACTTTGTATGGATTGACTCTGGTTCTTGAGATATTCTATTCTATCTTGAGACATTAGAACAATGAAAGAAAGATACCAAGGCCGATGGGACAGCCATATTATGATGGCAGACTATTGCTTGAGTTTGATAAGGGATTGTCCTGAACATAAACACAATAGAAAAGCTTACAGATAAAGTTTTCCTAATATTTTTTTAAGATTTTTGTTAATAGCATATATTATATTGTTTTCTTGTCGTTATTATGTAGTCGCTTCTAAAATATATATTTAATATGTAATTGTATTTTTATTTCGACCTTCTTTCAGTCATATAGTATGTATGTATCTTATGTGGGGGCCAGTCAGTGCAGACCGGCGACACTTCGACCCCGTGGGATCTTTTGTGTCGACACTCTCCCAATAATGACTGCCATAGATGTTCATGGCAGCCGGGACCGACGGCTTATCGTGCTCTCTGAGGCATGGGGCAGGCGATAATTGTCAATCAATACGCACATAATTTCGAAAAGTCATATAACTTCCGAAAGTCAGAGGTGCGCGACGTGGGTTCGAACCCGAGACCCTCTGCATTGCAGTCTGTTGGTCTCCCCACTGAGCTATCGCTGCTTAGTCATATAGTAATTAAGTCTTATCTCATAAACTAGAGTCAATTTAACAAATCTGATATTTTCTCGTATTCAGCATACTGAACTTACACAAAATTGACTTCAACTTACCATGCCGCAAAATGACTGTCCCCCAGTGTTATAATTCAAATCATTATTAAAAATTTGCAACTTGATTAGATGATGATATGATTGATACAGAGGTCTTAGTCGATCGGTCAATGTCCTAATGCCGAACGATTATTGATATAACGATATTGAACTGATTATTTCGAATGCATAAAATGGCCTAGTAGTTTACGTGCGCTGAGTGTTATGGGTTTGAACCCTACATGGGACGAAAATGTGTTTAAACCAAAAATTATTGTTCCTGGTTTGGTTATTCGTTGTGTTAGTTTTTTGAATCCTTGTCAAGTACCCCTGCAATGGCAGTTTTAAGGAAAAGTATGGACGATTTTACTAATTATAGATTTGTTTGAAATCGGAATGTTATATTCCTCTGTAGCCGATTTTATGAATTTCATAAACTAATTTGGCTATGTCTGGATGTATTTATTAACATCTTAGTTTGTAAAATTTGTTTACTCAATGTCTGATAACTTTGTGTTGTATGTTTTGACGTTTTATTTTTGTAAGTATATCGGCAGCTACTGTAAAAAATATGTTTATATAACGAATATTTACGGATACTAAAATAATAATTACAATAAAGTCGCCTTTGAACACCTAGATGATTATTTATTTATTTCATAAGTGATCATAGCACGCTACAGTGTCAACTATGATTACCCAGCAGATCAAAGTGGAATAGACTCTCAAATCATATTGAACACGGTACTAGGAAAGCAAATACGATAATTTTCTCAGTTATAAAAGATCCTGATATAGGCCACATACACAATGCATGTTCTATTTTAATAGTTTACTTACTTTTAACTTGTGTTTAACTTGTGTGCCTAAGTAGCTAACCATCTCTTTAACAATAAAACACGCTGTTTTGTACAAAAAATATAATATAATATTTCTTAATATTGTCTTCTGTTTACGCGAATGTTATTCATTGAAATTAAACTACTATATACGAATTTTATCGCGTTGTTTATTTTACACTTTATTACAAAATTTTGAAACATTCACACTACTACTAGATACTTTTGAACTTTACAAATTTTTAAGCTAATTAATTTATTGAAACTATTAAAACTATATATAAGATGCTGGGGTCTATAAAATAGATTGTGACTGCGGACTCTCATACATTGGTCAAACCAAGAGAAGCTTGAGACGATAGATTCACAAGACTATCCCAATTACTTCTTATTCATACCAGTCCCAAAAGACTAAGTAGTTTAAATAAGAAGTAAAAGAAACCGCTCTATCTTGTAAGGAATCCAAAACAGACTGAATTACAGAGGGCCTTTGTTATTTGACGTAACCCTAATAAATACGGACAAGCCTTAGGACGAAGGGTACAAAATAAAATAAATGTACAACAAAGTCTCGCTTTTGAAGGGACGGACTGATAGCGTAGTGATGTGCTTCGAGTGTTCAAGGGCCCGGGATTATTGCACTTTTTATATACACATTAGCTGTTAGTCGTGACTTTGTATGAGTGAGTTTTGCATGTGTTCGGAGGCCAAACCATCATCCCTTAAAAAGAGACAGCTGTTTCGAATGAATAGCTTTGTTGAGTTCTCGCGCATGCAATGACGATGTAAGGTATTTCAACCATTACAGCCGCTTATAGAAAAATTTTACTGTCGTTTTTCGATAACGGTATTTAAGTGATTTCGATAACGGTATGTGTGTGAACATGTGCAACAGGGGACCAACCACTACCTGAGATTTGACAAACCACAGATTCTCGCTAAAGAACATCGATTCCTACCAAGGATGCTTCGCGAGGCTATTGAAATCATAAAACATCCTAATTTTAATAGAGAAAATGGTTGGAATGTGCCGCCAGCTTGGGATTCAGTAATAAAAATAGTCAAACCCAAGAAGAAGTAAACCACAGCTAGACTGCATGATACTTTGAGCTCATTCTGCGTAAATAGAAACACCAATGATTAAATTATGTTCGGGTACTTTGAAATAACTACACTGGAACATTTAGACAGCTACCATCTTAGTCTCCCCGTGACCATGGCTGCTGAAAAGCATCCAAAACGTCGGGGAAAGTGTAAAATTAAATTAAATCCATGTTTATGTTCTTGTCTAATAACAAGAAAGTGATTGTTTTAATTGATTGGAGCCATCCTGAAAAGCAACCGAAACGTCGGGAAAAGTGTAAAATTAAATTAAATCTAAATAATTTTAATAGTTTTATTAATAATTCAATTAGCTTAAAAATTAGTAAAGTTTGATAGTAGTAGTAGTGTAACAGTTTTCAAAATTATGTAATAAAGTGTCAAATAAACAACGCGATAAAATCCGTATATAGTAGTTTAATTTCAATGGTATTTAAGTATTTAATACTTGTGCTCCAAATTAAATCATTAATGTTACCGTAACATTACAATAAAAGGTTTTGAAAAGTCACAAAAGCATTAAAAAAATGCATAACGAGAATTTTTATCACCCATGGTGACTGTGACCGAGAATTTGAAGCCGCCACGGAGTGGGTTCAAATTCTACCCATTGCTCAACCGACGTCAATCCATTTCTAACGCGAGCGTTCAAGATTAGCTGGAGGGAATAACATCAATTAAAATACAAGGGATTTGTAACACAAATTGCTAAGAATCATTCAAAAAGAAAAATAAACTATTTCTCTAGTCCTGGAAAAAATTGTAGTGCGTGAGGAGATTCCAAATTTGTTGCTCTGATCACACAATATTATAACGCTGATTTGTTAAAATATCATTTGCAAAGAAAAGCAGCGATAGCTCAGTAAGGAGACCAACAGACTGCAATGCAGAGGGTCTTGGGTTCGAAACCACGTCGCACACCTCTGACATTCGGAAGTTATATGACTTTCCGAAATTATGTGCGTATTGATTGACAATTATCGCCTGCTCCGTGCCTCGGAGAGCACGTTAAGCCGTTGGTCCCGGCTGCCATGAACATCTATGGCAGTCGTTATTGGGAAAGTCAGTACCCTCTTATATTCTGACTCTGGTGTAGCCTTAGGGCATCGTTAGCCTTCGGGTTGCGGCGGTCAGGTGGCAGCCGCTCCGTGTAAAAACTGATATCCAGTCAAATCCGGTTAGACCAGAAAAGCCGACCCCAAGTGACTTGGGAATAATAAAGGCTAAGAGAGAAGAAGATCATTTGCAAAGAATCTACCGTGATATCATATTTTTAAAATGGTACAAAAAATTTTACATTTTAAAATTATTATTGCAAGTGCATTACAATTATATTAATCTACTCGGCGCATGCAAAAGCCAGTATCTAACAGAAATCATGAAACAATCTGAGTCACAATTCACACGGACCAGTGGCCAATTATGAAAGCTTATACATACATATACCGTATATATAGCAAACGGTTGCCGAATTAATTTTTGGGATAGAACCACGGTGGTTTCGTTGCTGCCTACAAGTTAGTTATTAGCCAAACTTACAGTAAATTGAATACATATTATATTTTTAATTTTATAGAATAAGGGTAGCAACACGCATAGTATTTCCCGTTGGCAGTCATTATATGTGTGCAATTATCGTTCGCTTTAACAGGAATAATAATAATCCATTTATTTGTCAGAATATTGTAGTTACAGAGGTGTTACAAAATTTTATATGTCCATAATATTCTGCCGTTTCCGGCGTACAAATCTTAAAGTTAACATACTCAGATAACTTAGCTTTAAAGTTAAGAATGCAATTAAAAATCGAGGACAATAATAAATTTGAAATAATTAGTAATAAATACATATATTATATAACATGTCAATTATTATTATAATGTCAAGTTACAATTTAAATTTCGTGTAAAATTTTTCACATAAGAAATCATTCGTCGAGTAATAGCATTTGTCCAGCAAGAAGCAAAATAATTTGTTTTTAAATGTAGTGAGATTATATGTTTTAAATATATCGGGTAATTTGTTGTAAATGCGTATTGCCATGCAGTAAACATTCCTAGAAAAAGTTCTATTCTTTGCTGGGGTACATATAATTTACGAATTTTTCGACTTTTTCTAATTACAGCTGCATTATGTGTCTCAAACAGGTTTATATTTTTGTATAGAAAGATACAGATTTCGAATATATTCTCGGAAACCTGCATATCTGCAAGAGTTTGCCATAATTTTCTCGAAGATATGTGAAGTTTGTCATCTCGCAATGGGCCAGCGTGGACTTTGGTTTAACCCTTCACACTAAGAAATAATAATAATAATAAAATAATTATTTATTCATTAAATGAAATTCTTTACAAAACACATTACAGGCTACTTATTGTATTAAATTCACATTAAAACTATATTTAATCTAAAGGAAAACATGCAATTTAAATATTGGACACAAAAAGATTTATTTATGATTGTGTGTTTTTACATTGTATTACCTGAACTAGGTCAGAGACCTGTGTTTCAGGCTGTTTCTAATATTACATTTTTATTCCACTGTTGAAAAGGTAAGGGTCCACAAAAAACATTTATACATGTACTGCAAACATATATAGTTAAGTATATATAAATGAAACATTGCTTAAACAATAACAAATTATTTTACAAGTACTAGCGATTTCTCTGTAGAAGAAGAATTTCATGCGCAGCAGTGGGACATCCCCCTCTCTCTACAACTAGTCCAGTTTATGATATAGCGTTCCCCTACACCAACCGTCAGGTTATATTAGATGGAGACGCTCTACCTTCCAGTGCCCGAGAGCACCTTCCGGGACCAGTTATAGACAGGTTTTGTCCCCAAATCTCGATTTCGCAGCAGTTGGACAGTTTATTTACAGGGCATCAGCCCTGCCAGCCTGCGAGCCGGCTCGTAACCGGCTCGTAACCTCGTAATTAGAATATCAGCTCTTATTATGAAGCCGGTTACGTGCCGGCCCGGCAGCTGGAACGTGTGGAAAGGTTTTCTCTACCAAAATAATGGAGAATACAATCCCATACAGCGCACCCACCCACGTCAGGGGTAAAGCGATTAAATCGAACGTCACTCATCGATAACTGACAGTTGACGGATGCACGTTACCTCTCATTTGATCGAAACGTGCTGTTACGTGTCCGGTTTCAGTTGTATAGTGTCGTCTGTAATTTTCAATACTAGACGGATTTTTTCAATGTTTTTATCATAGCTAATGATGGCCTATCCAATTCATGATGAGTAGAACTTTAAGTCTTAAATAATACGTTTGTAATTGCTATTTTACGGCAAAGTGTAATGATGAAATAATAATTTTGATGTAGATTTATATTGGTCGGCTTCGGTGGCGTAGTGGTTAGTGTAACCGACTGCCACGCCTGAGGTCGCGGGTTCGATTCCCGCACAAGTCAAACATTTGTGTGCATGAACATGGATGTTTGTCTTGGTCTGGGTGTTTCTATGTATAATATGTATATATTTACAAAAAAAAAGTATATTTGTATGTTTATCCATTGTCTAGTACCCATAGTACAAGCTCTGCTTAGTTTGGGCTAGACGGTGTTGTGTGTATGTGGTAGAATATTATTATTATATTATTATTATTATATTACTTCCTAATAATATAAATGTAAATGTAAGGTTGTTCGTTACGTTTTCACACATTAATTACTCGACATTTCGCATAGATGTTATCAAAAGTACAGAATAGAAAATATGGTGCCTGTCATCTAAAAAAGCTCTGTTCTCGAGCGAACGAAGCTAGTCGACGACAAAAGCTAGTCTTACAAATTTGAATGTGCATTTGTTCGTTTGTTACGCTGTAATGCCTTACTCACTCCGATCATCGTTAAATTTAGTATACACGTTTTTAGGAGTACTGAACTAGAAATATTATGGTAACTTTCATTCAGTACAAAGTAGTAATTCAGAGAGATATATAGTACTATATATTGAAGGTAGGTAAACGTACAACTTACAGTATTTTAACAGCTATATTTTACCATGTAACAGAAGGTGAGACTAAACTTAAAACTAAAAGCTATAAGCTTTCATAGGCGCTTAAAAAAAGTATGTATCTTATGTGGGGGCCAGTCAGTACAGACCGGCGAGACTACGACCCAGTGGGATCTTTTGTGTCGACACTCTCCCAATAACGACTGCCATAGATGTTCATGGCAGCCGGGACCGACGGCTTAACGTGCTCTCCGAGGCACGGAGCAGGCGATAATTGTTAATCAATACGCACATAATTTCGAAAAGCCATATAACTTCCGAAAGTCAGAGGTGCGCGACTTGGGTTCGAACCCAAGACCCTCTGCATTGCAGTCTATTGGTATCCCCACTGAGCTATCGCTGCTTAAAAAAAAGTAACACTGTTTCTATTTATATAACGACTCGATGGAGTGGTTAGTGTAACCGACTGCCACACCTGAGGTCGCGGGTTCGATTCCCGCACAAGTCAAATATTTGTGTGCATGAACATGGATGTTTGTCTTCGTCTGGGTGTTTCTATGAATAATATGTATGTATTTACAAAAATAAAGTATATATGTATGTTTATCCATTGTCTAGTACCCATAATACAAGCTCTGCTTAGTTTGGGCTAGATGGTGTTGTGTGTATGTGATAGAACATTATTATTATATTATTATTATTATTATGTTGCGCCCGGTAAGTAAGAGTTCCAGTGGGTCACAAACACATGATGCGCGCGGCCCCGCCATTGCGGTTTTGTCGAGAAACACCGTGGTAGGTTTAGTCGGTACTACCAGGACGTCCATTATTATCATTATTACCATCTTTCTTTTACCCCGGTGAGTCCGACATAACCCCTCCACCCGCCACCGCGGAGGCGAATGCGACAATGCATTAGCCCAGGTTAAAAAAAAATGGTTCACAAACAGATCTCTACCATTTCCTTCCTTTCGTCTCATCTTTAATTCCTTTTCCTTGGCGTCGTCACCGGATTGATAACCCTGGTATTGCTTACGATGGCTACTGTAATTAATCGCTTGTCACCTGTGAATGCCTGTTTGCCGCCATAGTTGTATAGGAAAGATAGACAGATAGATGGCATAAGCTTAGTAAAAGGATCCCATTTCCATACTTGAACAAGTCTTAGTGAAAGTCTGTTTGTCACTATATTTGTATAATTATAACTTTTGTTTGTTTTTCGTGTGGTTAATGGTCAACCTGTTGTTAAAAGTTATTTAAGCCGCCCGTAGGCCTCTGATATGGTTTAACGACTGCTGTCAATTTGACAACAACCAGAGCCGACTTTTTACGTGCCCTCCGAAACACGGAGACGCTCAGATGAAATACCACTAAGCGGTCAACCATCTATAGACTGACCGCACCTCGCTAACCTGCTTACCCTCGCTAATCATTTACCAATCAGTGCGTGCAACTGGCTATGAGCGCCTCATAATTATAAGGTAATTATAAGTCATACATACAGACGGCATAAGTTTAGTGATAGGATCCAAATTTGCGAGGTGTTGTTTCAAGTTTTTAATACTGATAGATATTAAAAAGAGATAATATTTATTTGTGCGTTTGTAATCGATTAACTCTGAAACTATAAAATGGATTTTAATTATTGTAACTATTAAAAAGATTATGATGCAAGCCATGGGAGCGTAACAATAATTATAAACTTGAGTCAAACCGCCAGAGTAAAAATTTCGAATGTATACCTACATAGTTCACGTAGAATCTTTGAATTTTAACTACATAAATAGTTATAACTGTTTACGGCTTCAGTTTATAGTCCTTAAACCATAACGTTTCCATCCGTTCTGCAATAAAATCGTATCTCTGAATCGTAAACATTATTGTCACCCAAAGCTCTTTCCCGCAGAATTACTTATTTTGTTACCCGCGTTGCTGAGAGGAAATATATAAGAATATTTAAATATATATTTCACATAAAAATAATTGTTTACAAATGATCGAAAATAAATTCCGGTTCATCAATTAATTCCTACCATTTTTTGCCTACGCGATTTACATGATAACGCATAATAAACATATTTGGAATGAACACATAGGATTATTTTAATATCAAGAAAATATATAAAATAAATATTGACGACTCGATGGCGTAGTGGTTAGTGTAACTGACTGCCACGCCTGAGGTCGCGGGTTCGATTCCCGCACAAGTCAAATATTTGTGTGCATGAACATGGATGTTTGTCTTGGTCTGGGTGTTTCTATGTATAATATGTATGTATTTACAAAAAATTAAATATATATGTATGTTTATCCATTGTCTAGTATCCATAGTACAAGCTCTGCTTAGTTTGGGCTAGATGATGTTGCGTGTATGTGAAAGAATATTATATTAATATTATATTATATGGGTTTATTCCGAACATACATGTAGTTTATCCCACTGACTCGGTGGTACAGAGCCAACAAAGATATATTAGGATTTTCTGTCAAGAATTTCTTTATTTCAGCTCAGTATTACGAAGTTGGTTAATAGGTAGTGTTGCATACCCACGTGATTCAGAAAACCCGTACAGACGTTGTTCTTGCAACTGATCTCTCTGGTCGTCTTCGATTACCGGACCATTGGACTATAAGACTTAGGGAATAGAAAGAAAACTTATGTTTGCGCACACACTTGAGCACTATAAAATTTCTAACGCATGACCGAAATTCGCTTTGAGGAACCTTATATGAATAACAAGCTTAATACAAATCTGTTTAGCGATTTACGCGTAATAAAGTAACAAGCATCTAACATCTTTATAAGCTTTAACAGTAGAAGTAGAATTTACTTATCATCATGTTTAAGTATATATTGTACGAGTGTGGTGAGCACAAGTCACATGTAACACCCACGTCTTGCTACGTCACAGGATTCGTCTCGTAATAGATAGAGCACATCGATTCCATTTAAGACAATCCTAATGTTGTAATCTTTTGTATGTTGGTTCTATATTTCGAAATCTTAAATATAAATATCACTTTGGGTTAATCAATTTTAAAACACCCTTGGTGATTGTAATAAGGTTCACTTTGGTGTTTAGCTGTTTTTAAATGAAAAGACGTATGTGTCGTTGCAAGTGTATTGAGCGACTGATCTGTTTGACGAGGGGGGGGTCTTAATATAGTTAAATTAACATAATCTATGAACTGAACGGATTCATTCACAACAATCCTATAAACAACAAGTCGACACTTTTGCGATTGGAAAACATAATGTAATCTTTTAAACGGTTAGACTTTTAATGGTTATTTGGGTTTGCCCGATTAGTTTCGAATCCAATCGGTGTTCTTAATCATGAGCGCGACGGAATTATAAACAAACTATTATGTATAATAATATCAACCCTGTATATTAACAGTCCCACTGTTGGGCAGGGTCCTCTTTTCAGTGAGATAAGAGTTGGCTATGGTCAACCACGCTGGTCTAGTGTGGATTGACAGACTTCACTTGTCTTCAAAAACATTCGAGAATTCCAGACATACAGAATTCCTTACGATATTTTCCTTAAAATCAAGCGATGATTAACTAATTAATACCACATAACTTTGAAAAGATAGAGTTGCGTGCCTTGGGTTCGATCTTGAGACCTCTACGTAACAGTCTAACGATCCTCCACTACTCCATCGCTGCTATAAACTATTTAATTACGAACGATTTGGGTCAACAAAATATTTTGATTTTTAGTTTTCATTAAAACTAAAATTGAAAATTTTAATGCTCCGGTACAATAGTTTTTAAACAACGCTTCTAGTATAATATGTGCAAAACGCTATAATTCTATTTGCATTTGTATTCGCATTCAAATTCCGGTAAACCCGGGATTTACCGACGCGGTCGCAACCCTATTTATACGTTAGACAGGATACTTCATGACCTCACTATTTGCATTCTATCTTGCGGATATTGAACTAACCGCGTTTTATCCTTTGTGTTGAATGTCCCGTATATCCGGGATTTTGGTTACAGCCTTACAACACTATTTATGAGAAGGACTTGTAGCCTCAAGGCCTGGGTATTACTATTCAGGCGTGTGATATTGGACCTCATTTTAAGTCGCTGGAGGACTCAATTTTAAATAGTGCTTTGGCTATATATTATAACACATACATAGTTCCGCGTCTCATTCATCGAGAGCAGCGGTAGAGGTATATATACACCTCATAATATTCTGTGATATACATTCACATTTCGTCAACTATGATGTTAGTTCTTACGTAATAAGTTCGACCCTATTGACGTCTTGATAGCCCAGTTCCAGAACTGTGTTCCCGTGCTTCCACTGAACATTTAACTAAAAACACTTTGATCGACCCGGGAATAGCGAACTTGTTCACAGTAATTGCATTCACTTACACTATAATATATTAAAAGGCTTTTGAGCTTATTATATTAAGTAACCGCCACTGAATAAACTGAAAATATACTAATACTACAAGTCTTCTTTCTTAGCCTTTATTATTCCCAAGTCACTTGGGGTCGGCTTTTCTGGTCTAACTGGATTTGACTGGATATCAGTTTTTACACGGAGCGGCTGCCACCTGACCTCCGCAACGCGAAGGCTAACGATACCCTAAGGCTAGATCAGTGTCAGGATATTAGAGGGTACTGACTTTCCCAATAACGACTGGCATAGATGTTCATGGCAACCGGGACCAACGGCTTAACGTGCTCTCCGAGGCACGGAGCAGGCGATAATTGTCATTCAATACGCACATAATTTCGAAAAGTCTTATAACTTCCGAAAGTCAGAGGTGCGCGACGTGAGTTCGAACCTGAGACCCTCTGCATTGCAGTATGTTGGTCTCCCCACTGAGCTATCGCTGCTTTATACTAATACTACAAGTATCAACTATTTATTATGACTGCAAAAATGGCTGCTAAAAATCATAACCATTGAAGACATTGAAGAAAATGCATAAGTATACAAAAATTAAAAAATACTTCTAGATTCACCTCGAAACATGGGATTTACCCAAGGAATGTACTCAACATAAGATCACGGGCAATTAAAATTATGCTAAGTTCCAGCGATAAATAGGATTGCCAGGCTAACTAAAAGATGCTGTGCTATTAACAGGGCTCTAATAATCTTTTATTTGACTTGTGATGTCTCATATTGCAAGTGGCCGTAGACCATTAAGCAGACTGCATGCTTGTTTGGAACTACAAACATTCAAACATCAAGGACAATAGACCTGGTACAAACACTTGTGGACCATACAAATATTTTGTCCCGGATGGGATTCAAACTGACAACTTTTGGCGTAGTACATAATGACGAGGCGACCATTTAAACTAATATGCCTCTCATGCAGTCAATGGAAACCTTAAGCTGGCAGAGCAGCAGTTATTTTTATTTGAATTTGATAGTGTAACCTTTAGGGTTTACTTTAGGAGAAATGTAGATATAATTAGGAAGTACAATGAGAGAAGGTATAACAAATACACTTTTAATGTATTAAGATACAAAATAGAAGAGACAATCTTTACTTATATAACTATAGTCAGGGCGTGGTTCGCTAAAGACTTGCTTCGTGGTCCTTGTATAACCAGGACACTTAGCTGGGAGTGTGAAGCCGGGCCGCAAGCAGACTCGACTGACGCCGTCCGATCCTTATATATCTCGCACCACCGGTCGCGAGAGGTGGCTAGTGACGTGCGCCCGCGTTCGCCGGGCGTCTAGGCGATTATCGTCACAATAGTTAATTATACAAACTCCCATACTCTACTAATATTTTGTCTCGTATAGAATTCGAACTCACAACACAGAAAGCATGCAAAGAAAACACCTACATACACTACACTTACCTCTTTCAGTCAGTTATTTGTCGTTTTTCACTGTCAGTCTTGACACATGGGGATGCGTTCGGATTCACACATCAGTTATTTATTATAGCTTTTGTCAAATAAAATTAGTTTAATTTAAACATAAATATTATAACATCATTTTATTAGTATTATATATATTATGTATTATATATTATTATTATAAACAGAGTCGCAACGGAAGACCAGCGCTAGTTGTTTACAACTAGCATCTTGCTGAGTTGCGACCTATTTGCTGCAGTAATGTTATTGTTCCTTTTTACTTTACTTTTTGCTAACCATATTTGTAAGTGTACTGTTGCAAATAAACGTATTTTCTTTCTTTCTTTCTTTCTTTCTTATATTCTAGTATCCAATATACAATAGAAAATAAGAGTGACCTCTTATCTATACTAATATTATAAAGCTGAAGACTTTGCTTGTTTGTTTGGTTGAACGCGCTAATCTCAGGAACTACTGGTTCGAATTGAAAATTCTTTCAGTGTTGGATAGCCCTTTTATCGAGGAAGGCTATATAACATCACGCTACAACCAATATGAGCGAAGCATCAATGAAAAATGTTACAGAGCAGCGATAGCTCAGTGGGGAGACCTGTAGTGTGTAGAGTTTAGTTGTTTATTAAGGCAGTAATAAATGAGTCGTATTCCAGATAAGACGTTCGTTTCATTTATCGCCACATGGCGACCCTGCCAGGCGACGCGGCGCGTCTGTATATACAGTAACAGACTGCAATGCAGAGGGTCTCGGGTTCGAACCCACGTCGCGCACCTCTGACTTTCGGGAGTTATATGACTTTTCGAAATTATGTGCGTATTGATTGACAATTATCGCCTGCTCCGTGCCTCGGAGAGGACGTTAAGCCGTCGGTCCCGGCTGCCATGAACATCTATGGCAGTCGTTATTGGGAAAGTCAGTACCCTCTAATATTCTGACACTGGTCTAGCCTTAGGGTATCGTTAGCCTTCGGGTTGCGGAGGTCAGGAGGCAGCCGCTCCGTGTAAAAACTGATATCTAGTCAAATCCGGTTAGACCAGAAAAGCCGACCCCAAGTGACTTGGGAATAATAAAGGCTAAGAGAGAAGAAGATCAATGAAAAATGTTACAAAAACGGAAAAAAATATCTTATGTGAAGCAGACGAAGTTGCGCGGATCAGCTAGTATTCTATATATAGTATCCTTTATGTATAGAAAATGAAAGGTAACTACGAATAATGTTGCAGGAAAAGTTAGGGTGTTATAACGATGCCCTCAAGGCAAAACAACGGCGGAATCTGAGAATATTTTAGTGCATTATGTATTAGCTGACATTGCAAAATGATATCTAAAACTGATATTTCAAATTCGAATGCACATTTTATTCTACTTATCGTTATTTGGACAAGTCTAATAGCAAATATTATAATTATGACTGCCTTTTTTAATTGAGATATTACTACTTATGTGGCAATCAAGCATACGGCCCACCTAATGGTAAGTGGTCACCGTAGCCTATGGACGCCTGCAATACCAGAGGCATCACTTACGCGTTGCCGACCCTTTAGGAAAGGAAGTGGGAAGGATGAAGAGCGGGAAGGAGGAAAGAGGGTGATTGGGCCTCCGGTACTCTCACTCACTCACCGAACTAAACACAACAGTAGGAATACTGCTGTTTCACGTCAATATTCTGTGAGAGGGTAGTCCTTCCCCGGTCGAGCCGGCCGATTCATGTGAAATCAGCAAGGCTCTACTAGGGTTCTGGTTGTTAGCTGCATTTGGGGCAAATCTATGCAATTAGTTGGTTATATTTACAACTAGCTTTTACTCGCGGCGTCGCTCACGTAAAACTAGGTTAACCTAGCCTTCTTTAGAAAATTTTGAAGTGACTAAAGGGTAGATCTATTCATATAGTAGCTTGCTGTTTCATACGGTGGGCCGTAATCTTGGTGGGTCGCGATTGCATGTGAAAGTGATTCGCGCTACCCCGCCGACACTGGTTATGTCGAGGAACACCGTGGTAGGTTAAGTCGGTATTACCGGGATACCGTTCCCTCGGCGCGTCCGACATAACCTCTCCGTCGCCCTACGGAGAGGCATACGTCAACGCAATCACCCACGTTAAAAAAAACCTTTAGGTTAGATGTTACAGTAATTTAAAAACTTAAAATATGGCCTATGTTACTCGGTGATAATATAGCTTTCTGCAAGTGAAATTATTTTTAAAATCAGTTGACTAGTTTTTCATTTAAGTAAATCATTACAAACAAATAATAACATTCTACCACATTCACACAACACCATCTAACCCAAACTAAGCAGAGCTTGTACTATGGCTACTAGACAATGGATAAACATACATATGTATATACTTATTTTTTATTTGTAAATCCATTCATATTATACATAGAAACACCCAGACCAAGACAAACATCCTTCATTCATGTTCATGCACACAAATGTTTGACTTGTGCGGGAATTGAACCCGCGACCTGAGGCGTGGCAATCGGTTACACTAACCACTACGGCATCGAGGCCGACAAACAAAATATCAAATCTTTCTTCTTTATAATATTAGTATAGATGTATAATAAAAATAGATCGACAAGCACCTAAAGAGGCCCGCGTTAGGCGGCTGGGTTAAGTCTCTGATGCAGAAGGCCGCTTGGCAAGGCACGCATATTGAGGAGGTTCCTATCTCTGGCCCTAATCAGCTAGGACTTTGGACTTTCTTCCGTGTTTGGGTGTTTTTTGTGTTCATGGTTTGAATGCGTATAGCACACAAAAATTATTACTACAGCACTGAGGCTGACCTAACTACAATATATTATTAAATTCCAATGTGAGTTTGTTTGTTTCTTACGCTTTCAAGTCTTAACTACTCGACCGATCATCATGAAATTTCGCATACACGTTGTCAAGGAAACAGGAAAATACATAGAATACCTTTAATCCAGAAAAAAGTACTGTTGTTATCCTAACCTAACGTAATCTACATTTAAGCGAGCGAAGCGCCGGTCAAAGTCTAGGATTTTATAAAAAAAGAATATAGTTATGATTATTTACCCATTAAATTTAGGTTCAATCCTGGGTCCTTAAGGCCTGGCACCCATTGACGGCACGGCATGGCATGGTATTTTTAGGCGACGAAAAAAAATATAACCTAAATTTCAATGTTGTTCAGTCGTAAGTACAAAAACAATACCGCGATATGCTTAGGCATACCGTGTCGGCAGCCTTCGGCACGCTTTGGCATCCCTCAGAACGCTTTGGCAGTCTTCGGTATACCGCTGCAAGACAGCGCCCGCCCGCACCCGAAGTACCTTAGACGCTTCGGTATGCTTAAGGACGTCGCGGCATACCTAAGGATGTCACGGCATAATTACCGCCAGTGTGCGCTTACATGTAGGCATGCCAAAGGATCCCGTGCCGTGCCGCTAATGTGCGCCGGGCCTTAAGCGGGGCGTGACAAAGCACCTTCTCAGGCCGTCAAAGTAAGGACCTCAACATCGTCTCAGCTGCTACTACTGCCACTGCTCTTTGACCACATGATCGCTTACCATCAAGCGAAGTGTGGTCATTTTGAAGAGCAAAATAACAACAATGCGTCCCGCTATCTCGTCTACCACAGACAGCATTACGTATAAACAATTTAAAACTTACTCAACCTTTGCATACATATAAAGTAAAAAGGGCGTCTGGCCTGACTCGAATAAAATATTATTAGATTTTTTTTTATTTGGGTCTGTACACTTCTACGCGACACACAAATTGAACTTGGCCCAACTTGAGAGTTTTCGAACTTATATATTACACATATTATGGAGAAAGGTACGCTTGTCTTTAAAATACTATAAACTAGTATATGCCCGTGGTTTCGCCTGTGTGAATTCAAATTGAAGGAGATGATAATGGATCCAGGAGATCGCTTGAATGTGTGCTAAGTTTTGTCCAAATTTGTTCCACAGCTTACGCGTAATGTGCCAAAACAGGCGGTCACAGTTAAGTGAATAAAATCAACACTTTTTGTTTAATACAAATATAAAATATACATTTACCATAACAATGAATGTGTTTACAATTACTCCGTGTAAAAAATTTAAAATAATTAATATTTTCGCCTACAAAATTACGTAAATTTGCACGAAAAATGCAAAAACGTAAGCTCGTGTTACGTGATTTTTAGATTATAACAGTAGAAATCTATCCTATTTTACAGCTTCAACGAAATATAAATAGCTATATTACAATTTGTTCGTCCAAAATATTTAAGTTATCGGTTGACAATAAAGACATACATTTATCAAAAAAGCACTTCAAATCCTCCATATAATTTAACTATGGCGGCCGCGCGCCGATTTGAATATGCGCCGCACGAGCTCTGACATTATCTGTTTTATGCTCGGCGCAGTCTTATGCAAGAAATATCTAAACATCTTTACAAACTTTCACAATTATAATATTAGTAGGATATTGGAGGCAAAGAGGTAAGTAAACCCGTGACGACAAGCCTTAAATATTATTATCTGTACTAATATAACGAGCGATAGCCTAGTGGGAGACCGTCGAACTGCCACGCAGAGGTCTCGAGTTCGATCCCGGGGTACGCATCTCTGACTTTTCGAAGTTATATGCGTATTAAATAGTTAATTATCGCTTGTTTTAACGGTGAAGGAAAACACCGTGAGGAAACCTGCATGTCTGAGAGTTCTCCATAATGTTCTCGAAGATATGTGAAGACCGCCAAACCGCACTGGGCCAGCGTGGTGGACTATGGCCTAACCCTTCTCACACTTGGAAGAGGCCCTTGCCTAGCAGTGGGACAGTTTAAGACAGGGCTGATATTATTATATTATATGATTAATTTAGTACCATCGCAGTAATTACTTTAAAAAATTCACGTCAGTATTTTATCCAACGTTTCAACCGAATTCTGAAGCATGTAAACACAGGCAAAGGATACGTAATCTATAAAACTATGCAAATTTAATATAACGCCCTCTAGTTTCAATAAACGAGATTGCCATATCCATTTGCTTACGACTTGAGTTTTCACCGAAATTGTTTGTTCGGCAAACATTTTTAGTATAATTTCGTCTATAACGACATGTGCAAATAGTAGACTGTATCTCCTTTGAAGTATTGCTGGCACTAAATGTTGCTTTTTAAACTAAATTCTTATAAAGTAAGATAGTTTTGAACGTTATACTGTCTTTGATTGGCTATAAAATATAAAATAAGAACATAGTGATTGAAGTAAGGCAACTCTTACTCACCTAAACCAAATGTAAAAAAATAAAAAAGTTCATTGTTTTAAGTCTTACATGCTTATATTATATATTATGTCGGTCTCGATGGCGTGGTGGTTAGTGTAACCGACTACCACGCCTGAGGTCGTAGGTTCGATTCCCGCACAAGTCAAAACATTTGTGTGCATGAACATGGATGTTTGTCTTGGTCTGTGTGTTTCTATGTATAATATGTAAGTATTTACAAATAAGAAAGTATATATGTATGTTTATCCATTGTCTAGTACTCATAGTACAAGCTCTGCTTAGTTTGGGCTAGATGGTGTTGTGTGTATGTGGTAGAATATTATTATATTATATTATATTATTGTTATGAAGTAATTATATATTTTATACATTTTGTTGCATGATATGTAGTAGTACTAACCGTTTTTTTTTCTAAGTCGAGGTATGTATAAATTTTAATCATTTTACCTTATGTATTGTATAAATGTAGCAAATTTTTTATTGCATGTGGTGTTTACCTGTAAACATTGTACAGTTAGCATTTGAGTAGTAATATGTATGAAATCGTTTTTTTGTTTCACTGTAATAATAGCTGGTAAACCTGAATAAATAAATAAATAAATAAATAAAACTCTTGTGACGGGCACTACACGATGTAGGTTTGAATTCCACGTGGGACAAAAAATTGTATGCTCCTCAAATGGTTGTTCTAAGTTGCTTGAATATTTGCAAAGTCAAATACAAAAAAATCTGTATATTAGTTAAAATTCTACAGTATGTCTTTATATCAAAGAAAGCAAAACAACTATCATAAAAATATAGAGCAGCGATAGCTCAGTGGGGAGACCAACATACTGCAATGCAGAGGGTCTCGGGTTGGAACCCACGTCACGCACTTCTGACTTTCGGAAGTTATATGACTTTTCGAAATTATGTGCGTATTGATTGACAATTATCGCCTGCTCCGTGCCTCGGAGAGCACGTTAAGCCGTCGGTCCCGGCTGCCATGAACATCTATGGCAGTCGTTATTGGGAGAATGTCAACACAAAAGATCCCACTGGGTCGAGGTGTCGCCGGTCTGTACTGACTGGCCCCCACATAAGATAGATAGATCATAAAAATATGTTTTACATAATTTAATTTGAATTAAGTCGCTTTTCAACTTTTAATATATGGTCATGAGCATATTTAACAATATACTTACTCATAATCATAATGTTTTGCATACTTCAAATTATTGCTACACGCTGTATATCATTAACATAACAGCCCATTTAAACATGACTATAAATTTATGATACATGCTGAAACAAACAGAGGCAACACATCATTACTCTGTGTCTTTGTATTCAATATAAAACACACAATTTGCGAACAACGCTACAGGCAAAAATAAGCTGTAACATTAATTAAGTGGGTACGTTTCTTAATTAAACAAGAAATACAAAATAAATAGCAGTCTTCATCCACATTTCCTTGAAAACAAACACGAAAATTATAAAACACATACTATACAATTCATATAACAATAGTATTGGGGACAAAGTCAAGTGGTTCTCACATAACCTTTATGTCAAAGGCATAAAGCACATTTTTGATAAAAAGATATTAAGTGTAAAGAAAATTCGACACGCAAAATTATTGTAAAAATCTTCTGGGTATTTTTAATCATGTCCTGTTGACATCAGTAATTGTGGCTGTATTAATATTTATGTTCATAATTTTGCTGAGATATTTTAATGATTATTTATAATTACACGGTACGGCTGTATTTTGCTTGGAGGCATGACTGATTTTGAACAAAGACGGGTTCAGATTGATTTATTTAATATATAGCACAGTTTACTTTTACACCTGATAACACAAAAAACTACGAACATTTATGGTAATGAGGAAACGATCTTCCTGTTTATAATAATAATAATAATGTCTTCTTGACCGAATTTCAGTCACGGCGGCCAATCTTAACGGAGACTGGGCATCGGCGCAGGAGATATTATAGTGCACAATTGTGTACGCAAACAACTATGTCTAACACTGCTAACTTCCTAACTCTGGGCTCGCATTGAGATTTCTTAGCAGAAATACTCTCCCCGTGACCATGGCTGCTGAAAAGCAACTGAAACGTCGGGGAAAGAGTAAAATTAAATTAAATCTAAATAGTTTTAATAAAAATTTAATTAGCTTAAAAATTAGTAAAGTTTAAAATTAAAAGTAGTGTAACAGTTTTCAAAATTATGTAATAAAGTGTCAAATAAACAACGCGATAAAATCCGTATATAGTAGTTTAATTTCAATGAATATTGTAAAACTTTAAATAAATTAGTTATTGTAATGATTCGTCGGCTTCGATGGCGTAGTGGTTACTACGTTAATATGGTACCGTTATAACCGTTAATATGGTACGGTTACCGTTATTGTAACCGACTGCCACACCTGAGGACGCGGGTTCGATCCCCGCACAATTCAAACATTTGTGTGCATGATTTTTGTCTTGGTCTGAGTGTTTCTATGTATTATATGTATGTATTTACAAAGAAGTATATATGTATGTTTATCCATTGTCTAGTACCCATAGTACAAGCTCTGCTTAGTTTGGGCTAGATGGTGTTGTGTGTATGTGATAGAATATTATATTATATTATATTATTCTGAAAACTTTAATCTTCTTAAATGGAAACCATACGACTCAAATTAATTGCGCCTTGTTACCGTAATGCTATAATTGAGAATTATACGGTGCTGAGTATACATTACATGGCGTCCAACCCGCAGTAGGGTTCAGCAGGTTGATGAAAAGGTTAAGCAATATGATCGCAGCTCATTAATTAGATAGATGAGCATCATAAAAAGGCGAGGTATTTATGATGTTTATATATTTGGTTTAGAGCAAATTATTAACAGTCTTACTTATAAAAATATCGCTTGTGAGTTTGTGTCTATCTTTCAATTTAATAGATCTAAAGTTTTCGATTAATTGATCAACGTCCAGCCGATACTACTTCGGTATTATTTAAATAACACTTAACAATGAGTAATGTATATAGGTGAACTTTTCCAAATTAGGTAATACGTAGCTACCTCTTAAATATTTGAGATTAGTTTATAAGTAAAACTATCTTATCCAAAAATTCAGTTACCATTATATTTCATTTAACACTGTCACTAGGTGGCGCTGTTATACATTTTTATGCGACAACCGATATCTACCTGAGTAGAGCTTGGAAACGAGTGCTAACTTTACCAGTTAATTTCATTAGTACTAAATAATGAACAACACCTGGAACACAAAATAATTGAACCACCGTATACCACAGACAAAAACAATAAAAACTCCGCTCTGTATCATAAACAACGCACCACAGAGTTAAAATTAATTTAATCTGTGTTTGAAATTTTTAATATCGCACGAAGCAATTGAGGTGAGATTAAAAAGTTAATGAGCGTCTGCGTGCTTGAATGTCGCCATGGAGGGGAGAGGGGGGGTAGGCATACCATCACGTTAAGGGTGGGCAAAGTCTGTGAAACGATGATATCTATTTAAACTATTATAGAACTGCTACGTGAAGTATTTTATCCCATTAAACTTACCTTTGAAGTCCTCTATATGACTAAACTAGGCTTATTGCTATCGTGAATTTAATTAGGCATTGATAATGGGTATAGAATATTCCTATTGTGTAATTACGGCCGATAATTAAATTGGGGTATTATTATTATTATCTTATGTGGAGGCCAGTCAGTGCAGACCGGCGACACTTCGATCCAGTGGGATCTTTTGTGTCGACACTCTCCCAATAACGACTGCCATAGATGTTCATGGTAGCCGGGACTGACGGCTTAACGTGCTCTCCGAGGCACGGAGTAGGCGATAATTGTCAATCAATACGCACATAATTTCGAAAAGTCATATAACTTCCGAAAGTCAGAGGTGCGTGACGTGGGTTCGAACCCGAGACCCTCTGCATTGCAGTCTGTTGGTCTCTCCAATGAGCTATCGCTGCTTGTAAGTTGGGGTAACAGACCATATTAACAAACAGACACTGTAATGATGGTGTAGAGGTTTAAGTGAGCCCTTGACCACTGCTAGTGAACTGAGTGTAAGTTCGTCGTCATGCAAACAAACATTTATATGATCCACAAATATTTGGTGTGGGTCTAGTTGCATTTTGTGTCCGTTGTGACTTAGGTGAATGTTTGTAAAATCCTCCACAATACAGGCATATTACTAGTGCGCAGGTTATTTTTCTTATGCAAGTCATAGTTTTCTGAGGCACTGCCAAATATTTTAATAACTTTGTAGGTATCAAATTGTTGGTAGAAAATTACTACTAAATTACTTTTAAGTTTGATACATTAGGAGGTGCTAATATGACGCACACAGCATTACGCACACATACGTATATGTATATTATTTACTGTAATCTGTTCTCCTAACTGTATTATAAAGAGTACCTCTACTCTATAGACATTCACTATCAAATAACTTTGCCTTTTGTTCCTGCGACGCGGCGACGGGTAGAGTTCCTAAGCTTCTTAAGAAAGCTCTGCTGTAAAGGGTTAATGACCTCTATTACTTACGCTGTCAGCGCGCTGTCAACTGTTTTATAAGTACGGGGAAGCGCGGGTGATATCTCTAGTATAGCAAGTACTTAGATGGTGAGTGCTGATTATAGAATTAAATAAGTACTTATTGATATACAGGGTTGATATGAATAATATATATATATATTCTATCACATACACACAACACCATCTAGCCCAAACTAAGCAGAGCTTGTACTATGGGTACTAGACAATGGATAAACATACATATATACTTTTTATTTTTGTAAATATATACATATTACATATATATTACATAGAAACACCCAGACCAAGACAAACATCCATGTTCATGTACACAAATGTTTGACTTGTGCGGGAATCGAACCTACGACCTCAGGCGTGGCAGTCGGTTACACTAACCACTACGCCATCGAGTCGTCATAATAATACAAGAATTATAAGGAATGACAAACATTAAGTGAAAAGGAAGTTCAGCCAACATAATGCACTTAATAAATTAGCAATAATGCCAACATAAAAATAATATGGTTGCGTTCTCAAATCCCAACAGTACTTAACTTATTAATAAATGCATATCACCAAGCAGGCTTTACATTTAAATTAAACTACTTTATACGGCTTTTATCGCGTTGTTTGTCTTAAAAATACTTCTTCTCCTTTTCTTCTCCCTTAGCCTTTATTATTCCCAAGTAACTTGGGGTCGGCTTTTCTGGTCTAACTGGATTTGACTGGATATCAGTTTTTACATGGAGCGGCTGCCACCTGACCTCCGCAATCCGAAGGCTAACGATACCCTAAGGCTAGACCAGTGTCAGGATATTAGAGGGTACTGACTTTCCCAATAACGACTGCCATAGATGTTCATGGCAGCCGGGACCGACGGCTTAACGTGCTCTTCGAGGCACGGAGCAGGCGATAATAGTCAATCAATACGCACATAAAGTCGAAAAGTCATATAACTTCCGAAAGTTAGAGGTGCGCGACGTGGGTTTGAACCCGAGACCTTCTGCATTGCAGTATGTTGGTCTCCCCACTGAGCTATCGCTGCTCACAAATTATTATAATTTTTGAGCCATGATATATTAAAAACTATATCATGGCTCAAAAATAATAATTTAATTATAAAGGATGATTGTAACGTTATAGTGGTCAACCAGCTTTAGAGGCGTGGTTGATATAGGATTTTAATAGAAATTAATCAATAAGCATATATTTTCATTTACAACAGGTGTATGAGAATAAATAGAACTACACTTTAATTCGACCAGACATTTAGTGGTATTTCAGGGCGTGGTTCAAGAAGGAAGGCAGGCTTGAAGGCTTGTTACGTGGTCCAGGGTAGAATGGACCACTTAACTTCGGTAGGCAGCACAGCGAAAGGAGCCCGGCACTAGGACGCGTTGCCAATATATAGGGCCGCCGCTGGGGAGGAGAAGCCAATGAAGGGGCGCCGCGAGCACGGCCGCTCAGCAACGACCGGTCCGCGTCACACGATGACAATAAATTTGTATGAGACCCGTCCTCCCTCTCCAACAGATCTTTTGTATGCGTTAGTAGGTTCTTAAGGATCTATAAAAAGACTAGCAATAAAATAAAATAGAAATATATATTAGAAATAAAATAAATTTAAAAAATCAACGTATTTGTCATGCCTGTAAGCAACTGTGAGTTAAATAATGAGTCAAGTTAACAACATTAAGCAACTCCTACCATTCCAAATGCATCAAATATTTTCCTCACAGTCAGGCACTCGGTGGAACATATAAGTGATAAGTAGATTACGGCGTACAATTTTATAGAAACTAGAATTTGTCTCAGAATTTCATTTCCGCATGGCCTATAAATGCAGCGATGACATGTATTTGGAGTTCTTACATGATCAGGTATGAAAATCTGAGCTCTTTGTTACGCAAACTGTTCTTTGTTGCACAAATTTTGTGCCAAAAAATAATAATATTAAAACATGATTTTCTCTGAAAATAAACTGCTATAAACGGATTTTATCGCGTTGTTTATTTGACACTTTATTACAAAATTTGGAAAATTGTTACACTACTACTACTATTAAACTTTACAAATTTTTAAGCTAATTAAATTATTATTTAACTATTTAGATTTAATTTATTTTTATTTTTACACTTTCCCCGACGTTTCGGTTGCTTTTCAGCAGCCATGGTCACGTGGTCATGATCATGGATTTTCTCGTTATATCCCGCACTTTTAACAGATGTCGCCATAGTAAAAAATTGTCATCTTACTAAGATGTTTTGAACGAGATACATTTCAAATCTGTTGGTCGATGTAAGTTGGAGGGACGTTTTCACGCATCGTCCTTTAGACAAGACAAAGATAATGCATTTTTACCAAAGAATACCTAACAGAAATTTTGACATTAATTATTTATCCACTAAAATAAAAGCTACAGTAGCCACAAAATTCCTAGGCGTTATTATAGTCAGTAATTAACCCAAATCACAGAAATATGTAAAATTTAATAAGTTTGCTTATCTTCTATATAAACTTGCAAGAGTGGTAAAACAAGAAATAATTTTAATGACTTACCACGCGTATGTTGTATCAGCTCTTAGGTACGCCATTATTTCATGGGGAAATGCAGTACAGGCAACATGTTCCCTACATGTTTTCAAAGCACAGAAAAAATGCATAGAGCTATTTATGGTTTATCAAGCACAGACAGTTGTCAGCCACTATTTAACAGTTACAGGGCTTGTACTACCACCTCCAGATATAATCTATCTATAAGATGAAAGTCTCACCATCTCTCTTATTAACCTAACATGAGTGAAACAGCATGCGATTTATCTTTCGGATAACTTTTAGTTGTTAGTGGTAGGAGTGGCCGTAAAATATTAACTTTACCGTCGTTATACATTTACGAAGTAAATATTTTCGTTAAAAGTAATATAAACTTATACAAAGCTGCTTTTAAAAGTTATTATAGACAATTAAGAGATAGAAATAAAGCAGAAATTAAGATACCGAGGGCAGAAACAGCTTTAATGAGGAAAAGCTTCTTTCGTATGGCCCAACAAATATTCAACAAATTACCCGAACAAATAAGATCTCTTAATCTGGACAATTTCAAAAGTAAGCTGATTGATATCCTTTTACAAAAATGTTACTATAATATTTAGAAGATATTACTCCTTGACTATATTAATATTACTATTATTTGTTCTCTGCTGATATTTTGTGAAATCATGTTGACATTATTGAAACGAATTTATATTAAATTTATATTTTGATTAATTTGCTATTAAAATTCTGTACTGCTGCTTTCACACTTTCAAGCAATTCAGCAAAAGTGTCACAATTATTGTATAATAATCTACATACATTACATTTGTACGCCACCAGGCAAAAAATAGTGCTACCAAGAAAGCTCTGTAACATCTCTCACACTGATAATATGTACCAATGCTTACAAATAAAGTATATTTTATTCTCTAAGTCTCCTCGTGACTATGGCTGCTTAAAAGCAATCGAAACGACGGGCAGACTATAATCTTATATATAAATAGATTGAATAATTTAAATAGTTTATATATTAGTAAAGATTAACAGTAGTAGTTTATTAACGAGCAGCGAAAGCTCAGTGGGGAGACCAACAGACTGCAATGCAGAGGGTTTCGGGCTCGAACCCACGTAACGCAACACTGACTTTCGGAAGTTATATGACTTTTCGAAATTATGTGCGTATTGATTGACAATTATCGCCTGCTCCGTGCCTCGGAGAGCACGTTAAGCCGTTAGTCCCGGCTGCCATGAACATCTATGGCAGTCGTTATTGGGAAAGTCAGTACCCTCTAATATCCTGACACTGGTCTAGCCTTAGGGTATCGTTAGCCTTCGGATTGCGGAGGTCAGGTGGCAGCCGCTCCGTGTAAAAACTGATATCCAGTCAAATCCGGTTAGACCAGAAAAGCGGACCCCAAGTGACTTGGGAATAATAAAGGCTAAGAGAGGAGAAGAACAGTAGTAGTTTATTAGTTTCAAAATTATGTAATAATAGTGTTTTAAAATAAACAATGGGATTAAATCTGTATAAAATAATTTAATTTCAATGTGTGGCGACCCCGTACAGATAAAGAAGTTCCGCCTACATTTAACAGATGGCGATACAATCGCGCTTAACATGACGTCATACTGTTCAGCATCGCACAAGTGGAGTTTACACAGCGACTAAGTATATATACAAGCTCCCGACAACAACCGTCGGGCCGTGGACCGCCAGGCACGATCAACCAGCCTGGTCGAAGGATTCCCCCTCTATGTTAAAGGGACATCACACCCCGTTCCTCCACAAATGCATACAATTCGCGTAAACATAAGATAATATTAAGCAGTCTATATCAGCATTGCGACTGGCTTAGTGGATTGCTAGGTAGATTTTCTCTAAATAGTGTTAGAATATTATTAAATTACTAACACTTTACACAAGTAAAGTATAAATAAATAGACAATTCTGAAATTAATTTGCCTTATAGTTCAAGTACGTATTTTTATAACACCAGACTAAATTTTTATAACGTTACATAAATGAATTTAGAACTACTTGTACTAAACAATACAAACAAAGGAAAAAAACATCCAAAGATACAGAATGTGTATTGATATAACAAAGGGACTGGATCGTAAAATCACTCGCTGACCGGCTGACACTGCACTGCGACACCGCTTTTCATTATTAGGAGCCCGGAGTAGTTGAGGAAAATCCTCGGGCAACAAATATCGACACCGGGACGCATAATTATTGTCGTATCTCTACAACAGCAAACTGGGCCACTGCTACAGGTCTTTTCTCAGGTTAGGAAACCATTATTGAAATTTCTATGTTTTTGATTTCAATAGCTTCTCGCAATACTCTTGGAGAAAAGTGGCGATCGGTGGAGAGGACTTCCGGACGATGAAATTCAATCCAATGATTAGTACCCGATTCCAGTATATGTTCTGCAATTGTTGATTTGCTAGTCTGCCAGTTCTTCACAGCGGCGTTGTGTTCTTTGACCCTCTCAGCAATAGTATTATATATACATATCATGCAACGCGAAAGTTTAAAAGTTATTATATCTATAGAAGATGGTGAGACCCTGTCTACTGGGAAATCGACATTAGTGCTTAAGCGTAATTATAAATAAAAGCCCTGGGGATTGTGAATCAGATTTATAATTAATCTGGTCTGTTTAATGACTTAAATCTTACATCACAATCCCCCATGTATTTCAATGCACTGAGCTATCACTAATACGTTTTGTTAATACACTTAAGAATGGCTTACCAATAAATCTTTATACAGGATGTCCTGTAATTAATGGATAACCTTGTAATGTCTTATAGTAGAACTGATAGCCGTTCAGAAAAAAATATGATAAGAAACCTATCCTAACTACTACCTGAGATATGATTTTTCTTTAATTACCCTATTTAACTTTCTCATACACTACGACCATAAATTAATGAATTTCATCAGTTTGTGTTGTTTTATTATTAAGACTGCGCCGAGCGACATATGCCAAAACAGGCGGTCACAATTAAGTGAATAAAATCAACACCTTTTTGTTTAATACAAGTATAAAATATACATTTATCATAACAATGAATGTGTTTACATTTAATCCGTGTAAAAAACTTAAAATAATTAATATTTTCGCCTACAAAATTACGTAAAATGCAAAAACGTAACCTCGTGTTACGTGATTTTTAGATTATAACAGTAGAAATCTATCCAATTTTACAGCTTAAACGAAACATAAATAGTTATATTACAATTTGTCCATCCCAAATATTTAAGTTATTGGTTCACAATAAAGATACATATTTATCAAAAAAGCACTTCAAATCCTCCATACAATTTTACTATGGCGGCCGCGCGCCGATTTGAATATGCGCCGCACGAGCTCTGTCATTATCTGTCTTACGCTCGGCGCAGTCTTAAACACTAATTATGCTCATAGATAGACAGTCAAAAGTATGAGGTTTTTTTTTATTTTCTTAATTTTTTTCTGAACGGCCATCGGTTCTGTTATAAGACATCTGAAGGTTATCCATTAATTACCGGACATTCTGTATATGAAAACTAGATTTTGTCACTAAATGTTTCTCTCTCGAAAACAGTACTTTTTTGTGGATGAAAGGTAGTCTAATGTATATCCATTTCTGTAGCCCTGATAACGGTTATATGAAATTTCATGATGATCGGTCGAATAGTTAAGGGGACACCGCGAAAATTATCGTTTAGAATAGCTCCGCCCATATCCGCCCCAATGACAATCATTGTGTATCAATCCTTAAATAGCGGTCATAAGGTCTAAAATTGCGATGCGCCCGCAATGATCGAGAACGCTTAGAAATTGATAAAATACTTAAAATATTATTTAAACATGATTGGTTTTAGTTATGGAAATAATGAGCTAGCAAATCACTAATATTGGTGTTACGAATATATTTGAGTAATTCCTAAGCATAATGATAGTGTAACTTCCTTGTAATTTCAAAATAAGTAATTTTTCAGAGGTGTTTTCGAAAATAATTATGATCGAGCCAAAATCACAATATCGTGTTTTTGAGCTAGGAAATTCTAGTTAAAGACATCAATCAATTTACCCATATCAAAATTCTAGATTAATTGGTCTTCTCATAGTCCTATACTATTCGATGAAAGTTAGTGCATTTTTTCAGTGTGTCCTCTTAAGGCGTGAAAGCGTAACATACAAACAAACAAAATTTTTTTTTTAATACCTATATACAACAAACATACTCGCATTCGCATTTATAATATTAGTTAGGAATCATATGTATTTATAGATAGATGGATTGACTTGAAAGTTTTACAACGTGACATTTCTATATAAGTTTGATTTTATATACTTTTGTCCCAAAGTTCCTGCGGGTAGGAGAAATGTAATAGTAATAATAATAATAATAATAAATTTTGATTGCCCAGAAAAGTAAATAGTTAAAAAAAAAAAAACAGCAATGTCAACACAATATTAGGTGAAGACAATATTTGTTCGAGCACTGAAGACTGTAAGATTTAAGTTTCCCAATAATTAATGTCAGACTGAGCATTACAATGGCAATATGATATCTGAATTATAAATATTGTATTATCACGCTCTCTCATATTGAACATTGTACATTATCGTTCTCAATCTAATGTGCTCACTGAAGAAAAAGAAGAGTCAGCTCACTGATAGAAGATAAGTGAGCTCGCTCTTCTTAGTATAGACACTTTTTCATGCAATCTAAGCAATATGGGTGAATTTATGACTTAAATATTTGCAGTCAATTACAAAATAAAAATTTTTTTTACTTAGAGTACTACGGAACCCAGTAAATTCGCGCGGCAATACATCTTTTTTACTATTTGTGAACTGTGAGCTATCAGTGCCAAACTTTGCTAGTTGGAATATGTTCACGACGCGCCCTTCGGGAGCTGGCAGACTTCGACGGTCACGTATTTATTAGCTATACGTGATATTTTTCTTTGATTTGTGTGAAGTGTTAGCTGATATATTTTTCATGTATTAATTTTAACATTTTAAGCAGCGATAGCTCAGTGGGGAGACCAACAGACTGCAATGCAGAGGGTCTCGGGTTCGAACCCACGTCGCGCAACTCTGACTTTCGGAAGTTATATGACTTTTCGAAATTATGTGAGTATTGATTGACAATTATCGCCTGCTCCGTGCCTCGGAGAGCACGTTAAGCCGTCGGTCCCGGCTGCCATGAACATCTATGGCAGTCGTTATTGGGAAAGTCAGTACCCTCTAATATCCTGATACTGGTTTAGCCGTAGGGTATCGTTAGCCTTCGGGTTGCGGAGGTCAGGTGGCAGCCGCTCTGTGTAAAAACTGATATCCAGTCAAATCCGGTTAGACTAGAAAAGCCGACCCCAAGTGACTTGGGAATAATAAAGGCTAAGAGAGAAGAAGATTAATTTTAACATTTTGTTACGTTAACAGGGCTTTGCATAAGTAACTTATTTGACAATCATTTTTTCAGTTATGCTGAGTATGTCCTAACCTCAATTAAAAAATCAAGCCGCTGCGACTCAATAGAGCCGTGGCGGCACACCGGAGGCCAGACACAATACATGCTTTATTATGTCTGGTATTTTTAGACATGACTTTAAAAAAGAAAAGGTCTTAATTCGATCCATATTTGTTATATAGGTACATAATATGTAGCATCATATTGCATTGTGATGTTTCTTATGTTTAATAGGCCTGATATTGGTTTTATAAAATAAGGGCATAAGTTATATACATACATACATAGATTCACGCCTGTTTTCCAGAGGGGTAGGCTGAGACTACGGATTTCCATTTGCTACGATCCTGACACACTTCTCTGGCTTCATTCACTTTCATCACATTCCTCATACACGCCCGTCGGTTCAAGGTGCTCTTAACCTGGCCTTTGTCCAGAACGCCTCCGATTTGATCGAGAAACGTTCGCCTAGGTCTTCCTCTTGCGACTGTTCCATTCACACTAGCCTTATAAACTTTCTTAGTCAGTCTTTCCTCGTCTATTCTTTCTACATGCCCAAACCAGTTTAACATACCCTTTTCTATTCTTGTCACTATATCCACTTTCATGCCGCATCTCTCTCTAATCACACTATTCTTTATTCAATCTTTCAGAGTCACACCACATATATTTCTCAGCGCTTTCATTTCTACAGCATTTATTCTGCTCTAAAAGTTATATATCAGTACATAATTATATTTTGATGAATTTTAATTGCCTTGTGCCGGTTATCTTGAAGACCCGGGTTCACCTATCCAGCTGTGCAAAGTGTTATTACGATTTCCTGTTGGGTGGTCGTAGGCATCTTAAAACGTGTCTGGAAGAAGGCTATATACCCGTTCCTTATCGCGTGGAATATTAAACTCAGAGGCAGATTATAAATGCTATATACCTCTGCCTACCCGATGAGAGAAATAAATATCTAAGACTAGGTATGTTTAATACCTTAAACATAAACTCCATAATCTTAATTTCAAACTACACGTCTTTACTAAAATCTGCTTGCGTGACGTCAATATTTCTTATGCTAAGTCACAAATATAACCACCAAACTAAGACCCATCGCATCGAAAATTTTCCTCCACATAACAGCTCCAGCAGCCTGGATATAAATGACCATTATAACTTGAGCTTTGTTTCCGAAAAGTCTCTTCGCTTTCGAAGGTCATGTTAAAATTACCGGATCAGTGAGGATTTTACGAGCCGGTTTAGATAAACCGGGGTTATCTTTGCTTAATAGTAATAGGTTTGAAGCCAAAGCTTTGAATTTTAATTTATTGTTCTCCATGACTGCGGGCTTATGATAATCGAGCGGTAAAGCCGTACTTACATGTGAGAGTTTATGAGAACATTTTTGGGTGGCGAAAAAGACGTGTCAGTGGCTAAAGGGTTAACATGTTGTAGGACATGGTTGACAAACCTTTATTGGTTAAAGTACCATTTTATAGGAAATCTAATAATTTGGCTTTAATGTGCTATCCAAGAAACAACCATGTTTCGTTTTTCATTGAAATTGTACATAGATTCGTCAATTACTTAGTAAGACTTAGTTAATTACTGGCGTGCCCAGATTATTCAGTCGTGTGCCTGGCATGCGTGGAATTGGTTCGCCACCCCTGTTGTGGGATAATCGGGCAACATAATATATGCAAAAGTCTTAGGAAGATGACAGAAAAGCAAACAGATTTACAATATGCAATTTTTTTTAAGAGAATTGCTGCTGTTGGCCTGTATCCTGTATCCCGCTACACAAGATTTATTCCTAGTGTGGAAGTTGTCTAAGACTTTAAAATCTGCGTGTGATCCACAAATAGTTCTTTTTATCACAGCATAAAAACCATTTTGTGGACAGCATCAATATTGGTTGCAAAATGAAGGAAGAATTAATATTTTAAATATTGGTAAAAAACGGGTATGTAATAGAAAGTGTTTTCAATAAAATTATTAGATAAGGGATTCAGTATCCTATTGTGCAGGCGCGTGCGCTTCATACAAGCAAATAAGCACTGCATACCCTAGTCCGCTGGCCTATGTAAATCTATATAATCGAAATCTATTTATTAAATACTACAAGCTGAATAACAATAAGAGCTTGTGCCACTGCCATCTTTTGGTCCTTGCGCAAACTACTAAACAAATAGAGATTAATGAGTGTTGCTATCGATCGACGCGCTACACCACTGAGGTGTCTGGAAGCAGAACTAATTGTGCTTATTGGCTACACATTTAAACGTCAATCGATTACGCTGTCTTTAAGACAAATATTTTGCTTGTGTGTGTAAAATGCACGTGTGTGCTCGCCGACTATAAGCTCTGCTTCCACGATAATCCAACTAGTTTAAACAGTTGTCAAAGACGTCATAATTGTTGTTTATTATAGGCCTATTATTTTAGCAATATAGCATTGTACGCCATTATTAATTATTTCACAGAGCTGTCGAGGGGATTTTGAGCGCTTTGTAATTGATAACTAAATAATTAGTGAAATTACCGGAATTACTGTAAATTATGGAAAATTATACCTGTGAGATCTGTGTTGGTGATGTGTGTTTAAATAAATTAAAACTGGTGTTTTCTCGACGTTGTCTATTGATGACAAAAATAAAATAATTTCTCTGGGACGCTGTATTCGCGATTTAGATCTAAAACAACAGAAAGGTAACACGACACGTTCTTTTAATAAAAAGTATTATGATATTTATAGCTGGCTAGCGGGCTGTGTACACACAAGTAAACTATTTTGTTTTCCGTGTATATTATTTTCAAAACAAGATAAAAATAATGTTTGGACCTACAATGTATGTTCGGATTTAAATAATTTTCACAAAGCTGCTTCTAAACACAATTCGTCGGAAAAACATATAGATTCATGTTTAAAGTTCCAAACGTTTGGAAAAGGTAGAATAGAGTCTAGTTTGAATACACAGTTTATTTAATTTTAAAACGATTTTGTATTTTTATGACGCCGTTTTACAGAATTATTTAAAAAAAGATAGCCGCGTTGATTTGATTTATAAAAAGTAAAAAATACCTACAGTCAAGTATGTTAGTAATTTCGTTCATTTATTTTTGTTCATTTGCGCAAAAAACACTCTTAACATCTCACGGCCTTGTAATACCTACAAGGCCACAATGGATATCATTTAGGTGACTTGTTCTCACTAGTGAGTCACCAGTTACTTATTTCGATATTCATGGTAGCCACACACACAATCGTCAATGGTGCCATGTTGAAAAGTCGCTGAATTGATTTTGGTAAGATATTTTATTTATTTATTGTACACAGATATATACATATACACACAAAAACATTTATAAATGAAATGTAGTGCCCTCGCAGAGGTTTCGGGTAGGGCGTGCATACCCTACCAGAAATTTTTGTGCACGCCCCTGCTATTGTGGGTGTAATATTCATCTACCTACCCTTTCGTTGATAAACGAATGATACTAAAATAAATAATATATTTTAAAAATTTGTCAGAAAGGAATCCAACTTAAATTAAAATGAGACTTAAAAGCCGAGTTCTAAGTTACCTTTTTCAAAATGAAGGAGCAATTTGTGACTTACGCCGTAGTTAAGATTGCTTCAAGAGCGTAGTTACAGCACTTACGACATACGTACGCGCCGTTTAAATCATGCGAGACATCGCCTTTATTTCCTAAGCAGAATAAAAAAAAATTGTAACATCATGATCCTTACTAATATTATAAAAGCGTATGTGCGTTTGTTTGTTACGCTTTCACGCCATAACTACTCGACTGATCATCAATAAATTTCACATACACGTTGTCAGGGTACAGAATAGAACATAGCTTTCCTACAAAAAGATTTCTACAAAAAGATGTCCCGTGGGATTGAAATTTACTGACAACATCTAGATTACGCGAACGTAGCCGCGGGCAAAATCTTGTCTTTCTATAAGCTTGGATATATACAACAAGTCAAAGTCAAAGCAAAAAATCATTTATTCATTTAAGACTGCGCCGAGCGAAATGTGCCAAAACAGACGGTCACAGTTAAGTTGATAAAATCAACACTTTTTGTTTAATACAAATATAAAATATACATTTGCCATAACAATGAATGTGTTTACAATTACTCCGTGTAAAAATCTTAAAATAATTAGTATTTTCGCCTACAAAATTACGTAAAAATGCAAAAACGTAAGCTCGTGTTACGTGATTTTTAGATTATAACAGTAGAAATCTATCCTATTTTACAGCTTAAACGAGACATAAATGGTTATGTTACAATTTGTCCGTCCTATTTTTATTTGTCTACGTATGTAGCTTCCCTAAAGTTCTGAATAACTATATACTTATATTTTAAACTATATATTAATACGTAAAGCAAAACCTTTGTACCCCTTTTTACGAAAATTGCGTTGGCGGAGTATGAAATTTGGCACAGTTAAAGTTTATATGGAGGAGGAGGTGAGCATCCCAATATTTTTATAAAATAGCATTACAAATACATTTAATTAATGAAAAAACACTACACGCACACAACCATGCATTTGACACAAGCCGTCGAATCGCGTTCGCAGTATTTCGGCATTGTTCGGTTGACTTCGTAGAATGCTTCATAACTATGGTTACATACATATGTATGTGAAGTAGCTGACCTTAAAACCTTAATAACGATCAAATTTATAATTTAAATAAGTTATGTGCGTATTTCGACCATTCTAAAAATGCAAAGTAAAAATATATGTAACTACTTCCAATTTCCATTTGTAAGAATTCGCGGGAAAATACTAGGCCTAACTAATTTTATAAATGCGAATGTGAGTTTTCTTAGTTTTTGCTACGCTTTCAGGCCATCATCAAATTTTCATCTTCATGAAATTTTGCATACATATTGTCAGAAATACTGAAAAAAACATAGGGTATCTTTCATCCAGAAAAAATAACTGTTTTATTGAGAACATCTATATTAACGCAAGCAAAGCTGCGGACAGAATATAGTCTATGCTAATATTATAAAGAGAAAAGATTTGATTTTTTATTTGTAACAATTTAACTCAAAAACTACTTAACCGATTTAGAAAAATATTTCACCATTAGAAAGCTATATTATTACGGAGTAAAACAGGCTATATTTAAAAAACAAAGGAAGGCAATACAATGTGATTTATTTGAATCTCCATACACACATAATTTAAAAAAGTACTATTATTAACAAACCTACTTTTTACCAAAGTTAGTATTTCATGTAAAAGCGGGCTTCTTTCAATTTTCCCTCAGAGATATATATTTATTCACTCGATCATTCGAAGTAATTTACGCGACTTAAGGTAAAAAGCTGGGCTTCCTGCTATTAGGGGCTCTCGTATAAGGCTATTAAGAGCCCTAATAGCAGGAAAAGATAACATCGTAGACAGGCAATCTTGAGATAAGCTGGCACGTCTGCCAAAAGTATTGGCCCTAGTTGAAAGCAGATAAGAGGCGCCGCAAATAACAATGACTCTGATAATCTGTGAAGGAACGGATTCTAGCTTCTTGTAGTGAAAGATAATTGATAGTTGATTACTTATTTACTTATGTACTTAGGTAATAAATTTAAATTCAAATTTATTGCGAATATAGGTTGATACAGTGGTGTTGACATCGCCACGATTGTGGCGGTAAGTCCCGTGTTTGAGGAGTTGCTGAAGAGGCGGCATGGCGCCCTCACCTTCCAGCTGACACAGGTAATGACTGGCCATGGTTGTTTTGGCCAGTTCCTGTGTCGCATAGGCCGGCAAGAGACACCCGGTTGTCACCACTGCGGCGACTGCCGCGACGTTGTTGTGGACACGGCGGTGCACTCTTTGGCGGATTGCCCCGCCTGGGCATCGCAGCGCCGTGAGTTGATCGCAGCAGTCGGATTGGTTGCCCTCTCGCTCCCGGCCGTAGTTCAGTCTATGGTCCGGAGTGAGAGATCGTGGAACGCCGTCGCCTCCTTCTGTGAGGAAGTGATTTCCATCAAGGCGGCGGCGGAGCGGGAGTGGGAACGCTTAAACCCTTTTCCCAACCGCAGAGCCGGGCGCCGGAGGGCGCGAGACGACCTCCAGCCACCTTGAGGTTTGACCTGGGGGTGGCAGGCTTCGTGGGCCTACCCACCATCTGATCAGCACCAGGTCCGAGAGGCGGCCTGCGTGTTCCCACGCGCGCATCTGTATCGTGTGTCCGTCTCTCCATCAGGGAGATACTAGGGATAAAATCAGTGGTGCCAAAAGGGCAGGTCTATTTGTGTAGTGGCCTCACGTTTCATACGGCGGGCCGAAACCTCGGCGGGGTCGATTGCATGTGAAAGCGATTCGCGCGGCCCCGCCGATTGCGGTTATGTCGAGGAACACCGTGGTAGGTTTAGTCGGTAATACCGGGATATCGCTCACCATCTTTCCTCGGTGAGTCCGACATAACCTCACCGTCGCCCCAGGGAGAGTAATGGGTCAAAGCATTCAAACAGATTTAAAAAAAAGTGACGTGACATAGTTTTATCAATATTGAACAAACATTTAGTGCAGCTATATTCCGCCAATTGGTATCCAATATCGATAAGATTATATTACTCATTTATATACGTTTATATTAAATTATTTAAACTTGCTTAAGTTATAATTGAAGTCCACATGAAACATAACCAAAAACAATATAAATATTAATTAATTAAATGTTATTCATTTCATTGTTTTTATTATACAAGTCAATTTAGATAATATTATATAAGTCAAGTGAATTTAGTTATGAGTCATTAAAAGCTAATTATAATATAATATTCTACCACATACACACAACACCGTCTAGCCCAAACTAAGCAGAGCTTGTAGTATGGCTACTAGACAATGGATATATAAGTATACTTATATACTTTTATTTTGTAAATACATACATATTATACGTAGAAACACCCAGACCAAGACAAACATCCATGTTCATGCACACAAATGTTTGACTTGTGCGGGAATCGAACCCGCGACCTCAGGCGTGGCATTTGGTTACACTAACCACTACGCCATGAAGGCCGATTATATTATTGGATGTCATATTTGTCTTCGAGATATTCTTTCAGTGTGTAGTATACCTTATTAACAAGAAATTGCTTCAATATCAATATAAATTTTAACTTATCTGTTTTGGAGTATCGCAATATGTGTAATGGTAAATGGTTATAAATTCGAGGGGCCATACAAAATATGCTGTTGCTAAATTGCACTGTTTTGTTTGATGGAAAACATATTTTATGATTATTACGTTTACTCTGTAGGCGCTCAAATAAAGAAGTATGCGTAAAAACAAAGATGGCTACCTCATATATATAAAGGTATGGAAGCGTTAACAATTTCAGACTAATAAAAAATGTTTTACAACTATCCGTCTGTTATAACTTCACATTGGCCTTTACTACCTTACTCTTTTGGGCTCTAAATATTATATCATTTTCTACAGAGTTACCCCAAAAGATGACACCATACCTTAGACTTTAGAGAGGCGGCGGATATCGCGGAGTATGTACGCCAGAAGTCCAAGTACATGCCAAGAGTGCAGCTGCTGAAGTCGCGTCGCAACGTCAACTTGAAGGCGTTCGTTGTGCGAGTACCAACTTTCTTCATGTATTTATGAAGGAGGACTTTTGGCCGAAGGTGTGGTGTTCCGTCGCTTCCGCGGACAAGTGCCACCTGAACGCACAACAAGAGAGTGCAAGTGAAGCATTACTAACATAGTTAATAAGTTATATAAATACTAACACAAATTGTATGTACGTTAGTCTATAAGGTATTTGTCTATGCGTCTATGCCACAAGAACTAAAATCGTTATTATTATTACCTATTATCAGTACTGATTCTACATAAAAATACAATAAAATACAAAGGTTCAAATCATAAATGAACATATGTATGTATGTATCTTATGTGGGGGCCAGTCAGTGCAGACTGGCGACACTTCGACCCAGTGGGATCTTTTGTGTCGACACTCTCCCAATAACGACTGCCATAGATGTTCATGGCAGCCGGGACCGACGGCTTAACGTGCTCGTCGAGGCACGGAGCAGGCGATAATTGTCAATCAATACGCACATAATTTCAAAAAGTCATATAACTTCCGAAAGTCTGAGGTGCGCGACGTGGGTTCGAACCCGAGACCCTCTGCATTGCAGTCTGTTGGTCTCCCCACTGAGCTATCGCTGCTCAGAATAATGATTTTTCAGACAAATAATTATAGTGTGTAGGTTTTGAACCCATAACCACCAGTGTGACGGCAATTTCGAGCCGATTGACCGTCTGTCTGCTACACCATCCATTTTACCGCCCCAGTATTTAGGCACTGGGCTTGATAGACTTTACAAAACATAATATAACTAACCAACATAAAGGAGACCCAGACTCAGAACAATCATTAAGGATCACTAATTATTGTACCGTGTTGCTTCTGAACCGACAACACTTATATGGCAGTGGTCAGGAGACCGTATGCCCTTTTCGGCATTCATACAGCCAATATTACAGTAACTTATCTGTTGAAGCATAGTTTTCATTACGCCATTCGGCTATTTAGGCCATATTTTAGACCTCACCAAGGTCCAGAATGAGTAATAGCGTTATAACTGTAATGTTTAAACAGAAACAAGGCCAGGCAAGGTCATTAACCAGGAATATTATCTAGCCTTTTGAAATGGGATAACTAAATGACTTGGCCTAAAATCAATCTCTATAATTCTAGTTGGGAGCCTGTGCTTATCTTGCATGAAATATTTAGCTGATGGTTAATAAAATATGTCTATTTCTAATTATACATAATTACTTTATAATTGTTTTTAATAACTTGATTTTGCCCGCGGCTTCGCTCGCGTTTATGTAGGTAGAGTATTTTAATAAATATACAGTGTGTATAATAAACCCTGTCCGATGCATTAAGGGCTTGTTTCTCGCTTAAAAAACATGCTAAGAAAAAAAATATAAAAATCTAAATAATATTTTTAAATACAGTATTGATCAACATTTTTACCCTTAAATTACTGAAATTTTGCACTATCTAGCAACACTCCACTAAACTTGACAAGGACGCGGAGCGTGGCATACTTTTGGCACAATTTCTCTAAGGCGTAGGTAGGTAGGCGCGACGTAGCGCGGCGCAGCATCGGTGAATCTTTATGAACTTTAGTGATACCATGCCATGCCATGGGTAATTTATTAACATATCATTTTAAATAAATTAAATTTACTTGGGTATTGAAATTAAACTACTATATACGGATTTTATCGCGTTATTTATTTTACACTTTATTATAACATTTTGAAACTGTTACACTACTACTAGATACTATTAAACTTTACTAATTTTAAGCTAATTCAATTATTATAACTATTTATATTTAAGTTTACACTTTCCCCGACGTTTCGGTTGCTTTTCAGCAGCCATGGTCACGGGGAGACTAAGATGGTAGTTGTCTCAATGTTCCAGTGTCGTTATTTCAAATAACGATAAAAAACCTTTCTCATTACTTTCTTTCCTTTAATCATCCTATCTTTAATGTCTTTTTCTATCAAATCTCTAACTCAAATCAACCCATAGAGCTTATAGCTGCTTGAACACCGCCATTAGAACAACAAACCACACACAAATAAGATTTTATCCCTCGTTGTGTTTGATATTTCGTATATATTTTTCCTGTTTGTGTTAAATGAAAGTAATAGTTAATGGTTCAAAGAGGAAAAAGCAAATCGAGTTTTCCAAGAAAATGAGTTCGTTTTCGATGAAATTGGATTTGGTACAAATCTAGATGTGTTATACATATAGGTGCCCTTCACGTCTTCGATGTGTTATTGTTGATTAAAAATATGTAGGTATACGCCGGTGACACAGCGGTAGACTATGCTTTCGTACATGAGGCCTAGGGTTCAATTCCCGGGCCGAGCAAAGTGTTATGGCTGTCTAGAAATGTTCAGTAATAACACGGGGTATGTTATAGTCAGACTTGATTGTGAATTGTTTGCGGATGGATGGCCGAATATATTGTTATAGTGACAGCGATTTTGTGAGAAGGATGATTGTGTTCGGCTAAGTGATTATAATTACTCATATAATTATTTATTTGTTTTATACCTTTGTTTTAATTTTTGTATTTGTGTGTAATGTATTCTTACAGTCGCAAGAGGAAGACCTAGGCGAATGTTTCTCGATCAGATCGGAGGCGTTCTGGCCAAAGGCCAGGTTAAGAGCATCTTGAACTGACGGGCGTGTATGAGGAATGTGATGAAAGTGAATGAAGCCAGAGAAGTGTGTCAGAATCGTAGCAAATGGAAATCCGTAGTCTCTACCTACCCCTCTGGGAAACAGGCGTGAATCTATGTATGTATGTATTCTTATCTTTAACTTACTATAGTTTATGGTTTACGGTTACTGCGCCGCCCCCGTGAGTCATAGAGTGATGTTATATAGCCTTCGTCGATAAATAGGCTATCGAACACGAAAAATCATTTTAAAATTCGAAACAGTAGTTCCTGAGATAATCGTGTTCAACCAAGCAAACAAACTCTTCAGCTTTATAATATTAGTACAGATTATTGTAATTAGTGTACACACGTTACAATTAAATTAAAAACTATAAAAAAATAAAGCGCCCTTTAAATCGCAATCGCTTTTTCTTACGTAGGGTACTACAATCATAGTGATATGTAGGTGTAATACACCTGCTTAGCCCATTAGGAATAGAAGCATGAAACTATACATGTATGTATGTAGATAAGTAATGATTCGAATCGTCAAGTGATTCAATTGATTGGGATTTGATTATTTATTCGAATGCATTATTGATGTCATTCGAATTAGAATTGTGTCACTAAATGTAAAAATAATTGTTTGCCAAGCTCGAGGAGATTAGCACTATCTTTTCTTCGCCTTATCCTATCATCTGGGGTCGGCTCTCCTTGTCTTCCGTCTCCATTTTGTTCTATCTTGCGCAGTCGCAGCATCAACATTCATATCCTTTAGGTCTGTTTGGACTGATGAAAGCCAGGTGGCAGGACGTCTTCCGCGGCGACGCGTCGTTGTCTGTAGATTAAGGGCCACTCGTACCATGTGGTCTTCTGGACGGCGCAACACATGTCCATACCATTAAAGGCGTCATTCTTAGCACTATCGACCCCAGTAAATAATTAGTAGTCATATCATTAAATACTATTTCAAATATTTTAATGATTTGAAAGCGAGATCATATAAATTTCGCTATTGAATTTATTTGGATATAACAGTATAATGAAACCGATATGTATTAAAAATAAATAATGTAAGTTTAATGAACTAAAAAGGAAAAAGTAATACGTGAATGTATCTTCAATAAAATATTGAATAACTGATAATATAATATGTTGCTTATTATGTTGTAAGCTATATTATGTTGCTTGATATCAGTTTTCTATATTGCAATACTTATATAATAATATTGTGACGATAATCGCCTAGACGCCCGGCGAACGCGGGCGCACGTCACTAGCCACCTCTCGCGACCGGTGGTGCGACACTATATAAGGACGGACGGCGTCAGTCGCAGCCTCCTTGCGGCCCGGCTTCACACTCCCAGCTAAGTGTCCTGATTATACAAGGACCACGAAGCAAGTCTTTAGCGAACCACGCCCTGACTATAGTTCTATAAGTAAAGATTGTCTCTTTTAATTGTATCTTAATTCATTAAAAGTGTATTTGTTATACCTTCTCTCATTGTACTTCCTAATTATTCTACATTTCTCCTAAAGTAAACCCTAAAGGTTACAATATTAAAACCAGCCTTGTATATAAACGGTCACTCTACCTGAACACAGGCCTCTTCTCTGTTTGAGTAGGTCATATTCTACTCACTGGCTCAGTGCGAGTTGGCAGACTTCACACATCTTCGTCATTTCAACGTTATGGAAATCTCTCAGACATGCAAGTTATATCACGATGTTTTCCTTCACCGTTAAAGCGAGCGATAATTAACTATTTAATACAAACATAACTTTGAAAAGTCAGAGGTGCATTCCTCAGAATCAAACTCTTTAGCTTTGCGTGATAGTCTGACGGTCTCTCATTAGGTATTTGCTGTTGTCTATAATCGTAAGCCTTCGTAAAATTAGAGCCATGTAGATGTAAGCACCCGATGTATTTTTATGTTCATAATGGTTTACATTTAATTATATATTTTGTATTGTTTAGAAGATTAGACTGATTTGTCCGTGCCCGTGCCGTTATCTTTAGCTTATGTTCGTCTTCGAGTGTGACTTTCGATGCTTGAAACAGGTACGATGTGGAATTCCGTTAAGAAATTTTTCAGTAACGGTACGGAATCTAGCAATTTTCCTGAAAAGCGATTATAGGCTTACCTTCTATAACGTGGATTACAGAAAATATTGAAAATTGTGTTTTTTGAAAATGGTAATTCACTTTTAATAAAACTGGAGGATTGAAAATGTCGTTACATATATGTATACATACAGGTCTGTGAGCCATTTGTCGAAATAAAATATTTTCAAGATAACAATATGGTGCCTGTTTCAGTGTATAGGTATCTATAACTATAACCAAGGCTATTATAATTAGAGTAGATCGCAATTTTAACTAGGATTTTTTTATTCTCTCTTTTCTTTTCTTTTCATGTGGTTAGTGGCTAACCTGTTGTCAAGAGTTGTTCAAGCCGCCCGCAGGCCTTTGACATGGATTAACGACTGTTGGCAATTTGACAACAACCGGGACCGACTTTTTACGTGCCCTCCGAAGCACGGAGACGCTCAGATGATAATTCATCCACTAAGCAGTCACACATCTATTTTTTTTTAATTTAGACTGACCGCACCCAACTTTGCTGAACCTCGCTAATCGTTTACTGATCAGTGAGTGCAACTGGCTATGAGCGCCTCGGATTTTTTTATGACTTTTTTAGATTCTATACATATTTTATTACGAGTATTGGGTTTCAGGTAAAAACACGTCGGAAACAAATTTATTATGTCATATGTTTTAATTCTTCTCCCCTTAGCCTTTATTATTCCCAAGTCACTTGGGGTCGGCTTTTCTAGTCTAACCGGATTTGACTGGATATCAGTTTTTACACGAAGCGGCTGCCACCTGACCTCCGCAACCCGATGGCTAACGATACCCTGAGGCTAGACCAGTGTCAGGATATTAGTGGGTACTGACTTTCCCAATAACGTCTGCCATAGATGTTCATGGCAGCCGGGACCGACGGCTTAACGTGCTCTCCGAGGCACGGAGCAGGCGATAATTGTCAATCGATGTCATATGTTTTAATATACCTACCTAAAACAAAGCACTTTGGTACACACATAAACTCTCATAAGCCTAAATCTTTTCAGAAATTTATTATTAACTCCGTTCCAAACGTTACCCAGCTCATTAGCCGTACATTTCGAACGTCCGGATGAGATCCGGATAGGATATTGCCCGGGTAGGTACTTATGTGTACAGATTGCTTTGGAATTTAGATAATACTAGTATAAGCATGGGACTCTGCTCGGATTGAATTAGTTTGTGAGAAAAGCTGACTAGTGTAAATTGAACTCTATATGTTGTATAGGTGCTATTTAACTATCTATTTAAGGTGAGGGTCAGATGATTTGGGTGTTATAAGTAAATATTGCAATAGATATTCAGGCAGTAATTAACGAAGCGGGATTCCCCGGCTAGCACAACAGTTGAAGTGGTAACATCACTGTCATTGCGTCAAGTGTACGGTTCGATTCTCACAAGAGAAAAATAATTGGCATGTACACATCCTTATTTTGAGAATGGATTTTCTTTGTTGTTTTAATGTTTACAAAGTGTCTTGCGACACAGGAAATATCACTAGTGCGGCAGTTGCCTTTATTTAAAAACAGACAAATTAATATAAGTTTGACACATAAGCTATTATATTATAGTCGCGGCTCCACTCGCGTAAATTAAGGTTAAGTTAGATAGACAGTGTATTTTTCTGGATGCAAGGTATCTTCCTTTTCTGTTCCCCTGACAATTTGAATGCTAAATTTCATGATTCTCGGTCGAGTAGTTAAGGCGCGAAAGTGTAACAAACAAACAAACTCACATTCGCACTTATAATATTAGTAAGGATTTACACAAAATGCACTACGCCCAGAAAACTGTATGAAAATCATACATTTATTTATCTTGTACGGGTATCAAACCTGCTATATTCATCTCAGTTACAGCAGCACAACTGCACCGTAAACACTACGATAATTATGCAGTCAAGATAAACACTTTCAAGATGCCGGCAAATCTAGAATCTATTAAAGTACTCAGCGTCTAGTAAATCAAAATGAGTAATTTTCTGTTACATACATTTTCTTTACAATATATAATATATAATATACAAAAGCAGCGATAGCTCAGTGGGGAGACCAACAGACTGCAATGCAGAGGGTCTCGGGTTCGAACCCACGTCGCGCACCTCTGACTTTCGGAAGTTATATGACTTTTCAAAATTATGTGCGTATTGATTGACAATTATCGCCTGCTTCGTGCCTCGGAGAGCACGTTAAGACCTCGGACCCGGCTGCCATGAACATTTATGGCAGTCGTTATTGGGAAAGTCAGTACCCTCTAATATCCTGACACTGGTCTAGCCTTAGGGTATCGTTAGCCTTCGGGTTGCGGAGGTCAGGTGGCAGCCGCTCTGTGTAAAAACTGGTATCCAGTCAAATCCGGTTAGACCAGAAAAGCCGACCCCAAGTGACTTGGGAATAATAAAGGCTAAGAGAGAAGAAGATACATTTTCTTTACAAACTTGTTGGGAAATGTTAAAAGATAAACTTTTCATAAGACTGGCACATAATGAATGAACGTTGGATAGACAAGATTATTACTTTCTATGAAATGGAATGTCTACACAGATGGCGTAGTGGTTTCGATTCCCGCACAGTACAAAAATTTGTTATCCACAAATGGTTTATTTTCTTTTTTTTTTATAACGCCCGCACTGAGTGTAATTCCTGTGTTGCGGGGGATATTACAAACATTTAAACGACGGACACAAGTAACGACCAGACATGGAACAACCTTTAGTGGATCACACAAAGATTTGTCCCGTGTGGGATTCGAACCCACAACACCTGTCACAGTGGCAGTAGCGAGGCGATCACTTAAACCACTACGCCATCCGTGGAGTCATTTATTTGTTTCTGATCTGGGTATTCTTCGTATCCGTTGTATAAATGTTCATAAAGTTTAAGAAATCTGGATGGACACTCAGCATATACTGAGTTGGGCATAACCCACCCCAGTTCTGATTTTCAATTCCAACCACGAGTGTCGTGTCACTTGACGTCGTCGGCGACGTCCATAAATATAAAATATAACAAAGGAGAGAAAAAAAAAACAGTTAAAACTCAATGATAAAAAAAAAAGATAAAGAACAGTACTACATGATATACTCAGCCTGCAAACCATCATGGTAATATTGTCTTCTGTTTACGCGAATATTATTCATTGAAATTAAACTACTATATACGGATTTTAGCGCGTTGTTTATTTGACACTTTATTACATAATTTTGAAAATTGTTACACTACTACTACAACTATTAAACTTTACTATTTTTAAGCTAATTAAATTATTATTAAAACTATTTAGATTTAATTTAATTTTACACTTTCCCCGACGTTTCGGTTGCTTTTCAGCAGCCATGGTCACGGGGAGACTATCATGATTACCATGGTAAGTTTTATTTTATTGAATATATTAATATATATATACATATATATCTTTTCAGTTATTCTAATACTTTTTGTACTATACCTATTATTAATTTATTTCAGATTCCCCATCTCAAGTCTCAAGTTCCATCTCCACCCCAACCATCATATTTTGCATGTGTATCAAACTTAGATAATAAAATTGTCTCCGTGACACAGAAATTAATAAGAGAGCGGAAACAGTCTTTAAAAAATATGTCTGTTTCAATCACCGCCAATTTTTTACATTAAAACGGATTGTTTTTTTTCTGACTCACGATTCTTATCGAAGATCATGCACAGCTGTTGCATTCACTACCACTGGACCACGAAGGCAGTCTAAGTAACGAAGAAGAGAAGTGTTTTTTTTTGCTCGTCAATGTGACCACTAACCGCCTGATGGTAAGCAGTCGTGTGGTCTAATAGCAGTGGCCTCCACACCGTCCTCATAGCAGCCGAGGCGATGTTGAGGTCTCTACTTTGACGGCCTGAGAAGGTGCTTTTTCATGCCCCGCTTAAAGGACCCAGGATTGAAGGACAAAGGAAACACATGTGTGGCAGAAACACGTGCTAAAGAGCCTTAATTACTATTAGACCTTCGCCCCGTATTAAACTGTCCTATCGCTGGGCACGGGCCTCTTCTCAGTGTGAGAAAGGTTAGGCCATATGCTGGCCCAGGTTGGCAGACTTCACATATCTTCGAGGTTATTATGGAGAACTCTTAGACGTGCAGGTTTTCTCACGATGTTTTCCTTAACCTTTAAACAAGCGATAATTATCTATTTAATACGCACATACTTCGAAAAGTCAGAGATGCGTGCCTTGGGTTTGAACTCGAAATTTCATTTATTTATTTAATTAGAACTGTTACAATTACAACCAATTACACTAATTCAGATATTAACATACAAATTTAAGATAGCTTTTCTTAAAAAGCATTGCAAACATTCATGACGACTTTTAAGTCATCAGCAAAAATATCACAGTCCGGGTTGGCTTCCACGAGAGTATTAAGTGCGGAGAGTACACGCGGCACCGGAGATGTAGCCCGAGCCACCGTGTCGCACGTAGGCACAGCGAGCAGTCTGTGTCTTCTGGTTCGCAAAAAATTGTTCGGTACGTTAAGTCGAGCCAGATCATTATGGAGGTCTGGGGCATCAATTAGATTCATGATTGTCAGTCGAATAGTAAAGGCGTGAAAGCGAAAACAAACAGACAAACAAACTTACATTCGCATTTATAATAATATGATAATAATATAATATTCTATCACATACACACAACACCATCTAGCCCAAACTAAGCAGAGCTTGTACTATGGGTACTAGACAATGGATAAACATACATATATACTGTGTTTTTTTTTGTAAATACATACGTATTATACATAGAAACACCCAGACCAAGACAAACATCCATGTTCATGCACACAAATGTTTGACTTGTGCGGTAATCCAACCCGCGACCTCAGGCGTGGCAGTCGGTTACACTAACCACTACGCCATCGAGGCCGCCTAATATTAGAAAGGATTCTATAGTGCTTTCTTTTTATAAATCTGCATTTAAAACCTGCGTAGGCTTGCCCGCAGCTACAGTTGTAATTACTTAGTAAAATTGCATGATTTGTATGCAAGTAGTCATTTCAGATTGACGCATAGAATACTGGGGATGTCTAACATCCATGTTTGTATCGGTTATACAGTATTTTATTTACCGCATCTTTTATCCAGATTATATTGAGTTAATGCTTTGTTGGTCCCACACTTTATAATTTGCCTTCTTTTTCTTTAAATAAGTAACTCTCGAACTAGGAGTTGTTCATATATAGTCGCATCGCACAAGTCAAACATTTGTGTGCATGAACATGAACATGTCTTGGTGGTATGTATTTACAAAAAAAAAGAAAAAAAAAAAAGAAAAGAAAGAAAAAAAATTTATTTATTTGACAAAATAAAATATATAATAATAACAAGTAAAATAAAAAAAAAATTGTAATAAAATTTGCCAAATGGGACCTAGTTCAGCATATGCCAGGCTAAGGAAGCCTGGCGCTGGTTTTCAACTAGATCCCTTTAGTGACTGCACGGATGCTAATAACAATTCCCAGAAAAAAATTAATTATTATATTAATTTTTTTCTGGATATTATTATATAAATTAATTAACAATATTTTTGCCGAAACAGAAGGTTTTGTCTTTGCAATAGTGGACGAAGTTGTTATGACGAATAACTACCGACGGCATATCCTGAAAGATGGAACGGTCGACATAATATGTCGGGCGTGTCACCAGCCCGGTGAATCTCTCAGGTATGTTGTCTCTGGGTGTTCTCGTCTAGCCAACGGCGAATATTTGCACAGACACAACCGACACCAACAACCACGACCACAACAAGTGGCCAGGATCATTCATCAGCAACTTGTATACGAGCCGCCGGCCCACAACAGGTTAAAGTACAATCTTGTGGATTCAGAGATGCCGTACTATGTGCCCGATCCAGTTCTCGAGAATGGTCATGTCACTATGTACTAGGATCGATCTATTACACAGCGGAGAGGGTCAGGGAGAACAACCTCCTCGCTGACCCTCTCCGACGCAGACGGACAGGAGCGAGAAGGAGGCGATTTGCCCGCCTTTGCTCCTGTATAGTGGGGTCACTGGTACAAAGTCGGGGGACTCTCTACCGGCTTGCACGGCCCCACACGTCTGAGGGATGGCCTTGGTGAGCAAGGCCTTCCCTCCACAGGTGCTGAGGCCCGGTCACCATCAGCCGGGCCAACCGCCGGGGCGGGATGGTGAATGCTAACGCGACCCCATCCCGCCCCACTCCGTTGGCGGAGGGACTGCTCACTCCAGGTTTTTAGTGTGCATACCGACCCCCTTCAGGGACGGAGAGTCTCACATAACCACCCTTCCCCCCCCGGGGGAGAGGGTATCAATAAAGGATTTTCCTGGGTCAAAATTGAAAAAGATAAATAAATTAAATATCTGGACTTGGCTCGCGTGGTTGTCGACATGTGGGATGTGGGCTCAGCGATCATTGTATCGATAGTCGTTTCGGTAAACGGGTTAATTGCCAAGAGCCTCGACCACCATCTTAAGAGGCTCGCGTTAAATGGCTGGGTCAAGTCCTCGATTCAGAAGGCAGTATTGCTCGACACGGCGCGCATAGTGCGGAGGTTCCTTTCTCTGGAGCCCTAACCACCGATAGCTTGGTCCCTGCACCCGCCACCGGTGGGTTTCCGTGGATCTATTTTATATGTTATATTTTTTTATATATAATGTAAAATATAATTACGAGAAATTATTAAAATAAATGGAATAATAATAATAATAATATACTATCACATACACACAACATCATCTAACCCAAACTTAGCAGAGCTTGTACTATAGGTACTAGACAATGGATAACATACATATATACTAAATTGGTAGAGATGTTTAGGTAATATGAAAATTGCATTCGCTACAATTAATTTAGTAGAGTCATTGAAGGTAATATATGGAATTCAGATTTTGTATGAATATTATGAAACTATAATTTTGCTTTCCTCTAAAGGTTTACCAGTAGTTTCGATTACTATTATATCATTATACCATCCTGGTAAGGTAAAATGCTTGTGTTAATCGGGAGTGAAGTACAATAGTTAGGATTTGACAAGCCCACAGTCTTTCGATCGCTAGTCCTATCGATTGGGATATAGCAATATATAAATTTTATACCTGATATTTTTAGGACTCACGTTGTAGGTGATAAGTCAACCAAGAACCTAAATACAACTGGTGACATACGCGTATTCTACACTCTTGTCCAACCCTTTAGTAAAATATCTATATTAATAATATAAAGAGGAAAGATTAGATTTTTGTTTGTTTGTAAAGATTGTCAAAAACTGAACAACCGATTTAAAAAAATCTTTTACCGTCATATAATATCAGCCCTGTATTAAACTGTCCCACTGCTGGGCACGGGCCTCTTTTCAGTATGAGAAGGGTTAGTCCATAGTCCACCACGCTGGCCCAGTGCGGGTTGGCAGTCCTCATATATCTTTAAGAACATTATTAAGAACTCTTAGACATGCAGGTTTACTCACGATGTTTTCCTTCACCGTTAAAGCAAGCGATGGCAGTCCAACGGTCTCCAACTAGGCTATCGATTACCATTAGAAAGCTGTTTTATCACCGAGTAAATATAAAAATAAATTAAAAAAGTACTGGACACGTAACTTAACCTACTTTTATGCAAGCCAAGCCGCGAGTAAAAGCTAGTTGCATAATAAAACGCATACAACCTCCAACACTGATCACCCCCTAATAGCATTGCAAATCAACCCACACATACAAATTACAAAAATGAAAGGAAAAATACCCTTTGCGATCGGTACAAATCCCTTTTTATTGCGTTACTGATCCCTAATAATCCCTGATGTACGTACGTTCAATTTGCGAGGGTGGCTGTCGCTTTAATTGAATTGCACTAATTATGGGCCAGCCAATATGTGACGGCTGATAGGGATTCGGTTATTTTGTTAAAGGGATACATTGCAATGAATGGAAATCAAGGATTGCGACAAAAAGTAAAGATCACATCACGCTGATGATACTGAATGTAAGGCAGAGATGTGTAATTCACCAGTATTTTTAAGGAGAGATACACGACACGATAATTAGGATTCAATTTTGTCCGTGGATTTTGTCCGTGGTTTTGCTCGCAATAATGATGGAACAGTACTTTTTTCTGGACAAAAGGTACCCTATGTCCTTTTCTATAACCCTGACAACATGAGTGTTACTAATGAACATACAAACCCATATTTACATTTATATTATTAGTTAGGATAAATACGAATGTGAGATTGTTTGTTTGTGACGATTTCTTGCCTTAACTACTTGACCGATTATCACAAAATTTCGTAAACACGTTTTCAGGGGAACAAAAAGCATATAAGGTACCATGCATCTAGATAAAGTACTGTTCTCAAGTAAAGCCGCATGCAAAATTTTAAACATAATAAATGTTATACTTTGTGACGACTTTATTCGTTTGTTACTCAATTACTCGCAAACACGTACAACAGATTTGAATACAACTAAGCATACAGCTAGACCATATTCTGGATTAAGAGATAGGATACATTTTGTCTCGATAATATGGTCCTGTGGGATCCAAACGTAGTTGGTAATCCAGTTAATAAATAAAAACGCTTACATTGTTACATTTGCCAGATGTGTATGGAAAAACAGTAACCACTATAATATAGAACAAAATATAATGTTGCATATGTTTTTCGGAGAACAGAAAAGATCCCCAAATCAGCAATTGCTCCAACAACTGAATGTTGGGACGAAGCTTTTTTATTTTGAGTAAATTTTTACTAATCCAAATTTTCGGATAAGCGTTCTTACACACGCCTCTTTTCTAGCGGGCTTATCAAACAAGGCGTAATACCATAGCTTTATGAATCATACAAAAATAATGTTTCTATATTAATATTATGAAGAGTGGAGATTTGATATCTATTTTGTTTGTTTATTTGTAACTAAGGATTTAACTTCAAAACCAAGTCAACCAGTTTTTAAAATGACCGGTTAACATTGCCTTTATTTTATCTAAAAATTAGTTCTGTTACTAACATAACCCAACTTTTTTTTTTGACGCATAGCGATGTGCAAATCGCGTTCCCCATCGCTGGTTTTGGGGCGGGCGATGGGGATATGTCGGGATCCAGCCTATAAGATGGAAATTTGGGCTGAACCGACTAAAACCACCGCGGTGATCCTCACACCTTTATGGCGGGGCCGCGAATCGCGACCTCGTCAAAGGTTTGACCCGCCGATGGACGTGGCGGGTCCCACACAATGATGACGGCTGCCATGAACATCTATGGTAGTCGTTATTGGGAAGTCAGTGCCCTATAATATCCTAACACTGGTCTAGCCTTAGGGTATCGTTAGCTTTCGGGTTACGGAGGTCAGGTGGCAGCCGCTCCGTGTAAAAACTGATATCCAGTCAAGTCCGGCTAGACCAGAAAAGCCGATCTCAAGTGACTTGGGAATAATAAAGGATAGGGAGAAGAATATAATGACTAATTAAAATGCTTTGGCATGTCTTCTTACCGAACAAAAAACAAGTACTCACTCAAAAACTTTCACGTTTATAAGTGTTACTTTAGGAACTAAATTAACAAATAATTTTGGACTTTGACTTTCTCAAGGCGATTAAGGTACCAGAGGTTGTTACTCGCGTATTGTCAACCTCTCAACGAAATCCTAAATATATTCTTGTAAAAGTACTGCTGAGAACGCCGTGTCCATTTTCTCGTATTCTTCGTATTTTTCATGCTTAAAATAAAAGCATAATACTTATAAATTCTTGTAATATATTAACGGCTTGTAACAAAAATGTACTTTTTGACTTAAATTCTATTTCTCTATAGCGCTGCTCTCAAAAATCCAAAATGTACGCCATCAAAAATGGTTTTATACCAAGTTGCTGACAAGCTTATAGCTTGCCTGATGGTGCGCTGTTTCTGATATAAGGTCTATGGTCGCTACGGTCAAGTTTTCGGAAAAAGCATTTCCTGTACATGTCCAGGCCTCAAGTAATGCCCTTTACTGATAATATGTAGCGTTTTAAGAGCTTGAACCCCTACTGGCTGCAGGAATACAATACTAGATTGATGAGCCGTGGTATTTAGAAAGAAGGAAGTATTAACCACCTGGAACTCTGCCGCAAAACACTTAAGCAGAGTCTAACTCTCATGACTCTCTCGTTTTATTTCCAGCGACCAACCCACCATACAAAGTTGGCACGCCTTGGCGGTTTTAGTCAGTAAGCCCGAAGTCTCAGGCAAGCCCGACATAATCCTTTCGCCTCCCCTTGCACACATCAGGATACATCACCACGTTAATAAAAAGGAAACCATAAAAACGGTTCTGACTCTTTGATTGACTTTTGATTTATTATCAAACCACAGCAGCGTATAACAACGAAACGCATAGTTTTGACATGCCTAGACAGAAAAAACCACAACACTATCAACAATTGTCGGCCTCGATGGCGAGTGGTTAGTGTAACCGACTGCCACGCCTGAGGTCGCGGGTTCGATCCCCGCACAAGTCAAACATTTGTGTGCAGGAACATGGATGTTTGTCTTGGTCTGGGTGTTACTATGTATAATATGTATGTATTTACAAAAAAAAGTATATATGTATGTTTATCCATTGTCTAGTACCCATAGTACAAGCTCTGCTTAGTTTGGGCTAGACGGTGTTGTGTGTATGTGGTAGTATATTATATATTATATTATTATAATTCTATAAAATCATGCACATTAATTTCAACCTGATTATTTAACTCTATCGATACATAATCATAAATGTATTGCATCTGGACGTCGGCATCCATACGATATGTAAGTAATTATTAAGGTACAGATTGCAGACATTAGTACTGATGCCTATGGGTACCGATAAGGGCATGAGGTTCCTCTCACCCTTAAAAGTACTGTTTTTTGGCGAGCGAAGCAGAAGGCAACATTTAGCACCGAGAAGTTCTTACTGGTTTTAGGTATTTTATTATAAATTACTTTAAAAACCATCAAAAATGATTTTGCGCATAAGTGCAGTTTTTATGATATGTGAAAAAATCTTCATATTATTACGTCCGTTTCTACTCAGTTTATTTAATTAAATATGCATGTTACAAAATTTTGTGAAAATGCAAAAAATAACGCGTCATATAGAAGTAAAATTATATTCTACAAGCTTCTGACTGCATGCCCGCTCGCATCAATCCACGGGAACGCAAAGTGTAACTCTTGTGTTAATTCAGTACTTAAATGGTCTATCTGTATGCAAGTTTCTCTCGAATGGGTTTAATAGTGGATAAACATACATATACACACGTTTTTTTTGGTAAATACGTACATATTATACATAGAAACACCCAGACCAAGATAAACATGAATGTTCATGCACACAAATGTTTAACTTGTGCGGGAATCAAACCCGCGATCTCAGGCGTTGCAGTCGGTTACACTAACCACTACGCCATCGAGTTGTCATCTACACCCTCTATATTGAAATTCCGATACAATAACCATTACGCTTCCACCGTTTAATACAAATAAATGATTTCCTTTCACAAATGGGGATGAATGCTTACTTTTGTCAAAACGCTTTTTTGTTCGAATCCTTATTATTGTTATAAATGGGAAGTCGTGATTGTTTGTTTGTGCTTCTTCACTTTGTAGAGAAACACTGTAATGACGGGATTTGTTAAATGAGGATATCTTAAGAACACAAAACATAGACGAGTTTGTGCTTCTGAAACATTTTGTGTTCCTTTTAAATAATACTCTTGTAAGGGTAGAGCTCTAAACCTATGATTAATGTGCTACAAAGATATTGGTGACTATATTATCTAAATTTAATCTTCAAATATAAATGGTAGGAATAAATAGGTCCGTTGGTCTCCCCACTGAGCAACGGTAGCTCAGTGGGGAGACTAACAGACTGCAATGCAGTGGGTCTCAGGTTCGAACCCACGTCGCGCACCTCTGACTTTCGGAAGTTATATGACTTTTCGAAATTATGTGCGTATTGATTTAATAATAACTTGACAATGATTATCGCCTGCTCCGTGCCTCGGAGAGCACGTTAAGCCGTCGGTCCCGGCTGCCATGAACATCTGTGACAGTCGTTATTGGGAGAGTGTCGACACAAAAGATCCCACAGGGTCGAAGTGTCGCCGGTCTGTACTGACTGGCCCCCACATAAGATAGTATATATTATTATATCACGATTAGGTATCTTTGATCCTAAATCAATAAACAGTCATAGAGTTAGGCCTTGCTTAAGCGTTATGCCGCAGAGCTTCAGCTGGTTAATGAAATGAAAGTTTATTCGCATAAGACATGATTACAGAGGATGTTACAAGGTTAAGGTACATCATATCTCGCCTTTAGTAGGCATAAGAATGTTGTTACATAGTACGAAAATTTATTCATTATTATAAACAAATGTCAATTATCAATAGTCAAAATAATTATAGAAATGCGAAATGAATAAATAATATCATAATACTGTATAAAGAATATTATAAAAATTGTCAATTGCCAGTTTAATAATTACTAAATGTCAAGATATATTAAATTTAATTACATTTTAAAATTTAATACTTTCTGCTTACTAAATATAGCTCCAGCTCAAGAATAGTGTTGTATACCTGCAGTCAGTAGGGTTTGAAGCTCTTTAGGCGCTGCGTCCTGTCAGTAAAGGTCTATATTTGTGTTAAGTAGGTAAAATGCCCAGAAGATTGGCAACATTGCCACGATGAATGGCAATGCTGATACTTTCAGCCTTTGATAACACATTAATCATATGTTTAGAGGCAAAAGAAAGAAAAAAAGAAAGTTACAATTATTATTAGTAGTTAAGTACATTCTACAAATAATACAACAAATTAAATCTAAATATATTTATTTTATAGTAAAAAAAGAAAGGAATCATTCTTTATTGCTACAAAGAAATATGACTACATATTTTTTACATAATATTGTCTTCTATTTACGCGAATATTATTCATTGAAATTAAACTGCTATATACGGATTTTATCGCGTTGTTAATTTGACACTTTATTACAAAATTTTGAAAATCACTGACAAGATTGGCTAAGTCTTGAAGCGAGCTTCAATCAACACATACTTCAAGCCGCCAACGAAGATAAGTCAATTTTTACCATCCGTCAAGTGCCAACTACCTTTACATGATGCAGGGGTCTATAAAATAGATTGTGACTGCGGACTCTCATACATTGGTCAAACCAAGAGAAACATAGGCACCCGCATAAAAGAACACATAGCTGATGTAAAACACCAACGCTCGTTGAAGTCTGCTGTGTGTGAACATGTGCAACAGGGGACCAACCACTACCTGAGATTTGACAAACCACAGATTCTCGCTAAAGAACACCGATTCCTACCAAGGACGCTTCGCGAGGCTATTCATATAATATTAGGATAAATAAGTCTTGAATTGAAATCAAAAAACATCCTAATTTTAATAGAGAAGATGGTTGGAATGTACCACCAGCTTGGGATCCAGTAATAAAAATAGTCAAACCCAAGAAGAAGCAAACCACAGCTAGACTTCATGATACTTTGAGCTCATTCTGCGTAAATAGAAACTACTATATACTGGGTACTTTGAAATAACTACACTGGAACATTGAGACAACTGCCATCTTAGTCTCCCCGTGACCATGGCTGCTGAAAAGCAACCGAAACGTCGGGGAAAGTGTAAAAATAAATTAAATCTAAATAGTTTAATAATAATTTAATTAGCTTAAAAATTAGTAAAGTTTAATAGTAGCAGTAGTGTAACAATTTTCAAAATTTTGTAATAAAGTGTCAAATAAACAACGCGATAAAATCCGTATATAGCAGTTTAATTTCAATACATAATTTTTCATATAAAATATGGACAGAATAAAAAAAAGACATTTAAATAAATAGTTTATAAGTAAAAAGTACATAATTATAATGCTATTGTGGCAACAAATGGTCTCCATTCAGCATTGATGTTGCAATAAAACTGACGTGATATCGCAACGCTGATTTTCAATGGAGACCACCCCGTTACGCACAGACATCAAGCCAGCTGCAAGTAACTTTTATTTACCAAATAGTTTTGGATAGAATGAAGAAAGTAGATCCTTAGTAATATTATAAATGCGAAAGTAAGTTTTTTTGTTTGTTACACTTTTATATGTTAACTACTCGACCGATCATCATAAAATTTCGCATACAAGCTGTCAGGGGAACAAAAATGAATATAGGATACCTTTCATCCAGAAAACAGTCCTGTTACTAACCTACATTTACGCGAAAAATCTAATGTAAACATAAAACCGTTCGCATATGTAACTTTCCCAAATTACAACACGATGGTTGTTCAATAGTCCCGATGGTATTGAGGGCCTATTTGCAAGGGTCTGAATCAATATAGAGAGGTACCCTATTTAAGTAGATTGCTCAATCGTAACCAAGTTATAGGTAAGTCTTAGTAAGCAAATAATATAAGGCTATTCAGTTGTATCATAGTTTTGTTTAATTTAGAAAACCTTTCTGTGTATTCGTATATCATGTAGACATAGGCCTGTTATCCAAAGTGGTGAGCAGCGATTATGGATTGACACATAGAATTCCTAATCCTAACTAATATTATAAATGCGAATGTTAATTTGTTTGTTTGTTACGATCTCACGCTTTAACTACTCAACCGATCATAATGAAATTTCGAATTCATCCAGAAACAAGTAAGAAACGGCCATGAATTGCCGAAAATCTTAGAGTTCCAAAAAAATTGTATTACGTGACCTTGGTCAGAGGTCAAAGGTCATATTCATTTCGGGGCTATATCGACTATGCTGAGTCGAATGGCGTTGACCGCGAGTCTCTAGCTCTTACGGTTCTTGAGTTGAAAGATGGTATCACGTGACCTTGAGGTTAGAGGTCGAAGGTCATAGTCATTCCGGGTATATTGACTATGTTGAGTCGAATGGCGTTAACCGCGAGTCTCTAGCTCTTACGGTTCTTGAGTTGAAAGTTGTATAACAGACGGACGGACGGACGGACGGACAAAGCTGTTGTATAAGAGTTTTTTTTAACTCTAAAAAGTGCTGTTGCTAATCTAACCTAACCTACATTTACGCGAGTGAAACTGCGGGCAAAATCTAGTATTTTTATACAGGTAATGCGATCTTAAGCTTTGCATATTTTCTACAGGTGAAGCCTAGGCGACAACTAGTAACAAAAGTTATTATATTATAATTTTGGATCATTTTATAGGTACTGTAATTATATGTTGGTTTGTATAATTAAGTACAATTTTAGGTAGATATATTATTAGTACACTAAATGAGCTTAAATATTTATTCTTATATTAAAAAAAGAAAATAATTATTATAAAAATATAATAAAAAAGGCGTCGTAGAATTCGTTAGCAAGTAGGCTGTCAACTGCCCAAAATGCTGGTAGCGTTGCAATTCAACGTGGTTTCTTTGCTAAAAAAGGCATATATACATATATATATACTAGATGTGCCCGGGGTTTCACCCGCATTTATGATTACTGCGCCGCCCCCGTGAGTCGTTGCGCGATGATATATAGCCTATAGCATTCCTCGATAAATGAGCTATCCAACACTAAAATATTTTTCAATTCGGACCAGTAGTTCCTGAGATTAGCGCGTTCAAACAAACAAACTCTTCAGTTTTATAATATTATTAGTATAAATTATATTATAACCTATTACATAGTTTGGTACTCATGTCTTCTTTGACATTTATTATGAACTAGCTTTTGCCCGCGGCTTCCCTCGCATAAAAGTAGGTTAGCTTAGGTTTGTCTATTATCCCCCATTGGATGAGAGAGGGAACACCCCAGGTTTTTTAGTGGGTATACCAGCACTTCATGCTGGGAGTCCCACACACCCTCGCCGGTGCCGTCCCTTAGCCGGCGGGCAGTGCATCAAGAATGGGAACAAAAAAACAAAAAAAAGAAGTATTGTCTATTATTATAAACTGTCCAACTGCTTAGCACGGGTCCCTTCTAACCATGAAAAGGATTTGGCCACAGTCCACCACGCTGGCCCACTGGCCCAGTGCGGGTTGGCAAATTTCACAATTCTTTAAGATCATTAAAGAAAACTGTCAAATATGCAGGGTTCCCTTCAATGCTTTTGCTTCACCGTTAAAACTAGCGACAATTAACTATTTAATACGTACATAACTTCGAATCGTTAGACCTCATACATTACAGAACAGACTGATAGTTATCAAAATTTATTTTTATCCAGGAATCGAACGAGTAACTACCCTCATGTTTAAACCATTAGACCAACAATTCTACTCTTTTGATCTGTCATGCATCGACACAGGGAAGAAAGAGCTAAATCGTTATATCTTTGATCATATATCAAAAGATTATATGCATGAATGGTTAAAATATATCATGTTTTGGTTTGCCGAAGGAGAAGGAGGGATCCGGCAGGCTTACATACAACATAGAACACTTGTATGCATGCTTCTATATATTAAAGAACCAGCATCAGCATAACTGAGAGTCATATCTTATCTTATCTTTAATCTTTCTTTTTAAAAGATTCCACTCTCGCACTAGGAATTATACATGTCTGTATCGCGGGGAAACGTAGTCGGATCACACAATTTTCGTGTGAGGGTCGAACCCAATAAAATATTGGGTAGCCAGTGGGCAGTTGAAGGGTCCAATTAAACCAATATGCTATCGTACCATGCAGATATTTATACCAGTTTTTAATACCTCACATACACCAAACACCATCTAGCCCAAACTAAGCAGAGCTTGTACTATGGGTACTAGACAATTGATAAACATACATACATATTTTTTTTTTGTAAATACATACATATTATACATAGAATAACCCAGACCAAGACTAACATCCATGTTCATGTACACAAATGTTTGACTTGTGCGGGAATCGAACCCACGACCTCAATAAAGCTTATATAAATCGAGTAACCATGTTCTTTATTTAAATTATCGTCTGAATATGGTCACGAGTTGATTTTATTATGAGCTGGCCGCTCGTATTTACCATTATCTGTAAGGCAACAAAATGTTAAGGTATAACATGTTGCCGTCTTACAGATTGAACCCAAAATAATTGGCGTTATACAACTAGCTCATACTACCAAAGCCCACCTAAGAGATATTGCCAAAGGTAAAAGCTTTTTTAGCATAGGTTATCATCAACTGAATCTTAGGTATGTTAGACGTTGGGGGGGCCTGCTATGGATGAATCCTTCAAGAGCTCCCAACTGGCCCCCCCTATTGGATGAGAGAGGGAACACCCCAGGTTTTTTAGTGGGTATACCAGCACGTCTTGCTGGGAGTCCCACACTCCCCCGCCGGTGCCGTCCCCTAGCCGGCGGGCAGTGCACGAAGCATTTTTACTGGGAAACAAAAAAAAAATGGTATGTTAGACGTCTACTAACTAAAACACGGATGTACCGTGTTTTTCTTTTGCCTTTTGTACTCTGCAATCACGGGATTCTTTCCGAATTGCTTCGTGATTCCAGTAATTGTAGATGCTTCAAACATTTGTCCTGTGAGGCGAACCTAACAGCTCTTAGCATGCTGGCAGGAGCGAGTTGACCACTTAATCCAAAGCTTCATTTGTGTAATCAATATGACTTTAACTGCACTGATGGTGTAGTGGTGGTTTGAAATGTCGCCTAGTCACTACCACCACGCCGAGTGCAGCAGATCAGATTTCCATACGGGACAAACATTTTCTACATGAATGGGCCGGCTCGACCGGGTAAGGACTACCTTATCACAGAATATCGAGGTGAAATAGCAGTATTCCTACTGTTGTGTTTAGTTAGGTGAGTGAGAGTGCCGGAGGCCCAATCACCCTCTTTCCCACTTTCCGCTCCTCCTCCTTCCTACTTTCTTTCTCTTCTTTCTTGCCTAAAGGGCGGCAACTCGCAAGTTATGTCTCTGGTGTTGCAGGCGTCCATAGGTTACGGTGACCACTTACCATCAGGTGGGCCGAATGCTTGTTTGGTTTTAGTTGGAAATAAAATTAAAAAACCCTGGGTGTTCTTTGTGTCCGTTGTTTGAATGTTAAGTAGATTCCCCACGACACAGGAACTATTCCTAGTCCACGGCAGTTGTATTTTACAGAAAAAGTAAACATAAAGAATATGGAAAACAACACACATTACTCAGTGGGATGCCAAATTAATACCTTATCCTATTTTCCGAGTGTTACATTTAGAAGTTTCTGGCAAAGTCGAAGATTTTCAAGCAGATATTTCTCTTTTTAATGGTGCCATAAATCGTTAATAATTAACATTTTTACTACTTAGTTTTAATTTATGTATTTTTATCTTACGGAAAGAGAGAAATAGTGCTTCTTTTGACTGTAAGTTAGTTAGTACGACTACAATGAAGATAAAATAACAGCATGGTAGTTTCTAGAAAATACTATAATGACAAGGAATAGTATCCACAAAGTAAAAGCAATGGCTTAAGTGCACCAGTGCAATTTCAGTACGTAAAAACATTGTGAATTCGACCCCCATAATGGATAAGTAGAGACCAGTTTTGAGCAGACATAAGCCAATGCGCTGTCTATGCAGACTGTGTCTTTTAATAGAAGAACTGCACAATTTTGTCATACACTACGAATAAAAACACTATACGACAAAAAATATATGTTGTATGCTACATTGTTTATTAAGTTTTGTTAATTCGGGAAGTCACCATTTACAGATCGCAGCGTTTGTGCTTTCAGCTAAAATTGTTTTGGTGGTGGCAAAGAAATATAACCAAGTCCATGAACGGTGGTTACTGCCAATTTTAGGAGGTCCACCGGCTTGTATCCCACCATCAGCAATAAAGAAAATAGTGTGGAAGTACCAGGCTTTGAACGCATGAAGCCTTTTTTTTGACCCAGCTGACCGATTATCGACAACTATTATACGCGGCTCTATCGCATACTGACATATACATACAAACCTATTGCGTCAGCAGTATGCCTATAATCCTAATGAATATATTCATGAATTGGTATAGCTAATACCTAATCACGTCACAATTAATGTATTCGATGAAATGTCTCAAAAGTTTCTATTCAATCGTATCAAATGATTCGAATAAAATCCAACACTATTTTCTAAATAACCCAGTTGTTTTTAACCAGTGAGCTAACTTCTAATTAATTAAGGCTAAAAGTAATCGCAACAAGACTAAAATGTTTGCTCGAACGTTTAACTGTATGTACTTTAGGCAATCAATACGCAAAATACCAGTATAACTTGATCCGTCGCCTTAATCGCTTCTTTATAAAATGTTCCCAAATTAACTCGTGCGATACTTCAAGCAGATCAAATTACAGTGGTTGGACAAATTAGGTGATTGGAATAAGACCGATTACTTTAGGGGCAGCTATTAGTTTACGGCTGTGTACAGACTGTATTAAAGCGAGCAAAAAGATTAAAAGCGAGGCTTAAAGAATGTAGAGATGACGAAATGCGAGCTAACACTTAAGAGCCTTTACTTGCTTTGAACTATACTTGAATGCTACGATGGGACAGTTTAGATTAAAGTTTTTGGGGCATTAAGCAATGCTTTACTCGTATTGAGAATAGTCCGATGGGTTGAAGAGTGTGCTTACTCTTTTATAGGAATAATACCGATGAAATTGGACAAATTCAAGAAACATTTTGACTTTAATAAGTGTTACTTTGTAACCTAAATGATATCCAAATGAAGAACCGGATGATAACAGCAGCGATAGCTCAGTGAGGAGACCAACAGACTGCAATGCAGTGGGTCTCGGGTTCGAACTCACGTCGCGCACCTCTGACTTTCGGAAGTTATATGACTTTTCGAAATTATGTGCGTATTGATTGACAATTATCGCCTGCTCCGTGCCTCGGAGAGCACGTTAAGCTGTCGGTCCCGGTTGCCATGAACATCTATGGCATTCGTTATTGGGAAGTCAGTGCCCTTTACTATTCTGACACTGGTCTAGCCTAAGGGTATCGTTAGCCTTCGGGTTGCGGAGGTCAGGTGGCAGCCGCTCCGTGTTAAAACTGATATCCAGTCAAATCCGGTTAGACCAGAAAAGCCGACCCCAAGTGACTTGGGAATAATAAAGGCTAAGAGAGAAGAGAGAAGACTTACTATATATATTGTAAGAGACTTTTATGTTTTATTTTATCTTCGTGCTTACGAATACAATTAATAATATGTATACATAAAAAATACCACACCACATCTCCAACTCAAGATTTTTTTACCATATGTACAATATTGCTGTGTTCACTCAAATTGGATCTTCCAGACTTATTGTACCTGCAGTTGCAACCTACCTTAGATGATTTTACGATGGCTTAGGTTACCGTAACCATTCACAATCTATCTGGATAGACAGTTCTGTACAACGCAGAGAAATCGATCGAGCATAGAATATCAATCTGAAGTTACGCTCGCTTGCTCGCTTCTGTATATTGTGCACTAAGCTTAACTTGCAAGAAGTATCGATTGGATAGAACGTAATTTATACGGATCGGGATTATGAGTGATTTTCGTGTCCGGATTTAGTAATGATGCCTTAGAGAGTTACTTTGGAAAACTATTCGGAGAAGATCCACCAGTACTACTCTTGTGTTTAGTTTTATGACATGACTTTGTACATGCTTGCACGTTGCCTGAGGATTAAGTACATGGCTGAAGTGTATACATTCGATTTCTTTTTAAGTTTATGTTCTATGTTATAGCGGTAAGTCTGCTATGGCGTGATAGCTTTTAACTATGGTTTTACTCGCGGTTTCCGAAGGAAAATTAGGATCTCACAAAAATAATATATGTATTTCTGAGTTTAAAAAGGATATGTTCTTAAAGTATGTACCTATATGTAAAAAATCTTGGGGATCCGTTGTTTAAATGCGTGAAGCGAGGAAAAAACCAATAAACAGCCTCACGATTTTATAATATTAGTATGTATTTATGTATCTTAAGGGGGCCAGTCAGTGCAGACCGGCGACACTTCAACCCAGTGGGATCTTTTGTGTCGACACTCTCCCAATAACGACTGCCATAGATGTTCATGGCAGCCGGGACCGACGGCTTAACGTACTCTCCGAGGCACGGAACAGGCGATAATTATCAATCAATACGCACATCATTTAGTAAAGTCATATAACTTTCGAAAGTCAGAGGTGCGCGACGTGGGATCGGACCCGAGACCCTCTGCATTGCAGTGTGTTGTTCTCCCCACTGAGCTATCGCTGCTTACATAATATTTGTAAGTATTACGAGGAGCAACTACTTAGTGCTTAGTTTTAGTTAGTCAATCACGCGTAAGCCTTTGAATGTCTATAGTTGTTGAGAGCTGGAACAAAGTTGTTACTGGTAAAATAGATTATTTATTTATTAATGACCACCAGCGATTACAACAACAATACAATAAAAAGTATAATGTGAGGCTTGTGTCAGTTGCGTAACCTTTTAAGGCGGTCGAAAAAACAGTTTAAATGAAATATTGCATACAAATCAAAACTATTAAATTAATATCAATATCATGTATAAACAAATAATTCACATTACAATACATAAACGATAAAATTGACAAATTTTAGAAAGTGTAAGGTGAGAATAAATTTATATTTACATAAAATATATCAAAAACTGCCATTAATTAATTATTAGTTTGGTGTTGATTGTGATTGTATTCCAAAATAAAAAGGGGCCTTTTCTTTTCGCTTATTAAATAATATGACGCCTGCGCTAAGAATAATTATTATTCTCGCATCGGGCACTTTGCAAACATTCAAACAACGGCTACAAAGAATACCCAGTTTCGGAATGCCTATTTGTGCATCACACAAATATTTCTCCTGTGTGACGATCGAACCCATAACACTAGGCGCGAGACAGTGGCGACGCGACCATCTATGCAGTCGCTATATTGTGTTTAATTAACCAGTGGGAATTTATCCATGTAGAATAAATTGTTAATTTTCGCAGGAATGTGCGGACGAAACCGCAGGCAGTAGCTAGTACCCTATAAGCATTCAAAACTACCACCAACTATGATGTTATGTAAGTATCTTATTCACCAATATTTGGTTGCTTTAATTCGGCTCAAAAGATACATTATGTAAAAAATTGTGGCACGACGATACGTGCTGATATGAATGGTATCTAAATCCGTACATGTTACTTATTCAAGCAAAACTGGATGTAAAATTATTTTTATAAATAATTCGCGACATGAATTTTATGTATTCTATGTCCTCATACTAGCATCGCATTATTAACTTATGAAATACTAGATAGTCAACGTGACTTCGTCCGCGTAAAACATAGTATTTACGACACGAAGAAAGCACTTAAAAAAAAATAACAACGTAATGATAGGATTTCTCTCAGCTACTTTTTATCATCTAATTTTCTCCCGCGGACACTCAGGTTGTGGAATGAACTCCCTGCCCAGGTTTTCCCACAAGACTACAGTAAGAGGTTCTTCAAAAAGGTTTTTACAAGATCGGCAACGCGCAAGTAATGCTTCTGGTGTTGCAGGCGTCCAAAGGCTACATTGACCACTTACCATCAGATGGGCCGAATGCTTGTTTGCCACTATAGTAGAATTTAAAAAAATTAGTACACATTGAGTTAACCTATTGAGTTGCAGCGTCAAACCGGCAGCCAGACGCAATTTACTATTTAACATGTTCTACATACAAAAAGAGATATTTCAACTAAATTGTTTGTAACGATCCTTGAAATAAAGCTTCTCTGACACATCTGATCGAAACGTAAGAGCGCTAAAATTAAGCAGCATTGAGAGATCAATACACATAAAGTTAAAGTTAATAATAAGAAACACCACCAGCGCCAGTATTTATTGTTCAAAAAGTTAAGTTACAGTTTAATGTCGTAGACCCTACATTAGGAGTCCCTGTACCATGGGATTAGAGTCTCTTACAATTCGAGACACATTTATTTTAAAGAAACAAATTTATCTGTTCCGTATTTCATATAATTCAGGAGAGAAGAAGAAATGAATAAGAAAAAATAATGAACAACAATGCCTAATGTTTTTCTACTCAAACGTATCGTTGCAGTAAGTGCATAGTTCAATATAAGTGGTATAGAGAGCATGCACTCTCACTCTGGCTACTTCTCTTCTACTTCTCTTGTAGTGGTTTTAGTGGGTGCCTCGCAACTACCACTGCGTAAAGGGTTCGATCCCTAAACGGGACAAAAAGTCTTTCGTATCGTTGTGTTGGAATCAATCAATCATTTCTTAAAGCGGGAGCTGTCTTTCTTAAACAAAAACACTCCGTCTCGAAGATGCCAGTAGAAGAAAGGAGTGCCGGAAGACGGCATTAGGTTCACAAGTAGTACCAGAATAATTGGAGAAATACTCTATCATACACTTCTGCCTTCTCTTTCGAGATCACAGACGTAAGGCTATGACACGTATGTATATAGTAAGAAGCCATGAATTGATACCAATATTTACAAACGTTTCCCTACAAAATGATATTGGTTAAAAGACCTTGTATTTTGGCAGTACACAAAATTGTCGTAGTTTCGGACAATATCGTGTTCTCTGAAAACCGATATGAGGTTTACTCTACCGTCAGTAACAGTGAGTAAACAATATTGTTTTAGTGTTGAATAAATGTTTGCACAGGGAAATATTATTGTGGACTTAAGTTGCTACCTCTTAAGTCTCGTGGAAAAAGTGTGCGTTAGTTTGCTAATTGTTTTAAATTCGATTCCGGGTTTAGACAAAGTGTTAGTGTTTTTTTATTAATATGTGTGCAGTTAAACGCTAAAATAAGGCTTGCTTTTTATTACATGGGAACTAGGATTACATTAAAAATCATAACTCATATACAAGTAATGAAAAACTAAATTTCAAAACTCTAAACTACACTTGATTTAATGTAATACAGCTCTGCCAACCCCTTCAAAAATATTCAGGCGAGGCCAAGTTCTATGTAATATCAATATTTAAGTTAATAACATAAGCTTGATGAAATACAAAATTGATAAACAGGCTGCGTACGCTTTAACTATTTGTAATAAATCTAAAAAAGTTAATCTTCTTCTTGTCGTGTGGTTAGTGGCCAACCTGTTATGAAGAGTTGTTCAAACCGCCCGTAGGCCTCTGATACGGCTTAACGACTGCTGTCAATTTGACAACAACCGGGACCGACGTTTAACGTGCCCTCCGAAGCACGGAGACGCTCATATGAAATACCACTAAGCGTTCACCCATCTATAGTCTGACCGCACCCAACGTTGCTTAACCTCGCTAATCTTTTACCGATCAGTGAGTGCAACTGGCTATAAGCACCTCAAATTAATTTACATAATGGTTATAACAAATAATGCGATTGCTGTACACAAGGTCACGAGTTCGATTACCAATTTGGTGGGGTCGTGTTGTTATATTTTTCCGACAGAACACTCTTAGTAACAGGACGCAGTTTGCTATAATATTGTATTTAAATAACAGCAATAGCTTAGCTCTCTATTACGTAGCCCCTAACATACACATATCTCCGGATATGGTTTGCAACATATTTGAACTATCTAGAACAAGAGGTCTACTCTTTCGGGTACATAGACGTAAGACTCTTTATGGTTTTAGGAAATACATTTGCCACACTAAGACTAAGACAGCGCCGAGCGTAAGACGCGGTTGGACTTAATGACAGAGCTCGATATTCAAATCGCGCACGGCCGCCATAGTAAAATTCTATGGAGGATTTGAAGTGCTTTTTTGATAAATATGTATCTTTATTGTCAACCTATTACTTAAATATTTGGGACGGACAAATTGTAATATAACTATTGCTGTTTCGTTTAAGCTGTAAAATAGGATAGATTTCTACTTATATAATCTAAAAAATTTACTGCAAATCTACATTATTCTGTAGGCGTAAATATTATTTAATTTAAGTTTTTTACACGGAGTAATTGTAAACACATTCATTGTTATGGTAAATGTATATTTTATATTTGTATTAAACAAAAAGTGTTGATTTTATCAACTTAACTGTGACCGCCTGTGTTGGCAAATTTCGCTCGGCGCAGTCTTAATTCCTGTATTGCTTGGCTTTATAAACATTCAAACAAAGAACTCATAGAACAGCTACACTCAGACCAACTATTTAATGATCACACTATTTTTTGTCCCGTATCGAACCCACGACACTCTACGGCCACGTGACTACTCAAACCAGAACGACATCTGCACAACCTTATCCATGAAATCTGAAATTGAGTACTCAAGTATCAAAGTTGAGCAACTAAAATACTGTTACTAAGTTCTAAGTAAAACAATGTTTGAGGAGTGCTTACTAAATAATGCTACAAGTTTCAACGGTATTGTGAACACTCCGAGTGTTATAGGGTGTTGAGTGAGCTAACTGTTGATGTTAGTAGTATGTTGTTGCTTTTGTAAGTAGAACGGTCTTTGGTTTACCTGAGTGTCGTTTGTCGCAAGGATAGTTGTGGCTCTACGGTGTAGCTTAAGATGATAAAAATAATAATATTCTACCACATACACACAACACCATCTAGCCCAAACTAAGCAAAGCTTGTACTATGAGTACTAGAGTAAATACATGCATATTATACAAATAAACACCCAGACCAAGACAAACATCCATGTTCATGCACACAAATGTTTGACTTGTGCGGTAATCGAACACGCGACCTCAGGCGGGGCAGTCGGTTACACTAACCACTACGCCATCGAGGTCTTCTGTATGCGATGTTAATTTCTGGTGTATGCTACATGCGTAAGTGACTTGCGTGGGATAAATGCACAAGATAATCGTGCGGTTCCATGCAGGCAGGTTGCGTTTTAGTGGAACTTATAACCAGAATTTATACACCCAATCTTATCTTATCTTGTTACGAGGGCCAGTCAGTGTAGACCGGCGACACTTCGACCCAGTGGGATCTTTTGTGTCGGCCCCGAGATCTATACCTTAGCTATCTCCTTATGAATGTACTGCATCAATTGCAGCGTACACTTCAGAGGGAGAAGCCTGAAGTCCTCAGGGCTCGGATATGCCAACCCCATCAGACCCATCCTTAGTCCATACACCCAAACATTTACATGTCTGATACAGTACTTTGAACGTACTGATACTCTCGCACTAGGAATAAATCCTGTGTCGCGGGGGACTTTAAAAATACTTGAACAGCGGACACAAAGAACACGCAGACTTGGAACAACTATTTGAGTATCACACAAATTTTTGTCCCGTGTGCGGATCGAACTGACAATACTCGGCGCGGTTGTAGTGTCGAGGCGGCTACTTAAATCACTACGCCATTCGTGTCAAAATCTTTGCAAAACTAAATCAAGTTTAAGTCCGGTTTATTCTAACTTAATCAGTAATCCCATAGAAATTAGCGCTACGAGGAGCTCCATAAGCACGTAGCATAATCTACGCCGTAGCACGCCGCTACGGAGTACTACGATATTTTAAGAAAAATGTCCTGTGACGTAGCAATATTAGTTGAAAAGATTATACTAAGCTCCTTTTCAATGTCTTAGTAATAACGTAATAAAACAAAAAGGTTTCTCTTAGGGTACCGCGTTAAGAATATAAAAACGCCTTGTTAAGATTACTTGGATTATTCATTCATCAAGGTCAGACCCCCAAGAGGGATGGGCAGAGAATTGCGTAAAAGTTTTGTTGGTACATATTTTTATATACAATTTTTCGTTGTAAACTTTGTTAGAAAAGCAAAGAATTGAATCGTGTTTCTTCGTTTCGGTCTTGAATAAACTAACTAAGGGTTTTATTTAAAGTGTGGTTGTGAATGTCACGTACGAAAGACAGTATCTATAAGAACAAAGACCTTCAGATAAAAAATACAAAGTTCAGTTTTATAAATCAGCCCTTTCTTTTACATTTGTGTAACATATGGCGCAGGTATATGATGCGGGTAAAATGCGTAAGCTGTTTTAAAGGCAACCTTGACACTATGAATTTCTGTGCCCCGGCGGACATTAAAACAAATAAAAACCAGAATCGGGACAACTGTTCATAGATCAGGCATTTTTTGTGCCATTTTGGTATCAAAATACTCGGCACAGTGTGTCGAGGTGACCATTTCAACAACTGAGGTTGTATGCATCCATGGCCTCAAGTCTACGCAAGCCCGTATGACATAAATATATAACTGTACGAGTGTTTAGTAGGCGCGAGTAGCTTGCAGCCCAAATGAGCTACTTGCATCGTGTACAAGCATCTTTATATTATAGAAAGAAATGTGTAATGTATTTACACTAAGGTGGCAACGCATGCATACCCCTTCAGATAGCATAGAATGCCTCTTTAAGATAGAAGAGCCTAGCAATCCATAAAGCAGTAGCACGGATTTTAGAATAGTTTACAAATCTGCATTATTGACGTCAATAGTCAGCGAGCCTCTCCAATTCTTCATCCTTAGCTTTTATTATTCCCAAGTCACTTGGGGTCGGCTTTTTTAGTCCAACCGGATTTGACTGGATATCAGTTTTTACACGGAGCGGCTACCACCTGACCTCCGTAACCCGAAAGCTAACGATACCCTAAGGCTAGACCAGTGTCAGGATATTAGAGGGTACTGACTTTCCCAATAACGACTGCCATAGATGATCATGGCAGCCGGGACCGATGGCTTATCGTGCTCTCCAAGGCACGGAGCAGGCGATAATTGTCAATCAATACGCACATAATTTCGAAAAGTCATATAATTTCCGAAAGTCAGAGGTGCCCGACGTGGGTTCGAATCCGAGACCCTCTGCATTGCAGTCTGTTGGTCTCCCCACTGAGCTATCGCTGCTTAGCGAGCCTCTCCAATGAATATTTATAATTATGAAGATTATAATACATATATTTAATATTAGAGTCTGCCCGCGGCTTCGCTCGCGATGCTGTAGGTTATGCCAATTTCCTGTTCCTCGCGGACAGTACTTTTTTTTCTGGATGAAATGTATATATGAAATGTATATGACGTTTTTTGTGCCCTTGACAAAATTTATATGAAATTTCATTATGATCGGTCGAGTAGTTAAGGCATGTAAGCGTAACAAACAAACTCACAGTCGCATTTATAATATTATTTAGGATTTTAAACCTACAGAACCCGCACTACAACTTGTTCGTTTTACACTTTCCACTTAATACATTTGGATTGGACGATCGGATGTCGTATAATAAATAACATTGATCTATGGGACAGAAGAAAGACTCGGCTTAACGTTGATCAATCGATCAACATATAGGATAAGCTATGTCGTCAAGGTAGCGAATTGGATTGGTCATTTTTATTATAAATTGTTGATCATTCAGCTTTATATTTCATAAATTTAAATTGTTTATTGAAGAAAATAATATCAAGCTATTTTTTGAGATTTAGGAATGAAAGGACGTCAAAAGACTAACGAAGAACGTATATATAAGATAAGTTAATGGTACTGCTGGCAGAGAAAGATCTCGGCGACCGTTCTCTGATCATATTGGTGACATTCTGAAGAACGGCCATTATCGAAGTACCCTACACCGACGGGTGTGCATATACATACAACGTACATAATCTTAGGCCTGTATAATATTCTACCACATACACACAACACCGTCTAGCCCAAACTAAGCAGAGCTTGTACTATGGGTTCTAGACAATGGATAAACATACATATATACTTTTATTTTTGTAAATACATATATGTATCTTATGTGGGGGCCAGTCAGTGCAGACCGGCGACACTTCAACCCAGTGGGATCTTTTGTGTCGACACTCTCCCAATAACGACTGCCATAGGTGTTCATGGCAGCCGGGACCGACGGCTTAACGTGCTCTCCGAGGCACGGAGCAGGCGATAATTGTCAATCAATACGCGCATAATTTCGAAAAGTTATATAACTTCCGAAAGTCAGAGGTGCGCGACGTGGGTTCGAATCCGAGACTCTCTGCATTGAAGTCTGTTGGTCTCCCCGCTGAGCTATCGCTGCTCTAAAATACATATATACATATTATACATATAAACACCCAGACCAAGACAAACATCCATATTCATGCACACAAATGTTTGACTTGTGCGGGAATCGAACCCGCGATCTCAGGCGTGGCAGTCGGTTACACTAACCACTACGCCATCGAGGCCGACACATAATTATGCCCGAAGTATTCATACCTACTTTTTACCAGCTAATAGCGCTCATAGCCAGTTGCACTCACTGATCGGTAAACGATTAGTGAGGTTAAGCAACGTTGGATGCGCTCAGTCTATAGATGGGTGACCGCTTAGTGGTATTTCATCTGAGTGTCTCCGTGCTTTGGAGGGCACGTAAAAAGTTGGTCCCGGTTGTTGCCAAATTGACAGCAGTCGTTAAGCCATATCAGAGGCCTACGGGCGGCTTGAACAACTCTTGACAGCAGGTTGGCCACTAACCACACGAAAAAAGGAAGTATAAAAAAAAACAGGCGTGGGTCTTTGTATGACGCCACTCACGACTGCAAGCTTACATTTACGCTCACTACTTACTATCACCAAGTCATATGCTAAATACCATCCTCCTAACAAAAAAAGACAAACTTTAAAAGTAGCTAAAATAAAACGAAAACGTAAACCAATGTAATTTCGTTAAGGCATTTCAGCACTTGACTGAGAAAATGAAAATAGCCTGGAAACGCCACAGACATTTAAACAGCCTGATAAATGATGACACCTCAGTTTACTTAGCGGTATCTCCAATAAGTCAACGGCAGGTCAACTAGGGCATTTGCTCGACGAAATTTCAAGAAAGCGGTGAAAATTTAAGGGAGTCTGAAAATTGTCGCGAAGTTTTTCTTCAATCCAATCAAGGATTTTTTTTCTTGCTACGTGAAAATGCGGAGTTTCCATCATGGTATCTGATTTATGATATTATTTTCTGCTAGCCTTTCTCGCAAATTGTACGAAGATCGTATTATATACGAAGAGAGACTAGTTCCTATGATACTTCACCATGACTGAACGGATGAGTTAAGTAGTGACCTCTCCATTACCCTTGCGCTGAGAGTGTTGTGGGTTCGATTTATGTAAAATAGTTCAAATAGTATTGAGTCTAGGTATTCTATGTGTCCGTAATTTAAACATTTGTAAAGTCCGTGACCCAGAAATTAATACTATTTTATTTATTAATTTTATTTATATTTAATCTAAACGGAATAAGATGAACCTTAACTTAAAATTTTAATAAAACCGAAGATTATAAACTGTAAAAGTCAGATGGACCTAAAGTATAAAAATAGAAACACACTTATAGAAACTAACTCTATTGTGCATAATTGCAATCGTATTTTATTTTAATATGTGGTCTAAATTGGCATCGGCAAATTATTTATGTGTAGTAGCGCCTCGCTGATTTCAGCATGAATGGGCCGGCTCGACCAGGGAAGAACTACCCTCTCACAGAATATCGACGTGAAATAGCAGTATTCCTACTGTTGTGTTTCGTTCAGTGAGTAGGAGCCCGGAGACCCAATCACCCTCTTTCCCCCTTCTCGCTCCTTCCCCTTCCCACTTCCTTTTTCTCCTAAAAGGTCGGCAACGAGCAAGTGATGCCTCTGGTGTTATAGGCTTCGGTGACCACTTACCATCAGATAGGCCGCATGCTTGCTTGCCACGTAAGATGTATAAAAACAAAACAGAAAAAAGAACCTTGGATTCGCAAATTTTCCAGCTCTCTTCTCTTCTCCTTAGCCTTTATTATTCCCAAGTCACTTCGGGTCGGCTTTTCTGGTCTAACCGGATTTGACTGGATATCGCAAATTTTTCAACTACCCTTCCGAAAACAGATACGTCAGATTTCCACCTATGACGATCCCTAAACATATCATACTGTTCTCTCTTATACCTACATTTTTTTCCAACACAAGCAAAGACATTTTAAACCTAAAAATTTTCATCATGAACTCCAAGTGCTTTAGATAATCTTGGCTGAGATCTAGACTGATGAATGATCTAGCTAGTTTCTTAGCATTTTTGTGTCAACGTCAGGTTGCAGTCTTATCCTTAATAAATGGTTGTCAGGTTGATATTTGGGATGAAATACTGGCGTTAAATCTTAAGAGTGCTTCTACATTATGAAAGATCGGATCGTGTTTTATATGCGTAAGTTGAAGGAGCGACCATTACACAATAGATACATACATAGTGTCATCTCTATGCCTCCCCGAAGAAATAGATAGAGGTCGTATTACATCCACATATCGCATATTATATAGTTTATAGTTCTATTAGGCAGCAAGCCTGTTGCCGTCCACTGGATATACCTTCAGTCTCCGTGCTGCTTCTGAGAATTTCTACACAGAAAACTGAACGACGTTTTGCTTGATTTTGGAATCTAGCTGAAGACCTAATAAATAGCAGTGCAGTCAGATACCATGCAAAAAAGTATTTATACATGGAACCTTCTTTCAAGTCTTGCGTTGAAGAAGATTTTGTAAACAAAATACTATGAAAAAAAAAACCGTCTGGGGTCTGAACATAATGATCGATAAAGGATAGGATAGTAATACCGTAATATTTTATGGATTATCAAATTATTGTCTCATGTGGGAATCGAACCCACTAAACTTAGCACGTGACCGCGAGTGGCGAGATGACCGCTTGCCAGCTATCGTGGTCAACTATAAGAATAAAAACCAATTGAAATGCACAACTGAGTCACAAACAAATCCAAACTTTCAAATTTATAGTTGGACTAACTGACCCCCGCAATTTCGTCTGCGTCACATAAGAGAGAGAGAGAAGGGGTTAGAGAGAGTAATCGCCAGATTTTTGTTAAAATTTTTTAAAAGGAACAATTCCATCATAAATGTTTGTTGCGTAATTTAATGCAGCGCATGCAACGGAAGCTCTCAAAAGAAATAAATTTTCCACGTTTTTGCAACATTTTTCATTAATGCTCCGCTCCTGTAAGTCATAGCGTGATGTTATATAGCTAATAGTCTTCCTGAATAAATGGGCTATCTAAAACTAAAAGATTTTCCAGTTTGAACCATTAGTTCCTGAGATTAGCGCCTTCAACTGAACAAACAAATTCTTCAGCTCTATAATGTTTATATATATAATTCTATTGTACGTGTGTATGTCACTGAAGTCTTCCTAAACGGCTGGGCCGATTTTGATAAAAAAAATTGTGTGTGTATGTGGATTCGAGGATGGTTTAGATTTGGGTTTTCTTTTTTCGTGTGTACAGGACAAAGTCTGTCGGCACAGCTAGTATTAGTGTAGATTTACATTTGAACCAAACGTACTTTATTGTTGGCTTTACATTTGAATTACATTTAATTCTATATTTGGCCAATATTCGCAGATACAAAACAAATAAATGTATTAAACAAGGATTTGAATGCGTTAATCCGATTATCGAATAATTGTGGTTTACTTATTGTGCCATATGAATGGTTTACCACAATTAAATTAGTCAGCTGTAAAACCCAAACCATTGGAACGAGAGCTATGGGATTTGTGTTAGTTTACGATAAAAACGTGCGTGTTTGATACCTGTATATGGTATTGCAGGTGTTAGTATTGCCAAAAGTATTTTGCTTTTGAGGACAGTTTGTAGCAGTGAAAATCCAAAACTAAAAATAAATTTATTCAGATTAGGTACAAGGTAACACTTATGAATGTCAAAGTTACACTAATTTTTTCTGCGAATTTACATTTACTGCCACGTTCAGCAAAGCAAGGGTGTAGGGCTCATGAGAAGAACGGGCAAGAAACTCATGGTCACTCATTTTAATCGCCAAGTTTTTGTTTACTAATCATAAGAGCTGTAAGGTGCTGCAACCATTTCTCCATGAACTATTACTGAACATACTCAAGCATTTAATAAAATTTGATGGTAGCCTCTAAAGCAGCAGTATGGTAAATACTCCATCCACTTACATCTACATTAATAATCAAGACAAGGCATGATTGTAGTCCATAGTTTAATCTAACAGTGGTAAGATGACCATGCATACACGTGAGCTATTGGTGCAGTTAAACTATTTGTTCCAAACAATAAATCTGTGTGTCAAAAATTATATATGACTAGATTTTGCCCGCGGCTGCGCTTGCGTAAACATAGGTTAGATTTGGTAAGTAACAGTACTTTTTCTGTCCTCCTGATAACATGTATGCGAAATTTCATGATGATCTGTCGAGTGATTAAGGCGTCAAACCGTTACAAACAATCAAACAAACTCACATTAGGATTCAAAAACTGTCCTAATAATGTATCATCTTTATATTTTCTGTTCGAAGCGGAATACTAAAATATTGTTTTCTGTTTACGCGAATATTCTTCATTGAAATTAAACTACTATATACGGATTTTATCGCGTTATTTATAACACACCGAAACGTCGGGGAAAGTGTAAAATTAAATTAAATCTAAATATATATATAATATGTAACGGGTATTAACGCGATCATGCATAATGTTTACCTTTTTTATGCTTGACGTTTCGACCAGGTTACACCGGCCGTGGTCACAAGCTGACTGACAACCACGGCCGGTGTAACCTGGTCGAAACGTTTAATTATTATTAAAACTATTTAGATTTAATAATAATTCAATTAGCTTAAAAATTAGTAAAGTTTAATAGTAGTAGTAGAGTAGCAATTTTCAAAATTATGTAATAAAGTGTCAAATAAACAACGCGATAAAATCCGTATATAGTAGTTTAATTTCAACGGAATGCTTAAAGTTAGAGTACGCCTAATTCCACGACGGCCATCTACCACTGGGGGAGTACGAAACCGAACATTTTTTATTTCAGTTCAGATGGATGATCTAAGATTGCGTGGTTAGATTTTACACTCAATTGTTTTATTTTAATATTAGGTAGGTATATAATGTGATAACATTTAAGATTGTTACTTAATTATTACGCTTAACAAAATTTGATGTAATTTGGTATGGATATAAACTATGGGAAATGACAAATGTATATGTACGTGCGAGAAAAATCGCGGGTAACAGCTAGTAATTTATATAGAAATAGAAATGAAAGTGCTTTTTTTTAGAATAAAACGATTTGTCCGTGTGGTTATATATATAATAATAATAATATTCTATCACATATAGACATCTACTTGAGTTAAGGCGTAAAAGCGTAAAAAACAAACTCACATTTGCGTTTATAATATTAGTTAGGATAGGAAACACTTTGTTTGCTAGCTGTATCCAGTTACCAGAAACTAACTTAATTTCGATCGTCTTTTCAAATAATTGTATACTTAAAATCAAGTAAAAGTGGTATCAAAATATGATTTAGAATTGTATTTTATTATCAATATTTTGCGATTATCGAATGTAGTTTGCTTCACTCCAGAAATCAGTTTGAATAAAGTTAAAGTCAAGGTCAAAGTCGCATTCAAAGTCAAAGTCAAAGTCAAAAAACATTATTTCCATAAAAATGTGCAAACAATTCTTGGAGACATCAATTAACTATATAATTGAATAAAGTTAAAGTCAAGGTCAAAGTCGCATTCAAAGTCAAAGTCAAATTCAAAAAACTTTATTTCCATAAAAATGTGCTAATAATTCTTGGAGACATCAATTAACTACATAAAATAGAAGTATATAAGATTAAGACAGTCGGATCGAAGCCCCGTTCTCTCAAAAACACAAAGCACGTAAACTCAGTTGTCAATCACAATAATCACCCTTCAGTCGATCAGTGATTAATCTTGTCCCGCCATCTCTCTCCCACTGTACAGCTTCATTTATCACTAGATGTTCTTATTTCTGATAAGTGATAGCTTGTAGTGAATGTTAATCTTCACTAACATTATAAATGCGAATGTGAGTTTATCTGTTGGTTTGTGTTTTACGCTTTAACGCCTTAACGTCTCAACATAAAAATTTATTTCGCATACAGGTTGTCAGGGCGACAGAAAAGAACATAACAGTGAAAAACATTTTAAATCGGTATTAATATCCCATAATGTAAAATGAGTATTTAAATCAATTCCATTCTAGAGTTACTTTTGGACGTGCCGTAGCTAAATATCACTACATATTATAAAAACAAAGTCCCCCGCCGCGTCTGTTCGCGATATACCCAAAAACTACTGAACAGATTTTCATGCAATTTTCACGTATAGACAGAATGATTCATGAGGAAGGTTTAAGTGTATAATTTGTGACGGTTTTGTACTACCAGTGCAAAGCCGAGGCGCGTTGCTAGTATTATAATTTATAACTATTTCGCACAGGCACGGGCTGTTCTCAATATGAAAAGGGTTTGGCCATAGTTAACTACGCTGGCCCAGTGCGTGGCAGACTTCACATATCTTCGAGAACATTATGGAGAACTCTCAGACATGCAGGCTTCCTCACGACTTTTTCCTTTACCATTGTACTGTAATTGAAAGCCAAGTAATATTATATACTTGCGGCCCGCCTCGGTTTCATTCGGGTTTCTTCACATACAGAAAAACTCACATAATCACAGGCTCTCTCTTTATAAATATTATTATTATTATATAATATACGTGTGAAAATGTATGAAGCTGTTTAAATGTTTTTTATTTTAATAGTTACTCAATTTTCCGTAAATTTACGAACTAATTTAGATAAAATTTGGCACAGAGATAGATAACTATTTCCTAAATTAACACTTAGGATACTTTTTACCTATAATGTGTTTCTATAGTAATAGTGTCGTCACACACTGTACCACTAGTGACTGCAATCCATGGTCAAAACGAGCCATAAAGCCAAGCCATGAGTGGCTGGTTTCGGCCACCAGTCATAGCCACGAGTGGCTGGTTTCGGCTACCAGTTATAGTCACTAGTGGCCAAACGTATCTACATTTTCACGAGTACTCCAGAGGTCGGCAGCCAACTACTTTCAAGTGTAAGCCGTGGACGCGCCACTGAAGGCGACTAAAACTAGGGAACGCTGACCATTTCTGCAGGTTGTGGACAAAATGCAGCCACTAAAACGCTCAGCGTGTGCCGGTACTATTAAAAATGTATGCATAATTTCGTCTGTATATCCCGTATGTATCTTATGTATCTTATGTGGGGGGCCAGTCAGTGCAGACCGGCGACACTTCGACCCAGTGGGATCTTTTGTGTCGACACTCTCCCAATAACAACTGCCATAGATGTTCATGGCAGCCGGGACCAACGGCTTAACGTGCTCTCCGAGGCACGGAGCAGGCGATAATTGTCAATCAATACGCACATAATTTCGAAAAGTCATATAACTTCCGAAAGTCAGAGGTGCGCGACGTGGGTTCAAACCCGAGACCCTCTGCATTGCAGTCTGTTGGTCTCCCCTCTGAGCTATCGCTGCTCTGCATATCCCGTAACACAGAGAACGGCACTGAAAAGCCAATTTTAATGGTAACCTAACATAAGTTAGCTGCCTAAGTACATCACTATATTTCACGCGGATCAAGACGACACGGATGGCTTTGTGTTCAATGGCACTCTTAATTCTACTTCTTCTCTCTTAGCCTTTATTATTCCCAAGTCACTTGGGGTCGGCTTTTCTAGTCTAACCGGATTTGACTGGATATCAGTTTTTACACGGAGCGGCTGCCACTTGACCTCCACAACCCGAAGGCTAACGATACCCTAAGGCTAGACCAGTGTCAGGATATTAGAGGGTACTGACTTTCCCAATAACGACTGCCATAGATTTTCATGGCAGCCGGGACCAACGGCTTAACGTGCTCTCCGAGGCACGGAGCAGGCGATAATTGTCAATCAATACGCACATAATTTCGAAAAGTCATATAACTTCCGAAAGTCAGAGGTGCGCGACGTGGGTTCGAACCCGAGACCCTCTGCATTGCAGTCTGTTGGTCTCCCCTCTGAGCTATCGCTGCTTACTTTGGTATTCTTACTACTACTACTGCGCCAAAATTTAAAACAGTTGTAGGTTCGCTGGCATAGGACAAACATAATTATGTGGTCCACAAAATAGTTGTTCCGAGCCTGGGTGTTCTTTGTGTCGTTGTCTGTATGTTTGTAAAGATCCCCGCGTCACAACAATTTATTCCTAGTGCCAGATCATTAAAAGAGAGAAAATGGTATTTACAATTTTCTTTGTACATAGGCAAAGAATTTAAATCAGTAAGAAATAGATTGTAAGCAGATGACTTCGTTGAATTGTATCTTCGAGAACATGTTTGATCGAATTTTCAATTTGTTTTCGTCCCTCGGGCACGGGCCGCGACCTTACAGCGCGTTCGCATTGTCACAAACTGATTTGTCGTACAGATTTTAATGACGTATGTAAAATTCGAGTGTTCACAAGCAAGCGAGATATTCATTTGCTCTATCTTTCGAAATTATAAAGACGTTATTATTTTATAGCAGTAACAGTTAAAAGTTTTATATTATACATAGATTATATTATTTACATGAACAAGAGCAACAATCACAACTTAACTAATATTAGCAAATCTAACTACTTATAATTAAAACATAATGAAATGGCATAAAATATAGAACTGTAAATTTAAAAAAAGGAATTTTGTGGTTTAATAAAATTGCTGGCTAGAAATTTTATGACGCTGTCTAGCGTCATAAAATTTCTCAGCTCAATTGCTGTCGATCGAGAAGTGCCCAGAAAGCTGGCAGTACTGCCACGTTGAATAGCAATGCTGATTCCATGAGTTCAGCCTTCTGGTCACGCGTAACGTCGATTAGCCACTTAGAAAACCCCATGAACATAGCGTCTCCACCTCAAACGGGTCAAAAACGTAAATACCAATTAAATTACTATATTTGCCGGTTTTCTGCGGCTGCAGCAGCAGCACTGGCACAGCTCACCATAGTCGGCAAATGTGATGGCGCAAGGGTGTCGACGTATGTGGCGTACCACACCAAAGGCTTACCCATTTTACATGACACTTCTGAACTAACCAGTGTGAGTGCTATATATATGATAGAATCTGGTTAATTCTTCCGTGCTATTACGATGCTATGATATACTATGCCGAACCGAGGCCAGGAACGCCGGTAAACCAACATCTGACGTTTTCTGAACGCTGAGCCCGCCTTAACGAACGGGTTGAGCCAAGTTAGGTCGTTCAAGTCCAAATTTAAGATTTGCCTTAATGAATTCTGTACGATTTTGACAATTTTGACTAAAGGTGTAAAATTTTCTAAATCAGATTTGACCTTAGAGCATGAGAAAATTTAGGGACGAAAAGGCAGTATAGCATTATAGTAAAAGCTGAATGTATGTTAATTTTGATAGGGTGGTCTGAAATTTCACTAAAATTTTACATTAATACAGAATAACTTTTAATCAATAAAAATCAAAACTATAGGCAAAATATGCATAAAAAAGTGACGGTTGCAGTATCTATTGTCATCAGTTATTTCAGACAGTCCAGTATTTGAACTGTTTGTATGTTACGTGTGTAGAGTTGCGTGCGATTTTTTTTAACATTCCATGTATTTATTTCTATCGCTTAAAAAACAGAAGATATAAAAGATTGGGTACACTACAAGTCACGGTTTCTTATAGTTCAACAGAAAAGATTTAAATGTGCTGAATTTTTCGTGAAAATATCTGTTTGAGAGCAGATTTATGAGTAATAGAGCCTCGCTGATTTCAACATGAATGGGCCGGCTCGACCGGGGAAGGACTACCCTCTCACAGAATATCGACGTGAAACAGCAGTATTCCAATTGTTGTGTTTCGTTCGGTAAGTGAGAGTACCGGAGGTCCAATCACCCTCTTTCCCCCTTCCCGCTCCTTCTCCTTCCCACTTCCTTTTCTTAAGGGTCGGCAACGCGCAAGTGATGGCTCTAGTGTTGCAGGCATCTATAGGCTACGATGACCACTTACCACCAGGTGGACCGTATGCCTGTTTGCCACCTTAGTTGCATAAAAAAAGAATAGAATTATATAAACAAAGGTCACAAAGAACACCCAGGCTCGGAACAGCTGCTATTTATAATCACACCGTTTTTACCTCGTATGGGATCAATCCCATAACACACGACGCAGTGTCGATGGTAAGGCAACCACTTAAAATACTTTAAATCTGTGCAATCATAACTTAAGACTGCGCCGAGCGAAATGTGCCAAAACAGGCGGTCACAGTTAAGTTGATAAAATCAACAGTTTTTGTTTAATACAAATATAAAATACACATTTACCATAACAATGAATATGTTTACAATTACTCCGTGTAAAAACTTAAAATAATTAATACTTTCGCCTATAAAATTACGTAAAATTGTACGAAGAATGCAAAAACGTAAGCTCGTGTTACGTGATTTTTAGATTATAACAGTAGAATTCTATCCTATTTTACAGCTTAAACGAAACATAAATAGTTATATTACAATTTGTCCGTCCCAAATATTTAAAATATTGATTGACAATAAAGATACAAATTTAATAAAAAAGCACATCAAATCCTTCATACAACTTTACTATGGTGGTCGCGCGCTGATTTGAATTTCGAGCTCTGTCATTCAGTCCAACCGCGTCTTACGCTCGGCGCAGTCTAAAGCTAACAAAAGATATAAACATTACATCTATTACAATCAGCAGGGCTTAAAACACCGTGACACAATTTTTTGTCTGTTTTGGGAATGGAACCTTTAACAGTCCATGCGGTCGCTTCAACACGAACAGAGGCAATGGCACTACACCGTGGTGTCGTATTTTCTATGAGACTAGCTCTCGTTCTTAATATTATTTCCATCAGACTTGTCTAATTGTTTCGTAGTAAAAAAGACAAACTATTGTCGAATCATTGAAATCAACTGGTGCGAAAATAATTTTAAGACTTTGCCTTGATATTACTTACGCACTAATTGATTTCAATGATTTGTCCAGAATGAAACTGTACTGATTGTTATAAATCATCGATAAAGTTAAAAGACTTTCAAAAGTATGAATTATGAACTGACTTCTAAATAAATAGTAAGTAACTAAGATCACTTTTATACTTTTGCTATGCATGATTTATATAAAGAAAAACGAAAATCTGTTACGTGAAATCCTGGGATAATATCACAACCTCTCTTCGATCTGTATTCGGCTAAGTTTCAGAATCTGGACACGGTTACATGGTTAGTGTAGTATGTATACGGAGAAAACAAAATGTGGAGGTGGATTTATGAACATCTATTTTACAAAGTGAAGCCTGATTTCGACGCGTCAATCTGCTTGTGACATTGGCACGTGCAACCTGGCTGAAACGTCGAGTCTTCCAAAAAGTTTGGCATTCACTTCGCGGTACTGAGCGCCGATAACGCCTATATTCACAAAATTTTACAGGCGACCAAAATACTTTATATTTGATACTGTACACCTATCATTTTTAAGTTTGCGGTGTTTCACGACTCGAAAATTGACAGAATTGGATTAACTTTTGACCAAAATTGATTTATAGGATTTCGTATTTAAACGTATAGATTATATTTCAGATTTTTGAACAAAATGTCACATTCGCAGTTTTGGATGCCGAACGACGATATATAGATACTGAGCATTATCGCATTAATAACCGTTTTCTTTTATATAGACTACTAAGATGTTTGGTGACTACACATACACATACATATACACCAGGCAAGCGGTTGTCTTGTCGCTGCCACGCTGAGAGTTGTGAGTTCGAAATAAAAGCGCCCAGTCCGGAAATTTTCTTGCTGACCTTTCGATTACTTTTCTATTCTAGACTGATGGGTTATGACCGCTAAAAGCAAAACGAAATTAAATGAATATTAAAATATTATAAAAAATTGACGTTTGTACAACGTCGAAATTCTAATAATATTTTAATAGTCAATTAATTTCGTTTTACGTAAACACTCTGTACTGTATTTTTCATTCATTACACCATCAATTACACCATGAAAACACCTACTGCTATTACGAAAGTACCGGGCTTATCTTTGTAGAACTAAGCTAATCGAGTGGGGTAAGAACAACGGTATACGTAAGAAACGTATTCATATATGTACTTTTAGTTTGCGTGCGAACAGTGACAACTGTATGACGCTGGCACTGTAGTACTGCCAGTCGTACTACGCTACAATCAATCTATCTGTGTTGTTTACTCTAATACTTTTTTTTTACTTGAGGCAATGCTTTGACGCGTTCCACGGGGTCGGGCGGGAAAGATGGCGACATCCTGGTCATACCGACTAAACCTACCACGGTTTTCCTCGACGTTACCAGAGTACATATTAACTTAATGCCAGCGATATACATAATATTCGTAGTGCGATAATAAATTATAATAAAAAAGAAAATGTTTGTTTTGTATAATTGTTTAAATTGTAATAATAAATCTTGACTCTAAACTGTCAACTGTCATATACAACTTGGATATATCCGCACTATTAATTATCGTGACATTGAACAAGTTTGCCAACAGTTCTCATCCCTCCTACAAATATTTTAATACTAAAATGTTCAACATAGTCCTGCAGCCACTGCACAACACTGCATTCATCCGATCCGTACATCAGCGACGAACTTTCTGGAAACTTTAGCGCCTGTCGAGCGGTCTAGTGATGTGCACTGTTCAGATACGAAGTTGTGAGTATCCGAATCACGTGGATAGTTATACGACATTGTGTACTTCGAAGTTTGATTTTCAATTGATTTTAAAATAGGAACGGTTTCTTTTTGTTTTAGGAGTTGACGGTCGTGTGTGGGTAAAATATGTTGATGAATCTTTATATATCATTTTTATGTACGTGTGTATATAGCTAAACTTCTGCGACTGAACCGAATTTGAATTTTTTTTGTGTGCTTAATGATCTCCTGGATTTTTCAAATTCACAAATGGATTTGCACTGCGATCGGTTCATTTGAAGAGAACAAAGTCGGGTCCGCTAGTATTATATATATTTATAATCTGGGTCTAAACAGTGATTTTAGTATTATATTCGACTAAGCGTATGGCCTGCCTAATGATAAGTGGTTTCGTTAGACTAGTAACGCTTGCAAAATCAGAGTTTTTAAGGATGTGCTGCCAACTATACCTACCAAAATTCACCGTGTTACAATCACAAGAAACAACCATCACTGGACGTTCCTTACTTGGCTGACACCATCGTGACAAGAACGCGTACGTAAACTTATTTAGCTGCAATTTTCTTTTCTGTGGAGAAACAATATCATGTTTCCATGTTCGAATGGGAAAGTTTTCTGCATTCGTGTGTATTCATCCCAAAATTGTTACTTACAGTTGGACAAACTACTATCCACTTATCTTTTGTCTCAATGGTATCCATAACTATGACTGCACAGACGAAAATACGCTACGCTCAATGTTCTAAGTTACCCACAGGGAGAAAACAAAAAAGAACATCATTTATTTTGTCAGAATGTATGCATATGACGCAGATGCCCGTATAATTATACAATTCCATGTAATAGGAAGCAATTATATTTCTGTTTACCAGATATATTTTTACATTCCGTATTGCTACTGATATTTTTTTATTAGGAGATCTAGTAATATATGTCTTCCTTTTCCAGAGAAGCAGGCTTAAGACTTACAATCGACTGCAAATATAATTATGGCCAACGCAGCAATCGTTACTAAATAATTAAAGTTCTTATAAATATTGAAGTAGAGAAGATATAAATTAAATAAAGCGTAAACGTTAATTTAAACTGTGAGCTTTAAGTAAGGTATCCAATTCCATTTAAGCCTTTATGTAAGGCGTATTTAAGTTACCATTCGAAGTTGTGGCTGCAAATATTGTCCGCCAAGCATATCAGCACAAAAGATTCACACAACTTTGCCTCTACTTGAATATCAAATAGTGATGTGATGAATTCGGATACTCGGATATGTAAGAGAAAATATCACTTTTAAATTGAAATTGTATTAGTCTACTTTTAGATATTTTATCGGTGTTTGTTTTGTTTAGTTACAGTTTTGCAGGTCTTCTATTAAAACTATTATAAAGAGAAGCACAGATTTCTAGGTTGTTTTCAAACTACGAATTATTGTTGTCTTAATTCGACTTCATTTAAATTGTTTTTAAAACAATTCAAACGAAGTCGAATTAAGTATAAATTGTAAATGAAATAACGATAAATTAAAAAAAGTTAGTTTGATATTTATTCTATATTTATTTTAAACTAAATAAAATAAAAGGATCTTATTTGTAGTCCGCAGTGCCAGACGAGATAAAACGCCTAGCGGCCATTACCTTGTCTGACGAAAAACAATTTTAATAGTTTATAATAAATATAACATTAATATTTGCTCGTCACTCGAGAAAAGTGTCCACCACCGCTCATGGGATTTGACAACGTCCAAGGTATACAGCCAAACCGAAGCTGACCACAACTTCTTTTAAATCTTATTTAAATAAGGGTTAGTTATAGCACCTGAAATCTCACTAGATAATACCTTTGACGCACGTATGTGGAAGAAATGATTGCACCAACTGAATGATTGTACTAACTGTAGCGAAATTTGTTAAATGTAAGTTAGAATTGTTCGAAGTTAAAGATAATAAGAATAAGCGTAAAATTAACCATAACTATTTTAAAATGCCCATACCTCGGTTAGAGATGTTTAGAGTAAGTTGTGTGTATATGGCGCCACTTATTTTTAACGCGATACCTAAACATATAGTAAAACTACCATACAATAAATTTTGCCCTGCACTAAAAAAATGGCTGATTGAAGAAAGTTTTTACTCTGTAAATGAATTTCTAAAAAAATTTGCCTCTCAGTCTTATCATTTTAGAAATACATTGTGTTAATAAAAATATTAAATTGTGTAAATTAAACCTTTAATACTATAAATTGTACTCATTTAACATTTGCATGCTATTGTATTATGGCGAAATGTGTTTTGTGCTCTTTGTTTTTTGTCATCTTTGTATCCACCACATTTTATGCAAATAAATTTATTATTATTAAATAATATGTTCTAAGCTTTTGCGATATTCCCGTGGTATTTGCGCTTACATTAACATGCTATGTCGGTTCAAGCAAAGTATATTAATTTGGACTGTTCGTAAATTCTAAGTAGCAGGACAGAATATAGAAATAGGTGAGCTGCAATACTCACACCAATTATTATGTGACGCTTAAAACATATATGGTGAAATGCAAGTGTGATAGATCTCTGTCTAACCAGAAACATACAAGCGTGACCTCATCTATGTGTGTACATAATTAAACATATCTGAGAAATTTGGATTCGCGGATATTTGTTACCATTGCATGATGTACTCGTATATAATTCGTAACGGGAATTTTATTTTATTTTATTTGACAAGTTCAGGAATTTAAGCGATCATGCATATTATTAACCTGCTAGTGCTTAAACTACCGAGTATTTTTTTACTAGTCGTGAAAATCTGTGTATCCGTGAAATTTGGATTGCGAATATTTTCTGTGAATTAAAATGATTTCATTTATGTTATTTAACAGTTGTACAAATACAAAACGCCTGAATAAGTAAAACATCGAATAAATAAACATAGGTACCATTTTGTTTGCCAAATAAACTTATTAAAACAAATATTTGTTCAAATACTTTAGAAATATTATTAGCATACAAAATGATTCTGGCAATTTTGTTTTTGTATATAATTTATTTGTATTTGATTAACAATTTCACAATAAAACCTTTGTTGAAGTTAATTTCCATGCTCATCTGGCACTTCTACTGATTATGTTTGAACATAAAATCAATAGAGTTTTGTGTGCGTTTCTGTGCGCACTTTTCTCCATAATAGCTATGTCATTTTAGCTGTCATTTCTATGACGTATTAAGATATGCTTGAAGTAATATTTATTATAATCAATCGAAAAAATACTGAGTAGGTATTATCAATTACGCACTTACATAATATACAGGGTGTCCCAGAAGTCGTCGTCAAGCCGGAATCAGGAAATAGGTTAAGTTATAATAGCTATCAGAAAACAATAAAAAAAAACTATTTGCAATGAAATCTATTGCCAACTTTAAAGTAAATATGAAAATATGTCTTTTAAATTCACAATAATCGTCTTAAATAGCATGCTTTTTAAAATAATAATTAATTAATATACCTACTTAAATAATTATGATATTAAAGTATGTTTTATTTTAATATTAGTTACTTTTTTTTTTAATAATTTATTTATTTAAACACAAATATAATTTTTGACTTGATAATCAATAATTATAATTATATTATACAATATTATGTTTCAATAAGGTTTCTTGAATTTTTATCAAAAATGCTGTACAAAAATTGCTTGCATATACATCGGTCACCAAGGTGTTGCTGAAAATCAGCACTGTTTCGCTTATGCGGATAAAGCTTCGGGCTGAGCAATATCTTTTTTTTGACAGACACTGCGACTCACACTGCATACGCTAGGTTATATATTTACTAAAAGGATCGAGCCAAGTATAATTTTTTTATTTGTTTGTTTGCATCTTCTTCTCTCTTAGCCTTCATTATTCCCAAGTCACTTGGGGTCGGCTTTTCTGGTCTAACCGGATTTGACTGGATATCAGTTTTTACACGGAGCGGCTGCCACCTGACCTCCGTAACCCGAAGGCTAACGATACCCTAAGGCTAGACCAGTGTCAGGATATTAGAGGGTACTCACTTTCCCAATAACGACTGCCATAGATGTTCATGGCAGTCGGGACCGACGGCTTAACGTGCTCTCCGAGGCACGGAGATTTAAAGATTTAGAAGATTATTGTCAATCAGTACGCACATAATTTCGAAAAGTCATATAACTTCCGAAAGTCAGAGGTGCGCGACGTGGGTTCGAACTCGAGACCCTCTGCATTGCAGTCTGTTGGTCTCCCCACTGAGCTATCGCTGCTTATTTGTTTATTTGCATATTTGTTGTTTATTCGTATTTGTATTTGTGTTTGTCTATTTTAAATTGTCATTTATTTACTTTTGTCCTAGTGTCCCATTGTCTTTTCCTGTCTAACTGTATACTACGTTTATGCTGTCTACAGTACGTGTTGTGTGTTTTTCTGTAAAATAAATGTATTTTTTTTCATTCTTTTCTTTCTTTCAATGTAAAAGTATCTTTCTTTTTGTTTTCTTTATTAGGTATACAAATGTTTATAAATATAAGTACTAGACTTTACCCGCAGCTTTGCTTGCGAAAATGTAGGTTAGGTTAGGTTAGAAACAGAACTTTTTTTGGATCACAAGGAACCTTATGTCCTTTTTTGTTCCCCAAAAACATATCAATAGCTTTGCCTGTGAATTGAATCAGTGACCTCACGAACGTCACATGAATGAATAATTGAATATGTCAAATATGACCATAGTTTCCTGTTACAGATATTTTAAAAATAGCAGAAATGCCAGTTGGTTACGAATATAAAGATTTTAGTGGGCACACGCCATCAATAACAAAATAATATAAACCGCGGATTAAGGCTGTGGTCCAACTGAAAGTGGGAGCGAGTGGTATTTTAATTGTCTTTATTTAGTGACACCTTTTATTAGATAAATAACCTGACAGTAAGATTGAATGTAGATAATATTTAAGTGCTGCGACGTCAAGTGTTGTGGTTTCGAATCCCACATGAGACATAAGACAAAAAGTCGTGTGATTCACAAATGAATGCTTCGAATCTGGATATTTTTTGTGTCCATTATCTTAATGATTATAAAGGTTATCGGATTAATTTTCTAGTGCATGAGTTGTATATCAAAATAACAAAACTGCCAATAGTTTCAATGTTTGTCACTGACATGAATTTATATGATTGTTCGGTAGCCAATTATTTTTTGTAAAAGTAGGCTTGTATTAGGGCCAGGGGTAAGATGGGTCTGAAAGGGGAATTAAGGTATGAAATTGCCAATTTGTACTTAAAAATTGAAACTCGTTTTTTTTAAGATGTACCCTATTTATTTAATCGAAATATTTACCCTCATTATCTATACATTGCTGCCATCTAAACGGAAGTTTATTTATGCCTTTACGATAGAACTCCGGAGATTTTATAACGTAGAAAATTGTCCAAATCACAAAATAAATGGTAGGCCATTGGAACAAGGTCTGGCGAGTACGGAGGAGCAATAATGGTGAATATCGATTTACGAGGCGGAGCTGTTTCATTGCCAGTTTCGCCATCATTGTTCGAAGTTCGGCACAGTAAACATCTGCTATTATTGCTTGATCAGACCTGAAAAAGCTATAGTGAATAACACCATGAAGTGACCACCAATCAGTTACTATCACCTTTTTATTGATAAGCTTTACTTTAGGGCACTGTTGCGGCGTCTGACCTGGGGTCAGCCATTGCATTTTTCACTTACGGTTATCAGGCAGAATCCACTTTTTGTCATGACTCAATTCGATCCAATATTCCTTCATTTCTGTACCAATTCAACAAGGCAACACAAGTTTCAACACGCATTTCTTTTTGTAGATCAGTCAAATCATGAGGGACCCATTTTTCATATTTTTTATCTTATTGATTTGATGCAAATGAGCCAATATTGTAGGGTAGGTAGGGTAACGTTAAACTATGCCGCTAAATCCTGGGTAGTTTGACTCGGATCGGCTTCCACCATCTCCTTTAATTCAGCGTTATTTACCTGTGTGGGCAGTCTTGCACGTAGTTTGTTCTTCAAGTCGAAGTTTTCATTACGAAAGCGTTTAAATCAAAAACGCACGGTGTGTTCATTAGCAGTCTTCTCTCCAAACGAAGCGTTGCGAGCCGTTTCTGCCGCGTTAGATCCGTGTCGGAACTCGTATTAAAAAAAAAACCATTGAAAGTCGAAAATCAAATGTTGCACATTTTTTAAAAGAAGAATCTCATAATTATCATGTGAAAAAGTTTCACTTGAAAATCTCACACCTTGAAGGTTTTATGTCAATTCAAATTATCTATTACTATACAACGACAACTTTATACTTTAACCCCTATTATTATTAAGATATCCAGATCGCAAAATCGCTAAAATTAGGTGAGCCGTATAGTTGGCTAATAACATTATACCTTAAAAAAACAAACCACATACTACGATCCAAGAGTAAAATCATAATTTTATTAAAGGTCTTCACATAAAGATATTTACGAATGATTTGAAAAGCAAAATATTATTTCAACCCGCTTACAATTTAATCGCCAATCGCTTCACCTTCACTGACACCACAGTTTAAATATGAATCAGTCAAGCACGCTGACGAAATTAAATACGTCCATCCATATATTGTATAACGTTTATACGCAGCTTGTATTCCATGAATGACGCAATATTTACGCCATCTTTATTTTTATATTCGCCATGTTTGATTGCAGAAACATGTGTGACTAGCTCGTTAGGTTAAAGCAAAATTTTGCACATGCATGTTCGAGGACATCCGCTTTGATTTTTAAATGAGTTCTGGAATATTCTGTTCGTAAATTTAGAGCTGTCTTTTCAGTACTCCTAAAAACTTATATGCAAAATGATGATCGGTTTAGTAGTTAAGGCGTGGGAGCGTAACAAACAAACGCACAAACTCACATTCACATTTTTAATATTCGTTAGTATCGCACTAGTAATAAGTCAAATTTTCAACATAAGTAAAGGTATTAATAACCAAATTGTGTGGATCAGATTTTCAACATCCATTACTATGACAGTGAGATATCTATACAACCAAATGAAATTGAAGTGTCTGTTTGTAATATCAAAACCACAGGTTTTACTAAATGGATATGATAGTACACTACATGAATTTAAATTTTGAATTTGTATTTGAAAGTATATACGGTAATTATATCAAAAAATCAATTTAATTTTTTTTGTCTATCTTCTATCTATTTATTTCAGCTGATATCTGAAACGGCTGGACCGACTTTGACGGGACTTTAACTGTTGTTGATGTTATAAGGAGTAACTTAGAATTTGAACATTTATTTTGGAAAAATTAGGTTTCCGCCAAAATCAATTTAAAACTTTTTTGTCAAATGTCACGCGGACGAAGTCGCTGGTAACAGCTTGTCTAGTAGTATATGATATAATTAGTGTCTCACTTACCCTGTATATCGTTCGCAGACTTTGAAGTAAACGCACACTTCCAATCAGCGAATGCACTCAACACAGCACCTGAAACAATTAAAGGACTTTTGTAAAATATGTGTCTGTCTCGGTGGTATAGCGGTAGCGAACGCGTGCATGACGGTCACGGGTTTGATTGCCGAGGACGCTCAGATGAAATAGCACTAAGCGGTCACCCATCTATAGACTGACCGCACCCAATGTTGCTTAACCTCGCTAATCGTTTACCGATCAGTGAGTGCAATGGTCTTCTTCTAAACGAAGGTATATTCTACAACAACATTTCGCCAGTTATGGGCTTACAGCCTATGTCATAAGTAGAGATTTTACTGACGTCTACTGGAATAAGTTATAATCTCCTTGCTTCCACTTAGAATGTAATAAGACTGCGCCGAGCGTAAGACATAATGACAGAGCTCGTGCGGTGCATATTCAAATCGGCGCACGGCCGCCATAGTAAAATTGTATGGAGGATTTGAAGTGCTTTTTGATAAATATGTATCTTTATTGTTAACCAATAACTTAAATATTTGGGACGGATAAATTGTAATATAACTATTTATGTTTCGTTTAAGCTGTAAAATAGGATAGATTTCTATTGTTATAATCTAAAAATCACGTAACACGAGCTTACGTTTTTGCATTTTTCGTGCAAATGTACGTAATTTTGTAGGCGAAAATATTTATTATTTGAAATTTTTTACACGGAGTAATTGTAAACACATTAATGGTTATGGTAAATGTATATTTTATATTTGTATTAAACAAAAAGTGTTGATTTTAGTCACTTAACTGTGACCGCCTGTTTTGGCACATTTCGCTCGGCGCAGTCTTAAGTTAAAGAGTACTATAGCATGTATGCAACCTAATGGAATCTAGATAGATACTTAAAACCGATATTAAATGAAACAGCTGTTCTAAGTATCTATGTTATTGCAATAAGCTTACGTTCGCTAGCTCATCCGTCCCAACAAGAAATAAAACAACCGAGTGTCTGAAACCTGTACGCTTTTAAATATAAAAGGGATTCTCTAGAAATTTAAAATGTTCACGTCAAGGTTTGGTACATTTTGCTCGGCGCAATCTTAAGAGAAAGGCCAAAGACTATTTTCCGACCCGGAACCCCATGCATAGCAGTCGCGTACATTACCACCACTCCACCTACCAAACAACTTCAAGCTAGAAAACCCAAAATATATATCACAAATGAACAACGTAGTGGTTTCAGTGGTCGCTTCGCCACTGCCACCACGCTGAGTATAGTGGGTTCGAATTCCACACAGGACAAAAAATTGTGTGATCCACAAATGATTGTGCCAAGTCTGAATCGTCTTTGAATCCGTTAGTTAAATATTTGTAAAGTCCCCCGCGATACTGGAATTAAACTAGTGAATTACAAAAAATATTAATTTTTTATTTTATGAAATATTAAAGTCTTTGCAAAACACATTACAGGCTACTTATTACATTACATTGAGGCACATTAAAACTACATTTAATTTAAATGAAAACATTTACAATTAAAATTTTGAACACAAAGAAACTTGTTTATGACGTTTGTTTTTACATTGTTTTGCCTGAACTAGGTGAGAGACCTGTGTTTCAGGCTATTAATAATATTAGATTTTTTATTCTTACTCTTAATAAAGTCGCAAAAACAGTCCCATCAGCGTTTGATAATCATTTATATCCTTTCCTCCTAGCGGTTGATCCAAAAACTTTCGGTTGCCTACTAAACCTTGTATTTTATCCCTCTATTTTCATATATCAAAGGGGAATATCCGAATCACCGTATTACGTCCCTATTTCGCTTCTACAGTAAATTAGAGACCCCGTTGTATACAGCGCGTAAAATTAAGGTGTGGTCTAATTTAAGGGTAGAACTAGGGAGCCAACGGATTAAGTAAACTCAGGAAATCACATGAAATTGCATTGTTTTTGCTGTAGAAACCTTTTAGAGGTTTATACAGTCTCGGTGGCGCAGCGGTAGTGTAGCGACTGCTGTGCATAAGTTCTCGTGTTTAAATCCTGGGTCGGGATAATAAATAGTTATAACGTTTCTATGACAAGATATTCTCAGCTACCAGCCTACAGATAGGCAGCTGGCGGTGTTACGCCAACAACCCCTCCACGTGCCTCGAAAAGCTCGTATAGCCGTTGGTGCTGTGCCTAATCTATGTCCGGTCGTGTTGGATTGCCGTTCCACCAGGTTATGAGAATTAGGTAGCAAAGAGTGCTCTTGTGTTTGCGCACACACTTGGGCAGTATAATATTTCCTGCGCAGATATATAGTCTCTTTAAGATTGGCCGCCGTGACAAAAATTTGGTCTGGAGAACATTATTATTACTCAACAAGCATTTCACCAAGTATGGTTTTAGGTTATCGAGGGCACATTTTTATCAGTGACGCTACAGAGAATTTTCTAGCAGAAAAATCCGGCAAGAATTTTAGTGGTAAACAATACACATTAGGCGGGATAACCCTTATTGTAGGGAACTCTACAAATATTTAAACAACGGTCACAAATATCTTACAGAAAAGTATACATACATAACTATTTGTAGATCACACAATTGTTTGTTCTGATAGCTGCGAGGCAAATTGTATACACTATTAAACACGTTTTTAAAATGATGTGGGTTTATGTATTGCTCGTTATTGCGTCCAAAAATTATTGCATGTCTTCTCTTCTTCCTTAGCCTTTATTATTCCCAAGTCACTTGGGGTCGGCTTTTCTAGTCTAACCGAATTTGACTGGATATTAGTTTTTACTCGGGCGGCTGCCACCTGACCTCCGCAACCCGAAGACTAACGATACCCTAAGGCTAGACCAGTGTCAGGATATTAGAGGGTACTGACTTTCCCAATAACGACTGCCATAGATGTTCATGGCAGCCGGGACCGACGGCTTAACGTGCTCTCCGAGGCACGGAGCAGGCGATAATTGTCAATCAATCCAAAAGTATTGCATGTATTAGGTCTTTAACTATGAAAGCACCGTTTATGTCTTACATCTAATTTCGTAGTCTCTGTACAAAATGCAATGGTAATTTTAAAAATGTAAATTTATTTCGAGAACAAGTCTGAATGTATGTATATATATATATATATATATATATATATATATATATATATATATATATGTATATATATATATATATATATATATATATATATATATATATTATGAATAACATGTATTATTAATAATCAATATCAATAAATTTTTATATAATTTGTATATTAAGTTATATTGCTTAGTGTCTGTCCATGTTCGTTGTTTTAATTACATGATAGTTGATGTTTCTGTTGATTTAAAACACACTATAGGGTCTTAAATACAAGCAATTATACATGAAATAAAAAAATAATTAGAATTTAAAAAATATGAAATGGTCAGTATAAAAACCACAATGATATCAATTTCCTTTATACGAAATGGTAACTTCATATTTTAACCCCTATTATTAATCCAGAAGATGATCTATCTCTGTTTTAAGTTTTATCCTTCTTCTTCTTCTTCTCCTTATCTCATTATTTGGGGTCGGGTCTTCTCATTTTCCTGCGCCAAGTCAAACGATCTTGGGTTGTCGTTTCGTGCAACTGGTCTTTCTTGAGGTCTCTTTTAATGGAGCTCCACCAGGTCAACGGCGGGTGGCCTCTCCCTCGCTTTTGTTCTGGGAGGCTTAAAGCAGTTCGAACCACATTATTTTCGTCTCGTCTTCTGACATGGCCATACCAGCGAAGGCGGTTTTCGACGATTTTATCTGCGATTGGTGCAACTTTAAAGCTTCCTCTTATATATTCATTGTGAATCCAGTCGCGTCACGCCTCCCGCCCACCTGAGCATCTTCATTTCACTAATATGCACCTTTTGTTCATTAGTCTTCTTTGTTGTCCAGCATTCAGACCCATATAATAACGCTGGGTGGACTGCCTTTTTTAAGTTTTATCCGAATCCTTTAAATAGTTTATGCGTGTATACCAAAGTAATAAACTTTAACATTTAAAATACTAGTAAATAGATGAGATCCAAGAATTCTTTACTCCAAAGTAGATATAAATAAAAGCTTTTGTAATCGAGTTTTGACTTTTGAAAGTATAGTGTGTCTGTGTGTAACAGCGGAGTCTAGCAACAAGAACAATTCTGACAACGACGTGCGCGAATTAATTGTAGCATAGTTTAAGTTTATGCTCGTTCTGTTTGACGCGCACTTGTAATTTATTGACAGCCCCATTGAGTGATATAATTGTAAGGAAATAACCGATTAGTGACACTGAATAATCGATTAAAACTCCGAACTAACCGAATCTTCGAGCAATTCGAAACTTTGACAAATAATATAATTCATTGAAATTAAACTACTATATACGGATTTTATCGCGTTATTTATTTGACACTTTATTACATAAGCTAATTGAATTAATATTAAAACTATTAAAACTATTTAGATTTAATTTAATTTTACACTTTTAATAGTTATAATAATAATTCAATTAGCTTAAAAATTAGTAAAGTTTAATAGTAGTAGTAGTGTAACAGTTTTCAAAATTATGTAATAAAGTGTCAAATAAATAACGCGATAAAATCCGTATATAGTAGTTTAATTTCAATGAATAATATTCGCATCAACAGAAGACAATATTAAATAATATTATTATAAGCGAATACGTCTTTTTTTATTAGTAGCATTACTTTACGAAACCTGCGTGAAGTCATAGCATGTAAATCCTAAATAATATTATAAATGCAAATGTGAGTTTAATAATAATAATAGAGGCTTTTGAGTAACATAATATTGTTTTTTAATTGCAGAGGCTCGCGTTAGATGGCTGGATCAAGTCCTTGATGCAAAAGGCAGTACTACTCGACACGGCGTGTATTGTGAGGAGATTCCTCTCTCTGGGGCCCTAACCACCGGCAGCTTGGACCCTGTTCCCGATGTCGGTGGATCATTTCAGTTTTTATATTTTTAAATATGTAATAGTTAGAAAAATTAGTAATAAAGAGAATAATAATAAAATTTATTTGGAACAAGACAGTTTACATTAATGTTACAATAGACACGTTGATAGCTGCATAAGTTTTGAAACTGTGGCACAGCTATCAGCTTCAGTCAGTTTGTTTGTTACTTACGCTTTCACGCCTTAACCACTCAACCGATCACCATGAAATTTCTAATACACGTTGTTAGGGGAATAGAAAAGGATGCAGGCTACCTTTCATCCGGGAAAAAGTACTTTTAGTAATGGTTAGATTAGTGCACACTGTACATTTAGCGAGCGAAGCCGCAGGTAAAATCTAGCTTGTAGTAGTAAGTCCCAAGACTTTAGTTTACAAAAAGTGTAAATAAAAGCTTTTGTAATCGAGTTTTGACTTCTGAAAGTAAAATGTGTCTGTGTGTAACAGCGGAGTCTGTAAATAAAAACAAATCTTAACAAAGTTTAGTCTGACACCGACGTGCGCGAATTGATTGTAGCAAACTTTAAGTTTATGCTCGTTCCGTTTGACGCGCACTTGTAATTTATTGACAGCCCAGTGAGTGATATAACTGTAAGGAAACAGCCGATTAGTGACGCTGAATAATCGATTAAAACTTCGAATAAATCGAATCTTCGAGCAAATCGAAACTTTCTAAAGTTAACATAATATTGTCTTACGTTTACGCGAATGTTATACATTGAAATAAAATTACTCCATACAGAGGAGACTCAAGAAAGGTCAGTATCCCCGTGACTATAGCTGCTGAAAAGCAACTGAAACGTCAGGGACAGAGTAACCTGAAATCTAAATAGTTTTAATAATTTAAACAGCTTATTAGTACAGTACAGTAGTAATAGTTTGATCTTTTTTAAACTATTTAATAAAAGTGTTTTGATTTGAAAATAATACTTTAATAAAAAATCAAAAGACAAAGCGATATGGTAGAGGACTACAGTATCGAAACGGAACGTCCTCATATACCATGGCTTTCTTACACTGAGCTCAGCAGACAACTTATTGTAATCGCCCACAGGTTGAGGTCTGGATACGTGCCGTTCAATAAGTTTGGATTTCTAATGAGAAAATTGAATTCACCAAACTGCGAGGTTTGTGTATCTTTAGAGGATGTGTCCCGCTTGTTGTCGGAATGTGTTTAGATTTCGATCTGCCAGAGAAAATCTGCGAAATGAGTTACTTTTTAATATGTATAATGTATGTATATTTAATCATACATATTGTCAGCGCCTAACTCTAAAGCCACATCTAGCATTTATAAGTTCGTGGCGTTGCGTTTTAACTAAATTGCTGTATAACTTGTTATGAGGTATGATGGGACTGGCATATACAATTTTATAAAAGCCCCTTATTACAAATAAAGAGTAAAAAATATGTTTTGAAATAAACAACGCGATAAGATCCGTTGCAAGTAATTTTATTTAATTTAAAACTTTGGCATAAACATATAATAAAATATAATGCGTGTAATTTTGTTTTCAGTCGAATATTTGGATATTATCTACGCATTCTGGCATTTAGTCAGAGCATATAAATGTAAGAGCGCTGACAGTAAAAAAAACCTCGTTACTGTCAATTGAGGCCATGCTATGTACGTTGTCGATTGACCAATCGGATCGGTGAGGGTGCCTGAATGAGTAGGCTCATACATACTTTTACCAAATAATTAGCATTGGCCAGCCTGTTCACGCAACTTCTGTTAACATTTTAACGTATTCTAGTATTAAGTAACGTCCGTACTATCATTTAAGTGCAAAAAAGACTGATCGTTAGCTCCTGGTCTCCATTAGCCGACCAAGCAAACTGTTACAGGGTACTCAGTAAGGCAATTTTTAAAACGGCTCTTTTCTTTGGCACGCAGAAGGCAAATACAAGTTAAATTGCCAATCTTAGCTTGCAATCAGTGGTCCTATATCGCTGTCTATAGATTTCATAGATTTCATAACGCGTCTTACAATGTCCTAAAAGTAAAATCCAGTAACATGTTGTCTGACCCTGAAATGTCGGTAATATACAGCCTTTGGACAATAATTTCCACAATAAAAGTTAAAAGTTAAACGGCAATCGGTCGATCGTTTGTTGGAAGTTGTCAAACCAATTATCCTATTTATGTAAAACGCGGCAAGTAGGTCACGAGAAAAGTAAATTAAAGTTCATGCGTTCAATTTATTTACATATCCCTGTAGCCAGATACGATAAGAATATGTTTATTTTCAAATAATTTATTTTCTTTGCAGCTGTGGTACCTTAGAACTATTACAAGTTTTAAACTCGCCACACGTAATTGTTTAACAGCGAGATGCGCTCTTAATTCTATTAATTAACCTACGTTACACACAATACACAAGAAAAACGAAAGGTAACAATAAATATTATTATAATAAGTCAATGGTAGCGGCTAGACCAGTGTCAGGATATTAGAGGGTACTGACTTTCCCAATAACGACTGCCACAGATGTTCATGGCAGCCGGGACCGACGGCTTAACGTGCTCTCCGAGGCACGGAGCAGGCGATAATTATCAATCAATACGCACATAATATTGTCTTCTGTTTACGCGAATATTATTCATTGAAATTAAACTACTATATACGGATTTTATCGCGTTGTTTATTTGACACTTTATTACATAATTTTGAAAACTGTTACACTACTTTTACTTTTAAACTTTACTAATTTTAAGCTAATTAAATTACTATTAAAACTATTTACTAACTATTTAACATTGGGTATGCGAAATTTCATGATGATCGGTCGAGTAGTTAAGGCGTGAAAGCGTCACAAACAAACACACATTTGCATTTATAATATTAGTTAGGATATGAGTCCTGTAGGTAGGTATATACGGAGTTAATTGAAAACACAAATAATATTCTATCCGTGACATTTTTATACCTTACTTAACAACTTTTGTTCTACAATTTACAGAATACATTATTTAATTTTTCATTCTAAATATGAAATACAAATATTGAAATTGGTTACCTTAATCTCAAGACTAAGATTTAAGACTGCGCCGAGCGTAAGACATATAATGACAGAGCTCGTGCGGCGCATATTTAAATCAGCGCGCGGCCACCATAGTAAAATTGTATGGAGGATTTGAAGTGCTTTTTTGATATATATGTATCTTTATTGTCAACCAATAACTTAAATATTTTGGACCGTCAAATTGTAACATAACTATTTATGTATCGTATAAGCTTTAAAATAGGATAGATTTCTACTGTTATTATCTAAAAATTTCAAATTTACGGAATTTTGTAGGCGAAAATGTTAATAATTTAAGTTTTTTACACGGAGTAATTGTAAACACATTCATTGTTATGGTAAATCTATATTTTATATTTGTATTTGCAGGTGCGACACCAAACAACACACTGTGGAGGCGAAATAGTTGTGCGAGAGGTGGGTTGTCATGGAATTTTTAACTTGTTAAAATATGTTTTTTGAAATAGAGAGTTTGGTATAAAGTAGTCGGCCACGATGGCGTAGTGGTTAGTGTAACCTACTGCCACGCCTGAGGTCGCGGGTTCGATTCCCGCACAAGTCAAACATACATACATACATACATAGATTCACGCCTGCTTCCCAGAGGGGTAGGCAGAGACTACGGATTTCCATTTGCTACGATCCTGACACACTTCTCTGGCTTCATTCACTTTCATCACATTCCTCATACACGCCCGTCGGTTCAAGGTGCTCTTAACCTGGCCTTTGTCCAGAAAGCTTCCGATCTGATCAAGAAACGTTCGCCTAGGTCTTCCTCTTGCGACTGTTCCATTCACACTAGCCTTATAAACTGTCTTAGTCAGTCTTTCCTCGTCCATTCTTTCTACATGCCCAAACCAGCTTAACATACCCTTTTCTATTCTTGTCACTATATCCACTTTCATACCGCATCTCTCTCTAATCACACTATTCCTTATTCTATCTTTCAGAGTCACACCACATATACATATATATATACAAGTCAAACATTTGTGTGCGTAAACATAGATGTTTGTCTCGGTCTGGTGTTTCTATGTATAATATGTAAGTATATAAAAAAAAAAGTATATATGGATGTTTATCCATTGTCTAGTACCCATAGTACAAGCTCTGCTTAGTTTGGGCTAAATGGTGAAGTGTGAAAAAAAAAACCACAAGTTGTCAAGTATGATATAAAGAAAACACGGGTAAAAGCTTATTAGTATCTTTCATTTAACCCTGGATATAGCTAGTATTCTGGAAGATCGATTTCCTGCCACGCAGAAGTGTAGAGTTCAATCCTCCGACACGCCGGCGGCTTGACTTTCCGAAGTTATGTGCGTATTAAATAGTTAATTATCGCTCGCTTTAACAGTGTAGGAACAACGTGAGGTAACGCGTGTCTGGTAGTTAAATACTGAAATAAGGCTCGCGTTGTACAGGAAACTGTTTACATAAGTAATAAAGCCTCGCTAAATTCAGCATGAATGGGCCGGCTCGACCGGGGAAGGCCCTCCCACAGAATATCGACATGCAATAGCAGTATTCCTACTGTTGTATTTCGTTCGGTGAGTGAAAGTGCCGGAGGCCCAATCACCCTCTTTCCCCCTTCCCACTCTTTCTCCTTCTTACTTCCTCTCCTAAAGGGTCGGCAACGCGCCAGTGATGCCTCTGGTGTTGCAGGCGTCTATAGGCTACAGTGACCATTTACCATCAGGTGGGCCGTATGCTTGTTTGCAACCATAGATGTATTAAAAAAAAATCAACGCTGGATTCTGTATCACTGTTAATCACGGGCATTTCTGCAGTATGGGGTTATTTAGACCACACTGGCCTTGTACGATTTAGTCTGCTAATGTTCGCACATCTTTGAAAACATTATACAGAACTCTATTCAATATTCGAAATCTCTATCAGACTCCCATAAATGTATTCCAACTCGGCAAACAAAGCCTAATCGCTAACTTAATCCAACGAACCAATGCGGTACTGTATCGCAATACTGGAACGATATATCTATCAGACTTCTACAAATGTATTCCGACTCGGGAAACGAACTCGGGTCCTCAAGATTGATAGCCTTAACGCAAATTTAACCCAATGGTCCAATGGGGTACTGTGCCTGAAAGATCAATAAAATGTTTGGTGTTTTGAAAATCAAACACGGGTTCTCACGATTGGTAGCCTAAACGGGGTAGTGTATTTCAATTCCGAAATCATAGGATATTAGAAATACCTTTACCTTGGGTCATGGGGCACATATTTTATTTACACCTCGTAATATAAAACCGATGGAAGTATGTACGCACCTCAAAAAGGTTTTCGCCCTTAAGTTTCTTCGTGTGTAACTCAAAACGCACCATAGGGGCTCATTTTATTATTACATCCTTGAAAGGATTTAAAAGGGATCAGTTACGAACGATTTTCTTATTGATACCTTAGGGGTGTGATATAGGTGGAAAATAGTGTAGAGAAAAATATGGTTGTTTTCTGTAGGCCTTCTTACTCGCTTATATTTGTATATTTATTTATAAGTTATATGTACTACAAAGTAACAGCGATAGCTCAGTGGGGAGACCAACAGACTGCAATGCAGAGGGTCTCGGGTTCGAACCCACGTCGCACACCTCTGACTTTCGGAAGTTATATGACTTTTCGAAATTATGTGCGTATCGATTGACAATTATCGCTTTGGTGCGATTGCAATTGCAATTTAAATTTATGCATTTTAGCTTTCTATATTCCTCTTAAAAGTGGAACAACTCTTCTTTTCGGGTATTAATGACACGAAAGTCTTAAAACAAGCATTCTACCAAATTTGGTGGGATTAACAAAAGCAATAGTACTTTGTAATACATCTTCTTCTCCCTAGCCTTTATTATTCCCAAGTTACTTGGGGTCGGCTTTTCTGGTCTAACCCGATTTGACTGGATATCAGTTTTTACACGGAGCGGCTGCCACCTGACCTCCGCAACCCGAAGGCTAACGATACCCTAAGGCTAGACCAGTGTCAGGATATTAGAGGGTACTGACTTTTCCTAATAACGACTGCCATAGATGTTCATGGCAGCCGGGACCGACGGTATAACGTGCTCTCCGAGGCACGGAGCAGGCGATAACTGTCAATCAATACGCACATAATTTCGAAAATTCATATAACTTCCGAAATTCAGAGGTGCGCGACGTGGGTTCGAACCTGAGACCCTCTGCATTGCAGTCTGTTGGTCTCCCCACTGAGCTATCGCTGCTCCGGCGCAGTATCAGTGGCACCTTGTCACTACTATTGACCACTGAAACCAGTACACCGTCCGTGCTGTTAAATATTTATAATATTATAAAAATAATAATAAATATATATATATAGTGTCTTTATAAAATAAACCGTAATAAAAAATGTTTATAATAGTTCAATTTCAGTGTGTAACTTTTACATAAACATATTATTCTACAAACCATTCTTCATTCAGTTTCATTTCAACATTTCTTTCTCCAAAAACAGTTGGCGAAAATAAAATTAATTTTGCCATCGCCAATCCCAAGTCCCCCTTCACTAAATAACCCAGGGTACCAGCTAACTAGCTACATAATATAACCTTCAGCAACCAGCTGAAGGGGTCTGTGAATTTATTACATCACTTCCGGTCCTAGCGTCAATGACTTCCGCTTTCGGGGGAGGTTTTATTGCACCGATGTACAAAGACAACGGCTCGCAGATTGAAAATTGTTATTTTTATTATCTAGGGGTGGATTGGGGTTGCTGTCTTGGTAAGCTTTTGTTTTAAAATGGAAAAATATCTCCTAAAGATTATGTAGGTAGATAAAAATATATTTTAAAGAGATAGGTGGATTTTAATGTTTTGCCTGTAGTGTGACGGTAAATAAAAAGACGACGGTTGGATAAGACATTGGATTGGCGATCAAGAGGACGCGACTTCAATTGCCAGACGTTTTTTTTTTTTTTTTTAAGTGGTGGTATGCTTTGACATATACCTCTCCGCGGGGCGACGGAGAGGTTATGTCGGGCTCACTGGGGAAAAGATACCCCGGTAATACCGACTAAACCTACCACGGTGTTCCTCGACATAACCATAGACGGCGAGGCCGCGCGAATCGCTTTCACATGCAATCGCGACCCCGCCGTGGTTTCGGCCCGCCGTGTGAAACGGCAGGCCACTGCGCGAAGTATATTTCCTCCACCATCCCCCTGAGCGGGGAGAGACGTTACACTAACGCCAACTAACTCCTAATAAAATAATTTATTATATTGTATTCTTCTTACCTGCTTGAGCTAATGTAGTGGCTAACAAGAATACTAATAATTTGTAAAATGTAACTTAAAAAAATATATGCGTATATGATACGTATACGTGTTCCTAGAATAAATAAATTTGAGTTTGAATACCATGACATAACATAACATTTCATTTAAAGATTTTCATAAGCAAAAAGCTGCCGTCATAACGGCAATAGTAGTGAGTGTGACTGCTGTGCATGAGGTCTCAGGTTCGACTCCAGGGTTAAGCAAATTATTATTGGATTTCCTATCAAACATTTCTCGGTAGCACCACGAAGACCGACACTGTAGCCGACAGAAACCCTTTTATATGAACCCAAAAATAATACTATGTAAATCCCAACTAATATTATAAATGCGAATGTGAGTTTGTTTGTTACCTTTTAACGCTTTAACAACTCGACCGATTATCATGAAACTCTGCATAAACGTTGTCTGGGGTACAGAAAAGGACGTAGGGTACATTTTATCCAGAAAAAAGTACTGTCGGTAACCTAACCTACATTTACTGGAGTGAAGCCGAGGACAAAATTTTGTATGACTATAATACACTTCTGTCTACCCAAGGAGAAAGGCATAAGACTATGTGTATATACAGGATGTAACAGAAAGGTGTGGTCATATTTAAGAGTCACATAATGTACAATGGAAAACCGCGAGAATTAAATTTGAATACATTATTTTCACGAAGATATTGAATTTTCTTATATATCGACTTATAAATATCAGCATATTCTAATCGATACGTAAACAACACTATACTGCATGCACGTGTATTTGTTTCTAAGAATTACAAAATACTTTTTTTGAAGTTTGTGTTCACTTTTGCTATCTTAATAGGGTCATTGACTATTATACTGTGCCCTAGATGTGGATAATGTTACCTATTCATTGTTTACAACACAGCTGGTCGTTCTAACAAAGATCGGTGACCAGTTGTTGTAACTCGTTTTGTATCGATATTTATATAACCAATAAATAAAATTAATGAAATAGTCATAAAATTTAAAATTCGATATTTTGATATGGGGTTAGGGCACATAGTTTATTTATCAGCAATAATAGCATACATAGCGACCTTAAAATATGACCACACCTTTCTGTTAGACCCTTTATATCAAACTAAATTACTAAAATACATTTTATTACTGTATATTTGTTACTACTTACTACTTAGTGAATAAAAATTAAGTAACAAGTCAGTCAGCCAATCAGACGAAAGGGTTAATTTATGAGGTTCAATATCGCTCGGTACTGAGCGAGTTAAGCGTCATGTGTGGTTAACTGCCTGAGTGATTGGTGACTCTACTTACAGTTATTACTAACGATTTTTTTTTTTGCTGGATTTTTTCCACAGCTTTGGTCGCATGAATCTAGATTAAGTTAGGTTAGTGGCAATACTCTTTTTTGGATGAAAACTTTAATCCAGAAAAAAGAGGCTAAGTATTAAATGTAAGTAGAGTCACCAATCACTCAGGCAGCTAGCCACAGTTGGACAGAAAAGAACGTAAGGTACCTACACTATGAATGCCCTTTTCTGTTCCCCTGACAACGTGTATGCGAATTTTAGGATGATCGGTCGAGTAGTTAAGGCGACCAAGCGTAACAAACAAAAACAAACTCACATTTGCATTTATAATATTAGTTAGGATTATGATTATTATACGTCATATTGGTAACTAGATTCTGTTAGTGGTTTGGCTCGCTTGAATCCTATAGGAACGTTAACCGGTTTTAAATGTAAAGCTAAAGAGTTTGTTTGTTTGTTTGAACGCGCTAATCTCAGGAACTACTGGTCCGATTTGAAAATTATTTTAGTGTTGGATAGCTCATTTATCGAAAAAGGCTATAGGCTATACAATATCACTCGCCTTTACCACTGAGCCGACAGTTTTGGATTCGAATTGCACATGGATCCAATTTGTGTGTTGATCAACAGTTGTGGGCGTTCTTATTGTCCGTTGTTTTAATATAATATTGTGTTCTGTTTACGCGAATGTTATTCATTGATTTTATTAATATGGTTGATTAGTCTCCCCGTGACCATGGCTGCTAAAAAGCAACCGAAACGTCGGGGAAAGTGTAAACTTAAATATAAATAGTTTTAATAATTTAATTAGCTTAAAATTTGTAAAGTTTAATAGTAGTAGTTTCTAAATATGTAAAAAAGTGTCAAATAAACAACGCGATAAAATCCGTACATAGTAGTTTAATTTCAATGAATAACATTCGCGTAAATAGAAGACAATATTATGTAATACAAACAGTTCACAAGCTTTCATATTTATAATATTGTCAGGATATAAATAATGATAAGAGATACTGAGACTGCCCACATCGTCTTCGTATTTTTATACGTTTATTATCAGCTGAACTAAAAATAAATGAAAACAATTTCTAGACGTACGAAAAAGTCAAAAAGAAAACTCTTTGTCAACTACCAAGAAATGCCAGGGAGTATTCTTAAACGGACAAGCATACATCAGCAAAAATACGAGTAAGGTAATATGGTTACGCTTGGATTGTAGAAAGTAAAATCCGTATTCTCTGCCTACTTTTTAAGAAAAGGAGGTAATTTGATATATATTTAGGTATAACAAAAGGTAGATAGAGAATTTTGAGGAAGTTGTCATTGCGTTGTTCTGATAAGAAACTTTCAGCAGTGCTCTATGCCTAGTTTCTGGCAATGTAGACGGAAAAAGCGATAAACTGAATCCAGTACGGGGAACCTAAAATATAATTAATAGGCTTAATGTAGATCTGAAACACCTGGATCTTCTACCCGCTAGCCATTGAGTCGGTCCGATGTCGGGGCGTCGTCCAGGAGTCGTAGTCTGCTGGGTGGGTCGCTGGGGTAGTTTCTTTACCAGCGGCTCATCCACTATACAAGACAGCGAAGGGGCACACCGTGGGATTTCAGTCCGTATGCCCGAAATACGGGAGAGCCGGATAACCCTCTTGCCTCCCCTAGTAGCGGAGAGGTATGCATTAGGTGCATTTCTCCACGTAAAATAAAGGGCTGAAACATCTCTGTTACATCTTCGGGAATATAAGGCTACATCCCTAAGGAGAATGAGTAGAAGTGTATTTTTTAAATCGCTATCTCTGACAATTTTCTTTGTCGCGACATTTATTTGTAAAGAAAGTACCTATATATTTAGAATTCGTTATCTTTGCAAAGATGGTAATTAAAGGTTTCCCCTAAGGGGTTGGTAAGTGCCTTCATTATCTTAATCACAATTTCAACAGGAACCTTGGAAGATTGCGTTGTAATTTGTAAATACTAGATTTTAGCGCAGGCTTCGCTTATTATTCAGGCTTTCAGTGCGAACAATGACCTTGAAAACGGTAGTCTCGTCTCGCCAAAGCGTAAAAGAGATGCGATCACTAGAGGATTACCTTATTGGCGTAGGCTTATTCTAATTATAGAATAAGCCTACGCCACTGTATAATTATGTTACATTTGGCTATTTATAATCCCGATGTAATGCATGGAGCCTGTAGGATAGCATAGCTAAGATTGGTGGGACGTGCTAAGATACCAAGTTTTAAAAGATACTAGCAAGAACAGCGCTTCTATGTGATAGATTTTAAGTACCATGGCTGCAGAGCCGCTAGCAAAAATAGTTAACAATATAATGGTAATAAAAGTTTCATGTCACAATGACATTATATTCGGGCATATGACGTGTCGGCCTCGATGGCGTAGTGGTTAGTGTAACCGACTGCCACGCCTGAGGTCGCGGGGTCGATTCCCGCACAAGTCAAACATTTGTGTGCATGAACATGGATGTTTGTCTTGGTCTGGGTGTTTCTATGTATAATATGTATGTATTTACAAAAAAGAAAGTATATATGTATGTTTATCCATTGTCTAGTACCCTTAGTACAAGCTCTGCTTAGTTTGGGCTAGATGGTGTTGTGTGTATGTGACAGAATATTTTTACATTAATAACTTTGACCTTTACCTTAATAGTCTAGACTGCGGTTTAACACAGTAATAAAAAATAAAGGTATCAGCAGAATAATAGTCGTTATAATAATATATTTTATTGCCACATTAATACGTAGACGATTTTATGCCAATTCTTTATTAGTCCAAGTTAATTAAAGTACATGCATACATAGATTCTCGCCTCTTTCCCCGTAATGGTAGTTAGAGATGTATTACACTTATATTTCGCAAGATCTGTTTTAAGATCCCACGCAATTATGGCAGACGAGAGAACAGTTTACTGAGCAGATTTCCAGATTATTGCAATAAAGCTGAAAATACACCCTGATTGTAAAAGCCCACATTTACGTATTATCTCAAACCAAAGCTGGCGAAATGTAGGTGTAAATGATATCTCTGCCTATGCTTTTGGAGATAAAGGCGTAGGATTATATTATATGTATGTATGTATGTATCTTATGTGGGGGTCGGTCAGTGCAGACCAGCGACACTTCGACCCAGTGGGATCTTTTGTGTCGACACTCTCCCAATAACGACTGCCATAGATGTTCATGGCAGCCGGGACCGACGGCTTAACGTGCTCTCCGAGGCACGGAGCAGGCGATAATTGTCAATCAATACGCACATCATTTCGAAAAGTCATATAACTTCCGAAAGTCAGAGGTGCGCGACGTGGGTTCGAACCCGAGACCCTCTGCATTGCAGTCTGTTGGTCTCCCCACTGAGCTATCGCTACTTATATGTAACTAGAATTCTCTCGTAGCTTCACTCGCAAATATAGATAAGAAATTTATTGACAAAATCCTACTTTTCCCTCAGAAACAATAGTGTTTTTCTGGTTGCAAGATACCCGTTGTTCTTTTCTGTACCCCTGACAACGTGTATGCAAAATTCCAATGTAATTTAGTTTGCCGGTTAAGAAGTTAAGGCGTGAAAGCGTAACAAACAAATTCACATTCACATTTATAATATTAGTTAGGATTCACTTGGTTACGACGCACATATTGAAAATGTGTATTTCAAAAATATAACATAACCTCATTACCTGACTTCCTTTGAAAATCCATTGACATTAAAATGAACTCCGTCAAATATAGAACACTTGAAGAAACCACAGTTGTTGAAAGCCATTCATTAAACAACACTTCAGAATAATACTGCGTGACTGTGTTTCAGTTAAATTATGGACGTCTATTTATCTTGTTAACCATCAGACGAAGCCAGGAGCCTATTTGTATATTAGGGGGGAGGAAATGAGACATTTTGGAGACGAAATGATTTCTGGAAGATAGGAAATGTAGCAACGTATTCAAAAATGAGAGAGTTTTATTAAGTTTCGGTACTATGATTAAGATGCCTATTTCGTTTTATGATTAGAGGATTAGAAATTTGATTGATGAGAATCGAAGATTAAAGTCAAAATATTTATTGCCATAAAAATCATAAACTCTTCTTGGATACGTCTATTCATACATACATACATCGATTCACGCCTGTTTTCCAGAGGTGTAGGCTGAGACTACGGATTTCCATTTGCTACGATCCTGACACACTTCTCTGGCTTCATTCGCTTTCATAAAATACCTCATACACGCTCGCCATTTTAAAATTTTACGTCAATTCACGTAAACAATATCAGCCTTGTATATAACCTATCCTACTGCTGAGCACGGGCCTCTTCTCAGTGTCTTTCATTTCACAAATGTTTGAGAACATCATGGAGTACTCCAAGATATTCTGGGTTCCTCATGATGTTTTCCTTCACCGTTAAAGGAAGCGATAAATGACTAATAAATACGCACATTACTTCGAAATGTTAGAAGTGCGTGCCTTGGGTTCGAACCCGAGACCTCTGCGTGGCTGTCCTACGGCTCACTAGACTATCGCTATCTTAATCTTTATTGTCATAAAATATATAAACACTTGGACACGTTAATTAACGTATATATAACTAGTTTTTGGCCGCAGCCTCGCTGGCGTAAAAGTAGGTTTGGTTACATTAGTAAACAGTATTTTTTTAATTAGGTATAGCTTTTTTTACTCGGTGATAATATAGCTTTCCAATAGTGAAGAAATTTTTAAAATCGGTCGAGTAGTTTTTGATATAAATCCTTACAAACAAAAAATCTAATATTTCCTATTTATAATATTAGTATAGATAAATTACTTTAATAAAATAAAAAGGAATAAAGTTTTAGCATTGAAAAAAGCCTGATCTAGGAATAGAGCTTTCATGGTAAGTAAAAGGCATCGCAGGCAATTGAACCATCTCATTCGTTAATATCATTTAATACCTTGAGCCGCAGAGGCCTGCCGGAGTCTAGACACAATTATTTTCAATTATCTGGTATTCCAGCTATTGATAGATTAAAATGGCGTGTCATATTGCGGTAAAAATCAGTGATTAGTAGATAATCAAAACCACTTTATTGATTAGAGAGAGGTGCTGCATGAAAGTGGATATATAGTTGACGAGAATCGAAAAGGGGATGTTAAGCTGGTTTGGGCATGTAGAAAGAATGGACTGATTAAGGGCTTGTACACAAAACTGAGATGCGACGTCGTATCGTAAAAATCTACGAGCTGCCACGACGCATCGCAAGAACTTGCGAATTGATTCGCATCGCGCATTCTAATTTTTTTCGCATCGTGGGAGGGACACGCTTTGCCGCACGAAATCGCATCGCAGCAATTCATGTCGCAGTTTTCTGCGTTGCGAATTCGCATCGCGCCGATTCGCAGTTTTGTATACAAGCTCTAAGAAAGTTTATAAGGCTAGTGTGAATGGAATAGTTGCAAGAGGAAGACCTAGGCGACAGTTTCTCGATCAGATCGGAGACGTTCTGGTTAAAAGCCAGGTTAAGAGCACCTTAAACCGGCGAGCGTGTATGAGGAATGTGATGAAAGTGAATGAAGCCAGAGTACGGATTTCCATTTGCTACGATCCTGACACACTTTGTCAGGATCGTAGCAAATGGAAATCCATAGTCTCTGCCTACCCCTCTGGGAAACAGGCGTGAATCTATGTATGTACTTTATACGGATTTTATCGCAGTTTATTTGAAAACACAACTTTAGGATAATTTTAAACCTATTAAACTACTAGATTCTGACCGCGGGTTAGTTCACGTTATTCTATATTTTCTTAATAAATTTCAATTTCACGAAAACACTTTTTTTTTCTAGATGATCTCTACGACATCCTATGTCCTTTTCTGCACCCCTAACAACGTGTTTGCGAAATTGACATTTGTTTATAATAATAAATAAATGTTCGTACTATGTAACAACTTTCTTACGCCTTCTAAAGGCGAGATATGATGTACCTTAACCTTGTAACATCCTCTGTAATCATGTCTTATGCGAATAAACTTTCATTTCATTAACCAGCTGAAACTCTGCGGCATAACGCTTAAGCAAGGCCTAAGTCTATGACTGTTTATTGATTTAGGATCAAAGATACCTAATCGTAATATAATAATAAATGTGTTGTATCTGGACATCGGCATGGTTAAGACTGCGCCGAGCGAAATGTGCCAAAACAGGAGGTCACAGTTAAGTAAATAAAATCAACACTTTTTGTTTAATACAAACATAAAACATACATTTACCATGACAATGAATGTGTTTACAATTACTCCGTGTAAAAAACTTAACATAATTAATATATTCGCCTACAAAATTACGTAAATTTGCAGCTCGTGTCACGCGATTAATCATCATCCATCCATCCATCCATCCATCACACCCAGGATTTATAAGAGGTTTGTAGATGATACTTTTACAATATTACCAACAGATAGTGCAAGTGTATTCCTAGAACATCTTAATTCCATTAATAATAACATCCAATTTACTATGGAATTAGAGGCAAATAATTCATTAGCTTTCTTAGATGTACTTGTCATCAGGAATCCTGATCATACTTTGAGCCACACTGTATATAGGAAAAAGACCCATACAAATAGGTACTTAAACGGTGAATCTCACCACCATCCTAAACAGTTAGCTACTGTGGGAATGTCTTTGTTTCAGAGAGCCCATGGGATCTGTGACAAGAAACACCTGGACGCCGAGCTTCAACATGTCAAGCAAGTACTGCAAGACAACAAGCTCCAACAGCCGCGCCGCTGTCACAGATCCCGAGAAAAGCCAGCCACAGTCGAGCGCCAGCCTGCTATACTGCCTTATGTAAGGGGTGTCACTGACAAGATTGGCTACATCTTGAAGCGAGCTTCAATCAACACATACTTCAAGCCGCCAACGAAGATAAGTCAATTTTTACCATCCGTCAAGTGCCAACTACCTTTACAAGATGCAGGGGTCTATAAAATAGATTGTGACTGCGGACTCTCATAAATTGGTCAAACCGAGAGAAACATAGGCACCCGCATAAAAGAACACATAGCTGGTGTAAAACACCAACGCTCGTTGAAGTCTGCTGTGTGTGAACATGTGCAACAGGGGACCAACCACTACCTGAGATTTGACAAACCACAGATTCTCGCTAAAGAACACCGATTCCTACCAAGGATGCTTTGCGAGGCTATTGAAATCAAAAAACATTCTAATTTTAATAGAGAAGATGGTTGGAATGTACCACCAGCTTGGGATCCAGTAATAAAAATAGTCAAACCCAAGAAGAAGCAAACCACAGCTAGATTTCATGATACTTTGAGCTCATTCTGCGTAAATAGAAACACCAATGATTAAATTATGTTCGGGTACTTTGAAATAACTACACTGGAACATTGAGACAACTGCCATCTTAGTCTCCCCGTGACCATGGCTGCTGAAAAGCAACTGAAACGTCGGGGAAAGTGTAAAAATAAATTAAATCTAAATAGTTTAATAATTATTTAATTAGCTTAAAAATTAGTAAAGTTTAATAGTAGCAGTAGTGTAAAAATTTTCAAAATTTTGTAATAAAGTGTCAAATAAACAACGCGATAAAATCCGTATATAGCAGTTTAATTTCAATGAATAATATTCGCGTAAATAGAAGACAATAATATTATTCTCGTTTCCGTCCTGCTTTTCAGATTTCAAGTGAGTTACAAATATTTTCAGGCCTCAGGCAGTTTGTTTTATCATTCGAGATGACGAGGGTAACCTTTTGTGTATAGAAACGAATATGACGATGGATTTTACAATATATTGTTTTTATATCAAATTATTTTTGATATGAGCGTATATTTCGGACGTTGTTAGGTAACGGTTTCAGTAGGATTGATGAAAGGTAATTGGGTACTAGATGTAAAACTTCTCTTTGATGATTATGTAACAATTTTCATATGTTAACTACCTCTTCTTCTCTCTTAGCCTTTATTATTCCCAAGTCACTTGGGTCGGCTTTTCTGGTCTAACCGGATTTGACTGGATATCAGTTTTTACACGGAGCGGCTGCCACCTGACCGCCGCAACCCGAAGGCTAACGATACCCTAAGGCTAGACCAGTGTCAGGATATTAGAGGGTACTGACTTTCCCAATAACGACTGCCATAGATGATCATGGCAGCCGGGACCAACGGCTTAACGTGCTCTCCGAGGCACGGAGCAGACGATAATTGTCAATCAATACGCACATAATTTCGAAAAGTCATATAACATCCGATAATCATAGGTGCGCGACGTGGGTTCGAACCCGAGACCCTCTGCATTGCAGTCTGTTGGTCTCCCCACTGAGCTATCGCTGCTCTATATGTTAACTACTTATAATGATAAAATTGTCTACTACCTAAATCAAACAAAAGTTATGCCCCGGGATAATAATAAATGTGTGTATGTATTTAAATCTTTTTGGGCTTTCTGTCAGAAATTCCTAATAATTATAGCGGTTCGCAGTTAGGAATTTGGGTGTGCGTACCCCGTGCCTGAGAAAGTACGTAAAGCAATTGGTCCTGCGCCTGATTTCTCTCCAGTTGTGTCGGATTCCCGTATTAAGGCAATAGAAAATGGGATTAAATATAATGACCACCAAAAATACTAATTGCACAGCAAAATATGCTTACTAAAATATATCATAACGAGCACCTATACGTCTCAAATCACTGTATTCTGTCTCGATAGGGTTAGGTTATGTTAGGTTTCTTCTTAAACCTATTCAAAAATAGGAGCCCCACGGAGCGGGGCTCCGTCGACTTAGTTTGATCTCTTAAAAATATTTTAGTAAACATATTTTGGTGTGCAATCAGTATTTTTGGTGGAACAAAGGCAAAAAATTGAGGAACAGTTAAATACTACCCATAGAAAATGCACTTTTATTTGCGCACACACTCGTGCAATATTATTCCTTCGCAGATGGCTAATATCACGTAAGATTCTCCGTCGTGATCCTAATACGTCCGAGAGGATTTAAAATCGTACCTGAAACCACAATACCATGCAAGCAAATCATTTGACACTCGCGGCTGACTGCATATTGAAATTAGCTTATAAGCTAATTTCAATAAGTAGGTATTGAAATCAGCTTATAAGCTACTTTCATGACCTATATAGGTCTCATGGCTGCACGCGTTATAAAATAGTAGGTTATAATTTGATTTATTGATTATTCTATTATAATTAATTGCATTAAATGTATTTATTTAATACAAATAATTTTACAAATCATCTAAAATAAATAGATTATACAGAAACATCTATTGTTTATGTCAATCATAGAACACGTGTTGTTGTGATGTAGAACATCTATTTTATAACACGCTCGACACGTTTATGACGTTCGGCGCACCGATTGACTCGCTCCAAGCTCTTAACCAACCAGAGAGCCAAATTCGGTCAACGTTTCAATCGCGTTATCGTAAAAACAACTAGCACTAGTCACCCAGATTATAATTGGAAAACTATCCACTGGACGACAAAAACTGCCGCATGACCAGCGAAGTAGGTAATTTATTATAAATTATTCAAATTAAAGTTTATCCAGAAAATCCTTTTACATAAACGGGTAAGTATGAAAAGTCGATATTTTTCTGAGAATTAGTTCTGAATCTTTTCAGGCTGAAAGTTTCGTCCTTTAATACATCCCGGCTGTTATACATCGCAGCACATTCATCAACGGAGGTTTAGGGTCTGACAAATTGAAAAACTTTTAATAACCCACTTTTTAACAAACGTTAATTGAGTACGGTTTTTTTTTGTGAATATTAATCATAATGTAATGACTGGAGTGCCACTGCTGTGTATGAGGTTTGATGCACGGGTGGGGTAAAATGTTTTAAGGGTTTTTTGTTAAGTTATGGCTTAATAAAATTATGTGCAATGATAACCGTATATATATAATATGTAACGGGTATTAACGCGATCATGCATAATGTTTACCTTTTTTATGGTTGACGTTTCGACCAGGTTACACTGGCCGTGGTCACAAGCTGACTCACTGACAGTCTGACAGTCAGTAAAGCCGTTGGTCCTGCGCCTGATCTCTCTCCGGTCGTGTCGGATTACCGTCCCATCGGATCATGAGAGTTAGGGAACAAAGAGTGCACTTGTGTTTGTGCACACACTTGTGCAATATAACATCTCCTGCGTAATTGGCCAATCTCCGTTAAGACTGGGCGCCGCGGGCCGTGGCCGAAATTCGGTCTGGAGGGTATATTAACATTTACCCAACCGTGAATCGAACTAACTATTAAACACGTACGAAATGTAGCAATCAATAAATTTGGCGCCATTACAACGGCTTAGTGGTTGTTGGCGACATAATTAGACTGCGTTTGGTTCCGGATGAGTCAAAAATAGGTGACCTACATACCTACTTATAGTGTATTAAATTTATATAAGATTGCTTACGAAATTTTCCTTTGCTGTGAAAATTTATAGTCGTGGTAGCGATAGTGATTGTTGTGCATGAGATATTCATAAGAACCTAACGGACGCCGGTTTGTGCTCTCCGGCAATATCTTGCTTGTAATGATTTAAGGATGGGGCAGCAGTTATGTGTGGCCTCGGTGCTACTGCCACGTGTCATCAACAAATTGTTCGCAAATTCTGTGTACATGAACTGTGTGTGTGTACTGTGTTGCATGGTATCTAATGTATAATTCATATTTTATAGCTGATGACCCATCTACGACTTAATCTCAACAGAGTTGCCTAACCGAATCAATCTGCACGGATGTCGTAGTGGTTTAGGTGGTCGTTGGCCATTGCGCCGGATGTTGTGGGTTCGAATCCCACAAGAGACAAGAGACATCTGTGTGATCCACAAATCGTTGTTCCGAGACTGAATGTTCTTTATGTCCGTTGTTTTAAAGTTTGTAAAGTCTCTCACGATACTGTAATTATTTCTAGGGGAAGAGATGCCTTATTTACCACAAAAAAATATCATTTGTTAGATATACGTTTAAACAGACATTAACTTTTATTTAGGCATAACATGGACATATGTTTCTGTAATCCACAAATAAATTTTGTATTTGAATGTAGGTGCCTACTTTGTATCCGTAAATTGTATGCTTGTAAAGTCCTAGCGACACATAGCTTTACAAAAATTTACATCTTGTGTACTTGATCACCCACCTATAACTCAATTTCAGTACCAGAGCTTGAGCCAACTAATGAATACACGTCACAGTTACATACATACATACATACATAGATTCACGCCTGTTTCCCAGAGATGTAGGCAGAGACTACGGATTTCCATTTGCTACGATCCTGACACACTTCTCTGGCTTCATTCACTTTCATCACATTCCTCATACACGCCCGTCGGTTCAAGGTGCTCTTAACTCACAGTTACAAATGCTCTTAATTTCCAATATAAAATTTATTCGTGCATTAGTAAACTCACGACGCCAATTATGAAATAAGAAATAAATAAGCTTTTTACGCCATTAAGCTAAGCCTTATCAGTCTCTAATTTACTTTACCGTTCCCCTTTTTTTCTGTTTCACTTCTTTCAGAGTCCTTCTTAAATGTTCTAATTTAAAAATAACACATTCAGCGCTGCAGCGAATTCTCTCAAAGAGAAACGTGAAACTCATAAACAAAAATATAAGTTTTAGTTTTTGTATAACCATGGTTAAAAACAGCCTTACTTAGAAATCGTTGGACTGCCACGCAGACGTATCCACTTCGATCCCAATGCAAATAGAATGAGATTCGACAAGCTTTTCCCCATGGCTGTGCTTGCCTGAGAACAGTACCTACTTTTCCCCTAAAATAAAAGTATCGTAGTCCGTTTTTGTACCCTTGACAAAATCAAAATTTCATGATAATGGGTCGAGTAGCTAAGGCATGGCAGCGTAACAAACAAACTCACATTCACATGTATTATACGATTAATCATAGGTCGATCTTAGAGTTCTTGATATGACCGATTCAGTTTCTCTCGATATGAATCAAGAGGCGTATATGTGTGTTAGTTTTCGTCTAAAATTTTAAATCGAACATCTGCATCAATATATTCTGTGACATTTTACTTATTTATTTACTTTATTGGGACACAAAACACTTACACATTAAATGTAATACTAACATTTTATATATGTATAAAAAAGAGTTACTGTGTAACGCAGAAAAATGTCCGTGAATTAATATTAAAAAAAATAGGAATGAATAAAATAAAGACGCGCGATAATTGAGAAAGGGCAAATGTAGCAACAATTTTTTTAACAATTCTATAGCTTGACTACGAAATTTTGAATACGGGAGTGCAAATATATTTAATTCTATAAGGTGTGTGTTTTGCGTTTCAACAAGGCGACGAAGAGCAGCGAAGAGAGACGCCCGTGTGCAGGCATTGGTTCTGCACTTTGCAGTGTAGAACAGCCGCAATACGGTTCTAGTTACAATGTAAATTAATTGATTAGTCATTTCGGGGCAGTCAAACTTATTGTTACATAAACTGTACAAGATTGTAGATGAAAGTAATTTTCGTCTAGATTCCAAGTTCAAAAGTAAATTAATCTACACTAATATTAAAAAAAGGGAAAATTTGGATTTTTCGTTTATATGTTTGTTTGCAAGGATTTAACTAGACAACCGATTTAAAAATTTTTTCGCCATTAGATATATTATCTATCACCGAGTAACATGGCCTACATTTAATTTAAAAATAAGTACCTACTGTTACTAACCTAACCTACATTTACGCGAGCGACGCGGGGAAACGCTAATCTGTAATATAATACACCTAAAACCAAATATATAAAAAAATGTGTTGAGTAAGTAAATAATAAATAAATGATATCAACATGTTGTTATTATATCGAGCTAATTGGCTGGAAAACATTTTTATCGTACCCTGTCCCACACAAATACAAACAAACGGTACTTGTCCAAATATGACTTGAGGGCGATTGCGGCGGTATTTGGAAATGTTTTTAGGTAGAGCTATTGATTTACGCAGTACTATTTATTAATCGATGACTTAAAGAATTTGACTGCGTTCATGGCGTTATGGTTTAAGACTGCGCCGAGCGAAATGTGCTAAAAAAGCCGGTCACAGATAAGTGAATAAAATCAACACTTTTTGTTTAATACAAATATAAAATAAACATTTACCATAACAATAAATGTGTTTACAATTACTCCGTGTAAAAAACTTAAAATAATTAATATTTTCGCCTACAAAATTACGTAAAATGCAAAAACATAAGCTCAATTACGTGATTTTTAGATTATAACAGTAGAAATCTATCCTATTTTACAGCTTCAACGAAACATACATAGTTATATTACAATTCGTCCGTCTCAAATATCTAAGTTATTAGTTGACAATAAAGATATATATTTATCAAAAAAGCGCTTCAAATCCTCCATACAATTTTACTATGGCGGCCGCGCGCCGATTTGAAGATGTGCCACACGAGCTCTGTCGTTACCTGCCTTACGCTCGGCGCAGTCTTAAAAAAGTAGAGGCTTTACAAATATTCAAACTTCGAACACAAAGAACACCTAGACTTGAACAACTTTTTGTGGTTTACACAAAATTAGGTCTCGTAAGGACTTCGAACCTACAACACTTTACGTAGTAGCAATACCGATTAAGGACCGTTAAAAGAGCAGCGATAGCTCAGTCGAGAGACCAACAGACTGCAATGCAGAGGGTCTCGGGTTCGAACCTACGTCGCGCACCTCTGACTTTCGGAAGTTATATGACTTTTCGAAATTATGTGCGTATTAATTGACAATTATCGCCTGCTCCGTGCCTAGGAAGCACGTTAAGCCGTCGGTCTCAGCTGCCATGAACATCTATGGCAGTCGTTATTGGGAGAGTATCGACACAAAAGATCCCACTGGGTCGAAGTGTCACCGGTCTGCACTGACTGGCCCCCACATAAGATAAGATAAGCAGTACCAACATGACTACATAAACCAAAACACCATATATGCAGCACCATACGTACAGTCATTCATAAATTGTACGAATTTTGATTTATGTGTAGTCACTTTTTTTTTTTTTGGATTTCCAAAAAATATTCGAATTTTCCAAATTAGTAAATTCTCATGCAGACGCTGACACTATTACATAAAGTCTCATAAACATAAAACCGTAAAACATCCCCATAAAATAAACTATAATCAACCTTTTCTATAAAAAAGCGTTCTAACTTTTTTAGTCCAACATTATTCGAGCTCGCACAAATTAATCCAGACTTCTCACAATATGTCTCCAACACAAAGAGTTTCAAACTAAACTTATTAAGGCTCAAACGTTTTAATCTTTAATAAAAATGTTAAATTAATATTTACTTTCAGAATAAGAAGATTAATATAAATTTATTTAAAAAATATAACTCCGCTTATTTCTGCCAAGAGAAGTTTTTATTTAATTTGAAACTCAGTCTGGTCTATTTTTAATATTATGGAAGTTATATATAATATGTAACGGGTATTAACGCGATCATGCATAATGTTTACCTTTTTTATGGTTGACGTTTCGACCAGGTTACACCGGCCGTGGTCACAAGCTAACTGGTGCTACGATGTCATGTCTCCGTTTGTGAGGCAGAAGAATCTTGATTCACCCTCACTTTTGGCATATTTTTGTTTGTCCATGTACCGTCACAAACTACACTCACGGTATCCCTATTACGCATGCTAGCCGTTCTGTCCGTATTCTATGAATTACCTGACTGTGCAAAACAGCGAAGTTGCGTATTATTAATCACGGGATTCCAGATTAATAATACGCAACTTATTACGGATACCGTGAGTGTAGTTTGTGACGGTACATGGACAAACAAAAATATGCCAAAAGTGAGGGTGAATCAAGATTCTTCTGCCTCACAAACGGGGACATGACATCGTAGCACCAGTCAGCTTGTGACCACGGCCGGTGTAACCTGGTCGAAACGTCAACCATAAAAAAGGTAAACATTATGCATGATCGCGTTAATACCCGTTACATATTATATATATATCATGCAACGCGAAAGTTTAAAAGTTATTATTATGGAAGTTGGTTATTGTTTTAAGCGAATTATATTGTTAACGGATTTAAAGATTTCCTCGTGGTTTTGTGGTTTGAGCAGTAAAACCGCATTCAGATTAATGTGTGATAAGCTTACAAACATACAGACAGATTAAACATTAAAAATCAATTTGATTTGGCTTCTATATCTATAGGTACTAATATTATAAATAGGAAAGATTTGAATTTTGTTTGTTTGTAAGGATTTAACTCAAAAACTACTGAACCAATTTTAAGAATTCTTTCACAATTTGAAAGCTATATTATCACCGAGTTATATAAGCTATGAAAGTGTTGTAACTAATATAATTAAACCCACTTTTAAACGAGTGAAGCCGCGGTCATAAGCCTCTTATAAAGATCAATCCGTGACCGGTTAACATTTTTTTATATACAACATGTTACATAATAAACGCACATCCTGAAAGTAGTTTGTTCAACATCGGCTACTGAATCAATTCCAGCAATTTTGAATATAGGTAATTTTTTATCCCTAAAATTATTAAAACGAATTAAATTATTAACCATTTATTAAGCAGCTGAAATAAATGAAAATGTGTCATAATTCAAGGCAATAAGGTTTTTGATGCAATAAAGGAAATAATGTTAGATTTATTGTAATATACCCATACTATCCGCGCACAATAAGGAGAAATAATTCGTTAAATTAAAATATTTAAGTACATAAAAGTAACATTTTAATTATTATATTATTATTACGATTTAATAATCTAATTGGGGTGTTGGAGGTCGTGCGTTATATCTGTGACATGTTGTGTATAGATAAAAATTTACTATATTAGTTAAAAATATTTACCTTTTAGCGATATAACAGTAGCTATGAGTTTCTTACAGAATATATCTTCGCATAGGATCAACCCTTTGACATTGGCGCACGTATTTGACATGGCTTGAGGTCATACCCCGTGACATATCACGGATATATTGTCTCAGGCTTACATCTTCTTCTCTCTTAGCCTTTATTATTCCCAAGTCACTTGGGATCGGCTTTTCTGGTCTAACCGGATTTGACTGGATATCAGTTTTTACACGGAGCGGCTGCCACCTGACCTCCGAAACCCGAAGGCTAACGATACCCTAAGGCTAGACCAGTGTCAGAATATTAGAGGGTACTGACTTTCCCAATAACGACTGCCATAGATGTTCATGGCAGCCGGGACCGACGGCTTAACGAGCTCTCCGAGGCACGGAGCAGGCGATAATTGTCAATCAATACGCACATAATTTCAAAAAGTTATATAACTCCCGATTGTCAGAGGTGCGCGACGTGGGTTCGAACCCGAGACCCTCTGCATTGCAGTCTGTTGGTCTCCCCACTGAGCTATCGCTGCTCTCAGGCTTACATCAATACTAATATTATAAATAGAAAAGATTTTAAATTTTGTTAGTAATAAATAAACATAAAAACTAAGAGACCGATTATAACAATTATTCAGTCATTATAAAGCTACTTTATCCAGATGTAACAAAGGCTATATAACGTCACGCTACGAGCTATGGAAGCAAAGCAGTAACCATAGACGCGAGTGAAACCGCGGGGAACAACTACAGTATAAAGTGCATCATGTATACTAAATGAAATGTCAGCAAGACTGCGCCGAGCGAAATGTGCCAAAACAGGCAGTCACAGTTAAGTGAACAAAATCAACACTTTTTGTTTAATACAAATATAAAATATACATTTACCATAACAATGAATGTGTTTACAATTACTACACGTAAAAAACTTAAAATAATTAATATTTTCGCCTACTAAATTACGTAAATTTGCACGAAGAATGCAAAAACGTAAGCTCGTGTTACGTGATTTTTAGATTATAACAGTAGATATCTATCCTATTTTATAGGTTAAACGAAACATAAATAGTTATATTACAATTTGTCCGTCCCAAATATTTAAGTTATTGGTTGACAATAAAGATTCATATTTATCAAAAAAGCGCTTCGAATCCTCCATACAATTTTACTATGGCGGCCGCGCGCCGATTTTAATATGCGCCGTACGAGCTCTGTCATTATCTGTCTTACGCTCGGCGCAGTCTTAACATTGAGCTTGTTTTTTAGTTAAATAATGAATCTGTTCGCCGAGCGACATGCCTGTACTTATGTGCAAACATATTTGTCCCGGGGGAAACAAAACGCTGTTATAATAAATCACTACGCTTTTCTAGTACAGGGTCGCCATTGTTTAAACCCAGTCAGCCGTTACGCCTTGATAGGAGTTCATTTGTAAGCACTTTGTTTCCTTGCTTTTAGTTGCATCATCAAGCCGCTTTGGCTATTTATTTTAGTAAATGTATGAATGACCTGGCTCGCAGTGAGAAGCTACACTCATACAACAAACCGACGTGAGAGTCGTGGTGAGGCAAAGTTCTGAAGTCTTGCACGACCACCTTCATAATAATATCCATTCCTTTTCGTTTTGTGTAAAAATTACAACACCTGCACAAGGAATAATTCTTGTAATTCGCGGAAGACAAACACTCAAACAACGGACATAACCTTTTCTTTTAGAGAAACGTAATGAACATGCAGACTCGAAACAGCTGTGGATAGCAATATGTTGGCCTGTGTAACATTCGAACCCACAATCGGCATAGTAGCAGGCGATTAAACTAGAACAATATCCATGCAGCTAAATTTTGTCTCGTCTTTAGCAGCTAAGGAGCGAGTTATACGTGTGCTATTTTGGCACTTAAGAGTGCCTATAATATACCTAAATACAAGTGAGAACCGGCCATGAATTGCCGTAAATCTTAAAGTTCAAAAAAATGGTATCACGTGTCCTTGAGGTCAGAGCTCAAAGATCATAGTCATTTCGGGGGTATATCGACTATGTTGAGTCGAATGGCGTTGACCGCAAGTCTCTAGAGCTTACGGTTCTTGATTTCAAAGATGGTATCACGTGACCTTGAGGTCAGAGATCAAAGGTCATAGTCATTTCGGGGGTTTATCGACTATGCTAAGTCGAATGGCGTTGACCGCGAGTCTCTATCTCTTACGGTTCTTCAATTGAAAGTTATATAAAAGACAGACGGACCAGTTTAGTCTTTCAGCCCTTGTTATGCTGACGTTATTTCGCTAAAATTTAATGTTGGCAAGCGCTGCAGTAATGTGCAATAGACCACGAATATTCGTCCCGATAAACATTTGCGTTGAAAATTACCAACGCTCCGTATAGAAACGTGTTTCAGTTGTAATGCTTCACAAACATTTTGTTTACTTATTAACAATAAACGTTTTCGTGTAACAGTTTCAATTTGCCTCCCAATTATGTAGCTGTAATTACTAAGCAGAGAAATTTAGGTACTCGTATCTCTAAATAGTTTGAAAAGTCGCTATTCGTGGCTGTCTGTTTGTTTGTCCGGTTAGTACTCCTAAACTACGCTATAGATTTTAATGTGGTTTGCACTGTTTAGAGAATTTCTTCCGAAAGGTTCATATGTATTAAACATTTCAGTTTGATTTATAAATAGTAATGACAATCATTATTTTGTAATCAAGTAGTAAAGCCCTTGCTTTTATGTGCTTACATAGCTTACCCTAGATAATCCTTATAATATACATGAACATAAAGTACCTACTAAAAAATTGTACGTCTTAAAAACACCTACAAAAAATCCGCAATTGTACGTATTTATCTCCTAAGGAATTAGAAATGACTTACATATGAATAAAAATTGGTGAGTAAGTTAGTAAGTAATTTGCAAAGCGCATTAGACCAATATATTTATTGATCCTTGTTCTCTTAAATATGGTAATAACTCTGAAAAGTTACTGTTGATAATAATAAGAGCAGCGATAGCTCAGTGGGGAGACCAACAGACTGCAATGCAGAGGGTCTCGGGTTCGAACCCACGTCGCGCACGAATGACTTTTGGAAGTTATATGTCTTTTCGAAATTATGTGCGTATTGATTGACAATTATCGCTTGCTCCGTGCCTCGGAGAGCACGTTAAGCCGTCGGTCCCGGCTGCCATGAAAATCTATGGCAGTCGTTATTGAGAGAGTGTCGACACAAAAGATCCCACTGGGTCGAAGTGTCGCCGGTCTGCACTGAGTCGCCCCCATATAAGATACATACATACATACATACTGTTGATAAAAATTGCCTTTTATATATAGCATTTATTCTTGAAGGAGAAGGCTCAGTTGTATTGCATCCACATTTCGCCAGTTATGGATTTTCGTCTCATACAATAGGAGGTCAGGTTATTACCATCGCCCTGTTCCAAGCTGTACTACTACTGAGAACTTTTTAACAGAAAATTCTAATTACACTTTGTTAAACCTAGAAATCGAACCAGAGACCTTATGTACAACAGTCGGAGTACAGTCCAAGATACTGAACATTTAAACATACGCACAACAAAAAAACAAGATAGGTGTAAAAACCCGTGATTCAACATCTTCGTCTTAAATGTAAAAGCATTTAAAATACATGTGACCTTGCGACCCCTATATCTCGTAGGTATTTTGACCCACAGGGCCCATATTCAAACTTGACTGCCAACTCGCTGCCTTGAATGGTGGGTGGGTCACTGGAACTGAAACTACAGCAGCGACCCACCCAGCAGTGTCCAACGCAGGCAAGAAATGCCTGCGGACGACGACTCCTGGGTGACACTCCGGTATGACAGAGGGCATCATTCCGATTCAAAGGCTGGCGGACGGGAGATCCCCGTTCTCCACCGCGGCCTTCGCTATGGCAGCATCATTCTAATTACACTTTGTTAAACCCAGAAATCGAACCAGAGACCTTATGTACAGCAGTCGGAGTACAGTCAAAGATACCGAATATTTAAACATACGCGCAACAAAAATAATAAATTGATTGTTTAGCTCACGAAGCCGTTCGAAGCCGAGGCCTGTAGCTAGGTTTAATATAACTGTAATAGTACTCTAGTTGAAGCCTTTGTTGTTTGAATGGAGTTTGTATGTAAATTATGATATTTAATTAGCTAATGTTTTGACTTCTGTAGGCTACTAACTAAGCTGGATATCTTTATAGTTTTTCCTATTTATTCACCGTCTATCTCTATGACCTAATCGTTTTATCTGATGGCCTGTTCATTTGTATGCTTTATTCAAATAGAACTAGTAACTTACTATAATCCTACTGCCTCCGTGGCGCAGCAGTAGTGAATGCGACTGCTGTGCATGAGGTATCGGGTTCGTATCCCGGGTCGGGCCAACAAACAGTTATTGGGTTTTCCTGTAAAAAAATTTCAATACGAGCCCGGAGTTAGGAAGTTGGCGGTGTTAGACACCTCCGTGTCTCGGAAAGCAGGTAAAGCCGTTGGTCCTGCGCCTGATCTCTTTCCGGTCGTGTCTGATTATCCGTCCCATCGGATCATGAGAGTTAGGGAACAGAGAGTGCACTTGTGTTTGCGCAGATAATTGTGCACTATAATACCTCCTGCGTAGATGGCCAGTCTCCGTTAAGATTGGCCGCCATGACCGAAATTCGGTCTGGTGGACATTATTATTTTATTTATTATAATCCTAACTAATATTATATATGCGAATGTAAGTTTCTTCGTTAGACGTCTAATTAACGCCTAATTACTTGACCGATCATCATGAAATTTCGCATACACGTTGTCGGGGGTACAGAAAAGGATAAAGGGTACCTTTTATCCAGAAAAATTACATGCAGATTGGTCGATTAGTTAAGACGTGAAAGGGTAACAAATAAACAAACACATATTCGCATTTATATTAGTTAGGATATCCTAATCTATACTATATATTACAAAGCTAAAGTGTTTGTTTGATTAACGCGCTAATGTCAAGATCTATCACGCTACTACCAATAGATAGAGCATAAATGAACATTGTTGCAAATACCCAGAAATGTCTCGTATTTAAAGCAGACGAAGTTGCGCGAGTCAGCTAGTCCTATTATAATTGTGAATGTGAGTTTGTTTGTTACGGTTTCACGCCTTTACTACTCGACCCGATCATCATGAAATTATGCATACACGTTGTCAGGGTTAGAAAATAGGACATAAGGTTCCTTTCATCCAGAAAAAAAGTAGTGTCCCTTAGGTATAGGCATTTATTGATAAAATCTCGATAAACGTAAGCAAAGTCGCGGGCAAAATCTAGTCATTACGACTAGAATTTTTGATATCAGGCGTTGAGCCATGAGTTACGTGGAGTCTACTATTGAAAAAATAAGAAAGGGAAAAAGGAAATGTTTTTTACGGACAATATTTTATCGTTCAAATAGTCGCTTCCCATTTAAGTCTAAGATAAACTTTGCTAGTTTATTTGCACAGTTTTCCTTTGCGTGAGAAATCCTGCCGCTTGCACGGCAACTTTGTACAATAGTTTACATTGTTGTGTGCCCGTCAGTTTGTTTGTCTGTCAAGACTTTGTTTTGTTTTCTTAATACTTAGAGTCCCGCCTATTTCTTTTACAAAATTCAGTAGCAATTTGACTTATAATTTACTCGTACTCTTCGCTAAGCTTCAACGCTTGTGTTAGGAGTAAGTTCACCTTGGTAGCCCAATGAGTAGGACTTGAACCCACAACTTCTCCATCTCAAGTCCAATACCAATCCATTGTGTTATCGCCGAATCGCCTATATGTCGCTCAAGAGGTAAACAGGCACGATGTTATGCTTTTTTTAAGAGAAATATTATATTAAAATGTCATAAAATACCTTAAGTCATTTTGAGATATGTAAGAAATAATTTTAAATGAACCGGAAAACCGGAACTGATAGCCAGCAATATGATCAAAGTAAGTTTAGTACTATAAATCACAAAGTAACCTTTTATAACGTTATGGTAGTCAACCAGCTTTACAGGCGTGGTTGACTTAGAACTTAAATAGAAATTAAATATGAACAACGCGATCAATAAGCATATATTTTCACTTACGAAAGGTGTATGAGAATAAACAGAACTATAATTATATTCAACTAAGTATTTAGTGGTAGTTCAGGGCGTGGTTCAAGATGAAGGCTTGTTACGTGCTCAGTGGGGAGACCAACAGACTGCAATGCAGAGGTTCTCAGGTTCGAACCCACGTGGCGCACCTCTGACTTTCGGAAGTTATATGACTTTTCGAAATTATGTGCGTATTGATTGACAATTATCGCCTGCTCTGTGCCTCGGAGAGCACGTTAAGCCATCGGTCCCGGCTGCCATGAACATCTATGGCAGTCGTTATTGGGAGAGTGTCGACACAAAAGATCCCACTGGGTCGAAGTGTCACCGGTCTGCACTGACTGGCCCCCACATAAGATACATACATACATACGTGGTCCCGGGTAGAATGGACCACTTAAATTCAGTAGGCAGCGCAGCGGAAGGAGCTCGGCACCGGGACGCGTTGCCAATATATAGGGCCGCCGCTGGGGAGGAGAAGCCGATGGAGGGGCGCCGCGAGCACGGCCGCTCAGCAACGACCGGTCCGCGTCACAACTTTTTAAAGTAAAAAGTCTAGTCTGTTGACATATTCAGCAATATAAATGCGTAGAATCTATGAGTTAAACAAGAAAGGTACGGCCAATCTTTTTAAAATAAATTTAAATTCAAAGAAAATCATTATCAAATCATCCGAAAGACGTCCTCTGCTAGACATTCAACCGCTTCCCGCCACCCTTAACAAGTTGTCGGTTCACCTCGCGGGGCACCTGCGTCTTCGAGTCAAAACTATGAATTTATATACCATGAATTAAATTTAAGGCTTAGTTTTGTAGTACTAAATACGCAATACGCAAGACCACATGATTTGGGACTATTAGAGAGGTTGACAAGACTATAACTAACCTGTAATACCATTATTATTTAAAATGTTTGAAATAAGGTGCTGTACCTAGCGAGTGTACTGCTTTCATTAAAATATATAAAAAAAATTCTAAAAAGATACAAGTAAAAATACACACAAATAAAATACCGATTCATCTTTCCTGTTTTAATTAGCTCCGCCTTTGGCATCCCCGTTTTCTTTAAAATCTTCTGCCTCATGCCTACGAGTATAAGATTTGCAGACTGAATGCTCAAATAATAATTGAGCTCAACGAGGTACAGTCGGCAACACAGGCAGCTTAAAATCTATTATTTTATTTAATATATAGAGATTTCGTATAATTATGTCTTTTATAAAGTTGTAACAAGGATCTTTCTGCACATCCTATCCCAATTTTATTATAAATGTAAATGTCTGTGAAGATATTTGTATGGATATTACTTTATCACACGTTGCACGGATTTACAAATCCAGACTAAATCTAAATGCAACTACAGATAAACGATGTTTTATGCGGAACATGACTTATCTTGTATTTACAAAAAAAGAACTATATATGTATGTTTATCCATTGTCAAGTACCCATAGTACAAGCTCTGCTAAGTTTGGGCTAGATGGTGTTGTGTGTATGTGATAGAATATTATTATTAAAAAAAATAAGTACATACATACATAGATTCACGCCTGTTTCCCAGAGGGGTAGCCAGAGACTACGGATTTCCATTTGCTACGATCCTGACACACTTCTCTGGCTTCATTCATCTTCATCACATTCCTCATACACGCCCGTCGGTTCAAGGTGCTCTTAACCTGGCCTTTGTCCAGAACGCCTCCGATCTGATCAAGAAACGTTCGCCTAGGTCTTCCTCTTGCGACTGTTCCATTCACACTAGCCTTATAAACTTTCTTAGTCAGTCTTTCCTCGTCCATTCTTTCTACATGCCATAAAATAAGTAAAGTTATTATTATAAGAATTATTTGTATAAACTATGTTCTGTATAAAAGGGAGCCTATGTATAAACATGGTATACTTTTAATGCCGGTAAGTGTTTATAAGAGTCACCCAAGTAGAATTTTTCAGCTTCGCTTGGGTGACGCAGAGATTAGTTAAAAATAATTTGATGATTGTTTCTACTTAGCGACGTCTAAACTTAAACCAATTTTAATCAATAAGATTAAAGATTCTTAGTCAGTTAGTTCATTTTAATATGGGTTCCAGTATTTGTTTAAGGATCAAGCTAATAATTAATTGGTTCAGTTGAACTAGAGATATTCTAGTGCATACCGCGATCCACGCAAATGAACTTTAGGCGGACGAAGTCGCATACAAAGTCTAGTAATTATTAAAACTATGCAATCTCCAAGATATATAATATAGCTACAGAAGGTTACACTGCTGTTAAGGATGAAAACATATTACTTATGTAGATATATGAATTGCTTGGTATAGCGCCGACACGATTCGCCGCGGTTGCGGTTTTTCAGGTCCTGCTACAAGTTCTGACTGTCTTTTTCTCATTTATAATAAAATGTACATTGTAAATTAGCATTAAAATGCTTAAAATGTAGACTATACTATTAAAGATCTAAGAATGTTATATTAATTAAAATGTTCTAATTGTAATTCTGTAATTATGGCTAAGTAAACTATTATTTAATTACACGTATTCTAAGAAATTAAGAATAATTATTTTATCGTATAAAATCATGAGTAGGTATAGTAATAATAACTTGAAGACTAACTCAGTGGCTCTGTAATTTTGAATGTGTATAATATATGTGTGTAATGTGTGTATCTTGCTCAATTATAAGTTGGATCAGGATGGTATTAGGATTTTCTGACTTGTGAGTAGCTGCATGGTGTCCGAAACTGTGTACCGGATAGGTCCGTGGAACTGTGTATTGTTTTTCGTTATCGTTATAATTTCTTTTTCTTTAAAAAGACAGCTCGTGCACAAGAAATAATTCCTGTGTCGCGGGGGACTTTACATGTATTCAAATACCACACAAAGAATACTCAGATTCAAAACAACTATTTTTGTTGTGTGTTTAGATAAAAACACTTTATAAGTCGCAGTAGCAGCGAGGCGACTTACTAATAAGTCTAAGGGCTTGTCCTACTATCTCCATATAGCATGTATCTATAAGACCTAGGCGATCGTTTCTCGATCAGATCGGAGGCGTTCTGGATAAAGGCCAGGTTAAGAGCACCCTTAACCGGCGAGCGTGTATGAGGAATGTTATGAAAGTGAAAGAAGCCAGAGAAGTGTGTCAGGATCGTAGCAAATGGAAATCCGTAGTCTCTGCCTACATCTCTGGGAAACAGGCGTGAATCTATATATGTATGTAAGTATAAAAATCTCGCCATTTATTTTCTTTAATCTAGAGTGAGACAGCATGCGATTTATCGTTCGGATATCTTTTACTTACCTTATTTCTGTAAAATAAGCTTAGTAGCTATACGGAGACCTGGAACTGTGTCCGGTTGACGGTGATAGGCTTCCACGAAGTACCTACAACCATAGCTGGTGAAATGTTGGTGCAATACACCTCTATCTATCGAGTGCGATTGAAACATGATTGATATTAGACAGATAGATATTTTTTTTTATATAGTGACACGGCAAACAGATTGTGATGGACCTTATGGAAATCTCAATTACAATCCAGAGACAGTGACGGCGAGGAAAACATAGATGTATTCTAGCCGTCGCCAGTGTCAAGCCAGTCTGAGCAGATGCTTCTTCAGACTACGTTTGAAGGATTCAATGTCAAAGAAGGGAGGGAACACATGTGCCGGAAGACCGTTCCAAAATCTCGTCTTGGTTTGGGTGTTTCTCTATGTATAATATGTAATATTTACAAAAAAATATATATATGTATGTTTATCCATTGTCTAGTATCCTTAGTACAAGCTCTGGGCTAGATGGTGTTGTGTGTATGTGATAGAATATTATTATTATTATTATCCACTATTAGCACCATATAAAGGCGTGAAACTATATATGTATGCATGTAAAATAATTTAAAGTCTCGCATATCTTCATCAACTTCTGTTGCTGACTGTAACATCATTATAATTTCATTTGGGATGCAATGCTTTATTTTTAGTAGAATTCTATAAAAATACGATTTGATTTATGATGTTTTTAATTAATCCATCTCGTGTTTTCTTATTTATGTTTATTAAGAATTCAGTATGTCACGAGGTGCGGACAAATACTACTGACAACTGAGAGACTGTAATGCTATTCGCGTCGACTACATACACCAGTTAATCACAAAGATCGCTTCGATCGTTTTAACAATACCTACCCAAGCAAGTTCTACTACTTGCATATATTACCTGCGTCTTAAACAAGTACTACGCAAATATTTGAAACTCTAATTTGGCTGGCTATTATCATAATAAAATATAAGCCTTATATATAATATGTCCCACTTCTGGGCAGTGTTGGATTTTGTACGATAATTATCGTATTTGTACGATTATTTGTCAATGAGTACGATATACTATCCTACTTCAATGATCGTACGCAAAAATACGATATTTTTGATATTGACAATTTGACAAGCAATTTTCAACAATTAACTATAAAATTCTCTTTTTACCTAAGGCAACGTTAGACTCGGTACCAATGGTACGGAGTCTAATGTTATGTATGGTACGGTACCATAGACATAGACCTCAGTACGTCTATGCTCGGGACTTTCCCGAGATGTGTAGCGGTTTAATCATTATCGGAAATTAATTAATGCAATGTAGATTTCTATTCTACGCCCAAGTTCACTCACTTTAGTTCTTAATTTAAGAAACGACTGATACATTTTATTATTTAATTTGTTGACTTGTGTTGTGGACCCGAAGAGCATTCCTAATGACGAGTGAAAGTGACACTGATGATAAAGCTTCGGCTTCCACTCCAAAGAAAATATGTCTAGTAAGAGGTGGTTTGGTGAAAAAAGAAAAGCACCGATTACAAAAATATAGGGTCGAGTGGGAAAATGACCCAATATTTAGCAGGTGGGTTGCTCGTGACCAATCTGATGTATATAAAGCACGGTGTAAAGTATGTGAAATATCTATAACCGCTGAAAAACAAGTTCTAGTGAAACACTCGGAAAGTAAAAAACACTTGAAAAATTTATCTGTTATACGTGGTTCAAAATCAGTTACGTCCTATTTTGCAAGTACCACTAGTTCGTCGTCATTACCAAACACAAAAAAAATGGCAATGATTGCAGAGATCAAGCTGGCTGCTTTTATGGCCGAACATAACATAGCCTTTTACGCTGCAGATCATCTGGGTAAACTACTTAAAGAATGTTTCATAGATTCAAAGATTGCAAAAGAAATCAATCTGACTAGAAAAAAAAGTGCAAGAATAATATGCGATGCTATTGCTCCAAGTTATTGCTCCAAAACATTTATGGTGGCAAAACTCAGAAATACAAAATTTAGCATCATGACCGATGAATCCACTGACATTTCCACCAATAAAACATCATGTGTAATTGTTAGATTCTATGATGAAACGGCAGGCAGAATTAAAAGTCAATTTTGGAATTTGCATGACATATTTAGTGGCAATGATCCCGAAACAGCAAATACTGGAGCTACTGCTACTAATATATATAATAAATTGATTGCATCATTTACGGAACACGGCATTCCCCTAAAAAACATCGTTGGATTTGGTTCTGACGGGTGTAATGTTATGATGGGTGCCGAAAACTCCGTGGCAAGCAGATTTAGAAATGAATGTCCGGGCATTATAATTATAAAATGTAGCTGCCATTCAGCCCATCTTTGTGCAAGTGCAGCGTGTCACAAGCTGCCCAATACATGTGAAGAGCTAGCAAGAAACGTATTCAGATTTTTGAAAATGAGTTCAAAGCGATACGCTCAGTTACAACAGTTTCAGGTATTTTTGGATATAAAACCTCAAAAAATGCTACATCCATCGCAAACTAGATGGTTATCTCTGGCTGATGTCGTTACAAGGATAATAACACATTGGGATGCATTAAAGTTGTATTTTACCGACATGGCACTCTCTGAGCGTTTGGTTTCAGGGCAATTGACATTAGACCTGCTCAGCGATCCATATATGAAACTATACTATGACTTTATGTCCTGGGTACTGCCTAAATTTACTCATTTTAATAAATACTTCCAATCTGCGGAAGTTGTTGTAACGGAATTGGACTCGAAAATCAAAGATTTGTACAAAGATTTTCTGATATGCTTCATGGACAGAAACCACGTTAACAGATCTGAACTAAGTAATATTGATCCAGCAGATTCAAGACACCATTTAAATAATGAACAGCTATATCTTGGAATTGCTGTTGCATCAAAGATAAATACTTCTGAGATAAAAGCAGGTAAACTACAGCGCACAGAATTTCTGCAGAGGTGTAAAGATTTTCTGGTTGAAGCTGCTTTACAAATAAAGAAAAGATGGGATTTCAACAATGCACCACTTATGAAAATATCTTTGTTGAGTCCAAAGAATGCATTGAGCGAAGAAAAAAGAAAGGATAACCCTTCAATTCTACCCATTGCATTAGCATTTCCCAGGGTTGTTGACGTAGCTAATATAATTTTTTTGCAAATTCTGGATGATCAATGGCGCCAACTACCACTAGCAAAAATACCAGAGGAAATAAGAACTGAAAAGAAAGTAGATGTATTTTGGGTTAAACTTAGTAAATGGAGTGATTTGACAGAAAACAAGCCTTTTAGCGATCTTGCCCAATTTGCATTGAATTGTCTCGTGCTTCCACATGCAAACGCAGACTGTGAAAGAGTATTTAGTAAGATCAACCTTACCAAGTCAAAAACTCGGAACAGACTAGTCACACGAACTGTAGATGCAATTTTACTGTCATGTGACGCAATAAAACATAGCGAAAGTGGCAACTGCGTAGATTTTAAACCCACTGAAGAAATGTTACGAAGAGCCAATGAAAAAAGTAATGACGGAATGCAGTGCATTGAACAGGTTTCAGAAATCGATATAAATATACTATAATAAGCGGTAATTTAAAGTTGTAACTTTAATTGTTGATTAAATTTTATATTTTATTGGTTCTTTTATTTATTATTCCTTTCAAGTATTGTACTAGAAAAAAAAGTACGTAAACTCTGTTTTTGCAAAATGTACGATCTTTTTTTTCTAAATACTATCTTTTTGAACGAAATGTACAATCTTTTTTTATGTGTCCGATTCCAACACTGCTTCTGGGGCATGGGCCTCTTTTCAGTATTAGAAAGTTTAGGCCATAGTCTTGGTAGACTGGTCTACTGCGGGTTGGCAGACTACACATATCTTCAAGAACATTATGGAGAACTCTCAGATATGCAGGATTCCTCACGATGTTTTTCTTCACCGTTAAAACGAGCGATAATTAACTATTTAATACGCACCTAAATTCATACGTAAAAATGTTAAAGATGCGCGCTTTGTGAGGCCATAATGTTGGTAGACTGGTCTTCTGCGGGTTGGCAGACTACACATATCTTCAAGAACATTATGGAGAACTCTCAGATATGCAGGATTCCTCACGATGTTTTCCTTCACTGTTAAAGCGAGCGATAATTAACTATTTAATACGCACCTAAATTCGTACGTAAGAAAGTCAGAGATGCGCGCTTTGTGATTAAGCCTCATAATAAACAGAGTTTAGACATTAGGCTTGATTTAAGGGTCATTGGTTAAGCCTCAAAGCATTGTACTACTGACATGAACCTAGTCCTCTTAGTAAGCTAAATACTCTGCTTATCTGAAGGTTTTAATTAGCTTACTACTAGTCTAGTAGTAGAAATACAATTACATCAGCTATCAGCTATCGCATTCACTCGTCTCTGGTTTGAATCACAAATTACAAATCAGTGATTGTTTTGTTTTGGCTTTTAAGACTTTTCAGTAGTAATACGATGTCAGGAAATATGCCCAACTATAGGATCGCCCGATATTACATCTATCTATACAAATAAGTAAGTTAAAGTGTATATTTGTAATGATAAAATAACAGTTTTTTAATAAATGCATATGAAAGTATTTACACCATAAGTTTATATCAAAAAATCTATTCAAAGTCGGTCTGTTCCAGCTAATCTCTGAAACGGCCGGACCGATTATGACGGAACTTTCACTGGCTGTTATAAGAAGTAACTTAGACCATATTTATTAAAGAAAAATTAAGGATCCGTGAAATAAAAATCACGCGGACTAAGTCGTGGATAACAGCTTGTATTACTTAAAACTAACTTAAGACTGCGCCGAGCGTAAGACGCGGTTGGACTGAATGACAGAGCTCGAAATTCAAATCAGCGCGCGGCCGCCATATAAAAACGTATGAAGGATTTGAAGTGCTTTTTTGATAAATATGTATCTTTATTGTCAACCAATAACTTAAATATTTGGGACGGACAAATTGTAATATAACTATTCATGTTTCGTTTAAGCTGGAAAATAGGATCGATTTCTACTGTACTGCAAATTTACGTAATTTTATAGGCGAAAATATTAATTATTTTAAGTTTTTGACATGGAGTAATTGTAAACACATTCATTGTTATGGTAATGTATATTTTATATTTGTATTAAACAAAATGTGTTGATTTTATCAACTTAACTGTGACCGCTTGTTTTGACACATTTAGCTCGGCGCAGTCTTAATAAGAGTGTTATTTTATTAAATTTAAATGATAAGGAATGCGCAAGTTTATTAAAGTGCTCACCTTGCCATTGTTACTGCACGCTAGTATTGTCGGTTTGATGGGACATGGGACAAATATTTGTGAGTTCCACAATTAATTACTGTTGTTCCGAGTCTGGGTATTCTTTGTGTATATTGTTTGAATCTTTCTAAAACCCCCGTGACACAGCAATCATAGTACGGATGTGATGGTTTAAAGAAAATAAAAATAGGCGTACAAATTACAATATATACCTCGTTTTTATATGGTCACTCCTACTTATTTTAACAGCAGAATTAACCAATATCTGCAATAACAGCAGTCAAAGAACAAAAAAGGCTTTTCTAGTCTACTTTTCACCGTATATTTTATGTATCTCTAACACACATACTTTCCCGTAACAAACCAATATTAACATTAGTAGTCCGCAATTTCAGAAAGAGCAGCCAACGAACAAAAAAGCGATTCCTAGACCACTTTTCGCCATTCATTTTGTATCTCGAACACACAGACTTTCTCGTGACATGCGTATTATTAATAATGATAATTTTATATATCGACGTGCGTAGAAGTTGGGTCGAGCCGTCGCCGCGCCGGGGCGTCCCATGAGAGGGTCTATTTATTACTCTACAAGTTTCTATTCAATAAAACGGTATAACTTATATAGTTCACTGGTTAATGGTCGAATAGATGCCTAGACAAATCAAACTCTAATGGGGTACTAACCTACAATAATTTCGAACTTTGATTTTAGATGATCTGTATATAGAAGAGCCAATGAGCCAAAAATAATGATTAGCCAATTAGTACTTAGTATCTAACTAATTTTACAAATCAATTGAACATTAATTACTTAATTTACATACATACCGGGATAAAACGAAGACTGTGTCCTTCTTCAGGATACAATCTATCGCATTGCGAAATTTTATCAAAATGATTTCAGTGGTTTAGTTGTGAAAGTGTAGCAGATAGGTAGAGCTACCTTCGCATTTATAATATAAGCATGGATTGCTTTTTATTAAAAATTACTATTTTAACTAATACTTCTATATATAATACTTTACTTTTCTGTAGCCCATGGCTACAAATAAATGTAAATCCTTTTGAGAAGTCGATAAAAAAAAGATGCTGTATCTTAGTGAAAATAATGTATATGGATTGGGTTCTCGCGGTTTTCCATTATTATATTATGTGATGCTTAAATATGGCCACATCTTTCTGTTACACGCTGTATATTAACTTTCATATTTATGATAAGTAGGTATGATTCGAAAAAATATATGAGAAATGAGAAGATTTATTTAATAATGTTGATACGGCATTTGTCATCAGATTGATGGGTTGATTTGGATTAGCTGTAGATAATGAAACGTCAGTCGTGATGGTGTTAGTGCACAATAACATGTCCGAATTTGTCCGCTACAGTCCGAGTACAAAAAGCTTAATTAGTAACGCTGATATGTAAATATGATGAACCAGATATCCCTCGAATTAACTCGAAACAAGTGAGAAACGGCCATGAATTGCCGTAAATGCCGAGTTCGAAACAATGGTATCACGTGACCAAAGGTCAGAGGTCAGAGGTCATAGCCATTTCGGGGCATATCAACTATGCTGAGCCGAACGGGGTTGACCGCGAGTCTCTACCTCCTACGGATCTTGAGTTGAAAGTTGTATAACAGACAGACGGACGGACGGATGGAAGGATGGACGGACGCGCGGACGGATGGTATTACTTGACCATTTTTTGTTTTTTGATATTTTGTTTTAATTGAGTTGTATGTATGTATGTTACTGCCTACATGCACCGAAATCATTCAGGGTCTGCGAGAATACCAGCGTTGTGGATATACTGCAACATTGCTAAAGCAGGACCTTATTTGTTCTATATGTACTTTTGGTTGTGTTTTCTGTTACCTTATATAATGAGCGTGGAGCAAATAAAATTATTTTCTTTCTTTCTTTCTTTCTTTCTTTCTTTCTTTCTTTCTTTCTTTCTTTCTTTCTTTCTTTCTTTCTTTCTTTCTTTGCATATTACTTCACTCACTTGTTTCTTTGTGTCCTTTGTTTGAATGTTTGTAAAGTCTCCCGTGATTCAGGTAGAATTTATAGTGCCATGCGAAACGGTGTGAGTATCTTTAAAAAAAATTAAGTGATTTTGCGATTTCTGTCAAGAAATGTCAGTGACGGTTCGTTCGTTATTACATGAAACTCAAAACATTTCTAGCAAAATGTAGTGTAGGTTTCTGCCTACCTCCCTAGCGATATACTTTTTTTTTTTTTTTTTTTTAACGCGGTGGAATGTGCAAGTCACATTCCCCATCGCCGGTTTTGGGGCGGGCGATGGGGATATGTCGGGATCCAGCCCATATGTTTGGGCTGAACCGACTAAAACCACCGCGGTGTTCCTCACACCTTTATGGCGGGGTCGCGCGGATCGCTCTCGCATTCGAATCGCGACCCCGCTAAAGGTTTGACCCGCCGATGGACGTGGCGGGTCCCACAAAACTTTATACACATAATTGGGGGACCTGGTCCCCGACAACATAGCGGGGGGACCTAGTCCCCTTTCCGACATCGAGAGGCGTGCGTGGAACACGAACGCCGCCTACTCGGACCTGCGCTGATCGGGCGGTGGACGGCCCCAATAGGTCCACCGCCCGCAGGCTTCTACTCAGGGTGGCTGGAGGTCGTCTCGCGCCCTCCTGCGCCCGGCTCTGCGGTTAGGGAGAGGGATTGAGCGTTCCCTCTCCCTCTCCGCCGCCTCCTTCACTGACATCACCTCCTCACAGAAGGAGGCGACGGCATTCCAAGACCTCTCGCTCGAGATCATGGACAGAACCATAGCCTCGAGCGAGAGGACGACTCTACCGACTGCCACGTGCATGACACGGCGTTGCGTGGCCCAAGCAGGGCAAGCCACCAATGTGTGCAACGCCGTGTCCTCGACAACGACGCGGCAGTCGCCGCAGTGATGACAACCGGGCGTCTCCTGTTTGCCTATTCGACACAGATACCGACCGAAACAACCGTGGTCGGTCAGCACCTGCGTCAGGCGAAACGTGAGGGCGCCATGACGCCTCTCCAGCCACTCTCTAAGTACGGGTCTTACCGCCACGATTGTGGCGTGCCCGGCGCTGGGATTGACAAGTCGTTCCTCCCAGCGATATACTAACCTAAGTCTACACAACGCTTTAATATAGAAAATTAATTCGACAGTAAAACTTTTAGTGGAAATAAGACATCATTATATATTTTTTATCAAAATTAAGATGGCGTCGAAGTAGGAATTATTCTTTCGGGGATCGTAAACTTGATCGCTCCCTTCAGCAAAGTTTTGCGAGTAAAATTGCCCGGATAATTTTCCCAGGCTAGTTTAGATTTTCCGGATGAAAGAATATCTTATTTTATCCAACGGTTAGGTAATAAAGGAATTATTATCTGCGGGACTTTATTAATGTGTTTTGAATTAGATTATTCTGTCTTACGTTTGGGCGAAAGTTCATCGTTTATCGGAGTTATAAGTTCCAGTTATTTTAATGTAAATATTTTTATGTCTTTTTAATACATGTGTAAATATATAAGCTTAATTAGTGTAGTAATAATAAATAATATATCAACAAAAAATGGAAAATAAAAAAATGCGATCTATTACATATTAGATACTTTGCCCGACGTTTTGAAATTTGGTTTAACATTAATTACACTATCTCCTGCACACATATAATAGTTTCTTCTTCTCTCTTAGCCTTTATTATGCCCAAGTCACTTGGGGTGGGCTTTTCTGGTCTAACCGGATTTGACTGGATATCAGTTTTTACACGGGGCGACTGCCACCTGACCTCCGCAACCCGAAGGCTAACGATACCCTAAGGCTAGACCAGTGTCAGGATATTAGAGGGTACTGACTTTCCCAATAACGACTGCCATAGATGTTCATGGCAGCCGGGACCAACGGCTTAACGTGCTCTCCGAGGCACGGAGCAGGCGATAATTGTCAATCAATACGCACATAATTTCGAAAAGTCATATAACTTCCGAAAGTCAGAGGTGCACGACGTGGGTTCGAACCCGAGACCTTCTGCATTGCAGTCTGTTGGTCTCCCCACTGAGCTATCGCTGCTCTACATATAATAGTTTATATAGTATAAATTTATACAAATCTATAAAACAGTTTACGCGTAACAAACATAACGTTGCAATTCTATGTAAGAGTTTTTATATAGTTTTATCCCAAAATTCCCATGGGAAGAGGCAATTTAAATACCAGATTGAGTCACAGTAAAGAACGTTTGTTAGTAATAAATATAATTTACATGATATCCTAACTATCGTAACTAATATTATAAATGCGAATGTGAATGCGAATGTTTGTTTGTTACGCTTTCACGCCTTAACTACTCGACCGATCATCATGAAATTTCGCATACACGTTACTAGGGATACAGAATAGAATATAGGGTACCTTTCACACAGAAACAATTGAGAAACGGCAATGAATTGACGTAAATCTCAGAGTTCGAAAAAATGATATCACGTGACCTCGAGGTCAGAGGCCAAAGGTCATAATCATCTTGAGGGTATGTCGACTATGCTGAGTCGAATGGCGTTGACCGCGAGTCTCTAGCTCGTACGGTTCTTGAGTTGAAAGTTGTATAACAGACGGACGGACAAAGCAGTTGTATAAAAGTTTTTCCGAACTCTAAAAAGTACTGTTCCTAAAGGATAGAAATTTATTTACAATAGCGTTAAACGCAAGTGAAGCCGCGGACAACATTTAGTACTTTATAATATTCTTTACAATATTTTCACAACTCTCACGATGCATTATTACCACCACAACTTACCCCAAAATATCAAGTCTCTTTCCCTTTTTTCGGGAAAATTACAAGTTTCAGTATTAAGAGGGCTCTTAAATACTTTAGTGGGGCCAAATTACCGTCCTCGGGGCCCCAAGACTTAATTATAGACCTCGGACCTTATTCTTTCCAGAGTACAATGGACAACATTTTGGCGCAAATTATGAATTCGAAGCGTTAAGTTGGTTTATATTTACATAATACTGTCTCACGTTTACGCGAATATTATACCTACATTGAAATGAAACTACTCTATACGAATTTCATCGTGTTGTTTATTTTTTAAAACATTATTATTAAATAATTTTAAAACTTTAAACTACTATTGTTAAACACTGTTACTAGTTACGATTTACTTCTATGTATTTAAGCTATTTAAATCATAAAAACTATTTAGATTTAATTTTACACTTTTCGACGGTTCGGTTGCTTTTCGGCAGCCATGTTTTTTTTTTATTTTATTGCCATCTGTGGCAGCCGAGCAAGTGGTCCACCTGATGGAAAGTGGTAACCGCTGCTCATGGACTTCAGCAATGTCAGGACACAGCGAAGCCGCTGCCTACCGTGAAAGAAGAACTCTCTTTAAACCTCGTTTGAAGAAGGACATATCATAGCGCTCGGGAAACACCGTTCACGGGGAGATGAAGATGTTGGTTGTTTTGATTGTCGTATATGTAATTGGCTTTAGTTCCTATAAGTTACGTCGCTGTTCAATGATTTTAAGGACTGTTTAAGTAATTATTGACCTTACCAATAATTGTTGCTAGCAAATTCGTACGCGACAGCAAGAGCTGTTTACTAATTTTATTTATTGGCATATATTAATATTTTACATTTTATTTGTCGTGGCGTCCACACTATGATCAAAGCTTATTATATAGCGGTAACAAGATAGTATTTTTCATGTCAATAATATATTATATGAAAAATATTATAAGTCATAAATTTACAGACAACAATTTGAAAACTAGCGAATATTAAAATTATGTGAAATACCTGTTTGTAGCTAATCAGGTCCTAAATTCAATCTCAGGGTCGTGCAGCACATGGATATAGTACTCCTCTGTCTAACCATTCAGGTTAAAATACTGAGCCTTTGCGTGGTAAATCAGCAACTCTACTACACTCTCAATATGTAACCTCGATATGCCACTGAGAATTTTCTGACAGTAACACTTAAATGCCCGACGCGGTAATCAAACCTGAGAGTATACCTAATTTTTAAAGACAACTCCTACTGCTGAAAGAATTCCTGAATCACGGGGGCATTTACAAACATACAAACAACAGACACAAAAAACATCCATATTCAGAACAACCATTTGTGGATCACACAAATTTTTGTCTCCTGTGGGATTCGAACCCACTACACTCGGCGCAATAGCAGTAGCGGGGCGATCACATAAACCATTACGCCATCCGTGCAATATTGGCGGTATACATGCCCAAACTTACGGAACACTAAATAAAAAATAATGCGCTGTTTTCATCTATATTGTCAACATGTTTACAATATAAAACACATTTTCTGCGTTCTAGTGTGGTACAGAAATAGCTCTTAAAATTAGGGCAATCTTTATTAATGATTTCTTCTTTGATCGAGTGACGTTAATTTATGCTTACGACTAAGAGGTTGCAGGTTCGAATATTATGAAGTAATTTATAAACGACAAAATGTTCTTGTTTTTCGGTCAGGCTTTAGTAGTAGATTAATGCTTCTAATATATGTATATAATGGAAGCACTAACGTTGTAATATGGATACCTCAACAATGTTCGCGAGGTTTAGGTGTTATGCACTTCTATCTAATTCCTCCTGGATATATATATATATATATATATTATGTTGATCGTCAAAATGAACACACTTCGCCTGAAGGTAAGCAGTTATGTGGTCTAAGAGCAGTGGCCTCCACACCGTCCTCATAGCCGCTGAGGTGATGTTGAGGTCTCTACTTTGACGGCCGGAGAAGGTGCTTTTTCACGCCCCGCTTAAAGGACCCAGGATTGAAGGAAGAAGGAAACACGTGCCTTGGCAGAAAATTCCATGCCTTGATCGTTCGGGAGGTATGGGGACCCAAACTTGTGGGTGCACGGTCTAATCGATTCCACCGTGTAAGATGAAGGTGGGATCTGAGCTCGCGTTGTTCTGGATAGGAAAGGGGAGGGCGGCATAAGGTAGAATAACTGTTCATAGCACTCCCCGTGGTATATTCTGCAGAAACATGCCAGTGAGACAATGCCCCTACAGAGTTGCAGAGGTTCTAGTGAACTCGTGACCTCTGGATCTCCGATGATACGGATAGCCCGATAGCAGATAAATGCTAAATTATGCGGTTGTTTTTATTCAAGGCAACTCCGGCTCTATGTACACTTTCTATGTCGCGGAGGACTTTAAAATCCAAATCCTAACAAAGTACACAAATATTCTTGATTTGCTTGCAGTAGGTGATAATCCTAACTAATATTATAAATGCGAATGTGAGTTTGTTTGTTACGCTTTCATGCCTTAACTACTCGACCGATTATCATGAAATTCCGCATAAACGTTTTCAGGGGTATAGAATAGGACACAGAGTACCTTGCAACTAGAAAAACATACTGTGCACGTGTAATATGAATTTATTGAGAAAATCTGCATAAACGCAAGCAAATCCGCAGGCAAGATCTAGTTACCTCATAATACGGATACCTAAACAAAGTTGATGAAATATAGGTGTATAACACTTCTATCTAAAAAAAGAATATACAGATACGATTAAATTAATGTATGACAGTATGATACTATAATTGTATTGCGTTAAAAATACTTTATCATCGCGTTGGTCTTGCACAACGAGTAAATGCTTGTTTTTGCGGTCGATCCCATCTTCAATCTTCTCCTTTTCGTGTGGTTAGTAGCCAACCTGTTGTCAAGAGTTGTTCAAGCCGCCCGTAGGCCTCTGACATGGCTTAACGACTGCTGTCAATTTGACAACAACCGGGATCGACTTTGTACGTGCCTTCCGAAGCACGGAGACGCTGAGATGAAATAACACTAAGCGGTCACCTATCTATAGACTGACCGCACCCAACGTTGCTTAACCTCGCTAATCGTTTACCGATCAGTGAGTGCAACTAGCTATGAGCGCCTTATCTTCAATGCCCAAGTCACACAAAGATTCATTGGGTTTTCCGCAAGCCATAAACACAAGTAATGGCTATGTTTTTTATTACTAAGAATGATGTGAAAAGCCCAAATACATAGAGTATGAAAATATGCCTGATATATGCAAACAAACTTGCCCTCTATTATGTAGAACTTAACATAGTTGACAAAATGTGGTTATTGTTCATCTATGCCAACGTTATATTATAGCAGCGATAGCTCAGTGGGGCGACCAACAGACTGCAATGCAGAGGGTCTCGGGTTCGAATCCACGTCGCGCACCTCTGACTTTCGGAAGTTATATGACTTTTCGAAATTATGTGCGTATTGATTGACAATTATCGCCTGCTCCGTGCCTCGGAGAGCACGTTAAGCCGTTGGTCCCGGCTGCCATGAACAACTATGGCTATCGTTATTGGGAAAGTCAGTACCCTCTAATATCCTGACACTGGTCTAGCCTTAGGGTATCGTTAGCCTTCGGGTTGCGGAGGTCAGGTGGCAGCCGCTCCGTGTAAAAACTGATATCCAGTCAAATCCGGTTAGACCAGAAAAGCCGACCCCAAGTGACTTGGGAATAATAAAGGCTAAGAGAGAAGAAGAAGTAGTTCTATGCCAACCTCTTCGGGAATACAGAAACCGTGAGTCTATGAAAATGATTCTATTATAAATGCGAAAATGAGTTTGTTTCTTACGCTTTTACGCCTTAACTACTCGACCGATTATCGTTAAATCTCGCATCCGCATTGTCAGGGGTATAAAAAAGGACAAAGGCTGCCTACCTTTCTTTCACAAAAAGAAGGAATGTTCTCGAAAAATAGCTAGTAATTAATAAAAACAAAGCTAAATAGATTATTTGTTTTTGTTTGAGCAATCTTATCTCGGGCTTCTTATTTTGATAGGCCAATTCTTGTGGAAGGTTATAAGATACATATATAACTCTACACTTTGAGCCATAAGAGCGGAGCAGTAATAAAATTAACCATGACAACATTAACACAAAACAAAGCCAGGGGCATAAACTAATATAAAAACAACAGCACACAAGCATCCTAACATTGGATAGTCTGAACGCTAAACAAATATTTGTCTAATACAAGAATCGAACGGGCGACCCTTAGAAACGTCGGCACGTTGCCAGCTAGGTCGGCAACATTGAACTCGCTGTGGGTTTATTATAATAACGTAGAGACGACAGCTGCCCGATTTAATATCAGCTTTAGGTGTCTCTACCTTGAACGGTTAGGTCGCATGTATGCTATAGTGCTCACTGAATGCTCTTTAGTCTAATATTCAAAGCGTAAGAATAAAAAATGTGCTTACATAACAGGTTAGCTATAGGTGCGACCGTACGCTAAAAAAGGTAAAAAATATTGATAAGATTTAAATGTTTTTACCTAGTGAAAGATTAAAAGTCTGTACCTGGGTAGTGTTAGGTCGGACACATGCTAAAGAACTATTTAATCGAATGCTCAAAGACCAATTATCGAAAAGATTCAGATTTAAAAGAAAAATATTTGAATTTTGTTACTTACAAATTATATGCTATCGGTGACTTAAACATTTTTGATTTTGCAAAAATAAAGTATATATGTATGTTTATCCATTGTCTAGTACCCATAGTACAAGCTCTGTTTAGTTTGGGCTAGATGGTGTTGTATGTATGTGGTAGAATATTATTATTATTAGGGTAAACACACCTAATATTGACACTTCCCCAATTATCGACACCCTTGCAGTTTTCTTCTAAACCTAAGAAATGCACTTCATATTACTAATACTTACAAACTAAATTATAAAGTAGATTTTATCTTTTATTGCACTAGCAACACAAAAACTGTCAAAAAATACATATGGCGTCTAAACAGCTTTGACAAAATAGTGCATCGCCAATATCGATTAAAAACTTAAGGATCTGTTAAGGTAAGCTCTGTTTTTAATATTGTTTAGTTTCACTTTTTATTGATTCCGATATTATTTTGCTTTTTTATGAGTACAACAACATGTTTTTAAAATTTTTACTAACTTATTGGTGTGTGTGATTGTAATAATAGTGGTGTCAACATCTGGTATGCCGAAAGCATGAAAATCCATTTTACTGACATACATGTCCATAAATAGTCTTTCATAAAACTATAATATTTTGTTATTTTTTTCTATTAGGTATATAGTTTAATTCAGATCGTGTTAGATAATATTGTAAGCAAGTCAGTGACCTTAAAATAATCGCAATAACAAAGACGAGGGAATCGAATATTTAATATCAACATAGAGTGTTTTCATCTAATGAGAGTGAGGTCACATATATGCTTTGTGGTCAACGTATACTAATCTAATGTTCAAAGAGCATTTTAAATAGCTATCGATATTGCAGTCAAAATCTTGAATATGTAAAGACATGTTTATCATATTTATGAGCGCACTGGCAGAGAAACCAGTGGCCGTAAGCTTATTACAATAACATAGATACAACAGCTGCTCTATTTAATATCAGCTTTAAGCGTCTTTACTTAGGTATAGTTAGGTTGCATACATACTATAGTGCTCATTTTATGCTCTTTTGTAATGCTCAAAAAGCTGTTTTAGATAACTGTCGATATTTAAGTCAAAATTGATATTGACTGCTCGAATGGTGTACGGTTTAAGCGATCGCTTCCTTATTGCCATTGCACTGAGTCCTGTAGGTTCGATCCCTACACGAGATAAAATTGTTGTGATTCATAAATGATTGTTCTGTGTCCGGGTGTTCTTGGTGTCCATTGTATGAATATTTGTAATGTCTCCTGTGATACAGCAATTTAATACTAAAGAGACAGTAGAGTTTTAAAGAAATCCTATTTGAATAAACGTCTATTATATTTATTGATTAGTTACTTCTATGTATAATATGTATGTATTTACAAAAAAAAAAGTATATATGTATGTTTATCCATTGTCTAGTACCCATAGTACAAGCTCTGCTTAGTTTGGGCTAGATGGTGTTGTGTGTATGTGGTAGAATATTATTATTATTATTATTATTAGCTCACGGGCTTCGGTCACATATTCGTCTAACTTACTGACCTTAAGTTTAATACAACGGCAAGGAGACAATAGCTCCTCTATTTAATGCCTACTTTAGTTATTTATTTTCAGTTGTGCTTAGGTTAAATACATGCTAACGTGTTCTTTGTTTTCATACTGAAATAGCTACTTTAGATAGCATTCAATTTTGAGGTGAACATTTTAAATTTCTAGAGAATCCCTTTTATATTTAAAAGCGTACAGGTTTCAGACACTCGGTTGTTTTATTTCTTGTTGGGACGGATGAGCTAGCGAACGTAAGCTTATTGCAATAACATAGATACTTAGAACAGCTGTTCCATTTAATATCGGTTTTAATTATCTATCTAGATTCCATTAGGTTGCATACATGCTATAGTACTCTTTAACTTAAGACTGCGCCGAGCGAAATGTGCCAAAACAGGCGGTCACAGTTAAGTGACTAAAATCAACACTTTTTGTTAAATACAAATATAAAATATACATTTACCCTAACAATGAATGTGTTTAAAATTACCGTCTAAAAAACTTAAAATAGTTAATATTTTGGCCTACAGAATTACGTAAACGTTTACGTTACGTACGATACGTTGCACAAAAAAATGCAAAAACGAAAGCTTGTGTTACGTGATTTTTAGATTATAACAGAAGAAATCTATCCTATTTTATGGCTTAAAGGAAACATAAATAGTTATATTACAATATAATCGTCCCAAATATTTAAGTTATTGGTTGACAATAAAGATACATATTTATCAAAATAGCACTTCAAATCCTCCATACAATTTTACTATGGCGGCCGCGCGCCGATTTGAATATGCGCCGCACGAGCTCTGTCATTATCTGTCTTACGCTCGCCGCAGTCTTAATGCTTAAAGAATTGATTTATATAGATATCGATTTCTGATTTATCGAATTAAAGTTTCATTATTATAAAAACAGCTTTAGATGTCTTTTCAGTTCAGTCAATTGAAAGAACTGTTTTATATAGCTATTGATAACGAAGGGCAAGAACAAGGGCATTAAGTGATAAAGGCGTTGCACTGCGGTCAGCTATGGAAATAGTTTGCGAAATGTGGACATTAAACACCCCTTCAAAGATATATGCGTGTGACTATGTATCCTAACTAATATTATAAATGCAAATGTAAGTTTGTTTGTTACGCTTACACGCCTTAACTTCTTGACCGTTCATAATAAAATCTAGCATACCCCTTTGTAATGGTTACAGAAGAGGACATAGGACATGAGGACATACTTTCATTCAGAAAAAAATTATCCGAGGGATTGACAAAATATAGATTAATGTGAGCTAAGTCTCAGGCTAAACCTAGTCTATATTAATAAGAAAATAAAGCTAATAATTATATTATAAAATTTCTTAGCACTGAATCACCAAATAAACTACGAACGAACAGCGACAGGGTTCCAACCTATAAAATAGGCTTTAAAAAGATTTAAACCCTCTCCCCAACCGCAGAGCCGGGCGCCAGAGGGCGCGGGACGACCTCCAGCCACCCTGAGGTTTGACCTGGGGGTGGCGGGCTTTGTGGGCCAGCCTGCCATCCGTTCAGCACCAGGTCCGAGAGGCGGCGTGCGTGTTCCCACGCGCACCTCTATGTCGAGTCCATCTCCCCTCTGGGGGGACAGTAGGGAGTTTTAGAAGTGCCTATAGGGTAGGTCTTTCGTGTAGTGGCCTGCCGTTTCATACGGCGGGCCGAAACCACGGCGGGGTCACGACCGCATGCGAAAGTGATTCGCGCGGCCCCGTCGATAGCGGTTTTGTCGAGGAACACCGTGGTAGGTTTAGTCGGTATTCCGGGAAGTACTTTACTATCTTAACATCTTCCTTTACCCCGGCGAGTCCGACATAACCCCTCCGCCCACCCCCGCGGAGTGGTATGAGTCATACATTCCAACACGTTAAAAAAAATAGGCTTTAAAAAGATAGATGTCAAATGATGCGTTTCATACAGCTCTGTCCAAACCTCTAGGGTTGCATAACCGTTACGTTATACCCCGAAACGGTATTCAACAAGACATAAATTCTTATTTTCTTCAGAGTAATGCGAACCAAGTCTTGAAGCCCGGAATATAAATCACGGTAGCTCTTATCGAATAGAGCTTCTAGTCTCACTTAAGTCTAGAGATCGTGAGTATTTACTCGAACGAGCAACGCCCGACCTCTATGACCAATCTACAAGATGGCGAAGGCATTTATCAAGAATATAACGGTATACCTACTATCTATAAAATTATTAGGAGTATTTTATTGACTCGTGATCCTCACAAGAAAATGGGTATTACGTTTTATTCCAGTAGTTTCGGTGATCTATATTATAGTGACAATTGTTGACAGTTTAATAATAACAGCCCTTTATATGAACTGTCTCACTGGTGGGCACGGGCCTCTTCTCAGTGTGAGAAGAATTTAGCTACAGTCCACTACGCTGGCCCAGTGTGCGTTAGCAGACTAGACATATCATCGAGAACAGTATGGAGAACTCTCAGACGTGTAGGCTTCCTCACGATGTTTTGTTTCAACGTTAAAGCGAGCGATAACTAACTATTTAACACGCATATAACTTGGATAAGTCAGGATTGTATGCCTTAGGAACTAAAAACGTCTGAGAGGCAGTCCCAGTATCCCGCTAGGCTATCCTTGCTTCTTTTTTTTGACATTCCTAGCTTTTATAAGTTTCATGTGAAGACGGATAACTTAATATTGCCTTCTGTTTACGCGAATGTTATTCATTGAAATTAAACTACTATATACGGATTTTATCGCGTTATTTATTTTACACTTTATTACAAAATTTTGAAAGTGTTACACTACTACTAGATACTATTCAAATGTTAAACACCAACGCTCGTTGAAGTCTGCCGTGTGTGAACATGTGCAACAGGGGACCAACCACTACCTGAGATTTGACAAACCACAGATTCTCGCTAAAGAACACAGATTCCTACCAAGGATGCTTCGCAAGGCTATTGAAATCAAAAACATCCTAATTTCAATAGAGAAGATGCTTGGGATCCAGTCTTTCAAATAGTCAAACCCAAGAAGAAGTAAACCACAGCTAGACTGCATGATACTTTGAGCTCATTCTGCGTAAATAGAAACACCAATGATTAAATTATGTTCGGGTACTTTGAAATAACGACACTGGAACATTGAGACATCATCTTAGTCTCCCCGTGACCATGGCTGCTGAAAAGCAACCGAAACGTCGGGGAAAGTGTAAACTTAAGTATAAATAGTTTTAATAATTTAATTAGCTTAAAATTAGTAAAGTTTAATAGTATGTAGTAGTAGTGTAACAATTAAGTGTAAAATAAATAACGCAATAAAATCCGTATATAGTAGTTTAATTTCAATGGATAACTTGTTGGTGTAATTGCATTAGAGTGCGGTTAATCGTTAGATCTTGAGTTAGATTTTCAGATTGAGTAACAGAATAGACTGCCTGCTACAAACTCCTATCAACAAAAGTATTTAAATGTCGTTTACGAAGTTTCTTGATAAACTGTTAGTAAAAATATAAATGCAAAATTGTTACTTATTCTGATGTGCGTAACTTGTAGATTTACTAATATTATAAGCCTAATATTGCATACTGTAAAACAGCCGGATGTGTGATATTAATGTAATAACTGTAACAGCTTAATTTTTAACATGTTTGACGCAATAAATTGATTTTATTTTATATCAGTGTCTGGATTTCACGGAGACTCGAACTGATATCAATTAGGCTAGCGTTTTTTTACAACGTGAACTGTAGATAATCTATATATATAAAACTCTTCCGTTACTGAGTGACTGACAGACAACGCGCAGCCGAAACTACTGAACAGAAGAAATTTGGCATGTATGTTCCTTGGAGAGTGTAGGGGAGCACTAAGAGAGGATTTTTGGGAATTTCACCCCGAAGGGGGTGAAAGCGGTGAAATACTTTTATATGAAAGTTCTACACCGTTGAAGTTAGTGACTTGAAAATTTGGATTTTCACGCGGGCAAAACCGCAGGCGGAAAGCTAGTTAATTATAAAGACTCACCTTCATTTATGCCGGACCTAAAGTATTAATGCATAATATTAGTGCAAAACACTTCTGCTTCTAGTTCGGAGATTTTTTACGGAGCGGCTGCCACCTGACCACCGCAACCCGAAGGCTAACGATACCCTAAGGCTAGACCAGTGTCAGGATATTAGAGGGTACTGACTTTCCCAATAACGACTGCCATAGATGTAAATAATAGTTCTAAGTTATATTACTACTGTTTTGTGTGTAAAGTTTATCATGTCTTGGTACCTAATAGTAAATTTACTTTAGAAGGTTTAGGAGTATTCTATTGACTTGTGATTCTTTGCAGAAAATGGGTTTTAGGTACTATTTCCACGGAAATGTTATTGGCGTATATCATAGCGGTAATTGTTGACAGTGCTAGCTTTTATTAGATTTTTGTGAAGATAGATAGATTCTTTGGTAATGTGGCGTAGGTAGGTTAGTTTTTCGTGAGGTTTTAATTTTAATTTATGCGTTTAATGAAGTGTTACACGATGTGGTGATCCACAAATGATTGTTCCGAGTCTGGGTGTTCTTTGTGTCCGTTATTTGAATAATGTTGTGTTCGATATAGTGACAAGAATAGAAAAGGGTATGTTAAGCTGGTTTGGGCATGTAGAAAGAATGGACGAGGAAAGACTTACTAAGAAAGTTTATAAGGCTAGTGTGAATGGAACAGTCGCAAGAGGAAGACCTAGGCGAACGTTTCTCGATCAGATCGGAGGCGTTCTGGACAAAGGCCAGGTTAAGAGCACCTTGAACCGACGGGCGTGTATGAGGAATGTGATGAAAGTAAATGAAGCCAGAGAAGAGTGTCAGGATCGTAGCAAATGGAAATCCGTAGTCTCTGCCTAACCCTCTGGGAAACAGGCGTGAATCTATGTATGTATGTATGTTATGTCCGTGACACAGAATTTATTCCTCGTACGGGAGTTGTCCTTTTAAATAGAAAAATAACTCCTGTGTCGCAGGGGACTTTACAAACATTTAAACATTGGACATAAAGGACATCTTGACTTGGAACAATCATTCGAGGATCTCACAAATTTTTGTCTTGTGTGGGATTCAAACCCACAACACTTAGCGTAGAGGACTGCCTCTATCCGCACATGGTGTAGTGGTTTAACCACTCAAACCACTTCGCCATCCGTGCGGTCATAGTATAATACTTAACGGATATTACCGCGATCATGCATAATGTTTACTTTTTTATGCTTGACGTTTCGACCAGGTTACACCGTCCGTGGTCACAAGCTGACCCAGTCCTGAAAGGCGATCGTTTTTAAAAGTAGCAACGCGCATCCTTGATTTAAAATCTTTTGTACCATATATCTCTAACCTTGCACTTTCCATTCGTAACACGTTTCACAAACATTGAAACCAAACAAAACTATTGTCATTGTGGATTCTATTTCACTTCATTTTACGCTGTCGAGCGGTGGCGATACTCGTAACACTTTCACACGTTCGTGTCTTCTGGGATTGTAAACGGGCGAGCAGAAATCTCATCGTCACATCGTACAAAGTGCAACATACCAGTGAAATAAACTCTTTTAGTTTTGCTGAAACGAAACTTTTATTAGCTCTCGCCGTCTTAGCAGTGTCGAGAAGTTGTTTGGATTGTTATTGCTGTTAGCTTAAACAATTATATGAGGTTAGGTGGCTCTTTGAGGGGTTTAAGCAGTGATCTATTAGACTGTAGTAGCGATAATAATAATATTCTATCACTACTGACTTGCTTACAATATTATCTAACACGATCTGAATTAAACTATATACCTAATAGAAAAAAATAACAAAATATTATAGTTTTATGAAAGACTATTTATGGACATGTATGTCAGTAAAATGGATTTTCATGCTTTCGGCATACCAGATGTTGACACCACTATTATTACAATCACACACACCAATAAGTTAGTAAAAATTTTAAAAACATGTTGTTGTACTCATAAAAAAGCAAAATAATATCGGAATCAATAAAAAGTGAAACTAAACAATATTAAAAACAGAGCTTACCTTAACAGATCCTTAAGTTTTTAATCGATATTGGCGATGCACTATTTTGTCAAAGCTGTTTAGACGCCATATGTATTTTTTGACAGTTTTTGTGTTGCTAGTGCAATAAAAGATAAAATCTACTTTATAATTTAGTTTGTAAGTATTAGTAATATGAAGTGCATTTCTTAGGTTTAGAAGAAAACTGCAAGGGTGTCGATAATTGGGGAAGTGTCAATATTAGGTGTGTTTACCCTAATAATATATCAGATATATATATATATAATATATATAATATATCGGATATCAGTTTTTACACGGAGTGGCTGCCACCTGACCTCCGCAACCCGAAGGCTAACGATACCCTAAGGCTAGACCAGTGTCAGGATATTAGAGGGTACTGACTTTCCCAATAACGACTGCCATAGATGTTCATGGCAGCCGGGACCAACGGCTTAACGTGCTCTCCGAGGCACGGAGCAGGCGATAATCGTCAATCAAACGCACATAATTTCTAAAAGTCATATAACTTCCGAAAGTCAGAGGTGCGCGACGTGGGTTCGAACCCGAGACCCTCTGCATTGCAGTCTGTTGGTCTCCCCACTGAGCTATCGCTGCTCTATCTATGCATAATATGTATGTATTTACAAAAAAAGTATATATATGTATGTTTATCCATTGTCTAGTACCCATAGTACAAGCTCTGCTTAGTTTGGGCTAGATGGTGTTGTGTGTATGTGGTAGAATATTATTATTTATTATATAATTTGACTGCACGTATAACGCAGAAGCTAAAGTGGTCACCTCACCAATACCAGTGCACCAATTGTTGGGGGCTAGATCTTTAGATGGAACAAAGATTGAGTGTTCTAGAAATAGTTGTGCCGGGTCTGGGTGTTATTTGCGTCTGTTGATTAAATCTTGAGGCGCTCATAGCCGGTTCCACTCACTGATCGGTAAACGATTAGCAAGGTTAAGAAATGTTGGGTGCTGTCAGTCTATAGATGGGTGACCGCTTAGTGGTATTTCATCTGAGCGTCTCCGTGCTTCGGAGGGCACGTAGAAAGTCGGTCCCGGTTTTTGTCAAATTGACAGCAGTCGTTAAGCCATGTCAGAGGCCAACAGGCTTGAACAACTCTTGACAACAGGTTGGCCACTAACCACACGAAAAGAAAGAAAGATTAAATCTTGGTAAAGGCTTGATTTCAAACGCGGGTGAAAACTTCTCTCAAAAATAAAATCCTGCTCAGTAACCATACACGGCATTAGTTGCAATATTGCATGGTTTACTCTACATATTATAAAGCTAGTTGACCCGCACAACTTCGTCCGCTTCACATAAGATAATTATCCCCGTTTCTGCAACCATTTTCATTGCTGCTCCGCTCCTATTGGTCGTAGCGTGACGTTATACAGCTTATAGCCTTCCTCGAGAAATGAGCTATCCACCACTAAAATATTTTTTTAATTCGGTCTAGTATTTCCTGAGATTAGCGCGTTCAACCAAACAAACAAACAAACTCTTCAGCATTATAATATTAGTATAAATAGTAGGTATATTCATGTACATCCATTGGCGATAATTTGCTTATTGATAAGTTATACGCTAATACTATTATAGGTAACTAACTTCTGCCAGCGATCACAGCTGCGTCAATCTCAGGAGACCCTATACCGCAACATAGAGATCCTATGTGTTTATCCAAGACATAGTCTATCAATGTGTCAAGTTTCATCTAAATCCCTTTAACAGTTTACGCGTTATTTAATTACAAACAGCCAAATATCTTCACAAGCTTTCACATTTATAAAATAAACTAGATTTTACCCGAGCCTTTGTTCGCGTAAATATATGTTATGTTAATTTTGTATCCCTCGAGAACAGTACTTTTTCCTGAATATAGGTCATTTTCTGTACTTTCGACAACGTGTATGCGAAATTTCATGATGATCGGTCAAGTATTAAGGCGTGAAATTGTAACAAACAAACTCACATTCGCCTATATAAGTATAATATTTAAGTAACAATTTACGATAGTAAAAAAGTGCTATCATGCAAAAGTTAAAATATTGAAATAAAGAATTCTCTCCTTGAGATTTATTTTCAAACACACCATAAAACTCTTCTAGAATTTTCATGACGATTCATAAAAAAGCATTCGTCATATCTATAAAATTTTAATTCGTCAAATTATCTTTGAATGCCAGAAACCGTTACTTTTTAATGTAGAAAATCGCTATAAAACCGACATGAGCGAAAAACAGGTTTTTCAAAAAATACAGTATCGTCTTTGTGTCCCCAAAGAGGTAGGCAGAGGTGAATTAGACCCACACTTCCCTTGCTATGTTTATGTCTCCCGTTATTAAGAAAGAGCCTTTTGTAAGTTTGTTTGTTACATTTCACGCCTTAAATACTCGACAGATCATCATGAAATATCGCATTTATGGGTTTGATCCGCATTCGCCCCTACATTACGTCCCACATTCCAAAATATTCCTCATTCGCCCCTCTTAATTATTCCTTTTTCGTCCTACATTTTTGACTATATGGTTAGCAAAACAAAACATGTTTAAAAATTATTTTAAGTCTTTTCAATGTCGGGCTCGTGATGTCATGCAATCATAAGCACAAAGTTTCGCCGAGAGATCAAGGAGGTATTTTAAAATATTTTTCGGCTGACGGTACATCAAAATCTGATATACAAAAAAAAAACAGGGTCATAAAAGGAGCATAATTTGGGACGAAATGGGAATTACGTTAAGAAAATAATATTCATCTAAATTTCGAAGCATATGAGGAACAATTTTTGGGGTGAATGCGTATTTTTACATTTGGGACGAAACATGAGGGTCGAATGTGGAATAAACCCATTTACGTGGTCAGGGATACAGAAAAAGACCTTTATCAAGAAAAAGTACTGTTTTTGAGGGATATAGAATTGAAATACCTACATTTACACGAGCCAAGCCGCGGATAAAATATAGTTATTATTATAAATGTGAAAGTTTTTGAAGTTACTCAATTACGCGTAAACTGTTGAAGAGATTTACTACCAGGCATATTTGAAACGCCGTGATGCTTCTGGAAACATCTTAACGGTACAACATCGTAACATTATATCCGACCTAGGCATCAAACCAAGGCACAACGCAGTAACTCGAGGTGATATTGTACCTAATACTGTAGTAATTTAGGTTTTTATACAACTAAGGTGGTTAACAAGCATGCTATGCTATGGACGCCTGCAGCACCAGAGGCATCACTTGCGCAATGCCGACGCTTTAGGAAAGGAAGAAGAGAAAAAAAGGAAGTGGAAAGGAGAAGGAGCGGGAAGGGGAAAAGAGGGCGATTGAGCCGTCGGCACTCTCACTCGCCGAACGAAACACAACAGCAGGAGTACTGCTATTTCACGTCGATATTCTGTGAGTGGGAAGTCCTTCCGCGATCGAGCCGGTCCATTCATGTTGAAATCAGCGAGGCTCTACTTCTCAATTAATACATGTATAGGTATATAATATACCTTTTATACCCAAAGAGGAAAGCAGAGCTATATAACTAGTTGTGTTTTAGGCTCTACGTAAATGCGAACCTTTTACCGCCTACCGAACACATTAATAAAATAATATAATTGTCTATCACATACGCATAATACCATCTAGCTTAAACAAAGCAGAGCTTGTACTATGAGTACTAGACAATGGATAAACATACATATGTACCTTTTTTTGTAAATACATACATAGAAACACCCAGACCAAGACAAACATCCATGTTCAGGCACACAAATGTTTAACTTGTGCGGGAATCGAACCCGCGACCTCAGGCGTGGCAGTCAGTTACACTAACCACTACGCCATCGAGGCCGACAAAATTAGACTCCAAGTTGGTACTGTTAATTGCCCAACAAAAAATCCATTAACCGTTTTACACGACTCGAGAATCAAATCCGACAATCGTACAAACTAACGTCAATTTATAACGCAGCAGCTTAATTCTTACTTTACATCTATATCGCAGTTCTTTATTTATTCGCATAAAATTATATGTCATAATTTAACATGGTATACTTTTACTTATCCTAATAATAGTTATGCAGAATATTCATTGAGCATAACTTTTTTTAAGCATAATTACTATAAGCATAATAATTGTTAAACATACTACTCTAAAGCATAAATTTGAAATTTTGTAAATTTTGTGATTGCGTTTAATAAAATACTATTCGTATATAAAATTAACATGTTGGCGGCTTAGAGGTGGCCCTCGCACCCTAACCTGTTGTTACACTATGGTCTGGAGGCTGGGTACCAACCCAGCCTCATAACTTTAGGTATGCCAATCAAAATTAGGGCAAAAAGCATTAGCCTAAATGATATTTATGCCTATTGAAATGGTATGCCAAAAAACAATTGTGTATGTCAAAGTATTATTATGATAAAAAATAATATGCCTAACTCGAGTTAAATATCGGTGGACGAAATTATTATTAAAAAATATATTTATTAATTGAAATACAAATTTATTGTTAGAAATGTTCTACAAGACTTATTACAATTAACATTATAATTAAATATGAAACTTATAGCTAAATATGCAGTTTTGATGACATGTGATGTATTCGTCCGGTGCTTGGTCAGCAATCGTGGGGTTGACGCACGTCGACCAATTGCTTAACTCTCGTCATGTCAAGTTAAATTAAGACAAAATAAAATTGTCTATACTAAGGGTTCCCCTCTATCGCTACTAAAAATCTCCTAACAGAAAATTCCATTAACATTTCACACGACTTGGATATCGAATCCAACGCTCATCCAATTAACAACGCAGCTCCATGCGAAACAATACCCAATACCTACATAAAATCTATAAGTATATCTTGCTCTAACACATAGAATTAGTTCCATAAAAGCGAGCGAACATAGGATATTGCACTAGTATTTTAGTAGCGACGACAGCTGCGTGCAACATAAGACTATAATTGAATATAATATTATAGCAGTGCTATGTAAACATTGCGTTATCAAAATTTGTGTTCATTGAAATTAAGGCGGCCTCGATGGCGTAGTCGTTAGTGTAACCGACTGCCACGATATTCTGTAAGAGGGTAGTCTTTCCCCGGATGAGCCGGCCCACTCATGCTAAAATCAGCGAGGCTCTACTACTCTAAAATGTCCAGCAGTGGACGTCTTTTGGCTGTTATGGTGATACGGTTGTGATGACAAAGGTCGTCATTATGATGTCAAAGGTCGAGGCAAAAGATTTAGTGGTTAGTGTAACCAACAGCCACGCCTGAGATCGCGGGTTCGATACCCGCATAAGTGAAACATTTGTGTGCATTGACATGAATGTTTGTCTTGGTCTGGGTGATTCTATGTAAAATATGTATGTTTATCCATTGTCTAGTACCCATAGTATAAGCTCTGCTTTGTTTGGGCTAGATGGTGTTGTGTGTATGTGATAGAATATTATTATTATTATTATAAAAATAACTAATGTTTACTAAACTAGGACTGCCTTAGGGGTGCAGTGGTAGGGAAGTGACTGCTTTGCTAGAGATCTTGGGTATGACACCTGTTTGAAAAAAGTATTTGCTCTTGGAGGGTTAACTTATTAAGTCGAGGTGGTACAAACTCAGTCAGAAACAGTATGTTTTTGATCATGATCGCCTGTGCGGGAATCGAACCGTGGGTTCAATTCCTCAGGAGTGGCAGTCGGTTACACTAACCACTACGCCATCGAAAACGCCCAGGCGAGGCTTAGGCTTGTCAAGTTACATTTTAGGTTGCCAGAAACTTTTGAAATCAATATTTTTTGGCCCACCCGTAGCCAGATACAACACGTTTTTAATTATGTCTGACATTCCTACAATTAACAGGTTAACCTGTAAAGTCTAAAAAAAGTTATATGTTTTCAAATACATTTTTAAATCAATCAATATCTTTTCCCCGGCAAAATAGGAGGAAATCTCTGGATGCAACACAACTAAACTGCCATCTTGCATTTTACTTTCACACGAGGCGCTTGTACGCTCTCTGCAGGGTCGTTGCCAATATTAAGCACTGCCGAACAATAGCCAACAGGTTAGAAGTCATAGTTTGGGACCAATCAAATGTGCTACTCAGGTTTTTTATGTGTTTAAATACCCTTCAAATAAACTATATAGGCACATATACACATGTTTAGATACCCATCAATGGTATTACATAGGTATAAAGATAATATAGATATCTATAAAATGTACAATATAATAATAATAATAATGTCCTCCAAACCGAATTTCGGCCACGGCGGCCAGTCTTAACAGAGACTGGCCATCTGCGCAGGAGATATTATAGTGCACAAGTGTGTGCGCAAACACAAGTGTACTCTCTGTTCCCTAACTCTCATGATCCGATGGGACGGCAATCCGACACGACCGGAGAGAGCTCAGGGGCAGGGCCAACGGCTTTACGTGCTTTCCGAGGCACGGGGGAGTCTAACACCGCCAACTTCCTAACTCCGGACTGCTATTGAGTTTTTTTTACAGAAAAACCCAATAACTTTTTGCTGGCCCGACCCGGGATTCGAACCTGAGACCTCATGCACAGCAGCCACTACCGCTGCGCCACGGAGGCAGTTATATCTTCTCCCCTAGCCTTTATTAATCCCAAGTCACTTGGGGTCGGCTTTTCTAGTCTAACCGGAATTGACTGGATATCAGTTTTTATATTATAATCAGTTTTTGTACAATATAACACAGGAATTGAAGTGTTGACGTACCTAAAAATGTACTACATAGGTATTAAAATGTTTTCATATCCATTAAATATGTTACATAGGCATTGATGGGTCGAAATGCGCATAAAATGTACTACGCGGTTTCTAAAGTGTTTAAATGCATAAGAAATGAACATCGTGACTATAAAAGTATTTAGATACCCATGAAATGTACTGCATAGGTATTGAAGTGATTTGGTACCCATCAACGTAAAAAGTGTTATTTGGCAGGAGTTAGCAAGAATGCTAATATTTGGAACTAGAATCATTGATGTTATCAATTTTTCTAGTGCCGAATTACTATCTTGTTAGAAATGACACTTATGCATATTCATCATTATCATGATCAAAGGTATAAGTATCGTATTAAGAGATAGGCAATAAGGATGTATTGTAAATTAATGATTTAAACTTATTGGTTTTGATAAAATTTTATGTATTTCTTATTTTGTATGACGCACCAACAATTTTAAAATTGTAAGGGTAGGGTAATAGTTTAAAACACTAACGACTGACTCAAAGTTTAAATACAAGCTTAGATGAAAATAATATCAGTCACCATGAAAATACACTATTTTCAAAGTTCTTGCTAACACTGTAAATACTTAGAGATTGGGTTAAACTCGATGTCACATTTGAAGAAAAATTCACTTTGGAAATAAAGGATTTAATAGTCAGTCCATTTTTCATAACTGTACCTTATGAACTACAAAAGAACTATTATTTTAGAAAGCTCACATATAAGCTTATATAACATACATATATCATGGATTTAATACATAGTTTAAATCTTGCAAACTAATTACGTTTGCCAAGAGACGCCTGAATTACTAGTCTTATTTTCTCTTGTGAGCTCAATTGCTGACAATTGTTGTTTTTTCAGAACCAACTTTACATTTTTATTCAGTATCTTGAAAATACATAGGCAAACATTTAAATCATAAATGTGCTCTACTACATTTAAATATGGTCATCTTGCTGAACGTTAAGTTGTCATCTGACATGTCTGTCAGATGACAACTTAACGTTCAGATTTTATGTTGACATTGTTATGTCTACATAAATATAAATATAGTATTATTACGCTCACTCAGATAAAAATTGTACACTATCGTTCATTATATAATGTGTGTGCTCACGCTTCGTAGTGTGGACACTTTTCTTGCGATCTAAGTACGACGAAAATGCCTTTGATTTTTCTTTGTATATTTAGTAAAATATATCTGTCATGATTATAACTATCATTAGTAGTTATCATTTAATATACCTATAGTATTTTAAACAGACGTATGAAAGAAGATTCATTTGTTAATTCTTGTGTATGTTAATTAAATCTATAATAATATTAAAAAAATAGAGTTCGAGTAAGTTTATGTGTGTGAATGTGGTAATCTACAGAACCACTGCACCTATATGATAATCTTTTCAAAAGGTAGTTTATTAAATTTCAAATCGACATACGTTATACATTATGTTCAGAGCAAACTTGGAACGGACATAAATAATAGATATATAGCTTTAGAATTAACGTGGAAATACATTGTAAACGGAATAAAACAACACATTCATATAAAATACTCAAATACAATAACTTATTACTTGTATCCGAATCTCTTAAGAATGCGCCGAGCGAAATGTGCCAAAACAGGCGGTCACAGTTAAGTGAATAAAATCAACACTTTTTGTTTAATACAAATATAAAATATACATTTACCATAACAATGAATGTGTTTACAATTACTCCGTGTAAAAAACTTAAAATGATTAATATTTTCACCTACAAATATACGTAAATTTGCACGAAAAATGCTAAAACGTAAGCTCGTGCTACGTGATTTTTAGATTATAACAGTAGAAATCTTTCCTATTTTACAGCTTAAACGAAACATAAATAGTTATATTACCATTTTCTCATCCCAAATCCTTAAGTTATTGCTTGACAATAAAGATACATATTTATCCAAAAAGCACTTCAAATCCTCCATACAATTTTACTATGGCTGCCGCGCGCCGATTTGAATATGCGCCGTACGAGCTCTGTCATTATCTGTCTTACGCTCGGCGCAGTCTTAATGTCACCCAATACCTTTCTAACTGCACTAATACAAAAGCTTCGTTCAAACTCATAGACTACATAATATAGTATATATAATAATATCAGCCCTGTATTAAACTGTCCCACTGCTGGGCACGGGCCTCTTCTCACTGTGAGAAGGGTTAGGCCATAGTCCACCACGCTGGCCTAGTGCGGGTTGGCAAACTTCACATATCTTCGAGAACATTATGGAGAACTCTCAGCTATGCAGGTTTCCTCACGATGTTTTCCTTCACCGTTAAAGCAAGCGATAATTAACTATTTAATACGCATATAACTTCGAAAAGTCAGAGTTGCGCTCCTTGGGTTTGAACTCGAGACCTCTGCGTGGCAGTCCACCGGTTTCCCGCTAGGCTATCGCTGCTATAATATACTTATTACTATTATTACGCATAATATAGTATACTTATTTGATATATTAATAAGTTTAACTAGCGGTCCCCTGCGGTCTCACCTACGTTAGGTTTGATCACGACGTGATGTTATATAGCGTATGTTAATTCTGGATAAAGTAGCTTTTTAATTGTAATAGAAGTACTAAAATCAAGTTCAATAGTTTTACGGCTATATTCATAAAACTCACAAGAAAATTATAACGTCGTTATAAGTAAAATTGTTCATAACAATGCTGCTATCCTTCTCCAGGTTTTAAACTATATCTGTACAAAATTGTATCTAAATCGGTTGAGTGGTGAAGCCGTGAAAAGGTAACAGACAGACAGAGTTACTTTCAAATTTATAATATTAAGTAAGGATAGTATATGTAAAAGCAGTGATAGCTCAGTGGGGAGACCAACAGTCTGCAATGCAGAGGGTCTCGGGTTCGAACCCATGTCGCGCACTTCTGACTTTCGGAAGTTATATGACTTATCGAAATTATGTGCGTATTGATTGACAATTATCGCCTGCTCCGTGCCTCGAAGAGCACGTTAAGCCTTCGGTCCCGGCTGCCATTAACATCTATGGCAGTCGTTATTGGGAAAGTCAGTACGCTCTAATATCCTGACACTAGTCTAGCCTTAGGGTATCGTTAGCCTTCGGGTTGCGGAGGTCAGGTGGCAGCCGCTCCGTGTAAAAACTGATACCCAGTAAAATCTGGTTAGACTAGAAAAGCCGATCCCAAGTGACTTGGGAATAATAAAGGCTAGGGAGAAGAAGAAGTAAGGATAGTATATGTATATACATAGATAAACTGCCTCATAAGATTGAAATACGGTATGTGTTTTATAAGCCCTTGTAAATAAACAGAAAAATAGCCTGTGACTCATAGCAAAACGTTCCATCGCTTAACAGGTCGCAATCAAAATAAATATTTTACTATTTTATTCACTGTAACTAAACTCTTATATATGTATGTATGCTGTGCTATATTTTCCTATCAGTACGATTATTTAAAAACATAACTGCATATAATAAAGGTGAAATAAGTGAATGCAAACTATGAAAGTAGTTTTGCGTAAAATCCGTTTTTCATACAAGGTCTTCTAGTCCAAATATGATTTGATTAAAGTTATCTAAGTGTACGTAATAAGTTAAAATAGTATTGCCTCAGACTGTGTTATTTAGCTGACAGCATTTTAACTGCTACTCATAAGCTTTTTTAGTAAACGCGAGAACTGAGAAAGTAAATTGCATGTAATATCAGAGATGAGAGTCCGCAATACCCCTATACTAGCCCGAACACTTTCCATCACTTTGTATTTAGTAAAATATTCTATAACAAGTACTTACAGAAAAACTAACAGTTCCAAATAACTGCCAAACTGAACTGTCTCCGATCGTGCGACGTCCTCGACGAAAATATTCCCAGGTTATTTTAATCTTAATAACCTGGCATCAGTGACAAAGTCACTAAAATTTTTTTTATCAATCAAACTTTATACAAACTCGCGTGGCTGTACACTATATCGCCTAAACACTGTAACAACAAAAATTAAAAAGTTGAAACGTCACTTTCGAATTTGGAACTCGATTGCACGTGTTTTATTATTATTTTTTATTGTAATTCGGGCGGGAGCGCGACAGGACCGCTCTCGTCTAAATACGCGACGTGACTGAAGTAATAATGAAAAGGTATACGTTTCAGGGCTAGACAGGGATAGATGTGCAGCTGTCCCGCTCTGTCGTCTTCGAGATATTACTGAATGCAGTCTGTAGCGTCTCAAAATTACTAGTTTCATGAATTAAGACCGTTTGAAAAGCATATTTTAACCCTGAAATACTTCGTGGGTCGCCGTCGCCCTAGGTTTTTATGTTATTCAAGTAGTTTTCTTGTGTTATTAGGTAGCTAGGGTTGTTTTGAATGAAACACATGTACACATATACTGTACTATAGATAAAGCAACGTAGGGCAATAAAGTGTTGCGTGAAAGATCGCCGGGCTATAAATAGCCGTAAACATGCAGTTTCCCTGAATCGACTTTTATTGCCGCATACAAGTAATGTCAGTAAACAGATGCTTTTAAGGATTTGAGTAATAGTATAATTATAGAATTATTGTAAAGTGTTTGATATTACCTATGATGCAGTTGTTATACTGGTGTCATTAGTACAGTATACATGTTTAGTATAGTGGATTCGATGTCTATACCGGGATTTAATAATCGCAACATACGCTGAGCGATGTCCAAATTTTGGCACTGATGGGACACAAACTTTCCCAGTACCTACTTTTTAAATTTAAGTTAAGTATAAATAATATGAGATGATTGTTTTGTATCACTGCTCACTGATTATACTAGCCTTGTCTTTGAATGGAGGCAGTCCGTTTCATTAGTTAAGCGAAAGGTGTGGTGTTGCCAGTTGAGCAGAAATGAATTAATGATTCGTATAATAGTGTTAGTATACATTTGTTTGTGTTTATTTATCAAATTTTTATTACATACATAGATTCACGCCTGTTTCCCTGAGGGGTAGCCAGAGACTACGGATTTCCATTTGCTACGATCCTGACACACTTCGCTGGCTTCATTCACTTTCATCACATTCCTCATACACGCCCGTCGGTTCAAGGTGCTCTTAACCTGGCCAAATAATATTAATATTAATATTTTTATTATTGTTTTCTGTTTTGTTATTTCTTCAAGATTTGGGTGGCACACCCAAAACCTCTTGTGTGCCAAAATAAATCATTTTCTTTCTTTCTTTCTTTCATAGTATGTTGTGACTGCATCAGTATCGCAGCGATTATAATTTGTTCTGCTGTATATGAGGTTCAGGTTCGATTTTCGAGTTGGGTATAGTGTTATTGGATTTAATTGTCAGTAAGTTCTCAGTAACAGCATGGAGTCTTGCACTAAACTCGGTATACCTTAATAAGCACGCTCCGTATTACATAGGAATAAAGCACAGAGTATAAATGTGACTAAAAATTACGATTCGATGGACTATAGACTCGATGGTTAGTGTAACCGACAGCCACGCCTGAGGTCGCAGGTTCAATTCCCACACAAGTCAAAAATTTGTGTGCATGAACATGGATGTTTGTCTTGGTCTGGGTGTTTCTATGTATAAAATGAATGTATTTACAAATACAGTAATACAGTAATTTAATTGGTAATTACGTTTTCGAGCCGTTTGGGGTAGAGACGCTGGGTTCATGGGGTCCGGGCGCTCGTGCGCTTTTTAGAGATATATCTAAGCGGCTAATCGACGCTTCGCGTGACCAGAAGGCTGGACTTTTTTTGGCTCAAAGAATCAGCATTGCCATTCAGCGTGGCAATGCTGCCAGTCTTCTGGGCGCACTCCCGCTCGACAGCGATGCTGAGGAATTTTACGAAGCTGCCTAAACCGGCCATCCTTTTTTATTAATTTTTACAGTCCCATATTTTGTTCTATTTATAAGTGGTTAGTTTTGTTAATATTAGTTAAGTTGTAAATTATGATAGTTGCTTTCACTACTATGAATTATATGTATTTACAAAAAAAAGTATATATGTATGTTTATCCATGATTGTCTAGTACACATAGAACAAGCTCTGCTTAGTTTGGGCTAGATGGTGTTGTGTGTATGTGGTAGAATATTATTAATATTATCTCTGTCTTACGCTTTTAAAGATATAAGCATGAGACTATATTATATATAATAATATGCATAGGTATCTTGTAATTTTCTATACTTTGATGTCGTTAAGTATAATGTCTGTCAAGACTTCCGTGAAAATAATAAAAATTAATAGTTCACTTGTGCAAAAGTGATTTATATATTAATCAATTAATTATGTATAATATATGTTATATTAACAGAGATAGCTCAGTGGGGAGACCATAGACTGCAATGCAGAGGGTCTCGGGTTCGATCCCACGTCGCGCACCTCTGACTTTCGGAAGTTGACTATGACTTTTCGAAATTATGTGCGTATTGATTGACAATTATCGCCTGCTCCGTGCCTCGGAGAGCACGTTAAGCCGTTGGTCCCAGCTGCCATGAACATCTATGGCAGTCGTTAGTGGGAAGTCAGTCCCCTATAATATCCTGACACTGGTCTAGCCTTAGGGTATCGTTAGCCTTCGGGTTAGGTCGCAGCCGCTCCGTGTAAAAACTGATATCCAGTCAAATCCGGTTAGACTAGAAAAGCCGACCCAAGTGAATTGGGAATAATAAAGCCTAGGGAGAAACAATTATGTATATATGTTACATTTCGCCCGCGGCTTCGCTCGCGTCAATGTAGATTTTGTCAATAAATTTCATTCCTTCAGGCACAGTACTATTTGCCTGCATAAAATATACTCTTTGTCGTATCCGTATTACAGATAAGCTGTATGCGAAATTTCATGATAATCGGTCGAGTAGTTAAGGCGTGAAAGCGTAACAAACAAACTCACATTAACGTTTATAATAGTTAACTACTGTATATAAGGATTTAACATAAGGGTTTAATTTTAACAAAGGAAACATATGTAATCCTCGGGTCCATTATTTTTTTATAAATAAAAGATACCTATATCATATATGAACCCCTGACAAGGTGTTCGCAAATTTACAATATATATAATGATTTACATAATATTGTCTTCTATTTACGCGAATATTATTCATTGAAATTAAACTGCTATATACGGATTTTATCGCGTTGTTTATTTGACACTTTATTACAAAATTTTGAAAATTGTTACACTTCTACTACTATTAAATACCTAAACACCGATTCCTACCAAGGATGCTTCGCGAGGCTATTGAAATCAAAAAACATCCTAATTTTAATAGAGAAGATGGTTGGAATGTACCACCAGCTTGGGATCCAGTAATAAAAATAGTCAAACCCAAGAAGAAGCAAACCACAGCTAGACTTCATGATACTTTGAGCTCATTCTGCGTAAATAGAAACACCAATGATTAAATTATGTTCGGGTACTTTGAAATAACTACACTGGAACATTGAGACAACTGCCATCTTAGTCTCCCCGTGACCATGGCTGCTGAAAAGCAACCGAAACGTCGGGGAAAGTGTAAAAATAAATTAAATCTAAATAGTTTAATAATAATTTAATTAGCTTAAAAATTAGTAAAGTTTAATAGTAGTAGAAGTGTAACAATTTTCAAAATTTTGTAATAAAGTGTCAAATAAACAACGCGATAAAATCCGTATATAGCAGTTTAATTTCAATATATAATGATGATTGGTCGAGTAATTAAGGCGTGCAAGTGTAACAAAGAAACACACATTATCATTTATAATATAATGTGTGTTTCTTTATATATAGTTAGTATACCTAAGAATTTAATTTAAATAAAGAAGATATATTAATTATGTATTCTCCGCTATTGCATTAAACCAGGAAAAATAAAATATAAAAGAAACTGCTACCCACGGCTTCAAACGCATGGCAAACGTTTTTACGAAACTAATTTTCTAAAAGTTCACGTTTATAATATTAGTGCGCAAAGTTGGGTGGCGCCATCTATTATTACATTAAGAACTAAAGAGGTCACTGTGACTTAAAAACGGAATGAAAGCTATCTGTGTGTTTATCCTGGATATGGTCTATTCGTGTGCCAAGTTCCATCAAAATTCGTTCAACAGTTTACGCTTAATTGAGTTATAAACAACGAAATATCTTCACAAACTTTTGCATTTATAATTTTGGCATTATTTTCAAGTTTTCCTTTATATAATACTTCTGATTAAATTTGTTGCTGGTTTCAAGACAGTTCCATTTTCCTTACTGCCTCCGTAACGCAGCGGTTTTGAATGCGACTGCTGTGAAAGAGGTGTCGGGTTCGAATCCAGCAAAAACGTATTGGGTTTTTCTGTTATGAATTCTCAATAGCAATCCAGTGTTAGGAAGTTGGCGGTGTTAGACACCCCCGTGCCTCGGAAACCTCGGAAAGCACGTAAAGCCGTTTGTCCTACGCCTGATGTCTCTCCGGTCGTGTCGGATTGCCGTCCCATCGGATGAGTGAGTAAGGAAAAAGAGAGTGCACTTGTGTTTGCGCACATAATTGTGCACTAATACCTTCTGTGGCAGTCACCGTTAAGATTCGCCACCGTGACTAAAATTCGGCCTGGCGAACATTATTATTATTATTTCCATGGAACTTTATGAGTGTTGAAACTGGTTGTTTTCTATGGTCACCATTATGACCATAGACCAGTATACCATATAGGATTGTGGTCCAATTTTTTGTTGATTTATATTTTCTGTACATGTATAAATGTTTTATGAAAGCAGCGATAGCTCAGTATATGACATTTCGAAATGATGTGCGTATTGATTGACAATTATCGCCTGCTCCGTGCCTCGGAGAGCACGTTAAGCCATCGGTCCCGGCTGCCATGAACATCTATGGCAGTCGTTATTGGGCGAGTGTCGACACAAAAGATGACTGCACTGGGCACTGACTGGCCCCCACATAAGATAAGATATAAGATAAACGGTCCTACTGCTGGGCACAAGCCTCTTCTCAGTATGAGAATGGGTTAGGCCATAGTCCACCACGCCAGCCTAGTGCGGATTGGAGGATTTCATATATCTTTGAAAACATTGTGGAGTGCCTTGCCTGGCCAACCTGCACTTGGCCAGCGTGGTGGCAGCCTAACCGTTCCCACACTAAGAAGAGGCTCTTGACCAGCAGTGGGACAGTTTAATACAGGGCTGATATAATTATTATAAAGGCATTACGATATCTGCTGGGCTAGTTAATATTGCTTATTCAACTTGTATGTAATTTAATTAGGATAGAATCTATAGCCTAGTTAGTTAGTTTACAGGCTGGAGTGGATGGCCCTTAGGGGTCTGGATCACTCCAAGAAATTCATTGCAAACAGAGCCACGGGATTCACCCGGAAGTTCTGCGGGTACAACAAGGACCAAATACGCCTGCTCATAGGAGCGTTTATTGGTCACTTTGGCACCAATGACTTCCTGTGCAGATTGAGTTTGGCAAACAATTTGATCTGCAGAGCCTGTGGTGAAGGGGACGAGTCCATATTACACCTACTGTGTGAATGTGACGCGTTGGCTGGACTAAGGATGGGTCTGATGGGGTTGCATATCCGAACCCTGAAGACTTCAGGCTTCTCCCTCTGAAGTGTACGCTGCGATTGATGCAGTACATTCATAGGGAGATAGCTAAGGGATAGATCTCGGGGCAAACACAAAAGATCCCACTGGGTCGAAGTGTCGCCGGTCTACACTGACTGGCCCCCGTAACAAGATAAGATAAGATAGTTAGTTGACTACCACTTTTAAGTCTCGAGTTCGATACCAAGGCACGCACTCCCAACATCTGAAGTTACTTGCGGATTAAATAGTTAATTTTCACTCGTTTTAATGTGTTTTATCATATGTACTGATAGTGATATACCAGCCCTAGACGTACAGGAAAGATGTAGCTACATAAATAACAGGAATAATACCTGTGAAATGATATTTTCTCTATTTTAGTTACACTTCTAGTAAAACGAATGCCCTCTGTGAAGAAAAATTTCAACTCATTCAATATTAGTAGTGTTGAAAATACTTTAACGGGGGGGAGTATGTCGAGTACTCGACATGGACCTGCCGCGCCTAACAGCTGATCGGAGCTAACGGGACTTCTACGTCATCGCCCCACCGCTCCACTCCAGCCATCGGCGCTCGCCCGCCGGTACCGGCAGTCAGCCACAGACACGATCGCACACGGCCGCGCTCGCGCATTATTTTTAATCATTGTTTTTACGCGCTCATATTAATTCAAACATTATATAATATTGTCTTCTGTTTACGCGAATATTATTCATTTTGATTTCAATAGCCTCGCCAAGCATCCTTGGTAGGAATCGGTGTTCTTTAGCGAGAATCTGTGGTTTTTCAAATCTCAGGTAGTGGTTGGTCCCCTGTTGCACATGTTCACACACAGCAGACTTCAACGAGCGTTGGTGTTTTACATCAGCTATGTGTTCTTTTATGCGGGTGCCTATGTTTCTCTTGGTTTGACCAATGTATGAGAGTCCGCAGTCACAATCTATTTTATAGACCCCTGCATCTTGTAAAGGTAGTTGGCACTTGACGGATGGTAAAAATCCGTATATAGTAGTTTAATTTCAATCAAACATTATAATTAATTCTATAAATCATTATACATTTCGAACTACAGTCCACTAGTCTCATTTATACAATCCAATGAGGTATCGTCGGCAACAGTAGTCTTTCTAAGTCCTGGAATGCCAGACATGAATAATTGCTTATGCCAGGCCAGCGATGTGCCGCTGCGCCTTAATAAGTTTATGACTATGGTTGATTGTGCAGTAGTAGTGTTTGTGACTACGGTGCCTCGGGGTTCCGTTCTAGGGTCTGGCAAATTTAGTAACTCTATCAAGAAACTCTTAAGGGGACACCGCGAAAATTATCGTTTAGAATAGCTCCGCCCATATCCGCCCCAATGACACTCATTGTGTATCAATCCTTAAATAGCGGTCATAAGGTCTAAAATTGCGATGCGCCTTCAATGATCGAGAACGCTTAGAAATTGTTAAAAATACTTAAAATATTATTTAAATATGATTGGTTTTAGTTATGGATATAATGAGCTAGCAAATCACTAATATTGATGTTACAAATATATTTGAGTAATTCCTAAGCATAATGATAGTGTAACTGCCTTGTAATTTGAAAAATAGTCATTTTCCAGAGGTGTTTTCGAAAATAATTATGATCCAGCCAAAATCACAATATCGTGTTTTTGAGCTAGAAAATTCTAGTTTAAGACATCAATTTACCTATATCAAAATTCTAGATTAATTGTTCTTCTCATAGTCCTATACTATTCGATGAAAGTTAGTGCATTTTTTCAGTGAGGACACACTGAAAAAATGCACTAACTTTCATCGAATTAATATAGCATATCGTCGTGTTGAACTACCGTGCTAGGCTAGGCTCACCCATTCTTATGTGGTTACATATGCATAGCCGAAATGTACATGTAATAAACATCTTGCCGAAACCTTTCCGAAATTATGTTATTGTATGTATGTATGTATGTGTATTGTGTATTTGTGCAACATGTTTCTAAAATGCTGTACCTACGCGCACATTTAAGCGTTCATGCGTCTATATACTTACATTTTTTTTTGGGTGGCCTCAATGGCGTAATGGTTAGTGTAACCGTCTGTCTCACCTAAGGTCGCAGGTTTGATTTCCGCACAAGTCAAACATTTATGTGGATGGACATGGATGTTTGTCTTGTTCTGGGTGTTTCTATGTATAACATGCAGGTATTTACAAAAATAAGTATATATGTATGTTTATCCATTGCCTAGTACCCATAGTACAAGCTCTGCTTAGTTTGGGTTAGATGGTGTTGTGTGCATGTGATAGAATATTATTTATTATGATTATTTGTGTGTTTGAATGGTGTTAAAACCAATGTCCCAGTTTACAGCGAATAGCAAAGACATCAAAATCACCCCTTGTTACAATAATAATACATAACCAAACAAAAATTTCCCGCTTTATAATTTTAGTGCCACTTAAAAATATCTTTGGAGAAGCAAACATACTTCTTAAATAAGAGGCCGTTATGCCCAAATGACATAAAAATAAATAGCTCATGATTATTGCGAATGGTTCAAAATTGCATGAGACGGTTATAGCAATAATCTTTTATGTTAATCTTTGCAAAGCTGATGGTGAAATTAAGGAAATGGAGGCAAATCTTTATCTTTTTCCGTAAATATTATTAATAATAACAACGGTTAAGTGCTTCCTAATGGTACGGAGGTATGAAGGCGAATAGATTTTGTATTTACTCTTGTATTTTATGTAAAGTTGGAAATGATATGCTTCGGTAGGGCTGGTAGTGAATGTGATTGATGTGATCTTGGGTTCGATATGGTCTCGGGTTCTATTCACGAGTTTGGCGAAGTGTATTTTTGACAAGAAATTTATAATAAAACGGGTGGCGCAGTGATTTAAATGGTTGGTTCGCCACTGCCGTTCCGCCGATTGTAGTAGGTGCTATTATACATGGGACTTAAATTTGTGTGATTTACTAATAGTGGTATTGTGTCTAGTTGGTCTTTGTGTCCGGTAATTATTGTATATTTGTAGAGTCTCCTGCGATACGGTAATAACTCCTAGTGCAGGAAATGTCTTCATGAAAAGCTTAACTATAGTTTGACCAAAACCGCTGTACCGCGCCTTAGGTATGTGCGCGGCGTCTCGCCGTATCCGTACATAGTCAGGATATTAGAGGGTACTGACTTTCCCAATAACAACTGCCATAGATGTTCATGGCAGCCGGGACCAACGGCTTAACGTGCTCTCCGAGACACGGAGCAGGCGATAATTGTCAATTAATACTCACATAATTTCGAAAAGTCATATAACTTCCGTAAGTCAGAGGTGCGCGACGTGGGTTATTATTATTATTATTATTATTATTTTATGGAGTCAGGGACTTTTCTCGTATACCTTTCCTAGAATTGGGCGCTGATAGCTGTGCCACAGTTTTTAAAACTTTTGGAGCTATCAACTAGCAAAACTAACTAACTAAACTATCAAAAAATGGCAGGTCTCCATATTAAAAAATGTCTGGGATCAATTGGCAGCGTCCTGTAATGAAAAATATGTCAAAATATTCGGCATTAGTTCCAGACTCTATACGTGAAACTATTTTCACTTGGGAAAGCCGAAACAATTAAATATTGTGGTTTGAATTATTTAGGTTACGAACTGTGTACGAATATAACAATTGTCGTAATAATCAAACAAAAATTTTTTACCATCATTTTAATTAAAATAGAAGAATTAATAAAGATTCAAACAAAGTCAATTAATCCATATCGATCATTCGTTTAATTTAATCGATACAGATAACTATAGAATACTACATGTGTTTACACCCCTATTTGTATGGTTGACATTTTGAAGGTAATTCGTAATTCGTACATACGTCATTTAAAATACTTTTATTAACATAAATAAGCTTTGCGGCTTTTAGAAAAGTGAATGAATATTTGATAAATCTTTGTAAATTAATTTAATTTCTTTGCTATAAATGAAATCTACGGACGTCAAAAAACACTAGACAAAATATTAATAATAATAATAATATTCTTCCACATACACACAACACCATCTAGCCCAAACTAAGCAGAGCTTGTATTATGGGTACTAGACAATGGATAAACATACATAGATACTTTTTTTTTGTAAATACATACATATTATACATAGAAACACCCAGACCAAGACAAACATCCATTCAAACAAATTCCGCCATTGTTCTTTAATTAGTTTCAAATAAACGTTATTATTATTATTATTTATATAAAAGGAGTTTATTATGCCCGGTAGAGGACATTATGCTCGTCCCCTGTTATGTGGGACCCGATAATAAACCGAAATGTAAATACACCCTACCTCTTCGGCGATAAAGGCACGAGACTGTGCATATATGTATGATATTGACCGTATTTTTATATAAGAAATAATCATATTTTTTGGCACTAAAATACCAAGAAAGTTGGTAGGTATCAATCAAAATTTGGCAGTATTTATGAAGTATGTACCTATTACTGCGCTACCCTGCGCTTTTAAAGCGCGTCCAAGAGTAATAATAATAATCATGTCAAATGACATCAGTTCGATAATTTAAGTCTTACATCGCATGTCGTCCACGATGGCGTAGTGGTTACTGTAACCGACTGCCACGCCTGAGGTCGCGGGTTCGATTCCCGCACAAGTCAAACATTTGTGTGCATGAACATGGATGTTTGTCTTGGTCTGGGTGTTTCTATGTATAATATGTATGTATTTACAAAAAAATGTATTTACATATGTATGTTTATCCATTGTATAGTACCCATAGTACAAGCTCTGCTTAGTTTGGGCTAGATGGTGTTGTGTGTATGTGGTAGAATATTATTATTATGTGTAGTTGTCACTAACTGATTATATAAATACAACTGGCCAAGCGGGTTTCACCTACGTTTTTGATTACTGCTCCTGTCCCGTGGCTTGTCACTTGATGTTATATAGCGTATAACCTTCTAAAGAATTCGGCTATGCAAAAAGAATGTTTAAATCTAACTTGTAGTTCCAGAGATTAAAACATTAAAACAAAAAGAAACATACACTTCAGCTTCATTAAATTAAGTATCATCTCTTGAGACCAGTACTCTTTTACCCTATGTCCTTCTCCGTACCCCTGATAAGGTGTATGCAAAATTTCATGATGATCGATCAAGTAGTTAAGGTGTGAAAGCGTAACAAACAAACACACTCACGTTCGCATTTATAAAATTATATTGTCTTCTATTTACGCGAATAGTATTCATTGAAATTAAACTGCTATATACGGATTTTATCGCGTTGTTTATTTGACACTTTATTACAAAATTTTGAAAATTGTTACACTACTACTACTATTAAACTTTACTAATTTTTAAGCTAATTAAATTATTATTAAACTATTTAGATTTAATTTATTTTTACACTTTCCCCGACGTTTCGGTTGCTTTTCAGTAGCCATGGTCACGGGGAGACTAAGATGGCAGTTGTCTCAATGTTCCAGTGTAGTTATTTCAAAGTTTCAAGTGTCAAATAAACAACGCGATAAAATCCGTATATAGCAGTTTAATTTCAATCTATAAAATTAGTTAGAACAGATGATGCGCCGTCTGTAGTAGGAAGTTATTTTGTTTCTTGCATTGTTTTCTCGCAATTCTCAGATCTTTTATTAATTACCTCATTAGTTAGCTACTTTAAAAACAATATTGTAAACTCTAAATACAACTGACAGGCTCATAGGAAACAAAAGTTTGAAACAAAACAACTTTGATTAATATGTCTCCGAAGCTAAGGCAATAATGCTATACTGGAAACTATTTGAGACAAACTATAAGAGTTCTAACGTCTTCCTAAGTGTGAGTCCACATCTCAGAATCCACACACAATTCACGGACTGTGACTTTGCGACGTGACAAATATGAATGACAAATATGTGAACACGATAGGATTTAAAAATCTCTTGAGACACAAGAAAGATTTTGTCCTATGCTACATATACTGCGTGACATGTGCGACCGTTTCTTACACAATTGTGAACGGTAAACTGGAATTGTCACGACTCCGACGATATCCAATCTGTCCGAACAGATGGAAGAATTTTATTTAACAAATGACACGACGCGTGACATCAATAAATAAACATTTAAAGTCACGGGACGCCCCAGCCGCTTTGGTCGTCAGCCGCGCAAGAAGATTGACATGGTAATCACGCCGCGTGACAACGCTACGCACATTTGAACCAACTTTTCCAGTCACAGATCGCCCCAATGCCACTATAGAAATGTCGCATCGAAATGACCTAGTCCATGATTTTCCTGTCTATACATATATGTAGATTGTAGGTGAATATAAGTCACTTTATGTTCGACCGTCACGTCTTTATTCAATTCAATTCAATTCAAAACATTTATTTTAGACTATTCTGTCCAGAAACTATTAGTGGGTGGTACAACGAGACAGCTTTTTTTTTTTATAAATCGATATATACATAATTAAATACATATTGTAGGTGACCGGATCAGACCAGATCCGGAAATCGAAATACAGTAGTAACATATTCCAAAGAACAAAAAGGCACGAAAACGGTATAATTCTTTTGAACTGTGGTATTGTAAAACCAAATTCATGTTTTCACTAGCTGACCCGCGCAACTTCGTCTGCTTCACATAAGAGATTGATAAAAGAATGATTTCCATTAAAGCTCTGCTTCTTCTGGTCGTAGCGTGATGTTATATAGCCTATAAGCCTTTCTCGATAAATAGGCTATCCAATACTGAAAGAATTTTTCAATTCGAACCAGTAGTTACTGAGATTATCACGTTCAACCAAACATACAAACAAACTATCTTCCTACATTTATATAATAATATCAGCCTTGGTAACAAACTGTCTTAATGCTGGGCACGGGCCTCTTCTCAGTATAAAAAGGGTAAGTATGGCCTAACCCTTCTCATACTGAAAAGAGGCCCGAGAGATGTCCACCACGCTCTCCCAGTGCGGGTTGACGTATTTCGCATATTTTCGAAAACATCATGGAGAAGTTTCAGACAAGCAGGATTTCTCACGATTTTTCCCTTAACCGTTAAAGCGGGCAATAATTAACTATTTATATAAACGTAACTTTTAAAAATCAGAGGCATTGATGTGTCTTGAGACCTCTGCGTGGTCTACTCCAATGTTAATAATTTTCAATATACAGTTAACAAGCAAACAATAAGCAGCACATTGTTTGCTAAATGTCTGTTGTTCTGCTACGATCTCATTAGAGCTTAGGGGATGGGCAGCATTCCAAGTGATTGGAGCACTAATTGCTGCGACAATTGTACCGGTGTGCTTCCGAAGCAGAACGCTTTACTCTTGAATATACTGAGTGTAGTATGTTGATTTTGCACGTCATTTGTGTAAATATTATAATAACCCTAACTTTTCTAAATGCGATTTTGTTCGTTTGTTACGCTTTCACGCGTGAATTACTCGATCAATCATCATGAAATTTTGCATACGCGTTTTCAGGGGCGTAAGAAACAAAGCATTTATAATATTAAGTTAAAATTTAATCCAAAATAATGTGTGTATAATTTTATGCAAACGCGGAACATTAATATTTGAAATTTTATACGGTTTTTATTGTGATTTCTTATATATCATGGTTTTAAACCCTATGTAATAGGAGCCATGCCGTCTATTAAGCACAATTCTAGACTCTGATATGCTGCTAACCTAACCTAACCTAACATTTTACAAGACCCGAGTATGTTCTGTGAACATACATATATTGTCTTAACAATGAGTTATAGGCATTATAAGGCGGCCTACTATTATGTGAGCAGCGATAGCTCAGTGGGGAGACCAATAGACTCCAGAATGCAGAGGGTCTCGGGTTCGAACGCACGTCGCGCACCTCTGACTTTCGGTAGTTATATGACTTTTCGAAATTATGTGCGTATTGATAGACAATGATCGCCTGCTCCGTGCCTCGAAGAGCACGTTAAGCCGTCGGTCCCGGCTGCTATGAACATCTATGGCAGTCGTTATTGGGAGAGTGTCGACACAAAAGATCCCACTGGGTCGAAGTGTCGCCGGTCTGCACTGACTGGCTCCCACATAAGATACATTATGTGAGACATTAAAAGCATAGCTTACGAAATAAAATATCAAAGCTAGTGGCAAGAGCAAATATCAATCATTTTCATCTGTTTTTCAAGAGATAAAAAACATTTCTTTTGCGTTTTTTATTTTATGGCAGCTCCCGTACTAGAAATAGTAATTCTGATATTACAGGGGATATCACAAACATTCAAACAACGAATGAACAGACGCAAAGAACACTCAGACACAGCATAATTATTTGTGGATCAAAAAATATTTGTCCCGTGTTGGTATCGAACACACAACATTTGGCGCGTCAATGGCGAGGAAATCGTTCAAAACACTACGCCATCCGTGTACTCATATATAAATACTAGCTGTGCCATTCCAGTGGGTCATAGCGTGATGTTATATTGCCTATAACCTTCCTCGATAAATAGGCTATCCAACATTAAATGAATTTTTCAATTTGGACTGAAGAACTTCTGACAGAAGGGCATTCACAAATAATAATAATAATAATAATATTCTACCACATACACACGACACCATCTAGCCCAAACTAAGCAGAGCTTGTACTATGGGTACTTGATAATGGATAAACATACATATATAATTTTTTTTATGTAAATAAGTTCATATTATACATAGAAACACCCAGACCAAGACAAACATCCATGTTTATGCACACAAATGTTTGACTTGTTCGGGAATAGAACCGGCGACCTCAGGCGTGGCAGTCGGTTACACTAACCACTACGCCATAGAGGCCGTCAAATCAAATAAAAGACAAGGCGATGGTCATGTCTTAGGAGGTCAAGGTATTGGGCGAAAATCGAGAAAGATGGCGTATACTCCACCGACATGAGCAAAACTCTTAAATATTCGACGCGGACCGGTCGTTGCTGACCGGTCGTGCTCGCGGCGCCCCTCCATCGGCTTCTCCTCCCGAGCGGCGGCCCTATGTATTAGCAACGTGTCCCGTTGCCAGGCTCCTTCCGCTGCGCTGCCTACCGAAGTTAAGTGGTTCATTTCTATTTGGGACCACGTAACAAGCCTTCATCTTGAACCACGCCCTGAACTACCACTAAATACCTGGTTGAATATAATTATAGTTCTGTTTATTCTCATACAGCTGTTGTAAGTGCAAATATATGCTTATTGATCGCGTTGTTCATCTTTAATTTCTATTAAAATCCTACGTCAACCACGCCTCTAAAGCTGGTTGACTACCATAACGTTACACTGGCGCCCAACGTGGGGCCATAACGTTACAAGTATAAAGAAAAAATTATACATTTATATGAACTCTAATCATCTTTGCAACAGTGCACGCAGCCTTTATACAGCAATAAACTTCACAGGTTCAAAGTGTGAAGTATTAAAACTAATTTTCGCGTAATATTTAATATTTACTGCTGGCAATAATTTAAATGCGCCCCGTGCTATAAATAGTAAACTAGGTGGGGTCACGGTGCGAGCGTGTAAACCCGACCACGGTTTTTGCTGAAGGTGAGGTAGCTAATTTAAGCAATAATATCAGCCTTGTATTAAACTGCCCCACTGCTGGGCAGGACCTCTTCACAATGTTAGAAGGGTTGGCAATAATCCACCACGCTGGCCCAGTGCGGGTTGGCAGACTTTGCATATCTTTCAGAACATTAACGAAAACTCTCAGACATGCTGGTTTTCTTACGATGTTTTCCTTAAACCGTTAAAGCGAGCTATAATTAACTATTTAATACGTACATAACTTCTAAAAAAGATATAGTTATGTATGCTCGGATCTGATCTTGGCATCGAACTCGAGACCTCAGCGTGGGAGCCGAGGACCCTCACAAGGTTATCGCTACATTAAGACTGCGCCGAGCGAAATGTTCCAAAACAGGCGGTCACAGTTAAGTGAATAAAATCAATACTTTTAGATTAATATAAATAAAAAATATACATTTACCATAACAATGAATGTGTTTCCAATTACTCCGTGTAAAAAACTTAAAATAATTAATATTTTCGCCTACAAAATTACGTAAATTTGCACGAAAAATACAAAAGCGTAAGCTCGTGTTACATGATTTTTAGATTATAACAGTCAAACAAACAAATCTATCCTATTTTACAGCTTAAACGAAATAAAAATAGTTGTATTACAACTTGTCCGTCCCAAATATTTAAGTTATTGGTTGACAATAAAGATACATATTTATCAAATAAGCACTTCAAATTCTCCATACAATTTTACTATGGCGGTCGTGCGCCGATTTGAATATGCGCCGCACGAGCTCTGTCATTATCTGTATTACGCTTGGCGCAGTCTTAAGTGTTCTGATACGGGTGTCCAAATGAAATAGTTCATAATAGATATGGATATATATTTACTGGTACCAGTTACAAATAATACAATATGTAATACAAATACATATTGAGCTACGAAGTAACGCAGTGGTTGTGGGGATACGACTGCCACGCATCGCTACTGCATACTTGCGCCTGTCTATATATTACATTACGGATTTTATCGCGTTGTTTATTTTTTAAACCACTATAATTGCATTTTTTTAAACTCTTAAATTGTTAATCGTGCCAAGGAATAACAAGCATTAGCACGAAATATTATGTATTAGTTATAGCTTCAGGTACCTTAAGAGCAGCGATAGCTCAGTGGGGAGACCAACAGACTGCAATGCAGAGGGTCTCGGGTCCGAACCTACGTCGCGCACCAATGACTTTCTGAAATTATATGACTTTTCGAAATTATGTGCGTATTGATTAACAATTATCGCCTGCTCCGTGCCTCGGAGAGCACGTTAAGCCGTCAGTCCCGGCTGCGATGAACATCTATGGCAGTCGTTATTGGGAGAATGTCGACACAAAAGATCGAAGTGTCGCCGGTCTGCACTGACTGGCCCCCACATAAGATAACTACAGGTGCCTTCAATATAATTAAACGATAAGATCGCCGTAACTGAGACTCTATCTCATTGCGAAGCTGCGTATCCTCCCATGATGTATGAGACCAATATTGTGTGTGCCATCGACCACATAAAGCTCCTGTGTTCGCCTGCTATTAACAACTGCTTTAACTTATAGCAACATGCTATTTTATTATCATGCTTTCCATTTTATACTAAAAAGGCTTAAGAGTATAAATGTTAGTAGGAAGAGATTAAAATCACATTGCGTGCTTGATTCTCTTCTTTGATGAACGTGTGTCATTCTATTACCAATTATAATATGGTAACGTGACGGTAATATCGATAGTGCAACAGTAGAGAATGCAACTGCTAAACATGAGGCTTTGATTCCCGGATCGAGAAAAATGTTATCTGATTTTGAGGTCGTTAAGTGCTTACGTAGGCAAAATGTGGATATTACAATTTTGTACTTTGTACTGTTCCTCGGTGCTTGGTTAAGTCACACTCTTATAGGAAACTGGCTGTGTGTGCCGAGCCCCAAAACTAAGCAGCCCCAGGAGTCTCAACAAATAATAACGCAGGAGTAGCGGACTGTATATTTAATTGCGACATAAAACAATTATATTAAAAAACGCGTCGCGGTGAGCGTGCGTTCGCTCCTAGGTCGCGTATGGTGTGTGGGGGCCCCCCCGCGCAACATGGAGGAGCGACGCCGGCGGCGGCCGAGAACCGGTTCGATGACATACGTCACGGCGCACCGCGGTTCGGGTGTATGGAGGCCCGAACAGATTCCCCCCGTTGAAGGTAGAAGACTTTAAGGTGATGGCAATACGCATACCTCGTTGGATTTCTTTACAAAAGTGTAAATTAATAGAGCTTCATACATTTATAGACGCTTCGGAGCTTGCGTACGGGGCCTGTTTATACGTGAGAACCGTAACGGCTGACGGTACTGTTTGTGTTTGCCTCTTAGCCTCCAAGAACAAAGTCGCGCCCATAAAACCTACGACCATGTCACGTTTGGAGTTGTGCGGCGCCTTGCTAGGCGCACGACTTTTTTCAAAAGTTCGTAAATCTCTTACTTTATCATTTAGTAAATGCTACTTTTGGTGCGACTCTACGATCGTCCTAAGCTGGCTTCTAACTTCTGTTCCTAGTAAACTTCAACTTTTTGTTAGGAATAGAGTCAACGAAATACAAGAGACTTCGGTCGGTCACACGTGGAGCTACGTGCCCTCTAAACACAATCCTGCGGATCTCTTATCCCGGGGGGTGAAGGCTGATTGCATCAGCGCGTGCCCTCTTTGGTGGTCTGGTCCTGACTTCCTGAGTCAAACTGAGATTCGTTTCCCTACCTCACCTAACAAGTCCACCGAATCTTCACTTCATACTACCGCTACAGTTGCTGAGAATAAAAACAACAAGGCAAAAAATAATACTATATCTATTTTAATACATAAAATTTCATCATTTTCCAAACTCATAAGAATTCTTGCATATGTTAAAAGATTCATTAATAATTGCATAAACAAGAATAATCAAAAAACGCGTCGCGGTGAGCGTGCGTTCGCTCCTAGGTCTCGTACGGTGTGTGGGGGGCCCCCCCGCGCAACACGGAGGAGCGACGCCGGCGGCGGCCGAGAACCGGTTCGATGACATACGTCACGGCGCACGGCGGTTCGGGTGTATGGAGGCCCGAACACTGGCGTAAAACTAATAATACTGATACAGCGCTTTGAGTAATGAACTAATGACTAACAGTTCCCGTTCACATGCTTATTTTTTTATTTATATTTATTTATTGTGTCAAAAAATTTGTTACAAAAAGTTGTTTTCGGAATCTTCTTTTAATCAAATTATGCTTGTAGTAGAAAAATCCGCTTACAATAATAATAATAATAAAAACGAGGTTACACAAAACACTTCATCTACATTACCTTAAACACACCACACGCTACATTTACTTGGTTTCGGCCCGTAACTAACTAAACCAGCCCTGAGCTGAGAAAAAACGAAAAAACAAAAGTACTCATAATAATAATATTCTATCACATACACACAACACCATCTAGCCCAAACTAAGCAAAGCTTGTACTATGGGTACTAGACAATGGAGAAACATACATATATACTTTTTTTTTTGTAAATACATACATATTATACATAGAAATTATTATCCTCTCCTTCTTTCTGTCTTTATACAACTATCGATAAAGCGCGAGTGATACTCTTGGAATACTAATTCCAAGCTATCAGACACTACGGTAACCACTGATCATCCGCAGGCCAATGCCTATTTGCCAAATAATACAATATCACCATAATAGTATAAAAAAGTAGTAGTGAATTATTATGAATTAGTATACAAAATACATGTATATGGCCACATTTTGCCAGACATGTAGATGTCAGCGTAATAAATTAAGAGCCTTTTACCGTTTAAACGACACAAACTCAAACTTAAAATCTTAATTTCCAAATAAATCGTGATTTCTGGAAAACGTCAACGAATTTAATCACTACATATTATAAAAGTTCCCCGCTGCGTCTATCTGTTCGCAATAAACTAAAATACTACTGAACGAATTTTCATGCGGTTTTCACTAAGGTAATTATACACTTAAACACGAAAGTCTAGATGTATAATTTGTTAAGCTTTTTTAGTCCCTGTGCGTACGGAGGCCGCCACCGCGATCGATAGGAGACGGATTGAAGGCTACAGAATACGAATCCTGTCCGACAGGACAGCTTTACTTAGAGCCCTAGAGAGCAATGGCTGCAACTCCAGGCTCGTTTACGAATGCCACCTTGCTCTTGAAAGAATATCCATAAAAAATATAGTGACCTTACAATGGATAAGGGGGCACAGTGAATCGCTGGGCAATGATGCTGCAGATGAGTTGACTAGAAGAGGATCGGGAACCAGCACGGAAGGTCCACCTCCATTCCTCCCTCTACCATTCTCACAATTAAAAATGGATGCGGCTTTGCACTCAGAGCCAACATAATAAACGCTAGGCACGGACAACGGATTGTAGACAGTCGAGAGCAGCCCTACCGGCCATCTCACCACGTCTGACACACCATCTGCTCAACCTACAAAGATTGGAACTTCGGACCATCGTGGGCATCCTAACAGGAAACTGTACCCTGAACAAACATCTCTACAACATCGGAGCAAATGACAGCCCACTATGTAGGGGATGTCTGACCGAAGAAGAATCTGCTGCCCATGTAGTCCTAGAATGTGTGGGAGTAACAGCACAACGTAAGGAAATCCTCAACAACCCGAGGTCACACCGCGAAGCCTGCGAAGACCCCAGAAAACTTCTGTGCTTCTGGGCGGAGTTGGGCTGGCTATCTCCATAACTGGCCGACTCTCACGCATAATGGACCAACTTAGAGTTCAAATGAGGAAAAGGGAGTCCAATTACATTACATTACAATACTACCCGTGCGAAACCGAAAGGGTTGCTAGTTAATTACATATATTAAATACAAAAAAGAAATATGAGAATGTAGTATTAGTAAATGCCTGTTCGAGCCGTAGAGCTGTCATGAGAAACTCATAGCCAGTCTTTTTAATTGCCAGTGGATTACAATGTTTGTAACAATTATTTTTCTCTTATTGGTTAGTTATCGTGTGCTGGTAAATAAATTATTTACAGAAAAGAAATAGGCTAAGAATGTATTCTATGTTCCTAAATATATTCTGAAAATAATAATTATTTACAGTATTATCTAACAGTCGCAGCAGCACATATTCAGGTCTAGATTCGGTGCTACCATTGAGAGTCTCTAGTCAGTAAACGTCATAAGCACTTTTACTCGACATGAGGCATCGAGTCGTGAAGCTTTCTGATAATGACGTCATGGCCCCACGGTCACAAATAAGCGAATAAAAAGTCAACTGACTTGATTACACAGTCACAGATTGGACAGAAACATCTATTTTGATCCAATCCGCGACTCTGTAACGAAGACTGATATTCCACCAACAAAGAAACCTCTGATATATCCAATTCTATAAGCTATCTCGAGCAACTACGAAGCCAATTTGCGTTCATAAAAGGCCCAGTTGGTTATCCTTTCTATATTCATTTGCTATGTGAGGCTGTAGTCTGTCAAATTCGGCAGGTTTTCAAATGACTCGTTACAGTTGAAAGCCAGTTCGGATTAGACCGGAACGGTTCACCGAATGCGACGGATGGACGGTTCGTTTTGAACATTTTCATGTTGCGCAGTGTAACGATTGAACCGTGTGATGCCTTAGTAAAATTTGTTATGAATGCAACTTTACAGTTCAATTCATTTAAAACTCATGCATTTTTCTGGAGAGGTGGGTAGTGATTATGGATTAAAGATTTCGACTTGCTAAGATCCTTGCTTTGATAATTCGCTCTTAAAACCCAGTATCTTCTCGTGAACTTTTCTTGTTTGTGTCTGCCTAAAACAGCGCTTTATAGAGTACATAGCTTCGTCCTTTTTACGCGCATGCAATAACAAGGCTTTAAGAAAAAGTCTCATTCGCTCTAAAAACCTAATCTTTTTATCTTAAACGTCTCTGGTCTGCGTTTATAAGAGACAGCGCTTTAAAGAGTGCATAGCTTTGTCCTACTCTCACGCATTCAATAACAATGCTTTAAAGATGGAATGGCATCAGAGAACATTTGCATAAGCTTGCCATTTCTGTGCGTCTCGTAATAGGGCGTGAGCATATTGCCGTAAACCGGGCAAAATACCAGTCTTCGTGCTGCTTGTACGAATTTCTTGACAGAAAATATCAATACCTCTTTGCCCGACCCAGGTATCGGCTCCGAGATCTTATGCACAGCAGTCGTATTGACAAACACTGCGCCACCGAGGTCACAAAATCTATGTATGATTAAAATATCATACGTATCTAAACTAATATTATAAAGAGAAAACATTTGTGTTTTTGTATGTATGTTTGTTATATTTTCACACAAAAACTACTGGACCGATTTCAAAAATTCTTTCACCATTAGAAAGCTGCATCTTCACTAATTGACATAGGTTAAATTACATTTTAAAAAAAAATAGGGATCCTTAATAAAGATGCAATAATATAACCCAAGGTGTAAAAAAATGAGTCATAAAAATCTGTCATCGCGTGCGCTGCGGCAACTATTGATGATAGAACAAAAAAATGTTCTACAGTATTATAGAACGTATCAATATCTACAAAAAATCCGCGGTACCATATGTATTTTTTGAATATATAGCTAACTACATCTATATAGGTGTAGTTAGACTTATTAATTTCTTTAGTTGTAGTTTTATATATTAAAATTAGATAACAAATTAAAAGTAGGTATTGGGTAATAAATTAAAGTCCACGCGGACGAAGTCGTGGGCAACAGCTAGTTTTAAATAAAATAGGTTTCCAAATAATATTTCGTGCAACCTAAGTTGATAAAATATTTGGTATAACTGACCCAGTTCAATTTTATACAAATACGGGAATGCTGCATTTGCATATGAAAGCAAATTTTGATGAACTATTGGATTCTATTCAATGTATGCTGAAGGTAGGTTTACGTGGTTATAGTATTTTTTATTACTGCTAGTGATTATTTATCTATCACACAAACATAAATTGACATCTCGCGCCAATCTGGTTGAAACTATGACTAGTACGTTTTGACCAGAACTTTAAGCTTTTTCGAAGAGATATGGATATACTGAGCATGATCGCGTTAAGACTGCGCCGAGCGTAAGATAGAAAATGACAGGGCTCGTGCGGAGCATATTCAAATCGGCGCGCGGCCGCCATAGTAAAATTGTATGGAGGATTTGAAGTGCTTTTTTTATAAATTTGTATCTTTATTGTCAACCAATAACTTAAATATTTGGGACGGACAAATTGTAATATAACTATTTATGTTTCATTTAAGCTGTAAAATAGGATAGATTTCTACTGTTATAATCTAAAAATCACGTAACACGAGCTTACGTTTTTGCATTTTTCGTGCAAATTTACATAATTTTGTTGGCGAAAATATCAATTATTTGAAATTTTTTACAAGGCGTAATTGTAAACACATTCATTGTTATGGTAAATGTATATTTTATATTTGTATTTAACACAAAGTGTTGATTTTAGTCACTTAACTGTGACCGCCTGTTTTGGCACATTTCGCTCGGCGCAGTCTTAATAACTGTATACTGTAAAAAATCAGTTGTGCTAAAATAAAGTAGGCCTGGCATCTCTAGGGTCTTGTATGTACTAACTAATCCTATCGAATATTATAAATGCGAATGTGAGTGTGTTTGTCTCGCTTTCTCGTCTTAACTACTTGACCGATAACCATGAATTTTCGCATACATATTGTCAGGGGTGGAGAGAAGAACTTAGAATGTAATTCAGGAAAAATACTGTTCCCAATGAATAGCTAGTCAAATAATAAATAAAAGTCATCGGATGATTGGATTCGAATATCATTGTTTCGAATAATTCGATGCAGTTGAAGAATCAAACAATTCGAATTTCAATAGAAAAGCTACAATAGTATTTTTACGTTAACTCTGTTTCTATGTATAATATGTATGTATTTACAAAAAAAAAGTATATAATTATATTTATCCATTGTCTAGTATCCATAGTACAAGCTCTGCTTAGTTTGGGCTAGATGGTGTTGTGTGTATGTGGTAGAATATTATTATTATTATTATTAATGAATGCCATATATGTAGCTAGTGTGCCTTAGATTTTAGAATAAGGTAGGTCTGATATAATAGTATTATATACTTTAAAAACTAATATAAATATTATAATATATATATAAATATTAAAGCAGCGATAGCTCAGTGTGGAGACCAACAGACTGCAATGCAGAGGGTCTCGGGTTCGAACCCACGTCGCGCACCTCTGACTTTCGGAAGTTATATGACTTTTCGAAATAATGTGCGTATTGATTGACAATTATCGCCTGCTCCGTGCCTCGGAGAGCACGTTAAGCCGTTAGTCCCGACTGCCATGAACATCTATGGCAGTCGTTATTGGAAGAGTGTCGACACAAAAGATCCCACTGGGTCGAAGTATCGCCAGTCTGCACTGACTGGCCCCCACATAAGATACATTATATACTTTTAGTAATTCAAATCTATTTTGTTCATTCTTAGTTTCTCATTTATAATATATAATATATATAATCGATTGAGTCGTTTATGAGTTAAATAGTTACAAACAAAAATCAAATCTTTCCTCTTGACAAGCTAAGTAAAAAGGGTACTATTTCTGAGAGCAATCTAGTATTTAATATTAGCGATAATTATCAAACGATAATTACCATAATCTATTTTACTAATTTAAAAAAAAATTAAAGTGTATATAGTGACAAGAATAGAAAAGGGTATGTTAAGCTGGTTTGGGCATGTCGAAAGAATGAATGAGGAAAGACTGACTAATAAAGTTTATAAGGCTAGTGTGATTGGAACAGTCGCAAGAGGAAGACCTAGGCGAACGTTTCTTGATCAGATCGGAGGCGTTCTGGACAAAGGCCAGGTTAAGAGCACCTTGAACCGACGGGCGTGTATGAGGAATGTGATGAAAGTGAATGAAGCCAGAGAAGTGTGTCAGGATCGTAGCAAATGGAAATCCGTAGTCTCTGCCTACCCCTCTGGGAAACAGGCGTGAATCTATGTATGTATTTTATTATATTAGTAGAAATTATATTCAAATACATTTTTATCATTTAACTGTAAATATAATAAATCCTGTGACTACCATATTCCTTTGGGCCGGTCCGCAATTATGAAGCGAATTATTATTTTGAACTACAAATAAAACATAATTTATTTTATACACTATTATAAAAGATAACATCATTACGGGAATGAAATTCAATATTTTGTGTTGGCACTGTACCAAATATCAAGTTAAATGGATGAAACTCAAAATTAACACAAAAACATAACATTGCATATTGTAAAACTCCAGAAGGGTAGGCAGATGTGTAGGTATTATAACCACATTACTCTAGTTATGGTTTTAGGACCCACATATTAGGGGAATGGAAGACCTAGGCTTGAGTGAATGGAACAGTCACAAGGGGAAGACCTAGGCTAGTGTGAATGGGATAGTCGCAAGGGGAAGACCAAGGGTAGTGTGAATGGAACAGTCGCAAGGGCAAGACCTAGGCGAACGTTTCTCGATCAGATCGGAAAGGTTCTGGATAAAGGCCAGGTTAAGAGCACCTTAAGCTGGCGAACGTGTATGAGGAATGTGAATAATAATAATAATATATTCTACCACATACACACAACACAATCTAGCCCAAACTAAGCAGAGCTTGTACTATGGGTACTAGACAATGGATAAACATACATATATACTTCTTTTTTGTAAATACATACATATTATACATAGAAACACCCAGACCAAAACAAACATCAATGTTCATGCACACAAATGTTTGACTTGTGTGGGAATCGAACCCGCGACTTCAGGCGTGGCAGTCGGCCACACTAACAACTACGCCATCGAGGTCATCAATGAAGCCAGAGAAGTATGTCAGGATCGTAGCAAATGGAAATCCGTAGTCTCTGCCTACCGCTCTGGGAAACAGGTGGAATCTATATATGTATGTATGTCTGTAGGTATTAGAGGACAAGCATAATGCTGGATCCGGCAAATGGTGTAAGGTCTCAGGTAATAGTAGGTCTATGGCTGTCTGCAGGGGAATAAATCTAGATGCCGTGCTAATACTAAAAGTTCACCTATATAAACTAATAACATTGCTCGACACAAGATACGAACCAGAGTCCTCACGATTACGCTGAATTGATACTACTGAGAATATCTTAAAAGGAAAGCTCATTAAAGCTGGCTGCAAACATACGACTTCCTAAACAGGTTTCGGAAACAGGGATTCAGATTCGGATACCCGAATGCATACTTTTTGTACGAATTTGCTATATACCGCACACGTTCTTATATTTTCAGTGCGAAAATAATTCCCGTCGTTTGATTCGGAATCTCGCCGGTGTATTCTGAATGAAGAACGGAAAATAACCGAATGACGTTATTCCAAACGCAGCGCTCGCTGCACACGAACGGAAATTTCTATTCTGAATACGTCAGGGTACCTAATGTGAGTTGTTTTTACGTTAACACGATCGAAACGTTTACCGCGTTTGGCTTTCTGATTGGCCAAGAGCTTGGAGCGGGCCAATCGGAGCGCCGAACGAAATAAACGTGTCGATCGCGTTAAAGTAAAACAAACTGGCGCTAGGCTAGTTAGCTAGACACGGTGGCGTTACCGTACGTACTGGTAATACTAATTCCTGATGAAAGCGTTCACTGGCCATTTTGGCACCAACGGCTTCCTGTGCAGATTAGGTTTGGCAAACAATTTGATCTGCAGAGCCTGTGGTGAACAGGACGAGTCCATATCACATCTACTGTGTGAATGTGACGCGTTGACTGGACTAAGGATGGGTCTGATGGGGTTGGCATATCCGAACCCTGAAGACTTCAGGTTTTTCCTTCTGAAGTGTACGCTGCGACTGATGCAGTACATTCATAGGGAGATAGCTCAGGGATAGATCTCGGGGCCGACACAAAGATCCCACTGGGTCGAAAGGTCGCCAATCTACACTGATTGGCCCCCAAAATAAGATAAGATAAGATATAAGATAAGATAATTCCTGATGAAAAAAACCCAACGTCTGCGCAAAGCTGACGGAATGCAAAATCTGGATCCCTGTTTCAGAAACCAGATCAGGAAACCGTATATTTGCGGCCAGCTTTACATTTCGCACCCTTAATAAAACAGAGACTTATCTCAGTATTTTGCATTAAACAAATTTGAACTCTATTGCAAAGATTTAATACAAATATAATATTAGTATTTAACATATAGAATTAGAGTTTAAATTGCCTTACTTTTAACTTTCGAGTTAAGTCGCTGTTTTATTAAGAGTGCGATTTGTTTGTTTGAAAACTAGTTCTTGTTTTATTTATTTTGTTTTACCTTTGATGTTGGTAGGTCTTTCGTATCGGTACCTATGTATGTATGTATCTTATGTGGGGGCCAGTCAGTGCAGACCGGCGACACTTCGACCCAGTGGGATCTTTTGTGCCGACACTCTCCCAATAACGACTGCCATAGATGTTCATGGCAGCCGGGACCGACGGCTTAACATGCTCTCCGAGGCACGGAGCAGGCGATAATTGTCAATCAATACGCACATAATTTTGAAAAGTCATATAACTTCCGAAAGTCAGAGGTGCGCGACGTGGGTTCGAATCCGAGACCCTCTGCATTGCAGTCTGTTGGTCTCCCCACTGAGCTATCGCCGCTCTCGGTACCTATAGTTCTGTCTACTTACAAATCATGGTCATGAAATCCGCCTAGATACATACATACCAGTCAACTTGTGACCACGGCCGGTGTAACCTGGTCGAAACGTCAACCATAAAAAAGGTAAACATTATGCATGATCGCGTTAATACCCGTTGCATATTATACATATAATATATACATAGTTTTATATATACATATATACATATATATATATATATATATATATATATATATGGGATATAGATTAGTGGATTAGTGGTTGCGGGTTTAGTGGGCGGCGTCATCTAGGTAATATGCGAGCACCAAACATAGCGATGCCGGTTTTACACTATTTTTATTTAGAATAAATAATATTTTCACTTCACGATAATGTCGAATGAAAAATAACAGTTAATACAGAGCAGTGGGTTCAGGGCACTGATCTTACTTCTTTTTTACACAACTCACAACTCAACGTTCCGCCTCGATCAGTCGCTGTCGCTCAAATGTGTCTCAATAACTGTCGGCCTTCCTACAGTAAAGATGGCGCCTCGATCCCACTTTGGTCGTTACGTGAAATACAATATTCATAACTTTTATTAGATTAATAAGGTTTTTCAGTTATAGAATAATTTAACAAATCAAATAAAATTAAATTAAGAATTTTAAAAGTAATTAAAACGTAGACAATTTATATTGTGAATTATACATGCAAATAACAATCAACCTGACTCATAGCTTCCACCGATTTTTTTTTTTACCACTTTCTCACTTCGCCATCTATCCCAAACTAAGCAGAGCTTGTACGATGGGTACTAGACAATGGATAAACATACATATATACTTATTTTTTGTATATACATACGTACATATTATACATAAAAACATCCAAATCAAGACAAACATCCATGTTCATGAACACAAATGTTTGACTTGTGCGGGAATCGAACCCGCGAATTCAGGCGTGGCAGTCGGTTTCACTAACCACTACGCCATCAAGGCCGTCAGCTATGTGTAGGTCCTAAGTAATTAAAGTACGCGAGCCTATTGCATTCTACCAGCCACGTTGCCATAATACGTGCTACTAGTTTCTACTACAAAAATCTAATAAAATTTTGTCTAACTAAGAAATCGAACCCAAGCTCTCCTACACAACAATTGCATTTAATACCGCTGCACCACAGAGGCAGTGAAGTATTTAAGTACCATGGAGAATAATTAAAATATAACCTTTACAGTTCAAGAATAAATCTTGGTGAACCAAAACAATTGTAAGGCGGAAAATTCTCTCATTTGAGAATACCTCATCGCCAATTTACGAAGCCACCACGCCGCAGGATGTGAAAACATACGGCCTGATATTGCGTTTATAAACGCTCTTAATAATATTCTAAGCAACAATAGTTAAATTAGCAATAATACATATTGCTAGTTATATGAGTTTTCGAAATTATGTGCGTATTGATTGACGATTATCGCCTGCTCCGTGCCTCGGAGAGCACGTTAAGCCGTCGGTCCCGGCTGCCATGAACATCTATGGCAGTCGTTATTGGGAAAGTCAGTACCCTCTAATATCCTGACACTGGTCTAGCCTTAGGGTATCGTTAGCTTTCGGGTTGCGGAGGTCAGGTGGCAGCCGCTCCGTGTAAAAACTGATATCCAGTCAAACCTGGTTAGACTAGAAAAGCCGACCCCAAGTGACTTGGGAATAATAAAGGCTAAGGAGAAGATAAGAAGATATTTACATATGTGTGTTAAACGCTAAAAATATTGATTTACTATATGTTAAATATAAGTAAATACCTAAGAAAATACATAAATAATAATTATATGCATAATTTGCATTGGGGCGGAAAGGTTCTACAGTGGCGGCCATGCACCGGAACACGCAGCAAGGGTAGGCCCCCCACAAGGTGGACCGACGACCTGGTAAGGCACGCGGGAAGCGGTTGGATGCGGGTGGCTCAAGACCGGATTGTGTGGAAAAACCTTGGGGAGGCCTATGTCCAGCAGTGGACGTCTTTCGGCTGAGATGATGATGATAATTTGGATAAATTTAAGTACCCTATGTGGATGCCTGGCTACAACAAATGCGTCTAGTATTGTGGAGTATTGTGGATTGAAGCAGGGATAGCCTAGTGGGAAACCGTTGGACTGCCATTCAGAGGTCTCGAGTTCGAACCCAAGGCGCGCATCTCTGACTTTTCGAAGTTATGTATGTATTAAATAGTTAATTATCGCTCGTTTTAACGGTGAAGGAAAACATCGTGAGGAAACCTGCATGTCTGAAAGATCTCCATAATGTCCTTAAAGATATGTGAAGTCTGCCAACCCGCACTGGGCCAGCGTGGTGGACTATGGCCTAACCCTTCTCACACTGAGAAGAGGCCCGTGCCCAGCAGTGGTACAGTTTAATACAGGGCGGGTATTATTATTGTGGATTCAATCACACGAATAAATAAAGAACAAACAAATTTAAGACATTTTAAATTTAATTATTTACTGCATAGGAGGCGTGGCGTATTGGTTTATGTGGTCGCTGAGTGTCATGGGTTCGAATCCCAAACGGACATAAATTTGTAAGATCTACAAATGATTGTGCAAAGTTAGGTGCTCTTTATATCCGTTGTTTGAATGTTTGTAAAGTCCTCCGCGTCACAGGCACTGTTTCTAATACGGACGTAGCATTTAAAAAATGTTACGTATATTAAATACAAAAAGATATCAATATCTAATATTATAAGTCGTCGGGGAAAGTGTAAAATTAAATTAAATCTAAAAGATTTAATAGTTTTATAAATAATTTAATTTGCTTAAAAATTAGTAAAGTTTAAAAGTAAAAGTAGTATAACAGTTTTCAAAATTATATAATAAAGTGTCAAATAAACAAAATCCGTATATAGTAGTTTAATTTCAATTATAAGTCGACTTTGCAAGCGTTTTCTTACCACTCAACGATCGTATGTTTACTATCGGAATCCATCGAAACAAGCAGAAATTCAATTTGCTATGCATTTAGTTCGCCCGACTTGCATATAATCTAGTTAAGTATATTTTTACCTGAATCCCTAAAAAAGGAATATTTAGGTCTATTATTAGACAAACAAAACATATTTTGCTACCGTTGCTACGCAGTGGCGCAGAGGTAAGCAGAGGCGCTCGTAGCCAGTTGCACTCACTGATCGGTAAACGATTAGCGAGGTTAAGCAACGTTGGGTGCGGTCAGTCTGTAGATGGGTGACTGCTTAGTGGTATTTCATCTGAGCGTCTCCGTGCATTCGGAGGGCACGTAAAAAGTCGGTCCCGGTTGTTGTCAAATTGACAGCACTCGTTAAGCCATGTCAGAGGCCTACACAGCGGCTTAAACAACTCTTGACAACAGGTTGGCCACTAATCACTCGAAAACAAGAAGAAGAAGAGGTAATGAATGAAACTGCAATGCTTTGCAACGATTTCGAGCAGAATGTTATTGGTTAATTCTGTCAAGTAATTCTTCTGAGTTTGGAATTGTGTTCGATTAACAGCAAATAACCCATCCCTTATTTTAAAAGACCTAAAATCAAAATACATACATATCATCAAGACCGGTCTGTGTGAAAATCTTATCTCCTGCAGTGGACGTCTTTCGGCTAAGATGATGATGATAATACATCATAAACAGAAATATGGCTATGTAATACGCCTCTGACTGCCGTTTAGCAATATTGGCATAAAACTATATACAATGAGCTGCAAAAATGCATACCAACGTCAAAACTAAAAAAGTATAAGCCGGTAATTAACGCCATCTAACGAAAATCTACACAAGAACTGTTAAGTAGTTTATTCATATCGTAATAGATGGCGGTGCACTACTATAAAATGGAAAAAGTAGATTTCTTTATAACTTAAATTTGATAGATTTCACTTCAACTGTTTTTTTATTTTTATTCACTATAGTTTATTTAAAAAAAGAACACATTTCATGGTAAAACAAAAAGCAAAGCATTACAAATAAATTTATAAATTTATAGTGGGTAGTTTATTTTATAGATTCATTCAATAACTCGCTATTCTGTTCATACGCAAATATTATTCTGTCCCTGCATTCGAGTGTCTTTTCGGTTGAGATTATAATTTCTTATAAATGTCACCTATTTGCTAAAATAAGTACGCGTTGCAATGATGAGCAGCGATAGCTCAGTGGGGAGACCAACAGACTGCAATGCAGAGGGTCTCGGATTCGAACCCACGTCGCGCACCTCTGATTTTCGGCAGTTATATGACTTTTCGAAATTATGTGCGTATTGATTGACAATTATCGCCTGCTTCGTGCCTCGGAGAGCACGTTAAGCCGTCGGTCCCGGCTGCCATGAACATCTATGGTAGTCGTTATTGGGAGAGTGTCGACACAAAAGATCCCACTGGGTCGAAGTGTCGCCGGTCTGAACTGACTGGCACTCACATAAGATACATACATACGCGTTGCAATATTTATAAAACAACACCATCTTGTACATTCATATTCATTATAATTCGAGTGTTCACGGGATTTTGGACCTTAAGGTATCCATGCACTATTACAGGTGACTGTACCTACATATATATGTAATTCCTAGTAGCAGTACAGAATTTGGAACTGGATTCTATAGACAGCTATGGAAACTAAAATCATAGCAAGTGTAATGAGGATATAATACGCCTTAGATTAGTAAGTATTTAAGATTTGGGATTCCAATCTCAAGTTGAGAAGACCTTGGTGTTTTCTGGTAGTAAATTCTTAATAGCAGTAAGGAATTTAGGAATATTCTCGGTGGCTAATAGGTCCTATAACGTACAAAAACTTAGCTGGCGTAATGTAGGTGTATTACTCTCCTGCTCACCCCTTTGTGTCTATACAAGCAGTCTTCGTAAAACAAACTGATTTCTGACTTCATATTTTCGTTACACGTTAACTAGCAATCCCATAAACACTTTGGCAATTTTCCATCTCACTCCCACTAAAGTACAACACTTAAGTGGGAAAGCGACGATAACATCCTAAATCTCAAGTTACGGCCTTACGAAAAGTACTTAAATAAAGTTTATCTTGTTATAATAAACTATATACCCAGCTTATATTACTTAATAACATCTTAGCATCGCGAAATGAACTCAAATATTACTTTAATATTTATTAAGTTAATAAGCAATAAAGTTACAAGAGCAATAAAATGATTCTGCCTTGACATGGCTGTTGAAAATCTGTTCCCGCAAATATAAGTGCCTGCGAAAATTATTATTAATGTCAGTAAGACAGGCGTATTAAGGTCTGTTATAAATAAGACAATTAGGAAATGTCGAAGGCCTCGAAATCAGTGTCGCGGTGGATTTTACAAACATTAGTTCACTCAGTTTGTACAAGTCTCAAACCAGACTCGCATTTGTTTAAATATTCTACGTATTCTTAGGACCGTATTAGCAGCAATATCTCAGACTGCAATGCAGAGGGTCTCGGGTCCGAACCCACGTCGCGCACCACTGACTTTTGGAAGTCATATGACTTTTCGAAATTATGTGCGTATTGATTGACGATTATCGCCTGCTCCGTGCCTCGGAGAGCACCGTAAGCCGTCGGTCCCGGCTGCCATGAACATTTATGGCAGTCATTATTGGGAAAGTCAGTACCCTCTAATATCCTAACACTGGTCTAGCCTTAGGGTATCGTTAGCCTTCGGGTTGCGGAGGTCAGGTGGCAGCCGCTCCGTGTAAAAACTGATATCCAGTCAAATCCGATTAGACTAGAAAAGCCGACCCCAAGTGACTTGGGAATAATAAAGGCTAAGGAGAGAATGGCGAGCTGGCAGACGACGCACCAAAGGACGCAAGGAGTCTGGAATAGTGCCCGGTAGACGGTTTTTATATGGAACCTTAAAACATAACCAGCGAAGTGTGATATACTCCACTACCTACCCTTTTCCTTGCTCCAAAATCGCTGTAAGCTCGTCTGTTTACACACGTTGTTTTGACAGCAGCATGTAGTTCAGTTTGGTGTAGTCTCAAGGTATTAGCCGTGCCACCGAATACTGTATGATCCTACATACTGACACAGTGACGTCTGTGCAAATCTACTATCCGCGATAATAACCAACTTATGCCCCGGTAAGTCTTAGGATCTTAGGACCGTATTTATATAATAAATTATTAAATATATTATAATGATAGTTATAAAAAATGTAGTATCATGATAATGGAATACCTAGGAAAATTAAATTATACGGACACAGAAAAACTCGTAAAATGATATTGATAATAAATTTAATGTTGTATATTACTTACTTAATCCTAATACCGTTAATTGTAGATGTTCTTTAGACTGTAAATATTGATTTTTAAATGCGCTAGTGTAAAATAAAATTGTCAAGTGATGTTCTGAAACACAGGTTTCAGGTTCAGGCAGGCTTAAACATAACCTTTTGAACTTCATTTATATTGTATACACTATAAATTAACGTAGTTTAAGAATTAATTTCAATATAAGCTTAAATTATTATAGGTATTTTTTTTTTACGTGGTAGAACTTTGACGCATTCCTCTCCGCGAGGCGACGGAGAGGTTATGTCGGGCTCACCAAGGAAAAAATACCCCGGTAATACCGACTAAACCTACCACGGTGTTCCTCGACATAACCATAGACGGCGAGGCCGCACATGCAATCGCGACCCCGCCGTGTAAAACGGCAGGCCACTACACAGAAATACTTCCTCCACCGTCCCCCTGGGAGGGACAAAGACACGATACAGAGGCGCACGTGGGAACACGCATGCCGCCTCTCGGACCTGGTGCTGATCGGGTGGCGAGCAGGCCCACGCAGTCCACCACCCCCAGGTCAAACCTAAGGGTGGCTGGAGGTCATCTCGCGCCCTCCAGCGCCCGGTTCTGCGGTTGGGGAGAGGGTTTAAGCGCTCCCTCTCCCGCTCCGCTGCCTCCTTGATGGAAATTACTTCCTCACAAAAGGAGGCGACGGCGTTCCACGATCTCTCACTCCGGACCATAGACTGAACCACAGCCGGTAGTGAGAGGGCAACCAGTCCGACTGCCGCGATCAACTCACGGCGCTGCGATGCCCAGGCGGGGCATTCCGCCAAAGTGTGCAGCGTCGTGTCCACTATAACATCGCGGCAGTCGCCGCATTGATGACATCCGGGCGTCTCCTGCCGGCCTATGCGACACAGGAACTGGCCAAAACAACCGTGGCCAGTCATTACCAGTGTCAGCCGGAGGTGAGGGCGCCATGCCGCCTTTTCAGCAACTCCTCAAAAACGGGGCGTACCGCCACGATTGTGGCGTGTCCGAAATTATTATAGGTAATGTAAGGATGTATCTTATTTTTTCTGTCAATAAATAAATATTATTATTATTATTATTTTATTATTTAAAACAACAGACAGAGAGTACATCTAGGTTCGGAATAACTGTTTGTGGTTCACACAATGTTTGTCTCATGTGGAGAACAAACCCTAGTACAATGGGAGTGACGAGACAACTACCTCAAACACTACAGTATCTGCGTAATGCAGAAGTTTGAGTATGTATGAAAACACGTCAAATATTTAATTTATATTTACATTTGTGGACATGTTATGCGAAGAGATGATACGTATGTAGGTAAACAAATGATGGATATGAGGGTAGATGGACGAAAAGTGAGAGGAAGGCTAAGAAAAAGATGGATGGACTGTGTGAGGATGGATATGAAAGGGAAAGGGATAAATTATTAGATGACAGGTGACAGAGAAGTATGGAAGCGAAGGACATACTGCGCCGACCCCAAATAAATTGGGACCAGGGCAAGAGGATGACGATTTACATTTAGTGTAAGATGCACTTGCCATCCATGCCACGCTATAACTCAAATTTATATGCAAGTGTAAACCGACGCCAGGTATATTCTATTCTATATATCCCACATAATTGTATAGTTGAAAGCATAGGCATATTATGTATATGGCATCCACATTTTACCAGTTATAGGGAAGGATCAAAAACGTGTTAATAACTCGCGCATATTGTCCTAGCAATGTGCAACTAGCCTATTTTAACCTGGAGGAATGCAGTTACGCATACCTTTCCCCGGAAAAAGGGGAGCTGAGAGTTTATGTCAGACTTACCCGAAGAAAGAAGGATCGTCCCGAGTACTACCAATTAAACCACCACGTAGTGCCAAATCCTATGTTGAAGGGTGGGTAGGTCGCTGGAATTAAATCTACTTCAGCGAACCACCCAGCAGATGCACATCTAGCCTTTGCATTGTATATAAGGGTCATAGAGTATAATATACAATCCGTCTACTTGGTAAGAATACTACTGACTGCATATCTCTGACGGAATATACAGAGGAATACTGCTCTCACATTTTGTCCGACGACCAGGCGAGCCTACTGTACTGATGGTTCACCGATTACCTACGTCAAATTCCGTGCAGCTACTGTCAATCTCCCGGATCAAACCTGTGAAGTCACGATCACAAAACTAGCTTTGGTCGCAAACTTACCAACGCGATTACAAAATATAAGACAATAACTACCAAATTGAATTGTTGATGGTATTTCAACAGAATCGAATATCATTGTACACGACTTACAATTATCTAAAATACAGTCCATTCTTAATTATACACAATAAAAAAACATCCTTATTGTCTAAATGACTATCTGTGCCAGCGGTTTCACTCGCATTTATGGTTACTGCGCCGACCCCGTGGGTCGTAGCGTGATGTTATATAGCCTTCCTCGATAAATAGGCTATCCAACACTAAAATAATTTTTAATTCGGACCAGTAGTTCCTGAGATTAGCGCGTTCAACCAAACAAAAAAACTCTTCAGCTTTATAATATTAGTATAGATAAACACTTAAAACATACCAAAACAAAATTTAAAAGAAAATCTATCTACCCTCACTCCACCATTTCCAATAAAAACATTTCTCCAACATGCGAACTCTCAACACATTAATAGTATAGAGCATTTGACAAGGTGAATCGAATACGCAAATGAGTTTCCTAGTGAATGGAAATCCAATAAACTCAGTATGTACCCGATAAATATTATGAAAACCTTAACTTTTAGGAAATCACAAAGTCATTCCGTATTCAATGATTATAATGTTGACAGAAGTGACGAATTTCTGTTCTTTGTATCGCATGTTTTACTGAAGTGCGTAGGCACTTCAGTAAAACATTTGCAAGTGTTTTTCTTGAACTGCTTTCGCACTTGTAACGGTCGTACCACCTTCTAGTGATTCTCGTGATTTTACATTCCACTGGCCACCCACAAGCGGGTCTCATCACTGGGATTTTAAGAAGCATTCCGAACACGCAATCGTAGTTTTCACTACTCACTTATGTCGGGTGGATTCTATTGAACATATTTAAATTTATAGATATTTTTCTTATTCCATTCTAATATTATAAATGCGAATGTGAATTTGTTTGCTTGTTTGTTACAGTTTCACGCATTAACTACGCGACCGATCATCATAAAATTTCGCATACACGTTGTCTGTTCCCAGGGGTACAAAAAGGATTAGGGATATAGGGTACCTTTTATCCAGCTTACCTAACCTTAATTTACGCGAGCAAAGCCGTGAGCAAAATCTGCTTCTATAGTGTACTAAAAAGTTGTCCTAATTGTCTAGGACATCAGTCTACCATGAAAATGTCTATCAGCAACTTCGGGCTGAACGAAAAACGATTACACGTTTACGTTATACGTTTTATAAGTTAAGCTTATAGAACTATCCAATCACCAAATAATAATAATAATAATATCGAAAGTAACAATCGCTGTTAAAGATAAACGCAGCCTCAATATTTTATTGTTACCTTTTTGAACAAATTATCAAAATTTTCTTCATCTAATTTCGTGATTCCTATACAGAATCGCTTCATCGATTATGATGGTATTAAATACAGTTGTAAGGAGTTTGCCCACGCCCGTCTCATACCATGACCGTGCTAGGAACGTGTCAGGCAAAAAAATATACTTTGTAAGGAAATGTATAAGACTATGCCCACTAGACCGTTCCGTCACCGACCAGCACCGTCACGTGCCATGCACGGAGTGTTAATAATTGTCGGCGAGAATATTTTGCCGATGCCGATATGCTCCACGCATGGCACGCGACGATGCCAAACCGATGTGCGCAGGCGGCGAAACGGTGAGCATACGGGTTATAAACGCTTATGATGACCGTTGTAGAGGCGTTGTAAACGCCTTTATTAACCCTTACCATCGATTTTAGTGGATTTGGCATCCCAGATTACATACGGGATGTATACGGGCATCATACGGCATATATCCGTTTCAGTGGGCATAGCAGGGTGTATAGTGTTGCTTTTCGTGTCTGATACGTTCCTAGCATGGTCATGGTATGAGACGGTGTAGTGGGCGTCTGCCTTAGTCTCCTTAACCAGCAAACTAGAAAGATTGCGACCTCATTTTAACTTAAAATGATGGATGAAATTGCGGGATAAATTCATAGTATAAAATTATAAAATTATTTATACATTATACAGTAACAGTAGAAAGTCATAATTAATGTGGTTTTGATTTATATGCAGAGCTGAAAGACTAAAAACAGCTTGCTTTTATTTCAAGACTGTATTGTTCATAACTCACTGGCTACAGTAAATGTATCGCCATTAGCAATTATATAGCTAGTAAAATTATTATCAAAAAGAATTTAAAGAAAATATGTCATTACACGTTACTGTTCGCGGCTTTACTTGTGTGGATTCTATGGGAATGCAGCCCGCGATAATATTTATCCCACGGGTTAATCCAGAATAATCTGTGTATTCAGTCTCTCTGTGTAACAAGTTTTAAATATTATATAATACTAGTAGTTTTCCCGCGGTTTCACCCGCGTAAGTCCCGTTCCCGTCTGAACGGGTTTCACCCCTTTCACCCCCTTCAGGATGGAATTTCCAAAAATCCTCTTAGTGCTCCCCTACACTCTCCAAGGAACATACTCGTACATGTCAAATTTCAGCTTCTTGCGTTCAGTAGTTTCGGCTGTGCGTTGTCTGTCAGTCACTCAGTAACGGAAGAGTTTTATATATGTAATAATATTGTATTGATATTACATTATTATATAATATATATAGGTTTTATATATTATTATATAACTCCGTTAGCTCATAATAAAGGCTAAGGGAAAAGATATAACTGTCTCCGTGGCGCAGTGGTAGTGAATGCGACTGCTGTGCACGAGGTCTCGGGTTCGAATCCCGGGTCAGGCCAAGAAAATGTTGTTGGGTTAAGAAATCACAATAGCAGCCCGGAGTTAGGAAGTTGGCGGTGTTAGACACCCCTGTGCTTCGGAAAGCACTTAAAGCCGTTGGTTCTCCGCCTGATATCTCTCCGGTCGTGTTGGATTACCATTCCATCGGATCATGAGAGTTAAGGAATGGAGAGTGCAATTGTGTTTGCGCACACACTTGTGCACTGTAATATCTCCTGCGCAGATGGCCAGTTTCCGTTAAGACTGGTCGCCGTGACCGAAATTCGGTATGGAGGACATTATTTATCGAAATCCGTTCAACGGTTAACGCGAAGTTAAATAGTAAACATCTATACATCACGGATCACTTAGTGGTTTAAGTGGTCGCCTCGCCGCTGCCACTGCGCCGAGTGTTGTGGGTTCGAATCCCACACGGGACAAAAAAATTGTGTGTTCCACAAATGGTGGTTCCGAGTCTGGATGTTCTTTGTGGCCGTTGTTTGGCCATTTGTAAAGGCTCCCGCGATACAGTAATTATATCTATGTGGGAGATGTATTTTTAAGAAAGAAAGAAAAAGAATTACAATCGTTTAAATTTACTAAGGTTCGCTCGGTGGCCGAAATTTAACCATATAAAACAAATGTAAGCATAGCATAAATAAAGAGACTCAAACATTTCAAGCACAAAAAAAAAATTTAAAAAAAATTTTACTTTTGCTCGTCAATAGCTACAAAATGAAACAAGCTGAAAGAAAATTGACCGGCAACCAGAAGAGAAAACGTACTGAACTGTTTGTCTCTACCTAACCATGAAATAGAAATAAACTATTATTATATTATATTATATATATATTATATGTATATATTATAACGTTCGACAATAGTTACTAAACAAAAAACAAGAAAATGCCGGTCGACATGACACTGAAAGAGGAAAGTACATAACTCGTAAACGTAATATTATTTAATAAATGAAAATGTGAGTTTGTTTGTTTGTTACGCTTTCACTCCTTAACTACTGAACCGATCATCATGAAATGTCGCATACATATTGTCAGGGGATTTTGTTCCCCTACATACATACAGGGTACCTTTCATCCAGAAAAAGGACCGTTACTTTTTTTTTTTTTTTTTTAACGTGGGGGAATGCTTGATGCATACCCCTCCGCGGGGGCGGGTGGAGGGGTTATGTCGGACTCGCCGGGGTAAAAGAAAGATGTTAAGAAGAAAATGTACCTCCCGGAATACCGACTAAACCTACCACGGTGTTCCTCGACAAAACCACTATCGACGGGGCCGCGCGAATCACTTTCGCATGCGGTCGCGACCCCGCCGAGGTTTCGGCCCGCCGTATGAAACGGCAGGCCACTACACGAAAGACCTACCCTATTGGCACTTCTATCACTCCCTACTGTCCCCCCTAGAGGGGAGACGGACTCGACATAGAGGCGCGCGTGGGAACACGCACGCCGCCTCTCGGACTTGGTGCTGAACGGATGGCGGGCAGGCCCACAAAGCCCGCCACCCCCAGGTCAAACCTCAGGGTGGCTGGAGGTCGTCTCGCGCCCTCCGGCGCCCGGCTCTGCGGTTGGGGAGAGGGTTCAAACGCTCCCTCTCCCGCTCCGCCGCCTCCTTGATGGAAATGACTTCCTCACAAAAGGAGGCGACGGCATTCCACGACCTCTCGCCCCGGACCATAGACTGAACTACAGCCGGAAGCGAGAGGGCAACCAATCCGACGGCCGCGATCAATTCACGGCGCTGCGATGCCCAGGCGGGGCAAACCGCCAAAGTGTGCAGCGCTGTGTCCTCAACTACGTCGCGGTAGTCGCCGCAGTGGTGACAACCGGGCGTCTTTTGCCGGCGTATACGACACAGGAACTGGCCAAAACAACCGTGGCCAGTCATTACCTGTGTCAGCCGGAAGGTGAGGGCGCCATGGCGCCTCTCCAGCCACTCCTCAAACACGGGACTTACCGCCACGATCGTGGCGTGCCCGGCACTGGGGTGCACAAGTCGTTCCTTCCAATTCGCCACTAGGACCTGGCGGAGCTCGGACCTCGCCGCCTCGAGAGCGGGAAGAGCCGGTCCTTCGCTCCGAGCTAGCGCCTCCCGGCGCCAACGATAGAGCGACGCCAGGAGCGCCGCTTCCAGCTCCCATGGCATCGATCCGGCGAGGAGGCTCGCAGCCTCGAACGAGATCGTGCGGTAACCTACTGTTACTAATCTAACGTTCTCTAACCTAAATTTTACGCAAGCGAAGCCGCGGGCAAAAATCTAGTATTGAAATAATAATTTGATACAAAATTTAGTACGGCTCAATTAAATTAATACATATTTAAACACAGATACGTCGGTGTATTCGCAAATGTTTATTTAAGCACTGGTACTTGGGTCTTGCGGTATACCGAGTACAATTCGAAATTCGATGATTTAAACCTAGTTTTATTTTATGCTTATTAATTAATAAATAGCGTTAATTAATTTATATTTTCTTCTGTATACCTATACGAAGAGCAGCGATAGCCTGGTGGGAGAAAGTTGGACTGCCACGCAGAGGTCTCCAGATCGATTCCAATGCACGTGTTATAATTCAAATAGAATTGTAGCCACAAGAAAAATCTTTAAAGTACATCTAGGTTATAAAATTTAATTAAAGTTTCTTCACTATTATATATCAATTATAGTTATTGAATATACTGTTAAATATAAACTACTACTGGTACTGTTAATATTTAATACATCAGGTTAACAGCAAACATTAATCTTTATGTGTGGTGAAGGTGGATGTAAATGGAAACGCGGTACAACTTTAAAAACATATTCAATAATGATTTGTTTAAATGGAAAATTAACACACAAGAATAAATCACACCAGTATTATTAATATCCTTTTTAAAACACAGGTCACAATTCTCAATATTCACAATTTCACATGGCCTTACCTATAATCTAAATGTTATAATATTTAGGTTAAATTTGTTAAATAATACAGCTATTACAGTGAAAATAAAATAGGCTACTTAATTTACGAGGCTTTTGGTCCATTCACTTCTACAGCTCACAACAGAATAGAAAGAAATCCTGTCCGGGAGGGCCTTTTATAATTATTTTACATGTGGGTTGCTATTACTCAAACATACATAGAATCAGACTTGGAAATAATCAAATTAAATAGTAAATTTTTACAATAAATATTATTAAATAGAAATTAAACTACTATATACGGATTTTATCGCATTGTTTATTTGATACTTTATTACATAATTTTGAAAATTGTACAAACCACAGTTAGACTTCATGATAATTTGAGGTCATTCTGCGTAAATAGAAACACCAATGATTAAATTATGTTCGGGTACTTTGAAATAACTACACTGGAACATTGAGACAACTACCATCTTAGTCTCCCCGTGACCATGGCTGCTGAAAAGCAACCGAAACGTCGTGGAAAGTGTAAAATTAAATTAAATCTAAATAGTTCTAAAAATAATTTATTTAGCTTAAAAATTAGTAAAATTTTATAGTAGTAGTAGTGTAACAATTTTCAAAATTATGTAATAAAGTGTCAAATAAACAACGCGATAAAATCCGTATATAGTATGTAACCTTTAGGGTTTACTTTAGGAGAAATGTAGATATAATTAGGAAGTACAATGAGAGAAGGTATAACAAATACACTTTTAATGAATTAAGATACAATTAAAAGAGACAATCTTTACTTATAGAACTATAGTCAGGGCGTGGTTCGCTAAAGACTTGCTTCGTGGTCCTTGTATAATCAGGACACTTAGCTGGGAGTGTGAAGCCGGGCCGCAAGGACCTGCGACTGACGCCGTCCGTCCTTATATAGTCGCACCACCGGTCGCGAGAGGTGGCTAGTGACGTGCGCCAGCGCTCGCCGGGCGTCTAGGCGATTATCGTCACAAGTAGTTTAATTTCAATGAATAATATTCGCGTAAACAGAATACAATATTATTATTAAATAGTATAATATGTTTAACATAATATTTCCAAAATAACTATAACTAATATTTTATCCTGATCTATTTCACGCATCTCTGACTTTTAGAGGTTTTGTGCGTATTAAATAGTACAATATTGTACGTATACGACTTAACGGTGAAGAAAAAATCGTGAGGAAACCTGCATGTGTGAGAGTTCTGCATAATGTTCTTTATGATGGAGCACGAATGGCGGTGTGGTTTAAGTAATCACCTTGCAATTGTCTCTGCACTACACGCTTTTACACGCAAACATTTTTAGATCCACATATTATAATTGTTCCGAGTCTAAGCTCTTTGTTTGTAATTCTTTGTATCCGTTGTTTGAATGTCTATAAAGTCAAAAATGATACAGGTTTTATTCCTAGTGCGACGGTTGTCTGTTTTAAATCTTCTTCTCCCTTAGCCTTTATTATTCCCAAGACACTTGGGGTCGGCTTTTCTAGTCTAACCGGATTTGACTGGATATCAGTTTTTACACGGAGCGGCTGTCACCTGACCTCCGCAACAAAGGCTAACGATACCCGAAGGCTAGACCAGTGTCAGGATATTAGAGGGTACTGACTTTACCAATAACGACTTACATAGATGTTCATGGCAGCCGGGGCCGACGTGCTATCCGAGGCACGGAGCAGGCGATAATTGACAATCAATACGCACATAATTTCGAAAGGTCATATAACTTCCGAAAGTCAGAGGTGCGCGACGTAGGTTCGAACCTGAGATCCTCTGCATTGCAGTCTGTTGGTCTCCCCACTGAGCTATCGCTGGTCTGTTGTTGTAACAATCCACGCAAAGAAAAAGAAAACCGCAATCATCTTTAGCTTAACGTATAGGACAACCTGTTTATCAAAACGGCAAGGTCATGCATTTAGTCATGATAATAAATGAAAGTAATTTCCCTGCTCGTTAAAGGACAATATACGGATAGAACAATAAAGAAGACCAAAGGAAGTTTAACAATAATAAACTATTTCTAGTGACTAAGCATAAAATCTCTATACAAACAAGACAAACTAAGACTAAGAAAGTTTATAAGGCTAGTGTGAATGGAACAGATCCCCGATTTCCCGATCAGATCGGAGGCGTTCTGGACAAAGGCCAGGTTAAGAGCACCTTGAACCGACGGGCGTGTATGAGGAATGTGATGAAAGTAAATGAAGCCAGAGAAGTGTGTCAGGATCGTAGCAAATGGAAATCCGTAGCCTCTGCCTACCCCTCGGGGAAACAGGCGTGAATCTATGTATGTATGTATGTACAAACAACTTTAATGACCAAACCTTTTGCTATTTTGGGTAACTCCAACAGATATTAATTTATCTTAAACATGGGATGTATTATGCAATAAATATAAAGAAAGATGACATTAAAATCCTTTACTTAATTTTATTTTTTCTTGTATACCCTGATGCGGGCTCAAAATTGGTCTGTAGGTATAGAAAACTTTGGAGGAGGCATATCGGTTTTTTTTTTCATTCATTTAGTGTGGCACACAAGCATACGGCCCACCTGGTGGTAAGTGGTCACCGTAGCCTATGGACGCCTGCAACACCAGAGGCATCATTTGCGTGTTGCCGACCCTTAAGGAAAGGAAGTGGGAAGGAGAAGGAGCGGGAATGGGGGAAAGGGGTGATTGGGCCTCCGGAACTCTCACTCACCGAACGAAACACGACAGTAGGAATACGGCTATTTCACGTCGATATTCTGTGAGAGGGTAGTCCTTCCCCGGTTGAGCCGGCCCATTCATGCTAAAATCAGCGAGGCTCTACTACTCTAAAATGTCCAGCAGTGGACGTCTTTTGGCTGTTGTGATGATGCGGTTGTGATGACAAAGGTCGTCGTTATGGTGTTAAAGGTCGAGGCAAAAGATTTAGTGATTAGTGTAACCGACTGCCAAGCCTGAGGTCGCGAGTTCGATTCCCGCACAAGTCAAACATTCGTGTGCATGAACATGAATGTTTGTCTTGGTCTGGATGTTTCTATGTATAATATGTATGTATTTACAAAAAAAAGGTATATATGTATGTTTATCCATTGTCTAGTACCCATAGTACAAGCTCTGCATAGTTTGGGCTAGATAGTGTTGCGTGTATGTGGTAGAATATTAAGTATTATTATTATTATTATTATTTGGTTTTTTTTTGAAAGAAAGTTTTAGTTTGAACGGCGGATCTAAAAACGTGCCCAGTAGACTTAAAGTCAGGTCATAGCTGGGATATAGGTGTGTAACATTACGTCTGTATTCTTGCAGCGGTGTGCAAAGGCATATTATACGCACATGTCACCAGCTATGTTATTAGATCCCATGTAATAGAGTCTAAAGTAATCGCCGTGTACCTATGTAATTCTTTTCAGACCTCGTGCTTCTACTGAGATTCACTTAACAGAAAAACTTTATGACGTTTCGCCTAACTCGCGAATCAATGCACGATGCATCGATGTGACCTCACAATTGATTGCTTACTTATGTTAATTTACTTATCCTTACTTATGTTGGTCTCCCCACTGAGCAGGGATAGCTCAGTGGGGAGACCAACAGACTGCAATGCAGAGGGTCTCGGGTTCGAACCCACGTCGCGCACCTCTGACTTTCGGAAGTTATATGACTTTTCGAAATTATGTGTGTATTGATTTACAATTATCGCCTGCTCCGTGCCTCGGAGAGCACGTTAAGCCGTCGGTCCCGGCTGCCATGAACATATATGGCAGTCGTTATTGGGAGAGTGTCGACACAAAAGATCCCACTGGGTCGAAGTGTCGCCGGTCTGCACTGACTGGCCCCCCATAAGATACATACATACATACTTATGCTAGCTGGGCTGCATAAGTTTTAGATGTTTGATTTAAAAGAATGATCTTACTGTGTCCTCTGAAGTAATAACATGATTTATGGTTGTCTTCTGCATGATGCTATCCAACAGTAAATTACAAATTTGGCCGGGAATTTCAGATGTTTCCCGGTTATTGTGCGTATGATTGATGACGTAATTAGTCCCATCACTAGTGTTCAACGTTAATGACAACTTTTATGCAACTAATGGACGTTTACTAGTGTTCTAAAAGTCGGTTAGAATATTGTTTTGGAGAAACGATTTGTTTTAAAACGTTTGAAATATCTTTATATTGAGTTACGCGTTAATCTTTAATAACAAAAAAATGTTTATTTCAGATTTTAAATCCATACATGATAAATAAGTAATGTCAAGAGAGTGAGCATTATAAAAACATTATACCACATACACATACATATATCAAATATATCAACAAAATAACTAAGAAATAAATTAGAAAGAAAATATAATAACATTGAAATAAAAATTGGATTTGCATGTCATACATGTATATCATAAATCATTTAATGAACTGAAATCAGAACATAATGATGTTCTAACGTCAAAATATACGTAATACTTAAGTATATATATAATACTTAATGACTAAAAATAATTCATAACATAAAATTACATAAATTTAGATTAGTCCTGTTATTATATGAGTCCACTTACATTTTGAGAAGTGCCTAGGGTGGGTCTCTCGTGTAGTGGCATCCGTTTCATACGGCGGGCCGAAACCTCGGCGGGGTCGCGATCGCATGTGCAAGTGATTCGCGCAGCCCCGTCGATAGCGGTTTTGTCGAGGAACACCGTGGTAGGTTTAGTCGGTATTCCGGGAGGTCCTTTAACATTTCAACATCTTTCTTTTACCCCGGTGAGTCTGACATAACCCCTCCGCCCACCCCCGCGGAGGGGTATGCGTCAAAGCATTCCACGACGTAAAAAAAAAAATGACTCCACTTACATTGTATTGGACAGTCAAACCGAGACCTATCGCCTATGGATACATTTCAAGTCTCGCTTCACTACATGTTATAAAACAAAATTCGCCTGCTGCGTCTGCCTGTCTGTCTGATCGCGATAAACTCAAAAACGAGAACGAATTTTTATGCGATTTTCACCAATAGACAGACTGATTCATGAGAAAGGTTTAGACGTATTATTTGGATTTATTGACAAAATGTAGGTTAACGCGAGCTAAGCTGAAGGAAAATTCTAGTATATATTTTATAAAATAGACATTCACTACAACTTATCTTTGTAAAATACGACTTTGTGCCAAAAAACTGATTCAACATCTTGAAAAACGCTGTTTATACATTACGTAATTTAAAACTTTCTTCAGCAAAGTTCAAGTCACCGATAATGAATACTTTGATGTTCAAATAAACTTTTAATTGATTATGTAAACAAGGTCAATTGTGAGCAAAACATATTACTGTCTATTAATGTAACGAACTGTAATTTGATATGTCATAACATAGTGTTTTAGAGACAATTCCTGCATTAAGATTATTTCCTGTGTTTTTAAACTTTATAATCATTCAAACAACGGACACAAGTAACACCCAGACTCAGAAGAAACTATTTCGACCCTTCGTAGATGAAATGTTTTAAAAACCATTTTGGCGAAATTTAGATATTGAAGTTACCTTATTCAGTTTTTTGACCTGCATTTATTTATAATTATGATATTCACAAAGAAATTTAATAATATTCTATAATATTCTATAATATATATATATATATATATATATAATATAATATATAATATATATATATATATAATATTCTATGACATACGCACAACACCATCTGGCCCAAACTAAGCAGAGTTTGTACTATGGGTACTAGACAATGGATAAACATACATATATACCTTTTTTTGAAAATACATACATATTATACATAGACACACCCAGACCAAGACAAACATCCATGTTCACGCACACAAATGTTTGACTTGTGCGGGAATCGAACCCGCGAACCCAGGCGTGGCAGTCGGTTACACTAACCACTACGCCATCGAGGTCGTCAACCTAATAACTGAGTACCTAATACCAAAATGTCACTCAAACTGAACGTCCCCCACAATAACGTCAATATCTACTAAACAGCGCTGAAGACTACAACTTCGCATTAGTTAGAATACCTGACTTTACTTGGCTTATCAGACAGCGCCAATACCTCAGCTTAACAGCTAAAGATTTGTTCACACGAAGAAATGTTATATTGTGCATGTTGCGCAATAAATGTGTCTTAAAGGACTAGATCCTACGGCACCGGGCATCCTATTGCATCCTTAGTTTGGGCTAGATGGTGTTGTTATTATTATAATAATAATAATAATAATATTCTATCACATACACACGACACCATCTAGCCCAAACTAAGCAGGGCTTGTACTATGGGTACTAGACAATGGATAAACATACATATATACTTTTTTTTTGTAAATATATACATATTATACATAGAAACACCCAGACCAAGACAAACATCCATGTTCATGCACACAAATGTTTGACTTGTGCGGGAATCGAACCCACGACCTCAGGCGTGGCAGTCGGTTACACTAACCACTACGCCATCGAGTCGTCATTATGTTTCTCTTATCACATATACTTTCTCACTTATTATATTAGAAAATACCTGGCCCTTTGGGAGGCTTACACGGAGACATGGGTCCAACGTGAAGAGGCCCTTCGAGAGTTTTAATCAAAGGTGGGATGGAACACCTACAGTTGCACTAGCCACAGCAGGCGTAGGACTATTGCTATGTATGGATTTTAATATATTGGCTATGGGTATGGGTGTCTGGTGGACCGGTATATTGGTAACTATGGATGAAAAACGGCGTCTGCTCTAAATACCCTAATAGCATCAATGCAATGGGCAGACGGTGACTCGCCAACTCACTAAATGCCCCTCTGAATAGCCACTATAGGCATACACGCCAGCAGCATAGGGCAACACCGGTGCGAATGGCTAGGGGTGTCGAGCGGTGCGGCGCCGGTTTCACCATCACGGGTCTCGTGACAACGGAGACTCGGAGCGGGTTTCCCCGTAGTTATGCCCTTGAAATTTACACATACATCCCCAAGCATAGTAGAGTCCTACGGGCACTCTTGAAGTTCCACCCCAGCCAACCAGTAACGGCAAGCTGGGGACGAGACCCTAACCGACTCTCTGAGACATTCAGGACCGCAGTGTCGCCACTCACATTCAGCCTGCCACAAGCTGCCCTGCGGTTTGTGCGCTTTTATTTAACCTGGTGATACATTTTTTGTTTATATCACAAGGCGAAGGTGATAGTTTAAAAGCTAGTGTACTGTGCCCTCTGATATCGCGTTAGTCTCATGATGAGATCACGACTGTTCCAGAGGGGTTTTTATTATTATTATTATAATCAATACGCACATAATTTCGAAAAGTCATATAACTTCCGAAAGTCTGAAGTGCGCGACGTGGATTAGAATCCTAGACCCTCTGCATTGCAGTCTGTTGGTCTGCCCACTGAACTATCGCTGCTCTAAATTTAAATTAAATTATAATAAAATTATTTTATTTCTATATCACAAATATATTGCGCAATGTATAATTTCAAGTGTATGTAAGTATTACCCATTAATATCTTTTGACAATGCCCTAGGGTAACCTGGATTCAAACTTGGCAATGCTCTGAATTCTGAAATTGAATAACTTACTCCATTGAGACTTAAATGAGATTTGTTACTTATGGATTATGATGGACGACGAAAATTTACCGAGTTTAATAATAACAATATTTATTAACAGACTAGCTTCTATTCGCGGCTTTGGCTGCATGAATCCACGATAATGCATATTGGAATTAATATTATCTATATATATAAAACTCTTCCGTTACTGAGTGACAACGCACAGCAGAAACTACTGAACGCAAGAAGCTGAAATTTGGCATATATGTTCCTTGCAGAGTGTAGGGGAGCACTAAGAGAGGTTTTTTGGTAATTCCACCCTGATGGGGGTGTAAGGGGTGAAACCCGATATTCACACGGCAACGGGACATACGCGGGTGAAACCGCGGTAAAACTACTAGTAGCTAATAAAGGACCTTGACTATCTGTATGTCCAATTTCATTTAAATTTGCTTAATAGTTTTTATGTAATTGAATAATGTTATGTAGATGTATGTAGAACTATCAGACAAGTACCTCACGATGTTTTCTTCACCGTTAAAGCGGGCGATAATTACTATTTGACACGGACATAAATTCGAAAAGTCATAGGTCCTTAGGATCTATTTCGAGACCTATAGTGGTAGTCCAACAAAAAAAAACTATCTAATCCAAACTAATATTATAAATGCGAATGTGTGTTTGTTTGTTTGTAACGTTTTCACGCCTTAACTGCTCGACCGGTCATCATAAACTTTCGCAAACACGTTGTCAGAGGTACAGAAAAGTACATTGTACTTTTCATCCAGAAAAAGTACTGTTACTAAGCAAATTAACCTAAATGTAGCTTCAGTAACTTAGTAAACTCGTTAACCTATATATTTTGACGTTCATAAGTGTTACTTTGTGACCTAAATGAATAAATTATTTTTGACTTGACTTTGAACAAAGCCGTGGGCGAAAGCTAACAGTTACCCACTAGGTTTTCGCTGCAATAATAAGCCATTTAATAATGAAATATCTTTGATAACTCAAAGGCGTGCCATGGTTTTAAACAAGATTTCTGAGAGGCAGTCTAAAAGCTTTCGCTTTTCTGTTATCAGTAATATGATGGACGACTACAAAGTTATATCATAACTAGATTTTGCTTGCGGCTTCGTTCGCGTAAACGTAATTTTGGATTAGTAACAGTACTTTTTACTGGATAAAAGGTACCTTATGTCCTTTCCTGAGCCCTTGACAACGTGTACGTGAAATTCCATGATAATCGGTCGAGTAGTTAAGACGTGAAAGCGTAACAAACAATGAAACTGACATTCGCATTTATAATATTAGTTAGGATATGAATTTCCGTCGAATACATGACAACCTACGTTCCAAATACTCCGTAGTACAAAGTAGGATGTGATGCTTGTCAAACTCAATATATCGTGGAAAGACAGGATGTCCAGAAATACATACATATCTCTGGACATTATTTTATGTGTTGCCTTTGACTTTACAAACAACGAACAAAAAGGTTTTCGAGACTCCGAACAATTATTTATGTAGAGATGTTAATAAGCTCGAGTCGGCGCTAAAACGCTCGAGTCAACGCTCGAGTCGGGACTCGAGTCAGTTCTAAAACGCTCGAGCGCTGGCTTGAGCGTTTAGATGAAAAAGCTCAATTATAGCGCCGAACTCGACGCTCGACTCGAGCTTAATAACTTCTTATTATATATGCTATGCCCGCGGCTTTGCCTGCGTGGATTTTATTTGTCACAGAAAGTTTTATCGCTTCCCTCGGGACTATTTTGCTTTTCTGAGGTTATTTATATTTATATTATTGGTAGTAGACACAGTTACTAAGATATTATACTATTGCATAAGTGTGTGCAAGTATATTTATTTGATAGGCAACAGGGTTTTATTCGTAAGTTAACAGTAAACTTTATTTATTACAAAATAATGAAAACTTATGAGAAATATGCACACGCCGATAAAAACGATTTCCGATTTAAGTCGAAGTGCATAGGCACGTCACGCGTCATAATGAATAAAGAATCTAATTAAATAATTATTAATATACCCCGAGTAAGAAATGGTAACGCTTCGACGCTTAAGCGAGCAACTTGAGCGTCAAACCCCGAGTCTTCAACGCTCGCGAGTCTTAAAAGCTCGAGCGTATAACGCTCTTCAGCGCTCAAAAGCGTCGACTCAGCGCTCTACACTCGACGCTCAGTGCTTATTTTTTCAACACTATTTATGGGTATCACACTTTTTCTCCCGTGCGGGATTCAAACCCACAATAAACTGCATGGTGCTGCCACGGAGGTGACGTCAAAATGCAAAATAAATTTATTCAGATTAGGTTACAAGGTAACACTTATGAATGTCAAAGTTACACAATTTTTTTCTGCGAATTTACATTTACTGCCACGTTCAGCAAAGCAAGGGTGTAGGGCTCATGAGAAGAACGGGCAAGAAACTCATGGTCACTCTTTTTAATCGCCAAGTTTTTGTTTACAAATCATAAGAGCTGTAAGGTGCTGCAACCATTTCTCCATGAACTATTACTGAACATACTCAAGCATTTAATAAAATTTTATGGTAGCCTCTAAAGCAGCAGTATGGTAAATAGGAGCATCGACTTACATGTACATTAATAATCAAGACAAGGCATGATTGTAGTCCGTAGTTTAATCTAACTTTCTTAAACCACTACGTGCAATCTTAAATTTAATAGACTTTAACTTAATTTCTGCAGTTGCTATTACGTCACGACGCGTGTCAGTCTAATGGCTCTGAGAGAGGAGGGTCGTGACATCCCTGACGTGTTTTGTTTAATGGACACATAACCCTTACTGATCATTGTGTTTTTGTAGATTTCAAATGGATTTCGGGGTACCTCACGTGGTTTTCATTTTACATTTGTATAAATAAAGTGGAAAGCAAATGGGGTCAGTCGCCTTGAGGGTAACCAGTCGCCAAGCTGGTCTAAGTTGGCGAACATTCAGATGTACTCAGTCCGCAAGGGTGGTAAATATGCATTGGATAATAGAGACAATGGCATGGTTATTGTAGCCTATTTCAGCGTTTTTGTAGTTACTACTATAGTTAACTTATAAAAAGAAATAACAACTTAAACTATATTGAAATCTATACAAATATTGTAACGCTGAAGTAATTGTTTTTTTATTTCTTTATTTGCAAAATTTTGTAATAAAGTGTCAAATAAACAACGCGATAAAATCCGTATATAATAGTTTAATTTTAATATACATCCTTTGTTTAAAGCTTATTTCTCCGTAGGCAACAGCTATAGTTTTAGGGTTCACGGAAAAAGAAGCAGCCCTATCGCCAGTTCTAGACTCCGTAAAACTGATAAAATTAAACAGTTGAGTTTAATAACACTAGGCCAAACGATCGAACTTGTGACCCATATAGACCATGGTGACTAACTATCGCTGAGTCAGCTAGGCAATAACATTTCACGACATCTCACTGATCGCAAGCAATGACACGGATAACACATTTCAATGAACAGAATATAAAACGCTCCCAATATTTCATTTAATCCGTTAATCGCGCCACTCGCTCAATCAATTAAATCGTTCGGTCGCCGTCCTTCTTTTCGCGTTGAAACATACAGTAATTCAATTTTGGTTTGGCAAAAAATACAATTATAGGAAAATTGACGTTCAGACATCCGCAGATAATTGGTTGTGTTGTTGTAGTTCTTGAGGTTAAACAGTTGATTTAATAATCGCATAGATGGGTATCGCTCGCTCGCGCACGCTCAGTAGTCAAATTTCGACCACAACAATGATTGAAATTTGATCAAAACATATTCTATGAAAATACATCAGAGTAGTAGAGTCTCGTTGATTTAAGCATGAATGGGCCGGCTCGACCGGGAAAGGACTACCCACTCACAGAATATCGACGTGAAATAGCAGTATTCCTACTGCTGTGTTTCGTTCGGTGAGAGAGAGTACCGGAGGCCCAATCACCCTCTTTCCCCCTTCCCGTTCCTTCTCCTTCCCACTTCCTTTCCTTAAGGGTCGGCAACGCGCAAGAGATGCCTCTGGTTTTGCAGGCGTTCATAGGCTACGGTGAGCACTTACCATCAGGTGGGCCGTATGCTTGTTTGCCATCTCAGAAGTATAAAAAATATTAAAATCTATAAATAACTACTCTTTTACATTCGTACTTTGTATATTTAAGAATATACACTACAAGATTTTGCCCGTGGCTTTGCTTACATAAATGTACATATTAAGTTAGGTTAGCGACATTACTTTTTAGAGTCCAAAAAACTCTTATACAATAGCTTTGTCCGTCCGTCTGTTATACAACTTTCAACTCAAGAACCGTAAGAGCTAGAGACTCGCGGTCAACGTCATTCGACTCAGCATAGTCGATGTACCCCCGAAATTACTATGACCTTTGATCTCTGACATTCAAGGTCACGTGATACCATTTTTCGAACTCTGATATTTACAGCAATTCATTGCCGTTTCTCACTTGTTTCTAGATGAAAAGTACCCTTTATCCTTTTATATTTCCCTGACAACGTTAATTAATTAACAAATTTCATGATGATCGATCGAGTAGTTAAGGCGTGAAAGCGTAACATACAAACAACCTCACATCACACAAACGAACAAATTCTTACAAATTATTTTTGTTGATTATATTAAAGACCGTGAATAATAGCAAAACAAAAAAAAATACAATCGGTTTTCAAACATAGAAGAAAAAGCTTCTGATCTGTTTTGAAATTGAAATTCTATTACAATACCTTCTTAACCTAGTATTGAGTAATCATAATACTTTATTTAAACACACAATCAAAATACTTACATATAGTCATGTTATGTTGTTCTTCTTCTCTCTTAGCCTTTATTATTCCCAAGTCACTTGGGGTCGGCTTTTCTGGTCTAACCGGATTTGACTGGATATCAGTTTTTACACGGAGCGGCTGCCACCTGACCTCCGCAACCCGAAGGCTAACGATACCCCAAGGCTAGACCAGTGTCAGGATATTAGAGGGTACTGACTTTCCCAATAACGACTGCCATAGATGTTCATGGCAGCCGGGACCGACGGCTTAACGTGCTCCCCGAGGCACGGAGAAGGCGATAATTGTCAATCAATACGCACATAATTTCGAAAAGTCATATAACTTCCGAAAGTCAGAGGTGAGCGACGTGGGTTTGAACCCGAGACCCTCTGCATTGCAGTCTGTTGGTCTCCCCACTGAGCTATCGCTGCTTCATGTTATGTTGTTGATTCCACAATATTCCTCATCACACTGCACTGTAATCCGTGTCAACAAACACAAGCACAACACTTTATAAGGTAAATAAAATATACTCTAGCATCTATACTTTACCGAGCACGTGTCTTACATAGCAGTTTCTTCCAATGACTGTATTTTAAAAATTGAAAATTATAAATTAAAACAGAGGGTATACAGGTTGTCCGGTAATTAATGGATAACCTTGAAAAGTCATAGTAGAACTGATGGCCGATCAGGAAAAAAAATAGAAAAAAAACGATCCTACTATATATACTATCTATACTACCTGATTTATGATATTTTTTAATTGCCATATTTAACTTTCTTGTACGCTACGACCATAAATGAATGAATTCTCTCGGTTTTTTGTTGTTTTATTATTAAACACTAATTATGCTAATAGATAGACAGTCAAAAGATTTTCTGTTTTTCTGAACGGCCATCAGTTCTACTATAAGACATTTCAAGGTTATCCATTAATTACAGGACAGCCTGTATAAAAGCATAATTTTATTGAAGAGCGTCCATATTTGTATCTACATCATCATTTCAACTCATCAACATTTTATTGAATAGTGAATGAATTAAAAAGGAACACATTTAAATTATTAATTGGCACAAGAAACGAGTTAGAGTTAAAGTTATATACAACTAAGATGGCAAGCATGCCTGCCGTCCACTTAGTGCTAAGCAGTTTCCGTAGCTCAACATAGTGATGTTGAGCTACGGAAACTGCTTAGCACTAAGTATATATTAAGTGTATAATACCAGGTATTGGCGAACCTACGAAGAAGAGGCTAAAAGTTAACCTCTTTTCGCTAAAAGGTATGAATGGAACAGGGCATACAATATGCATTCTCCTCTTAATCAGGGGGCGAAACGCATTGACAGTTCACTAAAAACGCATTAAATATACCTCTTTATATTACTTTTTTGAATCAATTTTTTTTTTGTTTATAAAGACAACTTCCGCTCTAGGAACAATTCCTGTATCGCGGGGGAATTTACAGACATTCAAACAATATATTCTATCCTATCACATAAACACATCACCATCTAGCCCAAACTAAGCAGAGCTTGTACTATGGGTACTAGACAATGGATAAACATACATAGATACTTTTTTTTTTTTTTGTCAATACATACATATTATACATAGAAACACCCAGACCAAGACAAACATCCATGTTCATGCACACAAATGTTTGACTTGTGCGGGAATCGAACCCGCGACCTCAGGCGTGGCAGTCGGTTACACTAACCACTAAACCACCGAGGCCGACAAATGGACACAAAGAACACCTAGACTCGGAACAACAATTGTGGATCAAACAAATTTTTGTACCGTGTGGGATTCGAACCCACAACACTCAGCGCAGTGGTAGCGGCGAGGCTACCATTAAAACCACTACGCCAACCGTGCAGTCGATATATGTACTATCGATTTGAGCGACGGATGACCACTCTCAAGGTTAAAATCGCACAGCAGGCCAACACTTGGTACTCGTACCCGTGCTGTACGTGTAACCCTTACATGTGCAAGCGAAAATTTTTCTGACATGGTCAACCGTCGATAGTACCTATATCTGAAAGAAAACCCGTGAAAGCTATTTTCTATAGAAGATGCCTCATACGTTCTGTCACTTAATATTTGGCAACGACAGGCATACCTCTCAAAGAAAATATACAAAAGATTTCAAAGATAGATTTACCACTAAAATCCGAAATGAGGAGAACTCCCGAAAACTTTATTGTTTCAAAACCTCAAATCATACTAAAAACATGACAAAATGCTCGTAAAAGAGCAAGTGCACCCATAACAAGATAGCTATGAACACAGCCATAAGTAAACTCACAATTATTCCACGGGGACTGAAACTTTCACGAATCTTCCGCTTTTACAATTCGATATATTACGTCCATTGCTAGTAACTATCGTTTCACTTTCACATGACTTTGCACCTTAAATTTAAGGTCATAGAGTGTATTTTTGAATGATGTTTTTGTGAAAACTAAGTCTACTAGAGTTTAAAATTGGGTACAGTAAGTTTTGGTGCTTGCCCCTTACAGTATTTCGCAGGTAATACCAGGTGGATAAGTTATAGGTAAATAGCGGGTTTTGGGGAAAGACTGAATTTCGATCACAGCGACCAGTCTTAACGGAGACTGGCGATCTGCGCAGGAGATATTATAGTGCACAAGTGTGTGCGCAAACACAAGTGCACTCTCTGTTCGCTAACTGGCTTTAAGTGCTTTCCAAGCACGAGGGTGTCTAACACCGCCAACTTCCTAACTCCGGGCTGCTATTGAGATTTCTTAACAAAAAACGCGATAACTTTTTGTTGGCCCGACCCGGACCCAGGAATCGAACCCGAGACCTCATGCACAGCAGTCGCATTCACTACCGCTGCGCCACGGAGGCAATTATAGAGGGTGTCCGGTAATTAATGGATAACCTTGAAATGTCTTATAGTAGAACTGATGGACGTTAAGATAAAAAGAAAAAACGAATTAAAAAGTGCAATAGCTAGTCATACTTTTGCCTGTCTATCTATTAGCATAATTAGTGTTTAATAATAAAACAACAAAAAACTGATGGAATTCATTCATTTAGGTCCTAGTGTACAAGAAAGTTAAACAAATAATTTAAAAAAAGTCATATCTCAGGTGATGACGATGATGAACGTGATTTTGTTTATATTTTTCCTGAACGACCATCGGTTCTACTATAAGATATTTCAAGGTTATCCATTAATTACTCGACACTCTGTATATACACATTTACCAATGAATAGGCAGGGGTGTATTATTATGATCACATTTTTAGTTAGAATTAAATCTATGCTGCTACTGGGCAATCCCCAGCAACATCTCAACTGATATTATAAATAAGAATGTGAGTTTGTTTGTTACGCTTTCACGCCTTTACTACACGACCGATCATCGTGAAATTTCGCATACACGTTTTTAGGGCAACAGAAAAGGACATAGGGTACCTTTCATATTTAATTCGCTTTTAGAAGCTATACATATATGTTTAAAATTAATGTAAGCATACGTTTTCTGTCATACACACACTCATACACACGCTCACACCCACGCACACACAACCACGCACATACACTCATATACATACACGCATGCGCATACGCACGCAAATACGTACACACACACACACACACACAAACAGACGCGCGCGCGGGCGCGCGCGTTCACAAGGTAAAACAAAGTAGTCATCAGCTTGTAACTCAGACCGCTCTTCGGGGTGATTAAGTATATATACGGTCTTGTTCCTACATTTGGAAACTTTGATGTGCACATACTCCTAAAGTCTATAGGCTTTCTATTCTTTTTATGGTATTTCACGCGGGTTATGTCTTGTGGCTTCTATCTGTCGTACACCGTACATTGTATTATCATCATAAACATAGAGATTGGACTGAGAGTTACCTATTAAACAGTGAAGTAGCAATCCCCGATTGTGATTTAAATTCATATACATTGATGGTATTCTAATAATAAAAGTCATCCAAACCGAATTCGATCACGGCGACTAATCTTTACGGAGGCTGACAATTTGCGCAGGAGATAATATATAGCGCACAAGTGTGTGCGCAAACACAAGTGTAATCTCTATTCTCTAACTCTCATAGTCCGATCCGACAATCCTACACGACCGGAGACAGATCAGGTGCAGGCCCGACGGCTATACGTGCTTGCCAGCACATGGGGTGTACAACGCTGCCAACTTTCTAACACTGGGCAGCTATTGAGAATTTATTGGCAGAAAGGCCAAGTTTTTGTTGGACAAATCCGGGTATTTAATCAAAACAAATAAGAAGTGTATGATTATAAGTAATAATAAAAAGTAAATACATCTTTGCTTTTGAGTAAAAATTGCAGACCACCGTTATAAAATACATACCTACAAATAGACACCTGTTTCTGAAGGGATGTGGAGAGACTACAGATTTTCACTTTCCTCTTATACTTGGTCCTATCATACGTCTCTTACGTCAAAATCGCTTATAATAGCAAAGATACCACTCGCTCGTTGCTCATTCGTTAAGAAAATGCTACTCAACATATAAATGCAGTACAAGCTTTGTTCAGTTCTGATATTCTATATGATTGAACAACTTAACCAGGGAAAATACCAGCTACTTCAGATTGAGTGTTATCCCACTTAAAGCTAATTTATCCTCTTAAAGCTTAATACTGTCCAAGAGAAGTAGTGAAGAAAGTGACTATTGCAATAACGTCTTATCGCTCATAAAACGCTATTGCAATCGTCACTTTCTAGAATACTCTTTTCTGCATTCTTTATAAGTTAATGTACAGCAAAGTGTAACTTCGAAGTCTTAACGAGCAATGCACTACAATCAGATTTCACGTAATGGAGGCGAGCTCATTGCCATGTAGCAGGCGTCTCAGAGTCCATGTTGTTACTAAGAATTTCATAACCGAAAATGTAAAGAGGCTCTGCAATTAATACCACGGGGTCTACAAAAGTACGTCTATAATTGGTATTTTCCAGTAAAAGAGCTTAGCTTGCTAAAAAAGACAGATGTGAATTCAGAGCATTTACAAAAAAATCTTTTTAATATCAGAATCCTTGCACAAAAGTGTCCATATTATTATTAAAGCCAGGCCGTAACTAAAACGGCACCTTTTGCCGCTAAACAAAGATACTGGTTTAATTAAACTCAAATAAAAACTGGAGAATACTGAAGCGTTTCTTTTGGAAGTGGTTTTGTCTATCATAAGTTTTGTCGTAGCATTCTCATTACATCATAATCATCATCATCATAATGCTGCGATGATAGATGATTGCTTCGTTGGTTTAGTGGCTAGAGTATACTGTATCATATCGTTGGGACAGAATTCTGCGAGTCAGTGTAAAAAATATTGGGATTTCCGATTACTTAAGTAATTTTATGTCAGGAGAGAGATCAGGTCAGGACTCAGTTCAACAAGTCCTGCGCTTGATCTCTGTCCGGTTGTATCGAATTTCTGTGACATTGGACAATAAAAATAATTCAATTCTTTTACTAATAGAGCTTCAATGTTCATATCAAGTTAACTAAATAATCGTAAAATAATAATATGTACGACATCAAACTGAATCTAATGACAATATATTTTCAGAGTTTTCATTAAATAAGAACTGTTACTGCATTAGGTTTCAAGCACTGTTTCTTGACAAACATCCACTTTACGGATACAAATTAATTCATACCTACTCAAAACAATTATTTGTGGACCACTCAAATAATTATTCCGTGCGAGATTCGAACCTACGACACTTGGCGTGGTGGCAATGGCGGCTCATATGAATTTTTTATTTAATATTTTTCATATACGACTTTTACATCCAGGGCCTCAAGCTCTTACTTAAAATGTTGTGGCATCAAGGCTACCACAATACAACCAGTCATGGGTAACCAGCGCAATGCCTACATTTAGAATTTCCGTTTTTGGTCATGATAGCCGATCGAAAGGGTAGAGGCTATCAGCTCATCAAATGTTTTATAGGTGTATTTGTGTGTTTGGCTACAAGAGCCGTCCACCTCGAACTTGTGTCGGACCTCACGAACGAGGTTTTCTTAGCTACCATGAGTCGGTTTCTTGCTCGTAGGGGTAAACCACGAAATGTCTCTTATGACAATGGCACAACATTCGTAGGTGCATTCAATCAAAACTTGCTGACCTCTTTTCACAGGACTTAAATTGCAGCATGATTGATTCCAGTATAAACTTTTCTTCACTTTGGTGGTCTTTGGGAGTCCGCAATCAAGTCCACTAATCACCACCTTAGACGCATTTTAGGAGTAACCAATTTAACATTTGAGGAGATGACAACGTGTTTGATCCAAGTTGAGGCTATATTAAACTCAAGACCATTAACACCTCTCTCCAATAACCCCTCTGACCTCATCCCTTTGACTCCTGCTCATTTTCTTATTGGACGATCACTGATTATGTTGCCTCAATCACAGATATAAACCGCCAACATCACTAGCTTGCAGCGGTTTCGACGAATAGATTATTTCAAGCAGCATTTTTGGACTCAATTCTCTGATGAGTACATCATGTGGCTTCAGGAGAAAACAAAATGGCGCATATCGTCGGGGGAGCTGAAGGAGGTAGCACTCATTGTCATCAAAGACAAAACTCACCACCTCTTCCTTAGCTGCTAGGGCGCATTGTTAAGGTGCATCCCAGCAGCGATGGCGTCGCAAGAATTGCTGACATTCGTAAACGTAAGGGTGTATTACGACGCGCCTTCAACACTATTTGCCCGTAACCAGTGGCTACAGTTGAAGATACTTCAACGGAGGGAATAAGTTGAGTCATACCACTCGTCTGTGCCTGACGCGGGGACTGCGGGGAGCGGGGCGTGTGGCACAACGGCCATCGACCCGGACGGTGCCCGACCTACATTCAGTCAGCTGTGATCTGAACAGTGACAGTTTAGACTCCATATTTAAATGATAATATAATTCAACTCAACACTAACATTCCTTGTAAGCGAGAAAATAGTTTAATTTCCTTTCGTTATTAAATAACCCTTCCCAACTAATGAAGGCTAAACAAAACGCAAGGGTTTTTCTATTTATTACGCGGTACGGTACCCTAAAGGGTTGGATATCATTTCGGGTTACCCCCATAAATCAGACGGCTTATTACTCTTAATCTTATACTAATTAATTTTTGCAGGGGATGAAAATTATGAAAGAATGTAACGGTACCGTTATTAGAAGGATGATGGTATCTTTTGGAAGGGGTTAGTTTTGGGTCGTCCTTGGTTGTTTTAATTTAGATGTAGGAGAGATTAGGGGGTTGTACTTTCATTTTTTGTGCGTTTGAGGGATTTTATTGTGGGTAATAAATGTTTTGTGCTTAGATGACGTTAAGTGATTTTTACGCAATCGTAAATAGGAGGGTGATCATTGATTGGTGTTCTTATTGTTACCTCGACAATTAATAAATATATGTTTAGTAGGTCGTCTTTTACTTTTTCTAGATCTTTCTAGATCTTCTTGTGTATGTTTCAGTAAAGTGCAGGTAATCAAATTTTCTAATAGGAAAATCTAATAACACTATTGGAGCCGGTAATTGAACCTGAAACTTAATCGAAGCAGTTAGGATTCTGTTTCTCGTACTATAATTACTTTAATACTATGTTAATCCATTGTCTAGTACCCATAGTACAAGCTCTGCTTAGTTTGGGCTAGATGGTGTTGTGTATATGTGGTAGAATATTATTATTATTTTGGGATGGAGGAATGGATCTGGTCTTAAAGACGCCCTCGGAGAGTTCTAATCCTAAGTGGGATGGGACAGTAACTGTAGCACTGGCTGTGGCAGGTATAGGATTATTGCAACATGTGGCAACTAAAAATATAATCTGCGCTATGGGGTGGGTGTTTGTTAGACAATTATGATTTCTAGTAGTCGGGAGTTATTGCGTTATCTTCTCAAAGACTTCCTGCACCCTAATCCAGCAACTAACCTAAATATAGTTTTAATAACTTAGTAAACTTATTAACCAACATAATTATTTTGACAATCTTAAGTGTTACTTTGTGACCTAAACTATAAAATTAATATGACTAAACTTGGCTCTTTTTGCACTACATAATATTATAAACTAAATTATAAAATATGTATAATACATATGTATTTACAAAAAAAAAGTATATATGTATGTTTATCCATTGTCTACTACCCATAGTACAAGCTCTGCTTAGTTTGGGCTAGATGGTGTTGTGTGTATGTGGTAGAATATTATTATTATTATTAACTTTAACTCTGCCTTTAAAACTCCCATGCGTAGAATACGCCCAAAAGAGAACAAAGTTCTTTCTCTTCACGTATTATTTATAGATTATTTTATTAACAAAACATTCATTGTCACTAATTTATCCTGTTTTATTAAACAAGAGAATACATTATTTGATAAAAGAGTCCTCATTCACACGCCAGAACGCCGGAAAACGGGTGCAATGTAATAATTAATTGGACATAATAAACAGAACGAATGTACAATACAACCCGCGACGATTGACCGAAATTTGGTCAGCCAAAGCGTTTTTATACGCGATAATTATAATAATTTATCTGTTAAATAGTTTTCATTTTAAAAGGTTTAAGTAATTAAGTTGTTATACAAGTTATCAGATCATATTATTAAATACTAGATGTGCCCGCAGTTTCACCAGCGTTTATAGTTACGTCGCCGCCCCCGTGGGTTGTAGCGTGATGTTATATAGCCTATAGCCTTCCTCAATAAATAGGCTATCTAACACAAAAATACTTTTTTAATTCGAACCAAAAGTTCCTGATATTAGCGCGTTCAACCAAACAAACAAATAAACAAACTCTTGAGTATTGTAATATTAGTATAAATATAATATCATAATTTGTCCATCGGCGTAAGGACGACGGCTTCCAGACATTTCGTCTAAGTCTTTAAGAGGAATAGGATAATTGCCTCTCTTTGATTTTGTAAATTATTTTACACACAAGAACAAAAAACAAAATATATATTTTCATGCAAACATAATAATAATCACATCACATCAGCTTGTGGCAAGCTGAATGTGAGTGGCGACACTGCGGTCCTGAATGTCTCAGAGAGTCGGTTAGGGCCTCGTCCTCAGCTTGCCGTTACTAGTTAGTTGGGGTGGAACTACAAGAGTGCCTGTAGGACTTTCAATTCTGGCTTGCCTTTGTCGGCCGGTCAGAGGGAGGCCGCTAGAGCTGTATGCTTGTGGGTGGAAGTGTCATTTTCAAGGGCATAACTACGGGGAAACCCGCTCCGGGTCTCCGTTGTCACGAGACCCGTGATGGTGAAACCGGCGCCGCACCGCTCGACACCCTTAGCCACTCGCACCGGTGTTGCCCGCTGCTGCTGGCGTGTATGCCTATAGTGGCTATTCAGGGGGCCCATCTAGTGAGTTGGCGAGTCACCGTCTGCCTATGCATTGATGCTATTAGAGTATTCAGCGCAGACGCCGTTTTTTATCCATAGTTAGCAATATACCGGTCCATCAAACACATCCCCATAGCCCAGAAGTATTAGAGTACATATGTAGCAATAGTCCAGCGCCTGCTGCGGCTAGTGCCGCTGTAGGTGTTCCATCCCACCTTTGATTAAAACTCTCGAAGGGCCTCTTCACGTTGGACCCATGTCTCCGTGTAAACCTCCCAAAGGGCCAGGTATTTTCTAATATAATATGTTAGAATGTACTTGAGATAAGAGAAATATAATAATAATAATAATAATCATTTATTCAACTTAAATTGGTACAAATGGATACAGAGCTTAGATTAAATCGTAAAGGTAATATATAAGGGGTGCCTGTACTAGGTAAACCTGTGCCACAGGCGTTAAAGGCACATACCGTATAATATAGATATAAATGCTAAAACATCGTCGGCCTCAATGGCGTAGTGGTTAGTGTAACCGACTGCCACGCCTGAGGTCGCGGGTTCGATTCCCGCACAAGTCAAACTTGTGTGCATGAATATGGATGTTTGTCTTGGCCTGGGTGTTTCTATGTATAATATGTATGAATGTATTTAGAGCAGCGATAGCTCAGTGGGGAGACCAACAGACTGCAATGCAGAGGGTCTCGGGTTCGAACCCACGTCGCGCACCTCTGACTTTCGGAAGTATATGACTTTTCGAAAGTATGTGCGCATTGATTGACAATTATCGCCTGCTCCGTGCCTCGGAGAGCACGTTAAGCCGTCGGTCCCGGCTGCCATGAACATCTATGGCAGTCGTTATTGGGAGAGTGTCGACACAAAAGATCCCACTGGGTCGAAGTGTCACCGGTCTGCACTGACTGGCCCTGCCGCCTACAACACCAGAGGCAACACTTGCGCGTTGCCGATCTTTGCCGATCGGCCCGTTCTTGCTGAAATCAGCAAGGCTCTTTATCTTCAACTGTTTTAAGAGCCGCCTTTTCCCAACTTATTTGGTCAGCTTTATTCTAAACTAATCTGCCATTAGACTCGAGAATAACTAGATAATTAATAGTCTAATTGCAACGAGCACTCAAAATATCTAGTATTTAATAGTGGTCATTAAAAACACATTAGGTTGCACTTTAAATGGTTTTCAAATGCAAATTTTAAAAGTTTTGCACTTATCATTGTATGTGCCAGTTGTAGGATGTTTGCTATGTGAGAATAGACAATACGCAAATGGTAAAATAAAGCCTGATTAGTTTGTCGTGTGATATAAGTTCGGCCTTTTGCGTGTGATCGTTAATTATTAATGTATTGAAAGATTCCTGAAGATTCCCGCGCTGAGGCGAAACACGTGTCGACGCATATAGTGCTCAAAGTGGAATATGTACTACAAGTTAGTTAGAGTACGCCCGGGTTCCACGTAGGAAATACAATCCTGGGATCCCGGCCGTTTTCTGGCCCCGAAAATCCCGGGACTGTATGTGGCTAATCTCGGGATTTTCGAGATTGCCACAAACTGGTCTAGTTTGCATTACGTAGTGTGTTGCGCCTTGGTATACTCTTAAGGTAATTCCCCAACGGGCCAACAGGGGAATCACCGATCACCTCATATCATAATATTGTTGCGGTGTATTTCTTGTCGGAGATTCCCTGTACGAAAGTATAAATACGCCAATCAGGTTTTATTTTTTTTCATTTATTATTCTGCCAGTGAAGCAGCGATAGCTCAGTGGGGAGACCAACAGACTGCAATGCAGAGGGTCTCGGGTTCGAACCCATGTCGCGCACCTCTGACTTTCGGAAGTTATATGGCGTTTCGAAATTATGTGCGTATTGATTGGTAATTATCGCCTGCTCCGTGCCTCGGAGAGCACGTTAAGCCGTCGGTCCCGGCTGCCATGAACATCTATGGCAGTCGTTATTGGGAAAGTCAGTACCCTCTAATATCCTGACACTGGTCTAGCCTTAGGGTACTGTTAGCCTTCGGGTTGCGGAGGTCAGGTGGCAGCCGCTCCGTGTAAAAACTGATATCCAGTCAAATCCGGTTAGACTAGAAAAGCCGACCCCAAGTGACTTGGGAATAATAAAGGCTAAGGGAGAAGAATTCTGCCAGTGACGAGGTTACGTAGGTTGGGTCATTTAAATCTAAAAGTCAATTATCTGAAATTAAGTATTTTAAATGGCGGGCGACTTTGTTAAACATAAAAAAGACAGTGATACGACGTCAGTGTGGAGTATTTTTTAGTTTTGACGGACGGAAATAGTGCTAAATATAAGCGATGCCCAGCCATTCTCAAGCCTTTGGGTGGATCGACTAAGGGATTACATACACATTTGTCATCAAAACATAACGTCAAGGTTATATCAGCTTCAACAAGTCTTCTAAAAATATGAACACAGCACCGCCGCCAGTCAAGCGAAAGTTAGATGATTATTTTACTAAAAGTGCCGACAATAGCCTAGATAATGTTTTGACAAGAATTATTGCATTAGATGGACTTCCATTCAGTGTATTCATAACCTCAGATGATTTGAGAAAATTGCTATTAGCTAAATACACGGATTTAACAAAGTCAGCCGTCACCATTCGAAAACGTGAAAAGTGCAGGTGAAAGATTTAGTTTTTATTTCGACGAGTGGACTTCAACGTCCAATAAACGATACATGGCTGTCAACGTTCATTCATATAATACAATTTGTAACTTAGGACTTGTTCCTATTTATGGAAGTATGACAGCTGAAAACTGTCTTCGTATATTGAAAGAGCGTCTAAGTAAATTTGATATTTCCCTAGAAACTGACATCGTAGCTATTGTAACCGATGGACCAAATGTTATGATAAAGGTGAGACGGCTTGTTTGCACTGAACAACAACTGTGTCTCGCACATGGTGTCAATTTGGCCGTCTGTGATGTGCTTTATGAAAAACATAATTATTTGCATGATACCTACTGCCCTACCTCAGATGATACTATAAATGAACCAGCTGTGGCTGTTGATTATATGGACAACAGCGATGATGATGACCATTTAGAAGACTTAGACTGTCCAGAATCAGGTTTAATCTTAATGTCACAAAATGATCTTGTGCGAGAAGTGCGAGAACACATACTAGAGTTAACACAAGATGAAAACATTAATAAGCTGATAAAGAAAATCCGCAAAGTCGTAATTTATTTCAAAAGATCACCATTGAAAAATAAAACAGTACTTCAAAAATATGTGAAAATTGAACATGGAAAAGAGCTGTCACTTCTTTTGGACTGTAAAACCAGGTGGAATTGTCTTTTAACAATTCTGGAGCGATTTTATCTTTTAAAAACCTGCATTCAAAAAGCTCTTATAGATCTCAATCGTCCAATTCGTTTAGAAAATGTTGAATTTTGAATTTGGTAAATAAAATTGTTGATGTGCTGACCCCAATTAAATTGACAGTAAAAGCAATCTGTCGGTGCAATGCTTATTTATGCACAGCTGAAGCCGCTTTGAAATTTCTTATAAAACTACTGTCTAGCAAAAACACAGCGCTTGCCAAAAAAATAAAAAGATCCTTAGTGGAACGTATATAGCAACGACGAAAAGATGATTTAACTGGTGTATTTCATTATTTACAAAATCCACGAATAGATGATGAAAATCAGTTATTATCGGATTTAGAATGGCATGACTTATTCCCAGTTCCTACACAGGCTTTAGTGAGGAAGCAAATAAAGAGTATTGTTAAAAGACTTAATAGCCGAGATGACACGAAAGAAAAAAAAAGGTCAGGATCACAAACAGATTATAAGCTAAGGCCAGAAACCTCCCAACCCCAATTGACATTAAAGGAAAAGTTACAGCTGGACATTGATAAGAATATGAAATGCCCAGATCCTGAAGTACAAGTACAAAATAAATCGAGGTTGGCAAATAGTATTAGACGTGAAATAAGCCTGTTCGAAAATGGAGGAGTTTGTGGATATCACTTAGAAATAACATATAAGTATCTATTGTCTACTCCTCTAACCAGCGTAGAACCTGAGCAAGCGTTTTCAGCTGCTGCTTATGTTGGCAATAAACTACGAAAGAGGCTTGGAAGTCAAACATTGGACGCTTTGATATTTCTGCGTTTGTATTTTCGAAATTCTAAATAGTTTTTAGTGTTGCCTTGTTAATTTTTTGGAAAAGTATATATTTTTTTTGTATAATCTGTTTTCTTTTCGTACCATATTGTGATTTGTGTTTTGCAACGATATTAAAATCATTTTTTAAGAAATTATTCATGTTTTTTTCATTTGAGTCCAATTAGAAACCACAATGTGTTTATTACAGTATGTCATCGGAAAAGCCCCGGGTTCCGGGATTACACATCAAAAATCCCGTAATCCCAGGACTGAAAAACATGCTCGGGACTGTATTCTCTGGTCCCACGTCGTGGTTGTCCGGCATAGTCAACCTTTTGCTATTGTAATAGTTGGGGTAAGCAATCCGAAGGTGCGTGCAGCATTTCTCTCTTCCCAATAGTTTTTTTAAGTATTAATTCAATTCTCGAGCCAGGTTCAAACGATTTATCTGGGTCGAGAATCGAACTTACGACTGTTAGTTTTCTATTATATAGTCAAGGCATGCACAAATGATAAAGCGAGGCAGTCAACACGTTACACGTTATAAAAGTCTCTCAAACACACACATAACATTACACCTGAAACTATATAATTATACACACACACACACACACACAAAAGTTTATTTGTACCATTAATATCTGCTACGCTACAAAGAGCTGGTACCACCGTCGAAACAGCAATGTGCAGGTGCGCGCATGTTATTTTACGTAACAAGTCTATGAATAAATGATGGCAAGGCGCGGGTGCACGTAGTTAATTATTTATTGTGCTCCTAATTGTAACCTGGGTGCACAACTATACATTTTAAGTTAAGCAAATTGTTGCTACAAGTTGCTATAGTGTTACAGAGTACGGAAGAGAGACCGGTGCAATGACAATCAGGTTTAACTTATCTACATGCATAGTTTCACCTATAATACGCTCTCTTCTTTCGGCATGTTTATTTTCCTAGTATACTGTGGCATATTTATTTGGTATAATAATATATATAATAATATGAGCCCTGTATTAATCTGTCCCGCTGCTGGGCACGGGCCTCTCCTTACTGTGAGGAGGGTTAGGCTATAGTCCACCACGCTGGCCTAGTGCGGGTTGGCAAATTTCACATATCTTCGAGAAAATTATGAAGAACTCTCAGACAGGTTTCCTCACGATGTTTTCCTTTATCGTTAAAGCTAGCGATAATTTACTATTTAATAAGTACATAACTTCGAAAAATCAGAGATGCGCGCCTTGGGTTCAAACTCGAGACCTCTGCGTGGCAGTCCAACGGTTTCCCAGTAGGCTATCGCTGCTAATAATAATTTGCCGTAATTGTTTTTGGCATACAGCAAATCTGGTGAGGTCCCCTTACCCAACCTTGCTTGTGAAGCGAGTAATTAGAGACAATCCGACAAATAGGTTCGTTAACTTCCAGTAGGATGGCCCTTGGAACACCCCTGGCGGCTAGTTCCGATAATATATAATTTAAAAAATAATGCGTAGTATGTTATGCGTAAATATAATCAGGATAAATAAATGTATTGATTTTTTTAATAATAATATGTAAAATTATGATTATATTCATGAATTATTTGTTTTTAATTTGACATTACCTATATTTATAATATCTATATTTTTCGTTTTTTATTAATTGTACCTTGAATGTGTTAAGCGCTACTCTATGCCTTTTTTAATTTAATTTGTAATAATTAGTGGTTTCAGTTGGCATAATTATTCTTTTTATATATTTGTACGCCGAACACGGTAGACATGTCACACTAAATAAGATTTTCCACCCATATGCATAACATTTAAAGTATGTAATATGACAAAAACATGTTTATACAAATAAAAATGTATTATTATGGCGTATTATATTATGGCTTAAAATTTTATGCATGTGGGTAGGAAACTCTATAATCCAGGGGTAAGCGTCTCTGCTTACACCAGTTGCTGATACATTAGGTACACTGTTTTGCCAGGTATGATATTAGTTTTCACGTACTACGGACTGAGTTTATTGCCGTTTACCGGGCACAGTTTTACACTCCTTCCTGCGATTAACAATAAAATTTATCGACAGAAGTTTACTGACATAGTCCGTACTCCGTGCATTTAAAAGAACTTATTGACAAAAAACCCAAATTATTGACTGAAAATTGCTGCATCAAGAATAATTTTGTTGTCGGCCTCGATGGCGTAGTGGTTAGTGTAACCGACTGCCAGGCCCGAGGTCGCGGGTTCGATTACCGCACAAGTTAAACATTTGTGTGCATGAACATGGATGTTTATCTTGGTCTGGGTGTTTCTATGTATAATATATAATAATATGTATTTACAAAAAAAGTATATATGTATGTATGTTCATCCATTGTCTAGAACCCATAGTACAAGCTCTGCTTAGTTTGGGCTAGATGGTGTTGTGTGTATGTGGTAGAATATTATTATATATTATTATTATTAATTTCTACGTCATATTCAGCTATACAAGCATTAAAACAACGGAAACAAATATCACACACAATTGGAACTACAACTTAATGACTAAATTGTTTGGTAAGTCTTAGAATACCAGACAAAATTCAAAATGTATTGTTCCTGGTCACCGGTGTACTGATGCGACCCAATAGGTTAAGTATGGCAATCGAACCTTCGAAACTTCATTACGACAACGCGACGCATTTTTAGCATCCGTGCATTCGTGGAGTCGTTTTTTTTTTAATGAACAGCAATCCTAGCCTATTCTTGGCCACGAGTCGACGAATAAAAACAAACCGAAAATTGAAAAAAGAATATGAGTGCATTGCGTTTTGTTGTTTTTCTCTAAACGAAGCAACACAAAGAGAATTTTCCTTGTTTTATAAAACCTAGATTGTTTTTGAAAAAAACAGGTGAAAAGCGAGCACATGCACAGCGAGCATATTTCGCCTACACCTAAAATATTTAGCATACTTCTTTTAAAAGGCATGTCGGCGTAAAAGAGGTTATTGATCTTAAAAGGTTGAGCATCTTCTTCTATTTAAAAGTATGTTATTTTTTGTATGCTTGTTAGGCGATTACTCCGTCAATTATGGATTGATTTTGATGATTCCTTTGTAGTTTGGTAGGTCATACTTTAGAGGTTGTCCCATATAAATTATATCGAAATTAAACCAGGGCTTTCTGGGAAAATCAACCCAAACTAAAAATATATGCCTTGATGGCGTTTTGGTGTTTGTGGTTCCCTTCAGCAAAAGTTTAAATTTTAACTTTTTAGTTTAAGTTTGTACGTATAGTATTAAAGTCGGTTATAATTATATTTTTGTGAAAAATATTGTTCGAAGATGACGGGTCGACCTGGACGCCTTTGAAAGGGATTATTGGCAGGGGATATCAACCAACAGACTGATTTGGAAATCAAAGCGAGATAATTTTGCCCAGCAATAGGACAGCAGCAATCAAAAACATTAAAATCCCAACTTAATATTATAAATACGACTGTGAATTAGTTTGTTTGTTACGCTTTCACGCCTTAACTACTTAGCTGATCATCCTGAAATTTCGTATATATGTTGTCAGGGGTATAAAGAATAGACTATTTTATTAAGAAAAATAATTTCCTAACGAGCAATCCGCAGAAAATAAGCTAGTTATTTTTATTAGTTAGAATAAAGCAATTGCTATGCTTTGGTTGTTGAACTGAACGCAGCACCAATCGCAGCGTGTTATCTTGAGCAACGCAGACGCAGCAAACGGAAAAGGTTGCCGCATAGGTCTTTCGCACCGAAATATTTATACGTATTTCGGTCGATCCGAGGACTAAGTCTACTGAAAACAAGGCTTTAAGCTACGCTGGACTAACAATACAAAACAAAGTCGAAGTACTCAGCAAAATTTAAATCTTTTGTTCAAGCGGTTTTGTGTGATTTAGGAGCCCTATTTAGATAGAGCCGGGAATTAGGCGTCTTGACTGCTTATGTGAAAATTAAAAGATTACTTTAGCCGGTCTTTAAGCTGTGATCTAGCTTACTAAGTAGGCTGAAGCCTTCTTCCTTACATATTCTTTAGCATATTGAACGTTATGGCTGCGTGAATGGAGAAATGGTTCAAAAGGTCACCGATCTAACAATTCTTATACTGAAAAGAGGCTCATACTAGTAGTGGAACAGTTTGTACTCAGGGCTAATGTGCTTTATGAACTTGGCTCTATTAGTGATTTTTTAATTTGCTAACCCAGGGGACAAAGTTAAATTAGATGGGTTGAAATGACAGGAAAAAAGGGAGAGGTTTAGGCTGCCTGTCCATTGAAGCAGAGTGAGGCTACAGAGCGATTGCATACTGGAGCGAAGATTTTATGCGATCCTATTGGTTAATATTTCTCCGTTTCTTCGCTGCGCAGCCTCGCTCCGCTTCAATGGACATCCCCTCTCTCTACGACTAGTCCAGTTTATGATAAAGCGTTCCCCTTCACCAACCGTCAAGGTTATATTAGGTAGAACCGCTGTACCTTCAAGTGCCCGAGAGCACCTTCCGGGCCCAGTTATAGACAGGTCTTGTCCCCAAATCTCGATTTCTCCATCCTAACCTCAGAGATCCGGTTCTTGTAAGCAAGCTACCTCATGCCCAAGTGACACTACCTATTCTCCAGATAGGTACCGGAGCAATAAAGCTGCTCACCACTTGCAACTCTGGAAGTTGCTAACGAAAACCTCACTAGAGCCGACGGAGAAGCCGCCTCCCATATCTCCAGTATGGTACCGGAGCTATATAAGGCACGCTCACTTCCCGACGTTCTAATTTGTACTAGATCGTGTAACTACATATATTTTGAAAAATAAATGTTTACTTTACTTTACTTTACTTTACTTTACTTTACTTTACTTTACTTTACTTTACTTTACGTACATCCATACGCCTACCCAAATAGGCCTACAAGCCGGGTGTGGCCCGAGTCACTCCAGCTATGACTCTTACTTGCTGAGCAGGCAAGCGTCCGAGATGCGTTGTGGCAGCGAAACCATGCTGTCACTTCGCTAAAGACAACTGGTTCGCATTAGCCGCGCATGAGTCCGACGCTCGAACGCCACGTGCTTGCCGAGCAGCGAACATGTCGTTCTCAGCGGCTAACCACGTAGCCCCTGCCAGTCCAACACCAATGTCAGGCACCGCGCACTCTAATCAGCGGTCGATAGAACACACCTTTCGAGGCGCAGTGGGATTCCTGACCCCGCAGTACCCTGGTCCAAAGGGGGAGACCGGTAGTTCTCCCCCCGAAACTATCCTGTAGATAGGGACGCTTCAATGGACAAGCAGCCTAAAACGTGAGTCTTCGAAACTCGGATAATTCCTACTGACCAGGCAGGCCGACTTATTTTTATGACACAAAATAACTGGCCATGCTAGCTCGCGAGCCAAGACCTCATTGATATAAATGCGTCCAATTTGTTTTTTATTTGTTCAGATGGACAACTCCCGCACTGGCAATAATTCCTGTGGCGCAGAGATCTTTACAAACATTTGAACAACGGAGACAAAAACACCACACACACAGATTTTAGTCCCATATACATAGGTATCGAACATTCGGCGCAAAGGCAGTAGCAAGTCGACCATTCAAACCATTACGTTATCCATGCTTAAGGCGTGGTCATAGTTACATATATGGTGGGCTCGTCGCTCAAAACTTACGTCGTTAATATGCTTCCTTATACCATCATACAAATTCTACGCATATAGATAAATTATGATAAATATACGGAATAAGCATTATTAAGACGTTTCTTAGAGTATAGTAATTGATTTTGTTTAATATACAAAGAAGAGCCTGAATATATTTTACACGGTTTGGTCCACGAGACTAATGAAGCTTGTATTAAATTGCTTTAAACTATTTGGCTGGGGCTTTTGTGACGTATCCAACAAAATGGCGGACAAGTTAGAGGGGTGATTAATTATAAGCCAGGATTCAAAGGGTTTCTTGAAGATTCAGTAGTTTATATTATGTGACTATCTTGGTGGTTTAGTACAATAAGTTTAAGATTGTGTATGTCATCGATTATATTTGGACATATTTGTTTTGCCAGCTGACACCGTGTGGAAGAAGTTTCGGTCAAGAGTAGAGCCCAACAATGGCTTCAACCCCGTTTAAAATGAAGAGCCTTTCGTCTGTAAAAAGGTACAGTTTATATTCAGTAACCATGCCCATCTGTAACTGAAACAATATCAAATGATTCGAATGTCGACTTAAATTATGGTGCCGGCTTTGATTATTGGTTCAAAGTAGTATTGGGGTGTTTTTATTATTACATTTTTTGTTAAAGTACATACTTTGAAATCATGCCAGATCGATGGCAATAGTCTTGACGATACCTGAAACTTACAATTAACTTAAATTAATATCAGTTACCTTACTAAACTTACTAAGAGGCGCTCATAGCCAGTTGCACTCACTGATTGGTAAACGATTAGCGAGGTTAAGCAACGTTGGGTGCGGTCAGTCTATAGATGGGTGACCGCTTAGTGGTATTTCATCTGAGCGTCTCCGTGCTTCGGAGGGCACGTAAAAAGTCGGTTCCGGTTGTTGTCAAATTGACAGCAGTCGTTAAGCCATGTCAGAGGCCTACGGGCGGCTTGAACAACTCTTGACAACCGGTTGGCCACTAACCACATGGAAATAAAAAGAAAGAAGAAGATTAAACTTACTAACTTGGTGTCCTAAATGAATATGATTTTTGACTTTAGTTTGACTTCGATTGATTGATTAATGGAGGAAGAGGGTGTGATACATGACTACGTATCCTTCCAAGGGTATAAAAAGATAGTGAACTAAAGCACATTTGAAACAAGATACTGTCACTAAACGTATCTTGGTACGTAATTTACAAATCCATTGTCCAACCAAAGCATCGAACCGGAGACCATACATACAGCTCTTCAACATTCACTCACTCTTACTAACAAAAACGCTGGTTACTGCTTGAATGGGCCGGCTCGCCCGGGGAAGTACCACCCTCTTGGGTGAGTGAGAGCGCCGGAGGCACAATCACCCTTCCCTTTCCAAACCCCATCCTGCTCCATTTCCCTTTTCCTTACGGTAGGCAGCGACTAGGTTGTGTTTTTTGACATTGCATTGATATGAGCCACGGTTCTCGCTTACTATCAGGTGGGCCGATGGCTCGTCTGACAAAGACGAAGGCAATAAAAAAAAATTAATAAAGTATTTGTCAAATTCTTTTTATAAATTCATAATGTCCTTAAACTGCGTCCTATCTATTTCCCAACCTGTCCGAATTCGCCTAACAAATTAATGCTCTTTTAAATTCTGAACAGTCGCCCAAAGGTAGAAATGTCCCATTGATCTACATGCCGTGACCGACATTGCAGAGGAAAACATGTTTACAAACTGCTCAATTTATATTTACTAGCGGTCGCCTAGTGGTCGAAATCCGTCCATAATTGATTTAAATTTTAAGTTTCATCGTTATTAAGGTTTTATTGTATATAACTATACCCTTATTTATAATCACATTTCATTTAGTCACCTACTTCACATACATAATTGTTACCATAGTTACAAAGAATTCTACGACATCAGCCGAACAATGTCGAAATACCACGAACGCAATTCGATTGCTTGTGTCAAATACATGGTTGTGTGGGTGTAGTGTTTTTTATTAATTTAATGTATTTCTAATGCATATTTTATAAAATATTACGACTCGCCACTCCTTCTTCAAATAAACTTGAACTGTGCCAAATTTCATACTCCTCTGTCCGCGCAATTTTCGTAAAAAGAGTACAAAGTTTTTGCTTCACGTATTAATATATATGTCGGAAAAGCAATATTGTTAGTTAGGACACTAGCGCCATCTAGTGATACAGAAACGCATTAAGGCGGAACGCCAGCGCCATCTAGCGGCGCTAGACAGAGTCTACGATGCGGTGATGTGGCGGTCGATGAGTGCGATGCGACGGGCGGACAAAGCTCAGTCTTCGTGTGACCGTCGAACAGTGCACACCTCGTAGGAACTGTCTCGCGTTTGAAGTCTTATAGTGTGAAATTATTGTTAGTTGAACTCAAATACAAATTATCTGATTACCTACGTGTTTTCTACTTGTTGAAACCAACATTTCCTACTGTACGCCCACGTGATAAGTTTTAATAAAATGGTCAGCCATTTTATGGAGGGGATAAACGCTGCTACTCCGACATATAGATATAAAATATAGGTATATAGTTATTCAGAACTTTAGGGAAGCTACATACGTAGACTCACATCTATATCGAAGGGGTACGCAGAGGTGTATCTCATGCCTAAATTTTGCTAGTTATGCTTCAGATCCCACGTAATAGGCGGCTAGTATGTTGCATATTTCTAGACTCCGTGCTAATACTGAGTATAGTCTAACAAAAAAGCCAAGAACACAATCGAAGTAAAGACCTTGCGATCGGTAGGAAACATACACAAACAGAGACTTAAAACATCGTTTTACTGGATTGACAGGCAATCTTCTTAAAATTTGTATTAAATATTTCAAGTATGCAATGATTACCTAGAGCAAGAGTATTAGAATTCAATCCCTGACATCATCTTATTAAAATCTGCACAGATTTTTTAAGTTTCTTCATCACAAACGAAAATACTAATCTTTCTGCTTTATTATAATAATGCAGATCACTCGAATTAAAGTTTGACCGAAACCGCTGTACCGCGCCTTAGGTGTGTGCACGACGAGACTCACGAAAGCAGGCTAACATGCCGCTGTCGTTCGCCAACGCTCACGGCAATCCCCCCGTCTCGCCGCGCATATACCTAAGGCGCGTCAAACTATAGCACCCGATATATTTTTTCGATAAATCATATTTCTTGCATGTTTTTGCATATTCAATTGTTTCATGTTGTATTGACTCTTTAACTGACGCTTCGATTCAATCGATGTTTGAAACTATACTATGAAAATAATGATTTGAACCTTGAATATACTTTTTAGCCCAACAAGAACTATTGTCTTTATAACTTTCTTTTTATAGTTTTAGTACTTCTCATTACCAATCAGAGAGGAAATAATTGAAAGAACAATACATATGTATATTATAGATATACGTGTAACAAATCCTAGCTTAATAGGCAATGTTGTAATTGGTAAGAATTGGACTGAATGATTTCAATCCAATTCTATTGAGCTAAAGGATAGAATTGCCCATAATAATAAATTAACGAACAGAGTTCATTTAAGGCTTTCTACTGATTAACAAAGTCGTGTACTGGAAAAGGACGAACAAGTTACACATGTAATTGCGGCCATACATATGTATATTCAGAAATATGGCAATTAATGGTAGTCTTGTCTGCTCTATTAAGGTAACATTATTACTTATTATTATAATATTATATGCAGCAGCGATAGCCTAGTGGGAAACCGTTGGACTGCCACGCAGAGGTCTCGAGTTCAAGCTCAAAGCGCGCATCTCTGACTTTTTGAATTTATATGCGTATTAAATAGTTAATTATCGCTTGCTTTAACGGTGAAGGAAAACATCGTAAGGAAACCTGCATATCTGAGAGTTCTCCATAATGTTCTCGAAGATATGTGAAGTCTGCCAACCCGCACTAGGCCAGCGTGGTGGACTATGGCCTAACCCTTCTCACAGTGAGAAGAGGCCCGTGCCCAGCAGTGGGACAGTTTAATACAGGGCTGATATTATTATTATATTATCATATATATTATATTGTTCTTCAGCTAATTAAATCTTTATTGTGAATTTGGCAGCATAAAGTGAAATCACTCGCAGCTCTAACTCATCGATGTAGATCACATACCTATATTAAATAAATAGTTATTATGGTTTACTTTAACAGTGAGAACAAAATTTTGAAGTAGTATAAGTGAAGATAATCCTTACTAATATTATAAATTCGAAAGTAACTGTCTGCCTATCCGTCTGTCTGTCTGTTACCTTTTCAGGGCTAAACTACTCAACCGAATTAGATGTAATTTGGTACAGATATAGTTTAAAGCCTGGAGAAGAACATAGGCATATCATACTTTTTATTGATGTAGGTACCACGTGGGCGGAGCCGCGCGCAAAAGCTAGTATGTTATATGTTGAAATTAAACTACTTTATACAGGAAATTATACAAACTTTATACAGATTTTATCGCGTTGTTTATTTTTAATAAGACACTATTATTACATAACTTTGAATCTTTAAACTACTATTGTTAAACACTTTTACTGGTTACTGTTTACATCAATTTAAGCTATTTTAATTATACAACTATTTAGATTTAATTTTACACTTTCCCCGACGTTTCGGTTGCTTTTCAGTAGCCATGGTCACGGGGAGACTAAGATGTTGGTTGTCTCAATGTCTTATAAGTGAAGAGCTAAATTATTCGGTGCCATTACGGCTTGTCCGGCAAAATCTACATCCTCTTTCAAAAACCGATGTATGTATGTATGTATCTTATGTGGGGGCCAGTCAGTGCAGACTGGCGACACTTCGACCCAGTGGGATATTTGTGTCGACACTCTCCCAATAACGACTGCCATATATGTTCATAGCAGCCGGAACCGACGGCTTAACGTGCTCTCCGAGGCACGGATCAGGCGATAATTGTCAATCAATACGCACATAATTTCGAAAAATCATGTAACTTCCGAAAGTCTGAGGTGCGCGACGTGGGTTAGAACCCGAGACCCTCTGCATTGAAGTATATTGGTCTCCCCACTGGGCTATCGCTGCTCTTATATCTATTCTTACCAATTACAACATTACCTATTAAGCTAGGATTTGTTACACGTATAACTATAATATATGTATTGTTCTTTCAATAAAACCGATATAAAGGTAACACTGTTTCTGCGTTTAACCCTGTATGTATGAAAGCAGGGTACACCCAACACTCTCTTCTACCCATTCATTCCTGTCTTATTTCATTCTCTTAGAGATGATAAGATGATATTACAAGCGACTAAAGACCGCGATACATACAATCAGGCGAGCCATTCCCTTATTAGCCACCTTTGTTTACAAAACAAAATAAACGCTCATCATTTAAAACAATCCTCACGGTCAGAGCCTCCCCCAACATTTTTAAACCAGCACAAATTCATTTAATTCCCTCATATTACACACGTTTACGTTAAAAACGTTACACCTACCAACTTGCACCGACGAGTTAACGTATACTGTCCTTATCAAATTATACATTCACTCGTGAAAATGTGGTTTGACAAAGCTCCTTTGATCCCCGCTACATTATTAGCTGTACTTTACCTGAGTTTAGGGGTGCCACTAGCTACAAAGTCTTGACTGCCAGCCTTGCCTCTGCTTCTAGGTCTTGCTTGACTCTCAGTTTAGGCCAACAAAAATGTATTAATATAGTCTCGGAGAGCACGTTAAGCCGTCGGTCCCGGCTGCCATGAACATCTATGGCAGCCGTTATTGGGAGAGTGTCGACACAAAAGATCCCACTGGGTCGAAGTGTCGCCGGTCTGCACTGACTGGCCCCCACATAAGATACATACATACATGTTTTTATAGACCTTTACTTTTTTAACAGTAGAATAAAAATTTAATATTAGAAACAGCCTGAAACACAGGTCTCTGACCTAGTTCAGGTAATAAAATATAAAAACAGACTTCATAAAGAAATATTTTTGTGTCCAATATTTAAATTGTATATGTTTAGATTTAATGCGAAAAAAAAAAAAATTTGACGACTCGATGGCGTAGTGGTTAGTGTAACTGACTGTCACGCCTGAGGTCGCGGGTTCGATTCCCGCACAAGTCAAACATTTGTGTGCATGAACATAGATGTTTGTCTTGGTCTGGGTGTTTCTATGTATAATATGTATGTATTTACAAAAAAAAAGGTATATATGTATGTTTATCCATTGTCTAGTATCCATATTACAAGCTCTGCTTAGTTTGGGCTAGATGGTGTTGTGTGTATGTGAAAGAATATTATATTAAATATTATTATAAATATAGTTTTAATGTGAATTGAATATAATAATTAGCCTGTAATGTATTTCGTAAAGACTTTCATATTTTGAAAAAAAAAAAATATTCTTATTATTGAATTTGTTTTATATTTAGTCTCACTTTTATTTCAAAGGGGTAAAAACCTGACACACGGGCCTTAACCAAGTGTGCCAGAGGGGAAAAACGTTAAGAAGTAGATGATGCAAGAAATTTACGTGTGAGGCGACATGTGTTAAAAAGAACGGCTTTTTGTATGAGTGTGATTGTAGATTTCGGCATGTCAAGTATGCTCAGGCTATGTAGAAGTGTCTTAGGGACTACGCCGGTTGTAGATATGATAATAGGGATGATTTTAACGGTGTCTACCTGCCATTGCCTTATTATTATTCCTTTTAGAATAGGTACTATTATTACATAATTTTGAAAATTATAACTACTGTTTTTAAATACTATTACTAGTTACTGTATACTTCTATTTAACCTATTTAAATCATAAAAAACATTTTATATTTAATTTTACAGTGCATTTAGTTTCCTTTTCAGCAGCCATTTTCACGGGGAGACTAGAATGCCGGTTGTCTCAATGTCAACCACCCTCAGAAAGCACGCAATGCCATTGGTCCTGCGGCTAATCTCTGTACGGTCGTGTCGGCTTGCCGTCCTATCGGATCATGAGAGTTAAGGAACAGAGAGTGCATACATTGCAGACAGACAAATAGAGTCACACCTACGTGTCCTTGAACTGGTTCGTAGAAGTGTAATACCGACAATCTTAACAAGGTAATACCGACAATATTAACAAGAATCTATCATGTGGCTATGCATCAGGCGAGTCTGCAGACTCCGTGGTGCTTTTTACTTTATAACAAAACACTTATTTTGAAGACAACTCCCTGCTGCTATGAACCGGTTGACAGCAATAGACGGGCAAAATGTGAATGCAAGGAATCATTTGTAGTGCGGGAGTTGTCTCGCTTTGTAGATAGCCATATTACAGGTTCTTATTACGAAATGTCGGTATTACATTTCCGTTGAAGACAACTCCCTTACTACAAATAATTCCTTGCATTCACATTTTGCCCGTCTATTGCTGTCAACAAGCTACAGTACCAGTCTACGTGTTGATACTAAGAATTTCCTTGACAGAAAAATCCAATAACACTATGCCCGATGCGGGCTCCCACCGCCAGCAGGTCATGGGAAATGCTAAAATAATTCTATAAATAAGTAATTACTATTTATAGCTACTGAATTATTAATGAAACATCTTCGTTCTCTCCATTCATCTCCGCTTTGATGGATACTGAGCCTAATCCCTTTTAAATTAGTAGCAACCCTACCAACCCCTTCACATAGGACTAATGTAGAACAATAATGTTACAAATAATATTACAGCACCATTTATTTCGTACCCCTTTGTTTTGTCTACATCACTATTCTACTAAACGGGAATAAGGCACGTTATTTCAGCCCGTTACCAAAAACATGTCACCCAAAAATCTTCTATTCATATAGGTCACAAAGTAGCACTTATGAATGGCAAGTGTAGTGGTTACTGAGTTTAGTGAAATTACATTTACGTTAGTTGCTAGGCTCACAAGATATCTGCAATAAATATGTGATATAAAGGTTAGTAACATGTGTAGTATGGACAAGAATGAAAATGATTTTTACTGTATCGTTGGTAAAGATAATTATTTCAAAAAAGACAACTCATGCATTAATGTGCTAGCTTTTTGGCGAAGATACAACATGGACACGAATTACACAACAATTACCTATTTAAGAATCACACAAATATATTTCTCTCGTGGGTTTCAAGTCCATAACACACAGCTATATGAATATAATATTATAAAGAGGATAGGTCTGCTTGTTTATTTGTTATGAATAAACTGAAAGCTAACTATTTCTTTCACCATTAAAAAGCTACTTTACCCAAAACTAACTATATAACATCACTGAGCAGCGATAGCTCAGTGGGGAGACCAATAGATTGCGATGCAGAGGGTCTCGAGTTCGAACGCACGTCGCGCACCTCCGACTTTCGGAAGTTATATGACTTTACAAAATTATGTGCGTATTGATTGACAATTATCGCCTGCTCCGTGCCTCGGAGAGCACGTTAAGCCGTCGGTTCCGGCTGCCATGAACATCTATGGCAGTCATTATTGGGAGAGTGTCGACACAAAAGATCCCACTGGCTCGAAGTGTCGCCGGTCTGCACTGCCTGGCCTCACATAAGATACATACATATAACATCACGCTGCAAACCACGGGACTGGAGCACTAATCACAAACGTGGGCGAACCGTAATGAACAGCTAGTGAGTAATGTAACAAAGCCATTGAACTAAAGTGTTAGTGTGAGTAGAAGGCATTTGTCATCACATGGCAATAACTGCGACTTTTTAATAATTGACCTTCGAAGGACATTGTTTTCCTTGGTCCACCCACCTTACATCTATACCTAATCCCTCAAGTATAAGCAACGGTTTTGCTATGTTAACCTATTCAAAACCTGTCTATCTACGGCTAATATATTCACTTACAAATTTACCTTCAAGTTACAAGACCATCAACTTAAAACTCTTGCTGCTCTCGTTATCGTAAATGGAGAAATAATGACCCTCGTTGTCCTAGAAACCTCAAAATATTTATACAAAACTGTAAAGTATGAAGCTTCCGACTGAAAAGTAAAGGTAATTTATAACAAAAAGCGCCACAAAAAGACCTCCAAATTGACTGGCATTGTGGAATATAAAAGATCTGAAAGCATTCAGTGGGTACGTCTCGAAACAAAGTATAATAATGACAAACGATGTGCGTTTTAACGGTACAAGTAAAATGTATGAGGAAGAGATATTGTCGCGAAATTATTCGGTGTTTTTCTAACAATGAACAATAAATCGGGCAGGAATTTAAGACATTCAATAATGTCAATACTCCAGGTATTGAGCTCACTGTCGCTACTCATAAATTTAACAAAACATACATATATCGATTGAAAATTATTATAGCCTTTTTTTGAACATCATGTTGGTCGCATGGCATAATTTTGGGGTTTTGATTCGCGTGTGATCGTGAGGTCTTGAGATCAAACAAAATTTTAGTGGGATTTTCTGTTACAAAAATTACTGTAGTCGCACGGAGCCTAGTTATGTGCCCTCCCTCACTTGATGCTGACCACAAGCAAGTTGCTCCCACTGTGTTGCCTAATTCAGTCACCATGCAGATTTTGTGTCCAACTAAAGGGAACAATAGTCATTCCTATTCACTGTTCCTTTACTACGGGTAATGGTTTAGTAGTTTCTTTAGCATAACGCTTACAAAAGCAAGAAAATTCAGCTATGTCCACGAGAAACGGTTACTGCTAACCATCAGATGGGTAATATCTTCTCAGTTAACAAGAGTACTAAATCAATCAGGGTATGCGTTTGATCCCTAGAGCGCCACAAAGGAACATACACAGGCTGAACAACACAAAACCCTCCTTTATGTCACATAGTCGGGTAAAAAGTCGCCTCACTCTATATTTGCGCTGATATTCCTCTGTATCTTTCTTTACTTTAGTATGTAAGACCACCTAATCAAAAGTAATGAAACTTTTTAACCTGTCGCACAGAAATGGATAAAAATTACGGTGACTTTCATTATGGAAGTATTTACTAAGCACGGATTATAATAAATGTACTTCATTCATTATTTCTATCTTATAAACATACGGTGACCACGTTTTAGTATGTGACTTTTGGACATGTTTCATTTTGTAATTGGAATATTGGCAGGCCAGAAAGCTTTTCGTGTATTTATATTATTTTTATTGACCTCTCTACAAACAAATCCTGTGTCGTGGGACTTTACAAACCAAACAATGGATACAAACTTAGAACAACTAAGATCCACATAGATCATATTTGTCCTGTTTGGGGATCGTACCCACAATACTCGGCGCAGTGATAGAGGCGAGGCAACCGCATAAACCACTACGTCATCCGAGTAACCATCTGCCGTACAGTCGGCCCAATATTCTAAACGAATCCAATAGACGTTTGCTACTACGTGAGTTTCAAATTGGTCCCCAATCTGACAGTAACACATTGTATAAAAGAGAAAAGCCAGCATTATTTATCTCTTGCATTAGATCTGTCCATAGATAATGCATTCTGTTAACAGTTTGGCTCCAAACCCAGCTCTACAATATAAGGATGTTAGCCGCAAAGTTCTTGACCATGGAGTTACTTTCTTAGACACACTTTCTTCCTGGAATTTGGAATGCCAAATCCCAGCAATGATTCTGCAAAATCAAAATTTGATCGCTTGGGTCACAAAGTAACACTTATGAACGCCAAAGTTACAGTAACTAAACAATAAAATGAATTTATGTTTACACTTGCCTGTTGCCACGTGTGAACGTGGCTTTCTTTGCTGACAAAGCAAGGGCGTAGAACCAATGAGAAGAACGGTCGAGAAACATTTCGCTACATAAAACATTCCATATTTATCCGTTAAAGTGTGGCTGTCTGGATGTTTATTAAATAATTACGTCCTAACGCCTGAACGGATATTAATAAAACATTTTCATAAAGATAAATTAAAAATGAAGCTAGCCGTTATATTTCAGTTCGGAACTATTTCTCCTGCAAAAGACACAAACGATAGTCCCACTACGCCAAAATAAATCAACATTAAGACACAGATTAAATTCTCCGAGTCATTAGCGTCGCATTATAGCTGTTCTTTCACCACAATATTTTGTATTTTGCATGTCATCACTCAGGGGTCTAATTCACCCCCAGCCTCTGCAGAGGGGGTGAAAGGTAATTAGAGGGACAATTATTTTCAATTTACTTTAAACTGACATCAAAATGCTTTTATATAAAACCATTTTAGAAGCTCTATGCTGGAAACTATTATAATATAATATAATAATAAATAGATAAGTTTGAAATTGGGTAAAATTTATTTATAGCATGACATTATGCATTAATTTTCTGCAGATGGCATTTCGGTCACGGCAGTAAATCTTAACAGAAAATGCCTATCTGCGCAGGAAATATTATAGTGCGCAAGTGTATACGCAAACACCAATGCACTCTTTATTCCATAACTATCATGATCCAATAGGACAGCAAACCGACACGACCGAAGAGAGATGTGGCGAAGCACCGTCAATCTCTTAACTCCGGGCTGCTTTCGAAAGATATTTCGATTAGGTTTCTTAACAAATCTGATAACTTTTTGTTGGCCCGATCCGGAATTCAAACCCTGTGCAAAGCAGTTGTATTCACTGCCGCCACGCTAAGGAGGAGGTGATGTAATATAGAAAGAAGTGAACGATAGAGTACGAAACTTGTGCGTCGCATATCTCTACGTGGGTAGCGAACGTGATAATGTTCTGTAGTTTAAAATGTCAACATATTGCAGGGTGGTATTCATATACAGTCAATATAGATATTTAGACGATATATCTAAAATCGTCTAAATTATCAATGAAATAATTGTACCCAGATATAGTCAGTTATAATTCAGGCACCACGCTTAAAAATTAATACTAAAAGAGCTTACTATTACCAATTTGGTGACGGTATGAATGTGCCAGCAAAATATCACAAGAAACCGGCGTCAATTTAGTAAAACTGTTACTGCGTTTTGTCCAGTAATTAAGAGTTTCGAACACTACGTTTCACTCCATATCTTACTATTTTCCCCAGAATCAGCGCAAATGATATCCTTGTATTGGAAGCAATATTAGCCTACGATAACCTATTACCACCCTGGTAGTATATTACCATCAATCAGGCATATTTAATTTCTTTATACTCTAAAATAGATAACGCATTTCTGTGTCACGGGGCCTTTACAAACATACAAAAAGCAGACTCGGAATAATAATAATAATAATAATATTCTACCACATACACACAACACCATCTAGCCCAAACTAAGCAGAGCTTGTACTATGGGTTCTAGACAATGGATAAACATACATATATACTTTTTTTTTTATAAATACATACATATTATACATAGAAACACCCAGGCCAAGACAAACATCCATGTTCATGCACACAAATGTTTGACTTGTGCGGGAATCGAACCCGCGACCTCGGGCGTGGCAGTCGGTTACACTGGCCACTACGCCATCGAGGTCGACATAACTATTTGTGGTGCAAACATTTTTCTTTTGTGGAGGGATCGAACGTAAAATACGATTGTACTGCTAATGAGAATGATATAGGTTAGATTCCTTGGAGATACGCAGGATGTAAGTCTATGTAAAATATTGAAGGACTTCTTCTTTCTTTCTTTCGTGTGGTTAGTGGCCATCCTGTTGTCAAGAGTTGTTCAAGCCACCCGTAGGTCTCTATCATGGCTTAACGACTCATAGCCAGTTGCACTTACTAATCGGTAAAAGATTAGCGAGGTTAAGCAACGTTAGGTGAGGTCAGTCTATAGATGGGTGACCTCTTAGTAGTATTTCATCTGAGCGTCTCCGTGCTTCGGAGGGCAAGTGCTTCTGTTGTTGTCAAATTGATAATGAAGGTGAATGGCTATTTTAAACATACTCTGTTTACTTCAGCAACTCATATCAGAACAAGTATTCAAACAATCTTGCGTTAAGAAACGATCTTTGAATTTCGTATTTTTATGAACATTGAATACATGCAGTAAAAGTACATCGAAACTCAGTCTAACTATCTGCGGTTTGAAAGTTTGTTTCAGTTTTACTAACCGAACTTGCAACAAGTTGTCCTTTGGAAGTTGGCGAAGTACTTCTTCAATGCACCGTATGAAATGAATTAATGTGTTTAGAATCGATGACTGGATTGCTTTGTAAATACCTTACTACACTATTACAACTTTAACCATATAAACCATTTATTTTCGTTAGGTACACATATTATATACAAAACTTACATTTCTTCTCCCTAGCCTTTATTATTCCCAAGTCACTTGGGGTCGGCTTTTCTAGTCTAACCGGATTTGACTGGATATCAGTTTTTACATGGAGCGGCTGCCACCTGACCTCCGCAACCCGAAGGCTAACGATATCCTAAGGCTAGACTAGTGTCAGGATATTAGAGGGTACTGACTTCCCAATAACAACTGCCATAGATGTTCATGACAGCCGGGACCGACGGCTTAGCGTGCTCTCCGAGGCACGGAGCAGGCGATAATTGTCAATCAATACGCACATAATTTCGAAAAGTTATATAACTTCCGAAAATCATAGTTGTGCGACGTGGGTTCGAAACCGAGACCCTCTGCATTGCAGTCTGTTGGTCTCCCCACTGAGCTAAAGAATAGAGAATATTGGCTTAATTAATGTAGTAATAATGAAAAAGGTATAATATATTGTAAATAACTAAACACATATGATTGACGGGTGGTCAAAATTATGAGTAATTATCAAATGCCAGGCAAATTTCGCAATTGCTTTGTAACCACTATTGAAGTGCAGACTTGTAATGGAAATAGTGAGATATACAATTACGAATCACAGTTTCTCCTTCTTAAATTTAAAAGAAATTAATGGTCCCTCTTTCGTAACTAACTTGGATGATATTATATTCACAAAAAGATTTTCTTTTTAATTATATTTGCCGTTGCGTCAAGTAACTTTCAAAATCAAACAATTACTCAAATAACTTTTCCTCTCATTTTCAATGGGTTCTGAGCAATAATATTCCTTGTTCTCCGATTTTATTGAGATACATTTTATTCCCGTAGATTTGCTCGCATATACCGGGCTATATGTGTGGGATTGATTGCTGCACGGATGGTGTAATAGTTTAAGTTGTCACCTTGCCATTGCCACTTCGCCGAGTGATGTAAGTTCGATCTCCAAACGGCACAAAAAATGTTGTGATCTACAAATAGTTGTTCCGGGTCTGGGTGTTCTTTGAGTTCGTTGTTGACAATACTATCCTTGACATGAATAGAGGCAGTTGCCATTTAGTTAAGCGGACGGTGTGGTGTTGCAAGTGAGCAGAAATTAAATTATAGTCTTCTCTCTTAGCCTTTATTATTCCCAAGTCACTTGGGGTCAGCTTTTTCTGGTCTAACCGGATTTGACTGGATATCAGTTTTTACACGGAGCGGCTGCCACCTGGCCTCCGCAACCCGAAGGCTAATGATATCCTAAGGCTAGACCAGTGTCAGGATATTAGAGGGTACTGACTTTCCCAATAACGACTGCCATAGATGTTCATGACGGCCGGGACCGATGGCTTAACGTGCTCTCCGAGGCACGGAGCAGGCGATAATTGTCAATCAATACGCACATAATTTTGAAAAGTCATATAACTTCCGAAAGTCAGAGGTGCGCGAAGTGGGTTCGAGCCCGAGACCCTCTTCATTACAGTATGTTGGTCTCCCCACTGAGCTATCGCTGCTACTACTAAATTATAGTGTAAGTATAAATTGTTTTATAATTCTAGTTTTATTATTGTTGTTTTTTTTATTTTATATACTATTTTTTTTGTTATTTCTTCGTGTTCTGCGTGTGCCCTTGTGTGTCAAAATAAATATGTTTTCTTTACTTTCCTTTTTACTTGTTTGAATGCTTAAAGTCCCCATGACACAGACATTACTTAGGTTTAATAGTTGTTTTTTTTAAGTGTTAGCGAGGGATCTTTCTATTAGGAAAAGCTCGCTGACAAAGCTGAAGACAGAGAATGGCAGAATAATATCGTCCAAACGTTTCTAGTCTAACCGGATTTGACTGGATATCAGTTTTTACACGGAGCAGCTGCCACCTGACCTCCGCAACCCGAAGGCTAACGACACCCTAAGGCTAAACCAGTGTCAGGATATTATAGGGTACTGACTTCCCAATAACGACTGCCATAGATGTTCATGGCAGCCGGGACCGACGGCTTAGCGTGCTCTCCGAGGCACGGAGCAGGCGATAATTGTCAATCAATACGCACATAATTTCGAAAAGTCATATAACTTCCGAAAGTCAGAGGTGCGCGACGTAGGTTCGAACCTGAGACCCTCTGAATTGCAGTCTGTTGGTCTCACCACTGAGCTATCGTTGCTCTTGGGATAGAACATAGCATGGAATAAAATAACAACAAAACGTTTATATTAGCCTCTGAAATTACTTTAAAATAGGCACATATAGTAGTTTATTGAGTAAATTTGCGAATGAGTCCATCTGCTTTAATTTTAGTTCTTAAATACGTTATATCCAATCCTGTATGAGTGACTGTATTTACCTACATACATATTAAGTTAAAAGTCTCTGTACATACTGTAATAAGCAAAAAGGCAACTTCAAAGCTAAAATCCGAGTAATTTAAAAATTTCAACTTTCTAGGTTCAAGGGTTGGTCTGAGCGTTAATGATTTCGTTAGTGAAGGATTGTCGATACTTATTTTTATTTTTTCGTTAAAATACAACTACATATTAGAAATTATAAGTGTTAATGAAGATATATTTAGATAATTGTCGGCCTCGATGGCGTAGTGGTTAGTGTAACCGACTGCCACGCCTGAGGTCGCGGGTTCGATCCCCGCACAAGTCAAACATTTGTGTGCATGAACATGGATGTTTGTCTTGGTCTGGGTGTTTCTATGTATAATATGTATGTATTTACAAAAATAAAAAGTATATATATATGTTTATCCATTGTCTAGTACTCATAGTATAAGCTCTGCTTAGTTTGGGCTAGATGGTGTTGTGTGTATGTGGTAGAATATTATATTCATTGAAATTAAACTGCTATATACGGATTTTATCGCGTTGTTTATTTGACACTTTATTACAAAATTTTGAAAATTTTTACACTACTAAGTACTACTATTAAACTTTACTAATTTTTAAGCTAATTAAATTATTATTAAACTATTTAGATTTAATTTATTTTTACACTTTCCCCGATGTTTCGGTTGCTTTTCAGCAGCCATGGTCACGGGGAGACTAAGATGGCAGTTGTCTCAATGTTCCAGTGTAGTTATTTCAAAGTACCCGAACATAATTTAATCATTGGTGTTTCTATTTACGCAGAATGAGCTCAAAGTATCATGAAGTCTAGCTGTGGTTTGCTTCTTCTTGGGTTTGACTATTTTTATTACTGGATCCCAAGCTGGTGGTACATTCCAACCATCTTCTCTATTAAAATTAGGATGTTTTTTGATTTCAGTAGCCTCGCGAAGCATCCTTGGTAGGAATCGGTGTTCTTTAGCGAGAATCTGTGGTTTGTCAAATCTCAGGTAGTGGTTGGTCCCCTGTTGCACATGTTCACACACAGTAGTAGTGTAAAAATTTAAAAATTTTTGTAATAAAGTGTCAAATAAACAACGCGATAAAATCCGTATATAGCAGTTTAATTTCAATGAATAATATTCGCGTAAATAGAAGACAATATTATAAAATATTATATATTATTATTATTATAGGAAAAAAAAATGTCTATTAGAAATCCAATTATAGTTGACCACGGTATTCACAGAAAGAATAGTATTTGTAACACTTCAATAAACGAAACGCTCCTACAGAAACTACAGAAGAATTTACTATGTACTATTACGGCCGCACCGGGATAATCATCGTAGGGCTGAGGTTAATGAGCGGGGCATGGACAGCTATATACGTAAACAATGTATAAGTAATTCTCATTCGCAAGCGGTGACAACCGAATGACGTCGACACTGCAGTACTGCCAGTTATACTACCAGAGTGAGTATCGTTTCTCTAAGTAATAAAAATCGTATATTGCTTATTAAACGAATTTATATATTTGTGAAAGCAATTTTTAACTTCTAAACTAAGTAAAACTTGTGTATGGAAGTCAAGGCTCTCGTTTTTTTTTTACATACTCATACCACATGAAGGAAATGAGCATGAAAAGAAAGTGTTTATAATAGTACGTGCGTGCACGCGTGTGTGCATGCGTGCGTGCTTGCGTGTGTGCGTGCGAGCGTGCGTGCGTGTGTGCATGCGTGTGACTATGAAGGAAAGTAGGTTATGACGGTTTTAATAACACTTTTTCAGTTATTATTATATGATCATAATTCAGGAAATCAACCAGAATAATTAGCAAGGTGAATGACTAAGCACGTAAGAGCCTTCGCCTCAGTCTTTGAAGGTTGTATTCTTCGATATTATATTCATTCATTATTTCTCTCCTTTCATGTACCTAATACGTTTGAAGTTAAACTAACAAACCGCATATATTAAAGTTTCAATTATCATAAAAGCTATGAACGTTTTATCACACATACAATGTGTACACTAACCTTTAGTAGGATGAGCAACTTTAAAGGCAAAATAGGACAGTACGTTATTTTTTTTAATTTATATTATTTTAGACGACTCCTAATCTGGAAGTATAAGTATGCTGGCGGTTATTTTACAAACAATCAAACAACGGACACAAAGAACACCCACAGTCGGCACAACTGTTTGTGGATCACAAATTTTTATCCCGTGTGGGACGCACATACGCACAACACTCGCCACAGTGGCAGTGCTGATGTAACGACTTAAACCGCTACGCCCCCTATGCAGTCGACAGAAACTTGGTGTCTCTGAGAGAATACACAAACAACGCGTTAAAATACAACGTATGACTATGGCCTCGTATCCCAGAATCTTAAGTAGGTCTCCTGCTTTTAAATCTTAATTGGCTCCGAAAGGCCAGGCCATAAGTCCAAACTTAATAGATAAAAAAATATTATTTAATGAGCTGTTTTTGTTATATTTTTATCGATCACAAGCTACGGTAACTGTTTACCACTAGACACCAAACTCAGTGGTTATTTTGCCACCTATGTACGTTGTTTACTAAAGGCAGTGACTTCGTTACGTTCCCTGGAAATCGAAAAATCTCAGTAATTTGGAATAAGTATATTTTCTTTATATTGTTTGACATATAAATTCGCTTATTTCTTTAGTAATTTTGGAGTTTAAGGCACTTGTCACATCGCTCGCCAGCGGTTAAGCGACAGGCGATAGGCCATAAACTGACTTAACCTCTCAACCAACGTTAGGACGCCGGCATCCGAGCTTAACCAGACTATTTTAAACGTAAATTTTGTTATGATTGTCTTCTTTTGTCCGAATAGCTTTTTTATATTTTTTATACCCGGATTGGTTGACAGGTTAAAAAACGTACAAATCTATATATTAATACGTGAAGCAAAAACTTTATACTCCTTTTTACGAAAATTGCGCGGACAGAGGAGTATGAAATTTGGCACAGTTAAAGTTTATATGGAGAAGGAGTGTCAAATATAATATTTTTATAAAATATGCATTAGAAATACATTAAATTAATGAAAAAACACTACACGCACACAACCATGCAAATACTACGAACGCGATTCGACTGCTTGTGTCAAGCAGTCGAATCGCGTTCGTAGTATTTGGCATTGTTCGGCTGATGACGTAGAATTCTTCGTTACTATGGTTACATATGTATGTGGAGTAGGTGATTAAATGAAATGTGATTGTAAGGGTATAGTTATAGACAACAAAACCTTAAAAACGATCAAACTTAAAATTTAAATCAAGTATGGTCGAATTTCGACCACTTGGTGACCGCTAGTAATATTAATTCTGCGTAAATATGCTATGCCGATATCGCCAAAGAAGTAGGTTGAGATGTATTACACAAGCTTTGGTTTTAGGTTACACGTAATAAAATTGTAGTGTACAGTTGCAGACTTCGTACTGTTACCAAGAATTTCTGGACAGAAACCCAATAGTTTGTCCAACCCAGAATACAAACCCGAGACCTCAAGCACAGCAGTCGCGCTATACCACATAGATTTTATATTTAATCTCTGATTATTCCCAAATTGCCAGCGAGAACTTTTAGCACTAGTTTGTCTTTCAGCGATTCTCAATTGATGGTATGTATCTTATGTGGGAGCCAGTCAGTGCAGACCGGCGACACTTCGACCCAGTGGGATCTTTTGTGTCGACACTCTCCCAATAACGACTACCATAGATGTTCATGGCAGCCGGGACCTACGGCTTAACGTGCTCTCCAAGGCACGGAGCAGGCGATAATTTTCAATCAATACGCACATAATTTCGAAAAGACATATAACTTCCGAAAGTCAGAGGTGCGCGACGTGGGTTCGAATCCGAGACCCTCTGTATTGCAGTCTGTTGGTCTCCCGACTGAGCTATCGCTGAATTGAGTGTAATGAATTGATGGTATAAGTGATTGGGCAAATGGAGAGTACCGCTCACTGCCCCGTGGTAAAACAATCAAACATACTCGTTACAAGTCACTCGCTAACTTATTATAGTGTCTGAGTCATCTCGTTCCTCGCTAATCGCTGCCCGCAGAGCATGTGCCTAACGTTTCTTTAAGCCTGTTTATTTACAAACAAAATTTCCTTAACTCCACAACTTAGCAAAGTCTCGTGAACATCTAGACGTTTCTAAGAATTTCAATCTTCATCACCTTCCACCACCAATCTTAAACACATTGCAGTTAGGATTGTTTCTGAGATTTATCTTATAATTTATTAAATAATATAAAATGAGTAAGTAGATGAAAATAATGAATTTTGACTCAAATCTTATATTCATTTATCTAGATTAGCCTGAGAATAATTTTGGTATTTGCAAGCAAATACGTGTTGCGTTTTGGTTTATTTTTCATAAATAAACGAGTATTTAACATGATTTTGCTTAGTAATTTTAAGAATCGGACGCCCACTGCTGTCCTCACACGGGACAAAAATGAGTGTGACCCACAAATAATCTTTCCGAGTCTGAGTGTTCTTTGTGTCCGTTGTTTGAAACTTTGTAAAGTCCCCCGCGACACAGCACATCATAGAACGGGAGTTATACAGTTATTGAAACGATTTCAATTAGTTAGGTGCCCACTTAAAATGTTAGTCATTATTTTGTTTCATTCTTATTTCATTTTGTTGGCCTCGATAGCGTAGTGGTTAGTATAACCGACTGCCACGCCTGAGGTCGCGGGTTCGATTCCCGCACAAATCAAACAATATTTGTGTGCATGAACATAAATGTTTGTCTTGGTCTGGGTGTTTCTATGTATAATATGTATGTATTTACAAAAAAATTGTATATAATATGTATGTTTATCCATTGTCTAGTACCCATAGTACAAACTGTGCTTAGTTTGGGCTAGATGGTGTTGTGTGTATGTGATAGAATATTATTATTATTATTATTATTACAAAGCTAAAACTACTCAACAATTTTTGAAACGATTGCCATAATTAGTGTAGTAAATTCCTTGGAGGTCAACTTAAAATCTTAGCCATGATTTTGTTTCATTCTGTTCAGTGAAACTAGTAATATGGAGGCTAACTTAGAAGGCCATGGTAGAACCAACGGAATTATTGGCAAAAATAAGTAAAATGTAAAGAGCACAATTCCATCAATTACGATACGTATTGCCACCCTACTCAGTCTCGCAAAACCTTCAGTGTTAGCATACAAATTACGTTTAACTCGAGAGTGTGAGTGTGAAAACACAGGTTGTCTTTTTCTTGTGTTCTAATTAAATTATTGTTGTCTCTCTCTTGCAGTCTAATTGGAATAGTTTCGTGAGGTGAATTACCTAGCATTGTGGTTGGAATAAATTCGTTTCTGTAGAGCTATTTAAGGATTAAGGAGAATTATGCTGGAATCCATAATCCTTTTGTTCCTGAACAGAATTATTTAACGTGTGACTGAAACCACATTGATTACGTGGCATATATCTGTATCGTGAGGTCTCGGGTCCGAATGCCAGATCGATATTGTGATAATGATATTGCGTTTCTTGTTGGAAAGAAATGAAAAGATTATTTATTTGCACACAATATATGTTGGATATAAATAACGTCAGGCATTAGTTACATTTTACATTATAAATAAGTTAATAAATTGGTATTAGGTAGGCACGTGCAAGTAGGTATAACAATATCTGTTAGTTTGTTTGGTTCCCAGCAACATAACGTAGTCTGAAAATGTGTTACTAGACGGCAATAAGCATGGCCCTATATTACATGAGACCTAAATATATATAATATCAGCCCTGTATTAAACGTTCCCAATGCTGGGCACCGGCTTCTTCTCACTTTGATAGGGGTTAGGCCATAGTCCACCACGCTGGCCTAGTGCGGGTTGACAGACTTCACATATCTTCGAGAACTTTATGGAGAACTTTTAGACATGCAAGTATCCTCACGATGTTTTCCTTCACCATTAAAGCAAGTGATAATTAACTATTGTTACGCCCAGTGACATCTCTCGGCATTGTGGGAGGGACTCGGCGGTTCCGTCTAATAGTTTACACCGCCATCTATTGACATCTTACGGAACTGCATAGTACGGTACGAGAATCTTAGAGAGAATGCTGGTACTTTCTCGAATCATCGTGCTGTTTACACGCCGAGTACCGCGTTGCTGGAAAGCTCTAGAAGCGCTTTACCCGCGTATAAATAGGGCGCACGCGCACCGCCGAGTCAGTTTACAATCGTAAGCGGTCAAGTGTTCATCGAAGCGAACGGAAGCGGAAATACTACGAAGTTTGAAGCAGTACAGTGAAAAAGTGTGGTATAGTGTTTGTTGTGTTTTAAATTTAATTGTGTGTCTGAATAAAACGTGTTTTAGTCGGTAATATTGTTTATATTCTTATCCGTCGAGCCCAGCACGTAACAATTGGTGTCAGAAGTAAGGTAAGAATATGCCAGTACTACCGAAGGAGGACGTGGAAGGGGTGCGTACCAGGAACCAGCGCCAGCAAGATGTGGACCAGAGGCGCTTTGGAGACGCCCCCTCGCCAACGTCAGGTGAATCACGTGACTCCGCGGCTGCAGCGGAACCATCTAGTGCAGCTCACTCGCCGGTGAACCCCGACCTCGCGACTCTGATGGCGTTTATGCAGGAGCAGGCACGCCGCCAGGAGGAGCAGGCACGCCGCCAGGAGGAGCAGGCACGCCGCCTCGAGGAACAGCTGCAACGCGATAAGGAAGAGGGCATGCGCCGCCAGGAGGAGCAGGCACGCCGCCAGGAGGAGCAGGCACGCCGCCAGGAGGAGCAGGCACGCCGCCTCGAGGAACAGCTGCAACGCGATAAGGAAGAGAGTATGCGCCGCCAGGAGGAGCAGGCACGCCGCCAGGAGGAGCAGGCACGCCGCCAGGAGGAGCAGGCACGCCGCCTTGAGGAACAGCTGCAACGCGATAAGGCGGAGGGTATGCGCCGCCAGGAGGAGCAGCTGATGATGTTAAAAGACCTCAGCGCAACGGTTGGCAAGGAGATGAAGGAGGTGAAAGAGCAAGTCCAACGCCACGAAAATCGCATCGCCGAGGTGGAGAAAACGATACGTGGGCTCAAGGCTGGCGATGGGATCGTGGCACCTGCGGTTGTGGCGTCTTCACCACGAGGCTTTAAAGTCCCACCATTCGACGGATCATCGTCATGGTCAGCCTATAAGATACAGTTCGAGGCCGTCATGAAATCGAACGGGTGGACGCAAGAACAGGCTCTGACTGCTCTCACCTTGGGGCTTCGTGACCAGGCCTTGACTGTGTTAGAGGCGCTTGGTCAAGACATCACGTACGAAAAGCTGTTGGAGGCATTAGAAGCGAGATATGGCGACGCACATCTGGAACACGTGTTTCGCGCCCAGCTGAAAGACCGATCGCAACATGTTGGTGAAACCTTGCAGCAGTGGGCCCTGGAGGTGGAGAAGCTGGTTCGAAAGGCGTACCAGTCCTCACCTGCGCTCATCGACGGAAACCTCGTTCAAGCTTTCACCGACGGGATCCGAGACCTGGAGGTTAGGGCCGTAGTAAGACTCGGACATTTCAAAAACCTGAAGGACGCCCTAGCCCACGCTCTGGAAGTGGAAGCAGTACGACGGGATGATCGAGCTCACCGTATCAGGGAAGTGTCGACTTCCCCCCGGTGCTATAGCTGCGGTGAGAGAGGCCACATCAGGTTGAGCTGCCCGAAGCGAAGGAATCTAGGCAGTAAAAACTTAAAGTATGCCCCGGCCCACACTCTGGAGGTGGAAACAGTGCGACGGGACGATCGAGCTCACCGTACCAGGGAAGTATTGACCTCACCCCGGTGCTATAGCTGCGGCGAGAGAGGCCACATCAGGTTGAGCTGCCCGAAGCGAAGGAAACCACGTAACAGAAACCAGTCGCCGGCAGGAGGAACACCTGATGTGCGTACCAGGCAACAACTACACGACTTCGTGATACAGCATCGCAGTGGCAAGTCACATGGTAATGCGGATGCCCTGTCACGTAGACCGTGTACCGGCCAGTGTAAGCACCACTGCGCCAAGAAAGAGGCCAAGCAGGAAGTACTAGTGAGGATGTTGAGGACGGATCTTAGCGAAGACTGGAAGGAAATTATGCAGAGAACACAACGAAAGGACATAGACATAAGACCCATTCTCGAATGGAAGAAAACAGGTGCTTCGAGACCTCACTGGAGTGAAGTTGCGGCATTGAGCCCTACCACCAAGAGTTATTGGGCACAGTGGGAAAGCTTGGTTATCCAGGATGGAGTTCTGTGCCGGAAATGGGAGAATGCCCGAGGTGACAAGTGTCACCTGCAAATGGTCGTGCCAAAGCTCAAGGTACCGGAAGTTTTACAACTCTGTCATATTGGGAGTTCAGGAGGCCACATGGGAGTTAAGAGAACTCTGATTAAGATCCGGGAACGATTTTATTGGATCCGTTGTCGAAAAGACGTTGAGGAATGGTGCCGTAAATGCACGAGTTGTTCTGACATGAAGGGACCACGCACTCGCAGCAGGATGAATGATGTACACCAGCACATCAAACAGACCGGTCAGCAGACGTCTGAGAGGATGAAGACCCGTTACGACCGGAAGGCGAACAATAAAGGCTTGGAGGAAGGATCGCTGGTGTGGTTACATAATCCGGCACGCAGCAAAGGAAAATCTCCTAAGTTGCAGGCAAAATGGGATGGACCCTATCGCATAGTCACTAAGATGAATGACGTCACCTACCGGATCCAGAAAGGACCACGGGGTACACCAAAGATCGTTCATCAATCCAACAATGTTCGGGACGAACATGTCTAAGAGGGGGGCAGTGTTACGCCCAGTGACATCTCTCGGCATTGTGGGAGGGACTCGGCGGTTCCGTCTAATAGTTTACACCGCCATCTATTGACATCTTACGGAACTGCATAGTACGGTACGAGAATCTTAGAGAGAATGCTGGTACTTTCTCGAATCATCGTGCTGTTTACACGCCGAGTACCGCGTTGCTGGAAAGCTCTAGAAGCGCTTTACCCGCGTATAAATAGGGCGCACGCGCACCGCCGAGTCAGTTTACAATCGTAAGCGGTCAAGTGTTCATCGAAGCGAACGGAAGCGGAAATACTACGAAGTTTGAAGCAGTACAGTGAAAAAGTGTGGTATAGTGTTTGTTGTGTTTTAAATTTAATTGTGTGTCTGAATAAAACGTGTTTTAGTCGGTAATATTGTTTATATTCTTATCCGTCGAGCCCAGCTCGTAACACTATTTAATACGTATATATCTTCGAAAAATCAGAGATGCGCGCCTTCGGTTCGAACTCGAGACCTCTGCGTGGCAGTCCAACGGTTTCCCACTAGGCTGTCCCTTCTTAAACATATAGCTGGCGAAATATAGGTGTAGTCTGCCTACCCATTTGTAAATAATAAGTATGAATGTTGATTAATGATTGATTCAACGTATACAAGTCAAAATTATCACAGTACGCATGACAACCAACAACAGCCGATGGATTGTCTTAAATTGTCACATTGCATTTCATCAAAGTAAAAAGCATAATAACTCAGTTCCGTTTCACATTATAACAACACCTCAAAAAGCAACACCGGTAAAAAATACTGATTGAGCATTTGATGGCCTTGATGGCGAAGTGGTTAGTGTTACCGACTGTCACGCCTGAGGTCGCGGGTTCGATTCCCGCACAAGTCAAACATTTACGTGCATGGATGTTTATCTTGGTCTGGGCGTTTCTATGTAGAATATATACATATTATACATAGAAAATTGATGAACATACATATATACTTATTTTTTGTAAATACATAAGTATTTACAAAAAAGAGCAGCGATAGCTCAGTGGGGAGACCAACAGACTGCAATGCAGAGGGTCTCGGGTTCGAACCCACGTCGCGCACCTCTGACTTTCGGAAGTTATATGACTTTTCGAAATTATGTGCGTATTGATTGACAATTATCGCCTGCTCCGTGCCTCGGAGAGCACGTTAAGCCGTCGGTCCCGGCTGCCATGAACATCTATGGCAGTCGTTATTGGGAAAGTCAGTACCCTCTAATATCCTGACACTGGTCTAGCCTTAGGGTATCGTTAGCCTTCGGGTTGCGGAGGTCAGGTGGCAGCCGCTCCGTGTAAAAACTGATAGCCAGTCAAATCTGGTTAGAACAGAAAAGTATATAAAAAAACTAAACTAAAAAACTAAAGAAAACTATATAATAACTAATTGAAAAAGTTTATGATATAACTAATTGAAAAAGTATATTATAATATTGTAGACTTTTTTTAAAAAAAGAATTTTGAATAAAATAACATTGGCATATTAGAATAATATTTTTTGTAATTTTATTTATGAATAATGTAATAACCGTGACATAATATTTTAACTAATGCGTAATAATAATCCGACGATGTAATTAGAATGAGTGAATATCAATATTAATAATTTTTATGTTATTTGAATGTAAAGGGATAGGTATTATTTAATAATTATTTTAATTATTTAACTGTATTTTTAATATCGGTTTTATCTGTATGCCTTCATGGAAAAACATAGCGATCTTATTATAGAATTAAGACCATAAATTGTAATCACCTATGATTGACAAATAAACGAATTCTATTCTATTCTATTCTACAATAAATAATAATTATCTTTAAGTCATAAAGTCCCAAAAGACGAGTTTGGTTTATTGATAAAAACTTATTATTATTAAAAATAAGCCGTCTTCTATAAAACTGATAAGCAAATACTTACTTACTTATATACTTTCAACGCAAAGATTTATATCATAGATGCGCATTTCTACGTTTAACCTATTGGGTCGTAGCGGTCAGCCCCAATATATTCGATATCAATTATATCTGGTGTTATAAAAATTTACAGGTTAAATAGGGTTACTTGTCTGGACTTTAAGTTATCATCTGACGATTATCACGCTTACTCATATTGAAAATTGTACAAACTATCGATTTATATCTATTGAAACTATTTAGATTTAATATAATTTCAATGTATAACATTCGCGTAATTGTATTGATTAGATCTATCTAATCTTAGTGTAGGCACCTTTTTGTGCCATATAAGAAGAGTGAAGTACACAAATATAATTTAAATTTGTGTTTCTCAATAAATTTTATAGTCCATTTGCTACACATACATTGTCTAGAATGTGAGCCTGAAAGATTATAAAAACATCTATTCTCGGCATGACTGATTGTGGACCACACATTTTTTTGTCCCGTGTTGAACTCACGATACTGTGCAATGGCAAGGTGACCACTAAAAATAATACACCACTAAAAACAGCCGATGGATTCTCCTCAAATTTTCACATTGCATTTCATCAAAGTAAAAATCATAATAACTCAATTTCGTTTCACTTCAAAATAGCGCACTCGTTTCAACAAGACTCCTAAGAATAGCACTTTTAAAGCACGCCAATGTCACAATAAGTTGTCCCGATTGAAGCACTGTCAGACTTAAATAAACTACCTTTGCCAGAGAGTTTCGAAGCTGTATATAAAGTCAATTTTTCGTATCAGCTTGGGCTGGAGTTCGGTCGCGACAGGCAAAGAAACGAATGCCCATAAACTGGGCTCACCATTAAATTGTGAAATACGGGACAAACGAAAATGACGGCGATGATCAATAAGATAATTTTAAGCACGGTTTTAATATAAGTAGCTAGAGTAAATAATATCGTGTATATTACCGGAAGGAGTAGGCAGAAATGTAGGTATTACTAACACATTTCTGCTACTTTCAGATGTTACTTAAGACTTTTGGCATCTACGCGGCAGTTTTTCACATTTTGTAATCCATCGACGATATTTTTTACACAACATAATATTTTAATTTTCATTAAGCACTACAGTATGCCTCGGCTTTGCTCGCGTTAATCTAGTCAATAATTTGTTATCCCTCAGAAACAGTATTTTTGCTGTATACCTTTTCTGTACTTCTGACAACGTCTGAAGTCATTAAAGTTTGAAAGCGTAAAAAGCGTAAAAAATCGTAAAATCTTACATTTGCATTTATAATTTTAGTTATTATGTGTGTCATTGTATTATTATTATGGTAAGTGTTGTATTCCTATACCTGTGAAGGTACCATTACTTAACTGTTTTTAATTATATGATGTCGATGGTATAACTTAATAGTGATGGTGGACTAAATAAATAGACCGAAAGAGAAGGCTGAGGTAAATTACACTCAAATCCTTTTTCGTTTACGTATATAAATATAAAATAAAATAAATGTATAAGTTAACCAAATACTGTGTGCATGCGGTGTTGTGCATTAGATTCTTATTTACGGAGTCTTTTAAAATAAGTTACAATGATACAACTGTAAGATTATAAATAAAAATGTATTGAAATTAAACTGCTATATACGGATTTTATCGCGTTGTTTATTTGACACTTTATTACAAAATTTTGAAAATTGTTGCACTACTACTACTATTAAACTTTACTAATTTTTAAGCTAATTAAATTATTATTAAGCTATTTAGATTTAATTTATTTTTACACTTTCCCCGACGTTTCGGTTGCTTTTCAGCAGCCATGGTCACGGGGAGACTCCGTGAAAAGAAGTGTCTCCCCTAAAGTTTAATAGTAGTAGTAGTGCAACAATTTTCAAAATTTTGTAATAAAGTGTCAAATAAACAACGCGATAAAATCCGTATATAGCAGTTTAATTTCAATGAATAATATTCGCGTAAATAGAAGACAATATTAGATAAAAATGTACTTTAGATTTGGTGAGAATAAAACAATTTCAAAGAAGTAACATTCTTTACAAGGTTCCGCAACGAATACATAGTAATTCAATCAATCACATCCTTCAGTTACAAGCTAAAATCTCAAATGAAACCGTACCATCAAACTACATAGTTGCAGAAAAGAACAGCGGCCTCCATAAACCGGTGTATACAGTAATAGCTACGTACGGAACACGTAACGACAGGTAGAGAACGGAAACCCATAAACATTTCCCACCATCATACCCTAACAACATATATAAAAAAATGTTTGTATTACTGTTTGTCTGTCACAAATATATTGTAGCTTTCACCTCTCAACGAATCCACCGTGACCATGGCTGCTGTAAAGCAACCGTAATGTCGGGGAAAAGTATAAACTTAAATCCAAATACGTTTAATTAATTTAAGTAGCTTAAATTGTAGTAGCAGCGATAGCTCAATGGGGAGACCAACAGACTGCAATGCAGAGGGTCTCGGGTTCGAACCCACGTCGCGCACCTCTGACTTGCGGAATTTATAAGACTTTTCGAAATTATGTGCGTATTGATTGACAATTATCGCCTGCTCCGTGCCTCGGAGAGCACGTTAAGCCGTTGGTCCCCGCTGCCATGAACATCTAGTGCAGTCGTTATTGGGAAAGTCAGTACCCTCTAATATCCTGACACTGGTCTAGCCTTAGGGTATCGTTAGCCTTCGGGTTGCGGAGGTCAGGTGGCAGCCGCTCCGTGTAAAAACTGATATCCAGTCAATTTCCTTTAGACTAGAAAAGCCGACCCTAAGTGACTTGGGAATAATAAAGGCTAAGAGTTTAAATTGTAGTAGAGTTCAATAATACTAGTGCTATAGTTAAAATGTATGTAATAAAAGTGTTCTAAAATAAACAAAGCGACAAAAGCTGTATAAAGTAGTTTTAATGTCTACCAATCCAGTTATAAAAATTCAAAAAAGCTATTCAAACAAAAGAAGACTATCGTAACAAAATTAACGTTTTAAATAGTCTGGTTAAGCTCGGATGCCGGCGTCCTAGCGTTGGTTCAGAGGTTTATACTTGTCATTCATAATACGATATCTTAAATAATGTCACGTCTATTTCTTAAGGAGTAAACAATAATATAATATATCTAATATTCTATCACATACACACAGCACCATCTAGCCCAAACTAAGCAGAGCTTGTACTATGGGTACTAGACAATGGATAAACATACATACATATTATACATATAAACACCCAGACCAAGACAAACATTCATGTTCATGCACACAAATGTTTGTCTTCCGGGAATCGAACCCAGACAGAGGTGTATTGCACCCCCATTTCACTAATTATGGATTTAGGTCCTATCTTATAGGGGCAAGCCTATTGCCGACTACCTGAGACAGTATGGGTTTCCGTACTGGTACTGTAAAATTCATGACAGAAAAGCCCAGTAACACAATGTCCAATTTAGGAACTGAATCCGAGACCTCATGCACAAGAATTGCATTTACTACCTTGACCTCAACCAGACAGTCTGGTAATACGATATTGACTGTCTTTGGGGCTTAAGACTGCGCCGAGTGAAATGTGCCAAAATAGGCGATCACAGTTAAGTTGATAAAATCAATACTTTTTGTTTAATAAAAATATAAAATATACATTTACCATAGCAATGAATATGTTTATAATTACTCCGTGTCAAAAACTTAAAATAATTAATATTTTTGCCTACAAAATTATTTAAATGTGCACGAAAAATGCAAAACCTTAAACTCGTGTTACGTGATTTTTAGATTATAACAGTAGAAATCTATCCTGTTTTACAGGTTAAACGAAACATAAATAGGTATATTACAATTTTTCCGTCCAAAAAATTTAAATTATTAGTTGACAATAAAGATACATATTTATCAAAAAAGCACTTCAAATCCACCATACAATTTTACTATGGCGGCCTTGCGCCGATTTGGATATCGAGCTCTGTCATTCAGTCCAACCGCGTCTTACGCTCGGCGCAGTCTTAAAGTTGCTATCAAGGTAGATAACGATTATTATGCTATCGACGATAAATCGTAAATTTTGCATTTTAACTACATTTTAGAGTGACATTACTCTAGTTAATATTTTAATAGTTTGAGGTTTACGATCGCTAGCTATGTCAAGAACCATCTGTGACGTGAACGTAAGCACAGACAGTGACATAAAATAGTAATAATAATAGTAATATCAGTTTTCTGCTTCATCACGAACACGTCTGCCTTTTTGGAGTAATCCCACCTGGATTCCTACCTCTATAACACTTTTGTAGCAACATTTAGGCGATAATTATTATGAAACATCAACCTTCGATACTTAAGAAGGCCCAGTTAAAGGGAAAGTGTCTTGGAACCCATAACGAATTTAATCAGAAAGCATTCGTCGTGCGTGTACCCGACTGTTACCTGCACAAGGTGTTGGACGAAAGCTTTTGGCCGCAAGACGTGGTATTCCGTCCAGCCGAGCGCAGTAGTATTAAGTGTGCAAAGTAAATTTTTACTAACATTGTATTAAGGTGTATTTACTAACATCAAATTGGTCTCGATGGCATAATGGTTAATGTAACCGACTGCCACGCCTGAGATTGCGGGTTCGATTCCCGCACAAGTCAAACATTTGTGTGCATGAATATGGATGTTTGTCTTGGTCTGGGTGTTTCTATGTAGGTATAATATGTATGTAGTTACAAGACAAAATATAATTTATATATGTATGTTTATCCATTGTCAAGTACCCATAGTACAAGCTCTGCTTAGTTTGGGCTAGATGGTGTTGTGTGTATGTATTATAAAATTTTATAATATGTAAATTTAGGTTAAGGTATTTATTTATGGGACTATGCAGTAAATAAATAAAATGATTTGATATACGAGAAGTTTGAAAAAGAATTCCATTTCCCTAAAAAAGCAAAGTGAGAGACAATATTAAAAATAATTATATAGGCTTGTTGGCGAGAGGCTTGAAATACCAAGGCTATCACGCTTGCATTGTGCTATCTGGTATTGCTAGCCTTCAAAAACTAACTACAAACGTAAGAAGTAAATACCACATTAGTCCTCTGTTGCCTGTCACATGGTGTGATACGGTTCCATAAAGAGCCTATCAATCCTACCACCGTACTAACACATGCGCTTTTCTGTAGGCTGTGGTCACATACTTAGCCAGTTTGCTTCACATAAGAAGTTTCTACCTAACCTTTGATGACATACAACCTTAATGATACATTAATATAGTACATTTATCTGACTAACTCCTCCAATACAGGAAAAACGTAAGCAATACCGTAGGAAACCGTAGTTTTGTATTTTTGGACATAAAATTTTATGCCTCCAAGAGTGAATCGTAAAAAGTCGGTACAAATGATTTATTTGGTAAATAAATTGATATACGTACATATGTTTTAGGACTTATTTAAGGTATTTTTATGACTGCATGTAACTGTAACTAGGCCTGTCTTGAAAATGATAGGTTTGCCTGAAAAGTAAAAAGTATCCAATGATGGGCTAAGGCTCAATCTTCTTTTAAATTTAGAACAACCTAGTTAGGAAGTCTCTTGATCTAATGGAAAATCCCAGCTTCCAATATCTTTGATTTCCTGTAATGAGTATGCCTTAAAGAACTTTTAGAAAAGGTACTGTGCTGTCAGAATGGGTACTTTGTAGTGGGATGTATGTATGTATCTTATGTGGGAGCCAGTCTGTGCAGACCGGCGACACTTCGACCCAGTGGGATCTTTTGTGTCGACACTCTCCCAATAACGACTGCCATAGATGTTCATGGCAGCCGGGACCGACGGCTTAACGTGCTCTCCGAGGCACGGAGCACGCGATAATTGTCAATCAATACGCAAATAATTTCGAAAAGTCATATAACTGCCGAAAGTCAGAGGTGCGCGACGTGGGTTAATCGTAATGGTTGTAGTGGGATAATCGGCAAAAACTGAAGAGCTTTTTAATTCGATGACCTTTATATTTATTTTTCATTTCTTTTTATTTGATCGATTGCTGGATGAAGATTTTTAATGTTGCTAGTTATAAATGAGCTAACAGCTGATGATAATGGTTTTTGGGTATCACAGAATTTATATTAAGGAGACACAACCATAGTGACATGAAAGCATGCGGGCGTCTACGTTATGAATAGAAGTTACCATAGCCTATGGGAGGGGAATGTAGACCGTATGCTTATTAAAATTTAACTTGGTGGTGCAGCGGTAGTAATTTTAAATTTTTTTTATTTACAACTAAGTTTCCAAGCAATCGTATGACGCACCTGATGGTAAATGGTCACTACGGTTCCTCTGGTATTGCGGGCGTTCATAGGCTACGGCCTGTGGACGCCTGCAATACCAGAGGCATGACTTGCGCGTTGCCGACTCGTTAGGAAAGAAGGAAATGGGAAGGAGAAAGAGCGGGAAGGGGGATAAAGGGTAATTGGGCCTCCGGCACTCTCATTCACCAAACGAAACACAACAGTCGGAATACTGCTATTTCACGTCGATATTCTGTGAGAGGGTAGTCCTTCCCCGGTCGAGCCAGCCCATTCATGCGGAAATCAACGAGGCTCTACTACTCAAAACTGCTGTGAACCTTTGGTATGATTCCCGGGTTGAAATGTGTTATTTTTTGCTAAAATGCTCTATACTGCTGCATAGAGCATCTTAGCAGCCCCGCTGCACGGAGCCTGAAACTGTATCCAATAGACGGCAATAGTCTTACCATCTTGTTGTCTGAAATATAGGTGATGTATGTAAATGGGGCCAAGTAAATATAATACACGCCTGCACACCTCTACGAAGATATTAGTAGTGAAAGGTCTACATAAACATAGTCTCTACCAAAAAAAAATGTTCAGTGTTATCGAGCTACATTGTCCAATTAATACAATACATACAAGATCGATAAATAACAAGCAAAAAGTTTGCTTGTCGAAATGACCACACTTCGTCTGATGGTAAGCGATCATGTGGTCTAAGAGCAGTGGCCACCACACCATCCTCATAGCAGCTGAGGCGATGTTGAGTTTTCTAATTTGATGGGCTAAGCAGGGGCTTTTTAACGCCCCGCTTAAAGGACCCAGAACTGAAGGAAGAAGGAAACACGTTCCTTGGCAGAGAATTCCATGCCTTGATCGTTCGGCTGAGGTGTGAGGACCCTTTTTTTTTTTAACGTGGTGTAATGCACCCTCCGCGGGGGTGGGCGGAGGGGTTATGTCGGACTCGCCGGGGTAAAAGAAAGATGGTAAAGATGATAATGTACCTCCCGGAATACCAAATAAACCTACCACGGTGTTCCTCGATAAAACCACTATCGACGGGGCCGCGCGAATCATTTGCATATGCGTTCGCGACCCTGTCGAGGTTTCGGCCCGCCGTATGAAACGGCAGGCTACTACGCAAAAGACCTACTCTACAGGCACTTCTCATAATTATCCCTACTGTCCCCCCTAGCGGGGAGATAGACTCGACACAGAGGCGCGCGTGGGAACACGCACGCCGCCTCTCGGACCTGGTGCTGAGCGGGTGGCGGGCAGGCCCACAGAGGTATGAGGAACCAAACCTAACCTATTTAACTATATATTAGTAGAGCACATAAATATTTGTCCCGTGTGCGGATTGAAGCAATCACCTATAATATTTTGCCCAATCTGGATAACCAACTCGACACTTCAAAATCGACTGAAAACATACTCAAATATAACGACAACAAATATCTGCAATGAGGCAGTCTTAATATATACACGCATAAATCCCAACTAATATTATAAATGCGAACGTGAGTTTGTTTGTTACGCTTTCACACCTTAACTACTCGATCGAATCGATGAAATTTTGCATACACTATGTCAGGGGAATAGTAAAGGACGTAGAATTCCTTTCATTCAGAAAAAAGTACCCTTACTAATCTTATCGAACCTACATTTACGCGAGTGAAGCCACAGGCAGAGTCTAGTAACAATATAAAAGTAAATTGAAACTGAGAAATTACTAACACCAATATAAATTTATCCTATCGAATATCGTGGTCACCGTGAAGCCACAAATCGTTTTAATCTCCTCTATTTTGTGAGCGTGCCGTATCCCAAACTGCCGCGTCCAAATAATAAATGTTTTTTCTCTCTTTCTGCTCTATTTAAACGAGTACCTCTGCGGTAGTTTCTGTGATTGATGATTGATCATCAACATGCTATCAGTTTGGATTTTAGATATGTTTATCCCCGTATCAGGGATTTAGACGGTTTGCTTTTGTGTGTGTTTCTATTCTGAATTCAAATGTCAATTCGATGTAGTTATAAAAGGAAAATTTTGTGATTGGCTCGCGTATCAATGCATTTCTCATTTTGGTTTTTTTTCAATTCTTTAAATCTGGATAAAGCTATCCTACGTCCTCTTCGGTACCCTGACAACAGTAGGCGGAATTTCCCCGTGTCTCCCCGTGTCATGGGAAAATTGGCTGCTGAAAAGCAACCGAAACGTCGGAGGAACTTAAATCTAAATAGTTTTAATAATTTGTAGTTTTAGTATAAAAGTAGAAGACGTTCAACCGTTTAATAGTTTCAAAGTTATGTAATAAAAGTGTTTTAAAATATACAACGCGATAAAATACGTTAAAAGTAGTTTAATGTATAATATTCGCGTAAATATAAGACGATATTAGTAAGACTTTCAGATTTGTTTTTCCTAACAGAATTCTTATATTTTATACCAACAGACTGCAATGCAGAAGGTCTCGGGTTCGAACCCACTTCGCGCACCTCTGACTATCGAAAGTTATATGACTTTTCGAAATTATATGCGTATTGATTGACAATTATCGCCTGCTCTGTGCTTCGGAGAGCACGTTAAGTCGTCGGTCCCGGCTGTCATGAACATCTATGGCAGTCGTTATTGGGAAGTCAGTGCCCTCTAATATCCTGACACTGGTCTAGCCTTAGGGTATCGTTAGCCTTCGGGTTGCGGAGGTCAGGTGGCAGCCGCTCCGTGTAAAAACTGATATCCAGTCAAATCCGGTTAGACTAGAAAGCCGACCCCAAGTGACTTGGGAATAATAAAGGCTAAGGAGAAGAAGATTTAAGTTCATTATATTCAGTTTCATAGAGGACTATTAGTGCCCACACTTATGTATGGAAGTGAAAGTTGGGTAGGGCAAAAGAAGCATGAGAGCAGAATAAATGCTGTAGAAATGAGAGCGCTGAGAAGCATATGTGGTGTGACTCAGAAAGATAGAATAAGGAATAGTGTGATTAGAGAGAGATGCGGTATGGAAGTGGATATAGTGACAAGAATAGAAAAGGGTATGTTAAGCTGGTTAGGGCATGTAGAAAGAATGGACGAGGAAAGACTGACAAAGAAAGTTTATAAGGAAGGAGGAAGGCCTAGGCGAACGTTTCTCGATCAGATCGGAGGCGTTCTGGACAAAGGCCAGGTTAAGAGCACCTTGAACTGACGGGCGCGTATGAAAAATGTGATGAAAGTGAATGAAGCCAGAGAAGTGTGTCAGGATCGTAGCAAATGGAAATCCGTAGTCTCTGCCTACCCCTCTAAGAAACAGGCGTTAATCTATGTATGTATGTATTTAAGTTCAGGTTTAGAACATTGCTCAAATCGCAAGATTTGAAACCTCAAAAGTTATCACACAGATTCTATGACTATAAGAGATTCATCTTCTAAGGGGCTATATTTCGAGGTTATTGCATACAATAACTATAAGCAAAATACGAAATGGTTCCATAAAATATTTTTTTGTATAAGTACTGTAACGGTAATATTATAGCGTTTTGTATGTTCTTTACAAACTTTCACATTTATAATATTAATAAGAGTAGTTTAGAGCAGCGATAGCTCAGTGGGGAGACCAATAGACTGCAATGCAGAGAGTCTCGGGTTCGAACCCACGTCGCGAACCTCTGACTTTGGGAAGTTATATGACTTTTCGAAATTATGTGCGTATTGATTGACAATTATCGCCTGCTCCGTGCCTCGGAGAGCACGTTAAGCCGTCGGTCCCGGCTGCCATGAACATCTATGTAATAGCAGTTGTTATTGGGAGAGTGTTGACACAAAAGATCCCACTGGGTCGAAGTGTCGCCGGTCTGCACTGACTGGCCCCCACATAAGATAAGATACGAGTAGTTCCTGTCAGAAAATTCCCAGTAGTACGGAGTCTAAAACTGTACCTGAGAGACAGCTATTATATAGACCCAATGCCTATTATGTGGTAGCTAAAACTATAGTAATACACCTCTGAGCCTTCCTATCCCATCGGACATAAGGGTGGTATTCGATTCTGGTTATTTATAAAATTATTAACGCTGGTGGAGCGAAATAATGCATAGCTGTAAAAATAACATTGTGGTATATCTCTGCCTAGCCCTTTACACAAACGTAGAGTCTTATAATTCTATTATAAAACCACAAACTTTAATAAAATCACTCATAATGATCTTCATACGTTATCTCGTGCCAACAATGCGCTTCACATCATTGAGCATTCATTTAACATAACACATGTCGTCAAATACGTCATCAATCTCGCCTTATGACGATATAACGTTGTATGCCCCATTTCATTTCTGTTTTTACATTTTATTAAAACAGCAATGACGTCATAATTTATTTGTGTAATTTTTATGGCTACCGTGTTTGGGACATTGAGTTAATATGTGGAAACATAACAAACCAATGAGTTAATATGAATTACGTACTAGAGGAGATAACTTAAGCAGATATATTTTAATCTATATATTAATACGTGAAGCAAAAATTTAATACTCCTTTTTACGAAAACTTCGTATGAACTGAGTATGAAATTTGGCACAGTTAAAGTTTATATGGAGAAGGAGGGGCGAATCCTAATATTAATATAAAATATGCATTAGAAATACATTAAATTAATGAAAAAGAACTACACGCACACAACTATGCATTTGACACACGCAGTCGAAGCGCGTAACTATGGTTACATATATCAATATAATATAATATCAGCAAAATCTTACAGGAAAACTTTGGTCGAATTTCGAGCACTAAGCGACCGCTAATCTATATATTAATACGTGAAGAAAAAACTTTGTACCCCTTTTTACGACGGACGGAGGAGTATGAAATTTGGCACAGTTAAAGTTTATTTGAAGAAGAAGTGGCGAATCCTAATATTTTTATAAAATATACATCAGAAATACACTAAATTAATGAAAAAACACTGCACGCACACAACCATGCATGTGACACACGCAGTCGAATCGCGGTCGTAGTATTTCGACATTGTTCGTCTGACGTCGTACAATTCTTTGTAACTATGGTTACCTATACCTTATTAATATGTAAAAAAGAAAACAAAGTAGCAAGCTTACAAATTTTAGTCGAATTGTTACCACTAGGCGACTGCTAGTATGTGTTACTCTGTCTTACTGTGCATGTCTCAGACTTAATAGATAAGCGAGCAAAGAGAACGCGTTTAACAAAAGATATAGTTGAGTTATCTTCTCTACTATACATTACTCAATGGTTTGGGAATCTTTTAATACAACCAACGAAGTAAAAGTACAACGCGCCTGATAGTAAGCGGTTATCAAAGCTAGAGGTGTTTCTAATATTAAGGATATCGCGCATTGCTAAATTTACAAATAATAATAATAATAATAATATTATTATTATTCCACCACATACACACAACACCATCTAGCCCAAACTAAGCAGAGCTTGTACTATGGGTACTAGACAATGGATAAACATACATATATATATTTTTTTTAATACATACATGTTACACATACAAACACCCAGACCAAGACAAACATCCATGTTCATGCACACAAATGTTTGACTTGTGCGGGAATCGAACCCGCGACCTCAGGCGTGGCAGTCGGTTACACTAACCACTACGCCATCGAGGCCGACTGGAAAAGAGCGGGTATTAGAATTTGCGGTCCCTACTGACAGACCAGCGCCACCTAAATAATATGGAATGCGACCAACCTTTCGTCCACAAAAACGTACACCTATATTTTCTTACTTAATAGTGACAACATTATTAAAATACGACTGCTTTTAAAAATAAATAAATACTATACAGACATAACACAATTTGATGGATTTGACAAGATACATTGATTTGATTTGACGAGGCGCTCATAGCCAGTTGCAATCACTAACCGGTAAACGATTAGCGAGGCTAAGCAATGTTGGGTGCGGTCAGTCTGTAGATGGTTTACCGCTTAGTGGTATTTCATCTGAGCGTCTCCGTGCTTCGGAGGGCACGTAAAAGTTGATCCCGGTTGTTGTCAAATTGACAGCAGTCGTTAAGCCATGTCAGAGGCCTACGGCTGCTTGAACAACTCTTGACAACAGGTTGGCCACTAACCACACGAAAGAAAAGAAGAAGATTGATTTGATGGGGTTTTATTTTTATTTATTACACCGCTTTTGTCTTTTACCAACGTATTTTATTGTCTACTTATTAGTAGACAATAAAAAACGTAAGAAAACAATCCAGTCGATTACTTATCCGCATTTTAATATATCCTATTCTCTCAATTCGATGATACGAATTTTAATCGGTAGCTGTATATCACTAAATCTAATCGATCATAATTTAACGCGGGAATCCACGTTCTTGATCATCACTGTTTGAAACGCTTGCCTTTCAACGAATTCTCATATGATGTAAGCAACCAGAACCTATATAAATAGGAATACGATACACACATTTACTTATTTGCTATATGTAAACAGAATGCTTAATATCATGTAAATATACTTTACTTAATTGTATAATTATTTATACAAATAGTAAGCAATATGTGTACAGTCATAATATATCTGGACCCTACAGATTTCTATCTCATAGTGATTTAGGCTCGTAGCGTCTAAGGGATTTAGCCAAAATCTAGAACAGCTTGCCACAACTTTACAGTAGCAGTATACGTAATTGACTTAATAAGATAATATAATGTAATATTCAATCACATACCTACACACAACACCATCTAGCCCAAACTAAGCAGAGCTTGTACTATGGGTACTAGACAATGGATAAACATACATATATACTTTTTTTGTAAATACATACATATTATACATAGAAACACCCAGACCAAGACAAACATCCATGTTCATGCACATAAATGTTTGATATATATATATATAATATGTAACGGGTATTAACGCGATCGTGCATAATGTTTACCTTTTTTATGCTTGACGTTTCGACCAACGCGAAAGTTGCAAAGTTATTATTACAAATGTTTGACTTGTGCGGGAATCGAACCCGCGAACTCAGGCGTGACAGTCGGTTACACTAACCACTACGCCATCGAGCCCTAATATTAGAATTTCTCGATCGTTTCAGTGATTCGAATGCATTCAAAATATTTATCGTTATTCAAATAAAATAACAGTTCATACGAATTAATTTTAAATTAAAAAGTGAAGCATATTAATAAAATACAAATTTAACTTTTTGATGAAAGCCAACCCAAAATGTTTAAGGTTCAACATTGGCCACAACTAACTGAAAACATTTTCAATATGGATGTCGTAAAGTTATCTATTATTTTGGAAAATAGCGTACATGAAGAGAACTCTTTGCATCCTATTATTGTGCGCACGGGGGTGTGTGAGATTTGGCATAATAAAAGTTTTATATGGAGAAAAAGGAAACACCCAATTACCGAATTACTATCAAATTTCAACCACTCCTTGACCCCCAGCAACGCCTTTTTTTTTTTTTATCGTGGGGAAATGCTCCTTATGCATACCTTCTCGCCACAAGGGGAAGCGAGAGGGTTATGTCGGGCTCTCTCGAAACTTCGGGCCTACCGACTAGAACTCCACGGTCTGCCAACGTGCTACTTTGTATGATGGGTGGGTAGGTGGAACTTAAACTGCATCAGCTACTCACCCAGCAGTGCCCAATACAGACAGAAGGTCTGCGGGTGACGACTCCTGGGCGACGCCCCGACACGACTAAGGGCGTCGCTCCAACTCAATGCCTGACGGGCGGGAGATCCTCGTTCGCCCACCCACGGTCTTCGCTACGGCGGCATAAGGCGAGCATAAGCGCGCCTGCGCCGCCCGGTTCGCCGGCGGCGGCACGGATCCACCAGGATACTTTCCTCACGGATCCGCTCCGCCGCCTCCTTCTGCGAGATGACGTCCTCGCAGAAGGAGGCGCTACCCACTTCCTCTCGCTGTCGACCATGGCTTTGATCACGGCCGGCAGCGAGAGGTCTTCACCCACAACGTTCTAGAGTTCACGGCGCTGTACCGCCCAAGCACGACACCCCCAGCAATGCCTAAATTAACATTTAAAGTTGTAGTTTACAACTTTCAAATCATTCGATAATTTTACAATAATATAATCGTCACAAAATAGCTATCAAATCATTTAATAATTTTTCAGAGACAATGGACACTATCCTATAATACATAGCAGTAAGCTTGTGTGTTCCTGAGAATAGCTTTTTATACTGGCGCTGAGTTGCTGTCAGCAGCACCGTCATGTGCTGAAGGCGTCAAGGACAGAGCCAACCATGGAAAGTGGCATTTCAAGCTAGGTTACAATAACGGATCATTATCTAACAGTGAGTATGCTTTGAAATTAAACAACTATATACGGATTTTATCGCGTTGTTTATTTGACACTTTATTACATAATTTTGAAAATTTGTTACAGTACTACTACTATTAAACTTTACTAATTTTTAAGCCAATTATATTATTATTAAAACCATTTAGATTTAACTGAAATAGAAACACCAATGATTAAATTATGTTCGGGTACTTTGAAATAACTACACTGGAACATTGAGACAACTACCATCTTAGTCTCCCCGTGATCATGGCTGCTGAAAAGCAACCGAAACGTCGGGGAAAGTGTAAAATTAAATTAAATCTAAATAGTTTTAATAATAATATAATTACCTTAAAAATTAGTAAAGTTTCATAGTAGTAGTAGTGTAACAAATTTTCAAAATTATGTAATAAAGTGTCAAATAAACAACGCGATAAAATCCGTATATAGTAGTTTAATTTCAATGAATAATATTCGCGTAAACAGAAGACAATATTATAGTGAGTATGCTCTTAATTCACATCAGCTATATAAAAAGGTTCAGAATTCTGTCACTAGAGGCGCTAGTTGTCTTACTAATCGCTCTATCGACTTAATTACTAACTAAATCACGATTATCTCAGCTCAATCTCCATTGTCAGCTTTGAGTCGCACAATCAAACTAAATTGCTATTGGCAAACGCGCTCGAGCGCGACTATTGAACATTGGGACCGTAGAATTAACTTGAATTATTGCTACACCTTATATAGTGTTGCCATATCGTATTGTCCTTCTATCGTCGTACACTGCCATTGTCCTAACTCTCCTACTGTTCTTTTGCTGCTAATTTTGCAGCAAAGGAAGTCCTCACCAAGTTAACTCTTAAATTAGTTTGAGGAATTATTCCTGTCACGTTTTGGTCTTTACAAATATTTAAACAAGGCATGCAAAAATACCCAGAACAACTATTTGTGGACCACACCCAGTTTTGTCCTCCGTGGGGATAGAATCGACAACACTCGGCGCAGTGGCAGCAGCCAGGCGACCACTTAAACGGACACGCCAACCGGGTAGCCAAAAATTAAAGATTTTATACTCGGTTTTCTTCTTCTCTCTTAGCCTTTATTATTCCCAAGTCACTTGGGGTCGGCTTTTCTGGTCTAACCGGATTTGACTGGATATCAGTTTTTACACGGAGCGGCTGCTACCGGACCTCCACAACCCGAAGGCTAACGATACCCTAAGGCTAGACCAGTGTCAGGATATTAGAGGGTACTGACTTTTCCAATAACGACTGCCATAGATGTTCATGGCAGCCGGGACCGACGACTTAACGTGCTCTCCGAGGCACGGAGCAGGCGATAATTGTCAATCAATACGCACATAATTCCGAAAGTCAGAGGTGCGCAACGTGGATTCGAACCCGAGACACTCTGCATTGCAGTCTGTTGGTCTCCCCACTGAGCTATCGCTGCTTTTATACTCGGTTGTCAATACCATTTATTTCCCAAATTTCGCCATTTTAAGTGCATAGTTCGATGAATCTGAATAAGGTTACATCAATAACAACTCGATGGCGTAGTGGTTAGTGTAACCGACTGCCACGCCTGAGGTCAAGGGTTCGATTCCCGCACAAGTCAGACATTTGTGTGCATGAACATGGATGTTTGTCTTGATCTGGGTGTTTCTATGTATAATATGTACATATTTACAAAAAAAAGTATATATCTATGTTTATCCATTGTCTAGTACCCTAGTACAAGCTCTGCTTAGTTTGGGCTAGATGGTGTTGTGTGTATGTGGTGGAATATTATATTATACATAGAATCACCAAGTCAAACATCCATGTCCATTTACACGCAATTTCAAAGTACCCAGTGTATATGGCCAGGCGAATCTGAAGCGGGATTGGTGTCATGAGTAGATGGATAGTGAAGTAGGGCAAGGCAATATTTATGTATTTACAAAAAAAAAAGTATATATGTATGTTTATCCAATGTCTAGTACCCATAGTACAAGCTCTGCTTAGTTTGGGCACAGTACATACATATACAGTATTGTAACTCGGCTCTGTCCTTGAAATAATTACCTACATTAGCGCGGTTCGTAGACACGTTAGGGCTGCCCGCCTACAGTATTTTAATTTTATCTACCTACTTGAATTTCTTTCTAGCTTAGTGATTGTAAATATTATATGTATATTATATTATAAAAAATTGAAATACATAATGAATGAAATAGAAAGTGTTCAATAAAATTAAATCATCACAAATCGTACGCTTACTGCTTACAAAACAATCACACCGTCCGTTCGTCACTGCGGCGCATTCGCGACTGATTGCATGCCGAGCGCATGCCGACGCCGAGGCGCGTAGGTATGACTCGAGTTCCGACCGTTTGTATGAAGATAGGTTACTGTACATTTATGTACTGTGGTTTGGGCTAGATGGTGTTGTGTGTATGTGATAGAATATTATTATTATTATCAATAACAAATTTTCGCTAGAATGGCGTTTACAACATTTAGTTTTCATACTCGAAGAATCGATATGTACGTAACAGCCCTAACATACTAAACTATCAACGTCTCATGTCATATCGTTTGCTCTCCGTCTACTTGTGTGCACATCACTCAACTTTGAGTGACGTATAGACAACCGCCGCCTAATAGTTGTACTGACATTACAAACGAAGAGGCAGATTACATAGATATCTATATTCACAGCGCACATAGGAGAAGATGAGGTACTCTATGTAAATAAACGTCTATTAGACATTCCACCAGTTAGGTATTATTGCAGTCTATTTCATCCACAAATAGGGTAGTTGCTTATGTTGTATCGGACATCCTTTTCTGCCATTTGATAATCACCCTAACAGATTTGAAATGCTTGTATGTTATTTATATGTATGTATCTTATGTGGGGGCCAGTCAGCGCAGACCGGCGACACTTCGATCCAGTGGGATCTTTTGTGTCGACACTCTTCCAATAACGACTGCCATAGATGTTCATGGCAGCCGGGACCGACGGCTTAACGTGCTCTCCGAGGCACGGAGCAGGCGATAATTGTCAATCAATACGCACATAATTTAGAAAAGTCTTGTAACTTCTGAAAGTCAGAGGTGCGCGACGTGGGTTCGAACCAGAGACCCTCTGCATTGCAGTCTATTGGTCTCCCCACTGAGCTATCGCTGCTTTTTATTTTTTTATTTATTTATATGTATGTATGTATGTATCTTATGTGGGGGCCAGTCAGTGCAGACCGGCGACACTTCGACCCAGTGGGATCTTTTGTGTCGACACTCTCCCAATAACGACTGCCACAGATGTTCATGGCAGCCGGGACCGACGGCTTAACGTGCTCTCCGAGGCACGGAGCAGGCGATAATTGTCAATCAATACGCACATAATTTCAAAAAGTCATATAACTTCCGAAAGTCAGAGGTGCGCGACGTGGGTTCGAACCCGAGACCCTCTGCATTGCAGTCTGTTGGTCTCCCCACTGAGCTATCGCTGCTTTTTATTTTTTTATTTATTTATATGTATGTATGTATCTTTTGTGGGGGCCAGTCAGCGCAGACCGGCGACACTTCGACCCAGTGGGATCTTTTGTGTCGACACTCTTCCAATAACGACTGCCATAGATGTTCATGGCAGCCGGGAACGATGGGTTAACGTGCTCTCCGAGGCACAGAGCAGGCGATAATTGTCAATCAATACGCACATAATTTAGAAAAGTCTTGTAACTTCTGAAAGTCAGAGGTGCGCGACATGGGTTCGAACCAGAGACCCTCTGCATTGCAGTCTGTTGGTCTCCCCACTGAGCTATCGCTGCTTTTTATTTTTTTTATTTATTTATATGTATGTATGTATGTATCTATCTTATGTGGGGGCCAGTCAGTGCAGACCGGCGACACTTCGATCCAGTGGGACCTTTTGTGTCGACACTCTTCCAATAACGACTGCCATAGATGTTCATGGCAGCCGGGACCGACGGCTTAACGTGCTCTCCGAGGCACAGAGCAGGCGATAATTGTTAATCAATACGCACATAATTTCGAAAAGTCATGTAACTTCCGAAAGTCAGTGGTACGCGACGTGGGTTCGAACCCGAGACCCTCTGCATTGCAGTCTGTTGGTCTCCCCACTGAGCTATCGCTGCTCTTTATTTTTTGATTTATTTATATGTGTGTATGTATCTTATGTGAGGGGGCCAGTCAGTGCAGACCGGCGACACTTCGACCCAGTGGGATCTTTTGTGTCGACACTCTCCCAATAACGACTGCCACAGATGTTCATGGCAGCCGGGATCGACGGCTTAACGTGCTCTCCGAGGCACGGAGCAGGCGATAATTGTCAATCAATACGCACATAATTTCGAAAAGTCATATAACTTCCGAAAGTCAGAGGTGCGCGACGTGGGTTCGAACCCGAGAACCTCTGCATTGCAGTCTGTTGGTCTCACCACTGAGCTATCGCTGCTTTTTATTTTTTTATTTATTTATATGTAAGTAGATTTCGAAATCTCTTTTTATTTTACAGTTTGTGTAATGTAACCATTTGACTTAAATAATACAAAATATGAGTCAACTACTATATGCATCCGTCATGCGTTAGACTTAGCTTTTTCTTATTTATTTATTTATACGCTGACCCACTGCAGGATGGCAGGAGTCACATATCTTCGGAAACATTATGGAGAACTCTCAGACATGCAGGTTTCCTCGCGGTGTTAATATACCATATTTACTTTCATTATTGTGTTATGAGGTAAATATATATAATTTGTGTACATGTTTATTTTTCCATTCAATGTATTTAACCACAGTGCTTTTCCCTTGTTTTTGCATATATAGGTTTAATTGAAAAATATCGATAACGTTTTAACCGTGTATTTTTACATCTTGCTTAAAAACGTTTGTTCTGTTATTTTTTATAATTCATTCTCTTTTTTATACAAAAATACAAACATTATAATTGGTCTAATTGCATGACAAAGACTATCTTTACATATTTTTATTTGACCCCTTATTGTACGACGGCTACGCGACTACGCTATTGACGCGGCAGATTTCGTACGGCAATATTCAGACAAGCCTAATAACTCTTCAGTCATGACGTCTCGGCTACTGGAACCAACACCACAGCCTCATTAGCTTGTTATCATGTAACATGTATTAGTATGTTACTAATAAGAATGTTAGCGTAGGCACCAACTACATCGGCGGAGTCACGATTACATGTAAAAGCGATTCGCGCGGCCACGCCGTCTATGGTTATGTCGAGGAACACCGTGGTAGGTTTAGTCAAAAGGTACCCAGACTTTCTTCTCATAGACCACTTTCAAAATTTTACAGGTTCCGGTGGACCCCCAGCTGTTCCTTGGCATTCGTATTTATATTTGATCAAATCTCTACGGGACGACCTTCTTTTTTTGCAAGTTTTAACAAGTAACAGTCGCTGAGATTCTTAAAATATTATCTGCCTACATTGATAGGTGAAGACAAGCCAACAGTTTAGTTATTTACTATCGAAAGCAAATAAATTTTCATGGACCCCCGCTTACGAATTCTGTTTTTACATTTTTTTGTCACGTATCGTAGACCCCCGTTGAGTCTCCTGTGCACACCTGGGGGTCCACCTGGACCACTTTGGGAACTAATTGTTTAGTCAATATTACCGGGAAATCTTTTCCCCGGTGAGCCCGACATAACCTCTCCGTCGCCACGCCCGCGGAGAGGTATGCGTCAAAGCATTCCCCCACGTAAAAACTACATACGAACAAAAGACATAAGTTCAACCAGGCATTTAGAATTAGTGACACAAAAAGAAAAGAAATCTTCTAATCGTACAAAATCACTCCAATCCTTTCACCCCGAACAATTTCCATGTGATAAATATTCCTCTCACCACGTGTCAGCGTCGCGTCAGCATAATTAAGCGGCCATGACAGAAGCGACGTCAGCTACAATTTCCTCCCGATCATTTGTTATTTGTCTCTTGCTGTATTGAAAATGCTGGCCGAATACGTGGATCGAATTAAGTTAGTAGTTCTTGTTAGCGATGTGGGATTTCAAATTAAAATTTGAATATACACACTCCGTGCGTGCAATATGCCTAAAATGGGGTATACAGTTATCTCTTCACGTATTATTAAAATTAGGAATTATTCGAATGCCTTCGCCGTTGATATTTACAGAAAATGTTCATCATGTCTCCAAGTAAAAGAAGGCTTTTACGTGAGTCCTAAAACTATACCGTATACGTCAAAAAGTAGGTGAAATATATGTATAAGTAACTTTTCGGCGATATAGGCGGGAGGCTATGTATGTATGTATATTCTAGCATAAGGGCACTCAATCTAAGCTTAGAATATCGTTTATTCTAGAAGCATATGTTGGTTAGATTAAAAGACAGTTGGTTCGGCGAAATAAGACGCAAAACTTGATTAGATCCGATTGTCAATCTAACACGCTTCTGCATACTTGTGCTTATTTGACATTTACTAATATACATTTAAACAAGGAAGATGTTATCTTGTCGCGTTTGATACTGTGACAGACGTGAGAGTGCCACCCTGGTCCACATGAATTATTTTATATCCTGATTGTAAAAGATCTGCCTCGGCGGTGCTGCAGTGGTGAATTCCACATACTGTGCATAAAGTCTTGGGCTCGATTTTCGTGTCACGCAAAGAGTAATTGCGTTTTCCTACTAAGAAATGCTCAGGCTGAAAATGTGCGCCATGGACGGTAATAAAATAATTCAATAACATTTGACCTGACCGAGGAATCTAATCCAGGTTCGATCATGCACATATGGGGCAATCAACTTGATTTTTCTTGTCGGGATACTGAATACCATTTCATTAGTTCAACCGAGGATTTGAACCCGAGACTTCATGACCTGCAGCTGTATTGTTAAGGCACTAGCCCAACAATGCTATCCGAACTAACATGAACACAAAAGACAGTTTAATGGAAATATGGTATTTTCAATACATTCTGACAACAGGATATTATAATAAGCATTAAGGTCAGTCAGTTAAGTCTTCTGACTCTATCAGGCCTCTAAACAAATCTACGAAATGGTAAACAAACGAAAAATGAAAAAATAGGCTTCAATAAATATGGAAAGACGGTATCATTAATACATCCTGACAATAGTGGAAAATAACCATCATACTAAGAAGTCTTCTGACAATATCAGACCTCTAAACAAAGCTTTGAAATGGTATACAAACGAAAATTAAAGAAGAAGCGTCAATCTTCAATACATCCAGACAATCGGTCACAATAACCAAACTAAGAAGTCTTCTGACAGTATCAGACCAGACCAAGCTTCGAAACAGTAAACAAATAAAAAATAAAGAAGAACCCTCAATAAAAATAGAAAGACGGTATCTTCAACACATCCAGATAATCGTTCAGAATAATTATCATACTAAGAAGTCTTCTGACAATATCAGATCTCTAAACAAAGCTACGAAACGGTAAACAAACGAAAAATAAAGAAGAAGCGTTAATAAATATGAAAAGACGGCATCTTAAATACATCCAGACAATCGGTCACAATAACCAAACTGAGAAGTCTGCTGCTGTCAGCAGTATCAGACCTCTCAACCAAGCTTTGAAACAGTAAACAAACGAAAAAAAACAAGAGCTTTAATAAAACAAGAATCTTAACTCGTAAGTATGTCATTATTATAAAAACTCTTCCTCACCTATAAAACATAAAAAATGCATTTGAATTTCCAGGCAAACCCTTTCATTGCTTTCTCGAGCTGTGGGCGTAACGAAAAATCCTCTCTATTTATCAGTAAGTCGGGTATAAACAAAATATCGCCGCCCGCAAGCCACAATTCACTCAAATAATTCATGAATTGAAAACCATACATTATGGAGATATAGCACGGGTGATGATAACATCTGTAAAATTGTAAAGTATGGATTTATTCTGTGTTAAATTCGTTACCGTTTTTAAATACGAGCTATAAAAATTATATTGATAGGATAGTACAATGCCTAAAAATATAAAATATCATAGCATATAATATGTGGACTATATTTTAAGCTAGCAGGGACTACGTTTTTCTTATTTGCCAAGACAAAGGTGATATCTTTTCTTTTTTTATATTATTGTATTGTCATCGGTCTTCGATAGGTGTGCAAAGTTTCAAATCAATCCGTCGGTTTGAAAGAGGTGAAAATCACGTTCAAAGATTCCGTTACAACACATTTTTGTCCCGTGTGGGATTCGAATCTACAACACACGGCGCAGAGGCAGCAGCGAGGCGACCACTTAAACCACACCCTTGCAGTCAGTGGTTTAATCATTTATCAGTCTATGCTAAAATGACATAGATCCTGGATTTTGTAGTATTATGATAACGGCTGCAAGCATGTGTTTCATATGACAAAATACTTCCTGGTATTGAAACAAGTTTCGTGCAATTTAACAACGTGTTACTCCAAAAACATGTAAAGCCTTGTTTAGTTTATTTACAGATGAAAATTAATCACCTAGTCTTATTAGACCCAAGAGTGTTGAGGACAGCTTCCAGTCTAGACTTGTCATCTAAAGTCTTAGAGTTCAAATATAAAATTCCTCATTAAGATAAGGTTTGCATAAAAGAAGTACTCTATATGTTTTGAAAATCGTTAATAATTTAAATTATTTAGGTAGCTTTAAAAATTTTAATATTTTTTGAAATATATAATTTATTTATAATAATTTATATTCACTCCTTAACAACAATATCTACCTTCTACTATCCTTAATAAAACAATGGTATCGCAATCTGACTAAATTGTAAACATCATACATACATAAATATAATATGATAATATATTTTATATTATATGTAAAATATAATATTAAAAAACCAAACAAGTTTTTCAATTTTATATTAACTTATGCGTTCATGCTAACCCCAAGTAGCGCTACGAATTCCATTATCGCTACGAAGTACGTAGGCACGCTACGAGCCACGTTCGTAGCGTTCAGTCGCGTTATTGAAATGCGATGCGCAGCACTGACGCCGTAATGAGATCATCTGCACGCTTAAACTATTGTTCTCTTTTACTTTTGGCGGGTGTTAGAGGGATAGGAAAGAATTATAGCATTTTTTATTGCGACTAGTTTAAGCTTGGTTTTTTTTTTTGTAAGACATCTTTTATTACGGTGCTTCTGAAATGGAATAATTCTTTCATACGTTCTCTATTGCTCTTGAGTCTTGGAAAGATAAAATGTATGGTTGAATTCTTTTCTATATTTTTTTAAATTAGCCGCTTTATGTACGTAAATTTAGTATAATAATATTATGTAAACTTACATAGACTTGTACATAATATTAGTTACTTTTAAAAACCTGCTTACAGAAAATAAGCTTTTATTAATTACGTTTTTTTAAAGTTAATTTGATACCTAATATTTATTCTTTGAATTTGCACAGGAAATGTTTTTGGATCAAGTCACTCGAATATAGGGATATAATGAAATTTATAATCATAATATAGCTATGAGGGAGTACGTTTGAGTTGGCATTATGTACAAATGTGTTTTATATCAATAGGTTATCTAATATAACAATACAATCCAAGCTATAAAAAAAAACGTCTTTCATACAAAATTTGCCCAGTTCCGACTTTCAGAACCACACAGGCTTCACGGCATTTTAATGTTATTGGCTGCCACCTGTACAATAGTATAAATAAAAGTTGTAACATCTATCCATTCATTCGATCCCAATGTAAGAAAGAAGTTGCAAAATGGCTCATGACCAAAACTTATGCTCAAACTGAGATCACGCTAAAATTAAATACATTTCTAAAATTATCGTTACTCTAATTGGACCCACACACACAAACATACACACACACCGACACACACCCACACACATACCCACATACACACACACACCCACACAAACATACACACACATACACACGCACACCTTGCGTACTTGCACATATTTTTATACCTGCTTACAAGAACACTCATATATTTTGTAACTATTAACTAAATGTAATATTGCGGGAGACCTGGTACCCAAAACATAAGTTAAATCTTACATTGGGTACCTGAGTTCAACAAATTCTGTATAACTTATCTCATGATATATTATGTACTGTGTTCATGCTAATTGTAACTTTTTTGAAATAAATTATTTATTATTATTATTATTATTATTATAACCAAATATAGCCTTATGCCTCCCCGAAGAAGTAAAAAGCATATAGGCACCAAGTCAATTGTGAAAAATAAAATACATGTATAGACAACGAATCCCAGAAACAGAATTCATGCGACCTCATACGCAATACACGCATTGAATTTTACACCTTAGAATCAGATATTTATTCACAGAATGCCATGTGAATATCAAAGGAAATGTTTGACGTTTGGATCACCAATCACTCACAGAATACAACAGAAATTGGAGCCTTTATAATAATAATAAAGAGCCTTTATAAAAATAAGCCCTTTCAATATCATTGCTTCTGTTATTGCGTTCATTGTACTGTCCCAGCGTCATAGCAAATCACTGCGAAGCGAAGCAAGGTGCAACTGGTGGCAAATCACTTTCTAGTGAACCCAGCGGTTTAATTTCTCTTGTGTAGTAACAGTTTGAACTACGAACAGATCGGATTGTATCTGAATAGTGCATTAAAACATGTCTATAGTTTGTGTTCTATTACTAGATACTTAGCTATGTAGCCTTCGAAAGGTAGAAAAAGGTCAAATGCATCCACATTTTGCCTTCCTCGTAGATACGAGTTGTCTTTTAATAAGAAATAGCAATGTTAGGTATCTGTATCTGAATAGATCGATATAATTCCAGGAACAAGTGTGCTATATTGTGGCGGTAATTCTTTGTTTTCTATTGAGGTTCCTGCTTTTATGATTCTGAGGGTAAATTTTGAGTTACGCGTCTAACCAAGTGTGATTTTCTGGCCAAAAAATATATATGTCGTTAGATTTCAGAATTAGTAACCGTTAGTTGTTTTATAAAGCAGCTTCGTTACGTAGGACAGCTGAATAATGTATAGCTGGATTGCCAATGCACTACGTTTAACAAAACTACTACCCAAGTCGAGACTTAATACAAAATAGATTATATATCTTTAGTCATAATTAGGAATTCGTGTAGTGCGACCATGATAAAATAAAATCAGTAAATAATTGCTGTTACAAATAAATATGTTGAATTATATAATTACGTTTTCACTTGAGTTAGGGTCACTTGTCGGCCTCTATGGCGTATATGTATGTTTATCTATTATCTAGTACCCATAGTACAAGCTCTGCTTAGTTTGGGCTAGATGGTGTTGTGTGTATGTGATAGAATATTATATTATACTTACACTCTCATTACTCATTTTAAAAGTAATATCTTCTATTTGACGATGGCGATGGCGATAAATGCAAGACGCTTATGCAATTTTACTTGTTAAAGTTTAGTAATTATAAAAAGCAGCTAAACGTCTTTCAGCTGTTTTACATAACTAACGGCACTGTTTTATAAAATATCTTGTGGTTTATATATAACATATATTGCGCGTACCGTGGACAGCAAGATGCACCAATAAGTCCATTTTTGACCAACTGAAGATAAAAACCAGGCTCTCCACAATATGCTACCAACGAGTCCTGGATTACTTTGGCCATGTCGCCCAAAGGCAACCAGATAGCCATGACAAACTGGTTGTAGTAAGAAAATTCGACGGTAAAAGACCACGTGGGCGATCACCTACCCGCTGGTCTGATCAGATCAAGACAATAACGGGAATTACAGTTGCCATTGCCCTTAGAAAAGCCGAAGATCGGGTGGTGTGGAAACAGCTGGTCTACGACCCCGTGAAGGCACTTCAGGACGGACAGGACCTTCAGTAATGAAGAAAACGACGAAGACGATAACATATTTAATTACACAATCCATCTTTGAACATACGAAAAAATAGGTAGGGCTATATCACTGCCATTGTTAAGTTTACACTGAAATAGGAAAATAAATAATATAATATTAATAATAATCTTTTCTTCTCTCTTAGCCTTTATTATTCCCAAGTCACTTGGGCTCGGCTTTTCTATTCTAACCGGATTTGACTGGATATCAGTTTTTTTTACACGGAGCGGCTGCCACCTGACCTCCGCAACCCGAAGGTTAACGATACCCTAAGGCTAGACCAGTGTCAGGATATTAGAGGGTACTGACTTTCCCAATAACGACTGCCATTGATGTTCATGGCAGCCGGGACCGACGGCTTAACGTGCTCTCCGAGACACGGAGCAGGCGATAATTGTCAATCAATACGCACATAATTTCGAAAAGTCATATAACTTCCGAAAGTCAGAGGTGCGCGACGTGGGTTTTGAACCCGAGACCGTCTGCATTGCAGTCTGTTGGTCTCCCCACTGAGCTATCGCTGCTTTTATAATTAAATTTTTTAATAGTTTTAAATAAAAATTAATAATAATAATAATATATCGTTTATATCTCTATAAAATAAAAATTCTATTCTCTATAAAAATATTCCTAGGCAGGAAAAGAAATAATATATTTCTCCTAGTGCATCAGTCTTAATAATAAATGTACACCTTCGAAATGCATAGTGCCACTGTAAAATTTGTATTCCTAGGAATCAGGGACATCGTGGTTAATAATTCAGGGTTAAAGCATAATTAAGTAGCCTGTCAAAGTATATAAAACAAAACGTTAGTTTTGAACTTAGTTGAACCTAACAATGAAATAATAAAGGGGTACACAGCACTTTGGAAACCCTCCAGCAATGTTCAGCTCTTGTGAAAGAATGAAACTTTCTAATGGAGTGTGTCTAACTTTCTGATGTGTGGTGTGGTGTTAGTGAGAGCGGAGAGGAGCTAAGCGTGAGATCGACTGTGAAACTATTTGGTATAATGGTACTATTTGGTATGGTTTGCTCAATGGTGAATGATTATCGTTACATATCGATCGCTACCGATACCAGATATCTTACTCAAGCTTTGTGAAAGGAATAGAATATCAAAAAATTCTGTTGATATAGTTATTCTACATAAGCAGCTACGCTCAAAATTGATTCTTTTTCCTTCATTTCAAGTAAACATTTTTTTGTTTTGGAATGTACCACCAGCTTGGGATCCAGTAATAAAAATAGTCAAACCCAAGAAGAAGCAAACCACAGCTAGACTTCATGATACTTTGAGCTCATTCTGCGTAAATAGAAACACCAATGATTAAATTATGTTCGGGTACTTTGAAATAACTACACTGGAACATTGAGACAACTACCATCTTAGTCTCCCCGTGACCATGGCTGCTGAAAAGCAACCGAAACGTCGGGGAAAGTGTAAAAATAAATTAAATCTAAATAGTTTAATAATAATTTAATTAGCTTAAAATTAGTAAAGTTTAATAGTAGAAGTAGTGTAACAATTTTCAAAATTTTGTAATAAAGTGTCAAATAAACAACGCGATAAAATCCGTATATAGCAGTTTAATTTCAAAAATTTTTTTTTGCAATTTTCTTTTTCACTTATTATAAGTCATGTATCACGGTAGACTTTACAAACAATTGACACAAAGAACACTCGGACTCGGAACAACTATTTAAGGATCACACAAATTTGTCCCGTGTGGAATTCGAACCCACAACAGTCGGCACAGCTGTATCTTTCCTTGCAGCACTGTGTTTGGTGACGATACGAATTAACCAGCTCACTCTTAAGAGTACCTCTTACACGACACCGACGTAAAAGTAGCAATAAAAGATAAGATGAAAAAAAATGGCAAACAAATTTGAAATTGAAGTATGTGAGAAACAGCAAATGCGTTTTATCCATATGTAAAATTTGCAGTAAAATTTGTGGTAAGCCTTTGAACTGATTTGTATAAAACTTGACAACCAGATGGACCACAGATTAAAACATAGAATACTTAGTATGCATTAAAGAGCAGCGATAGCTCAGTGGGGAGACAGAGAATAGACTGCAATGCAGAAGGTCTCGGGTTCGAACCCACTTCGTGCAACTCTGACTTTTGGAAGTTATATGACTTTTCGAAATTATGTGCGTATTGATTGACAATTATCGCCTGCTCGTGCTTTAGAGAGCACGTTAAGCTGTCGGTCCCGGCTGCCATGAACATCTATGGCAGTCGTTATTGGGAGAGTGTCGACACAAAAGATCCCACTGGGTCGAAGTGTCGCCGGTCTGCACTGACTGGCCTCCACATAAGATACATAGTATGCGTTATCGTACGATTGGGGCGTAGAGTGATCTCCGGATAAAAGCTAGCTATCCTAACTCATATAATAAATGCGAATGTGAGTTTGTTTATAACGCTATACTGCCTCAAGTACTCGGCCAAAGATCATAAAATTTCGCATACATGTTGTCAGCGGTACAGAAAAGTATATAGTGTACCTTTCATCCAGAAAAAGCACTGTTCCCGGGGAATAAAAATGAACATGACCTACATTCCACGAGTAAATCCGTGGGCAAAATCTATACTAATATTATAAAGCTGAAGAGTTTGTTTGTTTGTTTATTTGTTTGTTTGGTTGAACGCGCTAATCTCAGAAACTACTGGTTTGAATTGAAAAATTATTTTAGTTTATCGAGGAAGACTATAGGCTATTTAACATCACGCTACAACTAATAGGAGCGGAGCATCAATGAAAAATGTTGCAAAGACAAAATTCTCTTATTTGAAGCAGACGAAGTTGCGCGGATCAGCTGGTCTAGTATAAAATATTTAATATAACACTGCAGCCCAACCCTCAGCTTCCAAAGAGCGTTTACAAAACTCGTACGTAGTACAGCAATAGTTTCTACTTTATATACACGTACTTATCTGTCATTTCTGTATGTAGCTTACTTCAAATTATAACCCTGATATGTTAATTCATACAAGACAAGTATACCTGTCACTATGTCAGTCAATCATATCTTACTGCATTACCTCATGGGGTGGAACATCGAAAACGATTTTATTGACACTGGAACGAGCTCAACGGGCTATTCTAAAAGTGGCGACGTTTCGACCTTTCATGTTTCCTACCTATGAGTTGTACCAATCCACTAATGTCCTAACTGTTCGCCAATTGCTTATTCTGCACACCGTGCTTAAACAACATGCACTACTTCCATTCAGACCACTTCCTCCAGACAAGAGACGAAAAGATTTAGTATGTACTAAGATTCATGCCAAACATGCCTTTGTAAATAAATTCTTCTTATTCCTAGGACCATTTTTATATACTAGATTAAATAGAATTTTAGATATATATAGTCTAAGTTATAAACAATGTAATGTTATTGTTACCAAACACCTTCAAACACTGACCTACTCCGATACGGAGAATTTGCTTACAGTTGTAAAATAGCCTTAAGTCATCAGTAATTTGTAATAATATGTAATTTAAGTATTTTATTGTATCAATATACATATTTTATTTTAAGTTTATGCACATTGACCTAAACTAATATTACTTGGCATATATTTTTTGTAAGTAGAGATATAGCCTGAAACACAGGTCTAAACCTAGTTCAGGCAACCACTTTATTAAACCTAGCGCTTGAAATTAAATTAGAATGCACAATGTCGGCCGATTAAGGTATAAGTAAAACATGTACCAGATTAAGGATAATTATAATTTATTGTAGTATAATATTATTTTAGACTAATAACAAAAATGTATACCCATGTATTATTATTGAAAAATAAAATTATTATTATTATTATTATATATTTCCATACTAGTCGCTGCCCGCAGCTTTATCCACATTAATGCCAGGGAATTTAATCCCTAAAAATTGGCGCGTGATTGCGATCCTTTTGTCATCCATCTGACATACAAAGGATTTACAGACGCCGAATGATTGGAAAATCTTCAGACTACCAGAAAAGCTTAAGAAAATATTGCCTTACTTGGAATATATTCAGCATCTGACTATCGGGCTCAAACACAAGATCAAAGTTTTAAGTCTCGTGACCAAAAATTATGTTTGTTCTCTTCAGCGTAGTAGTAAATTATACAGTAGTGTAGAGAGAAAATAACTGTCTAGCCGCTGCTAAACAATGATTTTTCACATTTACCCTTACCAAATATAACCAATATTAATAATGTTAAATTTTTGGACATGTTTGTCACACAACAACGTGTTAATCGTTTATTGAAATTTTAATAGTAATATGTCATAGTCCATAGGCTTGCACAAAGGGTCGGCTCTTAGCCCATACCTTCCTGTTAATTATGGATGCTATAACATCGAATATACAGGAAGAGGCACCCTGGTGCATGTTATTTGCCGATGACATTTTTCTGGTAGCAGAAAGTGGACAAGAGGTGCAGAGTAAGCTGGAGGAGTGGCAGCAGAGACTGGAGAATGTAGGCCTTAGAATAAGCAGAACCAAAACGGAATACATGGTCTATGACTTTGGTGGTTTCTCCAGTCCTATACCGGTTACAGTTGGCGGTATACCTCTACCAGTACGCTTCGACTTTCGCTACCTCGGTTCACTCCTGCAAGATGACGGCGAAATTGATCGGGATGTTAGGCAACGAATCAACACAGGATGGATGAAATGGCGACAGATTTCGGCCACAATATGCGATCCTAAACTGCTTTTGAAATTAAAGGGTCGCATGTATAAGGCTTTTCGTACTGTACGGAGCTGAGTGTTGGGCTACCAAGAAGATGGATGAGAAACGATTGCATGTAGTAGGGATGAGAATGTTACGATGGATGTGTAGAGTGACGAGAATGGACTGAATTAGGAATGAATACGTAAGAAGTAATCTGAAAGTGGTGCCCATAGACGAGAAGGTGAAAGGAAATTGTTTGACATGGCATAGACATGTTATGCGAAGAGATGATACGTACATATGTAGGTAAGCAAGTGATGAATATGAGGGTAGAGTTACGAAAAGGGAGAGGAGGCCAAGGAAAAGATGGATGGACTGTGTGAGGATGGATATGAAAGGAAAAGGGGTAAATGATCAGATGACGGGTGACAGAGAAGTATGGAAGCGAAGGACATACTGCGCCGCCGAACCCAAATAAATTGGGACCAGGGCAAGAGGATGATGATGTCATAGTCCATATCATAATTAAATAATGAAAAAAGTAGCAAAACGTAAGGACGCGGCACTTGTAGATTTAAACATTTTTTTTTTGCTCTTATGTCATTACTAATGGAGAAAAAGAGAAACACGTTTGTATGTAACAACTTGCATGCACTCATGTACACTATATTATTATTATGAACTAGACGCTAGCCATATTCGCCCTTTTAATCCGTTCTTTCGAAAATAAAGAGTCACAGCTACTATCATTAGTACCGTGGTACGTAGAGACAATGTAAAGAGTTGGGGGACTTGTAATTGCATATCGATCGGTTTGAAACAAAACTTAATGGGACTAAGATGAGAAAAGTTTGTGACGGTATTGCGCACCGTACATTGTGAACACCGCCTTAATTAAAGACGCACGTTTGAGTTAAATATATTGAAAGATAAGTTGGTGAAATGGAAGTACATACCATCTTTGGAGGAGTTGGCAGAGATGTATTTCATAAAGCGTTCTGCGATATTAATCACTTTATCATACACTAGCTTTTGCCCACGGCTTCGCTCGCGTAAAAGTAGGTTAGGTTATGGGGGGGACAGTAGGGATTTTAAAAGTAGTGGTGACCAAAGGGTAGTTCTTATCATTTAGTGGCCTGCCATTTCATACGGCGGGCAGAAACCTCGGCGGGGTCGCAACTGCACGTGAAAATGATTCGCGCGGCCCAGCTGATTGCGGTTTTGTCGAGGAACACCGTGGTCGTTTTAGTCGGTATTACCGGGAGGTTCATTCTTATCATCATTACCATCTCTCTTTTACCCCGGTGAGCCCCCGCGGAGGGGTATACGTCAAAAGCATTCCCCAACGTAAAAAAATAAAATTTTCACAACTGTTATATTTTAAAATTAATTTTGAACTAAAATATATAAAATAAGCCTTTGTTACTCAGTGATAATATAACTCTACAATGGTGAAAGATTTTTTTAAAATTTTAAATGTTTAAATAGTTTTCGAGCAAAACAAAAATAACAAACAAAAAATTAGTCGTTTCTCTTTATAATATTAGTATAAAGGTATTGATAACAATAAAAAATCGTCACCTTTTACTGCAGTAACAATTAAAGGATAGCTATATTAATTACAATTTATTACTATACAGCAATAATAAGTAAATAAACATACATAATTTTTTTCAAATTTGGTTTTATTAGCTATATACGTCGCTGACTGTATGATCAGGTGTTGATTTAATTATATTCGTAGTCACTTATTTCTTTTTGGAGAATCTTTCCACCCGGATGTGTTAGATTGGTCTGTAAACTCCATAGCAGCGTAGTAAATACTTTATAAGAAACGTGATGTGATGTCTCTCCAACACAAAGGGAGAATCCTCTGACTGAACTGACTGATCGGCGCCGTTGGTACCTGATCACTCTTCGATCACATCAGTTTAGTATAGGTAACCTAGTCCAATGGGATTGCCCATAGGACTATATAAGTAAGAAAATAGAAAGTGCACTTGTGTTTGCGCCCACATTTGTGCACAATAATATCTCCTGCACATCTGTGCAGGAGATATTATTGTGCTTCGGCCATCTGGCCAGTCTCCGCTATGATTAGTCACCGTATCCAAAATATTCGATCTGTAGGACCTTAAAATACAGCTTGCAAAATATGCGTGTTTGCCACCTCTGCCTGTCTCTTCAGCAACATACAAGCGTAGATCCATATTATTTAATGTTCGTAAACAAAGAAAACTTAGGTCAATGTACCAAAACGCTTGGTAACTTAACAAGAAAATTTTTATCGGAGTACACAGCAGGAAGTCATTTGCCGCCGGTTGCACCTCGTTTGTGCTCGATAATGCTATTGCTCTCGTTATTGTTAATTGTGACAACTGAAGCGACGATCACTTTTATACGTTGCATGATTTATGTAAGTAATATGTTTTAACGTGATCGTACTAGGTATTTACGTGCCTTTGAAATGCTTGAAGTATCAGCCATTCGTGCTGGTCATAGTCACAAGCGGAATCATGTACCCTCAAATGGATTCTTGACATCGCTGCACCAGTCTGCTTGTGACCACGACTAGTACAACCTGGAAAACGTGATACGTTCCAAAAAGCAATTTAAATACCACGCAAGACCGCGTCTACAAAATGTAAGCTTGACATCGCTACGCCAGTCTGTTTGTGACCACAGCCAATGCAATCTGGAAAACAAGAAGCGTTCCAAAATGTACTTCAATACCTTGCAAGATTGCGTTTATTTCCGTAGCTCACACACATAGATCCTGATTTTGATCACCCCTGACTTTTGAAAGTTACACATATAACTTTGAAAAGTCATAGGTGCACGTGCACCTATATGTTAATTATTGTCCAGGGAAAACGCTGAGTAAACCTGCATGTCTGAGAGTTCTCCACAATGTTCGAAAAGATGTGTGAGATTTGCCAGTCCGCACTGGGCTAGCGTGATGGATTATGACCTAATCTTCTTAACGGAGAAAACTCTTAAGGCCAATAATAGAACATTAATAAACAAGACACATTATTATAAGTTGTTCTGGCCGAATACAAGCCAGGTAAAGATGAGTGAAGATACAAATATGAAGAAAACGAATAAAGCAAAAGACATAATATGTATTATATCCATATTATGGAGAGTGGATCATTAGGTCGAAATTCATTCGCCATATATGAGACGATGAATATTAATATTCAGGAGTGTTTCTGAATGTCTGATTATATGACTGCTTGCTTGGTGAGTCTTGGTAAAGAAAACCAAGACTAATAGGAGCGCGTCTTTATTTGACACCGGTGTGTTAACAGTCAAAAGGATATTATTATTAACTATTAAAAACACACAAAATCGAGCGATTTCTGCAGTGGTCTGTCGACGGTAAAATTTTATTTTAGATTCAATATAAAGCAAATTGATCTTGTAAGATATAAAAGACATCGACCAGTAGATATAACACGAGAATCGCCGCGGGCGATTTCTTCCGCGACGGATACAATTTGAGAAAAGATATTCAAGGTGCGAAATGTGTATTTGATACTACAAACGTTCTGTTTAAGTATGCTTAATTTTAGACTTTATAATAATGTAAAGTTTCCACTATTATCAGTTTCTGGCCGTGATTGCGTCTGCTTCAATCCTAGAAGAAAAATCCAGCGAGATCGATATCCCTGTGTTAATCCAAGATATGATCTATTCGTATGTAATTTTTTATCCAAATCCGTTTAACGGTTAACGTGTAATTAAGTAAAAATTTTAATATCCTAACCTCCAAACATCTTCTAAGCATTTACCTTTTTAAATTTAGTTTTTGTAGAATTGGTATAAATTGATTAGTCTATCTCGCTGTCATAAGTTGGTGCTTATGTTTGAGGTTGATCAGGCAGCCTTAGATTTGACACTTGACTTAAAATAATATTGGATTGTTTTCGCTGACACATAATAAAAAAATATGCATGGCTTTTTTGGTCGGTAATGATCTTTTTATGAACAGTTGAAATGTTTCCGAAAAGGCACGTTTGGCTGTTCATAGAGGACTATTAGTGCCCACACTTATGTATGGAAGTGAAAGTTGGGTATGGCAAAAGAAGCATGAGAACAAAATAAATGCTGTAGAAATGAGAGCGCTGAGAAATATATTTGGTGTGACTCTGAAAGATAGAATAAGGAATAGTGTGATTAGAGAGAGATGCGGCATGAAAGTGGAAGAATAAAAAAGGGTATGTTAAGCTGGTTAGGGCATGTAGAAAGAATGGACGAGGAAAGACTGACTAAGAAAGTTTATAAGGCTAGTGTGAATGGAACAGTCGCAAGAGGAAGACCTAAGCGAACGTTTCTTGATCAGATCGGAGGCGTTCTGGACAAAGGCCAGGTTAAGAGCACCTTAAACCGACGGGCGTGTATGAGGAATGTGATGAAAGTGAATGAAGCCAGAGAAGTGTGTCAGGATCGTAGCAAATGGAAATCCGTAGTCTCTGCCTACCCCTCTGGGAAACAGGCGTGAATCTATGTGTGTATGTAATTATCTTTTTGGGCTATAGCTCAATCTTTCACACACTGAGAAAAGGCCCCCTCTAGCCCAGCAGTAGGCCAGTTTATATACAAGGCTCATATTGTTATTATTAATTCTTGATAGCGTCACGGAATCCGACATCATACCTGCTAGATATCAATGAGCTTGCTCCTTTTACAACACATCGTACACAAAATATATATGGTGAAATTCGTCTACCCATTCACGACTACACAAGCGAGAATTAACGCACACACAGATGTGAAGCTTCCATGCTAGTCGGAGAATCAATTAATTATTTCTTGTATCAATGCTTCATCCAATTCCAGGGGTTTTAGGTATACGAAGTCAAACCATCTCAGTGCGGTTACGGATCGTGTGGCAAACGAAAGCCTTTCAAGGAACATGTGTCGAATTGCGTTTTAATTAATTCTCCAATGCTCTGGTAACAAAATGACAGATTAAATGATTTGTTGCTGTGTGCTTTTATGTTAATTAAATATATCGTTATAGGCGGATAGCGATAAATCAGATCGAATTGAGTGGTTCCTTCCTGAGTTTATAATACGGGGCGTAAAAATTATGTATTTTTGGCTGTCAAAACAAAAGTTCTATTAAAAAAGGTGGTTGGTTTGGTCTGTATTCTGCCTACTCAAATACCAAATTTTTTTTTATGATTATGGAATTCGCTGATTGCTTTGAATGGTTATAATCTTTTTCTGAATTTGTCAAAATTTTGCAAATATTGTTTAGTTTTGATCATGTACCTTTATAATTTTTGAAAAAAAAAACTTTAAGTTTCTGTGTTTAAATGTAGTTGATATCGAAGCATATACAAGAAGCCCCAAGTTCGATTACCACGTAGGACACAGTCATTGTGTTTCGTGGTTAGAACATTTCGGACGTAGCACGTAATCTGGATATACACAGTAGACTACAATAAACATTTCCTCTATTACATATAGCCTAAAAACATAGAGATCCAGCCTTATATTTATCCCCAAGGCGAAGGAATATACATCCATAATCCCAAACAAGTATGTTTATCAAAGTCTGTAGTCTCTACCTCTTTAGTCAACAAGCAATTATGTATGTAGATATATGTATATGCAAATATGTATCAAGACACGTATATACAATATACATATATATAGTATATACATAAAGGATTATAAATCTCTCCTTCCTAACGACTTACCTTGTTCAATAAACCGTGCGACGTACGCATATTTATCTTTCAAAGAAATTAAATCAATATTTATATACTCCCGATTTAACGAAGCGGAACAAGAGAAGTAATTTTAATATCATTGTTTTTCTTTTAAACAAAATAAGGGAGGATTATAATTTGGTTTAAAAGAGGTTCTACGTGAGTACTTCGATGATGGTGAGAATTCCAGACATACATTTTCATTGCGTTTATATGTGATCATGTAGTCCCAAGTTTGACTCTCGTATTCGGCAAGGTAATTTTAGTGAGTATCCTAAGTAGTAACGCGGAGTTTAGGAGTGTGTCTGGTAAACGGCAATCGGCATTAGCAATAGTCTGTATTTAGTGTAATTTAAATAAAGCTGCCAAAAATATGGGTATATTGTAATATACCTATACCCATATTTTTGGCAGGTTTTGGTATATTACAATATACTTATATAGTTGTGGTGTACCACAACACACACTTTGTGGAAATATACAAGCGTAATTATGTAAATGTTATATTAACAAAAGTAGTTTTTGGTACAATCTCCTGTCAAAACTAGTAGCTGGTTCATCAAGTGGCCTTATGCCAAAAGCTTAATGCGATTTTCACAAGATTTACAGAAAAATAGAAAAACGCGAGAGAGTAACAGACTAACTCTATAATTTAGACTTGAAACCTAACATTCCTAGCCTAAACCAGATAATTCTGGTGAGGACACGACCCACCTGGTTTACTCCTTAAATACGCCAATTCTGTCATAAGCCAAAAAGACGTATCTGCCAGTATTTTTATATTAAATGTATAGAAATACTGGCAGATGCGTCTTTTTTTGCTGAATCCAAATATGTGAAAATACGATACCGGAAAAAAATAAAGATGCCTTTTTCTTATGACGGCAGAATACACGTTTGAAACCTAAACGTGTTTGGCTAGATGTAAGTGTTCTATCTTTCGTCTTCCTAATTCTGACATAATACGTGATGTTACTATTTAGTTACGAAGATACACAAAGCTACGTTCCCGAGTAGGAAGTAAGTTGTAATTTTCCTCAATGCGTACTCTTAGAAAAGGGTAATTCTATCTATATTCGGAAGAATAACAACTCACTTAAACGAATCCGTTGATAGCTATCAGTATTAAGCCCTTATACCTTTTGGTTAATGGAATGCGTAACAATAAAGTATAGATTTACAAAGAGAAGGTTAAAAAAGGTATGGAGTTATACTGCCTTTCCTTTAGTGGTTTGGATTAATACGCACTTGTGAGTATAAATATTTGCCTCAACGGTGAAGGAAATTGTGACGCAATTTTTGTGATTACAGTTAACCTCGTGATAGAGTGTACTGCTAACCTTAAATTCGGTAAGAAACCATGAAAAGCATGGCTGACTTTTTAAATTTTCTTTTGTATTGTCTTATATAATTGCTGTTAGGTAAAAGGCAGAAATGGTAAAGAAGTGTTTTTCATACAAGATATTTAAACATCAAATTTTATTACATTATTTTCTTTAAGCAATATTGAATTACCAAAGTAACAATTATTTTAAAGGCACTTTCATAAATAAAGACACAATATAGTAGACTAGTAGTTTTCCCGCGGTTTCACCCCTTTCACCCCCTTCAGGGTGGAATTTCCAAAAATCCTCTCTTAGTGCTCCCCTACACTCTCCAAGGAACATACATGCCAAATTTCAGCTTCTTGCGTTCAGTAGTTTTGGCTGTGCGTTGTCTGTCAGTGATTCAGTAACGGAAGAGTTTTATATATATACTAGATATTAAATTGCATTTTTAATCTGTGATAGCAACACACAATATAATGACTAACTTTAACGATCATCATGACATTTTGCATACACGTTGTCAGGGGTAGAAAAGAGGATATAGGGTACCTATTATTCAGAAAACGCGAGCTTAATATTTCGGGTTGATTCTATCGTCCTTACCGCGAATGATTCTAATAATATTGAGTTACATTTCTCTCGGTTATAGGTAGGCCAAAGATGTCGCGGCTTTTTGTCCATATTATGATCTTTAAACACGTTGGTCTTAAAAAGCATAAAGACAATAACTCATGTATTTCATTTCCGTAAGAAAATTGGAACAACGGTAACAAAGAACAATTAAAATACAACTTCAATGACACAATACGGCAATTTCTTTGTTTTTTTATAACATCGTTTTCATTAAGCTCAGTTCTTTCTTCTCTCTTAGCCTTTATTATTCCCAAATCACTTGGGGTCGGCTTTTCTGGTCTAACCGGATTTGACTGGATATCAGTTTTTACACGGAGCGGCTGCCACCTGACCTCCGCAACCCGAAGGCTAACGATACCTTAAGGCTAGACCAGTGTCAGGATATTAGAGAGTACTGACTTTCCCAATAACGACTGCCATAGATGTTCATGGCAGCCGGGACCGCCTGCTCCGTGCCTCGGAGAGCACGTTAAGCCGGCGGTCCCGGTCCCGGTCCCGGTCCCCAATTATGTGCGTATTGATTAACAATTATCGCCTGCTCCGTAGCAGATGATAATTGTTAATCAATACGCACATAATTTCGAAAAGTCATATAACTTCCGAAAGTCAGAGGTGCGCGACGTGGGTTCGAACCCGAGACCCTTTGCATTGCAGTCTGTTGGTCTCCCCACTGAGCTATCGCTGCTCTATACTTTATACCTATTATAGTGTAAACGAATTTATAAATGACATGCAATGTAATAATAATAAGAAATAACACATGGTATTATTTATTTATTGACTAGACGTATTTTAATTTTTAATTATTGTTTGACATATAATATATTCTTAATTGACTTGTACCACAATAACATTGCCTGACATTTATTATTTTTAATAGAGTTATTATTGTATTTCATTTATTAATTTTACGACGCTGCCTAAACCGGCCATCCCTTTTTATTAATTTTTACAGTCCCATATTTTGTTACTTTTCATTTTGTTCTATTTATAAGTGGTTATTTTTGTTATTATTAGCTAAGTTGTAAATTATGATTGTTGCTTTCTTTATGTAAATAACAACATTTTATGTGATTATTAGTAATGTACAATCATTAAAGACAAAACACCTTAAAAATTGCATGCCTTCAGGCGGATTATGGAGAGACCAATTTATTTGTATGTTATCCAAATTACCCATTTTCACAATAAATGAGTTTGAGTTTGAGTTTAGAAGTACCTATAAAAAATGGGTAGAATTCCCCGTCAGTAACAAGAGTACCGGCAATAATATTGAGTTATATCTCATTCGATTATCGGTCCGACCGACGGCGCCGTGGCTTTTTCTTTGCAAATATCACAGCAAGCCGTTTACCTACCGTTGTTTACCTAAAAATACTTTTTCTTCCATCACGTGTTACTGTTTACTATATGTTCACATGTATAACGTTAATCAGATGAAATGGGAACAGGGGTAACCTTCATTCAGTTTAAAAAAGGCAACACCTACACTGGGAAAATTGCTGTACCGCGGCAGATTTCAAGATTCAAATAGCAGACTCAAAGAACACACTCAAAGGAACCGTTAGTGGATATCATAAATTTTTGCACCGCGTGGGATTTAAACCCACTGAACTCGGGGTAATAGAAGTGGTGAGACGACTACTTAAATCACTACGCCATTTAATTTGCGCAGTCAATTACTACTTAATAAAAACTATAGACAATATGGGTCTAGAGCCCACAATGTCTTTGGATGGTTATCTATACGTCTATAGGTCTTTCTTCTCCCTAGCCTTTATTATTCCCAAGTCACTTGGGGTCGGCTTTTCTGGTCTAACAGGATTTGACTGGATATCAGTTTTTACACGGAGCGGCTGCCACCTGTCCTCCGCAACCCGAAGTCTAACGATACCCTAAGGCTAGACCAGTGTCAGGATGTTATAGGGCACTGACTTCCCAATAACGACTGCCATAGATGTTCATGGCAGCCGGGACCGACGGCTTAACGTGCTCTCCGAGGCACGGAGCAAGCGATAATTTTCAATCAATACGCACATAATTTCGAAAAGTCATATAACTTCCGAAAGTCAGAGGTGCGCGACGTGGGTTCGAACCCGAGACCTTCTGCATTGCAGTCTGTTGGTCTCCCCACTGAGCTATCGCTGCTATAGGTATTGACCTATATTTAAAGTAAAACTTAAAAGCGTGTGAAGAATGGAAGGCAAAATATGAACCAAAAATCCTTTCTAAATACCCCTAAACTCAAGAGCCTGCATGAAGAATATAATACAAACAAAATTAATATTTATTTATTGACTACGTTTTGCCCGCCTCGCTTGCGTTAGTGTTAATTTTTTCATCAAATGTCCATCCCTCGGGCACAGTACTTTCTTTCTAGATGAAAGGTACCCTATGTCATTTTCTGTATCCCCGAAGTATGCACAATTTGAAATGAAATGAAACGGGCTAATTGATAAGGAAAAACTAAAAGAAAGAAATAATTTATAAAAGGTGCATGACTATGTAGTGCATAATCTGTTTTAGATTATACTTGTATTGACAATAAATTGATAATTGAAATGAATCTACTTTATACGGATTTTATCGCGTTGTTTATTTAATACTTTATTACATCATTTAGAAACTGTTACACTGCTACTTCTATTAAACTTTACAAATTATAGTTTATTTATTTATATATTTATTAAGATTCACCAACAGTTACTACAATATCACACACACGTAAGACAAACATTTTGAGTCTAACCAATTGTATAACTAATTACAGGTGAATTCAGCATGCATTACATTTTAAACATTACATAAATAATATGACATAAGAAACAAAGATGAATATTGAAAGTGACGAAATATCAATATTAAAGTTAAGTTTAACAATTAAATTATATCAAAATCCAGTAAATTTTAACAATCAAATAGAAATATAATTTAGCTAGATAACTAAATCTATATATATTTAAGTGTAAACTTTCCCCGACTTTTCAGTTGCTTTTCAGAAGCCATGGTCACAGGGAGACTAAGATGGTAGTTGTTTCAATGTTCTAGTGTAGCTATTTCAAAGTACCCGAACGTAATTTAATAATTGGTGGCATTGTAATAGTTTCTAAATTATGTAATAAAGTGTAAAATAAGCAACGCGATAAAATATGTATAAAGTAGTTTAATTTCAATGAATAACATTCGCGTAAACAGAAGACAATATTAAATAAATTGATAACATATTTTATATTTTGTCATAAGGGAAGACATCTATATCTACAAGGCATATGTTATAGATTTTACAAGACGCCGAAGAGGTACTTGCGCTCCTGCATCAGTCCTACATGAGTCCATGTGGAATAGTTCTGGTTACTGTGTAACATGCAATCAAATATATTATTACCTACTACAAAGTCTATGTAACATCATTACAACCAATAGCATGCGTCTAGACTGTAAAGTTAATATATTATACTGCTGTAGCAAATGTGCCAGGACAGAAAGTAAGTAGAAATCCGTAAAAATTCAAAATTCAAAATTCAAAATAAATTTATTCAAATTAGGTTACAAGGTAACACTTATGAATGTCAAAGTTACACTAATTTTTTCTGCGAATTTACATTTACTGCCACGTTCAGCAAAGCAAGGGTGTAGGGCTCATGAGAAGAACGGGCAAGAAACTCATGGTCACTCATTTTAATCGCCAAGTTTTTGTTTACAAATCATAAGAGCTGTAAGGTGCTGCAACCATTTCTCCATGAACTATTACTGAACATACTCAAGCATTTAGTAAAATTTGATGGTAGCCTTTAAAGCAGCAGTATGGTAATCTCTGCTAATCCTCTGCGAAACAAGCGTAAGTATATGTGTGTATGTAAAACTTTTGTTACTCAGGCGATAAAGATTTCTCGTCGTTCTATGATATTTTTTTTTGTTCCTCTTAGCTCGAGCTTGATCAAGCATATAATTCCAATTCGCTACGGATGTTTGCGCAACAAAATTAGGAATTTAATATCGTAAAGGTGAATTTTCTTTTTCTGGATATTTGTCGTTAGGCAACACTGAATCCTAGGAATGAATTATATCTTTTCATGTTGGCAACATGCCAAGATCAAGTTAAATTATTTATTTGTGCTTTGTTTCTGATTCTAGATATGTATTTATGTTTTAGAAGATGCGGTAGAATGCTTATGACAGTATAAAGACAAAAGGGTCTATCTGAGGTCAGACAATGACAGCTCGCAATACCAGGCCTATCACTCACGCATCATCAACCATAGCAATAGGTTTTAAAACTGTGATATTTGTAGGCTAGTATGTTTAAGAAAATGGTACTTACCCGGGCAACCTAGCTTATTCATACAGCTTAATTGAAATCACTTTCCTCTTTTCAAAGGTATGTACGTATTAAATGCTTAATAATCGCTTGTAAATGGCTCATTGTTATCTGCATTATATGCTAGATTTTGCCCGCGGTTTTGCTCGCATAAATCTAGGTTAAGTTAGTAACAGTACTTTTTTCTGGATGAAAGCCTAGTAGCCTATGTTTTTCTGTTACCCTGACAACGTGTATGCGAAATTTCATGATGCTCAATCGATTAGTTAAGGCTTGAAAGCGTAACAAACAGACATACTCACATTCACATTTATTATCTTTGTTAGGATTGTGCGAACATATATTGCATTTTAGCTCACACTTGACGTTTATTAGACTATATTGAAAATCTATTTGGAATGGTTTTTATTACGGAAATTGGCCTTCAAAAGAGTTTTGTACTCGGTGTGTTTTTAAAAATGAAATACATCATCATACCTTTTTATATTACATCGAAATATCATAATAAACGATAACACTTAACGAAATGATAAATTTCATTTGTTAATTTTTTTATTGAGCTCTATGCTTTTTCATTTGGCTTACTCTGCGATAATAATTCATTTTATTAGCCATTAAAATGAACTCGTACATACATACATACATAGAATTACGCCTGTTTCCCAGAGGGGTAGGCAGAGACTACGGATTTCCATTTGCTACGATCATGACACACTTCTCTGGTTTCATTCACTTTCATCACATTCCTCATACACGCCCGTCGGTTCAAGGTGAACTCGTAATGGCAAAATTATATATTTAGATACATTAATATTATATAAACTCAATCTATTTAAGTATATTCTAAACCAATAACGGTGAAGAAAACCATCATGAGGAAACCTGCATATAATATAATAATAATAATATAATATTCTATCACATACACTGATCACCATCTAGCCCAAACTAAGCAGAGCTTGTACTATGGGTACTAGACAATGGATAAACATACTTATATACTTCTTTTTTTGTAAATACATACATATTATACATAGAAACACCCAGACCAAGACAAACATCTATGTTCATGCACACACATGTTTGACTTGTGCGGGAATCGAACCCGCGACCTCAGGCGTGGCTGTCAGTTACACTAACCACTACGCCATCGAGGCCGACAAGTATGCATGTCTTCATAATGTTCTCGAAGGTATGTGAAGTCTGCCAAGCCGCAGCTGGACCAGCGCGGTAGACTATGGCTTAACGCTTCTCACACTGAGGAGAAGCCCGTGACTAGCAGTGGAATAGTTTAATACAGGGCTGATATTAACAGCTGATATAATATAACAATAATATCAGCCCACAAGGTGGACTGACGGTCTGGTTAGGATCGCGTGAAGTGGTTGGATGCGGGTGGCCCAAGACCGGTCTGTGTAGAAAATCTTAGGGGAGTGCTGTGTTCAGCAGTGGACGTCTGTGGGTTGAGATGATAATGACTTAATATTGTCTTCTGTTTACGCGAATGTTATTCATTGAAATTAAACTACTATATACGGATTTTATCGCGTTATTTATTTTACACTATATTACAAAATTTTGAAACTGTTACATTACTACTAGACACTATTAAACTTTACTAATTTTAAGCTAATTAAATTATTAATACTAATAGTATCATTAAAAGTTTAATAGTATCTAGTAGTAGTGTAACAGTTTCAAAATTTTGTAATAAAGTGTAAAATTAATAACGCGATAAAATCCGTATATAGTAGTTTAATTTCAATGATAACGACTCATCATCATTATCATCTCAGCTGACGATGACGACTATCAGATGATGACTATAGGCACATAATTTAAAACGCCTTCTTTTCCATACAGTCGTTTAACCACAAATCAAACCACCAAACCAAACAGGCAGATAACAAATACAAACAGATTAACTAAGTACAGAGCTAATAAAGGCTTCACAACGTATCCATAATTCACCCTTTCATTAGTCGGCCGAGCATTTTTCGCCCCGACGCCGAATGGTTTATGAGTTACAACAGCCGCCACTGGTAAGTAAACATTTTATGACTTGGGTCGCATTAGGTGTTGGAATAGTGATAGAGATTGGTTGTGTAGCTCTAAGCCTAAACTCTATCGTCATCGTATCATCGTTAACCTGGTTGCATTTAAAGGTCATGGTATAAAGAAGAACCTTAATAAAATAAATTTCTACGATCACATAAAACTTCCGAGCTTCCTAATAATATTCTATTCTATTCTACCACATACACACAACACCGTCTAGCCCAAACTAAGCAGAGCTTGTACTATGGGTACTAGACAATGGATAAACATACATATATACTTTTTTTTTGTAAATACATACATATTATACATAGAAACACCCAGACCAAGACAAACATCCATGTTCATGCACACAAATTTTTGACTTGTGCGGGGATCGAACCCGCGACCTCAGGCGTGGCAGTCGGTTACACTAACCACTACGCCATCGAGGCCAACCTAATGGAAAAATCTTTTTCTTCATGGGTTTGAACTTATGAAAAATGTTCTAAATGTTTGTCTATTTGAATGAACGTCCAATTTGAACTGAAATGCTCTTTATGTTTTTATTGGTCTCATTTGTGTTCACATTTATTTTATTATTAATATTATTATTATTATAAGCCTAAAGCGTTAAACCTTATTATAAGTGATAGCTTAGTGGAGAGACCAACAGACTGCAATGCAGAGGGTCTCGGTTTCAAACCCACGTCGCGCACCTCTGACTTTCGGAAGTTATATGACTTTTCGAAATTATGTGCGTATTGATTGACAATTCTCGCCTGCTCCGTGCCTCGGAGAGCACGTTAAGCCGTCGGTCCCGGCTGCCATGAACATCTATGGCAGTCGTTATTGGGAAGTCAGTGCCCTATAATATCCTGACACTGGTTTAGCCTTAGGATATCGTTAGCCTTTGGATTGCAGAGGTCAGGTGGCAGCCGATCCGTGTAAAAACTGATATCCAGTCAAATCTGGTTAGACCAGAGAAGCCGAGCCCAAGTGACATGGGAATAATAAAGGCTAAAAAAAAACAACATCAACCCGCACTGTAATTATTGCCTGTGTCGCGTGGGACTTTACAAACATTCAAATAACGGACACAAGGTACACATAGACTCAGAATAACTATTTGTGGATCACACATTTTTTCCCATTGTGAGGATCGATCCCACAACACTCAGCATAGGAGCAGTGGCGAGGTGACCACTAAAACCATTACGCGATCCAAGCAGCCCAGAAATATAACAATATTACTGACCATAATAGCCACTGCTTACCATATGTCATGATTTCTTATTTTTGTTAATAATTCTGTTCGGGACTTTTTATTTACCCAACTCACAGAGCAGCGATAGCTCAGTGGAGAGACCAACAGACTGCAATGCAGAGGATCTCGGAATCGAACCCACGTCGCGCACCTCTGACTTTCGGGAATTATATGACTTTTCGAAATTATGTGCGTATTGATTGACAATTATCGCCTGCTCCGTGCCTCGGAGAGCACTCTTAAGCCGTCGATCTCGGCTGCCATGAACATCTATGGCAGTCGTTATTGGAAGAGTCTCGACACAAAAGATCCCACTGGGTCGAAGTGTCGCCGGTCTGCACTGACTGGCCCCCACATAAGATAAGATACCCAACTGACAACACAGAAAATCATCATTTTTAAATAGTGGTTTTATTGTGGAAGGGAGAAAGTTACTTAGCTTTCGGCCGAAGATCGCTTAGTAGTGAGGAACTAGCATTCAACCGAGTAAGACGTTCTCAACAGTCCGAATAATTGCTGTGAATTTAGTAATACACCCACATAATATTTTAGACGAGTGAGTTTCATTATACATAAAAACACATAAATCTTATATTAAGTTGCATAAAGATAGGTTGCTTGCTTGCCTTCTCGACACATAATAGGTACAGAAGAAAGCCTGTTTTACAGTGATTTCAACTGTAAAATAATTTTTACTACAACGACTGAATAATACATTTTGATAATATTTGAAAATCAAGATTTTATAACGTTTTTATATTCAGCTATTAACATTTGAAACAGATTTAATGCAGTGGCTTTTGCAGGAACGCAGTGCAGCTGTGTAATGCTAAATAACTTTTTAAATGAGGTGCCATAAAATATACAAATATAGATATAATAATAATAATAATAATATTCTACCACATATGTGGGATTCCGTACTAGAGATAGAAATTTTACATAAGATCCATACAATTTATGTCAAAGTATATCTCTGCTAGTATGAAAATCTACGGCTAGTTCGGTTATTGGATTGCGGATCATAGAGAGATTAATTTCTAGCTCACCAGATGTCACTTGCATGGTTTTGGGCTTGGACGAAACGTCTGGACGATTAGCTGTCACTTTTTTTCTTCTTTATTGAATGTCAGTTACTTTAGCGCCAAGAGCAGCGATAGCTCAGTGGGGAGACCAACAGACTGCAATGCAGAGGGTCTTGGGTTCGAACCCACGTCGCGCACCTCTGACTTTCGGAAGTTATATGACTTTTCGAAATTATGTGCGTATTGATTGACAATTATCGCCTGCTCCGTGCCTCGGAGAGCACGTTAAGCCGTCGGTCCCGGCTGCCATGAACATCTATGGCAGTCGTTATTGGGAGAGTGTCGACACAAAAGATCCCACTGAGTCGAAGTGTCGCCGGTTTGCACTGACTGGCCCCCACATAAGATACATACATACTTGAGCGCGCCGTTATGCTGATTTCCTTATTAAATTGTCCACCTACCTTGTTATTTTTATTTCAAAATATACCACCAGAACCATAAAGTCGAATAGCTAAAAAGAATGGGAGCCCACAGCATACTTTAGGGATTAAAACTTGGATACTTCCATTCGATTAAATGTCAAATGCTACATTAGATATAGGTATCAAATCCAAATTCGCTGAATGCACTTGACGATTTTGAAATGCGTCAGCGAGGCGTTGAATTGAGCTGGTTTTCTGAACCTATGTCTTATAGCGTTTGAAATTACTTGTAATGTTTTGTTCGATGTCACGGTGCACAGTATAGACACAACTAGGTAGTAACGCTGACCGTAGAAGCGCTACGTCATCGTGGTGAGCAATGATTAGGATAAATCTTAAGAGCTGGTACCCAAGTTTACAAGGTGGATTTATGTATGCACCGCAGATGGATTGCGGTAACCAGGCGCAGGACTGACGGCTTAACATTTTTAAGCCTGGAGGCTCGGAGTTATACAACATCGCCAACTGCCTTACCCTACTTCACTATTCATCTACTTATAACACCTATCCCGCTTCAGATTCGCCTGGCCATATACACTGGTTACTTTGAAATTGCGTGTAAATGGACATGGATGTTTGCCTTGGTGATTCTATGTATAATATAATATTCTATCACATACACGCAACACCATCTAGCCCAAACTAAGCAGAGCTTGAACTATGGGTACTAGACAATAGATAAACATACATATATACTTTTTTTTTGTATATACGTACATATTATACATAGAAACACCCAGACCAAGACAAACATCCATGTTCATGCACACAAATGTTTGCCTTGTGCGGGAATCGAACCTGCGACCTCAGGCGTGGCAGTCGGTTACACTAACCACTACGCCATCGAGTCGTTGAGTCGATAATATGTATGTATTTCCAAAAAAAAAGTATATATGTATGTTTATCCATTACTTTGTACCCATAGTACAAGCTCTGCTTAGTTTGGGCTAGATGGTGTTATGTGTATGTGATAGAATATTATTATTATTAATTCCTGAGCGAGGCAGTTATTGAATTTTTCAGTCATAAAATTCTTTTTAGTAACAAGAAGTGCCGAAACGTTGTGTATATAGGCCTATACTTACTTACTTTTACTAAGTCTACTTACTATACAAACTAACTTTTGCGCGCGGCTCCACTCGCGTGGTACATGCATCAATAAAAAGCCATATCATTCCCCAGGTTTTAAACTATATCTATACCAAATTTCATCTAAATCGGTTGCGTGGTTTAGCCGTGAAAAAATAACAGACAAACAGACAGACAGAGTTACTTTTAAATTTATAATATGAGTAAGGATGTGAAAGCGATTGTTTATTTGTTTGTTACGCTTTCACACTTTAACTACTGGACCGATCATCATGAAATTTCGCATACAGCTTGTCAGGGGTATAGAATAGTACATAGGGTTGCATCTAGAAAAAAAGGACGGTTAGTAACCTAACCTTGCCTATATTTACTCGCGCAAAATCTAGTAGACCTCTTCTTCTCTCTTAGCCTTTATTATTCCCAAGTCACTTGGGGTCGGCTTTTCTGGTCTAACCGGATTTGACTAGATATCAGTTTTTACACGGAGCGGCTGCCACCTGACCTCCGCAACCCGAAGGCTAACGATACCCTAAGGTACCCTGGTCTAGACCAGTGTCAGGATATTAGAGGGTACTGACTTTCCCAATAAGGACTGCCATAGATGTTCATGGCATCTGGGACCAACGGCTTAACGTGCTCTCTGGAGTTAAGGAGCATGCGATAATTGTCAATCAATACGCACATAATTTCAAAAAGTCATATAACTCCCGAAAGTCAGAGGTGCGCGACGTAAATTCGAACCCGAGACCCTCTGCATTGCAGTCTGTTGGTCTCCCCAATGAGCTATCGCTGCTAAATCTAGTAGACCTACTGCAACTAAATATCTAACATCTTTACCTACCCCTCCGGATTTATACAAGTATAAAATTATTAGTATAGGTTTCCACCCTCCCCTTAGCTCCACGTCCTAAAGTAGAAGCGAGAACATTACAGATACTAAGTAGATACAAATGCTCTTTGAATCCCTCAAGAAATCTCCTGTCGACAGAGCGAGACATCACGAAATATTAACACTCGACATTCATTAGAGTAACATGTTTTAATCTAGACGTGTCGTGTTGTAAACGACAAGAGCTTTACTGGGTCGAGTTTTGGTTAAGATTTGGTTATTAGTATTTGGTACAGTAGTATGGATATGTACTGCCTCGATGACACAGTGGGGGTTAAAGTGACTGTAATTCATAAAGTCTTGGGTTAGATTACTCGCTCGGCTTTTTGGGTTTTTTTTTATAAAACGTTAACAACTCCCACTCTAGGAATTATATTGCCTGTGCCGCGGCGGAATTCTACTTCTACTTTCATTCAATATGTTGTCTACTGAGGTTTAATTCCTGGGTCGAGAGCAGTGTAAAGATTTTCCTGTAAGGCGTCTGAAACTGTGTCTAGCAGAAGATCATAGACTCGCGACCTGTTATGTGGGATCTAACATCAAATTTGATAAAATAATAATAAAATTCTATCATATACACACAACACCATCTAGCCCAAACTAAGCAAAGCTTGTATTATGGGTTCTAGACAATGGATAAACATACATATATTATACACGTTATTTTTTTTGTAAATACGTACATATTGTATATAGAAACACTCTGATCAACACAAACATCCATGTTCATGCACACAAATGTTTGACTTGTGCGGGAATCGAACCCGTGACCTCGGCGTGACAGTCGGTTACACTAACCACTACGCCATCGAGGCCGCCTGCAAAATGTGTGTATTGCACATGTGTGTTTTGCTAGATATGGTTTTTGTTTAAAATTCAGTGCAGCTACAGAGAATTTCTTTAATTCTGCCATCTCCTTTGCTGGTTTAGGCGTGAGTGATATGTATAAATATATACCAGATTTAAAATAGAACCATGTTCTTTTCTGTACCTCTGTCACCGTGTATGCGAAATTTCGGCTACGAGTCCGTAACCCCTTTCATAGAAAGACGGAGCCCCGTTTCGTGGGGCTTCTATTTTTAGGTGGATTTTAAGAAGAAACCTAACAAATACCTATTAGGGGGTGAATCTTGAGGGGCGAACGGGCTCTGAAATTTTAAGATGGTTAGTCGTGTAGTTAAGGCGTGAAAGCGTAACAAACAAAGAAACTCACTTTTATAATATTAGTTAGGATGTATATAATACACACGCATTATATGCATATAAACATATAAAACCTTACAGACTAACATACAAGTATAACTCATGTTGCTACAACTTGAACACGTTCCAAACTCAAATGAAAAAAAACAAAACAATATATTTTCTACAAAAAAAGAAGAAATAAAAATAAAAATGTGTCGCAATAAAATAATTGATGACGCCGGCGCGTGAGCGACACCTCGCCTGAATAATTTTGAACTCCAACGTTGGGCATTTTGCGAAATAACCGGACAATATCAACACTGACTGTACTTGTTCGGGGTATGTTACACGTCTACGTAATTCCAATTCATTCTGTATATCTACTTTTAGGGCACCGCGGCGGAATACGAATTCATTTAAACACATGTTTTTTTGGTATAGCAAGGAGACATTTTTTTAAATAAAATTATGTGATTAGTGAAAGCTGGACTCTCGCCCGTTACTGGGAAGGACATGTATAGTCTTCTTTCTTTTTCGTGTGGTTAGTGGCCAACCTGTTGTCAAGAGTTCTTCAAGCCGCCCGTAGGCCTCTGACATGGCTTAACGACTGCTGTCAATTTAACAACAACCGGGACCGACTTTTTACGTGCCCTCCGAAGCACGGAGACGCTCAGATGAAATATCACTAAGCGGTCACCCATCTATAGACTGACCGCACCCATCGTTGCTAGTAATTAGTCTTCATTAAGATGGCCAAGTCTAGTAATAATAACAGCTCAAAATGTAGTTCTCATCCAGTCGTACGAAATGAACTTAAAAATAATAATAATAATAATAATAATAATAATAATTTATCACGTACACACAACACCATCTAGCCCAAACTAAGCAGAGCTTGTACTATGAGTACTAGACAATGGATAAACATACACATATACTTTTTTTATGTAAATACATACATATTATACATAGAAACACCCAGACCAAGACAAACACCCATGTTCATGCACACAAATGTTTGACTTGTGCGGGAATCGAACCCGCGACCTCAGGCATGGCAGTCGATTACACTAATCACTACGCCACCGAGGCCGACAACATAAAATAAACTTAAAACCCTAACTAATAATATGAATGCGTATGTGAGTTTGTTTTTTACGCTTTCACGTCTTATCTTAGTACTTACCTGTTTCCCTGATAACGTATATGCGAAACTTTGTGATGATCGGTCCAGTAGTTAAGATGTGAAAGCGTAACAAAAAAATTGTTGGAATTTATAATATACTAACTTTTGCCCGCGGTTTCGTTCACCTAAAAGTAGCATAGGTTAGGTGTAACAGCATTTTTTTATAATAAAATAATGCTTACTTGGTGATAATACAGCTTATTAAAGGTGATAGAATTTTTTAAATTGATTAAGTAGTTTTTGAGATGAATCATCACAAACAAACAAATAAAAAATCAACTCATTCCTCTTTATAATATATTAGTTTAGATTATAGTATTAGTATGGATACTTCATCAATTTGATTGTTTGTTTAGTGCCTACAAAACGTACACTTGTTTGCCACCTATGAGATATACGCTACGCAGCGGCTCGTTTGAGTTTACTTAGAATAGATCCTGTGAAGTCAATAAAGAACAAAGATATTCATAAGCGGCAGTTATACCATCAAGTAAGCTGCCAGCTCGAGCAGCGATACCTCAGTGGGGAGACCAACAGACTGCAATGCAGAGGTCTCGGGTTCGAACCCACGTCGCGCACCTCTGACTTTCGGAAGTTATATAACTTTTCGAAATTATGTGCGTATTGATTGACAATTATTGCCTGCTCCGTGCCTCGGAGAGCACGTTAAGCCGTCGGTCCCGGCTGCCATGAACATCTATGGTAGTCGTTATTAGGAGAGTGTCGACACAAAAGATCCCACTGGGTCGAAGTGTCGCCGGTCTGCACTGACTGGCCCCCACATAAGATAAGATAAGATAAGCTGCCAGCTCATGTGCCAGCAACATTCACCCACAACTTGAGATTTTCTTATCCCCGTTAATCTACCACTTTTTTTAAAGAGCCATTCATACTTCCACTTCATTTAAATATAATCTAATAGACCCGCGACCCAAACATCGCAACAAGACACTCCTTATAAATTTTAAACGCCATTTTTCTACAGAACCGGCAAACAAAATACATTTTAAATCATCCAATTTGTTGGGTAATCCTGTTGGGGTCCCCCGACATTGACTGTATAGATTAAAACTGGTGTCCATAATGAATGCAGAATGTTTTCATTTGGGCTCGTGCCCCGTCGTGTTCTGAGTCGTGTCTTCGGGGAGTGAAGCTAAGTAGTGTTTCAGTGAGTCAGATGAATAGAGATTGGAGTCGTATTGCTGTGTGTCTGTGAGTGTGGAACGATTTGACTGTCATGGTCCTACGATATAAGTTTTACGTAGGATGTAGATGTAAGGTACAAGAAAGCTTCGCGAGGCTATTGAAATCAAAAAAACATCCTAATTTTAATAGAGAAGATGGTTGGAATGTACCGCCAGCTTGGGATCCAGTAATGCAAATAGTCAAACCCAAGAAGAAGCAAACCACAGCTAGACTTCATGATACTTTGGGCTCATTCTGCGTAAATAGAAACACCAATGATTAAATTATGTTCGGGTACTTTGAAATAACTACACTGGAACATTGAGACAACTAGTCTTAATTATCTTTATATTATTTATCTTAGTCTCCCCGTGACCATGGCTGCTGAAAAGCAACCGAAACGTCGGGGAAAGTGTAAAATTTAATTAAATCTAAATAGTTTTAATAGTCTTAAAAATAAATTAATTAGCTTAAAAAAAAATTGTAATGTTTAATATAGTAGTAGTGTAACAGTTTTAAAAGTTATGTAATAAAGCGTCAAATAAACAACGTGATAAAATCCGTATATAGTAGTTTAATTTCAATTAATAATATTCGCGTAAACAGAAGACAATTTTACATAGTGGTTTAAAAGCTCGCATCGCCAAAGCCACTACGTTGAGACACAGGTTCGATGCTCACAATGCTTAAAAAATGTGTGTTCAATAAATAGCAGTTTTCCTTAACACTTAACACCCAGATCCGAAATAACCATTTGTGGCTCACACAATTTCTTGTCCCGTATGGAATTCAAACTCACAATACTTGACCAGTTGAATCCATAACACTCGACGCGGCAGCCGTGGTAAGAAGACCGCTAAAGGGTAGGTGCTTAAAAAAAAACTGCACACAATCTTTTCTTAGTTGGTTTACAACGTGCTGGATTGACTACATTTTAATTACAGTGTTTTTTCTATGTTTACTTTAGTAGATGGATCTATTTTAACATATTACAACTGTGTGAGGCTAACTATGCAATATAAAGCAGCGATAGCTCAGTGGGGAGACCAACAGAATGCAATGCAGAGGGTCTCGGGTTCGAATCCACGTCACGCACCTGTGACTTTCGGAACTGATATGACTTTTCGAAATTATGTGTGATTGACAATTATCGCCTGCTCCGTGCCACGGAGAGCTCGTTAAGGCGTCGGTCCCGGCTACCATTAAAATCTATGTAATGGCAGTCGTTATTGGGAGAGTGTCGACACAAAAGATCCCACTGGGTCGAAGTGTCGCCGGTCTGCACTGACTGGCCCCAAGATAAGATAACTATGCAATATTATTTGTCCTTGGGTGTCTTCTGGGTAAAACATGATGTAAGGCTGCAGTTCCTTACAGATTTTATTTGTAAAATATATAATAGTAGCTTATACCCGCACAACGCTACAAATCGGTATCTTTTTACAATAGCAAATTTTGCATGCACGTTGTCAGCGATACAGAAATGGACATAATATGTGTATGTATGTCCTTGTCTGTACCCCTGGCAACGTATATGCGAAAGTTCATGATGATCGGTTCAGAAGTTTAGGCGTGAAAGCGTAACAAATAAATTCACATACGTATTTAGAATATTATCGAGGATATAACAAGTCGGCAGCAAAGGAAATGAAACACGCAATATACAGCAGCTCTAGGTTCCTAGAGCTTCTATTGATCGTCTTCTTTTCTTTTTTGTTTTGCGCTCATAGCCAGTTGCAATCACTAACCGGTAAACGATTAGCGAAGTTAAGCAACGTTAGATGCGGTCAGTCTGTAGATGAGTGACCGCTTAGTGGAATTTCATCTGAGCGTCTCCGTGCTTCGGAGGGCACGTAAAAAGTCGGTCCCGGTTGTTGTCAATTGACAGCAGTCGTTAAGCCATGTCAGAGGCCTACGGGCGGCTTGAAGAACTCTTGACAACAGGCTGGCCACTAACCACACGAAAAGAAGGGGAATTTTACAAACATTCAAACAACGGATACCCAGACTCGGAACAACAATTTGTGGATCACACAAATTTTTGTCCCGTGTGGGATTCGAACCCACAACACTCGGCGCAGAGGCAGCGACGAGCCGACCACTTAAATCACTACGCCATATGTAACCGACTAAGGAAAAATAACTCGGTACTATTTTAGGTCGCTAATAGTTGGCAATACGACAAACGCTTTCGGGCTGTGTAGCATTGCTCTAGAACAGTTTTAAAATGTACGAGAAAGTATCTGTTTAACTCTGCAATCCTGATTTCTTTTACTAATAATCTAACTTGCATTTATGAATGTTTGAAATGTGCCCAAAAAGCACCGTTGACTGTTTATAAAGCACAGTTCGTGACATGGTTGAGGAAATCGTGTGTGGCAGAACAAACATAGAAATAGAATACCTAAATACAATAGGAATGGAATTATATGTTATGTAATTTTTAAGGGTGTGACGCGGACCGGTCGTTGCTGAGTGGCCGTGCTCTCGGTGCCCCTCCATCGGTTTCTCCTCTGCAGCGGCGGCCCTATATATTGGCAACGCGTCCAAGTGCCGGGCTCCTTCCGCTGCGCTGCCTACTGAAGTTAAGTGGTCCATTCTACCCGGGACCACGTAACAAGCCTTCATCTTGAACCACGCCCTGAAATACCACTAAATACCTACTCGAATTTAATTGTAGTTCTATTTATTCTTATACACCTGTTGTAAGTGAAAATATATGCTTATTGATCGCTTTGTTCATCTTTAATTTCAATTAAAATCCTAGGTCAACCACGCCTCTAAAGCGGGTCGACTACCATAACGTTACAAAGGATAGAATGAAGACGATTACTCTAGTCTTTGTCAAGGACTGACGCTATGGTATATAATATTTGGTATAATGACAAGAATTGTAATGAGTTAATTAAGATTGTTTAGGCATGTGGAAAGAATGGAAGGAAACAGATTGACCACGAAAGTATATACGAAAAAGACTTGAGCAAACGATCTCTTGGGTACAACGGAGATATTCTGGGGAAAGGCCAGGTTAAGACGGCCCTTATTCGAAGAGCGTGCATGCATATAATGAAAGAAACCAGAGAGATATGCCAGGATTTTTGGAAGTGTAAATCGTAGTCTTAACTTACTTCTCCGGCAAATAGGCGTAGGTCTATGTACATATGTATAATCTCACATCACAGATACCAAGTAGTTCAATACCAATAGCAAAGCAAGGATATTTCATTAAATAAATGTATAAATTTCGACTCGAAAGCGCCATGTTTTGTCTTCAGAGTATATACAATAGTAATGTTTAGCAAATAAAATTCATACCTACGTACAAGCAGATCGACCTTGAGTTGCTAAAATATTGTTACGCCCAGTGACATCTCTCGGCATTGTGGGAAAGACTCGGCAGTTCCGTCTAATAATTTATTACACCGCCATCTATTGACATCTTACGGAACTACGTAGTGTGAGTACACTAAGGGTAGAGAGAACGCTGGCTCTTTCTTGAATCATCGTACTGTTTACATATCGGGTATAGCGTTACTAGAAAACTCTAGAAACGCTTTACCCGCGTATAAAAAGAGCGCACGCGCACCGCCAAGTCAGTTTACAATCGTAAGCGGTCAAGTGTTCATCGAAGCGAACGGAAGCGGAAATACTACGGAGTTTAAAGCAGTTACAGTGGAAAAGTGCAGTACAGTGTTTGTTGTGTTTTAAATTTAATTGTGTGTTTGAATAAAACGTGTTTTAGTCGGTAATATTGTTTGCATTCTTATCCGTCGAACCCAGTACGTAACAATATTTAATATGTAACATACCATCACACGACTACGGGACGAATTTCCGAGGCTGTATGCATGGCTAAAGAAGAACAAAGTATAATATATAACAAACAGTATCTAAAAGAGCTTTCAGTGGTAGAATCCTAACGAATATTATAAATAAGAATGTGATTTTGTTTGTTTGTTACGCTTTAACGCCTTAACTACTCGCCAGATCATCATAAAATTTTGCATACACGTTGTCAGAGGAACAGGTAAAAACATAGGATACCTAACATTAACCTAACATTACATAACCTATAATTACGCAAGCGAAGCCGCGAGAAAATAGTAATTAATAAGTTTAGAACGTGATGGAGCTGACATGACCGTGTGTGGATAAAAGCTAGAACAAATAAACTATAAAAAAATATTTTTAACTTAGTCGGCCTCGATGGCGTAGTGGTTAGTGTAATCGACTGCCACGCCTGAGGTCGCGGGTTCGATTCCTGTACACGTCAAACATTACCGTGCGTGAACATGGATATTTGTCTTGGTCTGGGTGTTTCTATTATAATATGTAAGTATTTACAAAAAAAAATGTATGTTTATCCATTGTCTAGTACCCATAGTACAAGCTCTGCTTAGTTTGGGCTAGATGGTGTTGTGTATATGTGATAGAATATTATATTATTATTAATTTACAGTACCTATCAGTTTTTAAGTGGCATGGTTTTATATAATATGAAACCTGTTCCTACGAACAGTATTTAAACTGGAAAACGTGAATTCTTTATTCACGGTTTTTAGTTTGAATATAGTAAAAGTAAATAAAACAAAATAAGAAAATTCTATTTGGTGATTTTGCCTATGAAACACACTGCACTATAGCACCACCCGATACTAAAATATATCATGTGCCATGTTGAGTACTTCGGTGTACACCAATAGTGATTGTGACTACTGTGTATCAGGTCTCGGGTTGACGATGCAAAAAGGTATTGATATTTTCTATGAAGAAGTTCTCAATAGCAGCCCAGGGTTAGCACCTTGGCAATTTTATACACCGGTGCCTCACAGTACGTAAAGCTGTTAGTCCTGTGTCTGATCAAACTACGAGCTACTACTAAAAAAATCTTAACGGAAAATCTTAAATACATTCTGCTTGACCCCTATAAATGGTGTATTGATTGGGTGACATTATATGTACGTAATTACAAAAAATAGGATTTAATATATATATTTATCCATTTTCTAGTACCCATAGTACAAGCTCTGCTTAGTTTGGGCTAGATGGTGTTGTGTGTACCTATGTGATGGAATATTATTATTATAAATAAAATGCAAACGCTGAAATTGATAAATTACGTTTTATTTGTACATAATAGTTAATCATAATAATTAAAATCACAGCTTTGTACAACATATATACTAAAATTATATACTACTTAGTGTATCTTAATTACTTATATACTTACATTTAATTAATGCCAGAATCTCTCTAATTAAAAAAATTATATAAATAAATGAAAAGGTGGTTTTGCTACTAAACCTAATAAATAAATAAACGATGTGCGATTATTTGAGGAAGCTTTCGAATTTAATTTATACATTCGAATAATGTTGCTCAAAAACCACTGATCATTACTTGAATACTCGAAAGAATTGTTAATATCAAAGAAAAGTTTTGGGGTCTCCGTCACTATAGACATCAAAACAAATGAGCTAAGGGCTTAATATGTCATCGAAACGTGCATTAGAATAATCAATTATTATTTGAATAACAGAAATATGTAGATACTGTTTTAATTTGTCCTTTCATTTGCGGGAACAATCGTGCATCGCTACAATAAATTTGATAGGCAATGAAACTACTTATTCTTACACATATTATAAATACAGTACTTAAATACTTTATATATGTATATTAATACTAACGATTATTATTTATAGTCGGTCTACATACTATCAATAATATGGTCTCATATTTTTTCTATCTATCAACTACAAAATATGTTAACTAAATCTATTGAAATGTCTACTACTGATATAGTAAGTAGAGTAAAGAAACTATAGGTGAAACATTAACATTGATTTTACGATATCTGAAACGCATTGTCTTAAGACTGCGCCGAAAGAAATATGCCAAAACAAGCGGTCACAGTTAAGTGAATAAAATCAACACTTTTTGTTTAATACAAATATAAAATATACATTTACCATAACAATGAATGTGTTTACAATTACTCCGTGTAAAAAAACCTAAAATAATTAATATTTTCGCCTACAAAATTACGTAAATTTGCACGAAAAATGCAAAAGCGTAAGCTCGTGTTACGTGATTTTTATATTATAACAGTAGAAATCTATCCTATTTTACAGCTGAAACGAAACATAAATAGTTATATTACAATTTGTCCGTCCCAAATATTTAAATATTTATCAAAAAAGCACTTCAAATCCTCCATACAATTTTACTATGGCGGCCGCGCGCCGATTTGATTATGCGCCGCACGAGCTCTGTTATTATCTGTCTTACGCTCGGCGCAGTCTTAAGTGAGCGACAAATGTGCAAAAAACGCATGACTTGTGACGTCGACCATTTTTCATTCTTGTTTTATTTTAACAACAAACAAATCATTATAAAATAATACTGTTACTACTTCCAGATGACCACTTATTGCTACATAGAGATGACAAAAAATAGATAACACATAGAAATGGGTCTTTATATCTGTGGCTACCAGTACGCAATATTTATTAAACAAGTAAGAAAAAATGGCCTCTATAATTTGCTATACCTGAGCCGAGTTCCCACGTAAATCAGTCCACATCGCAAAGTTACTTATTTTCCGTCGAAAAACATATCAAAAGTTCCATCACGTTATGAAAACTGATGGCAAGCTGCATGTTATATTACTATATATCTTCGTATGTTGAGTCGCTTTAACGGTGAAGAAAAACATCGTGAGGAAACCCGCATGTCTGATACTTCTACGTAATGATTTCAAAGACGAGTGAAGACTGCCAACTCGCACTGGGCCAGCGTGATGGACTATGACCTAATCCTTCTCATACTGAGAAGAGGCTCATGACCAGTGGACCATTTTATAGACAGGGCTAATATGATGATCATATATAGTGTCGGCCTCGATGGCGTAGTGGTTAGTGTAACCGACTGCTACGCCTGAGGTCGCGGGTTCGATTCCCGCACAAGTCAAATATTTGTGTGCATGAACATGGATGTTTGTCTTGGTCTGGGTGTTTCTATGTATAATATGTAAGAATTTACAAAAAAAAATTGATATATGTATATTTATCCATTGTCTAGTACCCATAGTACAAGCTCTGCTTAGTTTGGGCTAGATGGTGTTGTGTGTATGTGATAGAATATTATTATTATTATTATTTATTTACATAAAAATTTGCAAAATAAAGTTTCTATCTAGTCTTAGTGTCATGAATACCACAAACAGTATTACATCAATACTACTTGTAATATTAAAAAACTTAAATGTGAATTCAATTTGCATTTCAGTTTTACAATAAGATTATTGTTTAGATCGGTACCTACTCTGTTTTTAATACAATTTATAACGATAATTGTCTTTCTGTGTCTGGATTTTATCTTTATTATTGAAAAGAACAGTATGTTATATATTTGGACATACCTAAAAGGTCCTCAAAGTATGTTACATAAAGATAAAACACGTGAGGTTCTATTAAAAAATATAGTAGATATCTTTATTAATAGAAGAATACGTATTTCATCAAAATTACAAGTAATTATTAATTAGTAAACGATTTTCATCAGAATAGCTTTGAATATTAATATCATTATTTAGATTACATTTTTTAATAGCCTTCCTTGCATTTAAATACAACCAGGCTTCAATACTACATTTCATGTTTTCACACTAGTTTCATTGCCGCACAAAAACTGCCCGCTACTTCGATAGATGGCGTTAAGATCGAGTTAGATCGCGCAATGGTTTCGTTACCGTAGGCTGTATAAAATGTCACGGCGTCACAGTATTATTCACGGTAACAGGTAAGCACGGCAATTTGTATTATTTTATTTAACGTCCGTCATGTACTAACTACTAGGTGTACCCATGCGGCTGTGCATGTACTAAATTTTGAACGAGTCACTGAGTGTGAGCTAAGAATCTATTGGGTTACTAGCTGATCCGGCAAACGTTGTTCTGCCATATAAATTCATTTAATAGGATCTAATCACCTAGCGGTATGAAATATACTTTACGCCCTATTCTCGTGCCTACCAAATATAGATAAAAATATTCACAAAAGTCGGTCGAGCCGTTTCGGAGGATTGTGACGACAAACATGACGACACGAGATTTTTATATAATTACTAGCTGCCCGGACAGACTTCGTTCTGTCAAAAGTAATTTTTCTTTTTTTTATGTTTCCTTTATCACTAAGGGGTATGAAAAATAGATAGTAGCCGATTCTCAGACCTACTAAATATGCATATAAAATTTCATAAAAATCGGTCTAGCCGTTTCGGACGAGTATGGTAACTAACATTGTGACACGAGAATTTTATATATAAGATAGATTGCCTGACGTTGCACGCCATGGTTTTATACCTTATCTTGTTTTATGCAAAAGTAAAGCACAAACGCAACGCTTACGTGCTGAGAACGAGTTGTTCGGCGTGATAGGGTTAAAGCAGCTGAAGGTTATCTATATGTATCCGAAACTTCGGGGCGAACGAAATATTAAGGAGAAGCATTACGTCTAAAAACACTTCATGGTAGGTAGTACTATAGTGTTTCTTCCTTTCTTTTTCTTCCTTTCTTTCATTTCGTCTGAACATTTTTTGGTCCCGTACCAAGTCGTGGGTTCAAATCTCCCCCATTACACTACCAACGCGAACCAAATCACTGTGACAACGCATTTATTACATAGTTATAATAATATCAGCCCTGTATTAAACTGTACCACTGCTGGGCACGGGCCTCTTCTCAGTGTGAGAAGGGTTAGGCCATAGACACCCCACTAGCCCAGTACGGGTTGGCAGACTTCATATATCTTCGAGGACATTATAGAGAACTCTCAGATATTATATAGGAATCCTCATGATGTTTTCCTTCAACGTTAAAGCGGGCGATAGTTTGAAATACTAACTACATACATAACTATGAAATGTCAGAGGTGCGTGCCTTGGGATCGAAATTCAGACCTCTGTCTGGCAGTCTAACGGTCACCCACTAGGCTATCGCTTCTAAATTCAAGATGAGTCCACTATTAATACAATTGCTCCTGAAAATACCTTAGCCAGGTTATATGCAACACAAATCTTTCAGAGAGTACTTCACAAATACATTCATACCGCGTTCAAATTGAATGCTATACATAACAAACTGGTTGTAATCGCAGCATCAATGGCATTATCATGTAAATATTACGATTGCTGAATAAATTCATGGGTGTTTTCCCCCTAACCTTATGTTATTCGTGGCTCATGTATAACGCCATAGTTTTATGGTGCAATAAACAGCCCCTTCTAAACTATTATGTAAACCGACAAAGAAAACTTTATATGAATAGTTCTTCTTAACCTGTCAATTGTTGGAATGCCAGACATTGGCAACCTATTGTGTCTGGCCGCCGGTGTGCTGCTGCGACTTAGCAGGTTAATAAATGTATGTATCGTGTCAAATAGCATTTTATTTTTAGGCTTACATACATTCAGAGATCTTCGCATGTGTGTTCTTGAAGGGGTAAGCAGAGGTGTCCCACCCATGTTCAATCAGATTCATTTCAGTATCTACTTATTCGGGATAAGCCTATTAACCTGTAGTGGGCACAATTATGTTTAGAGTTCGTCCTGCTAACAACATTTTCTTAAAAAAAAAACACAGTAACATGTTACCCCATCCAGGACAGAAATGCGATAGGTTACGATCATCTGTAAACAGACATTAGTGCTAACTGTGTGTGCCTTTAACGAATCTTTGTACATTGCATTGCAGACAGAATAAATAAATAAATATTTTGACAGATTTTGAGTATTCAAAATTCTGTCAAAATATAATTAATCTCCATCTAGTAATCTCCAAAACTCAGAGCACAGAAGTTATAATATTATTTGTGCCAATTCAAAGACAACGTTAAAACGCAGCCTGTACCGTCAGTTGACAACTACATAGGCGATACAAATATGATACCCATCATATTTCACATCACTGATACGCTTGTATAGACTTTAACAAGCGACACATCTCTCATAGTAAACTAGCATGTTCCATGCTGTGTTATTACCCAACGAAAGATAAATGACATTAGTAATCTTCTAAACACAAGTATAAAAACAAATACATCACCGCCATACATTCATAACGTCTCCACAGGGTGGTACAATTCAGAGCTCATTCTATATATACACGACATCAAATTAGATCCCCCCGCTGTTCGTTCGGCAGAATCGCAGCATTTACATAATAATGCCATCGGTGCAGAGATAGAGCAGAGCAACCAGTTGTCTCGCACGCTTTCTTCGAATATAATATTTATTTTTCAAATGAAAACACATTTTTCTTCTTGGCTTAGCTTGAATAATTCTTTGAAGTGTCCTTCACATTGATGAATATTTTAAAACGAAATGTTATGGTACCACTGAGCTGTGTCGTTACTTTTAAATTGTTGAAGGGCCACCCTTTTCCACCCTTTGCTATTTACTGTACGAATGATAGACATACTAATGTCACAATAATGTTGTTCACAATCAACACTATATGGTTTGGGTCTATAGTTAAATTGTATATTTGTTGCCCATAGGTACAACAATGTACAATCGAATATCAAGTATGCAGAGAAAATTTAAAAATAAGGTGTTCGTGTCAAAAATTTATTAGTCTTGTTACCAAACTGTAATTCGATGATTCAGTCGTTAATTGAGTAATTAACTGTGTCAACTTATAAATCTTCATACATCTTTCAATTACCGAATTGCACAATTTATGAATTACTCTATATTTTTGCATTGACTATTGCGGACATGTTAAAAAGAGAATGATCCTTTTCTGGTGAATTTTAATTAATTTCGTTTATGGCATGACTTTTAACAATATGGCATATGATGAATACTATTCTACAAAACAATAATAACATTGGCAAATTAATCTGAACCATAAAGATATTTTAAAAAACCTAGCTTATGTACCGAGGGCTGATCTTCCAATCACCAGATAATGCATAACGAATGCATAAATGTGGCTTATTAACAGGTTGTGAGAAATATGTCAAATTTGATTCTGTAGATAGGGTAACCGGTCCGCGTCACAGTAACGATTGTAAAAACCAGCCCTTAGTAACATAAACTCGTCGTATCAATTTCATTAACATTACATATGGTATGGATGAAAGGAATTACATGAGGAATGTGATGAAAGTGAATGAAGCCAGAGAAGTGTGTCAGGATCGTAGCAAATGAAAACCCGTAGTCTCTGCCTACCCCTCTAGGAAACAGGCGTGAATCTATGTATGTATGTACATATGGTAAAATTATTTGGATATTCCACCAAGTTCTTTCTTGAGCCTAGTTTCTTTGAGCCTTGATTATTCATGAGAGGCACTAACAGCTCCTTATATATGACTAAAACTTCCCGTGACGTTCAATTTTCATTTACCAGCTTAACATAAGCTTAATAACAGCGATAGCTCAGTGGGGAGACCAACAGACTGCAATGCAGAGGGTTTCGGATTCGAACCCACGTCGCGCGCCTCTGACTTTCGGAAGATATATGACTTTTCGAAATTATTTGCGTAATGATTGACATTATCGCCTGCTCCGTGCCTCGGAGAGCACGTTAAGTCGTCGGTCCCGGCTGCCATGAACATCTATGGCAGTCGTTATTGGGAAAGTCAGTACCCTCTAATATCCTGACACTGGTCTAGCTTTAGGGTATCGTTAGCCTTCGGGTTGCGGAGGTCAGGTGGCAGCCGCTCCGTATAAAAACTGATATCTAGTCAAATTCGGTTAGACTAGAAAAGCCGATCCCAAGTGACTTGGGAATAAAAAAGGCTAGGGAGAAGAAGACCAGCTTAACATAAGTTCAAAATCTATCACTAGCTTAAAATACTTAACCTACTCCATTTGACAATATTACTAATTAATAATTATTTTAAATAGTTATTTCACACATTACTTATAACTAAGCTGTTGTCCTATGTGATCAATAAGAACCTGCAAACAACCATACTGCTTGATGCAATTGTAATACAATGGAATCAGATACAATTTGATCTAGTCAACAAAGACCGAACATCAAAGGTTTTGATATCGTGCACTAGTCAGTTATTGCATTGCTTGGACGCATTTGTCACTCACCCAAGACAATAGCTACAATAAAAATCTAAGGGAGCATCTACATCTGGCGATTGCGCCACGAATGCGCCACGAATGCACCATGAATGCGCGAGCTGCGTGCGTGTGGCATGAGTGAAGTTACTGCAATTGTTTGATGCGCCGCTTTGGCGCAACTCACGCAAGGCTTGTACAGCTGGAGCGAGCGGCGTGCTGCTCGCGTGCCCATTATTTCGTTCGCTTTCATACTGTCTATTATGTATACTACTTGTTGCAGGAGGAAGTACGTGCAGCGTGCGCGCGCACGCGAGCTGCTCTTGCGCCGTTCACGCACGACGCGTTTCTGGCGCTCGAGCGGCGTGCGGGCAGCGCAGGAACGGCGCGCGAATCTGATATGCACGCTCGCGAGCGGCGCATTCACCAGATCTGAACACACTCTTACAAGCTTTAAATGAAGACTATCGTTTTTTATTTTAACTTATACAAGCAAATGAGACATTGAAACTTTGTAAAATAGTACCAGACTATAGATTTATTAACTTTAACGCTTTGAGCCCAGATTATCATTTCAAATTTATCATATTTTGTTCATCCGTGTTTAAGCTTAAATCTCACGAACGTATAAATTATTTAAACTATAAATCTTGGAACATTATTATGTTTCAACTTTTGACAGTGAAATCACTTTATAATTTTGGACTATATTTTAAGTATTTGTACGAAATAATATTGTATGGAAATGTTTTGTAGACATTGTTCCTACTTGGTATTATAATTATTATATATGGGTATATATGATAATTATAATAACAAATAGGAACAATATATACAAAACAATAATTATTTTATTTTATACTTAGATTCAGTAATACTTTCGATCATGCGTAAATGATCCATACTTACCACAGCAAATTTAGCAGAATACTTTTTGCAATTATTTATATTATCGTTTCTGAGCAAACTGTATTTAACTTATTTAAATATTAAATTAAAGTATTATTTAAAGAATATTATATAAATCAAGTACCATATCCGTAAGTTTCCTGTCTATGACTTTCTCATAGAGTTGACCACGATTACTAAGCTACAAATTAGCTGGTAATATTTTTAATCGCCATGTTTAAACAACAAACATGTTTGCTAAGTTCAAGTAAAGCTGAACTTAGCAAACATGTTACGAGACTGTTTAATTCCAGTGTAGGTAATCAAATTTTGATCCGATATCATGTTTAGAGTTTAGGCTATTCAATATCAAACTAAGTACTTGCAAAATTATTAATAGGAACCCGGCCAACTCAATACCACCTGATTTAAATTCACCATATTAATACTAGATACGTCGTTTTAGTTATGCAATGATTAAGTATCAATATAATAATTTATTTGCAACTTTTTCAATCACATCCTTACTTAATAAATACTTATATATATTCTTTTATTCCATCTCAAATGTCAAATATACATGTACACCAAATAATATTTTTTGGAACATTCTAATTTTATTAATAGCTTTGACATTTACTAATTCTTTATTAATATCAACGTCAATGGCGGCGTTATTAAAGTTGTTATAATTCTCAGCACCAATTAAGTTGACTGCATTTAACAACGGCCAAACAGCTGCGTGAGCCAATTTGAACTTGAACTTTAAATAATATTTATTATTATTATCACTCCACAACAAAACCATTATCCGAATTTATTCTCTTAATAACTGACGTATATATTTCACTCTCTTCCTTCAATCCTTCTTTGCCTTTAAAATAAGGAAATTCATTACCAGTAGCTAGATAATATATTCCTGGTCTATCAAATTTAGTTTCTAAACCTAAATAGTTCGTCTGGGAACCGTTAAAACATTGAGCAAATCTTGCTTCTTGAACATTATCACATTTCACTGCTATGAATTTCTTTGGATGTTCTAAAGCTTGCCACCAGTAGATTAAAGCTCTCGCATGACTACACACCACTAAACAAGGTACATAAGGTATATCACTTGGCTGGAATTCGCCACCATTTGCATAAATATCCACATGTCCTAGAGTTTCAGCTATTCCAAAGCCATCTATATTGGTATGGACAACGTCGACTTTTTCAGCGTCAGTTCTCCAAAGTTTATGTTCAGGTCCTAAGGCCCTATAGCAAGGCCCCGCGGGGTCTAGGCCGGTGAGTCTGTGAGGTTTCTTCCCTGTCGCTTGGTAGAAGTATTTGGCTGCATAGGCTACCTCGTGCGCTCCAAGACTTGCACCTACCAGTTCTAGGTTTTCAGGTTGTAGTCCAAGTTCATTTAGCTTGACGAGGAACTCACCCATTTTCTTGCCGATGAATCTGACTAAACGCACTGATCTGAAAAGAAAAAGAAAACACAATCTATTCAATATATTAACGAGAAGAGATCTTTGTAAGATACGCCTTGACATTACATAGTAAAAGGCATTTATTCAGTAATAAGTTTTCACCCACGGCTTACCGTTACAAAAATTTGTGCACGGCTGCAATTGTGAGTAAATTTATATATTGAAATTAAACTACTATATACGGATTTTATCGCGTTGTTTATTTGACACTCTGTTACATAATTTTGAAAACTGTTACACTACTACTACTATTAAACTTTACTAATTTAAGCTAATTAAATTATTATTAAAACCATTAAGCCAATTTATATTTCTTTTACACTTTCCCCGACGTTTCGGTTGCTTTTTAGCAGATCATGTGCAACAGAGGACCAACCACTACCTGAGATTTGACAAACCACAGATTTTCGCTAAAGAACACCGATTCCTATCAAGGATGCTTCGCGAGGCTATTGAAATCAAAAAACATCCTACAACAAAATACCTCGTATATATACATAACCTCACGCCTATATTCGCGAAGACGTAAGCAGAGATGTATTAAATCCACATTTCGCCCTATGTAGTGGGTTTAAATCATACATAACAGAAGGCAAGCTTACCTAGGTTTTTTTTTCCGTCCTCAATTATACCGCCCCACCGAAGCTTTCCCTTACCTACCTAAGCATAACTAACAGGTTATGCTCAATAATAAAAAACCACTTGCACAAAAACGTATCAACTTATATCTATGCTCACCCTTCTTTCCACGTGGTCGGTCTAAAACTCAATTTGTCACAATAATACGCAATAACAGCCAATAATTCCACATCTGCGCAAACAGATCATAAGCTTGGGATACACTAGTGATGGCAAAAGCAGATAGCCGACGTCGCGTATATCGGTATCCGCGGGAACGCGGCGATAAGAGAAGTACCACAGTCGCTAAGCGCGAGCCACGCTGGCAATATGATCTTTATTGACAGAATTGAGGCAATCTAACAAGTAGAAATAGTACAGCCGGCCTTGTCTTTATTGGTATTGTATAGAATGCCAATTAAATTATATGCCATGTTCCAGTGTCGTATAACACAGGCTTAAAAGATATGTATAGAATTACTTTTTTATCTCGATTGCTAAAAAATCACGATATTATGTAATTAGATAAGAAGTTTTGTTATTACATTTACATTACATTTTGTTATACTTTGACTCGATGCATTGTACCTTTGCCCATTGACCCCATGTAAGCTACCGTATAATTGACGTCTATTGTTGGAATTGTCTGCGTATTAGAAGCATCCACAAAAAATTTACCGAAAGTACCTGATTCCGTTACGCCAGGACGCCGCGCTCATGATCAGAACCTTGTTTTAAAACTAGTCAGACAAACCTGAATAACATATTATGTGAGTAGGTTAACTATCAATTGTTAGAGTACCAGACATCATTTAAAACGTCGTGTTTATAGCCGCCGGTTTATAGATTACTTGACGAATAAGTAGGTTACGAAGCACCCAAAAAATAATGTTATCCGCATTCACCAACATGTCCCATCCCTAACAATTGTTCAAAGCCGCTAAGCTGTTGATACCTCCGTTTGTTCTCGACCGTAGACAATAGATGCCTCTCCAGGTGGATTGCCGATTCAATTCATAATCCAGCCGAAATTCTGGATATTCACCAGTGTTTAAGATTAATCTGTTATGATAGGAAGCCGAGTATTACTGGCTAAATGGTTATACAAGATATATATTAGTTGGATAATGTGACTAATGAATTGATTTTAACGATGCATGTGGTTTTGATCAATTGTAATTAAACGATGATTGTTGTTGTGTATTAGTTGGTTGTTGATTATTTAGTTGATAGCTTCGATTATTTAGTGACTAGTGTATATAACATAATATAGTCATGTCATATCAGACATGTCATATAGTCTTCTCCCTAGCCTGTATTATTCCCAAGTCACTTGGCGTCGGCTTTTCTGTTCTAACCGGATTTGACTGGATATCAGTTTTTACATGGAGCGGCTGCCACCTGACCGCCGCAACCCGAAAACTAACGATACCCTAAGGCTAGACCAGTGTCAGGATATTATAGGGTACTGACTTCCCAATAACGCCTGCCATAGATGTTCATGGTAGCCGGGACCGACGGCTTAACGTGTTCTCCAAGGCACGGAGCAGGCGATAATTGTTAATCAATACGCACATAATTTCGAAAAGTCATATAACTTCCGAAAGTCAGAGGTGCGCGACGTGGGTTCGAACCCGAGACCCTCTGCATTGCAGTCTGATGGTCTCCCCACTCAGCTATCGCTGCTGTTGTATATAGTATATAGTAATTGGGTAAAATATAATAATATGTCATATAGTAATTGGGTAAAAAAATCCAATTCTGGGTAAGTTAACAAAAAATGTGTTTTTGTTTTAACGTTGTAGAAAGAAGAAAGAAAGGTGGCAGGTTTCCATTCCTGTGCTTCGAAGAGCATAAAAAGCCGTTGGTCCAACGACCTACACATGATCTGAGTCCGGTCGTGTAGGAATGCCGTCGCATCGGACTATAAGAGTAATTCAATAGAGGTTGCACTTATTTGAACACACACTTATGCACTTGTATCGTCAGTGAAAGTTAGTAGTCTCTATAAAGGTTGGCCGCCGAGACCAAAATTCGGTTTGAAAGACACTAACCAAGAATCTTGTTATTACAGTACTGTAGCACTACCGCTCAATTTCCCACATTGTGGAAGGCAATCGGTTCGTAAGATTTTCAATCTCTTTAACAAGGTGTTACTCTGTCAATGTCAACGGTATCAGCCACACATTTTGAATTGACAGCAACGCGTGAGGTTATGTCGTAAAATTCTACAGACAGTTTAGTAAAAGCTTATCATCAGGGAGGCTGCGTACGGCGTACGAAAGCCAGCTGGACGCCGGAAGACACAGTGCCTTTATCAATATTGCCCGATCTGGTTAAACAGTTAAGATAAAGAAATCTAGTAGTCCTGGTTCAGGCATATAATATAGCGCTTCTAATATTAAGCCTAGCGGAAGGTATACCTATTCAAACCTGAACCTGTTCCCGTGTTTTCTATAGAGTAGCCAAATAGATTGTCCTAGCCGGCCGTGAAATCCCACGCTCGAATCCTGGTTAGAATTAAAAAGAAACGTTACCTTGATCTATTTCTAAGCGTCAGACTAAATAGAGAATTAAGCTTTTATAAAATGAACCATTTCAGCTGTAAAAACTGAATTTATAATTATATGTTGTTTGTTGTTGTAATTATTATTATGCAATAAGTAAATAGCATTTAGGTAATTTAGTTATAGAGTTTAATATTAAACTTATTTTAATTGTTTTTACTTTTACTAAAGGTAAAAGTAAAACCAATTAAAATAAGTTTCCTTATGAAAGTTATTATAATGTAAACTTATTTGTACTAAAAATAGTATGTAACTACTTTGCCGCTCGAAACACAGGTTTAATTTAACGACGTTGTTACTATAATATAAATAAATTATAAAGTTTTTAAGATGTTATAATTTTAAAACTTTTGAAATTTTTTTTTTTTTGTAAAAATATGTCTAGAATGTGCCTGCAAGGCAAAAGTACAGTACACAGTAACATAGATCGCTAAATGTGAATCCAATACCTACGCCTAACGATACTAAAATATATTATAGTGAAGCTGACTACTCATTATTAAGCTATATATTGTGAATATTTAGCTAAGCGTTGCAGTCACATTAAATAAAATATATAACTTCATACGGATTTTAAAGCGAGCGATCTTCTAAAACACTATTGGTAAATTTTTGTTATAATAATGTCCTCTAGACCGAATTTCAGTCACGGCGGCCAGTCTTAAAGGAGACTGGCCATCTGCGCAGGAGATATTATCGTGCGCAAACACAAGTATCTTCTCTGCTCCCTAACGCTCATGATCCGATAGGACGGTATCCGACACGACCGGAGAGAGATCAGGCGCAGCACCAACGGCTATACGTGCTTTCCGAGGCACAGATGTGTCTAACATCGCCGTCTTCTTTATTCCAGGCTGCTTTTGAGATTGCTTAACAGAAAAACCCTAAAACGTTTTCTTGGCCCGATTCGGGTTCGAACCCGAGACCTCATGCACAGCAGTCGCATTCACTACCGCTGCGCCACGGAGCAAGTATAATATTACAAAACAAAACCAGAACTTCAGAGTAATTGTAAAACTAATAGTTAATATCATAAGAATAGTGTATTTAAAAAATACACCGCAACAAATGCCGTATATAGAAGTTAACCTTCAATGTGTAACTTAAAACGTAAGACAATAATTTGTCGTCAACATACAGTGACAAAAACAATTGCCTACATTTCCTTTCTTTTAGCTAATATTATCACTGACCCTCATACTAGCCGTAACAGCATCCGCTTAATTCTAATCTTTTACCGATCAAAGTAAGTTAAGCCGTAAAAGTTAAGCACTTAATTGATCCTATGATATCTAACTTTTACTAAAGGAAGTTCAACGAACTAGATTTTATGGACAAAGCCCTAATCTACTTGATTCCATCTCTGTATCTCCAAACTTGGCCATAATTTATCGCCAGGGATTCGAACCGGCGACCTTTAGGCTATAAATTTCGAGTATACACTCTGAATTCATACAGAGACGAAGAGGAAGATAAAGCGGCCCACACATGTGCGATTGTTAGATAAGGCTATCTGGGACAGCTGCGACAAATCGCTCGTATGGATTACAGATTGGAGACTGTTTTGAAGAGGGTAGGCAGAGATGTATCTTAGATAAAGTTACTTGTTTATGTGTATATGAAATTATGATTAAGTTGATTTATGTAAGTTAGTTTAGGGAAAAGGGACAATTGTCTGTAAAGATTGCTATAGGGAAATTCGTAGTCATTTAAAGGATGGAAGAAGAACGGATGGCGCAGTTGTTTAAGTGGTAACGGCACTGCGAGCGAGAAAGTTCGATACTCACACGAATCAAACATTTTTGCTGGTCACTGTTCTGAGTTAGGGTGATCATCGTACCCTTTGTTTTTAAAATCCACCCGACACGGGTAATATAATTAATTAGTGCGGCAGGCAAACCACAAGGTTTTCAATTACAAAATAAATAATTTTTCTTTAATTTATTAAAATGTTATATTAGTGTTATGTAAATTTGATTGCGCAACTATTTGGAATTATCTGGTCGATTTGAAAAATGTTTTTGCGACAGTCTGCTTATTAAGGCTAGGTTTAAATGCTATAGAAAATAACCTAAAGGAGCAGCGCTGTGATAATAAATCACTTTGATATAGCTGAAAAAAGAATGGACGAGGAAAGACTGACTAAGAATGTTTATAAGGCTAGTGTGAATGGAACAGTCGCAAGAGGAAGACCTAGGCGAACGTTTCTCGTTCAGATCGGAGGCGTTCTGGACAAAGGCCAGGTTAAGAGCACCTTGAACCGACGGGCGTGTATGAGGAACGTGATGAAAGTGAATGAAGCCAGAGAAGTATGTCAGGATCGTAGCAAATGGAAATCCGTAGTCTCTGCCTACCCCTCTGGGAAACAGGCGTGAATCTATGTATGTATGTATGTATGAGATAGCTGAAACTGCAATACACAGCGATTATATCCTAACTAATAGCATAACGCCCACAAACTAAATTAGTTCATAACAATAGCATTATAAGAAGCATCCTAGACTACTGCAGTGTAGTATGGAGACCTCACTACACGACTCACTCGCTGCGAATAAAACGAGTCCAAAAAAGGTTTATCCGACACCTAGAGTACTCGAAGGGAAGGGAATTTAAATATCTCTCTTACTTCGATTAATTAGGCTACTACAAAATGAATACGCTGAAAGCCCGAAGGGAGCCATTGGATTTGAGATTCGCGTATAAACTGCTTAATAGCAACATTGACTGCCCACAATTATTGAAAAAATTTAATTTTAGAGTACCCCGTAAACCACCTCGTAAACCTATAACACACCTAGCTCCACCTCTTAACCATACAGTGTTTGATGTTAATTCGCCAATACCCCTTCCATGTGCAAACTTATAAACGAATGCAGCGACCTGGCTGACATCCATTCTGATACAATATCAATGTTTGTCAGACATGTCAAATGTATTGAAATGTGATAAATAGTAATCTATATATGTATATAAAACTCTTCCGTTACTGAGTGACTGACAGACAACGCACAGCTGAAACTACTTAACGCAAGAAGCTGATTTGGCATGTATGTTCCTTTGAGAGTGTAGGGGAGCACTAAGAGAGGATTTTTGAAAATTCCACCCTGAAGGGGGTGAAAGGGGTGAAACCCGATATTCACACGGGAACGGGACTTACGCGGGTGAAACCGCGGGAAAACTAGTAGTTAAGTATATAATATATTATCTAGAATTTAAGTACATATATACAAGTATATTAAATTATATAAGTAATATACATATATATTATATATGTATATTATATATGTCGGCCTCGTGGGCGTAGTGGTTAGTGTAACCGACTGCCACGCCTGAGGTCGCGGTTTCGATTCCCGCACAAGTCAAACATTTGTGTGCATGAACATGGATGTTTGTCTTGGTCTGGGTGTTTCTATGTATAATATGGATGTATTTACAGAAAAAAGTATATTAGTATGTTTATCTATAGTCTAGTACCCATAGTACAAGCTCTGCTCAGTTTGGGCTAGACAGTGTTGTGTGTATGTGGGAGAATATTAAAAAAAATGGTTGTTGATACAGTAAAGATTTTGCATGTGGTGTTTACCTATAATTGGTTGTGCAATTAGATTTAAGACACAAATTGTATGTTCCTATCTGTATTATATCTGTAACAACTGTTGGTAAACCTTAATAAAATAAATAAATAAAAAATAAATGCGAATGTGAGTTTGTCGCATACACGTTGTCAGGGGAACAAAATAGGGTAACTTAAATTAAAAACAAGTTCTGCTACTTTTTTTTACATCTGGGAATGCATTGACGCTTTCCTCTCCGCGGGGCGACGGAGAGGTTATGTCAGACTCACCGGAGAAAGATGGTGAGTGACATCCAGGTAATACTGACTAAGCCCACCACGGTGTTTCTCCACATAAACGCACTGGCGGGGCAGCGCGAATCACTTTCACATGCAATCGCGACCCCGCCGAGGTTACGGCCCGCCATATGAAACGGCAGGCCTCTACGCGACAAGACTTACGCTGTGGTTACTTTTAAATTTTATCCCTACTGTTCCTTTGAGGGGGATGGACACACGATACAGAGGCGCACGTGGGAACACGCACGCCGCCTCACGGACCTGGTGCTGATCGGGTGGCGGGCAGGCCTACAAAGCCCACCACCCTCAGGTAAAATCTCAGGGTGGCTGGAGGTCATCTCGCGCCCTTCGGCGCCCGGTTCTGCAATTGCGGAGAGGGTTCAGGTGCTCCCTCTACCACTCCACCGCCTCCTTGATGGAAATTACTACCTCACAGAAGAAGGCGACGGTGTTCCACGATATCTCGCTCCGGATCATAGATTCCGGCTATGGTTCACCATGGCCGGGAGCAAGAGGGTAACCAGTCCGACTTTCGCGACCAACTCACGGCACTGCGAAGCCCAGGCAGGGCAATCCACCAACGTGTGCAGCGCCGTGTCTACAACAACATCGTGGCAGTCGGCGCTGTGGTGACAACCAGGCGTCTCTTGCCGGCCTATGCGACACAGGAACTGGCCAAAGCAACCGTGGCCAGTCATAAACTGTGTCAGCCGGAAGGTGAGGGCGCCATGCCGCCTCTCCAGCCACTCCTCAAAACTTGGACTTACCGCCACGATCATGGCGTGACCGGCATTGGGGTGCCCAAGTCGATATACCCATTTTTCCGCTAGGACCTGGCAGAGTTTGGACCGTGCCGCCTCTAGAGCAGGAAGAGCTGGTCCTTAGCACCGAACCAGCGCCTCCCTGCGCCAATGGTAGAGTGACACCAGATGCGCCGTTTGCAGGTCCCAGGGCATCGATCTGGCGACGAGGCTCGCTGCCTCAAACGAGATCGTGTGGTATCCTCTTATTAACCTGACGGCCAAGGCGCGCTGTGGCGCACGAAGCGCCGAAATGTTACGGGCCGTCAGGTTGTCCGCTCCAACTGGGGCCCTATAAAGAGCCATGGACCGTACGACCCCTACGTAGAGCCTCCGGTAGGAGGTACCTGGCACCCCAAAGTTCTGTTACAAAAATAACCTAACCTTACTTACATAATATTATATTCTAAAAATTGTACCTAGGAATGTCTAATTTATAATATATCATTTTGAAATGGATATTTATTGTTGCTTTAGAACTGATATTGATAAAATCTAAATAAAAGACTGCTGAAGAAGTCCATCGGTAGAGTGTATGCGACTGCTGTGCATAAGGTCTTGGGTTCGATTCTCGGGCCGGGCGCAGTGGTTTTGGGCTTTCTGTCAGGAAATTATCAGTACGGAGCAGGCTAGCCTCTTTTCATATCTGTGTATATTCGCATACTCTTCTGTACAACAACACTAAAAAGACTGAAACCAGAGAAGCGTGTCAGGATCGTAGCAAATGGAAATCCGTAGTCTCTGCCTACCCCTCTGGGAAACAGACGTGAATCTATGTATGTATGTATGTATGTATGTACTAATAGACATGGGAATGTAACTCGACAGCTAACAACCATAAGCGCAAACTTATGCCCTATTTTGACACTTCTATTAGACACTTATGTAGGTTTTTTTTTTTTTTGGTTTTGATTTCGTTCCGCTTAAGTTTATTTTTGTATATATGTACTTATTTTCTTTTTATTTTACACTTGTTATTATGTGTTTGTAGTATGTGTCAAATAAACAATAAATGGTTCTTTCTTTTTTTTTTTATGGGACTAATGAACCAGAAAAATATATAACAAAATGTTTATATATAAATGAATCTAGCACAGCATGAGAAAAACGTTTTTCTCCCTACTATTTGTCAAAGATATTAAACCTAGATAATAGATAAAGGGTACTTATGATCAATAAATTGTCTACCGCTTCGGCGATAGTACACTTAAACGTGTGAAAGTGCTATATATAGCCACTGTAAATCATATAAATACTCTTTAATAGCATATGGCTATACCCTAAGGTACTTCACTAAAAGCCTCTTAGCTACATGTATTGTAAACCTACTTTTTCATAGTTGAGCCTAAACATTACAAGAGACGTCAAATTTGAAAAAGAAATTTAAAATGTATTTATTTTGTCACACGCATACAATCGGCATACAATCACAAAAACACATGGAAAAACTAAATAAAAAACTGGAAAGGATAAATTAAATAAAAAACTGGACAAGTGTGAGTCGGGCTCGCCCACTGAGGGTTCCGTACAAATATGACACGGTTAACTCCGGGCACGCCACAATCGTGGCGGTAAGTCCCGTGTTTGAGGAGTGGCTGGAGAGGCGGCATGGCGCCCTCACCTTCCAGCTAACACAGGTAATGACTGGCCACGGTTGTTTTGGCCAGTTCCTGTGTCGTATACGCTGGCAAGAGACGCCCGGTTGTCACCACTGCGCGACATAGTTGAGGACACGGCGCTGCACACTTTGGCGGTTTGCCCCTCCTGGGCAACGCAGCGCCGTGAGTTGATCGCGGCAGTCGGATTGGTTGCCCTCTCGCTCCCGGCCGTAGTTCAGTCTATGGTCCGGAGTGAGAGGTCGTGGAACGCCGTCGCCTCCTTTTGTGAGGAAGTTATTTCCATCAAGGAGGCGGCGGAGCGGGAGAGGGAGCGTTTGAACCCTCTCCCCAACCGCAGAGCTGGGCGCCGGAGGGTGCGGGACGACCTCCAGCCACCCTGAGATTTGACCTGGGGGTGGCGGGCTTTGTGGGCCTGCCCGCCATCCGTTCAGCACCAGGTCCGAGAGGCGGCGTGCGTGTTCCCACGCGCGCCTCTGTGTCGAGTCCGTCTCCCCTCTAGGGGGGACAGTAGGGAGTGGTAGAAGTGCCTTTAGGGTAGGTCTTTCGTGTAGTGGCCTGCCGTTTCATACGGCGGGCCGAAACCTCGGCGGGGTCGCGACCGCATGCGAAAGTGATTCGCGCGGCCTCGTCGATAGTGGTTTTGTCGAGGAACACCGTGGTAGGTTTAGTCGGTATTCCGGGAGGTACTTCATCTTTTCAACATCTTTATTTTACCCCGGCGAGTCCGACATAACCCCTCCGCCCGCCCCCGCGGAGGGGTATGCGTCATGCATTCCCCCACGTAAAAAAAAAAAAAAAAAAACGGTTAACTCAATTCAAAATATGGACCGCCGTTCCTTGCCAAAAGACCCTATTTTGTTACGATTTAATTACAACTTTTTTTCAGATTAGACCTATACTTGTAGTATAAGACGGTATTACTTGCCTAATTTCATAGTTATAGGTCAACGGAAAATACCCTATAAATTTTTATTTCTTTGAGAGTGTTGAAATCTACGGTTTTTGCGGCATAAACGGCCGAATCACTTTTTTACGTTAACTTAGAAGTTTGTTTTTTTCACAGCTTCAAGAAACTGTAGACTTGAGTATATCGATTTAAAGAGCAGCGATAGCTAAGTGGGGAGACCAACAGACTGCAATGCAGAGGTTCTCGGGTTCGAACCCACGTCGCGCACCTCTGACTTTCGGAAGTTATATGGCTTTTCGAAACTATGTGCGTATTGATTGACAATTATCGCCTGCTCCGTGTCTCGGAGAGCACGTTAAGCCGTCGGTCCCGGCTGCCATGAACATCTATGGCAGTCGTTATTGGGAGAGTGTCGACATAAAAGATCCCACTGGGTCGAAGTGTCGCCAGTCTGCACTGACTGGCCCCCACATAAGATAAGATAAGATATCGATTTAATTTCAACTCGAAACCTCCACCCGTTCCCGAGATAAAGGGTCTTGACAGACAGACGGACGGACAAGAAAGTGATCCTATAAGGGTTCCGCTTTTTTCTTTTGAGGTACGGAACCCTAAAAATACAAAAAGGCATACGCCACAACTGTACTAAATGAGCGACTGGCTACGGATGGCGTAGCGGTTTAATGTCCAATTCCTATATCAAGAAGAGTTTTGACTATGGACAGTTAGATTTTGACATATTTTTCATAGAATATGTGTCAAAATGTGCCTGGAGGCTCGCCAATTCCACTATGCCAAGTGCTATAGGTTCAAATTTTCAAGTTGTAACCTGTTAAAATTGTGTGGTATGAGTGTTTATGAATGTCTGAGTATTCTTTGTGTCTAAAAATGAATATTTGTAAAATAGTATTTTTAGTCCTTTAGTAATTAATATTTTATTTGTAAATAAACCTCTCAGAGTACAACAGTTTTTAAACAAATTAATCATTAGTGTACCTATCTCGTGCTACATTAGCGGCTTTGCTCACTTATAAGCCATGGAAACACATTCTGACATCAAAAGTGATCTTATGTGTCAGGATATAATGTATGTAATCCAGGGTATAATGTATGTGCTAAGTTTCATCTAAATCCGTCCAACGGTTTGCGCGTGATTGATTAACAAACATTCAAACCTCACACAATCTACACTGACTGGAATCACGATTTAATAATGACATAATTAAATAATTAACATGATATATACACAAATTATTTACAAGAAATATAAACTAAAGAGTAACATAAAAGCTCAAAATTAAAAAGGGTCATAATATTCCTATTGACAACGTGCCCAGAAGACTGGCAGCATTGCCACGTTGAATGGCAATAATTATTCTTTGTGCAAAGAAAATACCAGCCCTCTGGTCACGCGTAGCGTCGATCAGCCGCTTAGCTACTTCTCTATAAACAGACCTAGCACTTGGACCCCATGACCCCAGCGTTTCGACACCAAATCATCGACATCAAATATGTTTTGATGAACCAATGAGGTTTTGATATTTGCGCCGTTTGAGCGTCTCCGCTGACGCAGCAGCAACGACCCGCTGTGCTAGAAAGACGTGATGGCGCAAGGGTGTCGACACAAGTTGCGTCTTATACCAAAGGCCTACCCATCTTCACTGACTTATATTATTAGTAGCGAAATGTATACTTACTTGGGATAAATATAGGTGAGAAACGCAAGAGTCTCGGAGATGAACACATTGTAGCCTCGCTTGGAGTACGACGTGCCGATGGCCTGCGAGAACGGGAACGATGAGCTGTCCATGAAGCCCACAGCATATAGCACCGTCTTCTTATTTTTCAAATCTGCAAAAACACATCAAATTAGTAACAGATCTAAAAGAGATTTCTACAACAAAAGCAGAAAGCAAGCATACGGCTCTCCGAGTGATAAGCCTAGATTGATGACTTGCAAGTCAAGGATATTAGTCGTAAGATGCTCTAGGGAAAAGGAATGTGTGGAAGTCAAGACATAAGAAAGTATTGGGTGAAGAACCTTCCTCTTGGTAAGCGAGATCCTCCAGAAATTTCGCTTTCAAGGTAAAACGCAGATCACTGCATTTCACTTGGTAAGCAAGAAGTTTTACTAGGTGAAATAATATAACTAGCAAAAGAATACCACCGGCTAAAAGTTCTAGCGTCGGTTTTCTGTAAGAATGTGGTATTTTTGAAGTAAAAACACTTCTTTAGGCGCGTTGAGCACTTTTTTAGTGAACAAAAATCATGGAAATCGCGTCATCGTCACCGAACGCATTCAAAATTCAAAAATAATAATCTAATAGCTTGACGATACAATTCACAAGTTACTTAGTTTTCACTTCTATCGGCAGTCCCCAAAGACTGCCCCGCATGTTTTCTCCAGGCAGGATGATCATTGGCACCGCCACCAGATCTTTGCTTTTTTCAGACTTCTCCAGCGCTATGCATAATTCCTGAAACGCGGACTTTGCAAACATTTAAACAGCGGACAAAAAAAACATCCAGACTCGGAATAATCATTTGAGGATCCCACAATTTTTGTCACAAAAAATACAAACCCCTAATACTTTACGCTTCCTTTACACTAACTGTAAATTATTATAGTATTATTATAATATTATTATTATTATATTATTATTATTATATTAGTGTCTAATTCTTGCTTATATATTTATCAAATTAGCAATGGAGCAACAAAGCCGTTTAACGCTTACAGCTCTCAGAGTTGCTAACGTAAAATAGATAACTCTTCTTCTTTTTTCTTTTCGTGTGGTTAGTGGCCAACCTGTTGTCAAGAGTTGTTCAAACCGCCCGTAGGCCTCTGATATGGCTTAACGACTGCTGTCAATTTGACAACAACCAGGACCGACTTTTTACGTGCCCTCCGAAGCACGGAGATGCTCAGATGAAATACCACTAAGCGGTCACCCATCTATAGACTGACCGCACCCAACGTTGCTTAACCTCGCTAATCGTTTATCTATCAGTGAGTGCAACTGGCTATGATTATATTATGCACTATAGGATATACATATATGCCGGGTGAAGCTGTAGGACACAACCAAGTCATGAATACAATTAACAAAGTTAATCCTACTTAAGGATTTCTCATCTTTATGCAAGTATGCCTCCACGCCTATAGTTACACGCTGCACATTTAGATAAGTCGCTCAAATCCCTAAATATTTATGTACAAACAACCTAAAGTACCGAATGTGAATGGCATATCTTATTCCGACATCGGCCTTCAGAACCCTTTCAGAAAGAGACGCAAATTCCGTCATTTCACATGCGAACCCATAAGGTTATTATGAAAAGTCGTCTCTACATGTATTCCGGAGCAATTTTGCAAACTTGTATCGCGGTATGAATAATATATGAGGGTAGGCAGCCACCGATCGTTGTCACATACTCTGTACTATTGAATTGTAGCCGATAAAGGAATTCGTCAAGAGCGAGCAGTCTTTTTTGTAAAAGTCAATTTATTGTGCTCAAAACCAAAGCGACGGGTCTATACCATAATTTTTATACTTCTGAAGAGGCAAGCTCTGGAGCCTTTGGATGATTGTAGTACTTAGTGTATCGCCTTACGCGTTGCCTACGGGAATACCGCTCAGAACAAAAAAGAGTAGCTGTGTTGACAGGGAATACAGCGCCACCGAAAGTAGGTCCGAAACCCTATTTCACCTTATTTGTCGGCGCTCCCTTGTTAAAAGTACGTACTTTTCCCCTGGCTACTCTGGTAGACCACCAGAATTCTAGTGTTCTGATTCTTTGCTTAGCAGCTTTGAAACCCACTACCCACAAAATTTACAAGACACAAGTAGTATTCCTAAAAGTTTAAACTTGAGATCAGCTGCTACAACTCCAGCCACGCTTTCCATCAAGAAACCCTGCTTGTTTACTATACTTGAAGTATAAAAATAAACATGTTTTGCCAAAATATATGTATAGATGAAATACGTGGATATACACACCAATAGATCCTCATGATTTTATTCCAAGAGGACTTACGCAAGATAAATTACGGAGGGCGTTTAGTTGTGACCCAGATTAGCTGTATCAAAGACAAATAGCAAAATTTTTTTTTTTTACCTCGGGGAATGCTTTGACTCATACCTCTCCGCGGGGCGATGGAGAGGTTATGTCGAGCTCACCGGGGAAAAGGTACCCCGGTAATACCGACTAAACCTACCACGGTGTTCCTCGACATAACTAAAATCCCCAAGGATCATTACTAGGACCTCTTTTATTCAATATCTTCATCAATAATATCGGCTCTTGCTTTACATACTCAAAGATATTATTGTACGCCGATGATATGAAAATCATGAGGCAAATCAAAACTATCGAAGATGGTCACCTGTTGCAGGAGGATCTCGAACGATTCCAGACATATTGTTGTCGCAACAATCTTGATTTAAATATATCTAAGTGCTACGTATGCACTTACTCTCGTAAACCCAATCCGATTATGTACTCCTACACTCTTCACCATACGCTTATAACCAGAGTTAATTACATTAAGGATCTAGGTATAACATTTGACTCTAAACTCACTTTCGATGTTCACATAGATACTATTGTGAAAAAAGCTTCGAAAGCGCTTGGCTTTATTTGCAGAATATCATCTGACTTTAAAAGCATCAAGACTATTAAAATCTTGTATTGTTCTCTGGTTCGTAGTCACCTTGAATACGCCTCACAAGTATAGAATCCTATGTACGACGTGTACATTAATCGCCTAGAGAGCATTCAGAGAAAATTCGCAAGGCACATTCAATATCGCTCAAATTGCTATTTACCAAATTATATAAGTCGCTGTAAAAAATTTCATCTACTACCTCTTAATGTAAGGCGCAGCATTGCAGACTTGTCATTTATACTTAATATCATGAATGGTTCAATTGATTCGACGGAGTTAGTTGGCAAAATCGGACTACGAGTGCCCTCGGCGTTCCTACGCAGATCACATCTTATACACATTCCCATGGTGAGTACAAACTACAGACAAAACACTTACCTGATTAGGGCGAGCCGTACGTACAACTCGACATGCCGGAATGTTGATATTGACCTCTTTACCACCAGTGTTCCCAAAATGAAAAATATTTTGAGCACCCAATTTTTTGGTAGCAATCGTGATGGATGCTGCTAAATCGTATTCATTTTTAAGAAAAATTATAGTTATATTTGTTATTTGTTTTATTTTGTATTACTTTTTTGTAAAAGTTAAGTTAGTTTAGTTAAGTTACATTTTGTTTATTTCTATTAATTTCAATCTCTCTGTGTGGTATCTTAGTGTTTAAGATTTATTCTACTTTTGTTGATTTAAATGATTATGTTTTGTTGCTATTATTTTAAATGTGTGTGCTATGTTAGCGTTTAAGTTAATTTGTGTAGATTTTCATTTCTATAATTTACTAGTGAAAACTTTTAATTGGCCGTATTATGTTATAAATGTGTATACTGTACCATTTTAGCTGTAAGTTTTCCAAAAATAATAAAATAAAATAAAATAAAATAAAATAAAATAACCATAGACGGCGAGGCCGCGCGAATCGCTTTCACATGCAATTGCGACCCCGCCGTGGTTTCGACTTTCGGACCCGCCGTGGTTTCGACCGTTTCCACTTCACAAAGAATATTTCCTCTACCATCTCCCTGAGCGGGGGGGACAAAGACACGATACAGAGGCGCACGTGGGAACACGCCACGCACGCCGCCTCTCGGACCTGGTGCTGATCGGGTGGCGAGCAGGCCCACGCAGCCCACCACCCCCAGGTCAAACTTCAAGGTAGCTGGAGGTCATCTCACGCCCTCCGGCGCCCGGTTCTGCGGTTGGGGAGAGGGTTTAAGCGCTCCCTCTCCCGCTCCGCCGCCTCCTTCAGAATAGCTACATATCTTATCCCTGTTTAACCTTCTACGATGAGTGGTTGAATAAGCTGTATATTATTATTTAAAACCATTTTCCTGATATCGTGTAGTTAATTTAGTTTTCATTGCAATCTTCTTCTTTTCGTGTGGTTAGTGGCGAAGCCGCCCGTAGGCCTCTGACATGGCTTAACGACTGCTGTCAATTTGACAACAACCGGGACCGACTATTTTTACGTGCCCTCCAAAGCACGGAGACGCTCAGATGAAATACCACTAAGCGGTCAACCATCTATAGACTAACCGCACCCAACGTTGCTTACCCTCGCTAATCGTTTACTGATCAGTGAGTGCAACTAGCTATGAGCGCCTGAGATTGCAATTATGGCTCCGATGATTTGCGTGATGTAATATAAATTGGATTTACGTTTGCACAAAGTTTTGTGCTATCGTATCTCCTGCGTAGATGGCTTCGTTAAGATGGCTGGCTACAGTCACTTAGAGGCGTCTTGGAAAATATTGGCTAAAATAAAAATGGCGACCATAGTTTGTGAAGTCAGAAACAATATTTCAGTAAGTCCCTTATAATTTCTGCTGTGTTACATTAAGTACATAATGATTTTCTATAAAGGCAAGTCAAACGCAGTTAGAAATTTTAAGTAAATACATGTCTGTAATTATGAACGTTGTTTATAATATTCACCAAGATATAACGCGTATTTGGTAGCGTGTAGTTGACAGTAACCTAACTCTTGTTGCGTAGAACAGGCAAGCGAACAAACTCTTACCCGCATTCCTCTAAATAATAATATAATAATAATAATAATGTTTTATTTACGAAATAGTGATTGTAGTACAAAATGAAAATTATACATGGTAGTTCTTACAACTATTTTACGTACAATCCTATGGATGAAGTTCTGTTATCCTTGATAAGTTACTTATTAACCTGTAGTAAGGATTAACAGTCCAATGTCCAATTCTTTCGCAAGTTTGTATGAATTGTTAGAATTATACAACTTAAATGATTGCTTTGTCGATGCCCTGGCATAAGGTTGTGTTTATTTATTCTTGCGAACGTTATTGAGCTTCTCTGTGAGGTGATTGGCAGAAGCACTATGGAGTCTGGAAATTTGCTTCATAAAAGGCACGACAAGATAAGTCCATGAGCGTCGGTTACCGCTTACTGTTAGCTGCCTTAGGCACAGTTGCCATGTAAGGTAATAAAAAAATATAATATCCGTTTTTTGTATGTTTGTTAATTCTCTCGTGGCAAGACTTAATCCAAGTGCGAAAGCCGCCAGTGCCGATGGATGCCAGTGGGATCGAAAATGTGTGTAATCTACAAATGGTTGTTCTAAGTCTGGTTGTTCTTTGTCCGTTGTTTGTAAAGTCCTCCGAGACACAGGAGTAAACGAAATACGAAAGCGGTTATGAAGAGGTTAAAATATAAAAGAAATATAAAATCAATGGAGGTACACCATATTTTTTGAACGAATCATGATTGCATTTTATTGTTTCCCTTATTGACGTTGGCTTTCAGCATAGGCTTTATCAATAGTACTGTATTGTATTAAAAAAAGTTTTATAAAAAACGCTACAGAGTTTTTATTCGCACAAACGGAACTCCAACCCATTTGCTGAAGTGAAATTCATGTCGCCCGTTTCCCGAGACAAGAGTAAAAAATGAAAGCGTTGAAGATACATTATGATATCGCACATTTTATTTATAACACTCTGAAAATTGTTAAACGAAGCAATTTCAGTGTCGAACTCGACATAATATGATTTTATTAAACTTAAATGAAAAATGTTGCTCTATTGATACTGAGTACTGCATACGCATTTTTAAAACGCTCCCTTCACATCGACGTATTCGTGTGCGTGTAGAAGCAGAAAAATCCATATTCTAAATATAATAATAATAATAATAATATTCTATCACATACACACAACACCATCTAGCCCAAACTAAGCAGAGCTTGTACTATGGGTACTAGACAATGGATAAACATACATATATACTTTTTTTTGTGTATATACATACTTACATATTATACATAGAAATAACCAGACCAAGACAAACATCCATGTTCATGCACACAAATGTTTGACTTGTGCGGGAATTGAACCGGCGACCTCAGGCGTGGCAGTCGGTTACACTAACCACTACGCCATCGAGTCGTCAAATATAGAAAAGTCTAATCTTAACAAATCACCATATCCATTAGCAAGAGTTGAAAAAAAGGTTATTCCACATATCCCCATTGAGTATCCCCATCAATGGGGATCTGTGAACTTTTTGTCCACAAATCCCCATTGACTAATCATCAACTTAGCAATGGGGATTTATGGACATAAGCCAACATGAAGTTTAAAAATTTTATGTCTGTACTGTAACACCGTACAGTGCATTAGTTCGGCCTCACTATGTTCGATGTTCAACTTGCAGTTTTAGGAAACTTACTAACCATTATATTTTGATGTTCATAAATGTAACATTGTGACCTAAATGAATAAATGATTTTTGAATTATCACGGAATGCGCAGCGAGTGTGATCCCCAAATGATCGTTCTGTATCTGGTTGTACATACTATGTGACCGTAAATTATTAATGTATGTAAATAATATTGTCTTCTGTTTACGCGAATGTTATTTATTGAAATTAAACTACTATATACGGATTTTATCACGTTGTTTATTTTACACTTTTTACATAATTTAGAAACTACTACTATTAAACTTTACTAATATTTAAGCTAATTAAATTATTAAAACTATTTATATTTAAGTTTACACTTTCCCCGACGTTTCGGTTGCTTTTCAGCAGCCATGGTCACGAGGAGACTACACTGGAACACTGAGACAACTACCATCTTAGTAAAAAATTGACGAATAAACAACGCGATAAAATCCGTATATAGTAGTTTAATTTCAATAATGTATGTAAGTTGTTTATGTAAAGTTCCTCGCCACGCAGTGCTTGAATATTGCCAGGAAGTAGTTTGCTTCGACAACGAAGCAAAACAAAACGATTCAAGCAGATTTAAAAATTTTAGATTAGCATATTGCATTTATAGGGCACTTTCTAGAATTCATATTGTTACTGAGAATTTCTTAAAAAACAAATGACTCTTTGAAGAACCCTCACGAGAAGTTGTTTACCTAAACGTAAACCTTTATATTTATAACTGTTGCCCGCGACTTCGTCCGCGTGGACTTTAATTTATTACCCAATACCTACTTTTAATTTGTTATCTAATTTTAATATATAAAACTACAACTAAAGAAATTAATAAGTCTAACTACACCTATATAGGTGTAGTTAGCTATATATATAGCTAATACTTAAAAACTACCTACTAATATTTAGAAACTATCTACTATATCTAAAGAATTATATCTTTTGAATGAAATGTCCGATTTTAATAATTTAAAAATATTTTACGTGTATTAAAACGGTCTTTAATAAAATATCATTTAATGGGATAGAATTAATACAGAGGTATGAATAATATGGTTTGATTATTGTCGGCACTTTTATCAACTTTTAAAATGTAAAATGTAGTTATAGTAGCATAACTACAGTAGTTGGACATATGGTATTACGGACTTTTTTGTAGATATTGATACGTTCTATAATATTGTAGAACATTTTTTTGTTCTATCATCAATAGTTTTCGCAGCGCACGGGATGACAGATTTTTGATGACTAATTTTTACACACCTTGGGTTATATTATTGCATTTTTATTAAGGATCCCTATATCTTTTGAAAATATAATGTAACCTATGTCACTCAGTGAAGGTACAGCTTACTAATGGTAAAAGAATTTTTGAAATAGGTCCAATAGTTTTTGTGTGAAAACATTACAAACATACATACAAAAACACAAATGTTTCCTCTTTATAATATTAGTTTAGATTAGTTTAGATTTAGATATCAGTACTGTTTATACAAATTATCTTGCTGCCTCTTCTCAGTGTGAGAAGAGTTACACGCCATAATTCAACACGCTATCTCATTGCGGGTTGGTAGACTTCACATATCTTCGAGAACATTATAAAGAACTCTCAGACATGCATGTTTCCTTACGATGTTTTCCTTCACTGTTAAAGCAAGCGATAATTAATTAAAACATAGCTTAGAAAAGTCAGAAGTGCGAGCTTGATTTGGATCGAAACCGAGACCTCTACGTGTAAGTCCAACGGTCTTCCATTAGGGTATCAAAGCTTCTTAAACGTTAACCTTTACCTACCACTAAATAAACAGCTAATAAAATAAAATTGGTTTAGTAGAATTCACACTAGAAGTTATTACGTCTGCACAGAACAATAGAGAAAACTTGAATAGAGTACATACATAATTATGTAATTAAAACAGCAGTAATTATGATAATAATGATAGACTTCGATCGTTATTTTGAACCCAACTGACTTCTTTGGACTACTAGAAGTTATAATTTATAATATCTAAGATAATAAACCTATTGGGAAACCAACCGTTGGACTGCTACGCAGAGGTCTCGAGTTCAGTCCCAAGGGGCGCATCTCTGACTTTTCGAAGTTACGTGCGTATAAAATAGTTAATTACCGCTCGATTTAACTGTGTAGGAAAAAATTGTGAGGAAACCTGCATGTCTTAGAGTTCTCCATGATATTGTTGAAGATATGTGAAGTCTACCAACCCGCACTGGGCCAGCGTGGTGGCCAAACCTTCTCACACTGAGAAAAGGCCCGTGCCCAGCAGTTGGCCAGTTTAATACAGGGCTGATATTATTATATAAGTCTATCTACTATTAAAATATCAGCCAGAAACAAGTCAGGGTTGTACGTTGTGGTATCATTCCCTTGCATAATAAACGTTTAAAAAATTATGTACGGAAATTATTTAATTAAAATCATCAGTATGAAATATTATAGTAGACTGCCTAACTAGTGCAGCGGTAGTAAATGTAACTGTTGTCAGTGCATAAGGTCTTTGATACGATTCCATGTAAAGTTATATTATACTTTTCTTTCAAGAAGTTTCCTAGTATCAGTACTATTGCCAGAAGTTGTGCTGTTACTGACATACAACTACAAATGGTGAAAGGTAATAAAAACCAATAACCTGTCTATCCATTTCAGAGATTTAAGGTGCGATTCCATTAGGCAACTCTTGCATGCAAGTATGACGTCACATTTTCGTACAAGTTGCTTGCATTGGAAACATGTTTTCAAGAGTGTGCAAAATGCATGCAGGTTTTACTAGTATGCAAGTGGAGATATAAAATAATAATTGAGTAGGCCATCATGGGTGAAAAATTATCATTTTCTCGTGTGTTCACCTAACAGACATTATATTTTGATAATTTGTACAACGATAGATATCATGTGCGTACCTACACGTCACTCGTTCGAAATTCGAAACGTGCAACTAACGTTTGCGCGTTCAATTTGTAGGTCACTTGAATAAAAATATGTACAAGTGCAAACTACCCCATACAAGTTGTAACTTGTATAGTTTGTTCAAGTTGTATGCAATTTGCAACTTGCATGCAAGTAACTTGTCTAATGGAATCGCGCCTTTAGGCGTGAGACTTTATAGTCTCACGCACATATTCATATTATATCACACACATATTCTATCACAGATATAATACATCTGTGATTTAAATCTTTGATATTATGAATATGCATATATATTCATAATATCAAAGATTTATATCACAGATGCGTTCTACCACATTCTGATCATCTGACACACTATGCCAACGTGACATCTGAATTATAAATATAGTATAATCACGCTCACTTACATAAACAAGTGAGAAACGGCCATGAATTGCCGTAAATCATAGAGTTCGAAAAAATGGTATCACGTGACCTTGAGGTCAGAGGTCAAAGGTCATAGTCATTTCGGAGGTATATTAACTATTCTGAGTCGAATGGCGTTGACTGCGAGTCTTTAGCTCTTACGGTTCTTGAGTTGAAAGATGGTATCACGTGACCTTGAGGTCAAAGGTCATAGTAATTTCGGAGTATATCGACTAAGCTGAGTCGAATGGCGTTGACTGCGAGTCTCTAGCTCTTACGGTTCTTGAGTTGAAAGTTGTATAACAGACAGACGACGGACGAACGGACGGACGGACTCTAAAAATTGTACACTATCATCCTCCCTATAAAGTGTTCGCTCACTCTTCTACTCGTTGATACTTTTTCGTACGATTTAAATAAAGCGACAGAACATTCACGGTTTACTAGATTTATCCCACGGCTTTGCTTATGTAAATATAGGTTAGGTTAGGTTACTAACAGATAATTTTTTCTAAATGAAAAGTACCACATGTCCTTTTTTGTTCTCCTGCGAACGTGTATGCGAAATTACATAAAGATTAGTCGAGTAGTTTAGACGGGAAACCGTAACAAACAAACTCACATTCGCATTTATAATATTAGTTAGGATATCTTTGATATGCGATTAAGTTTATCGTGTATGTCGATATTATTAAACTGTCAGTATGAATACCATTATCATGATAATCACAATGCATCAAGATAGTGAGATAACGCAGTCAACTGTAGGAATAAATTACTGTTATTATAACCAAGGTATAACGTTCAACGTGATAAGTCCATCTTTTAATTGCATAGTTTAACTTTATAACAGTAGCTGATTGTAAAATAGAATGATTGTCAGCTATGTTGTAAATAACTGTCAATTGCAGTATTTAGAACTAAATGAGAGAAACCCTTCTTCCTTTTTTTAAAATGTCAAGTCTGTAGGAATAGGCATCTGCGGTGGCAGGTACTTTAAAAAATGTAATGAACGGACACATAACATATAATTTGTAGATTCATTAATAAAAGAGAGATAATTGTCCTGTGACGAATATAAACCCACAACAGACGACGCGGCGGCAGTGCAATGAAAAGCATTTTGTATTTTTTGAGATGCAATGAGGACAGATGATTGCAAAACATTGTGAAGTAAAGCATCGTAAGGGAACCTTCATGCTTGAGAGATCTCCAAAATAATCTTAAATATATGTGGAGTCTGTCAGCCTGCACAGGATGTGGTAGACTATGGCTTACACATTCTTTTACTAAGAGAGTACCGTGCCCAATAGAAGAACAATTTATATTATATTAACAGTACCTATTGCATTTTATCTTATTAATTAAAAATAAATCGCAAAAAGACATTTTGGCTATCAATGGCAAGGCACTTCCGGGCATCGGATAAAGATTTATATAAATATAAGTAGGGATAGCCTAGTTGAAGAGCATTGAATTGCCGCGCTGACGTCTCGAGTTCGATCTCAATTCATGCAGCTGTGTCTTTTCGAAGTTATGTACGCATTAAGTAGTTAATTGTCGCCAGCTTTAATGGTGAAGGAAAACATCGTAAGAAAAGGTTTTCTTACGATGTAATGTAGAACTCTCAATTATGCAGGTGCATAATTGAGAGTTCTACATAATTCTTGATCCTCGATCGATTCCGTGTTGATGCGGCACAGCGGCCAAATGAATCACGCGGGCTTCTCGTCCACCGTCGCGTTACCAGACGAGTGAGACTCCAGTATGCGCAAGCAGGAAACAATATATGCGGGAAAAATCATTTGATACCGGTGAATGGCAACTATTGGTGGATGTTATTGAATATTATACTATGCGCCAATTTATTTATTATACCTGTTATATTTATTTTAATTTATATATGTTTATATGTATCTTATGTGGGGGCCAGTCAGTGCAGACCGGTGACATTTCGACCCAGTGGGATCTTTTGTGTCGACACTCAATGAAACCCAATAACAACTGCCATAGATGTTCATGGCAGCCGGGACCGACGGCTTAACGTGCTCTCCGAGGCACGGAGCAGGCGATAATTGTCAATCAACACAATATATATATATAAATGTATATATATGTTTATATACTCATTTATTATAATTTATATGTATATCTTAGGTATATTTCTGTGTATGTGTAGCTGATGTACGTCCGAGCGTCACTTGGGGTTACCAAATAATATCAGGGTTGGCATTCTGTTTTTTCTGTGTATTAAAATATTTGTGAATTAATGTGTACTTATGTTTTGAAAATAAATACTTACTTTACTTTACTTTACTATATGTAGAGTCTGCTAATCCACACTGGGCCAGCCTGTTGGACTATGGTCTAACCCTTCTCACACTGAGAAGAGGCCCGTGCCCAGCAGTGGGACAGTTTAATACAGGGCTGATATTATTAGATGTATGTAAATAAAAATACAAACCAATAGTCTTGTCTCGAGCTATCATCTTGTGCGCTGTTTCCACGGGCATTTGTTTTCTGGTGATCATCCCAGTGCTGGTCACCCGATGTACCGTAATCTGTAGCTGATCCATCATGCGCGCGCCGATAGTAGCATTCTTAAGCACACCGGGGCCTGGAAACAAAAATATAACTATTAGAGTATATTATAAACAGCAGCGATAGGCTAGTTTAGAGAATCTTAATAGAGACGCATTGGTTTATTTCTTAAATCAATATAGTATCCACTGACTACATTTATGACAATAAACGACAGTTAGTTATCCAAATATCACGTGATATCCTTATAACGTACATAGTATCAAAAGTATGTCAGTGATAGCCTAATGCGGAACCATTGGCCTGCCACGCAGAGGTCTCGAAATGGATCCTAAGGCAACTCTAACTTCCAAAATGATGCGCGTATGAAATAATTATTTATCGCTCGCTTTAATGCAGAAGGAAAACATCGTGAGGAAACCTGCGTATCTGATAATTCTTTCTAATGTTCTCGAAGATACGTGAAGACTGCCAACTCGCATTGGGCCAGCGTGATGGATTATGGCGTAATCTTTCTTACGCTGAGAAGAGACTCGTGCCCAGCAGTATAACAGTTAATACATAGGGCTAATATTATTATTAATATAGTAAAAAAGTCCGCCTGTCTGTTATACAACTTTCAACTCAAGAACCGTAAGAGTTAAAAACTCGCCGTCAACGCCATTCGACTCAGCATAGTCGATATACCACCGAAATAACTATGACCTTTGACCTCTAACCTCAAGGTCACGTGATATCATCTTTCAACTCAGGAATCGTAAGAGCTAGAGACTCGCGGTCAACGCCATTCGACTCAACATAGTCGATATACCCCGAAATTACTATGACCTTTGACCTCTGACTTCAAGGTCACGTGATACCATTTTTTCGAACTTCAAAATTTACGGCAATTCATGGCCGTTTCTCACTTGTTTATTATTATTATTATTATTAGATTTTTCCCGCGGCTTCGCTCGCGTAAATATAGGTTAGATTAGTTTTCTGTACTCCTGACAACATGTATCCAAAATTTCATGTAGTTAAGGAATAAAAGCATAACAAACAAATAAATAAAGAAGCACAAATTTCGCATTATAATATTAATTAGTATATTATATTATTTTATTTTATTAAGAAAGTAACATCTAACAGGCCACACTACATAATAAAAAGAACAGAATCAACTTACTTACAAACTAGGTAGTAATATAACCCACGGCGATGTTCACAGGTTACCATTTGATTACAAATATAAGACGCTAGGAAAGCGAACATACATGTACCTACGACAAATCAAGATAAAAAAATAATAATAGGTACTAACATAGAAAATAAAATAAAACCACAAAAATATATAACATTGCGAAGAAAAGAGGAATAAATTAAAAATATAAATTCTTTGTAAGTTCGAAAGAGTAGAGATTCTAGTTATGAGTTTAGTATCTCGCACAGGCTGGAGTGGATGGCCCTTAGGGGTCTGGAACACTCCAAGAAATTCATTGCAAACAGAGCCACGGGCTTCACCCGCAAGTTCTGCGGGTACAACAAGGGCCAAATACGCCTGCTCACAGGAGCGTTCACTGGTCATTTTGGTACCAACGACTTCCTGTGCAGATTGAGTTTGGCAAATAATTTGATCTGCAGAGCCTGTGGTGAACAGGACGAGTCCATATTACACCTACTGTGTGAATGTGACTCGTTGGCTGGACTAAGGATGCGTCTGATGGGATTGGCATATCCGAACCCTGAAGACTTCAGGCTTCTCACTCTGAAGTGTACGCTGCGATTGATGCAGTACATTCATAGGGAGATAGCTCAGGGATAGATCTCGGGGCCGACACAAAAGATCCCACTGGGTTGAAGTGTCGCCGGTCTACACTGATTGGCGGCAATAAAATAAGATAAGATAGCATCTCATATACAAGTTTACGAAAACTTATCGCAGAGCATACAAATATGTCAATATGTTGAAAAGTGTAATTGTATGTATGAGCCATTCGACGGATCGGTGAACGCAGGCCCGTATTTGTACCGCAATACCTACTGCAAACAGTTTGCTGTTTATATTATTTATCGTGCCTTGCTACTATTGCAAGTGATTTAATCGGCACCCTGCATAGATACAACCGCGATCGAATATTAAATCACAATAAGAAAGTTACTGCTTTTAACTTGGTCTTCGGTGACCTTCATATAGATTCATTTTAATACATTATTGTCTGCAGTTCCTTTTCGATACATTGTATGTTCATTGCAGATAAACATATGAAATAATATTATGCTTCATTTTATACAATATGTTGTTTGAAATATAACGTGTAATTTCATATGATTTTTATCGTTATTTCGATGTTTGAAATAAAACAATAGGTGATAACAGTAATAATTTCGACAATATTATATTGCATTGTTTGAGAAAATCTACATTATTACACTATTAAAGTAAATTTAACAAAAATAGAGTAAATGATAACTTTTTATAATTGATATTTAGTAACAAAGAATTCTGTAATCTCATTTTGTAAAGAAAAATAATTTCCTATTAGATATGTAATGTATATTTGAATAATATGGCTGGAAGGGAAAGACCTGGGGAATCATTATCTGACGAGACCAGAAACATTCTAAAAAATGCATGTTAACCCATACTATGTATAGACCAATTTTCTTTCTTTGTCTTATTTGGAAAACTACAAATTCATTACAAATCATTTAGATCCTGCTTTCAGATTGCATACGTTCTCCAATAAACAGAGATGATACAAGATCGAGAAACAATACATAAAAACGTGTCGCTATGTATACGGTCCGAATCCCAGGTGAGACATAACCTTGTGTGAACAACCATTTACGATCAAACAACAGACCCCAGGTGAACACTCAGGTATTCTTTGTGTTTGTTGTTTGAATGTTTGTTAAGTCTGCTACACAAAGGACTGATTTCTAATACGACAGCAGCCTAAAAAACAAAATCTCTACTTATTGCAGAAAAACGGGTATTTACGTCTTGTTTCATTAAGAGCAGCTATAGCTCAGTGGGGAGACCGCAATGCAGAGGGTCTCGGGTTCAAACCCACGTCGCACACCTCTGACTTTCGGAAGTTATATAACTTTTCGAAATTATGTGCGTATTGATTGACAATTATAGCTTGCTCCGTGCCTCGGAGAGCACGTTAAGCCGTCGGTCCCGGCTGCCATGAACATCTATAGCAGTCGTTATTGGGAGAGTGTCGACACAAAAGATCCCACTGGGTCGAAGTGTCGCCGGTCTGCACTGACTGGCCCCCACATAAGATACATACATACGTCTTGTTTGATATTTTACGATAGAATAGATAAATTACGATTTATATCATCTACAGATATTTACATGTTAGCAAAAAGATTTTAGCATGTGCTACACTTTAAATAAATGTTACTACAAAAATATTCATCTTTAACAGTTGTCTACAAAAGTCCACGATACCAATACCACGGTTCATACATATTCTTACATCTAAATATCCGAAGAGCTAGGGAGATGTTTATTACACCCATATTTCGGTAATGGAAGAGCCACGCTTCAGCACGAATGGGCCGGCTCGACCGCAGAGATACCACGGCCTCACAGAAACGGCGTGAAATAGCGCTTGCATTGTGTTTCGTCGAGTGAGTGAGAGTACCGAAGGCCCAACAGTCCTTCCCTCCTCCCTTCTGGTGGGGGCAAATTTAAAAGGAACGCAACGCACTTCTGACTCCTCTGGTGTTGCGGGTGTCCATGGGCGGCGGTTATCGCTTACCATCAGGCGATCCGTCTGCTATGTATCTGTATGTCATACAAAATAAAAATAAAAATGTATGTTTAAGTGCCACCTGAATAGAACAGTTGTCGACTAGATGGTCTGCAAAAACTTTCTTCACCCAGAAAATCCATTACTCCACACCGGTAACCAAATCAGAAATATTTATCCTTACTAATATTATTATTATAAATACGTATGTGAGTATATTTGTTTATAACTACTCGACCGATCATCATGAGATTTTCCATACTCATTGTTATGGGTAGATATAGAAAAGGACATCAGGTACCTTTCATCCAGGAAAATCTGTTCCCTGTAAATTTATTGACAAAATCTAGATTACCATAAGCCAAGCCGCGGGCAAATTCTAGTTTTATATTATAGCTTACTAACGACACATTTTGTGTTAATTATGATAATATCTTAGCACCTCACGATTAATGGTTGAAATTGCACTTTATATCAATAGCGCAATAATTGATGTGAATAAGGAAAATGATACAGAATAATATTAGGTAAATAAAATATGCAGTTCATTCCTGTGTTATTAATATTTAAATTATTATAATCTATCAATATAATATTCACGTTTAATGGAAATGCGATTAACGTCTATCTTTGATTTATGTTATTACAGCACGTTTAAGTCACTTAGCGATGCGCGATTGTCATTAAAATAATAATTTCATATAGGCAATAAAAATATAAACTGACTTTAAAAACACTAATAAGATATAAAATATTTTTCTTTTGTCCTAATTAACAATTTAGCTAGCTATGCAAAATCAGTACCATGAAAGCAATTCCGTTGGCAAACATAACATGGCTTACTTCATTTATTTAAACAATAAATTTTACTGTTCTTCTTCTCAGAAAAGACAAATCCTGCACTAGAAATAAATCCTGTATCACGGGGACTTTACATACATTCAAACAACGGTCACAAAGAACACGCAGACTCAGAACAACTATAAGTGGATCACATACATTTTTGTCCCGTGGGTAGATGGAACCCACAACATTCAAAGCAGTGGCAATGGCTAGCTCAACACCGTTTTTTTATGGTATAGGTGGCAAACGAGCAGGTGGATTGCCCGATGGTAAGCGATTACCGCCGCCCATGGACACCCGCAACATCAGAGGAGCTACAAGTGCGTTGCCGGCCTTTTAAAAAGGAGTACGCTCTTTTCTTAAAGGTTTGAAGGTCATATGGGTCCGGAAATATCGCAGGCGACAGCTCATTCCACAGTTTGTTGTGCGAGGCAGAAATCTTCTGGAAAAACGCACAGTTGTGGTCTGCCTACCACCAAAATTAGAGGTATCGAGAGGTTCTTTCTCATTGACCACTTTTAAAATTTAGCTGGTTTTCTGTAGCTAGAAAATTAATGCGCCAAGTAAAATCGGTAATTCGATAAACTCTCTAGTGGCTAACATTTCTTTGTTTTTAGATATTCTCGTGTCTTCAACGCTTGGTATTCCTCATAATATCCGTCATTATCTGCCTACATTGATAGGTGAAGTCAAGGCAACATTTTAGTTTTTCACTATCGAAAGCAAATAAATTTTCGAGAATTGTGAATCCCTATTTTTTTTGTCACGCCAACGTAGACCCCGTCGAATCTCCCTTGGACCCCTAGGGGTCCACCTGGACCACTTTGGAAACTAAGAATCTAAATAATAGGGAACTTAAGCTACTATGCTAACCATGCTGTACCAGCCTTACCATCCCAACGATCTCTGTAGGCCATGCTATATTGCTATTGCTTATTATCTTATTAAGCTACTGAAGATATTACTTACGATAATTATTGAATTTACATTTGGCTCCGTAATTGCATGGAGTTCAGACAATTATTGAAACATTTTAATGATACGCAATCGTGTTTGATTCTGCCATATATCAGTGTGAGTCGTCGCAGCAAAGAAATACAAGTTAGTATAGTTCTAAAAATTTTAGAATTACTTCGTAGGCATGGCACAACCTAATGGCTGTGCCGGTGGTCCGGACGGCGCAGGCGCGTATAGCTACACTACTGTATTAGGCTAGTCCTGTAATGATAGTCGTATTGAGTAAATAAATAAATAAATATAACTAAATGGGCAAGGGCGTAGTAATTATTTCCATTGATCACGCCATAACTTGAAAACCTCTTTACCGATTTCGTTTTTTTTAAGGTTTTCTCATAGTTTTTAGAAGATTCTAACGTAAATAAAAGTTACGAAGATTGCGCAGAAAGTTGGATAATTTCAGGAAACTCAACGACTATTTTAACCTCGTGAGTTTGACAGTTCGTCTAAGACAGGACATCGTCTGTCGGGTCAGCTAGGTTAATACAAAATGGCTGTGCTCGCTACATCAAATGCGAATGCCAAATAGTAGGTAAAGTAAAAAGAAAATATAATATATTACAACCTTAAAATTTACATAATTGGTTATTAAATCTTAAAGCTACTTGCAACAAAAATACACGCTAATAAATTTGTGGTACTACTGTTTCTTCGACGCGCTTGTGACATTTGTAACCGCATCTCTTGGCACTGACATAGAACGCGAGCTCACGACAACTGAGCCGTGACCGAATTGTATCGCTGATTATATAATCTAACTACTGTATACTTGTATGAGCAATCAACATATTATTGAAATATAAGACCATATTTAAGGGTCATAATTGATGTTATTCTTCCAGCTTCCATGTATCATCGCTTTAGCTGAGACTAAACTAAACCTATCGAAATGTAAATCAGTAATTTTAAACTCACTAACCTTTTTTAAGGTTACTTGCAATTTGGGTTTCAAATTCTTGTTAACCCTCCAGCTAAGCCAGAATGCTTGTATTAGGAGTGGGTTCACGTCGATAGTGCAATGGGTGGGATTCAAACCCACGACCTCTCGATTGCAAGTCCAATGCCTTATCCATTGGGCTATTGCCGCTTCGACGATTATTTGACGTTAATAAATGTTACTTTGTGAACTTAATGACTTTTTGAATTTGACTTTGACTTTGAGCCTCAAGGACTATCTAATTCCTTCTCCCTTAGCCTTTATTATTCCCAAGTCACTTGGGGTCGGCTTTTCTAGTCTAACCGGCTTTGACTGGATATCAGTTTTTACACAGAGCGGCTGCCTCCTGACCTCCGCAACCCGAAGGCTAACGATACCCTAAGGCTAGACCAGTGTCAGGATATTAGAGGGTACTGACTTTCCCAATAACGACTGCCATTTATGGCAGCCGGGACCGACGGCTTAACGTGCTCTCCGAGGGACGGAGCAGGCGATAATTGTCAATCAATACGCACATAATTTCGAAAAGTCATAGAGATGTAGATAGACATACATAGATATAAAATAGAAGGGGGCGTTATACATAGATCTCTCGGTGAGTTAAATGCAAATGTGTGTATTTGAGAGAGGATAAGCATAAGGACTAGTTTTTTTACTACATTTTATCTATTTTCTGCCTCCAATAATACCCTAAGATCGACTGCAATACCAAATACGACCAGTAAATTGCAATTTATGGACTCGCTAATACGAGTATATTTAGGTTATTCGTAGCAGTGTTGAATGTGACCGCTGTAAATGAGATCTTAGGGTCGAATCCGAGTCGACCAGAGTGATAAAGGCTTGTTGAAAAAGTATCGATATATCGATGTATCGATATTTTTAACCTATATATATTCATCCGATGTATCGATATATCGATAAAAAATAAAAAATAGAATTGTATTCAAAACGATATATATTTTTTTATTTATGCAACTAAATTCGTTGGTATCCAAAACCGTAAAAGATAGCAACGTACTAAAAAAACTGTGTTGGCTATGATAGATAACTGTTGAGTAGTCTGCTTATTGAGGTTTTTGTACATCAAAATAATGTACATTTTGTATGAAAATTACTATTGATATTTGAAGCAAGGCTGAACTAAATAAATAATTATTTTAAAACCACAATTTTTTCCCATTTCGATATTTTTTCCTTGAGATATCGATACTGATGTTGGTATTTTATTAAATATCGATACATCGATAATTTTTTCCACTTCCGACATTCCTAGAGTGATATTAAGTTTTTTTGGTGAGACATTTTCAGTAGCGGCACGGAGTCTGAAACTGTGCCCGAAAGACGGCAATGCTTGCCCGTGCGTGGGGCATAACTTAGAATCATAACTAGCTGCTGCTAGCTGGTGAAATATGGGTGTGTACACTCACGGTTTTACACATCAGCCTACCTCTTTGGGGTAATAGGCGTGAGACTATGTAGGTATACCTTTATATATATATAGTTCTACTGTACGTGTGTATGTCACTGAACTACTCCTAAACGGCTGGATCGATTTTAATAAAAAAAATTGTGTGTGTTCATGTGGATTCGAGGATGGTTTAGATTTGGGTTTTTATATTTTTTCGTGTGTACAGGAAAACGTCTGACACGTACGGTAGAATTATATATATAAAGATAATGTCAGCCATGTATATAAGCCGCCATATTGCTTTTCTCAGCGTGAGAAGGGTTATTTTCAGTCAGTTGGCAGACTTGACATATTTTCGAGAACATTATGGTGAACCGTCAGACATGCAGGTTTCTTCACGATGTTTTCTTCACCGTTAAGCGATTAGTCGGCCTCGATGGCGTAGTGGTTAGTGTAACCGACTGCCACGCCTGCGGTCGCGGGTTCGATTCTCGCACTAGTCAAACATTTGTGTGCATGGACATGGATTTTTGTCTTGGTCTGGGTTTTTCAATGTATAATATGTCTAGTACCCATAGTACAAGCTCTGCTTAGTTTGGGCTAGATGGTGTTGTGTGCATGTGATAGAATATAATTATATAATTATTATTATTATGTAGGTATGCAATTCTAAAGGTCAATTTAAAAACCTACTTCAAACCCGGTCTTGCCTTTAACAACAATGCCCTACTGCCTTAGTTTATAAATAATTTTATGCCGATCCTGCGATTAGTTCTAACCGGTTTTTCAGGGCTATGCAGTGACATTCTGTCTATGGGAGCGGTATATAGCGTTTGTTGTTTGTTATTGATAGGTATGTAGTGCATCGTTGGTGACAACCTTATACCACGGGTGGTATAAGGTTGTCACCGATTATGAAGTCACGGGTTCGCATCCTGGGTTAGGCAAAGTGTTATTGGGTATTTTGCAGTAGCACAGAGCCAAGTTATGTGGCTGGTTTATGATAATAAGCTTATTTCCTTTTACGTGGGACCTTAAAATATTTGCCTAAAAGTGGGTGATGTGCACCCAAGCCTAACTTTTTCAGGAATATAATGGAACTAGCTCACCCGCGCAACTTTATCTGCTTTTCATAAGAGAATTTGCCCCGTTTTTGCAACATTTATCATTTATGCTCTGCTCCTATTGGTCAGAGCGTAATTTTAAATAGCCTATAGCCTTCCTCGATAAATAGGCTATCTAATACTGAAAGAATTTATCAATTCGAACCAGTAGTTCCTGAGATTAGCGCGTTCAACCAAACAAACAAACAAATTCTTCAGATTTATAATATCAGTATAGATAAGCGTCACACTACATATGTATAAAAATGTTACCTTTATTTAATGACTGCTTTATCTAAAATTTTGTATATAACCTAATACATTTATTTATAATTACACTTTCTCTGTAGTTTAGTTTGATATAGTGGTAGATGTCTTGAATTAATGAATGAAGTTTTATCAATCCAACAAAATAACATTAGTATCTTGCACAAATAACATAATATATAGCGTTACGTTATGGTTAGACGATCTCGTTTTAGAGACGAGATTGCTCAGGGTAGTTATGTAGCAGCGATAATTCAAAGATATACTTCGCAATTACAAGGTTTTAATTTCAGATTAAGTACCTACAAGATTTAATACAGAATGAATTGGTTGACTTACAATTAACAAACATGGCGTGGATCTTTATATATAGGGCTCGTTACGTGGTCTGGCTTGATAGCTCAAGGAACCAATTAACTTAATCGCAGAGGCGGCAGAAGAAGGCCAGAACTTTATTTTTTCGATCGATCGAAGGTTCTTCTCGTAGACCCCTACGGGGTCTCGGGGTAACTAGACCAGGCCATGGGCCTGTCTTGGTGGTGGTCGTCGCGTCAGTCCAGGTCGTCAGAGCCGGTGGGTAGCGCTGCTAGCGAGGTCCAGCCCGCACGGGTGAGTCCCCGCGGGCGAAAATCTTTATTTTTTTTTGTAGTGCTCGGTCGGCTTATATATGGGCCGCCGCTGGGAAGGAGAAATCGAGAGAGGACTGCCACCACTTCGACGCGCGCGCAGCCGCCATGGCGTGACAATAGCAGAAACACAGGAGAAATACAATATGTTCTACAAGATAAGTTGCAGCGCTGTTCTCCTAGCTAGACTACGAAATAGTCTGTGTCAAGGTTAAACAGTTTGCCCCAACAAGATAATATTTTTTATTCTATTATATTATATTTCATATTTTTGATACTATTCTTTATAATTTTTGTAATACATTTTCTAGGCATAATTCCTGTGTCGCGGGCGTTTGAAAACAGTTAAACAACGGATACAAAGAATTCGTAAATTTGGAATAACTCACACAATTGCCTAATAACAGTACCATTAATTGAAATTATTTACAATATGATAAAGTGGAATATTATTTGCCTTTTGCTTTAATTGACATTATTTACTCGAACTTGACTTTTTATTATATAAATTCTAACTTATTACTAAAATGAATTTGTACACCAATTTCATTGGTAGGACATAGAGCTCAATTAAATTGTATCCATAAGACCTTTATTGTAATACCTATGTTCACAAATAAAGTTTGATTGATTGATTGATTGATTGATTGACAATTTTTTGTCCCGTTCGGGGATCTAACCTGCAACACTGTCAGAGTCGCACGTGTCCACTTAAACCACTACGCCATCAGTAAAGTCCAAACGTAATAATACTTTGAAATAAATACACTTCAAGACTTCTGTACGATAGTTTCATTTTAATGCGTGGTAAACATTCGCGTAAATATAAGGCTAAATTATTTAAAAATCGAACGATATAATTTGCTGAATTCTGCATTCGTCTCTAATGTTTCGTCGCAGACGAAGAAATACGCATTCGTCCCCAAAAATGTTCCTTATAGACCCCTAAATTTAAATATATATTAATTTCTTGAGGTAATTTCTATTTCGTCCCAAAATATGTTCCTTTTTATTCCCTGTTTTTTTTTTGTATCGACTGTTTGTTGTACCGTCAGCCGAAAAATATATTAAAATATATTAAAATATATTAAAATACCTCGTTGATGAAAAGATTTCAAATAATTTTAAACATGTTTTGTTTTGATAATCATATGCACAAAAATGTAGGACGAAAAATGAATAATTTAAAAAGAGGAACGAATGAGGAACAATTTGGAATGTGGGACGTAATGTAGGGGCAAATGTGGAACAAACCTATGATTGACCCACGTACTCGTATGTATGTATAATTACTCCATTTTTCTCGCTTGTCTTATTTAGCAAACAAATTGACTATGGGGCGTACTGGTAGCTACAAAGAATACATCACCTCTATGGCTTTCTATTTTTGTCTTCTCTATTTACTTTTTTTAAATGCCTGCTCCTGCACTTGGAATAATGCCTATACCACGGAGGACTTAACAAAAATTCAAACAGCACAAAGAACATCCAAACTCGGAACAACCATTTGAGGAACACACAAATTTTTCTCCAGTATGGGATTCGAACCCACAACATTCGGCGTAGTACCAGTGGCAAGACGTCTACTTAACTACGCCATCCGTGCCGTCAATATTAAAGCTATTAAATATAGTCTAGAAGCAGTAACTAAATTATTGTATACTGAGTAATACAAGTGAAACAAAATGCTATATAAGCGTAGAGACGAAAAGTAAGTGTCATTTCACAGAAACTAACGATCACACACACAAACAAAACCGCTGTGTACACAAAGGAAAACGACACACACACATACATAAAGACGCAAACATTTCAAGAATCCAGTGAGTAAATATCATAAGGAAATAATTTACATAATTTTCCGTTCGTTCAAACACTCCCGGGTAATGTGTAAATGTTCATCAAACAATTTATGTTTGTTTGTTGGCTCATCACTCGAGAAACGCTGATCTAATTTTAATGTTATAAATTCGTTTGGAATTTAAATGTCGTTAGCTCACGCTTTTGCGTTTTGATTTATAATGTTTGTCGTAAATTATCGATGATTGTGCTTTTTATTTACAAGGGATCTAATTGGCTAAAGATAAGAATAATGAAAAAAAAACACAGAGTGAAATTATTATAAAGATTTACATAATATTGTCTTCTGTTTACGCGAATGTTATTCATTGAAATTAAACTACTATATACGGATTTTATCGCGTTATTTATTTTACAAATATATAGATTATAAACTAGCAGGTCGCCGCGCTTTCAGCTACGTTTATCATTACTGCTCCGCTGCTGTGTCTTGTACCGTGATGTTATGAAGCCTATGTTTCTAACCCCACCTGCCTCCGTGGCGCAGTGATAGTGAATACGACTGCTGTGCATGAGGTCTCAGGCTTGAATCCCTGGTCAGGCCAACATAAAGTTATTGGGTTTTCTGTTAAGAAATCTTAATAACAGCTCGGAGTTAGGAAGTTGGCGGTGTTGGACACCCCTGTGCCTTGGCAAGCACGTAAAGCCGTTGGTCCTGCGCCTGATCTCTCTCCGGTTGTCGGTTTACTGTCCCATCGGATCACAAGAGTTAAGGAACAAAGTGTGCACTTGTGTTAGCGCTTGTGCACTATAATATCTCCTGCGCAGATGACCAGCCTCCGTTAAGATTGGCCGCCGTGACCGAAATTGGTCTGGAGGACATTATTATGTTCCTAATAAATTATGGAGCTTTCTAATAGCAAAATAATAAAAAATCGTGGTTTTAGAGTCTATCCACTGCAAAAAAATCTTTCCTCTTTTAAATATTAGCTTAGATTTGGAAGTTTGTTAGCAAGGAAGCGATATTTTTTTCGAAACTCTTAAACATACTTTCCACCCTGGTAGTGCCGGGAGAAAAAGCTAGTATTCACTAAGAGTATAAAGAAGAGCAGCGATAGCTCAGTGGGGAGACCAACAGACTGCAATGCAGAGGGTCTCGGGATCGAATCCACGTCGCGCACCTCTGATTTTCGGAAGTTATATGACTTTTCGAAATTATGTGCGTATTGATTGACAATTATCGCCTGCTCCGTGACTCGGAGAGCACGTTAAGCCGTCGGTCCCGGCCACCATGAACATCTATGGCAGTCGTTATTGGGAGAGTGTCGACACAAAATATCCCACTGGGTCGAAGTGTCGCCGGTCTTCACTGACTGGCCCCCACATAAGATACATACATACAAGAGTATAAAGACACTAATCGCGTTAGAATATTAATGAATCGGAACTAAACATCTTAGGCAGTTGTTTACAAGCATACTCACAGTCTGGTATTAGTCCAGCGGGGTATCCGTACTCCGAACGCGGTGCGTAAGTGCCGGCTAGCGCTTGACTGACGACCGCGAACGATATCGCCAACGCCACCGCGATTTTCAACGTTTTTGACATGGTTCTGCAACAAATTGACAATATTTTAGTATATTAGCGATGCAATGTTAGGGTATTTAAATATTACTAGCGGTCGTCCAGTGGTCGAAATGCGGCCACAATTGATTTAAATTTTAAGTTTGATCGTTATTAAGGTTTTATTGTTTATAACTACACCCTTTTAATCACATTTCATTAAGATCTCGCCAAGGTTATACATGATTACTTATCTTTTTCAAACAAATTATTATTTACATAACGATACTCTTTCATTGACGATATTCCTAAGCTTGCTACTTTCTTTTTTCGTTATTACATATAAATAAGGTATATAAACATATAATATTGTCTTCTGTTTACGCGAATGATATTCATTGAAATTAAACTACTATATACAGATTTTATCGCGTTATTTATTTTATACTTTATTACAAAATTTTGAAACTGTTACACTACTACTAGATACTATTAAACTTTACAAATTTTTAAGCTAATTAAATTATTAAAACTATTAAAACTATTTATATTTAAGTTAACACTTTCCCCGACGTTTCGATTGCTTTTCAGCAGCCATGGTCACGGGGAGACTAAGATGGTAGTTGCCTCAATGTTCCAGTGTCGTTGTTTCAAAGTACCCGAACATAATTAATCATTGGTGTTTACTATAATATACATACATAATATGCTATTTACGCAGAATAAATAGTTTTAATAGTTTTAATAATTTAATTAGCTTAAAAATTAGTAAAGTTCTATAGTATCTAGTAGTAGCGTAACAGTTTCAAAATTTTGTAAAATAGTGTAAAATAAATAACGCGTTAAAATCTGTATATAGTAGTTTAAATTCAATATATAACCATAGTTACGAAGAATTGTACGACATCAGCCGAACAATGCCGGAATACTACGAACACGATTCGACTGCGTGTGTCAAATGCATGGTTGTGAGCGTGTAGTTTTTTTTCATTAATTTAACGTATGTCTAATGTATATTTTATAAAAATATTAGGATTCGCCACACCTTCTCCATAATATTATATTCGACTGCTTGAGTGGCGCAGCAGACCAGTAGTCGCCTTGGCCACCACGCTGAGAGTTACGTGTTCGAATCTCACATGAACAATTAATTTTGTGAACTAGTTATATTTTTAAATAAGACTACTCTCGTGCTAGGAGTCATTCCTTTGTCGCGGAAGGCTTTACAAACATTCAAACAACAGACACAAAGAACACCCGAACTCGGAGCAATTACTTGTGCGTCATACAATTTTTAGTCCGTATAGGGATCTAACCATCGTCTCGGAGCGACGGCAGTGGCGGGCGACCTTTGTGTCCATCAATTCAGTTTGTATTTTTGTAACGAACCCGCGAAACGGGGCTAAATCCTCAACTACGTTTTTCTTAGAAAACTTCTCTTTTTTACGAAAACCATTGTAGATGTCATCATTTAAAGTCCGGCATGATCCCTATTTAACCTACAACACTTGACAATAACACCGCGCCTGCACTAACATACAAAATACAAATTATTTCAATATAATTACAAAACAGTTATACAGTATATATGTATCTTATGTGGGGGGCCAGTCAGTGCCGACCGGCGACACTTCGACCCAGTGGGATCTTTTGTGTCGACGCTCTCCCAATAACGACTGCCATAGATGTTCATGGCAGCCGGGACCGACGGCTTAACGTGCTCTCCGAGGCACGGAGCAGGCGATAATTGTCAATCAATACGCACATAATTTCGAAAAGTCATATAAACAGTTAGTAATAACTATTTCAATAAACACTCGTTGATTCGCACATTAGCTCGTTAAACAGCAAACGTTTAGTTGTTTGCCCCTCGTTTAGAACTAATTACCATAAGTATTGATTTGCATTTTTAATTAGCCAATACGATACGGTTTGTTGCTGAAGTCAATATTATATCCACTAACTACATTTATGGTGACTAATGAGAGTTAATTACTCAAATATTATGTACTGCCTTTTGCCCGCGACTTCGCACGCCTAAAAGTAGGGTTGGTTAGGTTATGTTAGAAACAGTATTTAAAAAAAGAAATCATTGATTATATAGCTTTCTAATGGTGAAGGAATTTTTAAATCGGTTGTGTAGTTTTTGAGTTAAATCTTGACAAACAAACAAACAAAAAATCAAATCTTTCCTCTTTATAATATTAGTATAGACTAGATTTTATTTATTAGATTAGTATAATCTATTATATATTTATATAGCAATTTTGACAATAAATCGTTATCGATGTCATTTTTGATGATAATGGACCTCCCGGTAATACCGACTAAACCTACCACGGTGTTCCTCGACAAAACCGCAATCGGCGGGGCTGCGCGAATCACTTGCACATGCGGTCGCAACCCCGCCGAGGTTTCGGCCCGCCCGTATGAAACGGCAGGCCACTACACAACAAGACTACCCTTTGGTCATTACTACATTTAAGCCCTGCTGTCCCCCCTTGAAGGTGGGGGGGACGGATACACGACACCGAGGCGCGCGTGGGAAACACGCACGCCACCTCTCGGACCTGGTGCTGATCGGGTGGCGGGCACGCCCACAAAGCCCACCACCCCCAGGTCAAACCTCAGTGTGGCTGGAGGTCATCTCGCGACCTCCGGAGCCCGATTCTGCGGTTGGGGAGAGGGTTTAAGCGCTCCCTCTTCCGCTCCACCGCCTCCTTGATGGACATAACTTCCTCACAGAAGGAGGCGACGGAGTTCCACGACCTCTCGCTCCGGACCATAGATTGAACCACGGCCGGGAGCGAAAGGGCAACCATGCCGACCGCCGCGATCAGCTCACGGCGCTACGATGGTCTGGCAATCCACCAAAGTGTGCATCGCTGTGTCTTCAACAACGTCGCGGCAGTCACCGTAGCGGTGGCAACTGGGCGTCTCTTGTCAGCCTATGCGACACAGGAACTGACCAAAGCAACCGCGGGACATAATCTTTTTTTTTGTTTTTTTTTTTGACCCAGGGAAATCCTTTATGAATACCCCCTCCCCGGGGGGGAAGGGTGGTTATATGAGACTCTCCGCCCCTTAAGGGGGTCGGTATACACACTAAAACCTGGGGTGAGCAGTCCCTCCGCCGACGGAGTGGGGCGGTATGGGGTCGCGTTAGCAATCACCATCCCGCCCCGGCGGTTGGCCCGGCTGATGGTGACCGGGCCTCAGCACCTGTGACCGTGGGACATATTAACCTAACCGAACCTATATTTACGTGAAGGAAGCCGCGGGAAAAATCTAGTCGAATTATATATAGTTTTATATCAGATTGTTGATGTACAGTTGGCCAGTTTATATCATGTATTATATTTACGTCGTGCCATGTGTCAAGGTAGAAAAGCCAAGTCAACGTTACCGATAATTAGATCTCACAGAAACTGTTGTCAAAACTAGTAGACCAGTTGGACGACTGCACAACATCGGCTGCGATTTCAGACTCAGCGCGTGTGCGAATATGATTTTTATCTGCAAACTGTTTGAAGACTTGGCGGTCAGTAGACGGCCACGGCCGCTGTAACCTTGTCGAAACGTCTAATGAATGGTAATTAATGCATCATCGCGTAATCCTAGTGTCGTATCAAATAATAACAATTATGAGATAGAGATTAACATAAGCATTGACATTCAAACGGACTTTTCATAGATTCTTCATGGCCAGTTGTTCTTACCGAAGGTAGTACCCTTGTCAGAGATTGTACGGATGACGTAAGTCTTCGCCTCACCACTACTACTGCGCCAAAATCAAAGTCAAAGTCAAAAATCATTTATTCACTTAGGTCACAAAGTAACACTTATGTACGTCCAAGGGGTTATTACGTTTATTACATTTACTGAATTTAATCTCTCATAGCCAGTTGCACTCACTGACCGGTAAACGATTAACGAGATTAAGCAACGCTGGGTGCGTCAGTCTATAGATGAGCAACCGCTTAGTGGTATTTCATCTGAGCGTCTCCGTGCTACGGAGGGCACGTAAAAAGTTGGTCCCGGTTGTTATCAAATTGATAGCAATCGTTAAGCCATGTTAAAGGCCTACGGGCGGCTTGAACAACTCTTGACAACAGGTTGGTCACTAACCACACGAAAAGAAAGAAAGAAAAAGACTGAACTTACATTATTTATGTTAGTTGCAAGGTTCAGGCAAAAGGTTGAGCCTATGAGAAGATACCTGCAAGAAACTCAAGGCCACTCTTTTAAATCGCCATCAACTTATTATTTCAATATTTTAGTACTAATTTATGTACCAGGTGTTGCAGTCATTGTGCCATATGTCACTGTCCATATAAAACTAAACCGGAGGCCCAATCACCATCACCCTCTTCCCCCTTCCCGCTCCTTCTCCTTCCCAGTTCCTTTCTTAAAGGGTCGGCAATGCATAAGTGATGGCTCTGGTGTTACAGGCGTCTATAGGCTACGGTGACCACTTACCATCAGGTGGGCCGTATGCTTGTTTACGAATTACGAGGGTGCGTTTTTAAGTTCGCGGAATGGAATAGAAGGGGATGAAATAATATTACAAAATTATTTTTCCTTTTCAATATATTCACCTGAAACCCTAATACATTCCTCAGATCTATGAATTAACTTATGAATACCTTCATAAAAAAATGTTTTGTCTTTCTCTGAAAAATACGCCGAAACTGCATCCTTCACTTCTTCATCGGTTGAAAATTTCTTTCCTCGAAGCTCTTTTTTCAGATTTGGAAAGAGATAATAGTCGCTGGGAGCCAAGTCTGGGCTATAAGGTGGGTGATCAATGATATCGAAGCCCACCTTGTGCAAAGCAGCCAACGCAACTCGACTCTTGTGAACAGGAGCATTGTCGTGCAAGAGCAGGACACCTTTGGTCAATTTTCCTCTTCTTTTTTCTCTGATTGCCTCTTTTAACTGCTCTAAAATTGAAGCGTAGTGTTCTCCGGTTATGGAAACACCTTTTTCTTTGTAATCAACCAACAAAATTCCTTCTGTGTCCTAAAAAACTGTCACCATGAGCTTTCACGCCGATTGCGACACCTTGAATTTCTTAGGCGGTGGTGTACCCTTTTTATGCCACTGCATGGAATCTTGTTTAGACTCAGGTTCATAGTGATGAACCCAAGTTTCATCCCCAGTAACAATTAGCTCCAAAAAACCATCCTTGTCTTCATTACACTGGCTCAAAAACGCACGCGAACACTCGACGCGCTTCTGTTTTTGAGGCGGTGTGAGCATTCTAGGCACCCATCTTGCACTGACTTTTGTCATGCCGAGATGATCATGGAGAACCTTGAAAATGGTCGTTTCAGATACTCCAACCATCTCTGCGATTTGTTTTTTCTTCAAACGTGCATCCTCCAATATTAATTTTTCGATTTTTTCGATAAGATCTGGAGTGGTGACCTCAACAGACCGCCCAGGCCGGGAATCGTCTTCAATTGATTCCCTGCCTTGCTTAAAGAGGTTGTGCCACTTGTATACCATGGTTTTTCCTGGACAAGAGTCCCCGTATACAGATGACATCTCTTCCAAAATGGTTTGATCATTTTTTCCTTGCTTGGTAAGGAACTTTATAACGGCGCGGAACTCGATTTTCTCCATACTTCACAATTTCTTCCAGATTGAGTTGCTTGAGGGACGATAGTTCAAAGACTAATGACCTCATTATGATAATACTCGGTATATATACTAATTATTAGTTGCTAAACATGTTAGTGACTAAACAAGCACCCCCACCACCTTCCATACCCTCCATTCCGCGAACTTAAAAACGCACCCTCGTAAGTTGAAAATAAAAACAAAAAAAAAAAATTGTTAACAATATGAGTGATCTGAGTGTTGTGAATTCGAAACCTACACGGGACAAAAAATTGTGCGATCCACAAATGGTTGTTCCGAGTCTGGGTGTTTTTTGTGTCCGTTGTTTGAATGTTTGAAACAGAACACAGGATTTATTCCTAGTACGGGAGTTGTCTTTAAAAAAAAAGACGAGTTAATACAGATATAATTATGCTAATAATTGAATTAACTGCTGTGCTTGAGGTCTCAAGCTTGTTTTTCAGGTCAGGCAAAGTGCTATTGGCATTATTTGTTAAGATATTTTCAGTATCAGTCCTATGCCTTAAAACTGTGCCCGATAAACGCCTATAATGGGCTGGTAATTCCCTCATTACGTGGGACTTAAAAGCATGGCTTGTTAAATGTTAATGTAACGTATTACATTAACATTTAACAAGCCATGCTTTTAAAAATAATAGTGTCCCCAAAGCGTACTTTCGGGACACTATTATTTTTATTATAAGCCTAATTGGCGTCCCACTGCTAGGCAAAGGCCTCCCCGTCTGACTTCTATCCATCTCAATCGCTTGTTATGAGTTGCCAATCCCTTTTAAAGGCATCGAGCTCGTCTCGTCATCTCCTCCTGGGCCGGCCCCGTTGTTGCTTCCCTTTACTTGGCATCCACTGTGTGGCTGTTCCCGTCGATAACTCTCCTGGCATACGACAAACGTGGCCTGCCCAATTCCACTTTAATTTGGCAGCTCCTCCATCAGCAATTTGAGTTTGGGGACAGAGGTTACGTTATATAAAAAATGTTAACAGTTTACCCATTTTTTAGTAAAAATCATCCTTATATCTTTATAAATCTTTCATACTATAATAAGTATTCTTTTGATTTGACTATTATTTTATCTATGTCGTTGATAAGCCGACCAGAGCACATTTAGAGCATGCTAATGTCCGAGGCTATGGTTAAGTTTAATGTAATATTATAGATCGGGATTTTCATGGGGCCGGCCTTTATTTTCTTTTTAAAACCTATTATATAAATTAATAACTTATTATAAACTGGTGAGGTGAGGTTAAGAGGCCTTATCTCAATAAGGTTAGGTTAGGTTAGCGATAGCTCAGTGGGGAGACCAATAGACTGCAATGCAGAGGGTCTCGGGTTCGAGGCCACGTCGCGCACCTCTGACTTTCGGAAGTTATATGACTTTTCGAATTATCGCCTGCTCCGTGCCTCGGAGAGCACGTTAAGCCGTTGGTCTCGGCTGCCATAAACATCTATGGCAGTCGTTATTGGGAAAGTCAGTACCCTCTAATATTCTGACACTGGTCTAGCCTTAGGGTATCATTAGCTTTCGGGTTGCGGAGGTCAGGTGGCAGCTGCTCCGTGTAAAAACTGATATCCAGTCAAATCCGGTTAGACCAGAAAAGGCGACCCCAAGTGACTTGGGAATAATAAAGACTAAGAGAGAAGATCTCAATAAGGTTAGGTTACCAATAGTACTTTTTTCTGCATGAAAGATACCGTCCTTTCCTGTTCCCCTGACAACGTGCGTGCGAAATTTCATGGTGATCGGTCGAGTAGTTAAGGCGTGAAAGCGTAACAAACAAACTCACATTCGCATTTATAATATTGGTTAGGATTACATAGTTATAAATGAGCTATTAATCAACCTAATATTATATACCTAACAAATCACGTAACCAGAAAACTGATAGAAATCTTGCGTAATGAAAATTGCAAATATCATTATATTAGTCATAAATTGAACTTGGGATTTTACGATCAGTCACTACACGTAGGCGTTAGTTTATGCCACAAAGCAACCCGAACATTATAAATATTTATTATCATTGTAAGCTTGATCATGTTCAAGGTTATATGCAGGATTCAAACACTTAAAAATGGTTTGATTTTTTATTAAGCTAAGTGATAGCTCAGTTGCAGACCGTTAGACTTCCACGCAGAGGTCTCGAGTTCGATTCCAAGGCTGCGCATCTCAGACTTTTCGAAGTTATGTGTGTATTAAATAGTTAATAACACGCTTTAATGGTGAAGGAAAACATCGTGGGGAAACCTGCATGTCTGAGAGTTCTCTATAGTGATGGCGAACACATGTGAAGTTTGCCAACCCGCATAAGAAATAGCGTGGTGGTCTATGGCCTAACTTTTCTCACGCTGAGAAGAGGCCCGTGCCCAGAAGTGGGACAGTTTATTACGCGGCTGATATTTTGATATTATTATTTACTATATACTGATATTCTGATATATATATATCTGTAAGCAGCGATAGCTCAGTGAGGAGACCAACAGACTGCAATGCAGAGGTTCTCAGGTTCGAACCCACGTCGCGCACCTCTGAGTTTCGGAAGTTATATGACTTTTCGAAATTATGTGCGTATTGATTGACAATTATCGCCTGCTCTGTGCCTCGGAGAGCACGTTAAGCCGTCGGTCCTGGCTACCATAAACATCTATGGCAGTCGTTATTAGGAAGTCAGTGCCTTATAATATCCTGACACTGGTCTAACCTTAGGATATCGTTAGCCTTCGGATTGCGGAGGTCAGGTGGCAGCCGCTCCGTGTAAAAACTGATATCCAGTCAAATCCGGTTAGACTAGAAAAAGCCGACCCCAAGTGACTTGGGAATAATAAAGGCTAAGGGAGAAGAAGAAGATATACTGATATTCTGAGTTCAATTAATATAAAAAAGTATTTTATAATCGATTTGAAACCTAAACCAATTTTGGGAAGCGATGACTTTGCGTAATTCTTGAATTGGATTGGTTCACGTTGTCAGTGTACACAAACAAACAAACTCTTCAGCTTTATAATATTAGTATAGATAATATCAGCCCTATATTAATCTGTCTGGGCCTTTTCTTTGTGTGAGAAGGGTTAGGCCATAGCCATGACCATCCACAACTCTGGCCCAGTGCAGGTTGGCAGACTCCTCATATCTTCGAGAACATTTGACACCGACTGCCACGCCTAAGGTCGCGGGTTCGATCCCTGCACATCTCAAACATTTCTGTGCATGAACATGGATGTTTGTCTTAGTCTGGGTGATTCTATGTATAATATGTATGTTTTTACAAAAAAAAGTATGTAAGTATGTTTATCCATTGTCTAGTACCCATAGAACAAGCTCTGCTTAGTGTGGGCTAGATGGTGTTGTGTGTATGTGGTAGAATATTATATAATATAATATAATATAATATTCTACCACATACACACAACACATTTATATTATTTGGAGAGCTCTTAGACATGCAGGTTTCCTCACGATGTTTTCCTTCACCGATAAAGCAAAAGATAATTAGATTGCACGAATGGCGTAGCGGTTTAAGTGATCGCCTCGCCCCTGCCTCTGCGTCGCGTGTTGTGGGTTCGAATCCCATACGGTACAAAAATTAGTGTGAGCCACAAATGGTTGTTCTGAGTCTAGATGTTCTTTGTATCTATTGTTTGGATGTTCGTAAAAGTCTCCCGCGATAATATAGGAATGATTTCTAGTGCTGGAGTTGTGGAGTGTGTGGAATTAGAGTTGGAGACTATTGAATACGCACATAACTTCGAAAAGTCAGAGATACGTGCCTTGGGATCATACTCTCGGCCTCTACGTGGCAGTGCAACGGTTCTGGTTATCGCCGCTCTATTTTTTTTGTTCTACGTCTATATAATTAATAATACCAGGACACGGTCTAGTTCACCATTCGTTTTATTTTAGCGCTGTTCGCCGTGACACCGTATAATTGATCCGCCATTAAAATTACATAACGCTAGTCTATGATTATGCGAAGCATAGACTGTGGAAGTTATATTTTATTATGATCTAGTTTGTCATTGAACTTGTTAGTGTGGGTTGCCAGACGATTAATTTTTTATATCACACACACACCCATACAAGTACACATACCTACATGCACACAGAAACACACACTCACACACCCACACAAACATAAGCTATAGTTTAAAAATCTTACTCTATTGTTCTCGTTCTTTTTTCAGTTGTTTACTTACTATTTTACATTTATATTTTTTTAAATATTGGGTACCTGATTAATGTTGACCTTATTCCATAAGATTATTATTGTATCCTAAGTAAGAGAGAGGGCACTGGCTCCTGTAACACAAGTTTATCACTAAGCACAGGTGTCAGGAACTTCACATAAACAGTATTAATTTTTTTAAATAAACGTTATTTATTTATTATCAAATATTAAAATAATAGATACTTACATCAAAAAAAATGAATCAAATAAAAATGAAATCCAAAAAGATCCATAAAAAATGTTCATTATAAAAAGACTGAGCTCACACATTAGACTGAGAACTATAGTGTACAATACTAATCCTAACTAATATTATAAATGCGCATGTGCGTTTGTTTGTTTATTGTTACGCTTTTACACCTTAACTATACTTAATGTAATGCTAGGTAAACAGTCTTACTCGCAATTAAGTACCTATTTAAAAGGTAATAGATACCTATTGATTGCCCGACATTTCGACCGACTTGCATCGATCGTGGTCAACAACAATGTGTATAAATCGCGATAGTATAAAAACGTTTACACTTTAACTACTTAACCGATCATCACAAAATTTCGCTTACAGGTTGTCAGGGGTACAGAAAAGGACGATCGTGGTCAACAACAATATGTTTTTTAAATCGCGATGGTATAAAAACGTTTACACCTTAACTACTTAACCGATCATCATGAAATTTCGCAATAGGGTACCTTTTATCCAGAAAAAGTACTGTCACTAACCTAACCTACATTTATGCGAGCAAAACCGCGGGTATAATCTAGTTTTGAATATGAGTGAGCATGTTAATACTATATTTATAGTTCAGAGTGCCTAGTGCAAGTAGTTTTCACGTTACCGCGATCGAAACGTTTACCGCATTCGGCTCTCTGATTGGTTAAGAGCTTGGTCCGAGCCAATTGAAGCGCCGAACGTCATAAGCGTGTCAATCATGTTAACGTAAAATAAACTTGCACTAGGCACTCAAATGGCACGTTGGCATTGTGTATTAGATGACAACTTAACGTCCAGAAAGGTGACCATATTTAACATAGGGCGCGCTTATGATTTAAACTTTAATTTATACAGCTACATTGGTTATACGAGGGGCATAGTTAACCTGTAAAGCTGCATGGTTAGATGAACTACGTCCATATGGGTAAGGTCCCCAAACGGTATGCAAGTTTGTGAATCACAATAGACCACAAAAAAGTTGTTCGGAGTCTGGTTGTTCTTTGTGACATACATATATAATCTTAAGCCTGTATCTCTGAAAAAGTAGGCAGATGTGTGTGTGTGCGTTTCACCTAAATTTCACTGGCTATTCTTATAAGTTACACGGAATAAAATACAAAACTATTAGCGTCTACTGGACACTGTTCTAAAGCCCATGCTAGTACTGAGAATTTCTTGTTAAGCAATCTTAATAACGATTTCTCAATAATTTGTTGTCTAACAACGAATCCGAAACATTGTGCAATGCAGTCGCGTTTATTACTACTGTGCTACAAAATCAGTCAGATCATTGTGTAGATTATTTTTTAGTTTGTAAAGCTTTCACTTTGCTATTCTCCAGCAATACGAGATTCAAAGCAATTTCACATCGCTAACCTGTGCCATGTTGTCATAGATAAACCTAATACCACTTTGTTTGACCATGGTAAACGTAGACAGTTTTAAATTTAAATACCGTAAGAAATGTATTGATTTAAATGACAGACGCTTTTACAAGTTATATTGTATGATGAATATAGTAGTTTACCCATGATTGTTGATTATCTGCTTAAGTCAAATACATTATACAATAGCAAAAGCAAAATATTTTTTCGAAATTTACTCCAAAAAGAATAAGATACAACAAAGCTCGTAGTAGGGGTAATTGTAAAATGACAGAAAAAGGACGCAGCAGACCGGCGACACTAAGACCCAGTGGGATCTTTTGTGTCGACACTCTCCCAATAACGATTGCCATAGATGTTCATGGCAGCCAGTACCGACGGCTTTCTGGTCTAACCGGATTTGACTGGATATCAGTTTTTACACGGAGCGGCTGCCACCTGACCTCCGCAACCCAAAGGCTAACGTTACCCTAAGGCTAGACCAGTATCAGGATATTAGAGGGTACTGACTTTCCCAATAACGACTGCCATAGATGTTCATGGCAGCCAGGACCAACGGCTTAACGTGCTCTCCGAGGCATGGAGCAGGCGATAATTGTCAATCAATACGCACATAATTTCGAAAAGTCATATAACTTCCGAAAGTCATAGGTGCGCGACGTGAGTTCGAACCCGAGACCCTCTGCAGTCCGTTGGTCTCCCCACTGAGCTATCGCTGCTTGTTGCTTGTTCTTATTCAATAAGTATTTTTAAATTATTCCTAGTGAAAGAGATGAGATTTTTTAAAGAAATAAGAAGAACAGAACTTGGCCAAGATGGCTAAGTGCGAGTCGTGGTCGCACATCTAGGGTGCCGAACCACGACACAGTGGCGCTGAGCCGCACTATATCTATCTAGTGATTATTTTATCCAAAGCCAGAAAATTATATTAATATTTAAATATATATATTTGGCTTTTGCCCAGTTTTATTTTGTCTATCTTTGACTTAAAATGGGGGCACCAGTTTTAATTGATTGAACCTATAAGAATCGTGGCACTCCACCCTAAATGAAAATAGTCATATGTAAAGCATGCGGCAATTGATATTACAACAAAATATAACATTAAATATACAACAGCCAACCTATATGTATTTAGCCTTATAACAAAATTTATTCAAATGCATACCGGCCAAGGTTTTAGTCAAGCAAAGGTATTTAACTACGCGATACAGTTGAACAGTCATATCAATAACGTTACTGTGATATCATTTATCCTATGGATTGTGAGTCCATGTATACTAAGAAACATAGTATCCCACCTATATCTCTGTACGTAGTTGTGTATAACATCCCAATTTTAACATAGTATCCCACCTATATCTCTGTACGTAGTTGTGTATAACATCCTAATTTTGGCAGCCATGATTTTAGGTTTCACCGATTAGGGGACGAACCTATTGCATTATAAAATATCGAACCATTCGAATCTTTAAGAATACTCGATTGCATGAGACTTAGATTACTAAATAAATCTGTCAATTGACTTAAAAAAACATCGGTAAAGTACGATCGCATCGTCGACCCAACTGTCGATCGACCCATAATGAAATCAAGTTCGAATATTCGATTATGATTCGAAATATAATCAATGACCAACGAAGTGTACATTCGAATGGGTAGTTACACAATTTTCAAGGAATCGAATTTATTTTTCCTTCGCTTCTGCACGTTAGTCATCTTACTCACCTAGCCAACACCGGAACAAAATACTAGCTTGTTTCACTACGGTTCTAAACGTAGACATAAATCTGAGCTAGCAACCAAATTTCGGACGAAATTCCAGGTATGTATCTTATGTGGGAGCCAGTCAGTGCAGACCGGCGACACTTCGACCCGGTGGGATCTTTTGTGTCGACACTCTCCCATAACGACTGCCATATATGTTCATGGCAGCCGGGACCGACGGCTTAACGTGCTCTCCGAGGCACGGAGCAGGCGATAATTGTCAATCAATGCGCACATAATTTCGAAAAGTCATATAACTTCCGAAAGTCTGAGGTGCGCGACGTGGGTTCGAACCCGAGACCCTCTGCATTGCAGTCTGTTGGTCTCCCCACTGAGCAGCGATAGCTAGCAACAGAAATTAAATTCCAGGTAACTAAATTATAATTTATGATTGTTCATAATCAGAATATAATATTTATTTTAAAAGAAAACTAAATCGTAATTGAACCTTATTATTGAAATTAAACTACTATATACGAATTTTATCGCGTTGTTTAATTGACACTTGATGGTAATCAAGTGTCAATTAAACAACGCGTTAAAATTCGTATATAGTAGTTTAATTTCAATGAATAATATTCGCGTAAATAGAAGACAATATTATGAACCTTATTACAAAGAAAATTATAAGAAAAATAAAAATAGAAAAAGTTCTAAGTTCCTTAGTTAATTAAAAGGTCTGTTTTTGTTTCTTTTGTTCACATTTGACCTTATTTCGACCTAGATTATTACTTTTGTTAATTAAGACTGGCTCGTGGCTCCTTTGGCATAAAATCTCGAATTCCATACCTATATCGAGCTAAGTATTATGGTATTTTTGACGACTCGATGGCGTAGTGGTTAGTGTAACCGACTGCCACGCCTGAGGTTGCGGGTTCGATTCCCACACAAGATCTGATGAAGAATTTACAAAAAAAAAGTATATATGTATGTTTATCCATTGTCTAGTACCCATAGTACAAGCTCTGCTTAGTTTGGGCTAGATGGTGTTGTGTGTATGTGGTAGAATATTATATTATTATTATTATATATTTAACACGTTTCTAAACGGTATATTTTTACTAAAATAAGAGACTGCAACACATTATTTATCTTTAAAGAAAGCAGTTTCCCTGTAAGATATAATCCCTGTGTTGCGGAGAACTTTACAAACATGCAAACAAGTGAAATAAAAAAATTTAATTCGTTTATTGCCAAGTAATCTTTACAACAATATGCGGTATTCAGTGTACCTACACTAGGCAAAGCCTGTCCTGTGGGTACCTGATTCGATTACAATTTAAGTTTCACTGTTTACTCGGTTGACGTCATATAAATAACATAGGCAATAATTTAACGTGATTACTTTATACTGTTCACTTACTAACATTATAAAACAAAAGTAACAAAATATACCCCGACTCGAAACAACCAATTACAGATCAGATAAATATTTATCCCGTGTGGCATTCGAACTTTTGGCGTAATGGCAGAAACGTCTTTGCAGTCCAATTATAACCCGTCCAGCTGAAAAATATCAGAATTCCATTCAAAATCCTTTGGATAGTTACATGCAAAATCTTGATATGTATTCTTAAAAAGGCTGTTATTACGGGTCAGTATATTGCAGCCATACTATGAAGTACAAATAATGCTCCTCTTTTAGAGGAAATATTGATGTCGTGCTGAGTACGAACGAAATATCAATGTAAAAAGAAATAATTACCGCTCGGACTGGTTATATCAGAAAACAATAGTATAACCGAGTCAATTTCGTCATATCTGAAGGTTTCTAAATCTTATAATGATTAAAAAGCATAAAATAGGTATATGGCAGTGATACATATAGATTACTAGATTTTGTCGCCTTCACTTGCTCGAGAACAGTATATTTTCTGTTTGAAAGGTATCCTATGTCCTCTTTTGTAATCCTCAAAACGTGTATACGAAATTTCATGATAATCGGTCAAGTACTTAAGACTGCGCCGAGCGAAATGTGCCAAAACAGGCGGTCACAGTTAAGTGAATAAAATCAACACTTTTTGTTTAATACAAATATAAAATATACATTTACCATAACAATGAATGTGTTTACAATTATTCCGTGTAAAAAACTTAAAATAATGAATATTTTCGCCTACAGAATTACGTAAATTTGCACGCAAAATGCAAAAACGTAAGCTCGTGTTACGTGATATTTAGATTATAACAGTAGAAATCTATCCTATTTTACAGCTTAAACGAAACATAAATAGTTATATTACATTTTGTCTGTCCCAAATATTTAAGTTATTGATTGACAGTAAAGGTACATATTTACCAAAAAAGCACTTCAAATCGTCCATACAATTTGACCATGGCGGCCGCGCGCCGATTTGAATATGCGCCGCACGAGCTCTGTCATTATCTGTCTTACGCTCGGCGCAGTCTTAAGGCGTGAAAGCGTAATAAACAAACCCACATTCGCATAGTTAGGATATTAATAGTAATTATACCTAGTGTGGGCGTAACTTTATAAAATCTACTTTGGATTCAATTCCTGTATCGAACAAAGTGTAACCGTGTTTATTGGTTAGTGTAAATTGGTATGTATTTTTGCAAGTCACTCAATAATAACATTATATAGTGACTTGCAAAAATAGTATTTGATCATGGACTTCCAAATTGTTTTCAAAGGAACTACTATGGGGAACTAGCTAATTAGCAAAGGGCTGCAAAAACAAGAGGTGTCAAATACATTTGAAGGCATCCGCTAAACATAGCGTTTTGTTAAAATATGTGGCCTTGGTTACAATTTACGTATTATCATTAAGACTGCGCCGAGCGTAAGACAGATAATGACAGAGCTCGTGCGGCGCATAATCAAATCGGCGCGCAGCCGCCATAGTAAAATTGTATGGAGGATTTGAAGTGCTTTTTTGATAAATATATATCTTTATTGTCAACCAATAACTTAAATATTTGGGACGGACAAATCGTAATATAACTATTTATGTTTCGTTTAAGCTGTGAAATAGGATAGATTTACTGTTATAATCTAAAAATCACGTAACACAAGCTTACTTTTTTGCATTTTTTGCAAATTTACGTAGTTTTGTAGATGAAAATACTAATTATTTTAAGTTTTTTACACAGAGTAATTGTAAACACATTCATTTTTATGGTAAATGTATATTTTATATATGTATTAAACAAAAAGTGTTGATTTTATTCACTTAACTGTGACCGCCTGTTTTGGCACATTTTGCTCGGCGCAGTCTTAAACAGAGGCATGAATACATGGTTTAAGTGGTCGCATGATGACTGCCACTGCGTTGAGTACTGTGGGTTCGATCGCCATAAGGACAAAAAATTGTGTGATGCTCAAATAGTTGTTCCGAGCCTGGGAGTTCTATGTATGCGTTGTTTTAATGTCTGTATTGTAGCCCGCGACACAGATTAGTACCTAATAATCTGCGTTGCGAGCTCACATAACATTCCAACAGGATACGCTAGTGAGGGAAAAGTCTCTTTTAAGAAAAAGGGTTTTATTTAATTGTATTCATATATGTAGGCTCCCGCTTATATTCCCGAAGGGTGGGCAAAGACGTCTTGTGCCTACAATTCGCCATCAATGTTTTAGATCCCACGTACATGCAAGATAAGAATAAAATGCATTTTTGTATTGGATATTGTTTATGTAAGACAAATTGTAAAAATCGCAATAGTCGTTATTATTATTGGGATTGTTTTAATACTCGGCTGTAAGCCGGTGTTTTGATGACGGTTACGGGTTGACACCAAGTAGCCGCCATCTAAAACATATTAAGAGCGTTTTGTTCTGTGTGTTGTGGTTCGGTTTCATCACTCTGCATACATTTTTTTACTATACTACATGTGTTTAATATAGCTGCTTTTTGAATGTTGATGTAGGTATTTGGTGTTAGGTCGAGAAATTTAAGGCTATGGTGTAAAGATTTTGGGATTACCCCGGTGGTGGATATAACATTACATTAACATTATTTCTTCTTTCAGTTCAGTGTATTTATTAATTTTATCCGTAATTGTTTTTAAAAGGTTATGGGTATTCGGTACTGCTATGTCAATTATGTGAGCTATATTTTGTGATTCGGTGTGTATTGTGATATCAGGTCTATTAAAATTATTATTATTATAATAAGAGGCGAACTTTTTGCTGTTTACCGGGCTTTCAGTTCTAGACTCCGTGCCACTGAGAATTTTTTGACAGAAACACCCAATAAGTTGTTTGCCCGAAATCAAACAATTTAGTATTTATTATTCCAGTAAACCCCTCGTTCTATGCTAAGTGCTTGCATTACGGATGAGACCACGTCAATAGTGCGCATGAGTAAGAATGGAACCTAAGACCTCTACATCTTGGAGTTTATGCTACCGTCATATTGTCATTATCTGTGGATCCATATGCATTATGTATGGATAAGGAGACTTACTCTTGCACTGATGAGGACCTAGGATAAATTTCTGAAAAGTGTTAATGGTATACCTGAAACATCTGACAAAATGTTATTGGGTAGGATCTAAAACTTAACTGGGAAAGTAGTAATTGAGAAAAACCTTAAATATACCTGGAAAACTGTGAGTGTCATACGTCTTTGCCTAATCTTTCGCAGATACACGTGTTGTTTTAAATATTGCCTTCCTACAGCACTGATTAAAATTCAAGACGGCAAACGGAGTCTAAACTAAACGACATATTAAATTACTTAGGTGATAGATAAGACCTTGGTGCAAGAACAGTGACTGACCTTTAAATTATTGGAACAGTTTCTTACAGATGAGTTGCAGAAGACAAGTGTTCCGCATGTCATAGACAACTTTTAACCGTGGCTTCGCTCGCTTAAAAGGTTATATATGCCTATATTACTCGGTGATAAGGGAATGAAGCCAGAGAAGTGTGTCAGGATCGTAGCAAATGGAAATCCGAAGTCTATGCCTACCTCTCTGGGCAACAGGCGTGAATTTATGTAGGTACTCAGTGATAATATAGCTTTCTAATAGTACAAGATTTTTTTTTGATCAATTGAGTAGTTTTTGAGTTAAATCCTTACATACAAAATAAGAATCAAATCATTTTTATAATATTAGTTTAGATATAGATATGGGGCTTATCTTAAGATAAGGGCCATCTAAATGGTCCAAAAATCGACTGCAATATTTATTCATAATGTTTTTAACTTTAGTCTAGCCAGTTCTAAGACATTCGAGTTCATCGGCCATTAGAACTGTAATTCTTTGGATAGCTGTATGCAATATATTGACAAATCCAGCTTGTGGCCACGGGCGGTGCAACCTGGTCAAAACGTTAAATATTTAAACCTAAACTGTTATATGTTATGTGAATCAAATCAAATAAGTGAAGTTGTAAATTATAATAATAATAATAAATATGCCGTTTTTCATCCATAGTTAGATGATACCGGTCCACCAGACACCCATACCCGTAGCCCATATATTAAAATCCATACGTAGCAATAGTCCTACGCCTGCTGCGGCTAGTGCCGCTGTAGGTGTTTCATCCCACCTTCGATTAAAACTCTCGAAGGGCCTCTTCACGATGGACCCATATCTCCGTGTAAGCCTCCCAAAGGGCCAGGTATTTTCTAATATAATATGTTAGAAAGTATCTGTGATAAGAGAAACGTAATAATAATAATATTCTACCACATACACACAACATCATCTAGCCCAAACTAAGCAGAGCTTGTACTATGGGTACTAGACAATGGATAAACATACATAAATATACTTTTTTTTTTTAAGTACGTCCATGTTATACATAGAAACACCCAGAACAAGACAAACATCCATGTTCATGCACACAAATGTTTGACTTGTGCGGGAATCGAACCCGCGACCTCAGGCGTGACAGTCGGTTACACTAACCATTACGCCATCGAGGCCGACAAATTATGATTGTTCCTTCTATGCATGTAAATAATAAAAAATATATATTAAATTAACATAATCAAATAATTTTAGTGACAACCAACAACCATTAATTGGGGTTATGTCGAATCGTGGGTTCGATTCCCGCACAAGTCAAACATTTGTGTGCATGAACATGGATGTTTGTCTTGGTCTGGGTGTTTCTATGTATAATATGAATGTATTTACAAAAAAAAAAGTATGTATGTATGTTTATCCATTGTCTAGTACCCATAGTACAAGCTCTGCTTAGTTTGGGCTAGATGGTGTTGTGTGTATGTGGTAGAATATTATTATTATTATTATTATTATTATTAATTCCATGCATTAATAACATAATATTTATAAAAACAATAAATAAATTAGATGCGCATGCTTGCGTTAATTCCTAATTATCTAAGGAAAAGTATTTAAAAAAGGATGAAAGGAAAGGAATCGGCATGGTATTGGCAGCTTCGGAAACTCTTAGTTGTGAGTCGAAATAATCAATATTATTATTCTTAAGCTGGTTTTCTGTAAGAACCTACTTGAACTACCCCCTCCCTCTCTCTTTCTCTCTCTCTCTCTCTCTCTTTTCGCGTCTGTTCATCTCACTTGCTGGTTAGGCTGAAACTCTATATGTTATTTTCTCACTTTGCCATGACGTAGATGTCTTCTCCAGAAATTCATGTTTATGTGCAACACATTTGTCCATGTCTTCTCCAGGACCGTATTCTAGGGACTGACGGTGCCAGTATTTGATTGGCAGCGTAATCGGATGATGTTCTCATGTGATGTTCATACTATCATATCTAGCTCGCCTCCAGCTACTCTGCTATGACAGACACATATTCAACACAGTTTTAATATAAAATATGAATGCAATTTAATATGTTATTATTTGAAATATAACTATAACATAAGTTACGTATTAATCCAATCACTAAATACTTGGAGATGACGGCCTCTTCCACTCAATCTTGAATGCATACCAAGTTATGTACATATTACTTGCGTAAACAATTTTTTGTTGACCAATAATTAATTAAAGAGTAAATATTATGATTGACCATGAACCGCACTTGAACCTACGACCTCGATCTACTTTGCCGGTTAATAATTATACATAGAATCCTTATATTTTATAGTTAGCGATAGCTCAGTGGGGAGACCAACAGACTGCAATGCAGAGGGTCTCGAGTTCGAATCCACGTCGCGCACCTCTGACTTTCAGAAGTTATATAACTTTTCGAAATTATGTGCGTATCGATTGACAATTATCGCTTACTCCGTGCCTCAGAGAGCACGTTAAGCCGTCGGTGCCGGCTGCCATGAACATCTATGGCAGTCGTTATTAGGAGAGTATCGACACAAAAGATCCCACTGGGTCGAAGTGTCGCCAGTCTGCACTGACTGGCCCCACATTAGACAAGATACTATGCCGGTTCTTTGCCAGTTCAAATTAATGATACTGTCCCAAATATGATTTTTAACTCAAATTTACTGCAGTCAGATCTTACTGGGTATAATTCCGGCTCTTTATTCCTGAATCGTGGGAATCTATTCAAACATTTAAACAAGGAACAACCATTTGTGAATCACTCACATTTTTTCCGTGTGACATTTAAACTTATACATTATCCGTGAATTAAAATTACAAGAACAATGGGTAGCTATTTGTGTATTTATTTATTTGCTTTGTGATTAAATATAACAAATTGTTTAACAATTTAAGCAACGATTTAGCCTTGATTACAGCAGCGATAGCTCAGTGGGGAGACCAACAGACTGCAATGTAGAGGGTCTCGGGTTCGAACCCACGTCGCGCACCTCAGACTTTCGGAAGTTATATGACTTTTCGAAATTATGTGTGCATTGATTGACAATTATCGCCTGCTCCGTGCCTTGGAGAGCACGTTAAGCCGTCAGTCCCGGCTGCCATGAACATCTATGGCAGTCGTTATTGGGAGAGTGTCGACACAAAAGATCCCACTGGGTCGAAGTGTCGCCGGTCTGCACTGACTGGCCCCCACATAAGATGCATACATACGCGCAAACTCAAAAAGGGAAGGATTACGATATTATAGTATTTGGCTATGTTATTATTTTACATAGTGTGTCGCCTATATCCCTAGAGAAGGAGCTTTAGTATATTCCACGTAAACACAAGCCCATTACCTCTCGCGTATACCTTTTGACAGACTGTTGCTACTATATAAGTATTATTGATAGAAAACTGACTCGAAAATCAAATCGAAGATATCATGCATTCATATTCACTACTGTTGCACAATCAAGGAAGTATTATTTTGTATCTAATTAACTTTGTTAATTCATTCATATTTTAAAGGTTTATTAATACCAAGGTGGCCAAGACCAAGCGACCAATTGCTCATTCGTGAAATATCGATTGCGATTCGGCCATCTTGCCCTTCAATGGATACGTAAATTTACATTTTGTTTTACACTTTATATTTGACATAACCTATAACCGCTGTATAAGCCTGTGTTGTTTTAAATAAATAAATAGCGAATAAACAGAATAATAATATAATAATATATTCTACCACATACACACAACACCATCTAGCCCAAACTAAGCAGAGCTTGTACTATGGGTACTAGACAATGGATAAACACACTAATCTTTTCTTTTTTTAATGTAATTGCTCGATGAACCGCAAACTTGCCGAGAGACCTATTCTTTTAATATTTTATTGTATATTTTACCTTTTTGTTAAAAAAAAGTAAGTATAAACTTATTTTTTAAGAGCAGCGATTGCTCAGTGGGGAGACCAACAGACTGCATGCAGAGGGTCTCGAGGAATATTAATATTATTATTATTATTAATTATCGCGTACTTCGTGCCTCGGAGAGCACGTTAATCCGTCGGTCCCGGCTACCATGAACATCTATGGCAGTCGTTATTGGGAAGTCAGTGCCCTTTAATATCCTGACACTGGTCTAGCCTTAGGGTATCGGTAGCCTTCGGGTTGTGGAGGTCAGATGGCAGTCCTCCGTTTAAAAACTGATATCCAGTCAAATACGGTTAGACTAAAAAGCCGACTCCAAGTGATTTGAGAATAATAAAGGCTAGGGAGAAGAAGACTTACTCCTATATTACTCTGGTAGCCAAAGATGTATTATACCAACATTTCGGCACCCATGTTTAAAATCACACTAGCCGATAAGCTCAAAACCGTCTATCAAGTTTCTCATTTTTTATATACACGCTTAGTTTAACGCGTGTATCCCCAAAGGGGTAGGCAAAGATGGATTAGGTATATCCCTGTGTTGCCAGCTATGGTTTTGGCTTTCACAATATAGGGAGCGAGCCTATTGACGTCGATCGGACACAGTATTAGGAGAGTTTTACATAATCTTCCTTCAATCCTGGGTCCTTTAAGTGGGGCGGAAAAAGCACCTTCTCAGGCCGTCACAGTAGAGACCTCAACATCGCCTCGGCTGCTACGAGGACGGTGTGGAGGCCACTGCTCTTAGACCACACGACTGCTTACCATCAGGTGCAGAGAGGTCGTTTTGATGAGCAAAAAAATATAAAATGAAAAAAACCTATATAATAATAATAATATTCTACCACATACACACAACACCATCTAGCCCAAACTAAGCAGAGCTTGTACTATGGGTACTAGACAATGGATAAACATACATATATACTTTTTTTTTGTAAGTACATATATATTATACATAGAAACACCCAGACCAAGACAAACATCCATGTTCATGCACACAAATGTTTGACTTGTGCGGGAATCGAACCCGCGACCTCAGGCGTGGCAGTCGGTTACACTAACCACTACGCCATCGAGGCCGACCTATTTATCACTCTGCCCGTCCTGGGTATCGATTCCAAGATATTCCAAGATAGACAGAACAGTCGCATTTACTACTGCTTGTTTTTTATATCCCACTTATAAATGTTAAAGTTTATGAAGACGGCTGGATGTTCGTTTGTCAATCACTCGTAAACCGTTAAATGGATTTGTATATTTCTTTTAGTTCTTACGAACCGTAAATTACAAATGCAGTTGTTCCCATGCCCATTATACAGAACTCTTAAACAAATTCAATGTCATAACTTTAGAATCCAGACGCTTGCTACTTGATGTCATGACGCTGCATGGTTTTTGCAATAACAGGTTTGATTGTAGTGAAATCACTAGTCAATTATGTCTCATAGTACCTCGTACTGTTTACCGGCGGGGAGTTACAGTTCCCAAACTGTTCCATACAGGTACTTGCAGGACTAACGCTGGCATACGCGCACCCCTTCGCCGCATTGTGGACAGTTACAACAAACATTTTGCTACTATCGAAATATTTGCTCTTTCTAACTGCCAATTTAAAAAACAGGCTGTTGAACTTCTTCGATCAATGAATCCTTAATTTTTAATTTATTCAGTTTGTCTGCATTTTCATTGTTTTTTATTGTTTTTATTATTTAAATTCTTTTGTCAACGTTTTCCGAGTACCATGACGTATTATATTTTTTTTGTTAATCATTGAACAATGACGTGGTTTACATGTTAACATATTTGGTGTATGATTTGTATTTCGTTATAATCCAACATGCAACTGTTTTTTGTTCCAATAAATAAAAAAAAATTAAAAAAAAGTATGTGTAGTGACACTGCTGACGCTTCAGTTTTGTGTAGTTAGGCGCAAGTGTACAGTAGCGCCGCGCGGCAGTCGTCTCCCCGCAACCACTAAGTTAGGTCGTGGTCCATTGTGTATTTATTTTATATATAACTGGTACCAGAGAATATACACCCATATCTACAACGATGTATTTTATTTGTACACATACAATAACAAATCATTAACCCCTACATATACACACATACAGTCTGCATCTAGTCAGAAATAACGTGATATATGTAGGTAAAATTTTGTAATGAGGTTTTACTCAATCAGGGGCTGACTGTTTAAAGGATTTGGATGGAACTCTGTATGTTGATAGATTATAATAATATGCTTCATTGATACATACGATACATATCAACCTGGTAGAATGTTTGTTGCTTTAAACAGAAACTAATAAATAATATAAATAACGATCTTCAGCCTAACAAATATCAGCACTACAAACACAAACATTAAGAGAAAAACGCAAAAAGCTAAAGTTTAAAAAAAATTATATGACCGCCACTAGTTAATATAAATATATGTATCTTATGTGGGGGTCAGTCAGTGCAGACCGGCGACACTTCGACCCAGTGGGATCTTTTGTGTCGACACTCTCCCAATAACAACTGCCATAGATGTTCATGGCAGCCGGGACTGACGGCTTAACGTGCTCTCCAAGGCACGGAGCAGGCGATAATTATCAATCAATACGCACATAATTTCGAAAAGTCATATAACTTCCGAAAGTCAGATGTGCGCGACGTGGGTTCGAACCCGAGACCCTCTGCATTGCAGTCTGTTGGTCTCCCCACTGAGCTATCGCTGCTCTAATATAAATATAAATAAATATTATAAAAAAGGAACCAGGTACCTTTTTAATTCAGAACCTTATTATTTCCTTTAAACACTCACTAACATATCACATAGAAACATAGCGGTAGAACTAAACGCAACACTGGAATATGACACAACAACTGACACTGACCGTGTATCGATGTTAATGCGGGTTTCTTTACCTTAATAAGATTCAAGATCAAAAAATACTTCTAGAAATAGAAATAGATCTCACAAGGATTTTCTTGTTTTGAACTAACAAGGTGTCAAATAAGCATACCTGATGGTATGAATATTGTTTTTCATGCCAAATTTCAGTCACTGAGGCTTGGCCTTAACGGAGACAAGCCCTTTGCGCAGAAAATATTATAGTGCAGTCGTGTGTGGGAAAAAACACATGTACTCCTTATTTCCTAACTTTTATAGTCCTATGAGATGGCAATCCTATACGATTGGAAAGAGATCAGGCGTGGGGCCAACGGCTTTATGTGTTTTCCGAGGCCACAAACTTCCTAGTTCCGGGCTGCTGTTGAGAATTTCTTCACAGAACATCTTAATAATATTTTATACCTTTGATTCCTTTTCTGTTTCTAAACGACTACTCTGGCACTAAGAATAATTCCTGTGTCGTCGGGACTTCACAAACATTTATATAACGGTCACAATGAACACCATGATTTGGAACAATTATTTTTGCATAACACAATTTTTCTCCCTAATCGAAATAACACTTATCGTAATTGCAGTGGCGGTGTTACCATCTAACCCTTACTGCACGAATAGCATACATTCGTGAAATCAAAGTAATCGATAATTTGACTTGTAATTTTATCACACATTTCTATATAATAGCTTTTCATATACTTTTAATCACGGCGTTCCCGCGTGCCCGGAAAATCAAAATTATTTGACTGAGACTGCAAAGCGTAGCCAAGTTTAGTTAGTATTATAAAATAGAAAGAACCAAATACCTTTGCTATCGAGAACCTTCTTATTACCTTTAAACACAAACACATCTCATTATAAGCACAACGGTATAACAAAACGCAACACTAGAATATGTCACAACGAAACTGATACTGACCGCGTATCGATGTTAATGCTAAATTCTTTGCCTTGATACTATTCAAGATCAAAAAGTACTTCTAATAAAGGAAGGTTGGTCTCGTGGCATATGTTTGCGAGTGATTGGAAGCTGCTGGGTTTGATTAATGTGTCGGATAATGTATTATTTATTTCAGCACATTGTAGTGTGTGATGCGCCTTTTCAACTATATAATATAAAGATTCTATGTAAAATTATTAATTACTAGATGTGCCCGCTGTTTCACCCGCGTTTATGATTACTGCGCCGCCCCCGTGGGTTGTAGCGTGATGTTATATCGCCTATAGCCTTCCTCGATAAATGAGCTATCCAACACTTTTTGCCTCTGGTCAAGGCATCATCAGGATAGATAGCAAGCAATGCGACTGCCAGTGAGCTGAGAGTGATCAGTATGATACCAAGAAGAAATTTAAAAATTGTGTAATATCCTGATACTTGTTTCAATTATGTGTGTTGTTGGTGTCCACTGTTTCAATGTGTGTTGAGTCCCGCGATACAAGGATTAAACTTAAGACTGCGCCGAGCGTAAGACGCGGTTGGACTGAATGACAGAGCTCGAAATTCAAATCGGCGCACGGCCGCCATATTAAAATTGTATGGAGGATTTGAAATGTTTTTTTGATAAATATGTATCTTTATTGGCAACTAATAACTTAAATATTTGGGACGGACAAATTGTAATATAACTATTTATGTTTCGTTTAAGCTGTAAAATAGGATAGATTTCTACTGTTATAATCTAAAAATCACGTAACACGAGCTTACGTTTTTGCATTTGCATGCAAATTTACGTAATTTTGTAGGCGAGAATATTAATTATTTTAAGTTTTTGACACGGAGTTATTGTAAACACATTCATTGTTATGGTAAATGTATATTTTATATTAGTATTAAACAAAAAGTGTTGATGTTATCAACTTAACTGTGACCGCCTGTTCTGGCGCATTTCGCTTGGCGCAGTCTTAATGCGTGAGAAGGACTTTTCTTTTTGAAACAGCTTATTTGGTACCTATGCCATAGACACTTTATAATATCGCACTCTTAATAAAACAGAGACTTATCTCAGTATTTTGGATTAAACAAATTTGAACTCTATTGCAATGATTTAACACAAACATAATATTAGAAATTAGCATATACAATTAGAGTCCAAATTGCCTTACTTTCAAATTTCGAGTTAAGTTGCTGTTTTATTAAGAGTGCGATATGTCCGATTGTGTAATTTGAATGAGACAGAATTCAAATATTGAGAAATTACAAAATTTCTGGTTGTATAGTAATTACTCGCTAAATCGGTGAATACCATTATTTTAAGACCCATGACTATATACGTAACTTATTAATAGACCCAGACCTCTATAACCTAAAAGGGTAAGCAAAGATGTATTACATGCATGGGTGGCGTAGTGGTTTAAGTGGTCGCCTCGTTACCACTGCGCCAGCAGCGATAACTTAGTGGGAGACCAATAGACTGCAATGCAGAGGGTCTCGGCTTCGAACCCACGTCGCGCACCTCTGACTTTCGGAAGTTATATGACTTTTCGAAATTATGTGCGTATTGATTGACAATTATCATTACATAACATACATACCTATATAAAATATGTACAAATTTATGATGGTGATAATGATTAAAGTCATTTAAAACGGTAAAGAATTAATAACCTTTGTTGCCATTTTTTGACAATTTGACACCTGTCATCTATACTAATATTATAAAGCTGTAGAGTTTGTTTGTTTGGTTGAACGCGTTAATCTCAGGAACTACAGGTTCGAATAGAAAAATATTTTAGTGTCGGACAGCCCATTTATCGAGTTGTTTTTTGTATGTGTGTTAGTTGTTGGCCTCTGATGGCCTTGACAACTTTACACAGACTGTGGGTAAGCGCAGAAGGCTGCCAACCCGTATCCCATTTATCGAGGAAGGCTATAAGCTATATAACATCACGCTACAACCAATAGGAGCGGTGCATCAATGAAAAATGTTGCAGAAACGGAGAAAATCCTATTATGTGACGCAGACGAAGTTGCGTGGGTCAGCTAATATAAATATAAAGTAACGGTGAAATATGTTAAAGTCGAACAAATGTTATTGGGTTTTATTGTTGTGAAATTCTGAGTACCTGATATGTATATATAAAGCGAGGTCTAGGTCAAAATTTGCATTTTCTGCGCCATTGAGCACCGATCACGCTGGTTTTCTACTAGAGGCGCCTTAACATCCTAACTTATATTATAAATGCTAATCTGAGGTTGTTTGTTAATTTGTTTGTTTGTTTATTACGCTTTCACGTCTTAACTACTCGGCCGATTATGATACAATTTCGATATAGGTACGTTACAAGGAGATACAGAAAAGGTCATCTTGATCTTGATCAAGATCTTCTTTTCTTTACCCTGTAGTTCCTTTTTGATCGTTGGACCAAAAAGATATATTTCATCCAGAAAAAAATACTGTTACTAACCTAACACAACCAATATTTACGCGAGCAAAGCCGCGGGCAAAACCTAGTACCCATTTGTCGGCTTCGGTGGCGTAGTGGTTAGTGTAACCGACTGTTACGCCTGAGGTCGCGGGTTCGATTCCCGCACAAGTCAAACATTTGTGTGTTAGTTTGTTAGTCTTGGTCTGGGTGTTTCTATTTATAATATATAAATAATTAAAAAAAAATATATATATATATATATATATGTATGTTTATCCATTGTCTAGTACCCATAGTACAAGCTCTGCTTAGTTTGGCCTAGATGGTGTTGTGTGTATGTGGTAGAATATTATTATTATTATTAAATATTCTATACAATTCATTATCAACACGTGTCAATATGACACTTATACAATATGTGACTCTCTGTGCTACCGCACTCTGGACCACTAGTGGCTGTAATCGGTGGCCAATACGACCTACTACACGTACCCACCAGTCACAGCAACTGGTGGCTGGTTGTGACCATCAGTGGCTAAATATATCTAGAATTTTTTACTCAGTATTCGACAGACAGACATGTTTGTTTGTGTGCCGGCGAATGTGGTTGAGTATTCGTGGATGACAGGCCATAAGTAGTGAGTGCTGAATACTCTCGCAGCTTGTGGCTCAGAAGCAGCTAATGCAACACACAGTGTGTCCTTAAACTCGTGGGGACCATCGGTGAGCCCAGCGTGCGGCAGCACTAAAAGATATTCAATACTATTTGATTGCACGGTTCGTGTGGGATTTGATGAAGGGACAATATTTGATCTATAAACGATTGTTCCCGAGCCTGGGTGTTCTTTATATCCATTGTTTGAGTGACTGTAATGTCCTCCACAACACGACAATTATAACCAGTGCGGAAGTTGCCTTTTTAACTAAACTAGCGTTTGCCTAGTGGTCGAAAATTTACCATAATCATCATAGAAAGTTTGAGAAAGCATATGAATGAACATTAGATAAAATCTGTTTCGATGTTTCATTGATAGCACTAAACCTCGCCAATAGCAATTAGACAATACGGTTGACAAACAGAGGTGAAAAGATACTGAATATTTTACTTTGCCTTCAAAATTATGTATATAATAATAATATATAATATATATAAAAATCTCTTCTCCTTAGCCTTTATTATTCCCAAGTCACTTGGGGTCGGCTTTTCTAGTCTAACCGGGTTTGACTGGATATCAGTTTTTACACGGAGCGGCTGCCACCTGACCTCCGCAACCCGAAGGCTAACGATACCCTAAGGCTAGACCAGTGTCAGGATATTAGAGGGTACTGACTTTCCCAATAACGACTGCCATAGATGTTTATGGCAGCCGGGACCGACAGCTTAACGTGCTCTCCGAGGCACGGAGCAGGCGATAATCGTCAATCAATACGCACATAATTTCGAAAAGTCATATGACTTCCGAAAGTCAGAGGTGCGCGACGTGGGTTCGAACCCGAGACCTTCTGCATTGCAGTCTGTTGGTCTTCCCACAGAGCTATCGCTGCTGTATATATTATTTACATTTTATTTATTATTTTTATATATAATATATATAAAAATAATTAATATTATGTTTGTGTTAAATCATTGCAATAGAGTTCAAATTTGTTTTATCCAAAATACTGAGATAAGTCTCTGTTTTATTAAGAGTGCGATATGTATACATATATAAAATAAACCTTTTGTGCCTAAAAGGGCAGAGATGTATTAACATCTCTGCCCTTTTAAGCACATATGTATAAGCTTACCTAAGATCATGGATGTATAAATTGTATAATGTTTATCTATATATTAATACGTGAAGCAAAAACTTTGTACCCCTTTTTAAGAAAATTGCGCGGTCGGTCGGAGGTGTATGAAATTTGGCACAGTTTAAGTTTATATGGAGAAAGAGTGGCGAATCCTAATATTTTTATGAAATATGCATTAGAAATACATTAAATTAATAAAAAACACTACACGAACACAACCATGCATTTGACACAAGCAGTCGAATCGCGTTCGTAGTATTTCAGCATTGTTCGGCTGATGTCGTAGAATTCTTCGTAACTAATGCAACGTATTATGTAGGTATATGGAATAGTTGACTAAATGAAATGTGATTATAAGGGTATAGTTATAGACAATAAAACCTTAATAATGATCAAATTTGAATTTTTAATCAATTATGGCCGAATTTCGACGACTTGGCTATCGCTAGTATGTACACTGACGGACTCATAAACTGCATCAAAGTTCAGGATTATTTTCGAATTAATATTTTTGATAAGGTTGCAAACTTTTTAGATTAAACTAAATGAAAATGTGGAGACTGTCCATTACTCATAAAAAAGAGACAAAATTATTAAAAAGCTGTATATGCGAGAAATCCTGTGCCCACAACAGTGGCAGCACTAAGAATAGCGATTTTACAAGAATGGAACAATATTCCGTAAGACCGTTTAATAACCCTAATCAGATCTATGAGAAACAGATTTGAGTCTGTAATAAGGGCACGTGGAGGCAATACAAATGAAAATGTTTATTTCAAAGGCGTCTTGAACATTGATGCAGTTTATGAGTCCGTCAGTGTATAAAGACCTCTGGTCTCTATTTGATAGGAACCGCAGCGATGCCTTCCCCGGAGTATCAGGAAGGTACAAGTAATACCACTGGTTAAAACTTAATTGATTGCATGGGTGGCGTATTATTATTTATTATGTATTATGTATGTATGTATGTATTAAGTTGTCGCCTCGCCGCTGCCGCTGTGCCGAGGGCGAGGGTTCGAATCCCACATGGGACAAAAATTTGTGTGATTCACAAATGGTTTTTCCGAGTATGGGTGTTGTTTGTGTCCGTTGTTTGTATGTTTGTAAAGTCCCCCGCAACACAGGAATTATTGCTAGCGCGGCATATGTGCTTTCAATTAAAAAAAATGTCCATAAATATGCTTATTAGTAATATGAAAGAAAAATCTGAGAATTCAGCCAATTATATAATGGGATTTGAACTAGGAATTCCCAAATTCTGATGCCTGGTGTGTGTATGCGCATACAAAATAATGTTACTTATCTGATCGCCATTGCGAATGCGAATATTAGGTATGACGTCATCGTTTCGATTTAAGCATTGGTTGCGTGACAAAAGCTAATATAGACATATTTACTAGACAAGTCTTGATACAAGGTTATATAAGTAAAAGATATATGGCAAATGTGTATGGAACAGTTGGAAGACATAGATCTCGGTAATGACTATGACTGGACATATGGCGTAGTTATTAAAATGGTAGGTTAGCCGCTGCCACTATGTCGACTGTTGTGTGTTCGATACCCAAGACACAAAATTCTGTGATCCACAAATAGTTGTTCGGGTCTGCGTGTTATTTGTGTCCGTTGTTTAAATGTTTGTAAAATGCAACACATGAATAAATAATAGAGCGGGCGATGTCTTTAAAAAAAATCCATTCAATTTCAGCTGGAATTGAATCGAGCTGTCGGCGCCGGTATCCTATGCTCAGCAATAATATTTTTTTTTATAACTCGCTTTATTGAACGCTTCAATGAATAAGAAAATATGTATGTGCCATGGTGATGAGTTCATTATTTTTAATTAAGACGAAGTCCCTGATATATAATAAACAACTACTTTTCAATAGTGTTAATTAAACGGAGACCTTCAAATATCATAAATTCTTTTACTGATATAATTCATTGTTACTTGATTGACACATAAATGATAACGGAAGATGAATTGAGCCCTTAATACCAAGTAATAGACATAATTAATTTAAAAAATACGTATTCAATAGAAAAATCATACCTACATGTATGTGTAAAAAATATAAATTAATTAATGGTCAATGTCGCATTACGTAAATGTTTGTGATTACGTTATGTTGTGTATAGATTGGCTGTTTATTTGAAGTATTAACAGGCATGATTAAAAATTTTGTTCAATGCTAGGCTCACGGGACTTCTATTAGTGTAAGAAGATTTACAAATAATCACATAAATATTTCACTTATTACGCCACTTGTCTTTTAGTTAAATATTGCATCTAAATCTGTACTTTATTGAAATTAAAAATAGTACATATACATACACAGATTTGAATAAAACTTGGCACACAGATCATATCCTGGATCCGCTCCTTACGTAGACGGTATGCAGCAGTGAGACCACCGAGGCTGACATCTCTTTAGATATAATAAAGCTTTTCATAGACACAAGGAAACGCTAATGAATATACAATTAGTTACTTTTTTGTTAACCTCAAAACATGCGTGCAAGACATAGGCAATAAAAATATCTAATACTTGACCGTGAACTTACTCAACCAGAAAAAGCATAGAGAACTCGTTTGTATTTTTCTAGCGAAATATAAATCACAGATAGACAGACATAGATTTATATTAGTATCTTTTTTATATTAGGCACTAAACATTTCAGACCTGTCTCGGTTCCAATATTTTTTTTTATTTTGCTATAAAAAAATTAAATAAATCTTGCTGCATATTAATTAGGTATTTGTTTTTTAAACCTAATAATTTAAAGTTTTTATCTATATATTTACACTAATAATATTAAGACAAGGATTTATGTGTTATGAATAAAAGCAAAAACTACAGTTCAGATTTTAAAACTATTTCGATAGAAGAGTCTATATTTTATCACTTAGTAACGTAGGTTGTAATATAAAATTATGCTACGAGCCACGGTAGTGGACACATAATCATAAACTAGGATCTCAATTTCTTTAAACCCTCACTTTGAATTATTTTATTTTTATTTGTGATAAAAAACAGTTATACTTTGCAGACTTTACAAATAATTTAGCATTTAAAAATTAAAATCGTATAACCCACACTATTGTCCACGAAATTACAAGTGGAGTAGTAAAGAAGACGGACGTGTATAAGGCAAAAAGAAATGAAAATTATATTGTCGGTCTCGATGGCGTCGTGGTTAGTGTAACCGACTGCCACGCCTGAGGTCGCGGGTTCGATTCCCGCACAAGTCAAACATTTATGTGCATGAACATGGATGTTTGTCTTGGTCTGGGTGTTTCTATGTATAATATGTATGTATTTCCAAAAAAAAGTATATATATGTATGTTTATCCATTGTCTAGTACCCATAGTAGAAGCTCTGCTTAGTTTGGGCTAGATGGTGTTGTGTGTATGTGGTAGAATATTGTAACAAGATAATTGAAAGAGTATCATTTTTGATCAGCTAGAAATTCAGTAGCTATATTTTTAAATTTAGAATGAGTGAGATCGAAAATTTCTAAATTGATAAAATGTGAGTTGTACGTTATAAATGCTATATCGCGAGAGAATTTACAAACAACGGACATTAAGAACACCCAAAATCGGAACAACTCAAGAGCATCTGTAGATCACATAACATTTTGTACCGTGTGGATGGACAAAGATAAACATAAAAATCAGTTTATTTGTATGAAACATGACTACATTTACATAAAATGCATGATGTTATAGTACATTCTTCTTCTTTTCGTGTGGTTAGTGGCCAACCTGTCGTCAAGAGTTGTTCAAGCCGCCCGTAGGCCTCTGACATGGCTTAACGACTGCTGTCAATTTGACAACAACCGGGATCGACTTTTTATATGCCCTCCAAAGACGGAGATGCTCGGATGAAATATCACTAAACGGTCACCCATCTATAGACTGACCGCACCCAACGTTGCATAACCTCGCTAATCGTTTACTGATCAGTGAGTGCAACTGGCTATGAGCGCCTCACTATTTGAGAAATAGCAGTTTTCCTACTGTTGTGTTTTGTTCGGTGAATAAAAGTGCCGGAGGCCCAATCACCCTCTTTCCTCCTTCCCGCTTCTTCTCCTTCCTACTTCCTTTTTCTCTTCTTCCTTTCCTAAAAGGTCGGCAACGCCCAAGTGATGTCTCTGGTTTTGCAGGCGTCCATAGGCTACGGTAATCACTTACATACAGTGTCATTCCGACACGACGTAACTGCAATTTCATTGAAAATTGGCAAAAAGTTCGTAATCTGCTAAATTCATAATGGTCGATCATTGGTCGGTCAATGGTCTCGTAATAGGATTGTGGTAGAATGACATTTTGTATTGCCATTATTATAAAACCCGTTAGTAGAAGTGATTTTTGAAAAACAACTACTAAATTCGAACATTTATTCATGCCAGATTTTGTTTATATATATTTTTACATATTATTTATTCGTGTTAAAAGCAATTTGATCAAAGGAACTGACAAAATTTTATCATTTGTCATTATGTACGAGATTACCATTCTATGCCATTTTTCAATGGAGTGTCAGTTGTTACCCATCGGAAAGTCATAATGACGCCATTATATTAGTAGATTACCAATCTTGTCAAAATCAACAATTATGATATCAATGATAGACCATTCTGACACTATTGTGATAGCAGACTTGGGCCCCAGGTGGGCCGTAAGCTTGTGTGCCATCTTAGTGTATAAAAAAAAAGAAAAGCCTTTGGGGATAGGTGAGAGTCTATATACATATACCAACGAAGACCGAAATAAAACTGGAAATACAAACAAACGTATGTATTTTCGTCTTTATTTCACATTTTGCTGTTTAGATTACAATCATAATATGATGTTAAACCAAAATTTAATTGCTTATAACATCTAGATATATGATATTACAACTGTTATAGCCTCGGCATTCATTAAAAAATCATAGTTGTTATGCTTATATCATAAGAAAATATATTCGCATACTTAATTATAGCGTAGATCCGTGACTGTATTGCACGGAAGATGCAATGATTAACTGGTCACCTTGACCATCGCGTGACGTGCTTCAGGTTCGATCCACACATGGAAAGAAAATATGAAATCAATTCATACTTCTTTATTGCCAAACTATTGGCGTTGCGCAGGTGATGGACAGTGGCGAATTCAGCCATTTGTCTGGCATATTAGAACGTTTGGAATCCAGTGCAACAATGCATGCGAAGAACCTATAAAAAAGTCTGTTGGTGCCCAGCCGAGCTCGGCGAACATCCACCGACAAAACTAACTGGGACTGACTGCCGCGCCCTGTGGCAAAAGTACAAACCGCAAACCCGGTCCGTTGGAAAATTATCATCGAGTGCAAAATCTATCGATCTGTTCGATGATGTTCGTCCCACACGGGACAAGAAATGGTGTGATCCACAAATAGTTGTATCGAGCCTCGGTGTTTTTTGTGTTTGTTGTTTAAATGATTGTAAAAACGCCTGTGACAGGGGAATTATAACCAGTGCCGGAAAATGTCTTATAAAAATAAAGTATCAATTAGAGCATAGAGTCCGGCTAGATACAAATACATGACTGCGGATCACCTAAGAGTACTTCGATTAGGCATAGCTCTTTATCGATTATAGAGAGAGTCAAGCAAATATGATACAGCGTCGAATCATTTGTAAGATCGCCAACCGCCAATGCTAAACTTATTTGCAAAACATTATTGCGTTATATATTGTCATGATAAGCTACAATATATACTAATTGCCCTGACATTGATATTTCAATTTACGAAATATGTTTATTTTTATTGATATCGATATTAATTTCCGATTTGATATACACCTTTTTGGTTGCACAGGTGGTTTGGTGGTCGCCTCGCCATTGTCTCTGAACCGATGGCCTCAATCCCGGATGGGATAAAAATTTGTGTGATCCACAAAAATTCGTTTCTAGTCTAGGTTTTTTTGTATGTTTTGTTAGAATATTTGTTTTACGCCTACATTACCAAATAGGCCCCATGTAATAGAGAGCATTCCTATTGCTATCAATTTATATTTTTCATACAACTGCGGTGGCAATCAAGCTTACGGTAACCACCTAATGGTAAGTGGTCATCGTAGCCTATGGACGCCTGCAACACCAGAGACATCACTTGCGAGTTGGCCACCCTTTAAGAAAGAAAATGGGGAAGTGAAGGAGCGGGAAGGGGGAAAGAGGGTGATTGGGCCTCCGGCACTCTTACTCACCGAACAAAACACAATATTAGGAATATTGCTAATTCACGTCGATATTCTATGAGAGGGTAGTCCTTTCCCTGTCGAGCCGGCCTATTTGTGCTGAAATCAGCGAGGCTCTATTACTCAAAAATTGTCAGACACCGTCGTGTTATTGAAATTGTTATTAAGAAATAACGCCTGTGTCGCGGGGGACTTTACAAACATTCAAAAGACGGGTGCAAAGAACACCAACTCTCGACATAACATAATTTAGGAACAGGCGATGGACTGCACACGGCTAGCGAGCAATGGTAGTGATGATGACCACCACAAAACATTACATCAAACAACAACTAAACATTACTTCAAAATAAATATTTAACCACATTGTCAGGTCAATGTCCAAGCTGATATAATATTTGTATTTAATTGATGTATTGTTGAATTGAGAGGTCAAGGCTAGCCATGAGTCATAAATGGAAGTAATCAATAATAGTCAATAATATTAATCAATAATCAATCAAGGTGACTGATGGACCGAAGCGCTGGACTCGGACACAGCCGCGCCAGATAATGCGAGATCGATCTCCAAACTGTATAAAAAAAATCTGTGGACGTTTAATAGTTGTTCCAAGCCTAGATGTTCTTTGTGCCTGTTGCTTGAATGTTTCTGAAGAACTCCGTGACACATATTCCGATGGGTTAGGCAGATGTATTAAACCCAAATTTGCCGGCTATGAGTTTAGGTTGCACATAATCAAGAGCGAACCTATTGCCATCAACTGGACATAGTTGCAGACTCAGTACTTCTACTGAGAAATTAGAAGAAACAAGTGAGAATCGGCAATGAATTGCCGTAAATCTTAGAGTTCGAACAAATGGTTCAAGTAATATGCAAAGGTCACGTGATACCACGTGACCTTGAGGTCAGAGGTCAAAGTTCATCAAGGGGTATATCGACTGTGCTGAGTCGAATGGCGTTGACCGCGAGTCTCTGGCTCTTACTGTTCTTGAGTTAAAAGTTGTATAAGAGACAGAAAGATGGACGGACGGACGGACAAAGCTGTTGTATAAGAGTTTTTCGAACTCTAAAACCCATAAAACACTTTTCAAGCCTGAGATTATGCCACCGACGCAGTCATTCATTAAATTTGTATCAGTTGGTATTAATTAAATGAAATAGGTAGTTACAATTAGAAATAGATACACATGTTATAATTAAGTAATGGACTTCTAATATATTAATGTAATTCTTTAAAGACCTTGCACTTCACACGACATCGACAATTACCGTCTCTTTTCTAGAATTAGTTGCCAAAGTCGTTTGTAAGGTCGTGATTGGTTGGAGATCGTGGTTGTGAGGTCATTGCAAACATCAGAAAGAATGGTAGTATTATATAGCGGCTACCGCCGCGCTGTAGTAATATGTGTTCGAATCCCATAGGAGAGAAAAAATATTATTCTTGTTTTACCAGTTCTACTGCTAGGCAAGCATTAAATTATTTGGACCTAGAAGTAACGCGTAATTATCGGTACAGGTTAATTGCCTCGGTGACAAATCGGCGAGAAAGCGACTGCCGTACCAGAGGTCTCGGTTCAATTTTTTGGTGTAGTCATGTTACATTAATTAACTTTCTTTTTTAAATTAAAATTAAAGATGTATTTATTGCCAAAGCAGTACATATACATACACATAGTATCCATTGGCTCCACACTCGGCAAGCTTGTCCTGTGGATGCCGATGTTTGCGATTTTTACAGTTGACAATTTAGTACAGTTTGCTTGAAGTCAGTAAGCAGACATTTAAACTTTTCTATTAACTACATAATAATACAGAATAAGTAAATGATAAAAATAATACACACATGCATTTAAATGAACAATAAAATGGACCAACAAACACCAACGCTCGTTGAAGTCTGCTGTGTGTGAACATGTGCAACAGGGGACCAACCACTACCTGAGCTTTGACAAACTACAGATTCTCGCTAAAGAACACCGATTCCTACCAAGGATGCTTCGCGAGGCTATTGAAATCAAAAAACATCCCTATTTTAATAGAGAAGATGGTTGGAATGTACCACCAGCTTGGGATCCAGTAATACAAATAGTCAAACCCAAGAAGAAGCAAACCACAGCTAGACTTCATGATACTTTGAGCTCTGTCTGCGTAAATAGAAACACCAATGATTAAATTATGTGCGGGTACTTTGAAATAACTACACTGGAACATTGAGACAACTACCATCTTAGTCTCCCCGTAACCATGGCTGCTGAAAAGCAACCAAAACGTCGGAGAAAGTGTAAAATTAAATTAAATCTAAATAGTTTTAATTATAATTTAATTAGCTTAAAAATTAGTAAAGTTTAATAGTAGTAGTGTAACATTTTTCAAAATTATGTAATAAAGTGTCAAATAAACAACGCGATAAAATCCGTATATAGTAGTTTAATTTCAATGAATAATATTCGCGTAAACAGAAGAAAATATTAAATAAAATGGAAATAAATATAAGGATAATAACAATTAATAAACTTATTATGTATTTTTGCTGTTACGTAATATGTTTAATAAAACAGGCAACTACTCTATAGTAGTTAAAAAACGGTCATAAAATTGGAGGTCTATGGCCTAGCTAGAGGTTGTTTGTCTATGTAGACCTCTAAGTTTTCCTTCACAGATAAAGCGAACGATAGATAACAATATAATTTGCATAGTTTAATTAGCTTAAAAATTAGTAAAGTTTAATAGTAGTAGTGTAACAGTTTTCAAAATAATAATTATTTAATAGTGTTAAAATAAACAACGCGATTAAATCCGTATAAAATAGTTTAATTTCAATGAATAACATTTTCGTAAACCAGTAGTTCCCAAAGTGGTCCAGGTGGACCCCACGGGAGACTCGACGGGGGTCTACAGTGGCGTGACAAAAAAATGGGGTTGACAATTCGTAAGCGTGGGTCCAAAAATTTTAGCCAAGGAATATGGTAGAAATGTAGCTGTAGGGGGTCCACCGGAACCAGCTAAATTTTGAACGTGGTCTATGAGAAAAAAAGTCTGGGAACCTCTGGCGTAAACAGAAGACAATATTATGAGTTTGTTTTGTTTGGCCACATTAATCTCTGGTCGGATTGGAAATATTAATTTTGCCTTTGATAGCCCAATTTTTGAGGAAGGTCATTGGCTATATAACATCACGCTATGAGCCACAAGGCCGGAACAATAATCATAAACGTAGGCAAAACCGCGGGGAACTACTTATTTGAGGTTATGGATTAAATAACACACTGTACAAACACTTTAACTATTTATTTTATACTTTGACACGAGGAAGTTTTATATGTCCGTTCACTTACAGCTCACAACAAGAAGTGATAGATAGCAGTATTGTTACGTTTTTTATAGCTAATCAAACTGTAAAGTATTTGATTACTATTTATATTGTATGATGTTATATTATACAATTACTAAGGTGCAATAATTGTAAATAGTTAAATATAATAATTAATTAATTTTTGCATGTATAAATGTATATAATTCAACACTACTATCCACTGATAATTAGCTGACTTGTATGGCGTCATGGTAATCGAATCTACAACCGTCCACTTAGTTATTGCACCACCCGTAAATAGTATTTCCATTTACATTTACTTATTTACAATGACTAATCATAATAGAATGAAAGAAAGAAGAAAGAAAAGAAAAAATATTTATTTTGGCACACAAGGACACAAGTATATAAAATAAAACAATAATAAAATAAAAAAAGAAAAAGAAAAAAAATATACACTATAAATTAAAAAAAAATAATGTATATTTACTTAAAAAATAAACATTGTCATGTTTTATTTGATATCCTAACCAATATTATAAATGCGAATGTGAGTTTGTTTGTTTGTTATGTACGCTTTCACGCCTTAACTACTCGACTGATCATCATGAAATGCCGCATATACGATAGCAGGTGAACAGAAAAGGACGTAGGGTACGTTTCATTCAGAAAAAGTACTTTTACTTACATAGACTAAGCTACTAATCTAACCTAATCTATATTTACGCGACCGAAGACGCGGTCAAAAGTTTTTATATAGTTAAGTTAAATTTTATATACTGTATTGGTGGCGCAATAGTCGTTAATATTACTGATATGTATGAGGTCTCCAGTTCAATTCCCGGTTCGGAAAGAAAGTTATTAAGTTAAGTTTTTCTATCAAGTAGGTAATTGTTGGTAGCAGCACGGACTCCGGAACAGTTCCTAATGAGCGGTAATTGGCTCGTCCCCTATAAAACCATAGCTGGTAAAATGTTGGTATAATACAGGAACAAGGCCTATCCTTCAGAGATTTCGTATTACCTAAACCTAATAAAATGCAAAAAGTAAAAAAATTACAAAATGTCCAAAGAACGTCTGTTTTATGTTTTTTGCTACAGCTCCATCGTATAAACTGTAATACATAGGTACAAGCTTCATATTTGGAGTAATTAATAATTATAGTCTAAAGAATAACAACAATTAATAAAAAGTTTACTCGTGTAAGCCTAATACTTATAAGTAACTAAAATAAAAAGGAATAACACAAAATATATGACTGTAAATTTAAAAATAAAGGCTGGTTTATACAGCGTCGTAAAATTGCTCAGCATCGCTGTCGACTTGGTATGTGCCCAGAAGACAAGACTGGCAGACTGACTACCACGTTAGATGGCAATGCTGATTCTTTGAGCAAAGAAATGTCCAGCCTTGTCACGCGAAACGTCGATTACCAACTTAAATAGATCTCTGAAAAGAGCACGTGCGCCTAAACCCATGAACCTAGGATCTCCACCCTAAACGGCCCAAAAGCATATTTACCAATAAAACTACTGTACTTGCGCCGTTTGAGGTTTGCTGCAGATGCAGCTGCTATTTAGAATCTACTCGAAGCAAGTGCTAACTGTGTAATTATATATTTTTGGCTGCACGGAGATTAGAAATGTCTCTGATACACCGTGTCAATTTCTGATCTCGGTGCTATTGAGAATGCTCTTACAGAAAAAACAATAGCTGCCGATATATCACACCCGAGACTTCATGCTCAGTAGTCTTATTCCCTACTGCTATTCTTATTAACTTTTTAATTTGGAGAGTCGATAAAGAAATCCTTTTTCGCGGGAGACTTCAGAAACATTTAGACAACGGACGCAATGATATCAACAAAAACACCCATACTTGAAACAAGGGTTGGTTGTTTTTTGTCCTGCGTGAGGATGGAACCCACGACACGACTCCATAGCAGCGGTCTTCTTTTCGTGTGATTAGTGGCCAACCTGTTGTCAAGAGTTGTTCAAGCCGCCCGTAGGCCTCTGACATGGCTTAACGACTGCTGTCAATTTGACAATAACTGGGACTGACTTTTTACGTGCCCTCCGAAGCACGAAGACGCTCAGATGAAATACCACTCGGTCACCCATCTATAGACTGACCGCACCCAACGTTGCTTACCCTCGCTAATCGTTTACCAATCAGTGAGTGCGATTGGCTATGAGCGCCTAGCACCACCACTTCTTCTTCTTTTCGAGTTAATGCTCTTGTCCCCTATTGCGATTAAATGGTCATGGCCCAGAAGGTGGCGACTGCTATGGCGGCAATAGTGCCGATGTTGAGGTTGGCTCTTGTGCAGGATGTAGGATATGCTAGACAGGTCAGTAGGTGCATCATTGTTTGACGGGGTGCACCACAGTCGCAGTGAGTTTGGGACTGATCCAGTATTCCCCATCTACATAAATTATGTTTGCACCGACCCACATGCGCTCGCAGTCTATTTAAACACTTTTACACTGGCCAGGGTTGGTCGTTTCCCGGTGGGAGAGTTTCTTCGGAGTCCAAGAGGTCAGGCGGTGGTGGATGCCTGGATTTCCAGAGCTCTATCTTTTTTTTCGGTGGGTCGGCCTGTAGAGGCTGCGTACACCGAAGAAAGCTCTTGCGGCTCCTGAGTCGGACTTCAGTCATCCTGTAGTCGTGTAGGGAATGTCGAGAGTCAGCTTTTTGTTTAGATTTTTCTAGCGAGCAGGTGACATCTCTTCTAACACTTGGTGGGGCGACCACAAACCATTTCTTATTTATTTATTGAATCAATGCAAAAACAAGTTACAATTTTTAAAGTATAAGACATATAAAGTTTATAGTTCTACGCCATATGTGCAGGCAAAACTTTTTAAATGCATTATTTTGGTATTGATTAAATCTTTGATTATGTATTACCCTCATGCAAATACGAATGCAGATACCGTCATTGTCATTCGAAGCCGTACAAAACATTGGCTAATCAGGATGGATCGAACACGACCCCTTTATCAAAACAATCGTCAAATCAATTTTCGAATTTTTCGGTTATGATTCGAATATATTTACATTCGAATGTGGTATTATTTTTTTCAATTCTTACTAGTAGTGACAAATATTAGTGGGTTCAAACAAAGTTTGTTCAGATAATCTATTCTAATATATGTATGTATCTTATGTGGGGGCCAGTCAGTGCAGACCGGCGACACTTCGACCCAGTGGGATCTTTTGTGTCGATACTCTATCAATAACGACTGCCATAGATGTTCATAGCAGCCGGGACCGACGGCTTAACGTGCTCTCCGAGGCACGGAGCAGGCGACAATTGTCAATCAATACGCACATCATTTCGAAAAGTCATATAACTTCCGTAAGGCAGAGGTGCGCGATGTGGGTTCGAACCCGAGACCCTCTGCATTGCAGTCTGTTGGTCTCCCTACTGAGCTATCGCTGCTCATAAGCGATAGCTTATGCTACGTCATTCGGGCAGATAAGATTTCTATTCAGTTAATTCTTGGTAGCTGTAAACAATAATAGACGCGGTCCCTGTTACAAGCTGCCATGACCGAAATTTAGTATACAAACACATTGTCCAACCCGGAAATCGAATCGAGCACCTTCCGATAGACAGTAAAGGACAGCACGCCACTGGACCACCGAGGCCATTATTGCGTTTATACGGAAGATAACAAATATCTTCGTGTGAATTTATCTTGATGCGCGATTTAATTTATTGTTATTCTAACCTCTAATAATAATTTAAAACTATTATACGCCTTTGACTTTGAGCGCTCGCCTTTCTATCTCTTACGACCTTTATAAGCTATTAGGTTACTAGGAAGGTATGTGTTCATACGTAATAAACAAGAACACGCATTTGTAAATAACCTCACGCTTTTGCCCCCGATGGGTTTTTTTTCTACAACTAAGGTGGCAAACAAGCATACGGCCCACCTGATGGTAAGTGGTCACCGTAGCCTATGGCCGCCTGCAACACCAGAACACACTTGCGCGTCACCCTTTAAGAATCCTTTGCTTCCACCACCTCCTTCACCTCCTTCTCCTTCACCCTCTCTTCCACTAGGAAGTGGGAAGGAGAAGAAGCGGGAAGGGCGATAGAGGGTGATTGGGCCTCCGGCACTCTCACTCATCGAACGAAACACAACAGTATGAATACTGCTATTTCACGTCGATATTCTGTAAGAGAGGCTAGTCCTTCCCCAGTCAAGCCGGCCCATTTATGCTGAAATGAAAAGCTAGGCTCTATTACCCTCAAATGGTTGGCAGAGGTCTAGGTATAATACTCGCATCTTGGCAACTATGGTAATAGGCATCACGTTATAGAGAACGAGCTTATTGCTGTTTTCCAGACTCCATGCTGGTACTGACAATTTCTTGAACGAAAACGTTATTAATATTATATTTTCCTGACCTGATTCTAACGCGAAACCGTAAGTCCAGCTGTTGCATTTACCGCTGCGCCCATCCTTGCGTTCACGTCGGCAATACAATAGGTGAGATCCGAACCCATACCTAACTTTTCCACTAAACTACCATCGCTTATCCACGCTGGTTCTGCAGCTCATGCGCGTAAACCACGATTGTGAGGTCCCAGGTTCAAAGCAGGGACTACGTATTTTTTGTATTTTAAAATATATTATGGTATCGATCTTGGCAATGTATGACGACCTCGATTGCGTAGTGGTTAGTGTAACTGACTGCCACGCCTGAGGTCGCAGGTTCGAATCTCGCACAAGTCAAACATTTGTGTGCATGGACATGGATGTTTATCCTGGTCTGGGTGTTTCTACGTATAATATAATAATAATAATAATAATATAATAATATTCTATCACATACACACAACACCATCTAGCCCAAACTAAGCAGAGCTTGTACTATGGGTACTAGACAATGGATAAACATACATATATGTATACTTTTTTTTGTAAATACATACATATTATACATAGAAACACCCAGACCAAGACAAACATCCATGTTCATGTACGCAAATGTTTGACTTGTGCGGGAATCGAACCCGTGACCATAGGTGTGGCAGTCGGTTACACTAACCACTACGCCATCGAGACCGACAATATATGAATGTATTTACAAAAAATAAAGTATATATTTATGTTTATCCATTGTCTAGTACCTATAGTACAAGCTCTGCTTAGTTTGGGCTAGATGGTGTTGTGTGTATGTGATACTAAATATTATAAATGTCAAGGTTACAATGATTTACGTGTGCGTAATGACCGATACGCTTTATTTTTAAACGGATTAATTATATACCATCTGCTAAAGTACATGCAATTTTTTTCGGGCAGGTATTCTTAATAACTTCCCGATTTGGGAATGTCAAATGGACTATTTTTATACTAAATATATATTTTAAAGCAGCGATAGCTCAGTGGGGAGACCAACAGACTGCAATGCAGAGGGTCTCGGGTTCGAACCCACGTTGCGTACCTCTGACTTTCGGCAGTTATATGACTTTTCGAAATTATGTGCGTATTGATTGACAATTATCGCCTGCTCCGTGCCTCGGAGAGCACGTTAAGCCGTCGGTCCCGGCTGCCATGAACATCTATGGCAGTCGTCATTGGGAAAGTCAGTACCCTCTAATATCCTGACACTGGTCTAGTCTTAGGGTATCGTTAGCCTTCGGGTTGCAGAGGTCAGGTGGCAGCCGCTCCGTGTAAAAACTGATATCCAGTCAAATCCAGTTAGATCAGAAAAGCCGACCCCAAGTGACTTGGGAATAATAAAGGCTAAGGGAGAAGAAGATATATTTTAATAAAAACATACTTTTTGCAAAATGTCATCCCTTTTTGTGGTTAGCTATTCTCTCTCTGTATCTTTAAAAAAAACATGTTTTAGTAAACTGAATTAAGAATTTTCTTTTTTATATTTATCCCTATAATTATTATACTTTTAGATGTTTCCAAGAAGATCGCAATTGGATACGTTTAAAAAGTATTTTTCTTACCAGTAGTACTGCCAGAAGTAATGATAGGCGGCTGTCACAACTTTTTCTTTTCTTTTTAGGTTTTTTCGTTACGATGTAACCTACGCTCTGTATCCATTTGTACCAATTTAAGTTGAATAAATGATTATATATAACGAAATTAATTTTATAAAATTTTTCTTTATTTAATACCTAAAAGCTTTTTCTTATTTTGCCTTAGTAAGTACGGGGTCATACTCAGGCAGCCTCTAAGCATACCCATGTACTTACTCGTCTCAATAGTTTCAGAGACATTGTAAAACCTCGACGGACTTCTAATAGGATATCGATTGAATTGAAACAGAAATGAGAGTAAGATGAGAAAAGTTTCAGACAGGCTTGCGCATGGTCTTACTGGCAGTTTAGAGCACTCGGTTCATTTAAACGTTACTACATTTTGCCAGCGGTTTCGCTCGCATAAATGTAGGTTAGGCTAGTTCAGTAACAGTACTTTTTCTGGGTGAACATCTCTATGTTCTTTTCTATATCGGTCACAACGTGTATGCGAAATTTCATTATGATCGGTCGAGTAGTTAAGGCGTGAAAGCATAACAAACAAACAAACAAGCTAACTCACATTCGAATTTAAAATATTAGTTACGCATTATAACTATACTAGCTTTCCCTCGGGAACAGTACTTTTTCTAGATATAAGGTATGCCCCATTCTTTATACCTGACAACGTGTATGCATAATTTCATCATGATGGGTCGAGTAGTTAAGGCGTGAAAGTGTAACAAACAAACTCACATTCGCATTTATAATATTAAGATGCCAAGGCGCACATCTCTCACGTTTCGAAGTTGTGTGAGTATTAAATAGTTAATTATTATCGATCGCTTGAAAACATCGTGAAAACAACCTGCATGTCTAAAAGAGTTCTCTATAACGTTCTCGAAGATATGTGAAGTCTGCCAACCCGCACTAGGCCAGCGTGGTGGACTAGGGCCTAACTGTTATATCACTGTAGAGGCCTATGCCCAGCAGTGGGACAGTTTACAGGGCTGATATTATTATATCTTACTTAATGCCACTCGCATTGTAATTCATACAATAAGTAATGTCTGGGAGCCCTTGGCTCTTGCTCTATAAGAATAATACATAAAAGCGAAACTGAAAACAAAATGACGGCTTTTTAAAGCAAGTGGCACAAATGATGTTCATGGTCACTCATGGTTCACACTTTAAAAATAAAATCTACTGTCTCTCAAAATATAAATAATGACAGATTGTCATCTGTCATGTCAACATGTAAAACATGAAAAATTACATGACAACAATGACAGTTTTAAAGAGTAATTACCGCTAAGCATGGACTTGTGGTGTAAGATTACGCAAGTGTTTTAGTCGTTTGTATGGTACAAGGTTCGATGTTCCTGCAGTGTTATAGAATGTAATGATTTATAGTCAACTTAAACACTCTTGCTGTGATAAAATAGTAAAATTAGTAGTTACAACGGCGTCGCCATCCTAATTATTATCCTTACTAATATTATAAATTCGAAAGTAACTCTGTCTGTCTATCTATTACCTTTTCACGGCTAAACCACTCAACCGATTTAGATGAAATTTGGCACAGATATAGTTTAAAACCTGGGGAAAGACATAGGCTACTTTTTATTGATGTAGGTACCACGCGGGCGGAGCCGCGCTCAAAAGCTAGTAATATTATAAATGCGAATGTGAGTTAGAAGGCTCAAGGTCACGCAAAGGGCGATGGAGAGAGCTATGCTCGGGGTTTCCCTGTGGGACCTAATCAGAAAATCAGAAATGAGGAGATTCGCTGGAAAACTAAAGTTGGCGACATAGCTCTCCGGATAGCCAAGATGAAGTGGCAGTGGGCAGGGCACATAGCACGCAGAACCGATGGCCGTTGGGGCGGAAAGGTTTTACAGTGGCGGCCTGTGTGCAAAACCTTGGGGGAGGCCTATGTCCAGCTGTGGACGTCTTTCGGCTGAGATGATGAATGTGAGTTTGTTTGTTTGTTTGTTACGCTTTCACGCCTAAACTACTCGACCGATCATTATAGAATTTCGCATATACATTGTCACGGGTACAGAAAACGACATAAGGTACCTTAAATGCATAAAGGCGTATTAAAAATGTATTCATATAACTTACATTTACGCAAACGAAGTCACACGTAAGATTTACGGCAATTCATTGCCGATTCTCGCTTGTTATACACACTTAAGCTTACTAGATACAATAGAATTTAAATATGGCTGACAATTTATGACTTGACAGATTTGAAAAAGTTGTGATATTGAAATGGCTGTTTTAATTGGATGGATGCATTTTTTTTGTAAGTTTTATTTTCTTACCACTGAAGGGTTTGCTTTTACTCGCGCTATTGGTAAGCACAGAACGCTCCTTACATCGATGGCGTAGTGGTTAGTGTAACCGACTGCCACGCCTGAACTCGCGGGTTCGATTCTCGCACAAGTCAAACATTTGTGTGCATGGTGTTTCTACGTAAAATATGAATCTATTTACAAAAAATAGTAAATATGTATGTTTATGCATTGTCTAGTACACATAGTACAAGCTCTGCTCAGTTTAGGCTAGATGGCGTTGTGTGTATGTGATAGAATATTATATTAGACTAGCTGCCCGGACAGACTTCGTTCTGTCAAAAATATTTTTCTTTTTTTTATGTTTACTTTATCACTAAGGGGTATGGGGTAGATAGTAGCCGATTCTCAGACCTACTAAATATGCATATAAAATTTCATAAAAATCGGTCAAGCCGTTTCGGAGGAGTATGATAACTAACATTGTGACACGAGAATTTTATATATAAGATTATTTATCATGGATGCAAGGACGGCGCTTAAATTTAAATAGTCACTCCGATATTACCAGAGTTAAGTAATGCGGTTCGATACCCATATACATTACTTATCCTTTTTAAAGCATAAGCTCACTTAAGAAGATGATGTTTATACAACATGTCACAGATATAACGCACAACCTCAAACACCCCAATTAGATTATTAAATCGTAATAATAATATAATAACTAAAATGTTACTTTTATGTACTTAAATATTTTATTTTAACGAATTATTTCTCCTTATTGTGCGCGGATAGTAGGGTTATATTACAATAAATCTAAAATTATTGCCTTTATTGCATCAAAAACCTTATTGCCTTGAATTATGATACATTTTCGTTTATTGCAGCTGTTTAATAAATGGGTGACTATAATTTAATTCGTTTTAATTATTTTAGGGATAAAAATTACCTATATTAAAAATTACTGGAATTGATTCAGTAGCCGATTTTGAACAAACTACTTTCAGGATGTGCGTTTATTATGTTACATGTTTTTTTTTTTTTTTTTATCTTTTATTGTTTAGGGACTTTTATCTGTTTAGGATATGTCAGTCCCATCAAGCCTTAAACTTAAATATACACATATAACTTATATCTAAATAAAATGAACAGGAATAGACAAACACTGCATACAATTAAGAGCCATCATATTTGTACAAGGCTAAATCATAAATAAGTTTAGCTTCACTGGATATTGGTATAGACAAAATACTTTGTATTATACCAACATCCAGCCTATTAATGTTAAGTTCCCGTATCATTCTATCCCTCTGTCTTTGATGTTACATGTTGTATAAAGAAATAATTTGGTTAATTTACTATACCTTTAATGTAAATAAAATAATGAAATATAGATAGACCCGAGCTTATCAGTTGATATAATCATGAATCATGCGGTCATATCTATATTCATTCTAAATTTAAAAAAGGAAGCATTAAAACAAACACCGTCAATATAAAAAAATAAAAATATGAAATTTTTTATTTTTGGTAATAGAATATAATACATACCTTTTTTTGAAGTATTTTTCTATATTTCTTAGCTTTAAAACAATATTTTTACATCACCACACTTTTACTTTAAGCACTATAAACACATAAAAAATGTCTCAACATTTTTATTCACTCGAAAACATAAAACTACGAGATAAAATATTTTTAAATAATATGAAAATAAAATCTTAGTTTTTATTCAGATTTAATGTTTATTTTCCTTCCAATTGTCATTGTTCTATTTTTAATCCAAATTTATTTCGATCGCGTTTTGAAATAAGAAGACTACAATGGCGGGACGTGCGTTGTACGCGACACGCATGCGCGCGACTAGCGTTCCAAGTTTAAGGCCAACGTTTAAAAACATTATGTGAGATGGTGTCATTTGGTGCAGCTTTAGATATTTATTCCATTTTTATTATTGAACAGAAACATGTATTTTGCGTGTTTTTTTATCTTTTTCTTTTAAATGGATGCCATTAGCATAATGTAGCTAACGTAGACATTCTATCTATATTATAGATAGATATTTTAAAAATAAAGCCAGACTCAAACTAAATTGAATATCTAAATCTGTAATCATAAAAATATGGCTTCAGATATTTTTTTATTCGTTGACTAGTTAAACAAACATAGGCAGGGCCTGTACAAGGAAATTATAAAAGTAGCCGGCACACACTGCTACCCTTTTTAATTTGTTTTTAAGTTTGAGAACACACTACACTACATTGACTACAATGTTTACTGCATTATTTTTAATAATTATATTATTTTGTTCCAATATTTAATATTGCAGCGATAGCTCAGTGGGGAGACCAACAGACTGCAATGCAGAGGGTCTTGGGTTCGAACCCACGTCGCGCACCTCTGACTTTCGGAGGATATATGAGTTTTCAAAATTATGTGCGTATTGATCGACAATTATCGCCTGCTCCGTGCCTCGGAGAGCACGTTAAGCCGTCGGTCCCGGCTGCCATGAACATCTCTGGCAGAGATATATGAAGTCCGCCAACCCGCATTCGGCTAGTGTGGAGGATTAAAGTTAAAGCTTTTTCGCATTGTGAAAAGCACTGGGCAGGTGCCCAGGAAAGGGACAATTTACAAAAAGGGCAAATTTCTTAGTTTTTAATAGATTTAATTAAATATACTCGCCTGGAGCCTGGAACAGTGGTGGACGGTAATAAGCTCATCCCCTATTACATAATACCTATCACCACAGCTGGCGAAATATTTTTATACACCTCTGCATGCCCCATCTGAGAAACACAGACTTAAGATTATGTACGCTAAGGTATGACTAAAACGAAGACATTTTAATAATCGAACCCTAATTTAAACCTCTTTGGAGTGGAATGACTTGTGAATCATCAAGTCATCTGTCAAGTTTGTACCCAATACCTTCTTAAAGAAATTAAGTACAACAATAAACGTGTAGCTTACAGGGAAAAATCATCGGTAGATATTTATATTTACAGCTTTGACTTCTTCTCTCTTAGCCTTTATTATTTCCAAGTCACTTGGGGTCTGCTTTTCTGGTCTAACCGAATTTGACTGGATATCAGTTTTTACACGGAGCGGCTGCCACCTGACCTCCGCAACCCGAAGGCTAACGATACCCTAAGGCTAGACCAGTGTCAGGATATTAAAGGGTACTGACTTTCCCAATAACGACTGCCATAGATGTTTATGGCAGCCGGGACCAACGGCTTAATGTGCTCTCCGAGGCACGGACCAGGCGATAATTGTCAATCAATACGCACATAATTTCGAAAAGTCATATAACTTCCGAAAGTCAGAGGTGTGCGACGTGGGTTCGAGCACGAGACCCTCTGCATTGCAGTCTGTTGGTCTCCCCTCTGAGCTATCGCTGCTTTGTAAAAATATAGTAAATATAAGCAATGCAATAGAGACATTTTCCAAAATATTTTGTTTCTTTTTCTTTCTTATTTGTTTTTCTTATAGGTATTGACATCTATTTTAATAAGGTGATTAGGTGCCTCACTGAATGAACTAAACGCAACAGTACATACACTACTACCTGACTTCGATATCCTTTCAGATATATTACTTTTCCAGTCGATCTAACCCATTAATATTGAGAGCAGGAAGGCTCCACTACTCCAAAAGGTGCTTCTCCCTCCATACAAGGTCATAAACTCGCGTAGCAAGACGACAGTAGCCTCGCTACGTCTGAGCATCATAATATAACTGGGCCACCGGTCGCGACTATATTTAGAGTCACTAGTAACTTAACGCGTGTCAGCACATATAGTTCATCGATCGACTAAAAACCGTGTGGGTATTTACTTTTTATTCATATTGGATAAGCATGACAAAACGCAAATTGCCATGGAGAGCCATCTTGTTGATATAAGTTCATGATCTGACAAGTATTTATTATGCATAAATATTAAAGAAAGGGTTAAGGAAATCGAAGAGAAATATATTGCACGCAATAAATTTATTAAAAGCTAGTATCTGACTGCGACTTTGCCTGCATAAGTCCTAAAACTGCATTTCAGCATAAAAATTCAAGACGTGGTCTATCCGCCCATGTCATTCCTAATTCCACTCAAATGGGCTCACTTAGTGTTTACGTGGCGTCATTAAGTTTCGGACATCTAATCATCTTAACAAAGATTCACATTTTATTACCACGATATATTTTAGTAATCATAAATCTAAATCAAATCCTGAAGTGATTCCTGTGATTCCTGATTTCGGTGCAGAAAATAACAGCATGATTTTTATTTTTAAAGCGTTCTCCATAAATTATGAACCTCATTTTACTAATATTCGTGTTGACCCACAGAGATAAGGTATTTATAATAATAATAATAATAATAAATTTATTTGCATAAAATGTGGTGGATACAAAGATGACAAAAAACAAAGAGCACAAAACACATTTCGCCATAATACAATAGCATGCAAATGTTAAATGAGTACAATTTATAGTATTAAAGGTTTCATTTACACAATTTAATATTTTTATTGACACAATGTATTTCTAAAATGATAAGACAGTGAGGCAAATATTTTTAGAAATTCAATTACAGGGTAAAAACTTTCTTCAATCAGCCATTTTTTTAGTGCATTAGTGACTAAATGTGTACTATACTTGTATTACAGATCGATTGACATCGCTAGTGCATCGAATGGGATTCGAACCGACGACCTCTCGATCGTAAGTCCAATATGTTATCCTTTAGGCTACCACCGCACCTTAGTCAATTTGAAATTCAGATTTCATTCATTAGTATTCCTTCTACGTGTTTATATTTATACAATCACCCACGGCGACAGATGAATCCATGCGGAAGGTGTCTTTAGCCCGACAAAAAGTAAATTCTTATTGTCCAATAAAAAGAACCGCTTAATCCAAACACAAGATCGCAATAAAACTTATCAATTTACATAAATAACAACATTTCATCTTAACAATGCTTTTTGAAAGACAATAATTTAAGTTGATAATCATTTCGCTCCAACTTTATTGTGTTTGGCGTGCACAGGAAGCTTCGAGAATTAAAACAACTAACTGATCAATTTATTCTTACAAGGGGGTAATAAATTTTAATGGATTCCACATTCCACGGTTTGGTTTTCCCTTTTTGATGTGAAGAAAGGACAGACGAACTTACTTTCGCATTTATAGGAAAGGATAAAGTTAGGGATAATAAATATATTTTTCCTTTTATTCGGTGAGTTTTGGACGTTTGATTGACTAGCTTACACGCGATCTCGATCGTGTTTGTGATTGCATTAAGTACGTCATCAAGAAGTTTGGTTAAAGTTGTTTCTTTTTTTAATATTCTGTCACATACACACAACATCATCTAGCCCAAACTAAGCAGAGCTTGTACTATGGGTACTAGTCAATGGATATATATATATATTATATACTTTTTTGTAAATACATACATATTATACATAGAAACACCCAGACCAAGACAAACATGCATATGCACATCCATGTCCATGCACACAAATATTTGACTTGTGCGGGAATCAAACCCGCGACCTCAGGCGTGGCAATCGGTTACAATAACCACTACGCCATCGAGGCCGACATTTGGGGCAACCCAAACATTTATGATATTTTAAATATTTATTCAGTTTTAGGTGTTGTGGGGGTAAGCTTACCACTAGCCAGACACAAGGCACAAAAATGCAATTTAGAATTTCACATATTTAATATAATATGCAGAAACATTCAAAAACATTGAACGCGTAACCCAAATTCTACGTTTGCATTGTTCATGATTGGCAATTGTGACAAAACTTGTCTATTGTTGGAATGTCAGACATAGATACTTGAAAACCTATTGCATCAAGCCGCCGGTGTGCCGCTGCAAAACGGTAGGTTTAACTGCAATTAAGTACGGAAAATGCTAAAGAAATTAATTATAAAATGCATGATTTTTCTGCCAAGAATATGTCAGTACCAGCATGGACTCTAGAATAGTGTCTCATAAACGGCAAGGGGTCGCCACTTATTACGTGGAATCCAAAACCCTAAGCTTGTGAAATGTGAATATAATACAACTCTGCTTACCCTGTCGGAGATATAAGCGTGATACTATCTAAGTATGTTCCTAACGCTTAATTTTAAGTAATCCTGACTTTCATTATAAATGCGAATGTGAGTTAGTTTGTTTGTTACGCTTTCACGCCTTAACTACTCGACCGGTCATCATAAAGTTTCGCATACACGTTGTCTGGGGTACAGAATAGGACATAGGGTACCTACCTATCATCCAAGAAAAAGTACATTCCCGCGAAGCGTGGGCAAATAATAAATATAAATACAACCATTATAATGCCCTGTTTCAAATTCTCCAAATAACATTAAAATCCATACTAATATTATAAAGCTGAAGAGTTTGTTCATTTGGTAAAACGCGCTAATCTCAGGAATTACCAGTTTGATTTGAAAAATCTTTTAGTGTTGGATAGTCCATTTATCGAGGAAGGCTATATAACTATTGGCTGTTATAACATCACGCTACGACGAATAGGAGCGGAGCAGCAATGCAAAATGTTGCAAAAACGGGGAAAATTCTCTTATATGAAGCAGACAGAGTTGCGCGGGTCAGTTAATGGGTATAAAATAAAAGTCTTGCCATCACGCTTATATTTTGATCTGACAAGAACGAGACAGCTTACGATTAATATTCGAATATCTTTTACTTGATTATTATTAAGCTAGCCATTAGTTTAATAAGTGTTAAATCATTCAATTACAGTTTCTCGTAAACACAGTCATAGTTCAAACAGGTGCCTATATTATTACGCCGAGCAAAATGGCAATTAGAACATTATTACCGTATTTTAATTACGTTGAAATTACTTGAATATTGCATTACCATTTAGCTTATATTATTGTAGAGACTTGAACAATCTAGGGCAGCTTGTGTTAGCGCCTGGATATAACATTATACAGGATGTCCGGTAATTAATGGATAACCTTGAAATGTCTTACAGTAGAACTGATGGCCTTTCAAAAAAAAGAGAAAAAGAAAATTAAAAAGTGCAATTGCTAGTCATATTTTTGACTGTCTATCTATTAGCATAATTTGTGTTTAAGAATAAAACAACAAAAAACCAGTGGAATTCATTCATTTATGGTCGTAGTGTACAAGAAAGTTAAAAATGGTAATAAAAAAATATATATATCTCAGGTAGTAGTTAGGATAGTTATTTTTCATATTTTTTCCTGAACAGCCATCAGTTCTACTATAAGACATTTCAAGGTTATTCATTAATTACCAGACACCCTGTATAAAAGCATGCTTGAATAGCATTTAAAGGGTAAGAAGTGGTATCCAACGACACATTTTCCAGGTATGTTTTGATATCCTATCTAATAGGAATCTGTTGCTGTCTGTCGCACACTATAGATAGTTGATTCACATTTTATTTTTTTAGCCCTATAGTTATACCTATTACCTTAATTCTAAAATACGAAGAATATCTGAAATGTACTCAAAAATAAATAAGATACAAGCAATTTAAATTGATAGTAGGAATAATAAAATTATTGGGTTCAAACCCACGTCGCGCACCTCTGACTTTCGGAAGCTATATGACTTTTCGAAATGATGTGCGTATTGATTGACAATTATCGCCTGCTCCGTGCCTCGGAGAGCACTTTAAGCCGTCGGTCCCGGCTGTCATGAACATCTATGGCAGTCGTTATTGGGAAAGTTAGTACCCTCTAATATTCTGACACTAGTCTAGCCTTAGGGTATCGTTAGCCTTCGGGTTGCGGAGGCCAGGTGGCAGCCGCTACGTGTAAAAACTGATATCCAGTCAAATCCGGTTAGACTAGAAAAGCCGACCCCAAGTGACTTGGGAATAATAAAGGCTAAGGGAGAAGTATCGTATATATTATATGGCTGCAACACTTTGTAGATTGTATGAATTGTAAAATACCGAAATTATTATTTAATGGTGATTTAAAAAGTGGTCGTGTGTTTATTGCAGATATCTTCTCATAGGTTCAACCCTTCGCCTGGACATAGCTACTGACATAAATGTAAATACAACAACTTTTTGACGTTCATAAGGCGTAGTAGAGCAAGAACCCACGACGGCCAGACATTCGTTATTTTATAAAAGGTGAAAGTTTGTCTCTGCGTGTCCCCAACACAGCTAAGAACGGTCAGCGAGTATGGAGTTTGGATTGTGGTTATTTGGGCTGGTAATAGGTAGTGAAGGTGTATAAAATAGAACCTCAAATTCGTTAAAGTATAAAGCTCAATATTTTTATCTTTTCTTTCTTCTCTTTCGCGCTCGCACCTACAGCAGACTTTCAATGTGTCGGGCAAGATGTAAAAATTATAACAACTATCCGGCTATTGAGATAAAAAAAAATTATAGTAGTCTAAGTAACATACTTATATAAAATTCAGCCTTTATACTATAACGAAAGTATAAATATAATTTATTAAAGTTTAGGGCTGTCTGGCAGGGGGTTGCGACTGTACTAAGTGGCCGGCAATGGATGACGTGATTTCTAATGTTGTTCCGAAGATAATATAAAAACATTGAGCGTTATACTTTAACGAATTGGAGGTACTATTTTATAATAATAAACAAGGACAAAAGATCCGTTGGGGACCGGCTGAGTCCGGTGGTCAAGACTCTGGACGGCGACTTTTCTGTCCTGTGGCAAAAAAAGTCTGTCAAACAGTAGTACTTTGTGAGAATATATATAAAAAATATATTTTTTAATTTCTTTATCAATAAATTTTTAATAGATAACTCCTGCAATAACATTGATTTCTGTGTCGCAGGGGATGTTACAAACATTCAAACAACGGACACAAAGAACACCCTAACTCAGAACAACTATTGTGAATCACTTATTTTTGTCCCGTATGGGGATTGACTCGGCGCATTAGCAGCAACAAGATGATCACATAGGTCACAAAGAGTGGCCATGAGTTTTTTGCCAGTTCTTTAATAAGTGTTCCTACCAAGGATGCTTCGCGAGGCTATTGAAATCAAAAAACATCCTAATTTCAATAGAGAAGATGGTTGGAATGTACCACCAGCTTGGGATCCAGTAATTCTCACACAGCTAGACTTCATGATACTCTGAGCTCATTCTGCGTAAATAGAAACACCAATGATTAAATTATGTTTGAGTACTTTGAAATAACGACACTGGAACATTGAGACAACTACCAACTTAGTCTCCCCGTGACCATGGCTGCTGAAAAGTAACCGAAACGTCGGGGAAAGTGTAAACTTAAATATAAATGGTTTTAATAATTTAATTAGCTTAAAAATTTGTAAAGTTTAATAGTATCTAGTAGTAGTGTAACCGTTTCAAAATTATGTAATAAAGTGTAAAATAAACAACGCGATAAAATCCGTATATAGTAGTTTAATTTCAAAATGTGTAACTTTGACATTCATAAATATTACTTTGTGACCTATCACACTACGCTTGGAATTTGACGTTAGTGTAGACTCTCAGAATACGAAAGATGACACATAAAATATGCTCATGTTAAATGCATAACGTTTAGAATAAATATTAGAGGTATAACAGCACTTTTGAGTAAAGGTGTTTATTTTGGCAAAAGGTTAACGAACTGATGACAACAACTAACCGTTGATTTATACTTACATCTTATTCATACATATGAGTAAAATTGCAGTGTTCGTTTATAATACCTCCAGGTTTCCAGGCCCATCATTGTCTCACGAAGGAGTAGGCAGAATTGTGTTACAGCTACATTTTGACATCTATGGTGCAAAATACAAGAAATAACAAGTAAGAATCGGCAATGAATTGACGTAAATTTTAGAGTTTGAAAAATGGTTCAGAAATATGCAAAGGTCACGTGATACCACATGACCTTGAGGTCAAAGGTCAAAGGTCATAGTTATTTCGGGGGTATATCGACTATGCTGAGTGGAATGGCGTTGACCGCGTGTCTCTAGCTCTTACGGTTCTTGAGTTGAAAGTTGTATAACAGACAGACGGACGGACGGACGGACAAAGCTGTAATATAAGAGATTTTTCGAACTCTAAAATATGTTTCTTTCTTTCTTTCTTTCTATACCTACATACTACTGGACGCAATTCCAGAACCCGTGCTACTACTAAGAATTTCTTGACATAAGAACTTAATAACGCTTTGTCTGAGACGAGAATCGAACGCGAGACCTCGAATACAGCAACCGCATACACTCCCGCTTTTTGTCAAGAAATTTTAATTATGCAGCATAAATTCTATAACGAACGTAAGCTGCAATAGGCTCGCCTCCTTTTACGTGAGCTCTGAAACGATTTGAAACTTCTGAAACAAATTGTATGTTAACGTAAATTGTAATACATATCAGCCTCAGGTCTATATATCCCAAAAGGATCAGTCAAAAGTGCATTGCACTCACATTTCAATAACAATGTTGAAGTCCCACGTAGCCTGTTGCTGCGTGCTGCTTCTGAGATGATTCTAACTTGTAACCTAACTAAATAAAACTTTTCTTAATCACCTGACATAAATAAACTCGTAAACTTAAGGTTAGTTATACCGTGCAAGTCTTATAGACCCACGAGGCAGGCTATATAAATAACGTTATACAAGGTCTAGCAGTGGGACAGTTTATATACAGGACTTACTGATATGATCATAGGTCTAAAATATGATATGATAATAAAATAATATCACCCCTGTAAACAAGCTGTCCCACTGCTGGGCACGGGTCTCTTCTCAGTAAGTGGTTGATAGACTTCACATATCTTCGAGATTATTATGGAGAACTCTTATACATGCAAGATTCCTCACGATATTATCTGGCACCGTTTTAGCGAGTTATATCTTACTATTAAATACGCACACAACTTCGACGTCAGAAATGCGCGCGTTGGGATCGAACTCTAGGACCTCTGCGTGGTCTTCCAACGGTCTCCTACTAGGCTGTGGAGGAACAGGGTGTGATGTCCCTCCAACACAAAGGGAGAATTCCCCGACTAGGCTGGTTGATCGTGCCTGGCGGGCCGCGGCCCGACGGTTGATGTCGGGAGCTGGTATATATACTTAATCGCTGTGTTAACTCCACTTGTGCGATGCAGAACAGTATGACGTCATGTTAAGCGCGATTGTATCGCCATCTGTTAAATGTGGGTGGAACTTCTTCGTCTGTGTGGAGTCGCCACAAGGCTATCGCTGCTACTATGTATATTATACATGGGGTGCACTGGAAGTTTTTACCGACGAATCATCTATGAGACGATTCGATGACTATTGAGGATTGGTATGAGCCAAATTTAGAGAGAGAGAGAATTTAAAGTTAGGAAACTTTGTTGTCGCTGGACCCCTCACAAACTGACGGTAGGGCAGAAGCGGGCTTGCGTCGAATGGTGCTCACAGATGTTGCTGAAGTATGACCACGGAAATTCAAATACTGTTTATGACATTGTCACAGGAGACGAAACGTGAATTTATTGGTTTTAACCCGATAAAATCAGCAATCTTGCGAATGAGTGTTTGAAAGTAGGAACAGACCAACAACACAAAGTCATTTTTAGCTTCAGAATAAGTAGAACTAACCCATCCTGCACATAGCCCGGACCTAGCACGCTTTGCTTTCTCAATTTTCCCTATAATCGAAGATTTTATGAGAGGTTTCACTTTTACCAACTCCGAAGAGGCAGTGCAGGGCTTTCAATCAGCACGTAGTAAATATGTCTTCAGATCTGTAGTCCTCGTGTTGTCAAAAACGGTTCGGTCGAATTAAAAACTCTTTGAAATGTAAAAGAGAGTACTTTGAAAAACAATAAACATAATAAATATTATGGTCATAACGTATTTTTTTTATAAGTTACTCAAAAGTTTCAGTGTCGACTACGTATACTACCAGTATAATGTTAAATCAAAAATGTATCTACATGTCTATACAGATTTAGTTTACAGTACGAATAAAGCTATTAAGCTAATATAAAGCTTTTAAAATTTCGAAATCGTATTAAAAAGTTTGCGATACGAAATTATATTAAACATTTTATAATGGAGCTCAAGTAACGGCGGTATTCATCGGATGCTATTATTACGACAGATTATGAGTCTAATATTAAAAAGAGGGGCTTTTCCCAGAGTTAAAGTTAAAAGTCGATTTTGGGACAAATATTAAACAATATATTGCCGTTAAAATTTGAAATAACGACGTTTTTTGCACAAGCACTTGTTTAGGTGTAAATCTTTTAGTTATTGATGTCGATTTTTTTTTCTAAATCATTTTAGTATATACATAAACAATAAAAATTAAATAAGAAGTGCGAACTTTTTCTGGGAGTTTTATTTGTAAACTGATTTATTAAGATTCGATCGTAATTAATTATATTTTCTTTTATAAATGTTTCCTCTCTGCACGCAAAAAGGGGTCAAAGTTATTCTTTAATATATACGTAGTTTACTCGGTTTTCAATTTGATTTTACAATATTTTTTGTCATTTTTATGCATGCCTCACCGCTGACTGAGAATGTCGTATGTTCAATCCGAATCTAAAAGCTTTTGTATCTATTGTTTCACTGTTCATAAAAGCCCTCGCGTTATAGCAATTAATCCAAGAGGAGGAAGGAACTGTCTTTAAAAATATGGACAGACAAAGTCACACTATAAAGGTACTGTATCGCGTTATAGCTCAGTGGGGAGACCAACAGAATGCAATGCACAGGGTCTCGGGTTCAAACCCACGTCGCGCACCTCTGACTTTCGGAAGTTATATGACTTTTCGAAATGATGTGCGTATTGATTGACAATTATCGCCTGCTCCGTGCCTCGGAGAGCACGTTAAGCCGTTGGTCCCGCGTGCCATGAACATCTATGGCAGTCGTTATTGGGAAAGTCAGTACCCTCTAATATCCTGACACTGGTCTAGCCTTAGGGTATCGTTAGCCTTCGGGTTGCGGAGGTCAGGTGGCAGCCGCTCCGTGTAAAAACTGATGTCCAGTCAAATCCGGTTAGACCAGAAAAGCCGACCCCAAGTGACTTGAGAATAATAAAGGCTAAGAGAGAAGAATTTATTATTGTGGCTGGTACTATAAATTATGGTAATTTACCTTAGGATAGGACGTATGGTATGCTTACAAAACCGCAGGCCCTAACTAGCAAGAAATAAATAAAAACCAGTAAAACACAAACTAAACAAAAATACCACGTACATTTACATTGAAAAGATTGAAGTAGAATCAACATTCATATTACATGTACCTCATAATCCGGCCACACCTTTGCACATAAACCCAACTATTTCCCGCTGCTTTGCCCACAAAATTTGTTTTGCCGAATTTCCCACGGGTGTCATATGTTTTTCTAGGATAAAAGGCAGCATTTGGCCTTAGACTGTAATATATTATTCAGTCAATACTGCCAATCCAAGGAACGTGTCAAAACACACCTTTGTACAATTTTGCATGGAAGATTTATTTAACTCTTCCTTTGGTAAGTGGTTTTTTAAAGGTATTGCATAGAGTGATCCCTTATATTTCTGGTTTCAATCGAACTGTTGGTGAATAGGGTAGCTGGCTCACTTTTTTCTATATTTTCTCCCAAAATATAAGCTTTAGCTAATTTGGGAACAATAATCTGAACATACTGTGAAATACATTTTTATGTCTCAGTCATATGAGCTAGCGACCACTCCGCCATCGAAACATTCACATATTTATGCACGGATGGCGAGTGGTTCAAGTGGTCGCTTAACGAGTTCGATACACGGGACAAAAATTTGTGTGATCCACAAATAGTCGTTCCGAGTCTGGGCGTTCTTTGTGTTCATTGTTTGAATGTTTGTAAGGTACCCCCGTAACACAGGAATTATTCCTAGTGGGGTAGCTGCTTATCAAAGAAAAAACAATAATAATAATACTCTATCACATACACAACACCATCTAGCCTAAACTAAGCAGAGCTTGTACTATGAGTACTAGACAATGGATAAACATACATATTACACACACACACACACACACACACACACACACACACACACACACACACACACACACACACACACAAGCACACACACACGCACACACATATATATATATATAATATAACAATAATATATAACATTTACATAACACATTATATATATGTATTCCTTTATATACTTTTATAAAATATTTAATTAATATTGTCTTCTATTTACGCGAATATTATTCATTGAAATTAAACTGCTATATACGGATTTTATCGCGTTGTTTATTTGACACTTTATTACAAAATTTTGAAAATTGTTACACTTCTACTACTATTAAACTTTACTAATTTTTAAGCTAATTAAATTATTATTAAACTATTTAGATTTAATTTATTTTTACACTTTCCCCGACGTTTCGGTTGCTTTTCAGCAGCCATGGTCACGGGGAGACTAAGATGGCAGTTGTCTCAATGTTCCAGTGTAGTTATTTCAAAGTACCCGAACATAATTTAATCATTGGTGTTTCTATTTACGCAGAATGAGCTCAAAGTATCATGAAGTCTAGCTGTGGTTTGCTTCTTCTTGGGTTTGACTATTTTTATTACTGGATCCCAAGCTGGTGGTACATTCCAACCATCTTCTCTATTAAAATTAGGATGTTTTTGATTTCAATAGCCTCGCGAAGCATCCTTGGTAGGAATCGGTGTTCTTTAGCGAGAATCTGTGGTTTGTCAAATCTCAGGTAGTGGTTTGAAGTCTGCTGTGTGTGAACATGTGCAACAGGGGACCAACCACTACCTGAGATTTGACAAACCACAGATTCTCGCTAAAGAACACCGATTCCTACCAAGGATGCTTCGCGAGGCTATTGAAATCAAAAAACATCCTAATTTTAATAGAGAAGATGGTTGGAATGTACCACCAGCTTGGGATCCAGTAATAAAAATAGTCAAACCCAAGAAGAAGCAAACCACAGCTAGACTTCATGATACTTTGAGCTCATTCTGCGTAAATAGAAACACCAATGATTAAATTATGTTCGGGTACTTTGAAATAACTACACTGGAACATTGAGACAACTGCCATCTTAGTCTCCCCGTGACCATGGCTGCTGAAAAGCAACCGAAACGTCGGGGAAAGTGTAAAAATAAATTAAATCTAAATAGTTTAATAATAATTTAATTAGCTTAAAAATTAGTAAAGTTTAATAGTAGTAGAAGTGTAACAATTTTCAAAATTTTGTAATAAAGTGTCAAATAAACAACGCGATAAAATCCGTATATAGCAGTTTAATTTCAATAAATATTTAATTACATAATATTTACATTAACTACCTTTATTCTTTTTGTGTTATTTGTGTCGAGACCAATGCACTTATTTTAGTATTATAATCTTCGCATGTTGTGATAATTATAGGTTTGTTGTAGCTATGGTTTAATTATAAACTAAAGTTATACTGTATATGATGCTGTCCGAGCTACCAATGTATGTACGAAGAATTAATCGCGTCAGATACCCACAGGACCGGCTTGCCTAGTGTGGGACCACAGGATATGACTTTTAACATTGTAAATACTTTTTGGCAATACTTTTTTGTATACATATTATACATAGAAACACCCAGCCCAAGACACATCCATGTTCATGCACACAAATGTTTGACTTGTGCGGGAATCGAACCAGCGATCTCAGGCGTGGCAGTCGGTTACACTAACCACTACGCCATTGAGGCCGACAAAATAATTGTTATCTGAGAAACAGACTGACAGACCAGCCGATATTATAAGGCTTCTTTGTTTGCCTACACCTACATTACGAGAAAATGATGAGCAGTGGTGTTCATTCTTAAAATAGCAACTTAAAGGGCACTTGCACTGTCTTTGAACCAGTTTTTATATCGGTTGTAAGTAATCGTTCGGTTGATGAACTTCGAGGCAGTGTACGCTAAAGGAATGCATCTCGATGTATTATAGTATGATGTGTACTGTAGTGTAGGACGCCCTCCGACCAGATGGGATGACGATCTGCGAAAGACTGCAGGCAGATGCTGGATGCGGCAAGCCGAAGACAGGGCCGCTCATTAGGGGAGGGCTATGTCCAGCAGTGGACTATTATAACCCGATGATGATGATGATGACGTGTACTGTAACGACTTTGTAATGGGGATTATTAAAAGAGTCCGGGTGCAAACCAGACTCTCAGAAGCGTGTAACAGAAAGCTGTGGTCATATTTTAGGACCGTAATGTATGTATACCTGTAAATTTTATAATATTGTCTTAAGTTTAAGCGAATGTTATACACTGAGATTAAAATACTTTATACTTTTGTCTCGATGTTTAGATGTAACTGTGGTCATTGTCGGAATGTACCTCCAGCTTGGGATCCAGAAATTTAGGTAGTTAAACCCAAGAAAAACAAAACACAGCTAGACTTCCTGATAATTTGAACTCATTCTGCGTAAGTAGAAACACCAATGCTTAAATTATGTTCGGGTACTTTGAAATAACTACACCTCAGGACATTGAGACAATCACCATCTTAGTCTCCCCGGGGAAAGAAAAAACTTAAATATAAATAGCTTTAATTAATTTCAATGCCTTAAATTGTAATAAAGTTCAATGTTAGTAGTGTCATAATTATTTCAAAATTATGTAATAAAAATGTTTTAAAATATACAACGCGACAAAATCCGTACAAAGTAGTTTAAATTAATTTTGTTACAATTTCAAACATTTTATTTATTTATTATTTAAACATCAAAACAAACGCATTACATCGCTGCCAAAATAGTGCCTTGACGTTTTCAGGTTCATAGAGGTCACTGAGTCAGCTGTTAGTGTTTTTTGAGTATTGACTAGAATGTCCTGATATTGATAAGTCTATAAAAACAAAATGTTATAATAATAATATCAGCCCTTTCTTAAACTGTCCTACTGCTGGGCACGGGCCTCTTCTCAGTGTGAGAAGGGTTAGGCCATAGTCCACCACGCTGGCCCAGTGCGGGTTGACAGACTTCACATACCTTCGAGAACTTTATGGCGAACTAGCAGACATGCAGGTTTCCTCATGATGTTTTTCTTCATTTCGTCGTAGTGGAAATAATGTATACCTATACAGGGCTATACTATGATGTGACGCTTAAATATGACCACACCTTTCTGTTACACGCTGTATAATTGCCTAGTACACACAGCGACGCATCAACCTAGACTGTTTCGATAGATTGACCTAGAGTACGTTATATTTTTGTTATTTTGTTTTATTCACGCTGAACGGGCTGCGGGCGTCGCCGCACGCGCTAGTGCACTGTGATGGGTCTCCACCACTATGCACTGTCCCTTTCTGACAATTCTCTATTTTGTATGTAGCGTAGTAATGCGTATAAAGGGTGTCTAACTTAGTGTGTAGCCGTGTGTACATGCTGAAACGGACAGATATTCGATGCAGTGGTACGACACTCAATATTTTTATTTATCGTAAATTATTTTGTTATGGCGGGACGACATAGAAAAGTTTTGAGAGGCGCTCATAGCCAGTTGCAATCACTAACCGGTAAACGATTAGCGAGGTTAAGCAACGTTGGGTGCGGTCAGTCTGTAGATGGGTGACCGCTTAGTGGTATTTCATCTGAGCGTCTCCGTGCTTCGGAGGGCACGTAAAAGGTCGGTCCCGGTTGTTGTCAAATTGACAGCAGTCGTTAAGCCATGTCAGAGGCCTACGGGCGGCTTGAATAACTCTTGACAACAGGTTGGCCACTAACCACACGAAAAGAAAAAAGAAAGAAAAGATAGAAAAGTTTATGGAGCGGTGGCAAGACGTTGCTCAGGAGCGAGAGCAGTGGAGATTGAGAGGGGAGGCCTTTGCCCAGCAGTGGGACAAAAGGAAAGACGAGAAAAAAATTTGTTAAAATTGTACCTACTTACTTTTTACTAAAGTGTGAAATATTTTGACTCTATTGATGCACACTAACCGTTGCTACTGCTTCGAGTGTTGTGAGCTTGATCCCACACGGAACAAAACGTTTTGTGATACAAAAATAGTTGTGTCGAATCTGGGTGTTATTTGTGTCCGTTGTTTGAATATCTGTAAAATCCCCCACGAAATTGAAAATTACCAAAAAGTCTTTGCTGCAAAATTAAAAAGAAATCCCTGAATCACATCATTACGCTACCATATACTAAGAGGTATGAGTTAAATTCTTACAAGTCTTCTTCTTCTCTCTTAGCCTTTATTATTCCCAAGTCACTTGGGGTCGGCTTTTCTGGTCTAACCGGATTTGACTGGATATCAGTTTTTACACGGAGCGGCTGCCACCTGACCTCCGCAACCCGAAGGCTAACGATACCCTAAGACTAGACCAGTGTCAGGATATTAGAGGGTACTGACTTTCCCAATGACGACTGCCATAGATGTTCATGGCAGCCGGGACCGACGGCTTAACGTGCTCTCCGAGGCACGGTGCAGGCGATAATTGTCAATCAATACACACATAATTTCGAAAAGTCATATAACTTCCGAAAGTCAGAGGTGCGCGACGTGGGTTCGAACCCGAGACCCTCTGCATTGCAGTCTGTTGATCTCCCCACTGAGCTATCGCTGCTAAATATGCTGTTAAATTCTTACAAGTAAACAACAAAAAATATAATATTTTCTTTTTATAATATTAGTATGCAATATTTACTAACAATGTTTTAACACCTAACGGTACATATAAGAAGTAACCGTGTTCATACTTCTTACAAAAAAAGTTAAGCACTAAAAATTAACACTACCGAAAATAATATGACCCTCGTTAGTTATACTTAAGTGTTATAACATGTTTAAATATTCGTTTGTTTAAGATTGAGTAATGTTGAGGTATATGACCTGACCCCAGTAAACGGAACAAAACTGTGACTAACATAAAATAAAATTACTTTTGCCATCAACCTGTGAGTTGTTGAAATGCCAGACATGATAGAAAAACCTGAGGTCGCGGGTTCGATTCCTGCACAAGTCAAATATTAGCCCAAACTAAGCAGAGCTTGTGCTATGGGTACTAGACAATGGATAAACATACATAGATACTTTTTTTGTTGTAAATACATACATATTATACATAGAAATACCCAGACCAAGACAAACATCCATGTTCATGCACACAAATGTTTGACTTGTGCGGGAATGGAACCCGCAACCTTAGGCTTGGCAGTCGGTTACACTACCCACTACGCCATTGAGGTCGACTACATACTATAATAATAATATAATATAATATAATCTTATATATAAAATTCTCGTGTCACAATGTTAGTTACCATACTCCTCCGAAACGGCTTGACCGATTTTTATGAAATTTTATATGCATATTTAGTAGGTCTGAGAATCGGCTACTATCTATTTTTCATACCCCTTAGTGATAAAGTAGACATAAAAAAAAGAAAAATTACTTTTGACAGAACGAAGTCTGTCCGGGCAGTTAGTATAATATATGTATAATACTTATATAATTCACTCATAGTCAGTTGCACTCACTGATCGGTAAACGATCAGTGAGGTTAAGCAACGTTGGGTGCGGTCAGTCTATAGATGGGTGACCGCTTAGTGGTATTTCATCTGAGCGTCTCCGTGCTTCGGAGGGCACGTAAATAGTCGGTCCCGGGTTGTTGCCAAATTGACAGCAGTCGTTAAGCCATGTCAGAGGCCTACGGGCGGCTTGAACAACTCTTGACAACAGATTGGCCACTAACCACACGAAAAGAAGAAGGAGGACTAAATACACAAAGATTTGTCCCGTTTAGACATCAAGCCCTCAACAATCAACGTTGCAAGGGCAAGACGATCACTAAACTACAACTTAAGAAATCGACAACTCTAGTCACGACGCTAGGCTAGTGTGAATGGAACAGTCGCAAGAGGAAGACCTAGGCGAACGTTTCTTGATCAGATCGGAGGCGTTCTGGACAAAGGCCAGGTTAAGAGCACGTTGAACCGACGGGCGTGTATGAGGAATGTGATGAAAGTGAATGAAACCAGAGAAGAGTGTCAGGATCGTAGCAAATGGAAATCCGTAGTCTCTGCCTACCCCTCTGGGAAACAGGCGTGAATCTATGTATGTACTTATGTATGTAGTCACGACGCCATTCGTGCAATGAAAAGAACATTAAGACTGCGCCGAGCGAAATGTGCCAAAACAGGCGGTCACAGTTAAGTGAATAAAATCAACACTATTTGTTTAATACAAATATAAAATATACATTTACCATAGCAATGAATGTGTTTATAATTACTCCGTGTAAAAAACTTAAAATAATAAATATTTTTGCTTGCAAAATTACGTAAATTTGCACGAAAAATGCAAAAACGTAAGCTCGTGTTTCGTGATTTTTAGATTATGACAGTAGAAATCTATCCTATTTTACAGCTTAAACGAAACATACATAGTTATGTTACAATTCGTCCATCCCAAATATTTAAGTTATTGGTTGATAATAAAGATACATATTTATCAAAAAAGCACTTCAAATCCTCCATACAATTTTACTATGGCAGCCGCGCGCCGATTTACATATGCGCCGCACGAGCTCTATCATTATCTGTCTTACGCTCGGCGCAGTATTAAACAAAATGTTAAAAACAATATAAAACACAACTAGTCTATACTAATATTATAAAGCTGAAGAGTTTGTTTGTTTGGTTGAACACGCTAATCTCATGAAATTGAAAATTATTTTAGTGTTGGATAGCCTATTTATCGACGAAGGTTATAGGCTATATAACAACACGCTACGACCCACGGGGCCGGCGCAGTTACTACCCATGTATCGATTACCATCCGGATGCTGGTTCATACAATTTTTACATAATCGAATAAGTTATTCAATTCAATGCGTTACGTAATATATTTTTGTACACCAAAGTAGCAACTTATCTTCTCTTTAGGCAAACCAGGAATAAACCCTGTGTTCCAAAAAACACCTTCGGCAAGCTATACCACACCACACGATTTTTGTCCTATGTGGAATCAAACTCGGGGCACTAAAAGTGACGAGGTGAGTACCTAAGCCATTGCGCCATCCATCTAGTCAAATGCACAATGGCAGTCAAAATTTTAGATGGTACAAGCACAGTACACACATATACAGTATTGTAACTCGGCCCTGTCCTTGAAATAATTACCTACAACAGCGCGGTTCGTAGACACGCGTTAGGGCTGCCCGCCTACAGTATTTTAATTCTATGTACCTACTTGAGTTTCTTTCTAGTTTAGTGATTGTAAATATTTTATGTATATTATATTATAAAAATGAAATACATAATAAATGAAATAGAAAGTGTTTAATAAAATCAAATCATCACAAATCGTACGCTTACTGCTTACAAAACAATCACACCGTCCGTTCGTGACTGCGGCGCATTCGCGACTGGTTGCGAACCAAGCACATACCAACGCCGAGGCGCGTAGGTATGACTCGGGTTCCGACCGTTTGTATGAAAATAGAATACTATATATGTACCTATGTACTGTGGTACAAGTTAATGGTCAGCTTAAAGGTTCGACGTTTTCTTACAAAAGGTATGTATGTATCTTATGTATGTATCTTATGTGGGGGCCAGTCAGTGCAGACCGGCGACACTTCGACCCAGTGGGATCTTTTGTGTCGACACTCTCCCAATAACGACTGCCATAGATGTTCATGGCAGCCGGGACCGACGGCTTAACGTGCTCTCCGAGGCACGCAGCAGGCGATAATTGTCAATCAATACGCACTTAATTTCGAAAAGTCGTATAACTTCCGAAAGTCAGAGTTGCGCGACGTGGGTTCCAACTCGAGACCCTCTGCATTGCAGTCTGTTGGTCTACCCACTAAGCCGACTGCTCAAAAAAATAAAATAAATAAATGTAAATAAATGCAAGTATTAAAGAAGCCATTGACACATTACCTACCTTTCGCAGCATTTTTGTTACGTCTTAAGTATATCCCAAATTAAGCAGGATCGAGGATAACGACAGTAATTCTGTGATAAATGTTCTGTAAATAACTATCTGCAAGCCGCAACTTACATTTGTCTTCGTTTGTCCATTCTTTCTGAATTGACGACTTCCACACAGGGATTATTTTCAATATCGCGGTAGAGTTTCCAAAAATTTAAACGACGGACACAAAGAGCACTAAATCTCGGAACAACTATTTATTGATCATAGAAATTTTTTTACTGTGTGGGGATTGTACCCTCTACACTTAGCGTAGTGGCGGTGGCAAGGCCACCACTTATACCCCTACGCCATCAATGTCAATCATACAACGCCAACCAGAGAAGTTTATGTACCCGCAGTTTTGGATCCTGAGGTATCCCGTAATCAAGTTATTGCAAGAATAAAAAAAAACCAAAAATAAACAAACAAGTATACTTTGTCATTTATAGACTAGGTTTTACCCGCGGCTTTGCTCATCAAAAGAGCAATTTTTCTGGATAAAAGATAGGTACTTTTTGTTACCTTTGACAAAGTGTATGCAGAATTTCTTGATGATAGGTCAAGTGGTTTGGGCGTAAACGGTAACAAACAAACAAACTCACATTTGCATTTATAATATTAGTTAAGATTAGTAATGTATAACGCAAATGAGGTGTCATTATTATAAAAACATGAAATAACATCAATTAAATAAACTCATGCTCAATAGCATCTCTCCATTTACACAAATACTGCCAGCCATCTATAATTGAATCGACAGCATTTTACCCATCCATTTTATAAAAATATTAGTGTATAAATTCCACAAGAAACGAGAAAAAAGCTTTTGTACGAAAGAGATCTATGGAGCGTAGGTCGGAAACTGCACCCTGAGTGCACAAAAAGTCAAATTTTCAGTGAAACTTTTAAGTTTCAGGCTCACAACTTCGCATCGTTCAAATACTTATTATACCTTTTATTCCTTACTTTATATTTCAGCGAGGAAGCTTGATATCTTTCTTTTTTAGGATAGAGCTTAGTCTGAAAAGAGTACTCCAAATCTAGTAGCGGATTCGATCAAATATTCAGTACGCCATCTTGATAAGTATACTTTAGCATTTTGTAGTTATTGCGTGTTGCTTTATGGACCAATTAAAACGACGATGTGGTGATTGAATATTGACTGGTTTATTGTTACTTAATTAAGGCTTATATACTAAGTTATTATACATACGTAGTACGGACCTATATAGGAAAGGGAAATTATGATGTTTACTTTATTTGCATAATTAACAATATTAACTATTATGTATTACGGCACGTAGTATTTTGCTTTGCTAATAACAAGTTATATATATCACGTTTGCATGTACTATACTATACTATGATATACTATGGCTTTCGCCATAGTAGTCATATAAGCTTGTGTTCTACTACTACAGATTTCTTTAATACAATGCTAGGCTGACAGCAGAATATTTTTGCTACTTGCATCGATATTGCAATGATTCTTTGAAGCACGGTCTTCTATAGATACCTCAACTGTTAAAAGCGTTCATGTCCTATTTGTATTTTTACTGTAAAGAAATTAAAAACTGTTAAACGAGGTAGACAGTCCGAGACCACATAGTGCGTGCCAGGCTCCTTCGGACGATCTTATTTTTCTTTTTTTCTAATGATGTATTTACGCTTATCTTTCCGCGGTGTAAAAAGGAGCAGAGTAGTTATGTCGCGGTCACCCAGGGCAAGATGTTACGTCCCGGGTAATAACAACTAAACCTACCAAGACATGCCAATTCTGTTACTTGAATGGTGGATGGTAAAAACTTTTTCCCAGCAATGCTCAACGCAGACAAGAAATGCTTGTGGGTGACGACTCCCGGGCTACGCATAACAAAGGGCGTCGACTTAATAGCTGGTGGACGGGAGATCCCCGTTTACACGCCCACGGCCTTTTATACGGCAGCACCAGGCGACACAACCCGGTCCGCTGATACTTTTCTCACGTCTCTGCTCCACCGCCTCCTGAGAGATGTTCTGCGAGATTTTTCTACCTCATCCATTGCAATGGAATAGGTTGACAATACCGAACTCCTCTGATTGTTTGGTAATTTGTTGCCTAGCAACTGGAAGAGTTACAGTTCTGAAGGTTTTACAATAGATTTGCGCCAAGTAAGACCTAATTTGGTTTAACACATTAGTTTATCAACCCTCAATAGTAACACAGCAGCTGACAATAACAATTCGCGCGCCGTCTTTCCTGTGAAGTCTGGTTGTATTACCTCATCCTAGCTCCTCGGGGATAAGATGTGTTGGTATGATTAAAGAGATTTTTAAACATTCGCGTTGCATGATATATATATATATATATATATATAATATGTAACGGGTATTAAAGCGATCATGCATAATGATTACCTTTTTTATGCTTGACGTTTCGACCAGGTTACACCGGCCGTGGTCACAAGCTAACTGGTGACATGACACGACGGCTAGCATACGTAATAGGGATACCGTGAGTGTAGTTTGTGACGGTATATGGACAAACAAAAATATGCCAAAAGAGAGGGTGAATCAAGATTCTTCTGCCTCACAAACGGAGACATGACATCGCAGCACCAGTCAGCTTGTGACCACGGCCGGTGTAACCTGGTCGAAACGTCAAGCATAAAAAGGTAAATGTTTAAAGACATATATATAAATGGACATTGAAAAATGCCGTAGCGGTCGTACAGTTTTTAATAAAGATTCTTGAAAACTATTTTCCATATCGCTTAAAACGCTGACATTTTAAAACTTTTGGAAATAGCCGGTCAAGCTTTTGCCTCGCTTTTTGAAAGGCTAAAACGGTATAACTCCGTCACTCAATAAAGGCTTTTATGCATAAACTTCCTTTGTCCAAATAACTGCATACAGAACTATTGTATTTTCTCAAAAGTCTTTTTGTGTCGGCACTCTAAATCGCACAATGAAATATTTTCTCATGTATAGCGTAGCGTTTTGGTTAGGTATGAACTGAACTTGCAGAGCTTGAATAAATGTGACTGGTTTATTTGCAATGGACATATTACCTCATGTAAATATATGTTATTATGGTAATAAGTCCATTGGCCACTGCAAGGCAGTGGCCTTCTTCATCCGTAAATTTGCGTCTGTGTCTGTTTGTAGCTCTTGGTTACAGTGCCTGAGCCATAGAACTTTACTTCTTCTCCCTTAGCCTTTATTATTCCCAAGTCACTTGGAGTCGGTTTTTCTAGTCTAACCGGATTTGACTGGATATCAGTTTTTACACGGAGCGGCTGCTACCTGACCTCCGCAACCCAAAGGCTAACGATACCCTAAGGCTAGACCAGTGTCAGGATATTAGAGGGTACTGACTTTCCCAATAACGACTGCCATAGATGTTCATGGCAGCCGGGATGGCTTAACGTGCTCTCCGAGGCACGGAGCAGGCGATAATTGTCAATCAATACGCACATAATTTCGAAAAGTCATAATTTCCGAAAGTCAGAGCTGCGCGACGTGGGTTCGAACCCGAGACCTTCTGCATTGCAGTCTGTTGGTCTCCCCACTGAGCTATCGCTGATTAGCCATAGAACTTTACTATAGTGTTAAAATGTTTTACTTGAAAATTCGCAGTAAATTATAATACCTACTGAGAATTTTCGGACTCTTCATTGAATGATGATTTGCTCATATAGGCATATGTCCTCATTAAACGAGACGAGTATTAACGGCCATCGCTAAATACAGAATAATGGGTGACACAATTCTACTAGAAATGAAAGTAATATTAATACCAAACGTGCCGAATGACGGATGGCACCGAAAGCAGGCTGCACTGTCAGTTCCACAATATACCATATACATATGTCGCCTGTATAGTTATGACTAACACGCTGGGATTATATAAAGTACTAGATTTTTCTGGCGATTCTTATCCTGGATGAAAGGTACCCAATGTCCTTTACCGTTCCCCTGACAACGAGTATGCGAAATTACATGATTATCGGTCGAGTAGTTAGGGCATAAAAGCGTAACAAACAAACTCATATTTGCATTTATAATATTAGTGAGGAAAAGGATAATAAGCAAGACATATCCGATAGGAAGCTCGCGTGTTCCAGCCATATTACGCTAGCTATGACTTAGGTCTTATAATAAGTCTCACATAGCCAAATCTATTTTCAGAAATATTCATAAAAATGTTACTGTAATCGAAATAAAATACGAAGATCATGTTTCTGATGTTCCACGTGAAGAAACTACGGATGACAGCTATTAATGAATAATTATTAATTATTACACTTTTTTCCCACAACCACATAAAATGAGGCAAATGATATCGCCATTAACTCATACCAAAAATAAAACAAGGAATATCATTAAAAAAAATCTGTTTCCCAACGAATTTACAAACCATGCAAGTGTCATACATTTCTGAAGGAAACGTCGCCCTTCGTGTCTGTTAAACTAAATTAAAAGTCATAAGTAATTAAGAATGTCAACTGCAGGTAAATATAAAAGTAACTCAGTCTAGGCCCACAGGGGATGAATTAAAGCAGACCGCCTGAGTTGAGCGCCAATGTCACCTTAGGGGTGTTATTCTCCACGGGTGGTGAAAGAAAACAAGGACCGTTTACAAGTACACTTATATTTTCCACTTGAACACAAAAGTACAATAATATTGTTACACCCGCGAAGTTGAAGGAGAAAAGTCCTCAGGGCGTGGTCCACTGCAGAGTAGATGTGTGTCGGTGATCCAGGTAGAAGTTGGGAAGATACTCGCCAGGTGTGATGTCTGCCGCTAACCGAGCCCCCGAGTCAAGTCCCGTCCTCCTTATATATCGTGTCTACGGCCGGCCTAGGTGTGAAGGAGAGGGCACAGCGCCCCACTCGACGCGCGCGCATCTATGACGCGACGTGACATTATTTTATTACATTTCATGGCGTATATTTTTTTTTCGGTACTTGTATATTTTTGCTTTCTATGCTCTTAGCAGCAGGTCGAAAGGTCACTGGTTCTTTGCTGGCAGCAACAGTTACTTTTAAAGAAGGCTGGCAACTCTATTTATTGTGACGAGGCGGATTTAAATTCTCAGAAATCTTGGGCAACGGATAGTTTGAAACTTCGAATAATTTCTGAGTCAGATGAGTAATGAATCAAGCTCCCAAAATAATTTTAGAAAAAAATCTGTTTTAATTTTTCTGAGAAAGCCGGGTAGTCCCTATTCTCGTAGTCGTAATTTGGTTTCTGTTTTCATAGAGACATACAAATTAAACACAAGACTGATTGGCTTCAATAGAGAGTCTGAGTAGTAGAGCCTCGCTGATTTCAGCATGAATGGGCCGGCTCGACCGGGGAAGGACTACCCTCCCACAGAATATCGACGTGAAATACCAGTATTCCTACTGTTGTGTTTCGTTCGGTGAGTGAGAGCGCCGGAGGCCCAATCACCCTCTTTCCCCTTACCGCTCCATTCCCTTCCCACTTCCTTGTCTAAAGGGTCAGCAACGCGCAAGTGATATCTGTGGTGTTGCAGGCGTCCATAGGCTACGGTGACCACTTACCATCAGGTGGGCCGTACGTTTGCCACTTTAATAGTATTAAAAAAACACAAAAACCTCCAACCAGATTATATTGCAAAAAGCAGTTTTTTTTATTAACGCTTGCTAGCTATAGATATGCATAAATTATAAAATAACTAGATTTTGCCCGCAACTACGCTCATTTTAATGCATATATGTTGTTAAGTAATTTCTATCGATCTAGAACAGTTCTTTTTTCTGGATGGTAATCTATGTCCTTTTCTGTACCCTTGACAACTTATGTGATAAATTTCATGATGATCGGTCGAGCAGTTAAGGCGTGAAAATGTAAAGAACAGTCTTAAAATCACATTTGAATTATTAGTTAGAATATTTTCTTCAAATACAGAAGCACAAGTATTGCATCGCGTTCAGTTCGCAGCTTTCATCATGTTTTATTTATACAGATTACGGTGAAATGCTGATGTACCGTGTCTCTACCACTTTAGGAAGTGTTTCGGTCGAATCACTCGCATTTGCTTTAAATTTGCTCCCTATTCTTCGCTGTGTTGTTCCACGCCAAATTTTTTCATGCAATTTAATTCAATTTGATTTCCGGGAACGGTATTTTAAAAACAGGATACACGAAAGCTTCGATAGCTTAGTGGGAGATCATTGGACTATCACGTAGAGGTCGGGAGTACAATCCTAAGGCACCGCACGCACCTATGGCTTTTTTAAGTTATGTGTGTCTTAATTAGCTAATTATCGCTTGCTTTAACGGTGAAGGAAAGGCTTGTGAGAAAACCTTTATGTCTGAGAATTCTCCATAATGTTCTCAAAGATGTGTGAAGTCCTCTAACCCGCACTGGGCCAGCGTGGTGGACTGTGGCCTAACCTTCTCACACTGAGAAGAGGCCCGCGCCTAGCAGTGGAACAAGGCACAAGTTAAAAGCATGAGAAGGCTCAGTCTTATCGTAGTACCATTGGGGAGACTGAGATGGCCAGTTTCCATTAAAATAGGCCGTAATTTAGTCTGGAGAGTATTTTTTTTCCGTATTTGTAAACGACTCTAAAACTTATCTATGTGAATACGTAAGACAAGCACGTATATGGAATTACTTCATGTACTCGACAGCTGTATAGAATAGCAATAATATGACAAATACGTGTGTGGTCTTAACATTATTATCCCTAGTGCCAGTTTCGTTATTTTTTTGTACCCGCAGCTTCAATGTTTGCAAAGTTGCCGGGATATTACGTCTATAGTTTAGCTAATAAAATACAAAATAGTATATGGGAATAATGTTTATAGTCTTAAATATTTAGGCATACTTTTGGATAAAAATGTAAACTTTAAAATTCATATAAACTGTAGTCCGTAAACTGATATATATATTTGAAACGCTCAGAAATGTTGCAAATCCTTTTATTGTACGTAATGTTTATTTTGCTCTTTGCCAATCAGTTATAATATACTGAATTTCCACCTGGGGTGGAGCAGCCAAAACGACCATGAAACCGCTAGATATTTCGACCTATTATGTAATATAAAACACACACACACACACACGCACACACACACACACACGCACACACACGCGCACACGCACACACGTACACACGCGCACACGCACACACGCACAGACGCACACACGCACACACACACACACACACACACACACAGACACCCTCGCACATATAAACTCCCTCTAACAATGAAATGTTTAAGAGAAAGATAATGTATGTAATACAGATTATTTAATAATCTAGCTAGGGGAACAGTGCAGTTCACTCAATAGAATTTAGATTAATTTAGTATACTAACTAGAAAATAAGACAAAACTTGTACAATCCTTTATTTTTGGTAAATAAATGTATAATTATTATTATAATACACTATGGGCATCACGGAGAGAGTTATGCTCGAAGTTCCTATGTGGGATTGCATCAGGAATGAGAAGGTTAGCAGAAAAACCAAAGCTGCCGACAGAGATTTTCGGATAGTTAAGCTGAAACAGCAGTAAACATGACTCGTAGAACCAATAGCTGTTGAGACAAAGAGGTTCTGGACGCATCGAAAGATGCAGCAAAGATAGGCCAAGTTAGACCAATGACCTGTTAAGCGTCGCGGGAAGCGGATGGACCGGTCTGTGTGGAAAATCTTTGAAGGGAGGCCTCTGTCTTATTGGATGTCTATCGGGTGAGATGATGATGACTACAAATAATCCCTGTTACAAGAAACTTTATAAACATAAAAGCAACGGACACAAGGAACATCCATACGCAGAATATTTCATTGGATCACACAATTTTTTAGAGTTCGATAAATCTCTTATTCAGCAGCTTTGTCTGTCTGTTATACAACTTTCAACTCAAGAACCGTAAGAGCTAGAGACTCGCGGTCAACGCCATTCGACTTAGCATAGTCGATATATCCCCGAAATAACTATGACCTTTGACCTCTGACCTCAAGGTCACGTGGTATCACGTGACCTTAACATATTACTTGAAACATTTTTCGAACTCTAAGATTTACAGCAATTCATTGACGTTTCTCACTTGTTGTCAATGGCAATCGAGTTCACTGCAAATGGCGTACTAGCAATGGCGAGGCGACCACTTAACTCACTGTATTTGCGTACAATCAAACATAATAAATAAATAGGTTAAGTCGTCACACTGTATATTAAATTACACCATTTGTAGAATATACACTGTAATATATAAGGTTCTCAACAGTTTACGCGGTTGGATGCGACAACAAAACAAAAATTAAATCGTTCCCAGCGAGCCATGCGCTTTGTTACAACAACTTTATTGTGTAGGTAACTAGCTTATGCTCGCGCCTTTGCTTGGAAACAGTCCTTTTTTCTGGATGAACGGTACTGTATCTCCAATTCTGTTCCACTGACAACGTGTACGCGAAATTTAATGATCATCAATCGAGTAATTAAGGGGTAAAAGTGTAACAAGCAAACAAACTCACATTCGCATTTATAATAACTATGAGTAAGGAATGTTAGGATAAAAGTGCCAGCTGATCCCAATTACGTTGAATGTGGGAATAATGCAGGTACTCTGGGCTGCCTACCTTTCCCAAGATATAAGCTTGGGACTGTCTATAATATGATATTATTTTAAACTGTCCCACAGCTAGGCCTAACGAATCCGTACGGATTATGCAAGCCAATCATTACCATAATGATACCATTATGGTAATAATCGGCTTGCTGTAGTTACCATCTGTATGCGTGGTAAGCGTCATAAACTTCTCATATTAATTCCAAGCGTGTATCTCATAAATGAACAACTTACCATTAATTCTAAATTATTTATTCTGTATCATCACATATGAGAATTTCTTGATAGAATAAACTTTGCCCGACCAGAGAAACACACTTGAGAACACGTGTACAGCATCCGCATTCACTACCGTAGAGTCATATCATATAATCATACTACTTTTGCCTGAGGCTTTGCTCACACCGGAACAGTACTTTAGGGAACAGAACTTTTTCTGAATAAAAAGTACCCTATGTCCTTTTCTATAGCCCTGGCAACGTGTATGCGAAACTGCATCATGATCGGGTAGTTAAGCGTAGCAAACAAACACACGTTCGCAATTAAAATATTAGTTAGGAGTATCAACCCTGTTCCCTAACGATAGAGGTAAAAGTTATAACCTGCTATCGCTAAAAACAACGAACCTTATAACTATGTCAAAAAAAATCGAATGAGAAGTGCAATTACTATGAAAAAAAAAACTGTGAAACGTATAATCTCGCACCCAAATTTACTTTAATTCATCGTTACTGATTATAATTTCCGAATCGAAATGGAATATACGATAATTGATGAACAATTGCAGGAACAAGCGCGCCGAACCGATGGCCGTTGGGGCAGAAAGGTTCTGAAGTGGCGGCCACGCACCAGAAGACGTAGCAAGGGTAGGCCAACAAGGTGAACCGACAACCTGGTAAGGGTCGCGGGAAGCGGTTGGATGCGGGTGACGCAAGACCGGTCTGTGTGGAAAAGCTTGGGGGAGTCCTATGTCCAGAAACGGACGTCTTTCGGCTGAGATAATGATGACACAATTGCAGAGTCGGTTAATACTCGTGGTAGTCGTTTGAATAATAATAATAAATAATAATAAATCTTTATTTGCATAAAACATGGTTTTAATGTTGATCGATACATGGTTTGTGTTCAGCGATAGCTCAGTGGGGAGACCAACAGACTGCAATGCAGAGGGTCGCGGGTTCGAACCCACGTCGCGCACGACTGACTTTCGGAAGTTATATGACTTTTCGAAATTATGTGCGTATTGATTAGCAATTATCGCCTGCTCCGTGCCTCGGACAGCACGTTTAGCCGTCGGTCCCGGCTGCCATGAACATCAATAGCAGTCGTTATTGGGAAAGTCAGTACCCTCTAATATCCTGACACTAATCTAGCCTTAGGATATCGTTAGCCTTCGGGTTGCGGAGGTCAGGTGGCAGCCGCTCCGTGTAAAAACTGATATCCAGTCAAATCCGGTTAGACCAGAAAAGCCGACCCGAAGTGACTTGGGAATAATAAAGGCTAAGGAGAAGAAGACATGGCTTGTGTTGCAAATTTTTACAAAAGTTACATAAGCTATATACACTAATTCTATATTAAATATCACTATATTACTATTTACATTATCCTTCTAACCTTTATAAGACATAGGGTCAGGTGGGGTAATTATAAGACAAAAACATTAACTTTTGCGATTTCAGCTAACTAAAAATATTCTAAATATTCTTTGAATTGATAATATTGTGCATAGGCAAACTGTCTGTATTGTATTGGTATTAATTTATCTAAAAACTTCTAAATTCATACATTTTAGGACCAAAATATGTGTCTCATTTTTTACCACCACTTTGGGGTAAATTTAAGACATGAGAGTTTAAAAATAAAACAGCGTCTAATTTCTGCAATTTAAACGATACGCACCAGATTGGGATATATACACTATATATATATATATACACTAATTCTATATTAAATATCACTATATTACTATTTACATTATCCTTCTAACCTTTATAAGACATACATATAATCGACTACAGTGAAAAACATTTATCTGTGAGCAATTTTTTAAAAGTGTTTACAAATATTGAATGGGTCAATTCACGTTTGGATTTTGGAATTTTATTGTATATTTGGACACATACAACTGCTATTTTTTTATGTAGGCTGGTTGACATCATATGGACTTGTAATTTACTGGGGTCTCCAGAAGATATTTTTTATTATTGTTAGCCTTTTCAAAGGAATTCTTTCGAAGGGATATTTACATTCGTATTTGTGTAAGTTAAACTTGTCAATACAACCACGGATTGTCTGCACAGATGGCGTAGTGATTTAAGTGTCCACTTCGCCAATATCTTTACGCACAGTGTTTGTAGGTTCGATCCCCACACGAAACAAAAATTTATGAGATGCACAAATAGTTGTTCCGAGTCTGTGTGTACTTTATGTCTGTTGTTTGAATGTTTGTAAAGTCTCCCGCGACACAAAAATTATTTCTCATGCAAAAGTTGTCTTTTTAAGAAAAATTTAAGCCACGTCTAAAGGCACTAAAAAGGTTTGAGTCTGAGAACCGGATATAGCCGCCAATATGTAATTAAATAATCAACCAAAGTCAGTGATGAACACATTCGATTATAAGGGTAGTTGACTCACATTATTTTTATTATTAAATTTAAATCATAAGGTACATTACGCAAACTTAAAATATAAAGATATTTGAAATCTACTTAAATATAAATAGTACAAGTGTTTCAAATCTGGTAGTAGGGGTAATTGTCATATGACAGGAAAAGGATGCACGATACAAACAGTGACGTATCTACAATATAAGTGCAGCTGTCCGAGGGATACGGATTGACATCCCCACTACACCCCAAGTTTTTATTATATCCATATTTAAAGTATTAAATACTCTCTTATTTTGCAACCAATTTTGATACTCTTTGCACAAAAGGATTTCCATTGATTGCAATTTGCTCTAGTGAGTAAAATAATAAATTCAAATTAAACATGAACATCTACCCTGTTACTACTTTTTTTTTGTAAATGCATACATATTATACATAGAAACACCCAGACCAAGACAAACATACATGTTCATGCACACAAATGTTTGACTTGTGCGGGAATCGAACCCGCGACCTCAGGCGTGGCAGTCGGTTACACTAACCACTACGCCATCGAGGCCGACATTAATAATATCAGCCCTGTACATAAGCTGTCCCATAGCTGGGCACGAGCCTCTTCTTAGTGTGAGAACAGCTAGGCCATAGTCCACTACACTAGCTCAGTGCGGGTTGGCAGACTTCACACATCTTTAAGAAAATTATGGAGAGCTCTCTAACATTCAGATTTTCTCGTACATACCTAACTATTAAATACGCATAGAACTTCGAAAAGTCAGAGATTGTGCCCGTCTTGGGATCCAACTGTAGACCTCTGTGTGGCAGTCCTACGGTATCTCACTAGGCCATCGCTGCTATATTAATAAAGAATTTTAAAATTTGTACTTCTCATATAGTACAACGTACATATATTAGAACTGGCAACCTTACCAACAACATATTATCCCAATAAATAAGAACGTGTTACTCGCTCTAATTTCCTTTATGTAACACAAATTAACATTCGTAGACCATCGCTGTTAAGATCTACTTTAAATGCTTCCTCAATAGAAGGGCCTGTACGTTCTATGTCTGTTTTTCCTTAGATATTTTTTGTGGAATAATACTATTATAATACAAAAATAATGTTTCAAGGTAATAATTATTATTCACGCCTATATCCCAGAAGAGGGCCAAGAGAGGCCAAGATTGGCGTAAAAAAACCTGCTGGAGTGGTATGGTGGAGACTTTTACCGCAAAACGAGGCCGTAGAAGCCTAGGCAGGCAGAGGCAAAACGAGGCCTCTACACTCAATACAATACTAATATACCCACTAAGACACACTATAATCACTATCAAATAAAAATGAGCAGAACCCTTTTTAATATGGATTTGTGGCGACTCTGCACAGACGAAGAAATGCCACCTACATTCAACAGATGGCGCTATATACAAATGACGTCATTCAGTTCTGAATCGCACAAGTAACATTTACAAAGCGACTAAGTATAAGTACATAAAAGTTCCCGACATCAACAGTCGGGCCGAGTCCGCCAGGCACGATCACCCAGCCTGATTGGAGGATCCTCCCTTTGTGTTGGAGGTCATCACACCCTGTTCCTCCACAGATTAATTTAAATGTTTGTAAGGGATAAATAAACCTAAATAAATAAATAACATCGCCGAAGAGGTAAGCAGAGGTATTAGACCCACATTTCGCACGCTATGGTTTTAGGTCTAACACAGTACAGGACGAGCCTATTGCCGATTACCAGGCAGTTCCAGTCTGCGTGCTGCTATAGTTCTTGCAACTCACGAAGGTGAGCGGGCTTTATTAATGGTAAACGCGTATATGTATGTGTGTGTGTGTAAGTGTCGCTCGAAACTGACCGCTCTGTCAAACACGCATACTACCGCACTGTGCATGTACACGTACAACTACAAATAAAGCCCGCTTGCCTTCGTGAGTTGCAAGAACTGTACTAAGATTTTCTTGCCTAAAAACCCTAAACCTATATAACCCGTCGGACAGCTGGTCACATGCCTCTTCGTAGTGTGAACAGGGTAAGGCCATATTCTACCACGCTGGCCCAGTGCAGATTGGTAGACTTAACACATTTTCGAGACCATTATGTAGAACTCTCAAACATGCAGGTTTTCTCACAATGTTTTCGTTTGGCGTTTGTCAACTTTTTAATACGCTCATAACTTTAAAACGTCCGTAGTGCCTGCAGAGAGATCGATCTCGAAACCTCTGCGTAGCAGTCAAATGAACTCTTAATAGGCTATGGATAATTTTTGTAGTATTAAATCTAAAGAAATTACTTGTACGGACACAACTCTACTAACGTGTTTGTAATATGCGTTAAGATTGCTTATTCTCAATAAAATTGTAAGTAATCAATGACTGCACATCGGAAATATTTAAGAAAATAATAGTATAATAATATACCACCAGCTTGGGATCCAGTAATACAAATAGTCAAACCCAAGAAGAAGCAAACCACAGCTAGACTTCATGATACTTTGAGCTTATTCTGCGTAAATAGAAACACCAATGATTAAATTATGTTCGGGCACTTTGAAATAACTACACTGGAACATTAAGACAACTACCATCTTAGTCTCCCCGTGACCATGGCTGCTGAAAAGCAACCGAAACATCGGGGAAAGTATAAAATTAAATTAAATCTAAATAGTTTTAATAATATTATAATTAGCTTAAAATTAGTAAAGTTTCATAGTAGTAGTAGTGTAACAAATTTTCAAAATTATGTTCTAAAGTATCAAATAAACAACGCGATAAAATCCGTATATAGTAGTTTAATTTCAATGAATAATATTCGCGTAAACAGAAGACAATATTATAAAATAATAGTGATTAAATAAGAAGTGCACAGACAAAACATTTATTTTAAAGTTGTCAATCAATACGCATACAATTTCGAAAAGTCATATAGCTTCCGAAAGTCAGAGGTGCGCGATGTGGGTTTGAACTCGAGACCCTCTGCATTGCAGTCTGTTGGTCTCCTACTGAGCTATCGCCTATATATAGATATAAAGGTTAGGCAGAGGTGTATTTTATTTTATTCAGCTTCATTTCGTCGTCTATGATTATAGATCCATAATCCAAAGGACCATGTCGTAAGCCTATTGTCGTATTTTAGGATATATCAACGTGAAATAGCAGTATTCCTACTGTCGTGTTTCATTCGGTGAGTAAGAGTGCCGGAGGCCCAATCACCTGCTTTCCCCCTTCCCGGTCCTTCTCCTTTCCACTTCCTTTTCTACAGGCTTGACAATGCGCAAGTGATGCCTCTGGTGTTGCAGGCGTCCATAGGCTACGGTGACCACTTACCATCAGGTGGGCCGTATGCTTGTTTGCAAAATTAGATGTAAAAAAAAAAACTAGACAACGTCCTTCTTAGAATTTCTTAACCCGATAGAAATTTACTTCACTGCCGTCACCCTTAAAATACAATTTTAATAAGTATCCTTGTGTGTAAGCGGCGAAAGCCTAGTGGGAGACAGTTTAACTGCCACACAGACGTCTCGAATCCGATACCAAGACCCTGACCTCTCTACAAGATCTCTGACTTTTTGAAGTTATGTACATATTAAATATTATATTATCGCTCAATTTAACAATAAATAAACAGTGCGAGGAAAAACTGCATGTCTGATCTCTTAATAATGTTCTCGAAGATATGTTAAGTCTGCCAACCACACTGGGCACTATGGCCTAACCCTCCTCACATTGAGAAGAGGCCCGTGCCCAGCGATATACAGATCTGATATTATAAATATTATAAGCATTAGTAGATTTACATAAATAAGACACTGGACCGGTTTGATATGAATAAACTTCTTACATCCAGAAGGCTAACCGCGTTCCAGCTAGACAGATAACTGCTCTATGCTATGGATAGAACGCAGTATATTTTTGCTAGGTAGGTAGTATAGATAAAAATCATATATTACTAGCTTTTCTCGCGGCATCGCTCGCTCGGCAACAGCACCTTTTAATGAATTAAAGGTACTCTTATGTCCTTATTCTCTAGGCATATTTCACCCAACAAAAAACACTGTAAAATGAAAGTAACGGCTTGGCACGCGCACACGCACACGCACACACACGCATACGCACGCACGCACATAACACAATATGACAATGCACAAAACTCGCATAGAACATAAAATTGACTAATAGAGATAGGACTGCGATATCTATTAGGTACGTAGTTTTATTAAATTTATCGTGAAGTGTTATATCTAGTCTGTTATTGTGGATAGTCTTGTCGGTAAGAATGGCGCGATCATAATAAAGCTTGTGTGTGGTATTTTCAAGTATAGTTTGAGGTGTGTATTTGGAGTGTTGTTATTATTATTATTGTACCCCCGACAACAAATATACGTGTAGTGTTAATATTTCGGAACGCTTCCGTCAGTTTTGACAGATGAGCGCGCCAAAAAAGTTTGTGACAAGAGATTGATACTCTCACCGGCTATGCATTGTTTTGCCCATGTCATCCAGTCTTAATACTACAATCCACGAACATCTTCCCCACATCGTCCCATGATTCTTAGGAGACGACCTATACACTCAGGTATCCATCTGTATCCTGTTGGTAATCCTCGGCCTAGGCGCGGTAATCCTCGGATCCATTATGGCCTTGCACCAGACATTCCCTCGAGGGGGGCCATCCCATGACGTGATGGAAACCATGCCAGATATATCCGGGATTCGTGCACACCTGACAGGGCAGAGAGTTGACCCCGGAAGCCAAAATCAAGACGCCGGGGTGGCCATGATGCTCCTATCCAAAGTGGGCCAATCCAATCCCATGCCCACCTCAGAAGAAGTGGACTACTCGGAAGGGTACGACATAGAGGCACAGGCCTCCCCCATGTGCAATCCGCTCCTGTGCCACCCGATGGAGCCATTTCACAAACTTACTGAAGCCTGGAGGCTGTCTGTGGACCCCTCTATTCCGTCGTTGATGGATCTAGTACGTGAGGCAAGTGCATGTAACCTTATGGCCCCTGATCTCCTATTCAGGGAATACTGTTTGTTCATCCGGATGTGCATCCATAACTGGGTGATCTTTAGAGACGAGCTGATCCACGCGTGTACGGGGAGCTACCATTCACTGCACTGCTGCCTTAGGGGCATCAACAAAGCGTATCAACTCCAGCATGCTAAAATAGTGAACAACAATATACAGCAACTGGACAGGTTACTGATCAGCTGGGGCTGGCAGCCAGACAAATGAAGGCTCAGAGAGAGATGGACCATACATTTATGGAAGATCTCACCCGACAGCTGAACGCCTTCACGAGGAGTGTAGCAGGGCTGAATTAGAAATTGGACTCCAAGGCCCTGGAGCTGTCCAGACCTTCGTGCTCCCGCACCCTAACACCCAGGGTGACTCTAACCACCGACTTCCGAATTCAGCGCGCTTTTGGCGGAATTTCCGTCCATCACCAAGCCACCTGGACTTATTCGGGAGCCAAAGCATAGCACAGTTCACCACATTTTGACTACTCAGGGCGCCCCTGTTTCATGTCGTCCTAGGCGATTAGTGCCTCAGAAGCTTAAAGAAGCGAAAAAAGTTTTTAATGAAATGGTACAGTGTGGCACAGCTAGGCCATCGAAAAGTTCATGGTCCTCTCCCCTACACATGGTCCCTAAAAGTGACGGCACCTGGTGACCCTGCGGGGACTATCGCGAATTAAACTCTCGCACCATCCCCGACTGCTATCCGGTCCGCCATATTGGTGACGTTGGCCACAACATCTCTGGTTGTTCTATATTTAGTACAATTGATCTCGTAAAGGCCTATCAACAAATTCCAGTCGCGCCTGACGACATTTGTAAGACGGCCATCATCACGCCGTTCGGAATTTACGAGTTCAATTACATGACGTTTGGTTTGCGCGATGCGGGCCAGACGTTTCAACGTTTTATTGACGAAGTTGTCCAAGGTCTTGACTTCTGCTTTGCGTACGTTGATGACATTTTGGTGTACTCCTGCGATGCTATTCAGCACGCTAAACACCTTCGTGCCCTCTTCAAGCGTCTTGAAGACTATGGTATCGTCATCAACCCAGGAAAATGCGTTTTTGGTGCTCCTGAGGTAACCTTCCTCGACAATCGCATTTCCGCCAACGGAACGCGTCCACCACCCGAGGGTATTCAGGCTTAGAAGGATTTCCCTCCCCCAAAAACCGTACAGGGACTCCGCCGGTTTCTTGGGATGGTCAATTATTATCGCCGATTCTTGCGCAATGTTGCAGAAATGCAAGCACCGCTAGTTGAACCCATCGTGGCCACCCAAGGCAAAGGTTCCATCCCGGTCTCCTGGACGCCTGAGCTCGAAAAATGCTTTCAGGCCTGTAAAGACAGCTTATCTTCTGCCACTTTTCTGGCCCATCCATTGCTAAATGCTGAGTTAGGGCTTTTTACCGATGCACCTAGCTCTCATGTTGGTGCTTGCCTTCAGCAGAAAGTTGGTGATGCTTGGGAACCGTTGGGTTTCTTTAGCAAAAAGCTGAAGCCCCGACAGTCCCAGTGGCCAGCTTACTACCGAGAACTTCTCGCAATCTACGAGAGTGTTCAGCATTACCGCCATTATCTCGTTGCGCAACACGTTCGCATTTACATGGACCATAAACCGTTGGTTTACTCATTCGCGCAACGACGCGAAAAGCTTCCTCCGGTACAACTGAACCAACTCTCTTTTATCTCACAATTTACGACGGACATCGTCCATGTAAAAGGGGTCGATAACACGGTAGCGGACGCTATGTCCCGCATCGAAGCTGTTAGTTTCGAGGTTGACCATTCTGCCCTTGCTTCGTGCCAACTTTTTGATGACAAGTTGAAGAAGTATCGTGACGATGCCAATTCTTCTCTGAAACTAGAGAACATCGTTGTCCCCGTTACTAACACTACCTTGGTCTGTGATATGTCCACTGGACGACCATGACCATTTGTTCCGGAACCAATGCGAATGCAATGCAAATTTTTGTCCAGTTACACAACTTGAGTAACCCTGGCGCTCGAGCTACTATACGGCTAGTCTCCGACCGTTTTATTTGGCCTGGCATTGCCAAAGACTGCCGCCGTTGGTGCCAGACTTGCATCGCTTGTCAGCGTAGCAAAGTGACTCGGCATACACACTCTTTGCCCGGACACATCTCCAGCCCTACATCACGGCTTAAACATGTCCACATTGACATTATTGGACCATTGCCATCATGTTCTGGCTTCCAATATTGTCTCACAGCAGTTGACCGATTTAGTCGGTGGCCCGAAGCTTGGCCAATGACTGGTATAACTGCGGAAGAAGTGGCTAGTACCTTTGTGGCTGGTTGGATTGCCCGATTTGGGGTCCCTGCTGTCATTACAACTGACCAGGGACGACAGTTTGAGTCTGATCTTTTCAGACGCCTTACTGACCTGTGCGGTACCAAGCGTATTCACACTACCAGCTATCATCCTTGTGCCAATGGGCTCGTTGAGCGCATGCACAGGCAGCTTAAGGCTGTTCTAATGTGCCACGGCAATTCTTGGCTGAGTGCATTAGCCTTGGTCTTGCTTGGGATGCGCTCTGCTTACAAAGAGGATATTGAGGCTACTGCAGCGGAACTGCTCTATGGAGAATCTTTGACGCTCCCTGGGGAACTATTAGTATCTTCCGGACAATCAGGTTTTGAGGACCCATCGGACCTGGTCTACAAATTACGACAGCACATGTTCAGTTTGAGACCCACTCCGGCTTCTCAACATTCAAAGTTATCTTCCTTCGTTTTCAAGGAGCTCGCCACCGCATCACACGTCATGCTTAGGGATGATACTGTTCGACGTTCTTTACAGCCTCCCTATTCCGGCCCTCATAAAGTTCTTTTCAGAGCTAAGGACGGTAAGACGATGTCAATAGAGGTCAAAGGCAAGCCGACGACGGTAAGTGTCGACAGACTCAAGCCAGCTTTCGTCGAGCATACGAGCACTTCAGATTCTCCAGTTTCGGCACTATTACCACGCGTTGCTGTGCCCCAACCTATGCAAACTAATCTTGCTCCCTCCTTGCCTTCTCCTCCTGTGCTATCTGCATATACACCCGGTTCTTCTTCCCCACCTATACCACAATATACTACCCGGTCTGGCTGTAGAGTCCATTTCTCCAAGCCTTTCGACCTGTGAACTCCCTTTCTTTTGTACGGATTCTCCTTCTCCGTAGGGGGGTGATGTAGCGTTAATATTTCGGAACGCTTCTGTCAGTTTTGACAGATGAGCGCGCCAAAAAAGTTTGTGACAAGAGATTGATACTCTCACCGGTTATGTATAGTTTTTATGTCAGCTAAGCCCTTACAATTTACATATGTAATAAATAAATACAGCTTTAACCAAACCGCCTCTGTGTCATTAGTATTCCCGCTGCACACTACATCTACATACGAAATTACATGATAATCGGTCGCGTAGTTAAGACGTAAAAGCGTAATAAACAAATGCACATTCGCATTTATAATATAGTTAGGATTTATTACTAGTAGTCCCCCGCGGTTTTACCTACGGTTATGATTACTCCTTCACTCCTGTGACTCATAGTTAATATGCTCGTTCTGGATAAAGTAGCTTTTTAATGGTGAAATAATTATAAAAATCTGTTCATTGAGTTCAGTGTTTATGGATTATAAACAAACAAACAAATCTTACCTGTTTATAATATAATAATTAATTTAACCCTGTGCCGTGTAACCAAGTGGAACCAGGCCGCGTCTGTACATAGATATCAAGTATTATAAGATCCTGAGCCCATTACAAAAGTTAAAAAAGAAATATTTGCTTGTCTGTTTGACGGGACAAACAGACATGCAGCCAATTTTTTACACACTTAACCACTAAATAGGTTTTAAAACTGAAACTAAAACTGTAAAGTGTAATATGACACACTGCCATTTAGTTTTATTTTACAAGCTTTTTAAATTATCTAAGATATGTCCCTTTGAAAAAATGTCGTATAAATCCACTTTTTTTCCAATTGCTTCTTAATTATATTTAACTGAACTATAAAGCTTATAATAATATATTCTCGATTAACTACTATAATAAAACATTGGTTACGATATAGGTTTGAATGTTGGTGATGATTTCGCCATGTAAGTACCTATAGCCAGACCCTTTAACAAAATATTGTCTTGATGTCCATGAGCGTGATGTTATTAACGACTTATTTGAGATTAAGAATAAAATTGTTACCTTTTTAGTAACGTAAGTACAAAATGTGAATGGCATATTTTTAATAATTTAAACAGTATTTTTTTTATAATTTTAGAAATACTACTATCCATATTTGCTAATTTGGTACGTCTTATTTATGAATCACAAGCAAAATATTATGTTACTTATTGCAATGTTAGTTGAGAATACGGAACGTTAAATCCTGCGTGAAAAGTAATATAGTGGACAAGACAGCTGAGCCGATCGAATTTGACAGATGTCAATCTGACACTCAATTCGACCGCGGAATTCCGTTTGTGGGTGTGAATATTGAATATTCGTAAAATAAATTGAATAAATTATTACCAATAACTATAATTATCCAATTTTGTGAATTAAAAAATATTTTTGGTGCAATAAAACTTCAGCGTTCATTCACAGGATTACCATTCTGTTGGGTAAGTAATAAATCTGCAAGTTCATAAATAATTTATTTTATAAAGCTGCAATATGCAATAGTCGTAAAGGAATACACATGGAATAACTTTTAATGTCAGTCAGTGCAATAAATTAGGGCGAACATTATATTTTTTTGTAAATATTTTTTTCTGTGTGTGACAGTACGAAAAAGGCCGACGATACTGTATTAAAATAGATATTTTCGACGCCTTGACCTAGCTGGTTATCATTACCATTCCTAGTGCAGTATTGAACACCCAGTTTTCTAGTGTTAAATCGTGAAAATCTTATTTTCTCTATGATAGCGAATTGAATGAATTTATGATAGTGAGTTTGAAAATTACCAAAGAAGTGTTAAAGATTTCTATCTAAGTTTTAAATTTTGAAAATGAGAATGAGAATGCGGTATCGGATTATAAAAAGTGTTGTGTTATTAGTGTGGAAGGTTTTTATATAGTTATCTAAGATCAACATTTTTAGGATACTGTACTTTATCTTCATTGATTTGTTTTAGGTACTTATAAGATGAATTGAGTTGGCCTTGAATATATGATAATTTATTCTAAATAAAGACTGCAAGGTAAACACCTAAGTATCTTACTGTCTCAATGAATTTTGAAATTTGTTCTATCTTAATTATATAAGAAATAATGTATTTGATTAATTTTCTGTGTACTCTACAAATATTTTCAAGGCTAATTATGATAAATCTAAGGAAACCTACTCTAAATAAACTAATTTTTTGTTTACTATAAATATTACAAAAAAATTTAAGTAAATAAAATTAGACCAAAAACTTTCCTTTTTTCGAAAATCAATTATGAACCTTAATATTTAATATTTCTATTTATAATATGTTTAGTGTGTACTAATAAATAATGTATTTTATATTCCTTGCAATAAATAAGTATAAATAAAATCAATTTACATGAGTTTTGGCACTTGGCAGCATGCCAAGAGTCCCATGTTGGTAGATAGGATCCTTGATTAAGGAATCCTTGACTCAGTGTTAATGTTATGTAACAAAATATATATGAGGAAATAGAACTTTGGTATTGTAGACTAATTTATTATCTTTTTGTAACATCTTGTTACATTTGACTGGACATAAATAATTGTATGCATTTTTTTGCTAACAGACATTCTTTTAAATCTAGGTCAAAGACGATGCCCGCAATGCTTGAAATTAGTATTTGGATCTTATTACCTGAAACACTAAGTAGAAAATTGTATGACAAATACCACTTGTGAAAGTTAACTTGTGGTAATAACCAAATAAAAGGATCAGAAGATGATTATTTATGTTGTAATTAAAAGTATTAAGTTAGATGCAACGGTAATAATTTAAAATTAAAAAGCTTGGATAAAATGTTATATATAATATTATGTCTGATATAAAAGAAGATGTCTTATATACAAGTTGTTTCAAGTTATCCTTATTTAAATCTACTATGACTATCATATATAAGACATCTTTATTTAAATCTACTATCCACACACCAATGCAAGTTGTGAGGCAATTTTCTATATTGTCAAGTTGTCAGGTAATACATTTATGTATGTATTTCTAAATGAGTAATAGCAATAATCAAAAACAAAGCTATTTTTATTGACACAAATTTACATACCTACCCCAGAATGTTCTGGTACTGACCCCAGTATGTTAGGTTTTAGAATCCACATATTAGGGTTAATGTAGGCAAGCATTGTTTGGCCAGGACTACTTGGAAAATAAGCCTAGATAAGCCAATCTTAAAGGGTATGTATAACAAGTAATTTTTTCTGTTTAATCTATTAAGTTGCAGCAGCACACCAGCAGCTAGATACTATAGGTTTTTAATTTGTCTGGCATTCCAAGACTTGGTAGGATAATATAAAACATTAAACACTATGTCCAGTCATAATTAATTATAATAATAATATTCTACCACATACACACAACACCATCTAGCCTAAACTTAGCAGAGCTTGTACTGTGGGTACTAGACAATGGATAAACATACATACTTTCTTTTTTCTAAATATATACATATTATACATAGAAACACCCAGACCAAGACAAACATCCATGTTCATGCACACAAATGTTTGACTTGTGCGGGAATCGAACCTCAGGCGTGGCAGTTGGTTACACTAACCACTACGCCATCGAGGCTATCAATTGATGATTAACAATACATTTTCTATTATGTATGCTACATGGCAGTCAATGTGTAATACAAACAAATTGTAACCCAAATAAAGGCAATATCTAACATGTTGAGATAGTGAATTAAATAAATTAGGTCAAATCATTGAGTTAAAAATAAATAAAGTTCATGTCAACCAGATAACTATTACTACTACTATAAACCTATAGTTTAAAAGGTTAATAAACCCATACAACATTTATTTAAATGTAGCTAGTAAAAATATATTTATCTTTTTTACTCTAGTTCTGAGATAACTTTGGAGAGAGATAGCATATTTAATGTTTATTTGATGGCTGACATATTTGTATGTATATTTCTCATAAAATGGCATAAAAAACAAGAATGTCAATTATGTATGTAGTACAATCTAAAACGTAGGTTGTATGTGTTCCCAAATGGATATAAGAGATCCAGACAATATTATCAATAGTTTGTATCAATAAGCAAGCATGGGATGTGTAGTAGACACATTCCATGCTTCATATAGGCAGCATATAATAGGGTTCTTATTTTAATTAAATATTTCTATACTTATATTATATATGTATATTCTATAGTGCTAATATAAAAAATTATAAAAAGCTAAATATTGGAAAGGAATGCAGAGTACTGAAGTAATTTACATTTTTACAATTAACTTCAAATAAATATGTAAACATCATTAATAAAAACTCCCAAATCTCAATTAAAATATATAGTATATATGTGGAATAATATTAAGGAAAATAAGTATTGTATTACAATTCAGATTTATAAATATTCCACATATAAGTGCAAATAATACCTAAACTAAATATAATATAAGGCAATTGGTTTAATTAAATAATTAATTACACTTACACATAACGAAATAATTAGTTACACTGGATTTAGGTACCTTATCTCGTCATTTAGGTAAAACTAGTTTTTACAATGAAAAATACAAATGTCGCCCACCTTATGTAAGGCGTATACATTTGTCACTTTTACTGTTAAAGTAATATTTTGTGATGCCTCTTTATTCTGTTATTTCACTCTCACGTTGTAGATATGCTCAAAGTCAAAGTCAAAAATGATCTATTTATGTAGGTCATAAAGTAACACTTATTATCATAAAATATATAGGCAAGTCAAGATACATTCACGTTTGTTGCTAGGTTCAAGCAAAGGGTTGAGCCTATGACAAGAAACCTGCAAGAAACTCATTAAATCAGTTAACCAAGCACACTGAAGTTATGCTAGTACAACATTGAAAATATTAAGTATAATACATGTTGATATGCACTCTCGTAAATTATTTGACGACAAACAATATACAATAAAGATGATCATCATCTCAGCCACTGCTAGACATAAGCCTCCCCCGATGTTTTCAACATAGACCGTTTTTGCGTCGCCCGCATCCAACCGCGTCCGGTTGCCCTTACCAGGTCTACCTTGTGATGGACGGACCCCTGCTGCGTCTTCCGGTACGTGGCCGCCACTCCGAAATCTTTCTGATCCAACGGCCATCCGTTCTGCGAGCTATGTGCCCTGCCATTTCAGCTTGGCTATCTGGAGAGCTATGTCGGCAACTTTAGTTTTCATGCGGATCTCCTAATTTCTAATTCGATCCCGCTGAGAAACTGAGCATTGCCCTCTTCATCGCTCTCTGAGTGACCTTGATAGATATACAAAATTAATTCTTCTGATCTAGATACATTTATCCCCTACTAGATTTTACGTGCGGCTTTGCTCGCGTTAATGTGGATTTTGTCAAAAAAATTCTACCACCCGGGAACACCTTTATCCTGGATGATAATGTAATGAAATGTACAGTGAGTTGCAAAAATGCATACCGAATTTAAAACTTAAATGGTATAAGCCGGTAATTGACGCCATCTAACGGATATCGATACAAGAATTTTTGAGTAGTTTATTTATTTCGTAATAGATGGCGGTGCACTACTATAAATTAAAAAGAAGTAGAATTCTTAATAACTCAAATTATAAAAAAATTACTTTAAATATTTCAATCTCTATTCTCAAGTTTCATTAAAAAAAGAACACATTTTAGGGTAAAACAAGAAGCAAAGAATTACAAATTAATTTATAAATTTAAAGTGGGTAGTTTATTTTATAGATACTTTCGATGACTCGGTATTCTGTTCGTACGCATACATTATTCTGCCCCTGTGTTCGAGTGTTTTTTCGGTTGAGATTATAATTTCTTATAAATTTCACTTATTTGCTAAAATGAGTACGCGTTGCAAATATTTATAAAACAACACCATCTAGTTCATTCATATCCATTCTAATTCGAGTGTTCATAGAATTTTGGTCCTTAAGGTATCCATGCACTATTAAAAGTGACTGTACGTACATAATGACTTTTTCTGTACCCCTGACAACGTGTATGCGATAACTCATGATGATCGGTCGTGTAGTTAAGGCGTGAAAACGTAACAAACCAACTCACATCCGCATTTGTAATATTAGTTGGCATTTAATTCATGTTTTCAGATAGTAAATTAGAATTAAGCGCTGCGTGCGCTCGGCTAGACTATTGCGTTAAAGAATCATGGCATACAAGTAGATTTGTATATGGCGCGTGACATACAGATTTGATATTTGTTACATATAAATGTATTTCTCGGGCATGACTCATGGGCTGATGTTGAGAATAAGCAATATATGGCGAGAATGCATATCAATACTTCGTATATTCTATATCAAACTATCTTGTAAGACAATCCAGTTCTTTGAGCTTAGGTATATGAAGGTGTGTATACGTGTTCCGAAAATAATGGATATTTCCTAAACACCGTATATAAGGAGTATGTAGATCTATAAGGAGCCCAAAATAAAATATAAAAGAACTATGTTTTTCAGGTAGCATCTAAGATGTGTCATTTGTTTTTAAATTCAATTTCACATTACTTTGTGTTCTGTATACCAATGCGTCTGGCTATAAATAAATGAAAACCATTATAAATTGCGTTTATATACAGATTTCAGAATGGCATAACACATTATTGTACCTCGGGTAAATACGAGGTTATTGCCATTAATATAGGTATACATTTCACACTATTTAATATCAACGGAAAAGTTTTTTATATTTTCTCTCTAATACAGGGTGTTTTAGGACCAATCTATATGAGACGCTCTGCATATATGTATGTGTACAGGAATTATCAATTACATTACAAATATACATTACATTGCCATTCAAAGAAGAACAAACGGAACTTGTTTCCTTAGGTCAACCAACACGGAAGAGTAATTAATTATTAATTTATTAAAATAGTTGCTAACTACATGTTGATAATGTTTTGTCTAAGCGTAGATGTAATCAGTAATTTGGGCAACGAGTTATCTCTAAACACTCTTTAAACAAACTGAATTGTATTTAGAATATTTGTAAACAAATTGCTGTTAAATTAATGGATCAATTTAGAATAATGATGTGGCATTATATCGATGATCTTGATTTTGGTAAATAAAACAATTCTTTAGGTATTTACGGCAACGAGCTATCTTTAAATACTTTATGTATTAAACAAGAGAAATTTAATTAAATATTTTGTAAATAAACCGCTGTTATATTAAAGGTAAACGCACTCAACTAGGTATTATGTTTATGGTGTTAGGCGCATAATATATATACGTGTCCCAAAATTCAACGATAAGCCAACCATTAAACCAACAGGTAGACGTACTTATGACTAATAGAGAAAAAAATTAGGTATATCTTGATTTTTTTTTAACACAAAAAACCGAAATCATTATACCAATGGACACCGCTTATTATATTTTTAAGTACCATTGCTACAATTTTACAAATACCGCTGTTTTTTTTGTATTGCCAATATCTTCCTATCCATCACAATCATTAAAAATCCCAGAATGCCTGTAGCTTTTACACAAAAATCAACCAAAATTATGTAAGATTTTGACTTTCAGTCCACTTTCACTAATCGTGGTGGAAAAAAAGTATTGACACTATTATGGCATATACTTTAAAAAATTGGCGCAACTAACTACGATTCCAAAATGTTATAATATTCTAGGCAAACTAGCCACAAAAATATGCATAGGTACATTTTCTGAACAACAACCATATTTCGCAAATTGTTATTGTTGATAGTAATTACTTTTACTATGTATCGAAAAGGTTTTTTGTTGCAAATTCTTAGAATTTTAATGAGACATGTCCAAAATAAGTTAGAGAGAGATAGATAGAGAGAGATTATGCGATAGAAGGAGATAGATAGATGCTCATTGTTTAATAACATTAGGGCAGGTAGAGAAGTAGTTGTCCTCAGCAAGTCAGTACGTTCTTCTCCTTTGTTTATTGCACACCGTTCTAATATTCAATTAAACTGGCTCTCGTATTAACAACTTTTGGAGTGGCTTTCTGGACTGAATTATGTGACCTGCATACTGAACTGACCTGGCATTATTTTGGACTGTGATTGTGTGTTTTGCGAAGGAATCCACCTTTTGGTGTCCGCTTATCGTTGAATTTAGGGACACGTTGTATATAGCATAGCTGCGAAAATTTTAGTAAATAAGTTATTTATATTATAATTTAATCAGATAATTTATTTTGAGATATTGTAGGTAGTTGTAAGTTATATTTCCGTACTAGTTATAAGTAGGGCTGACATCCATTTGCCATTTTGTTGACACGTCCGCTTGCATTAATATGCAAGTCGCGTGAAAGCGACCGCGCTGTGAATTTAAAAACTGTGGTTGACTAGAAATTCTTTACGTAAAATATAGTATTTACTTTACTAATCATAGAAAGAAAATTTGCTATACATTACATATGTTTGGTAAATGACAGCCCTATTTGTAACCCTTTCACAGTCTATGTATGGTCCTAATTACCAAATCGGTTTTACATTATGAAACACCTGTGATAATGTGCTGTGATTAGTGCTTAAGTGATAAATATGACTATACATAAGTGAAGTAAAATATTAATATATTAGTCAAAAAATAAGTGTGAAAATGTGAATATAAAAGTGACGTCATGGTTGTAGCGCGTTCGTTTCGCGCGATGGCGTCGTTTGCGGCGCAGGCGGCGTTGCGGTCGAAATGGAGTTCTCTGATCGAGTCAACCAGCGTCGACGTGCCAGGAGAGGTCACTGACGGCGTCAGATCCGTCGTCGGATGGCTCAAACAGGCACGGTTTTGGCATGGCTAGTTTGTCTAGTACTCGTATACATATTATGTGTTAGATGTGTAACGTACTGAGTCTCCTCGGCACACCGGCGGCCGGACACAATATGTTTTTAATTTGTCTGGTATTTAGGTTCTGGTATTTATTATAGTATTCCAAGACTTGACAGGTTAACAGAGCTACTGCGTCAACTGTCATAGAAAAGTGAAAACATATTTATTTTTGGTATCACGGTCGACTTCGTTATGGCGCACGGGTAAAAAGCCTTGTCACACAATGCGTTGCGGCATTGTGCGGCTCATTTTATGTAGTAGTAATGCTGCATTGTATCATATATCACTTGTGTTGAGTGTCGAGGAAATTTACTACTTACACCATTAATTATGGTACGCCAGGTAATATTATAATATAATATATTCTATCACATACACACAACACCGTCTAGCCCAAAATAAGCAGATCTTCTACTATGGGTACTAGACAATGGATAAACATACATGTATACATATTTTTTTATAAGTACGTATATATTATACATAGAATCACCCAGACCAAGACAAACATCCATGTTCATGCACACAAATGTTTGACGTGAGCGGGAATCGAACCCGCGACCTCAGGCGTAGCAGTCGCTTACACTAACCACTACGCCATCGAGGCCGCCTATATACCGATGTTTTACTACCGAATAGCAAAAGATTATTTTTACACCACCACCACGGTTTTTATTTGACACAACAACAATAATAAACAGGTCACACCGATAAATATTAGTACATATATAAAAGCATAATAAGCATATATAGATAAAAGCCTTTCTGATATTTTTCGATGATTACTTCCATCCGTTAGCATCAAAACAATATTACATAATTTCTATTACAATCAATTTAAATCATCTAGCCGTAAACCTATAATAAAAATCATTGTGTCCTCGCTGGACCCTGGTAACCTAATGTAGGCCATGAGATTTAAAAATGGTTTTGCATTATCCAATTATATGTATGTATATGTAGAGATAAATGCTACATACGACAAAATCGATCCATAAATAAATCAAATCATGTATTGTCACAACGCTCAGTGTGTCTTGCTTCTAACATGTTGACTTCGAACCTACCGGTTTTATCGAATCTAAGGCAAAAACCGCCGCATCTGCACTCACAGGCTTTCCCGTAAGCTTATTAAGTAAACATACTTATAGTAATAACTAGATACGATCGGAATATGATGTTTTGGCAACATATGACGTCAGAGTAAATTGAGTTACTTGTTGAGCCGAGAATGTCATTTTACCATTACCTACATCAGTAATAAGTAGATGTTGGTATATCGATGGTAATAAGAGAGTAGATCAGGTTTATGGCCTTCGTTATGTTGGCTAACAGTATAATTATTGTTATGTTGGTACGTTAAATTGTCATTCAAGGTTTCGAATTCTAATGAGCGCAATTTGCTGTAGGTGTTAATAGTCAACACAGATGTTTTAGTGTTTCAATATTTATAAAACGGTCATCATGTCGGGTCTGTTGATATTTTAACGTAAACAAGCCTATCGATCAAGATGACTGATTGACTACAATCACTTAGTCAGGGTTTTAAAATAGGCTGCACTCACACTGGAAATATTTCAAGGTGTTCGGTTCATATATTTGTGGTTGTTACAAATTCAAGCTCCGTGCTAAGATTCAATTTCAAAATAAATTTATTCAGATTAGGTTACAAGGTAACACTTATGAATGTCAAAGTTACACATTTTTTTCTGCGAATTTACATTTACTGCCACGTTCAGCAAAGCAAGGGTGTAGGGCTCATGAGAAGAACGGGCAAGAAACTCATGGTCACTCTTTTTAATCGCCAAGTTTTTGTTTACAAATCATAAGAGCTGTAAGGTGCTGCAACCATTTCTCCATGAACTATTACTGAACATACTCAACCATTTAATAAAATTTGATAGTAGCCTCTAAAGCAGCAGTATGGTAAATAGGAGCATCCACTTACATGTACATTAATAATCAAAGCAAGGCATGATTGTAGTCCATAGTTTAATCTAACTGTTTTCTGTTCATTTTAGTTGTTATTCTGGAATTATCACTGTACATCAACTTATGTCATCCGCAAATATTTGTTATAGTTGCCCGCAGCATGAATTTATCCCTGTTAGTAAAAGAGTGAAGGCTTTTCAAAATATCGAATACAGATATATATTCAATATCGATCAAACGCTATATTCACGCCAATAAAATAAGAAACTCAATACTTAGTAGATCAAAAATTGATTCTTCTTGGGCACTAAGAAGGACCGAGTCTATGAACAACTATCACCTATCGTCTATAGGTATATTGTCGCATCCGTTGTTTGAATGTTTGTAAATCCCCTGCGATACAAGAATTATCGCTAGCGCGGCCGTTGTCGATCCAGAGTAAAGATAATCCTTTTTGCAACTTACGCCCGCATATCAACTTCTTTGTTAAGGTTTGGCATCAGGCGAGTGACATCCCTGATGTTGCAAGCGTTCATAGGCCACGGTATCCGCTAACCACCAGGCAGTCTTTGGTAGTATAAAACGAGCATAATAAATATACATTCAGATGTTATAAACACACAATTACATAATAATACTTTTACCATCGAGAACCATTTCAATTCGCCAACTCTTTTTATAAATAATTCATAAAATATAATTAGATCAAAGTATAAAAGGGTAGATACGTTGTTATTTTGGGACATCTACAAAAAATGTTTGCCAAGTTTTTTTTTCTAAACGATACACGACTCGGTATCTCTGTTTATTTTAACGCTTATTTGTAAACGTTATTCTGCAAGTAATAAAAAACAACCGATGTTACTATTGCGTAAAAGAAATTCACGCCCACACAGCTCTGAAAGCAAAGACCTTTTTGACATTTTACTTTTTATATGTGAATTTATTTATTTATTTATATCAAATAGAACGACTTGCGTCAATTACACTATTTAATAATCTATATATATAAAACTCTCCCGTTACTGAGTGACTGACAGACAACGCACAGCCGAAACTACTGAACGCAAGAAGCTGAAATTTGGCATGTATGTTCCTTAGAGAGTAGGGGAGCACTAAGAGAGGATTTTTGGAAATTCCACCCCGAAGGGAGTGAAAGGGGTGAAAATCTTTCATATGAAAGTTCTACACCGTTGAAGTTAGTGACTTGAAAATTTGGATTTTCATGCGGGCAAAGCCGCGGGCGTAAAGCTAGTATAATATTAATTTAAAATTTAGCATTCACGCATTCTGCTCACAGTATCTCATACATTCTAATAATAATACTGAAGTAGGGTAATAATATATTTTTAGTACATAGCAGTTTTTCCGTTATCTACTGAGGAAATATCTCCACTCTGCAGTACATCGCACTCAAATAATGTTGTTTTGTGTTCCTACGGTACATAGTTTCCAAAGCTCTTTAAAAAAGCACTTATCTGTCAAGACTTCGAGAAAGGCTTGTTTACCCCTGTGTTGGCATAGCAACAACTTCCCTTTTGAAGGGTCAGCATCGAGCGACCTCTGATGTTACAAGCGACCATAGGCTTCAGTAATTGCTTATTACCTGGCAGCCTCTATACTGCCGAGTTGCCAGATGCTACAAATATTGTAAATGTGAAAGTTAGTTTACATATTTATTACAGTAAAACAAAAAACAAAAAATTATTGTTGACGTTTTATTAACAACACTTCAGTTCTGAACTTATAGGTAGATGATGTTGCCGAAGAACTAAATTAATAAAGACCGGCCAGTGTTTTTTAAAAAATGATGTTACTTTCAAAGAAGTAATTAAATTCTAGCTCAAATGAATAAAAACATTGCATACCAAAGACTACTAGTAAGATCGACTATTACATTTTTGAGCTAATTTCGGTCATTTCCGTGTCACGCGCCTCGTGCGGCACGTCATTTATGTAATATTTATACCAAGATGGACGACTGCTAATGTGCCACGTATTTTTGACTACATAAAGTAGACTGTTGACTTTTTTAGATTAGGTATATTTTCGTAGAAAAAGTATCTTTATACAGTCCAATATAGACTTCAAGTTGAAAACTATTTAATATTCGGTTGAACATTGTGTAATGCATAATTTGTTGTCTGTTACTGTATCTATTAAATATTTTAAAAAATTGTCTTTAATACACATTTAGACTTTTCAAAAGTCTTTAAAGTTGTGTGTTTATTTAACGGGTTAATTATTGCTAGGGTTGACCAATTTTTATCTTCTACTTGATCCGTACGCTTGTTTTATACTAGTTTTTAATTGAGCTCGCTTTTTGTACTTAGGTTAAGGCTTTGATGTTAAAGAATCATAACTTGAAATACTTCGAAATTAATGAATTTGGGTCTTATTTTACCAAGTTCAACTGCCACCTCAGTTCTGGAAAGTAGAACTTCATATTTGCGGTTTTATTTTCATACTTTTAGTGTGGAGTACAATGTAAACTTTCGGTACCCAAAATTTGGAACCCGACTACCTTTTTCTATTTAATCAAGATGGACACCACCTTGTTTGTTTTTTATCGTTTAATGGTAAGCGGTCAATATCACCCGCGCGTTTCTGACCATCCAAAAAAGTTGTCGCTGTGCTCTCAGCTCAAGGCGCACATATGTCTGAATCTCTGCTGACAGTATAGAGATTCCTAGAGTTTCCTGGGATACGTATTCACCACAGGAACACAACATAGAGTTTTTGCCTGTAGACTTAATACAAAAACTATAAATGAAACATGCAAAATTTTAAAATAAATTGTTATATTAATGTATAAAGTGGTTTAATTTCAATGTATAACATTCGCGTAAACGTGAGACCAGTTTGCAAAATTATGCTCTGTACCTCCATATAAAAAATTAACTATAATGTCAAAGAGCGACGACATCAAAAACCGGCGGCATTTGAAAATATATATTTCCTTTTCTAATTATCTAAAGTCATATGACTATCGCATAATATGTTAAAGCGAGATAGACCTACTAAGCCAATGCCAACGTCAAAGTCTATAATAAATATGCTTGTGTCCACGTGTAGTTGTATGTATTAGTAAACACATAATCACTCTTTATAGTCGATGTGTAGGCTAAGTAGATAATTAGTGCGAAGCACTTCTTGTCATGTTATTATAATAGCGTGTAACTGAAAGGTATGGTCATATTGTTTAAGATAGTGTTTGGTGGTAATTATTCTTTTTAGAATACTATCACGAATGTATATTCGCATAAGTTCAGCAAGATAGTATGTACCTCCATTTTGCTTTATTATTTCATGCAGGCTGCTATTCCAAATGGAATAATAGTAAGCAAAGCATATAATTAATAGGCCATTAATATATAGGTTATTTCTTCAGAGGCAGGTCATATCTGAGATCTTCTGAAGAAAGGTAGGTTAAAAATAAATAGTGCAGATTATAAGAGAGTGAATGAAGCAAGCGAGATATGCTAGAATTATAGCAAGTGGAAATCCGCAGTCTCTGACGACGTCACTTTGACACGTAGGAGTACCTACGGGGCTTAGGCGTAGAATACTACGCAAAATATCTACAGATCGCAAAACGCAAATATTTCAAAATCGCTAAATATTCCATTTATTGCAGTCCTTGGCATCAGAAAAAAATATCTGTGAATCAAATTCGCCTACAGAGGATTCCATAGTACCTAATATACTCCGGCAAGCAAGAGTTAAATACCTTGTAAAATATTTTTATGTACTCGTATGTGTTTCCGCAATTATTTTAAGTGTTCCATCTAAAAATATGACCACACCTTATAGTTATACTAGTTTTCCCCGCGGTTTCACCCGCGTAAGTCCTGTTGCCGTGGGAATATCGGGATAAAAAGTAGCCTATGTGTGAATCCAGGTCTCCAGCTATCTACATATCACATTTCATCGCAATCGGTTCAGTAAATTTTACGTGAAAGAGTAACAAACATTCATACTCACAAACTTTCACATTTATAATATTAGTAAGGATGTCGTCTAAATTCTAAGAAACAGTCGAGTTACATTTTCTTGCAAAATACTTCACCAATATAATATTCAAATAACTAAGTATATCTGCAGCTCTGCACGTAGAAATCTGAATTAAGTAGTTTATAATTGCAAACCTAATCAAATATTGTGCTTGTGTGCGATGGCACCTTATGAATTCTAATCACGGCTGCCATATTAGAAATTATTGCCGCTTTTCAATATAGTCTTCAGAAATTTATTAAACACGCATCCATATAACTCAGGTTTATTAGGTCGTACGCCTACCGCAGCTAGTTCTTGGCTGTACTTAATATTTATGGTAGCACCTCAGTAGGAATCTTATTCAGTTTTAGATTAAAACTCTATAAGAGCTTCTGGATGTGAAGAAAAAGTCTTGCTTGTGAATTCGATCAATATACTTAATTAATTGTAAATAAGTTTGTGTGTACTGAAAGCGATAGGGTTAATAGTGATAATAATTATCCTATATGGATGTCACTACTGACTCGTGACGTAACAATGCAACTTGCTTAGTGCAAAAAAGACATAATACCTACATCCTCCGTCCTTTACTTTAATTGTCATGTCTGTCATATTCACATGACCCATTAGTTGCTATAATAAAAAAAAGAGTGATAACTTGATTTAGAAAAATGCGTATTTTCAAAAATTTCTAGTTATGTGTGTTTAATAATTGGATAGTTCTTCTATTTTGCTGTCGGTTACGTTTTCGAACTGATTCAACCATTGATAATTTCAGTTACCATGGTAACGATTACGTGAACTTTTGCAAGGAAAGCGACTTCACTGTGACGTTTTATATAACTAGTAGATACTATAACACTCCTTTACAACACGTTGACCGGTATCATAAGATACTACGTCTATGCCATTTGGGAAGTACAATTTCTGCAGTTCACGAGAGTGCTTCGGTCTTAGAACTGTAAGTATTTCTAGGAGATCGGTGCGTTGCAATAAAAATCAATTAGCATCACGTTATGATTTTAAATATTACTTGTGGCTACGTAATATTTGTATTCAAAATTCGAATTCCAATCTCTGTCAACAGTGGTTTCCAATAAAAAACAAAATTAAATTCAGTTCGAATTTTAAATATTAGATAGTTGTGTCAATACTAAGTGTTCCAACAATAAAATTTTAACATATATTTGAAATAGTAACATATACTATTTCAAAAAGATGTTGCAATAAAAAATAAAATATATTTTTTGAAATTGCTTTAGAAAATATCAAACTAAGTTTTGTTTGAATTTTAAACATAAGAAATGTGTGGTTTTAGAAACGTAGCACTGCAATAAAAATAATGTTATTTTGTTTGAAGTTCGTAAATTGTGTCTAGGTATAGGATCAGTGCGTTGTCTTACAACATAATTTAATATTATTTAAATTTTAAGCATTACTTTAACTGTGTCGTTCTTACGGTGCATTGCAGCAAAAAAAAGAAATCGATTTTATGTTCGAATTTTAAATATTTTCAAGAGCAACGGTCTTGCACGCACGATACTAAAAGTACTTTTTATTTTTACGCTAGCATAGTTACGCACTCTCTTGAATAACAGAGACAATAGCATATAATATAACGTGATGCGTATGCATGAAATCAATGTTGTAGTTGCATCGCATGAAATAAATGTCGTATATAGATCTATGCATGACTATTTCTATATTATAAGTAATACCTGCTATTAATTCAGCATTCTGCTAAATTAATAGCAGGTAACATAACAACTATTATGTAATTGCTTAGTTTTAAGATAATCATTGGAACAATATGCTAGCTACAACCAATTTAAGTGTGCCTCTCTGTTTTACAGAACTTTCTATTTTCGGAGATCTGATTATTCTGGTTCTTACGCCTTAGGATGATATATTTAATTTTTTTATATACCAAATTATAATATTATAAATACTTTAGTAACGTTTATGCTATTATTCGGTGATTTAAATTATCACTAGAGCTGTCCAGAGTATATTTTTATCACTAAAATATAAATACTACCAATAAAATGTTTCGTCGCCTGTAGGCGGTAATTAAGTTAGGTCACACAAATATAAATTCACAACAATCCTATGAATGTAATACATTACTTTTGTTTGTGCAACTTATACCATCATGTTAATAAATCAAAACTATAAGTAACATACACTTGTCAGCATTACATCATAGTTTCTTTTAATAGGGCTTGCTACCCTAACTCAATTGCCGACTGGACATGACATGACATCATTATGCTGAAGATCGTTCTATACTTCTTATATTGATTAATTTCAATACTGCCTCGACAAAAATGTCTTAATTCCGATTCCCGTGTAAGGCAAAAGTGTTTTATTTTGCAATATTCTAAGCCCGGTACGCAGTAATAAGGTCTATAATAATATATTAGATCACTTAAACATGGATAGCGAAATGTGGACGTGTGAAGCCCAAAAATGTTTTAGGTATTTCAGTCTTCAGTCTTTCTCAGTGGAGTACCAGTGGTAAATTCGACTGCTGTGAATAAGGTCTCGGATTCGATTCTCGGATCGGACAGAGTAGTTCTTTTGTTCTTGAATTGCTCAGTATTGGTCCTAGTTTGGAACTGTGCTCGTCGCTCTGTCGACCTTTTGTAATTGGTAAAGCATATGGCCGGTAATCCTCTTAAAAAGAAAAATGCTAAAAAGTGACCAATTAAATGGAATAGTGATTTAAATGGTCACATCGCCACTGCCATTGCCCGAGTGTCATGGTTTCAAACCCCACATAGAAGAAAATTTGTGTGATCCACAATTAGTTTGACTGCACGGATGTCTTAGTGGTTTACCTCACCTCGCTGTTGCCACCGCGCCGAGTGTCATAGGATCGATTAACACACGGGAAAATATTTGTGAGGTCCAGAAATAGTTGTTATGAATCTAGATCTAGAACAAATGTTTGTAAAGTCCCCGCAACACAGAAGTTATTCCAAGCGCCGGCGAGGTCTTTTTTAAATAATATAAAAATACATACTATAATTTTGACACATTTAAGTAGGTTAATTACCTAACCCACTTACCGAAATAACTGTGTTTCGAAGTAGGGAAACACCACAATTTGTTCCATAATCTAAATATAACAAGACTATAATTTACATTACTAGTTTTAATGATTGTACATGCTATTAAAACTATTTTGAATTAGTGCCAAAGTTAGTATTTAAAACCATTTCTTTGTCACCTTGAAACTAGAGTTAAATGGAAAATATTTTCTTAGTAAAGTGTTTTAATGGGAAATCGATAATATGGTTATCGTGATAAGCAATAAAAGGATGTAATAAAACCATTGTTTTTGAAATCATGTGTTATTGGAGTTTTCTTTGAGGACATTTTCAGTAGCAGTATGTGGAATCTGGTTATGTGTCTGATAGGACGGCCCTATTTTTAGTAGCATCACGACATCTGGTTATGTGTCTGATAGGACGAGCCTATTCTTAGTAACATTACGAGATCTGGTTATGTGTCTGGTAGACGGTACCGGTAACCTATAATCATACTTGGCAAAATCTCACCGTGAAGGCGTGAGACTATGTATGTACCGTTAACGCTTTCGCTGTCCCGTGATAGACAAAATAAAAAAATCTATTGTTATGTATCATATGTGATTCACCGGACAGAAAACCTGCTAATATTCTTTTTTCAAGATTTTAAATTCGCTTGTCCCTATTATGTGGCACCTACAAGTTAGCAACTGCAATGGGGATGATAATAGACCTCTATCATCCTCTTTGGTGATAACGACGGGAGGTATGCCTATATTATGAAAGGCAGTAGTAAATAACATCCATATTTCGTCAGCTATGGTTTTTGGCTTTCAATAGTAATTTGCGCTTTTGTCAGCGGCCGATCGAGAGATCACAGATTAGATTCAAGAACAAAAATTAGGTATTGGATCTTTCTGTTAAAAAAATTCTTACGCAGTCTGAGAATACGTCTATAATATATGCAGGGTTAAATAATAACCCTTTAGCCGTATCTTCTATATAATATACTTAATTACTTTTGTTCTAAGACTTTTTACAAAACTCAACACTTGCCATAAATTATATTTTAAGAAGATTACAAATACAGGCCGTCGCTTGCACAACGCCTTCTCCCCTGCAATGTGTTTTATAGTTACGCCCTTGCTTTCTTTTGCGACCGCGTGAGGACTTATTTCTTAGCCGTGCGGTTAGAGCAACCAATTTCAATATTTGTATCACTGTTTGCAAAATCAAATAATTAAAAGTGGTAGATCAAAAGTTGTTTAAATAAGTCACGGGTAAAAAAGGTTATTATAAATAAGTATATTTTAAATAATTCTATGTATACATAGTATGATAGCCAGTAGCTGCCTACTACGTAGCAAAGAGACATGGCCAGCGAATTACAATACACCTCAGTACAAGTCTATGTATGTGTAAGATTTAACGCAATGCTTTGCTCATAGCAAGGTCACATTACACACATGATAAATAGGATTAAAAAATGTATCTCCGTATTTTCACGTGGGCGGTATTGGATTTAAACTAGTACACATGGAAGTAAAATTGTATCTCCAAAATGTCACTTAAGTGTGTATTTAGTATATGGCGAAAGCCATAGTATATCATAGTATAGTATAGTACATGCAAACGTGATATATAACTTGTTATTAGCAAAGCAAAATACTACGTGCCGTAATACGTAATAGTTAATATTGTTAATTATGCAAATAAAGTGAACATCATAATTTCCCTTTCCTATATAGGTCCGTACTACGTATGTATAATAACTTAGTATATAAGCCTTAATTAAGTAACAATAAACCAGTCAATATTCAATCACCACATCGTCGTTTTAATTGGTTCATAAAGCAACACGCAATAAGTACATTCCAGCTCCAAATTGGCCAGCTTGTGTCAAACGAATCTGACCTGGTATTTAAGAAATACTGCAATACTTGTATGAACCTAAGATTTTGCTAAAATTTGAATCCGGGCAAGGTACTATCTGCTCAAACTACCTTATGTTATGTTTCTGTGATCAATAGGTACCTATTCTAGGACCCTTAAAATGAAGCTTTGTTGTAAGCAGAGGATTAGTTTATCTTTGTCACATGAGCTGGTGGCGCTGCTAATCCTTTGTCTAAAGTCGGCTACTCACAATGATTTCCTGGTGCTGCTACTGAGATACTCATACGCTGCGGTGCTCGCATATCGTAAGGACTCATATACTTCTTGTCACTTTCGTTGTTTTTCTTTATGGTATCGGACGCAAACTAGCAGACGGATCGCCTGATGGTAAGTGATTACCGCCGCCCATGGACACTCGCAACACCAGAGGTGGCACAAGTGCGTTGCCTTTGCCCTTTTAAATCTGGGGGCAGATTTAAAAGAAACGCCTGAAAGGGGAAACGGTTGGGCTTCCGGTACTCTCACTCACTCACTCGACGAAACACAACGCAAACACTATTTCATGCCGGTTTTCTGTGAGGCCGTGGTATCACTCCGTTCGAGCCGGCTCATTCGAGCCAAAGCGTGGCTCTCACACGGTAAGGTCTCCCACGTTGTATAAAATCTACAAAATAAACTCAAAAATAAAACGCTGCATGAATTGGGCTAGAGGCTTAAGAGAACGCCTCGACGCTGCGCCGATTTGTGTGAGGTTCATTCCCACACGGACCAAAATATTGTGTGATCAACAAATATTTGGTTCCGGTTCTAGATGTTCTTTGTGTCCGTATTTTGAATTTTTGTAAAGTCCGCCGCGTATCCTGTATTAATACTAGCGCGGCAGTTATCTTTTTATAAAAAAGGACCCTTAGTAGTAAAGCAAGTGACGCTAAAATGCATATCTAATCTATTTTATTTTCTATTTTTATTTTATTTATTAGGACAACCAGTATTTGTAACATTAATACATGTACATATAAAAATATTTTATGAAAAGGGTATAAATGCACAACATTTCAGGTGTCACAACATGCATAATGACTTAGTGAGATAACACTGATATTACTGTAACTATTACACTTAAACATGATAATTCAATAGTTGAACACTTCTGCGATAAACGATTGTAAATATAACAATGTTCATGGTTGATAGACATAAAATCTAATACAATGCTTACACGATTATGTCGAGCGCAAACCGTGACGAACACGTCGCTTTCAGCTGCAGGTACTGATGATTCGTTGTGAATGGATCTCTTTCCACAACTGGGCCTTATAAAGATATCTGATTTCTTGAAAAATTGCGTGCTGTATGTGTACTGGCTTAAACAACTGTGTTCGTACGTTGTGCAGGATATCTTAAACGCTGCGTATATACATCATTAGCCTACCTAAAAAAATTGGCCATTTTATTTTGCCTGCCATGTAGAAACACAATTAGGACCAGAGTATATGTCTGCATATTGATATCAGTAAGGTAGCTCGAAACATTGCTTGGTTGTCCATTTTCAGTCTAGATATCAACATTTTATTCGGTCATTTTTGATCAAATTGGGATATCAACATTATTCAGAATTTTTAAGTACAGTTTATGAATGCTATCTAGTGTGAAATTTAGTGTACTTGTCAACTTTTTAATCCCTTAATGCCTAATTGGTATTATCAAAATATTTTCTGAGTATTCGAAAGTGTGACTTTTATAAAATTGGGTATTTTTACTCTAGTACCACAAAGACTAATCGATATTGATATAGGACCACACTTTATTTATTCGTTGTATAGGTGAGAAAAGTACTGACTTATCAAATTTACACAAACCATTTGTGATTAATTTGCAGCAGACCATGTGTAAAACCATTAGTTATACCATACGTCAGTATCAGAAACCCAGTCAGTACCGTATATTTTCGGAATATTTGTTTTGGTCGGCGTGTAGATCTTGGCAATAGGCCGGGAAATGTCAGAGAGAACGGTAATTACGTATAGTGCTCACGTGACATTCAACACGCTAATGCGAAAGTTACGAATTTTGTTTTATATTAATGTCGAAATTGTATTTGAATGACGTTTTACATTGAAAGCAAATACCAGATTCATTTGGCTTATGTAAGTACATAACTAGTAGACTTCAGTTAGCTATGTATTTACGTAACTCCTGCCCAAAATGGGTACTTGAAATAGAGGTTAAGTAATAAAGATAACATATTATTGACCTATTCAAACTATCTATTTTGAATAGTTAAATGATACGCAGTCTATTGGATTGCTCAATCGAATCGACACAAAAAACAGGTGACACTTTTCTAGCTCTCGAGTAAGGAGTAGGTTTGTTGAATAAGTGTGGCCATGAGTTTCTTGAGAGTGTCTTCTAACAGAGTCAGCCCTTGCCAGAACTTAGCAATTGTTTTATGTATAATATATTAGTCTTCTTTTCAACTCCATTTTAGTGCTCAAATATTGTTATTGTTTAGAAATTTGATCATACTCTGCTTTTGCATTCATAATATCAAACACACCTGTAAATCCTCTAGGGGACAGGCAGAGGAAAGTTATCCCTACATTTTACCAGCTATGTAGTAAAGTTGTCTGTAATATATCTGAACGGTTTTTGCGGTCTACTACCTACACTTTTAGATTCTGTGTAAAATCAAATGACGTTACGATAAAAAAATTGAATAAGCCAAAAACGGACAAGTAATTTATGTTTAGATTTTTTTCTTTTAAACAACACTAAACACTTTCCCTTCATATCCCAACTTTTTTACTAAACGCTGTCAACGTATCATTCTGTCGCCCCATATTGGGCATCAAATTGGTCCGGCGTTGTCGGTCATATTGAAATAACCTTCACCTTGCACTGTTGCTTTATTCGCACTTCCCCAGTACCCCACTGTGTGTTAAGTGCCTTGGGAACGGTATCGGATATTAGATCATAGGGACTATCTTGTAGTAGAAAATGTTGGCGGAAAAATGTCTTTAAAATCCATATGCAGATCCTGCGTCCGTGATATCGGGCTTTGGTAGTTTGTCCGTCAAATCGTACGTTGCTCAAAGAGAAGAAACGTAAAGATTGACTAAACCAATAAAACAGCAAGCAGCAAAAGCACATAAAGACCAAAAAGTAAAATCCGTCTCGGGATTTTTGTGATATTCGACTTATGCTTTATAGCAGTTTTTTTTAAGTACTATAACTCGGACGATTTTGATTCAAAGAAACTACACACGGTTTGAGCTGCGTTTTCGTTCAAAGGGCATTTTTATTCTTTGAATTACGAAGAGGTATGCAAAGGTTTAGAACGAGCTCAATTTACAAACTATGTTTTAGGTCCCACTAATGAGCTATTGCTCGTAATTAGGCACAAATGCCAGACTTAACAGAAAATTCCAATGACAAAAGCACGGAAATCCGACCAAATTGATTTAGTTGTCTCTATGCCGACTGTTGTTAGTTCGATTCTCACATACGAGTTCTAATATGTGACCTGTGAACAGTTGTTCTGAGTATAGGTGTTTCTTGTTCCCTTTGTTTGATTGTTTAATAAGACCCTCGCGACCGGGATTTCTCCTATTGCGATTGCTTTCTTCAAACATAAAGAATGTTAGTTTTACGGTCAACAACGTGCTGTTTGGTGAATTCTCTAACCTTATTATTCGTCCATTTCTCCCGACACAAAAACAGTGTAACATTGCGGAAAGTGGTACTTAAACATACAGATCCTCTACTAACTACTACAATCAAACTTTTAGGTCATTAGTAAAAAAGCGAAAATAAAAAAGTGGCGCGACGATCGTTTCAATTAGATACGCACTGAATGGAGTGCGTCGGTGTCAAAGTCAAAATATCATCCCATTATCCACTTGTGCTTGTACGAATCACTTGTGTTAAATATTCGTCACTTCCGGTTAATAATAGACAATCGTATTACATTTGAAACAGTTTTCTCTCGTGAGATTATTAGTTAAACTAGTACCAGAGATCTCAAGCGACTTGTCAGACATGTCAATCTTAGGTTGAGCTTTAGAGGCCTATGATGCATTGGCGAAACGCGGAGTTCACCAACAATCCTGTAGTGCAAACCAATGTACAATCAATTTATAAAACCTTATATTATTCGTGACCTGGAGAGCACGTAGGCCTGGCTTCTGTCATGGATGTATATGGCAATCAAATAGGAGTTACAGTGCCTTCAAATATTCTGACACATTTGATGTAATATTTGAAGGCACTGAATCTTCAATTCGACTTAACTTCAGAAATCGTTATCCCTTGCTCGTCATGATAACAGTCGCACCGTGGCAAAGTGATATTAGCCGTATTTGGTTGTGGTATAAAAATCCAACTATAAAGAATTATGAATAATATAGGCTGATGATGATGAGATGATGTCTAAATAATTCTTCGCTTTGCTTGCTCCAAAGGGGTAAGCAGATATATGTAGAGGAGATAAGGTTGAGTATTACACTCGCATGTCGGCAGCTGTTTTACGATCTACGTATTGAAAGCGAGCCTATCTTTGTCTGTCGGGCATATTTCCAGATTCGTGCTGCCATTGAAAGATTTTTGTAACCCTTTTCTGGAAAGTGCAGTCACACGCAAACATAAGGGCAAGCAAATCCTGCGTGATGAGATGAGATGAGATAGTACAAGATGAGCAGTTACGGTACCTACTACCTTACCAACAGTTTCCTTTGAATCTCATTGGCTGGACAAACTCTATATATACATAAGTAAACTATAGACCGCACGTATTTAAGTATGAATCACGAGCAGCTTAGTGCATGATTTTAAACATTAATATCTCTAGTTTTAGCAAAAAATCTTATTATTCACATTTGTATCTTTAGGTATGACACACACATGTGACATGCAATAGTATATTAAAATTGATATGTAGTTACACAGTGTAGCTCGAAGCACTCACAGTTTCCTACTGAAGACAGATATATACATTATATACAAACCGCATGTGTCAGTGACAAATACATAGGCGATATAAGTATGACTCTTATATTGTCGAACTGACGATGCAGCTTACGCTTTTTACCGTCGTTTACTTAGCACGAGCATCATTATTGCTTTCGTGTCCAACAGTTAAGCGTTTTATAAAGAATCAAACAAAAAATTAACATAGGTATATTTTTGTGAAAAGGAGCAGAAACTGCTCAACTCAGTGGCATAGTTCACGAGTAATGAGTTAGTACACTTTATGCCTATGTTTATTGTTATGACATACTCCATCACCTGCAAATATTATACTTTCATCTCTAATATAAGCGTGGCATGCAATATTCCGGGCGCTATGGGTTTTAGAAACAAAACGTACAGAAAATTAACCATTATTTTCATTAAGAGTAGCAAGCGTTGCTCATATTCAATTAAGTAGTCCGATTGGTACCTATATATAAGGTGGCACAAATGTTATCACATTGATACCACATATACTACATGGTATTCTTTGACTATTTACAAATTATGAACCAAATGTATTCAGTAGTTCAGCCACAAGACATTTTTGTGGTTTTCATAATTTAGAAATTTTAGAACATCATGTAATGCAGAGATAAAGTGCTTAGATGTCAAAAACCTTAAGCAGCGATATTAAAAAAGCCGTCGTATTGTATTCAGGTCCGGGAATTTCCGGTCTTAGCGATTTGACAAAGACGTTTTCTCGGAACCTATGACCGTTAGCGAGCTGGGAACAGCGCAAGATGGTGTTCCAATTTGTGCCTGATTTTATTTCATCTATTTTGTTAAAAAAAACATTTCTTAATTTCTGCGAGAATAGGTTTTTTGTTTATGTTAACGGTCTTATATCAACCAGCTTAAGTCAGTATATCATTTAATGCGCCACCTTGTATATAAGTAGGATATGTAATTGCAAACTCCTTTACCCGTCACCAATATTATTATGACTTTCGACTCTGATACAAGCGAGGCATGCACTATTTAGAAACAAAACAAACAGGAAATGTTCCATTATATTCATGAAATTTTCCATTATATTAGAAGCTACCCTCAGTAGTGTAATCCGCCAGTGATGTGCACTTTCTTTGTTTATGTATACCTATTATAATGGCGAACTCCGTCAATTGACACGAATATTATTATTACTTTCATCTCATAATATAATAGAAGCCAAGCATGCCCCATCTGTGCGCTATTTTGAGTTATAAGATTAATATTGTCTTCTATTTACGCGAATATTATTCATTGAAATTAAACTGCTATATACGGATTTTATCGCGTTGTTTATTTGACACTATATTACAAAATTTTGAAATTAAATTATATTTAAGCTAATTATAAATCTAAATAGTTTAATGATAATTTAATTAGCTTAACAATTAGTAAAGTTTAATAGTAGTAGTAGAGTAAAAATTTTCAAAATTTTGTAATAAATTGTCAAATAAACAACGCGATAAAATCCGTATATAGCAGTTTAATTTCAATTATAAGATTAAGTTTTTAAAACGAAACAATTACTGACATGTGAAGTCGCAGTACTCGGTAGTCTAGGCCGCAAGTAATGTGCACGTTCTATGTATACTTTAAGAACAAACTCTTCGTTGTTCGCTAACATACATGTTACTTCGCCAGGCGTCACTCGAAGTCCGACAAGTAGGCAGGCGTGCAGTCAGCCAGCTGGCTGGCAGAGGGATGGACAACGACGTGCTTATCATACACTTCAACGATGTTTACAACATCGAACAGACCACAAGTAAGTGCTTTTTATATTAATATCCTTCAAAATAAATTTCAGTTCCGGTGGCTATTCTTGACGTCATCCCTATAGGAGATATTATATCTAGTGCACATAAATGTGCGCAACTATAAGTGCACTATCTATGCCCTAATTATCTTGGACCAATGGGACGACATTCAGACGCACCAGGACAGAGATTAGGTACAGGACCAATTACTTTACGTCGTGTCCATGAACCGGGATTGAAACACTGCCAGTTTCTTAAATTAGGGGTAGGATCCAAACTCGGGGCCTTATAATCCACAGCTGTATACACTAAACACTCGACCAACGAATTTAATTACAAGGTAACTATTTTGTATTACATGTGATGGTAAGCATAAATCTAAGAAATGTAAAGTAATGTGTGGATATTCACGTAACTTATTTACGATATCACATATGTACATGTAATGCAACATAATTAATAAGTATGAGAAACAGATCCATAAATATTTTTTACAATTTTAAAACACTTCTATAATAATGACTGATTCAAAAGATACATCCATAGTAATACGTATATATCCGTCAAACGCCAGTAAAAGGTGTAATACATATACAATTTGCCTCAAATACTTCGCCTAAATAAATAATTTAAAGCGCTTATTTATATAATTTTACTTCTGTACTATTATCTATTAAAAAAAGCACACATGAGTTCAGTAAACTTCTGCCATTCCATTTTGTATTCAGGCACTCTGCCAATAAGCCAAATATATTGATTCCAATTCAAAATCTTCTAAAATATTTGCAATAATATTATAAATGTGAAAATATTTGTATATTTGTTACACAATTACGCGTAAATTGTTGAACGAATTTGGATGCATCTTGGCATGGTCTATCTATGCCAAGATTTATGGAAATCCGATGTCCTGGAATAATAAATAGAAAAGATTTTATACCGTAATTACGATCTTGTGTGATTTATTCATGCGAAGCAGAGGGTTGGAACCATACCAAAGACAAGAAAAATATTTTAGATAAGTTCTGGAAGCAGCAGCAATAATAGCCTATAGAGACTGTTGGACAGCCACGCAAAGGTCTTTAATTCGATTTCAAGGCCTCTGTCTTTACAAAGATATGTGTGTTAATAAATAGTTAATTTTCGCTCGCTTCATCGGTAAAGGAAAACATCATGAGGAACCCTGCATGTCTTCGAAATTTCCATAATGTTCTCGAAGATATGTGAAGTCTGCCTACCCGCACTGGGCCAGCGTGATATACGGCTTTGTGTGAGAAGCGTAAGACCATAGTCTACTATGGCCTTACCCTTCACACACTAAAAAGAGGCCCGTGCCCAGCAGTGGGATATATTATATACAGGGCCGATGTTGTTATAAGTTCTAAAGTTTTAAAACCCTAGATTGAGATGTGAGATGAAGTCTCAGATAACAGCCAGTCTTTTCTATATTCAGATACAGAGCCAGTGGGAGGCGCGTTAAGGTTCAGCACAGCTGTGAAGGCACTACAGCATCTGAACCCGCTGGTGTTATTCAGCGGAGATGTGTTCTCACCTAGCATGTGTAAGTACATAATATATACTTGTATAATCTCTGTACATATATAAAAAATCAGTTTCCTTATGTTTCTGTCCGCAAAACTCCAAAGTAATCAATGGATTGACATAAAATGTTTACACAACATTGCATTTGCATTCTATTTAAGAGTGTTTTAAATTGTTCTTCTCAAATTACCCGCGGGAACGGGATACTATAAAGTATAAATATCAGATTAAGCCAAATTAGGTATAGAAAATTTCCGACCTAATATGTACATACATAGTAATAAGAATAATATTGCATCTATAATACACTTTTACACTAGCCTATAGAGAGAATTAAAAACATTTCCAAAATAAAGTCCAAATAGATTGATGAACCTTTTTATATGACACTTATTTGTAACGTTACCTTTCGGAACAGACCACAAGGCCTTAAAGAAGGGATGAATGGAAATAATTAGCAAATTTCCATTTATAAAATACTGTTGCAAATTTGTTTAATGTTCAGCTATTTATTTATTTATTATTAAACACAAATGAATAACATCACAGTATAAACCAAATCGTTGTACAGATCAAACGTTCTATCTATCTCTATCTAATTTATTTATTTTATATTATCATTTCTACAAAAATATAGCAGCGATAGCTCAGTGGGGAGACCAACAGACTGCAATGCAGAGGGTCTCGGGTTCGAACCCACGTCGCGCACCTCTGACTTTCGGAAGTTATATAACTTTTCGAAATTATGTGCGTATTGATTGACAATTATCGCCTGCTCCGTGCCTCGCAGAGCACGTTAAGCCGTTGGTCCCGGCTGCCATGAACATCTATGGCAGTCGTTATTGGGAAAGTCAGTACCCTCTAATATCCTGACAATAGTCTAGCCTTAGGGTATCGTTAGCCTTCGGGTAGCGGAGGTCAGGTGGCAGCCGCTCCGTGTAAAAACTGATATCCAGTCAAAAGCCGGTTAGACTAGAAAAGCCGACCCCAAGTGTCTTGGGAATAATAAAGGCTAAGAGAGAAGATTTCTACAACAATCTAAAAATATTATTGCCATAAGGTTCATAAAATAAAATAAAATACTGAACATCTATCATCTCACAAAATCTTAAACAATTAAGACACACCCACATCCACCCCGAAGCAAACTTGTTGACTGTACTTCCCCACACAGAAAACCCAGGTGGTATCTTTATATTGTATCTAACAAAAAAGTAATTAATTTGTTCCAGTGAGCACTTTCACAAAAGGCGAACAAATGGTGCCTGTGCTAAACGAAATTGGAACTCAGTGTGCTGTGTTTGGAAACCACGATTTCGGTGAGTGAAAGTTATGCTTTGTTTAAAGAACGTTTTGTTTTTATACATAGAGTCATATTGCATATCCCCGAAGGCAAAGGCACAGTTACTGTTTTATTGCACACACTTTACTAACTATTATGTATTTAGGTTCTGCTGCCTCTGTGGCGCAGCGGTAGTGAATGCGACTACTGTGCATGAGGTAAACCGTATCACGAAATTTGAGTGTAATATATCTTTGCCTAAACTGCTAAGGACTTTCCCGAATGGGTGCGAAGGAGCATATATACATAGACTATATACGCGTGACCCAACCTTAATAAATAAGAAACAAAATCTCATCATGGCCTCCTTTTTCCAGATTTCGGTCTAGAAGTACTGTCTGGTCTGGTAGCTCAGTGCAACTTCCCGTGGCTGATGTCGAACGTCATCGACAACGAGACTGGCAGACCACTGGGTGATGGCAAGATTACACACGCGCTCATGTGTAATGGACACAAGATCGGATTCATTGGTCTTGTGGAACAGGTAACTTAGAATATGATAGTTCATTTTGTACTTTATTTTATATGTACCAGCATTTAAAATAAATCTTTTTGTGAAAACAGCAACTGAATTGCTTGCAAAGTGAAGGAATCCTAACTAATATTATAACTGCGACTGTCGTGCATGAGGTCTCGGGTTCGAATCTCGGTCGGGCCAACAAAAGTTATTGGGTTCTTCTGTTAAGAAATCTCAATACGAACCCGGAGTTAAGAAGTTGGCGGTGATAGACACCCCCGTGCCTCCGGAAGCACGTGCACTTCGGTTAGTTCACTATAATTTCTCCTGCGCATATGGCGAGCCTCTAATATATTCTAATATATTTGGCACAAAAGTGGTACCTTTGCAATCTAACTAAATTGTATTTCGCAGGAATGGTTAGAGACTTTGGCAACTATAAACCCAGAAGAAGTAACATTCATAGACTTCGTGCAAGCGGGAACTAAACTAGCATCACAGTTGAAACAAGAAGTAAGTACATACTTAGAAAGAAAGAAAGAAGAAAGAAAATACATTTATTTTGACAGGAAAATACAGAACACATACTGCAGACAGCATAAACGTAGTATACAGTTAGGCAGGGAAAAAAAGACAATGGGACAGTAGAACAAAAGTAAATGACAATTTAAAATACAATAATATTATAATATAAAAAATAAAAATAAAAACAAATATGCAAATAAACAATAAAAATTAAAATATTAAACCCTTGGCTCGATCCATTTAGTAAATATATAACCTAGCGTATGCAGTGTGCGTCGCAGTGTCTGTCAAAAACAGATGTTGCTCAGCCCGAAGCTGTATCCGCATAAGCGAAACAGCGCTGATTTTCAGCAACACCTTGGTGACCGATGTATATGTAGTGCGTTTGAGTGTGGAGCAAATTAATTTTTGTACAGCGTTTTTTATAAGAATTCAAATAATCTTATTGAAACATAATATTGTATAATATAATTATAATGTGTGCTTAAAATTAATAAATAATAAAAAACAAGACACAAAAATTAAAAATAAAAATACTTCAATATCATAATTATTTAAGTAGGTATATTAATTAATTAATTAGACTCACGCTTATTCATGTATCCACAATAGGATAGGCAGAGACCTTACGTTTTGCAGACCAATAGATAACACATAACCTATATTCCTACCTATTGGGCATATTTTTATACTCCCTAATCCTGCCGAGTTTCCTAACAGACCAAAATAATAGACAAGCACACTTCTAACACAAGCATATTAGCATAGCTGGAGGCAATTACAAAAACACTTGTAATTTTTAGCCCAAATGCTAGTTAATAAAATGTTCAACAAAAAAATTCTTTGCCCAATCTTGGCATCAAACCCAATGCTTACGAGAGCCTATTTTCGGGTTCGAAAAACTCTTATACAACAGCTTTGTCCGTCCGTCCGTCTGTTATACAACTTTCAACTTAAGATCCGTAAGAGCTAGAGACTCACGGTCAACGCCATTCGACTTAGCATAGTCGATATACCTCCGAAATTACTATGACCTTTGACCTCTGACCTCAAGGTCACGTTATACCATCTTTCAACTCAAGAACTGTAAAAGTCAGAGACTCGCGGCGAACGCCATTCGACTCGGCATAGTCGATATACCCCCGAAATGACTATGACCTTTGACCTCTTACCACGTGGTATCACGTGACCTTTGCATATTACTTGATCCATTTTTTCGAACTCTAAGATTTATATATGTAATCGATATATGTTTTCATTTATCTACAAGTATGAAGGTCTTTTGAATAAACATAAGTAATGCCGAAATCTATATTCAATTCTTTATAAAACTATATGCATAACATGATGAAGTAGGATAACAGTCACAAGAAAAATGAACTTATGTTTCAAATCAGCATAACTTTTATTTGGGTTTTTGTGGATTGGATCATTTCTGCACAACACGGTCTAGGTTTTCAAAGTCTGGGTGTTTTTGTGACTTTTGTTTGAATGTTTGTAAAGTCCCCCGCGATACTTGAATCATACCTAGAGCGGAAGTTGTCTGTTTTAAAACAAGAAGATACATGAACATTTATATTTTCCAGGGTTGTGAATTCGTTATAGCTCTAACACACATGCGGACTCCGAACGACATTAAGTTGGCTGAAGGATGCAACGACATCGATCTAATACTGGGCGGACACGACCACGTTTATGAGATACTTGACGTAAGTAGTACACATATTGTTACGAACATACAGTCAAACACCCACGCCTGTTAGAGAGATAGGCAGAGACTACGGATTTCGACTTGTTACAAGCCACTTGCTTCATTCACTTTCATTAAAATCTTCATGTACCGTAAGCATACAGTCCAGTCAATTAAGGATAATTGATGAAATGTGGATGTTACATATTCTGACTTCGCCTTTGGGAATACAGGCGTGATACTATTTATGTAGGTACATACATATATAGAAATAGCCCGACGCAAGGAATCGAATTCACAGAATTGCAGTAAGTCTATATACCGTAAAACATAGGATGGGATCCTCCCTATGTTTAACATAATAATATGTTATCCGTATCATGCTCATCAAATTCCGTATTTAACGGTATTTTATACGGTTTAATATGTAATAAAACAGTATCATACTTTATTAATGAAACTACCCAAATAGTGACGGTCCTTGCGTCCTCTTAATAGAACTACAAACTGCTGACCAGGCTTCTTCTTCTCTCTTAGCCTTTATTATTCCCAAGTCACTTGGGGTCGGCTTTTCTGGTCTAACCGGATTTGACTGGATATCAGTTTTTACACGGAGCGGCTGCCACCTGACCTCCGCAACCCGAAGGCTAACGATACCCTAAGGCTAGACCAGTGTCAGGATATTAGAGGGTACTGACTTTCCCAATAACGACTGCCATAGATGTTTATGGCAGCCGGGACCAACGGCTTAACGTGATCTCCGAGGCACGGAGCAGGCGATAATTGTCAATCAATACGCACATAATTTCGAAAAGTCATATAACTTCCGAAAGTCAGAGGTGCGCGACGTGGGTTCCAACCCGAGACCCTCTGCATTGCAGTCTATTGGTCTCCCCACTGAGCTATCGCTGCTCTGCTGCTGACCAGGCTTGTAAAATATAATATTATCTTCTGTTTACGCGAATATTATTCATTGAAATTTAACTACTATATACGGATTTTATCGCGTTGTTTATTTGACGCTTTATTACATAATTTTAATAACTGTTACACTACTACTACTACTAAACTTACAAATTTTTAAGCTAATTAAATTATTATTAAAACTATTTATATTTATGTTTACCTACACTTTCCCCGACGTTGTGGTTGCTTTTCAGCAGTCATGGTCACGGGGATCAAATATAAATCTCAATATTATTGTAAAATATATTGAGATTTACATTTGATTATTGATATTAAAATAACATAACATAAGTACAGATGCAACGTTTTATTTATAATGCGCATAATAAAAAAATATTTTTAGATTGACTTATTTAAAAAAAAACGTGTGAATGTGCATTCTATAAAAATAAAAATATCATAAAAACTAATTATTTTCTATTTCTTTTGTTTGATATATATGATTATGTATTAAATTACAATAATTATACAAACGTCAATGAGAAAAATAACATTAATCGATAATTTATGATTGAATATAATCAACATCATCCCAGCTCTGCATAAGTGTCGCAGGACTTAAGCTATGTTTTACGGACTATAAAGTAAATTAATACGTCAAAACTATTCTGCTTTTAATGTCATTAAAATATTTTTGATTCTTCTTCCAGATAACTTATGTATGGAAGTGAAAGTTAGGTATGGCAAAAGAAGCATGAGAGCAGAATAAATGCTGTAGAAATGAGAGCGCTGAGAAATACATATATGTGGTGTGACTCTGAAAGATAGAATAAGGAATAGTGTGATCAGAGAGAGATGCGGCATGAAAGTGGATATAGTGACAAGAATAGAAAAGGGTATGTAAAGCTGGTTTGGGCATGTAAAAAGAATGGACGAGGAAAGACTGACTAAGAAAGTTTATAAGGCTAGTGTGAATGGAACAGTCGCAAGAGGAAGACCTAGGCGAACGTTTCTTGGTCAGATCGGAGGCGTTCTGGACAAAGGCCAGGTTAAGAGCACCTTGAACCGACGGGCGTGTATGAGGAATGTGATGAAAGTGAATGAAGCCAGAGAAGTGTGTCAGGATCGTAGCAAATGGAAATCTGTAGTCTCTGCCTACCCCTCTGGGAAACAGGCGTGAATCTATGTATGTATGTATGTTCCAGATAAACAACAGGTATATAGTAAAATCTGGGACAGACTTCCGTCACTTCAGTAAGATCAGGATAAGCTTCACAGAGGAGGGTAACGATGTGGACATCTCCCAGGTGGCTGTTAACAGCTCGTATGCTGAAGACCAGGTCCTCAAGGCGAAGGTGGACAAGTATTCTGGTGAGTACCCAGGTCTATTTTACAACTATGTAGAAAATCTTGTCTTACGTTTACGCGAATATACTAATATTATAAAGCTGAAGAGTTTGTTTGGTTGAACGCGCTAATCTCAGGAACTACTAGTTCGAATTGAAAAATTGTTTAAGTGGTGGATAGCCTATTTATCGAGAAAGGCTATAGGTTGTATAAAATCACGCTACGACCAATAGCATCGGCGCATCATTAAAAAATGTTGCAAAACGGGGCAAATTCTCTCATGTGAAGCAGACGAAGTTGCGCGGGTCAGCTAGTGTTACATAATATGAAAATTAAACTACTTATAAGGATGGTTTATTTTAAAACACTATTATTACATAGATTCCCATGGAAATGACAGCTGTAAAGGTTTTAGAGTTCGAAAAACTCTCTCTCACTTGACTCAGCATAGTCGATATACCCCCGAAATGACTATGACCTTTGACCTCTGACCTCTGGTCACGTGATACTATTTTTTCGAATTTGTGTGATTCAAAAATAGTTTTACCGGATCTGGGTGTTTTTTGGGTCTGTTGTTTGAATTTTTGTAAAGTATCCCGCGATACAAGAATAATTCCTAGCGTGGGTTTACTGGTCTAATAGAAGTGGTCTTTTAAAAAGTGAACTCATTTGAAATAATTCCAACATTACAACCATAATAGCAAAAAAAAGCAGCGATAGCCTAGTGGGAAACCGTTGGACTGCCACGCAGAGGTCTCGAGTTCAAACCCAAGGCGCGCATCACTTACTTTTCGAAGTTATATGCGTATTAAATAGTTAATTATCGCTTGCTCTAACGGTGAAGGAAAACATCGTGAGGAAACCTGCATGTCTGAGAGTTCTCCATAATATTCTCTAAGATGTGTGAAGTCTGCCAACCTGCACTGGGCTAGCGTGGTGGACTATGGCCTAACCCTTCTCACAGTGAGAAGAGACCCATGTCCAGCAGTGGGACAGTTTAATACAGGGCTGATATAATAACCATAATTGCTAAATGTGGGTTTAATACACATCTGCTTACCCCTTCTAGTATGTAATCGTGATACTATGTTTGTATGTTTGTTCACAGCAATGATTGAAGGCAAGATGGATGAGATCCTGGGCAAGATCTGCGTGCCGTTAGAAGGTCGGTTCGCCTGCATCAGGCGCCAGGAGTGTAACCTTGGGAACTGGGTGTGTGACGTGCTACTGGCGGCTACTGGAGCTGACTTAGTAGTGATCAACTCTGGTACCTTCCGGTCTGATCAGGTCAGTGTCAGTGAGGACTGGATGTTAATGAAATTGTTCTATATAATACAACATCTACATACATGCTTTTAATCTTCTATATACCTACATTACCTACGTTACGAGCTGGGTTCGAGGGATAAGAATGTAAACAATATTAGCGACTAAAACACGTTTTATTCTAACCCACAATTAAATTTAAAACACAACACACACTATACTACAGTTTTCCACTGTAACTGCTTCAAACACCGTAGTATTTTTGCTTCCGTTCGCTTCGATGAATACTTGACCGCTTACGATTGTAAACTGAACCGGCGAGCGCTGGACTGGAGATTTCTAGAAAAGCCATACCAGGTATGTAACAGTACGAAAACTCGAGAAAGTTCCAGCGCTGTCTCTACTCCTCTCGTACCGACGAACTACGTAGTTCCGTAAGAAGTCAATAGATGGCGCTGTAATAAATTATTAAACGGAACTGCCGAGTTTTACCCACAATGTAGAGAGATGGCACTGGGTGTAACAATATGTAGCACCTAAACACATTATATATAAGTTGAGAGTCTTGCAAAGATTCGACTGTCTCTATCTTTAAAAATTATTACAAATTTTAGTTTTATAGCAGTAATAGTTTTAAGATAGTTGATTTAATCATAGTTTCAAAATACAGAATGATAATTGGACATTTTTCTTTTATTGTTTTTTTTTACTAACATGCTATCTTTTGTTAATTCATAAACTACTATACAAATTTGGTGAATTTTCAGCTATTTATATTGCTGAATGTACAAGAGTGATGAATTTATTTAAGTTAATATTATATCTCTTGTATTTCAGGTGCATCCCGCAGGAGATTTCACTCTCCGAGACTTGTCCACAATCATCCCGATGCGAGATCCCCTCGTCGTGGTGGAAGCTACGGGCGAGGTCATACTGCAGGTGTTAGAGAACGCCGTCAGCAAATACCCCAGCTTAGAGGGACGGTTCCCACAAGTAAGTTATCATCTTATACTGTTCTAGCTGACCCGCGCAACGTCGTCTGCTTTAATAAGTGAATTTCCCAGTTTTTGCAACATTTTAAATTGATGCTCCGCTCCTATTGATCGTAGCGTGATGTTATATAGCCTATAGTCTTCCTCGATAAATCCAACACCTCAATTCGAACCAGTAGTTCCTGAGATTAGCTCGTTCCTACAAACAAACAAATTCTTCAGCTTTATAATATTAGTATAGATTTGATAACTTAATAGGCATGATGATAGGGTTAAAAATAAGTCTTTCTAATTAGTTCATATTTTAGATTAGTATTAAATATTGGACACTTATTTTATTTTAGCAAAACATTAAAAAATTACTTAGCTATAACGCATTGAAGTTCAGGAATTGGGGCTTGAACGGCACGGCACACTTTTTCAAAATTTGTACCTTAAAGTGACGTAACACGAAATTCAAACGATTTTATGGCACTCTTAATAAAACAGCGATTTATCTATAAATTTGGAAGTAAGGCAATTTGAACTCTAATTGTGTATGTTAAATTCTAATATTATATTTGTGTTAAATTACATACATACATACATAGATTCACGCCTGTTTCCCAGAGGGGTAAGCAGAGACTACGGATTTCCATTTGCTACGATCTTGACACACTTCTCTGGCTTCATTCACTTTCATCACATTCCTCATACACGCCCGTCGGTTCAAGGTGCTCTTAACCTGGCCTTTGTCCAGAACGCCTCCGATCTGATCAAGAAACGTTCGCCTAGGTCTTCCTCTTGCTACTGTTCCATTCACACTAGCCTTATAAACTTTCTTAATATTAAATTATTGCAATAGAGTTTAAATTTGTTTAAACCAAAGTACTGAGATAAGCCTCTGTTTTATTAAGAGTTCGTTATGTTTATTTTCGTTGTTATTAGATTGTGGGACAAATGAAAAATACGTGTTCAATATTTTTTGCTATTCTCAAATACGGACAAAAATTTAAGTCGTCATGCCTATTCTTGAGCAAAATTATAGGCAATATAACATCACGCCACGAGCTATGGAAGTGGTGCAGTAATCATAAACGTGAGTGAAACCGCAGGGGAGAGCTAGGAACATTATATGCCAAACCTTTATTAAAAGAAACCATTGTGTCTGGCCGTTACAGCTCAAGACGTAAACTTTTACTATTTCTTCTTCCAGGTAGCAGGAGTATCATTTGCCTTCGACCCTACAAAGCCGGCGGGAGGGAGAGTAGCGGAACAAGTCGTTAAGATTGGAGACGAGTATTTACAACGTGACCAGAAATACAGACTCGCTGTCAAACAGTACCTGCACAGTGGAAACGATGGATACAATATGTTACCTAAGTGTAAAATAATTGTGAGTATACAGGTTCAAATTTTAGTCTAGTGTATATAGCCTTGATGGTGCAATGGTAGTGAATGCAACTGCTGTACATGTTGTCTCGGGTTCGGATCCCAGGTCAGGCCTATATAAAGTTCTTGGATTTTCTGACAAGAAATTTTAGTAGCGGCGTTAGGAGGCTGGCGGTTTTCATTAAGCTTGGCCGCCATGACCTAAATTCGGTCTGGTGAACCATACTGACGTGGTAATCGAGACGGCAATAATTCAAAGATGGCCATATTTTTAGTTTACTGATTTGGAATGCTACTCTACTGTAACAACATATTTTTTCCATTCTTTTGACATCTTCTTCTCCTTAGCCTTTATTATTCCCAAGTCACTTGGGGTCGGCTTTTCTAGTCTAACCGGCTTTGACTGGATATCAGTTTTTACACAGAGCGGCTGCCTCCTGACCTCCGCAACCCGAAGGCTAACGATACCCTAAGGCTAGACCAGTGTCAGGATATTAGAGGGTACTGACTTTCCCAATAACGACTGCCATAGATGTTCATGGCAGCCGGGCCCGACGGCTTAACGTGCTCTCCGAGGCACGGAGCAGGCGATAATCGTCAATCAATACGCACATCATTTCGAAAAGTCATATAACTTCCGAAAGTCAGAGGTGCGCGACGTGGGTTCGAACCCAAGACCCTTTGCATTGCAGTCTGTTGATCTCCCCACTAAGCTATCGCTGCTATTTTTTTTTGGTTTTGGCATATAGAACATAAAAATAGAGTATATACTTTTATCAGAAACGCTAAAATAGTAACAAAATATTTGCGCGCTGTTTTCTAAAATTGCCTTTTCTGACTTATTTCCCTATCGATTACCACGGCAGCATATTAGTATTAAACAACCCTGACACATAAGTCTGCGTATATTTTATGGTCAATCGTGCAGTCTCGAGTTTGATTTCCGATTAGGGCATTTTGGGTTGAAAATATTGTGCAGCAGTAGTTGAAAACGTGCCCCGTAGACGATAATAGCATCACCCAATATTACGTAGGTGCTGAATAACTGCTGAAATGTGATTGTAATACATCTCTAAATACATCGCTACCCTTAGGATAAGTTTGGATCTAAATATGTACTTTTCACATACACAAATACTCTCCCGCCTATATCGCCAAAAAGATACTTTAACCCATATTTCCGCAGCTATGCTTTAATAACATTTCTGTCTGACCCCGGAGTCGAACTCAATACCCCATGCACAGCAGTTTTATTCACCACCGTATCTATCCTATTCAATAGTTATAAGCTGGAGTATCTCTACATCTAACTGATAATACTCTCAAAACATAACTAAAATTATTACAGTAGTGGTTTAAGTTACCGCCTTTCCGTTACCACTGCGCCAAGTTTTTTGGGTTCCATCCATAGGATAACAAATTATATGATCTAAGTCTGGATTTTCTTTGTGTCCGTTGTTTGAATGTTTGTAAAGTACCCCGCGACACAGAAATTAATCCTTGTGTTGTCTTTGTAAATGAAGTTAAAATACTTTACAATAAAAGAGTCTGCCCACTACCCCGTCTCATACCATGACCGTGCTAAGAACGTGTCAGGCAAAAAAATATTCTTTGTAAGGAAATGTATATGACTATGTCCACTAGACCGTTCCGACACCGACCAGCAGTTCTTATAGCAGGGCGTATCGTGTTGCTTTTCGTGTCTGATACGTTCCTAGCACGGTCATGGTATGAGACGGTGTAGTGGGCAGAGTCCTTTAATCCTAACTAATATTATAAAGTGAATGTGAGTTTGTTTGTTACGCTTTCACGCCTTAACTACTCCATCGATCATCATGAAATTTCGCACACACGTCAGGGGAACAGAAAAGGTCATAGGGTACCTTTCATCCGAAAAAGGACCGTTCCCGCGGGATAGAAATTACTGACAAATCTAAATTGACGCGAGCGAAACCGCGACAAATATCTACAAAAAAATTAATAATAAATGTTTCAGATACCAGAAGACATGTGTCCAGAAATCGGCATGGCTATCCAGAACCACTTCGCCGCCATTAACGTGCGCACCGGCAAGTCGCGGCCCAGCAAACACAGGCAGTCACTCGTCACTCTTAGTAGGAGGTTCGTCTTGTATATATCTATACTAGTTTGTAGTTGAAAAAGCGCTGGTACCCACAACGAAAGTTTTAACTTACTGTGGGTACCAGACCTTTATTAAGACTGCGCCGAGCGTAAGACAGATAATGACAGAGCTCGTACGGCGCATATTCAAATCGGCGCGCCATAGTCAAATTGTATAGAGGATTTGAAGTGCTATTTTGATAAATATGTATCTTTATTGTAAACCAATAACTTAAATATTTGGTACGGACAAATTGTAATATAACTATTTATGTTTCGTTTAAGCTAAAATAGGATAGATTTCTACTGAACGTAAGCTCGTGTTAAGTGATTTGTAGATTATATCTACAAATCACTTAACACGAGCTTACGTTTTTGCAAATTTACATAATTTTGTAGTCGAAAATATTGATTATTTTAATTTCTTTACACTGAGTAATGTTAACACATTCATTGTTATGGTAAATGTATATTTTGTATTTGTATTAAACAAAAAGTGTTGATTTTATTCACTTAACTGTGACCGCCTGTTTTGGCACATTTCGCTCGGCGCAGTCTTAAACCCATAGACTAGTCAGTAGTAGTTGACCCCTAGATAGGTTTCTTTTATAAATAAGATCTCATATTTTAGCTGTTAACCAGTAGAGTAGTTGGCTCACAATTTTTATTAATTAAGACATTATCCACACTCTAAACTACAAAGAATTATTGTAATCAACTCAAAAATAGATCCATGTCGTTTCAAATCTGGTAGTAAGGGGTAATTTTCAAATGACAGAAAAAGGATGCACACAGTACAAACTGTGACGTAATCACTACTTAAATGCTGCTGTTCGATAGAGATAGCGATACAGCCCACTACTTTTCTTTCATCCATATATAAAATATCAATTACTCCCTTATTGCACATAAAAATTAACTAACTAACAACTATAGTCTATCATTAAGGTAATAAAGATTATTATTATACTACATACTTCAGATCGATAGCAAGCTGAAGTAACGAAACCACACGTAACACCAGAATATTAGCAGAATGCAAGCAATTTATAATTGTTCATAGGACATACAAAAATCTATACGTATGCCGCAATTGTGTAAATAATCACAATGTCGCACGTTCGATCCATTGTACAAAATATTACAAAATACATTGAACAAAAAAAATTCTGATCTATAAATCATTCACAGCCTGACTTTGAACTAATAGTTTCTGTAAAATTAACATTTCCTCACACAAATAAATAAAATCTACTAATATTGTTCCAGGCATAGTTTAGTGAAGATGTTAGATGGAAGCGAGCTGGATGGTCCACCGCCACTCCGCAGGGCTTCCTCCGCCGCCGTCGAGCCTACCTCACATAGTGGACACCATAGGTAACCAATAAAATTAACCTAGATTCTAGTGTTGATATTAAGTATTTCTTAAGAAAAATACCAATAAATACTAGGTGCAATTTAAGATTCCTAATTCCAATAAGTATTAAGCACAGGTTCTAAACTCCGTGCTGCTTCTGATAATTTATTTAGCGATTCCAATAAATATTGGGCACAGTTCTGAACGCCGTGCTGCTTCTGAGAATTTCTTTAGAGATTCCAATAAGTATTGATCACAGTTCTAAACTCCGTGCTGCTCCTGAGAATTTCTTTAAGAGATTCCAAGAAGTATTGGGCACAATTCTAAACTCCGTGCTGCTTCTGAGAATTTCTTTAGAGATTCCAATAAGTATTGGGCACAATTCTAAACTCCATGCTGCTTCTGAGAATTTCTTTAGAGATTCCAATAAGTATTGGGCACAATTCTAAACTCCGTGCTGCTTCTGAGAATTTCTTTAGAGATTCCAATAAGTATTGGGCACAATTCTAAACTCCGTGCTGCTTCTGAGAATTTCTTTAGAGATTCTAATAAATACCAGGTACAGTTTCAAACTCTGTGCTGCTTCTGAGAATTTCTTGACACAAACTCCCAATAAATATCAGGGTTAGTTTCAAACTCCTTGTTGCTACTAAGAATTTCTTGAAAGAAAGTCCCGTTAAAACTTTACACGATCTAGGAATAGAACTAAAAATCTCATACATTGTAGTTGCATTTACTATTGCTCTGCCACTGAGACACAATTATTAACAATTACCACGTAAAGAAGCGTCACTCACGTAGCAGTACAACTGGCAGTACCGAAGTCTTTCCTGTTACTGCTCGTGTGCGAACGAGAAATACTTATACTTCGCTAACGTATAGCGTTGTACCTCTCCTTCCCGCACATAACCCTATATGTTTAGCCAGGTGCTTCTGTAATTAGGTTTCGGTGTCATAAAAATGCAATATGTTACAGGTTAACACGTAGAGCATCGCTGGACGATCTCGAACAGCAGTCGTGTGAGCTCGCACCTAAACTTGAGAACAGGATCGTAGTGCTCAACAAACCAGAGGTATGTGTAACCAGATGATCATAACCCACTATCTAATAAAAATATCACTAACAAGTACTTAGTTACCTCTCAAAATCTTGACTAAATTAACTTTTGAGCAACGGCCCGCTGTTACTTAAGCTCAAGAAGCTCAACGTTGAGTAATGTTTATGGATGAGACTCTTTGATTAGTTGCTAGTTAATACTGAGCTACCTACCTAATTATTTGAAAACAGTTAATTAAATAAATAACCGTAGCACCTAAGATGTACCAATAAGTACCTAAATGAAAACTGCGCATAACTGCATCTTCAATCACACTCTATGCCATACTTCTTTGCATAGGTACTCTCGGTGATACTATACCCTTGATATTCCACATTCATAGTAATTGATGTCGAAAATCTGATGTCCAGTCTGTTTAGCTCTGAAGACCTGCATACGTGGTGACAATTTGAAATAATAAGCAGTACCATAGATATGGCAAGAGCTTACGTAAAATATACAGCTACCATTGAAGCCGATTTTGGCAGTATTATTCTATAGCAAAACATCACATTAAGGACGTTTTAAAATCTTCGCTTGTCGTGCGCTAATAATACAATTATTTCTTTTCTGTGTATAATACCATTAGCTATAAATACTACTCGGATTACGGTTCCACCAAAGAGTCTAGCAGTAGCAGTAGCGAGTTCTGTTATTTTTATAAATGTTCTTAAGGTTTACGGTTCGAAGTGAACTTGGGTTCAAACCTTAGGTCGCGGGGCACTTGAAAAACACAAATTCAGACTCAGAACTATTATCACACAAATAATTGTTCCATGTGGATTTCAAACTCACAATATTCAGCAAAACGTCAGTGGCGACGCAACCGCTAACTCGCTACGCCAAACGTAAACACATATAAAATATTACAAGTCTTTTAATTTTCAATATAGGTTAACCACATGTCTAAACTGGGGATCCAAAGAATGCTAGATGTGTATTTTGGATTTAATCGAGGAAAGGTTTACTAATACCGTATTATTTTAGTAAGTATTGACGATTATAAGCATGCATGGGGACTATTATGGGCATGCATATGCACGTACTATACTTGCATCCAAAATTATCAGTCTATCATGTCAAAATAGTGCCCACACTTATGTATGGAAGTGAAAGTTGGGTATAGCAAAAGAAGCATGAGAGCAGAATAAATGCTGTAGAAATGAGAGCGCTGAGAAATATATGTGGTGTGACTCTGAAAGATAGAATAAGGAATAGTGTGATTAGAGAGAGATGCGGCATGAAAGTGGATATAGTGACAAGAATAGAAAAGGGTATGTTAAGCTGGTTTGGGCATGTAGAAAGAATGGACGAGGAAAGACTGACTAAGAAAGTTTATAAGGCTAGTGTGAATGGAACAGTCGCAAGAGGAAGACCTAGGCGAACGTTTCTTGATCAGATCGGAGGCGTTCTGGACAAAGGCCAGGTTAAGAGCACCTTGAACCGACGGGCGTGTATGAGGAATGTGATGAAAGTGAATGAAGCCAGAGAAGCGTGTCAGGATCGTAGCAAATGGAAATCCGTAGTCTCTGCCTACCCCTCTGGGAAACAGGCGTGAATCTATGTATCTATGTAATCATGTCAAAAGTTGGTTGGTATTGTAATTGTCTATTTGGGTATTTTGACATTGAAATCTTTGGCTTTACGGGTATTTATTACTGAATCCAAGGGGTAATTACCCTTTTATCATATAGGTAATAGGCTATATGGGTATTTATAGGTTTATGTGTATATGGGTTGTTAACCATTTTGTCAAAGTACTACGCAAAATTTTTTTGACTATATGAGCAGGTTAATTTTCTAAATGGGTCACATTGTCCAAAAAGGTAATTGTAATTTTTTTAATACTTTTAAATTTTAGGGCATAGCTTTGGTCATATAGGTAGTAGGTGGTAATAGTTGTCTATGTCAAGTAACTGACTGTATGCCATCATAGTTAAGTAAATCTATACAAGAACTAAACCAAACCCTTTACGCCAAAACATTACTAATAAATACATTAATAATGTATTAGGGTAATATCGACCTGAAAATTATTTGAACAATCACAGTATTATTAAGTTTACACAAAAATTCAATACTAAGAAATTGAAAATTGACCAACAGTCCCAATGGTCAACGTAATAAAAATAAAGCTATCCCTAGAACTTTTATTGAAGTTTCTCAAAGCTTCGGAATGTGATTCAAGTACATAATGCAACATCATCTCTCAACTTGGAAGGTATTTTCATCTCTTCATGGGTTGTCTTTGCGTCCCGCCAATTGATCATGTACTAGAAAATTCTTCGCCTACAGTTTCTTTTAAAACTTACCATAAAAAGTTAACCCGTTTAAGAAGTTTTCTGACGCTCATATTGCACGGAACGTTCAGCGTATTAAGATAATATGGTGACAATAAAATAGTGCACGTTACTATTTTAAGCGATCAGCTCGTAACTATCCTTTCCCTTCAGATCAGTCAATCAGCCCATGTCATAGGAATTAGTATTAATAAGTACACACCCTCTAAAACCTCCTGACATATATTGACGCTTATGTTTGCAGTCAATTGCAATGTCACGCGTGCAATTTCCGGGTCAAGGCAAGATTTATTGGCTTTTTATTTTCGTGCTGTTGAAAATTTTCTAAAAGAAAAGCCTAATATCTATATTTTACCTGACCCGGGTATTAAAACCTGACTTTAAGATCGAATGCAGATATAGGTGCAATTTCATGTCACGGAAACACATACATAATTATCATGTCTTTTATTTTAGAAACTAAATCTATTAGGGTAACGTGGCATAATACTATTACAAAACAATAATAAAATAAATTATATAAAATCATTATCACATGGGTTCCAATATAATTCCTATCTTATATAAAACTAATATATGTTTTTTATATTCCTAGGAACTTCAAGCCCTTATCGCGGAACGCATCAGGTGGGAATCGGACACCGTGATTAAAGAGGTGGATGATGAATCGTCTCCCTAAGATCTACCTACATTCTACGGGTGCTTCCTATGGTACCGACACCTAGCACCCTAGATATAAAGGTACCATTACACCTAGCAGGGGTATCGTGATAAAATATTTGACAGCGTGACATTCCGTTAGACAGTATGACAAGGTATTTGACTGCTTGATAATATGTAAAATATGTTTGTCTTAGTGACAGTCATGTCTCATGGACAAACATTTTATTGAATAGCATTGGAATAACATGTTATTGAATAATAATATAGTGAAAAAATAGGTATGAACTAAAAAGGAATAGAAACATTGCTGTTGTTTTAAGCTATGTCACGGATCAAAAAATCTGAAATAATCTGTCGATATTAGACAAATATATGTATATAATTTTTTTAGAAACAAATTCTGCGTTTAAATTTATTTTGTCACGGGAACTTGTCACGGTGCACTTATGTTGTCATGTTGACCCATGCAATGGCTAGTGGTATTAAATTACCATTTTGGTATAAGTATTAATTTACAGTCGGTGCCAATTCTCGGACAATTTTATTTAATAAACATTACGTTTGTGTACAATTTTAAACATTTTAAAGACAAGTCAAAATACACAATAAATGTTGTATATTTTGGTTAACAAATAAATAATGACATAATAATACCGCAGTAGTGATATATTAATAATTATTTTAAAAACTTAAGTTTTAAGTTATTGAAATGTAACGATGTATATTTTGAAATATAAGTTATTTGTGAAGGCGACTGGGTAGTAAAAGAGAGAGAGAATTACAGGGCAATATTGAATAAGGCCCGGGTAAGGTGTTTGGTATTTGGTACGAATGAGTGACCCATGACACTATCATGTATTGAAGGGTACTTACTGCCGTGACGGCAGTTCACCTGGTTACATAGTGTACTAGCAGGAGACGTGTCAAATAACTTTTCTTCCATGTTCGAAAGTTGAGTTTACGTGACAATAAAATATCCACCGTAGTGAATCTCCAGCACTATACATCTATACCTGGTCTTTTCTAAAACGAGTTTTAAAGAATTACAACGTTGTTGTCAGAATAGGCTGTGGTTTGAACACTTTTATAACTTTGGCACTTACCATCAAGTTTATTTTTTGGTTCACTGCCACTTATGGTATAAAAAATGTGACTTATGTGCTAAATTAGACCATGACTTAATTCCACTAATATACCAACTTTAAGTCATATTGCTGGGCACGACCTCTGATAACAGGAGCCGTGAAGCCCTACCAATCAGCAGGACTGATTACTAACAGGGCTGGATATTTTGTTTCTCGGTCGACCGGTTCTTTAACTTCTGGAAAGGACGGGCGCTTTCCTGACTTTTTCGTGACGATTTTACTTTTGAGAGGTTTATAGACATGGAGTGATTGGACCGCCAAATTTGTACCGAATACCGATATTAACGAAGCTAAGATGGAAGTAGGTATATGTAAGTGTTTCCGGTCCAGACTAGTTGTTAGTTAGTTGGCAGGATCACAGGGTTATCGACAACAACTTACTGTTTTATCAATAAAAAGGTCGCCTTCAATAGTTGATATATAAAAAACCCAAGATACAGCTACCGTAAAACGTCCTTAAAAATATGTGGCAATTCAAATTAAGCGTAAGATTTCGATTACATCGCCATCAGTGAATGTGAAATGGAAACAAAAATAAATGAAAGTGGGTCCCAAAATGTTACCAGTTTTGTACTGCAAACCTGTGTACCTGATTAAGTTTAAAGATAATTAAGTAAGTCAAACTGGATTTTATATAGTGATTCTATAGACAACTCTGTTTAAATCGATCAGTATTTAAAAATACAACTCCCGCGCTGTGATTAATTCATGCATCGCAGGGTACTTTACGAATATTTCAATATTCGTAAAATACTGACGAGTACGATTTTGGGTGCTTTTAGTACCGTTGTACAACCGTCTCAAAGTACCCAAACTCGTGAAAATATTTTGCACACCCGCCCGTCCTTTTTTTATCAAAGGTCATCAGTCTGGGTAGCGCGGCGCGCACAGCTGTGTGCGACCCGCGCAGTGTCCACATTTTATGGATATTTCATACAAATTTTCACAAAAGTTTTCTTTGCAAGCTACACAATTTTTTTTTAATACTTTTCTTCTGCACATACATTATAATGTCCTTAAGTATGTACAATGTTTAACCAGTCACACTGTATATTTTGATAGAAATATTTACGAACAGCTGTGCATTTTGGGATTTTATATATCAATTTTCAATACATTATGAGTTATCGAAACGAATATAAGTTTGAACGAATTTTCTCGTCACGTAATTGTGTAGTTATTGTGTACTGTAAAGGCGCTAGTGTGACTTCTTGCCATATATAAAAAAGCTGTTAGATTAAGAAGAGAATCAGCCAGTCCGTGAAGGCAGGTTCGATTCCCGAGCCAAGCAATTTAGTTATATTGAGTTTTTGTATTAGAAAATTCTCATTGGTCCCGTCGCATACGCTTGAATATATGTTTGACCGATTGAGAGATATTGGTTTTAAATTCGGGCTCGAAGATTATTCTATCAGATTATTCTCAGTAAAATCAATGGACTCTATAGAGGACCCCATTAACCCTTTATTACATGGGACCTATAACATTACTGGCGAAATGTCGTTGTGATATACCTCGCTGCTGCAAAAATACAAGCCTGAGTGTTTTTACGTCTCAAGTCACACTAGCGCCACCTTACTAATCTGTCTTATTTCAAACTAGTGATGCGCATTATCGCATTCGAAAAATATTCGAATACAATTGTTTCAACGCAATACATAATATGTTGCATAGTCACACACTCATTTTTAGTGTTGTCAATATGTTTAAACAACACCGCGCACATGATTACTAGCAATTTAGATTTCAAATTACTAGTATGCTTGTTAACCCCTCCAGCTAAGCTAGAATGCTTCTGTTAGGAGTGGGTTCACGTCAGTAGTGCAAGGGTGGAATTCGAACCCGCGACGTCTCGATCACAAGTCCAATGCCTTATCCATTGGTCTACCGCTTCAAATTACTATTATACCAATGATTTATAATATTCAAATTATAAATCATTGAATAGATACTATTTATTCGAATACAGTTCGAATGAAATTCTGCCACTCGAATCTTCAAACTTGTAGACACAGATCGACGTATATTTAGATATGTAGATCAATTTAGTCATCTACCTCACACATAGTATTCCATTCTATGTAAGGTCGTAGCCAACGCTATGGGCCATCTATGGGCTAACAATTATTTGTATAGTATTATAAAAAAGCTTCTCAGGCTTTCTAGTATCGATGTGGGGATATACTGCATGAATAAGGCTCTGTTACATAATCTCTAAAAAGCATTTATCCCTTAAATAAAAGTCTCGCCGTCACTCTTATTGAATCGAACCAGAGAGATAGAATGCGGTTTATATTTCAGCTAATTGGTGCTTGATTTTGTGAAACTAGCCATACTTACAAAATCTGTGTAACAAAGTTACTCTAAAGCATGTCATAGTTAAACTTAAACTATACTGTCATACGTTTACCTAATGTTACGTTTGGCAAAAGCAAGGACATTAAGCCAAATCCTATATAAAAAGAAAAATTGCAGTCATACGACTCTGTGTTGTGTATGTAAGTAATTTCAGATTATTTAAAAAGCTTTACGCTGTCAAGAGTACTAATAATCTTTGAATTGCGCTGGCAGCAAAATGACTTCTTTACTTTTTACTGCGTTCATAGATCGTGGGAACTGCTTACCATCAGATGGGTAACCCTATCTTATCTTATCTTATTTCGGGGGCCAATCAGTGTAGACTGGCGACACTTCGACCCAATGGGCTCTTTTGTGTCGGCCCCGAGATCTATCCCTGAGCTATCTCCCTATGGATGTACTCCATCAGTCGCAGCGTAGTTCAGAGGGAGAAGCCTGAAGTCTTCAGGGTTCGGATATGCGAATCCTATCAGACCCATCCTTAGTCCAGCCAACGCGTCACATTCACATAGTGATGTGATATGGACTCGTCCTGTTCACCACAGGCTCTGCAGATCAAATTGTTTGCCAAACCTAATCTGCACAGGAAGTCGTTGGTGCCAAAATGGCCAGTGAACGCTCCTGTGAGCAGGCGTATTTGGCCCTTGTTGTACCCGCAGAACTTCCGGGTGAAGCCCGTGGCTCTGTTTGCAATGAATTTCTTGGAGTGTTCCAGACCCCTAAGGGCCATCCACTCCAGCCTATGTTTATCATTGCCATGTGCATTCATAGCTGCCTTAATGGTACTCTCTGAGAGTCCTACGAATGGCTCGGGGTAACCCTAACTGCTGTCCTAGTCCTATAACAAACAAACGCACAAAAATATGGGATGTTGTTATAATTACTGATTCAGTGGCGTAAGTATAACCACAAGTGCGCGAGTCCATCGTAAGATCCCAGTTTTAATTTCCATATCATGCAAATGTGAATTCGCCCTTCAGTATATCCCCACTTCAAATAGGCCTAGTCTTCCGTTATACTTGTTAACTGTTGTGAATATTTACTGTTACTATTTACTATATACTATTATCTGTCGTTTGTCCAGTGTTTGGCATAACGCCTACTATATAAATCTATTATGAATGACACTTGGGATTATTAAAGCTTGGTAGTTGGATTAAGGTTAGAAGTGACATACTTTTTAATCACTTTGCATTCAAACAAGATTTATTTTTAGTAGACCTGGGGGTCTACCGTGAAACGCGTTATACGCAATTGCGTACGTTCGTTCGTGCTTATTCTTACCACGAAACATCATTCGCGCCGACATTCGTCATGAATATCGTCGTATGACATTTGTACGTCCTTAAAAATCCGAAGTGTTTTCATGGTAGGTATATGCTTATTGTTTCTTTCGTAATTCGTTTCGGCACGTCATTGCGTAAAAACATTTTCACGGTAGACCCGCAGATTCTATCAATAGATTTACTTCCTATACAGTGATTTACCAATGCATAGATTTATGTGATACCTACCAATGTCTCTGATGTCTTTGGGATAGTCAAATGAAAGAGTTCTGGTTGATCACCGAACATAAATTGGTTTATTAATTTCACATCAACATTACTATTTACAAATACCTAACATACAGACTGCCTAGCTAACGGTCTACCTATAGTGCCCGGCGGGTGACGACTGGAGTAGCTCCCTTATGTCAGCGAAACACTACGTACATGCATGCGTTGCTACAGTGGGATTCAAAACATAAATTGCACAGTGTAATAAATCTCTGCCTATTCTCCAGTTATTACCAAGATCTCAAAATAGAGAGATTTTTCCTATTGGCCTCCTGTCTACACCATACAATTGTCTTCATATTTGAAGAGTTCTAAAACGATTAATTATGTCACTTCTACTTTCCATCCCAACTTCGAATCAGACATTATTTGCGAGTACATATCAAACAAAAAAAAATATTTCTTAACTCCATATTATACAAAGAGAATTCAAATTATACCTATTAGGAATATTATTTTAAAACAATCACAATATTTTTGGTGAAGAATTATTCTAGATATTATTATAAGTTAAATAAACTTTGAAAGCCTTATTTTGGATGTGTGTAATCTGAAATGGTGCCTCATGCTTCATTTTAGATGTAACGTGCTTAGACATTTAGTAATTTTAAAAATTCAATTTGCTAAATGATAAATAATGACATTATAAAAACGCATAAAAAATTTAGTAGGTAGTAAGATACATCTTGTTACTTTCGTATTTTAAATTTACATTTGTGAAAATTCTCATTCTTATTATTAAAGTGTTTACAAATGTAATTATTGAAATAACTATCAGTATATCAGTAATTAAATTTGTAAACAGATGAAAAATGTTATTTTAATTATTAAATTTGTAAACAGACAAAGAATGTCATTTTAATAATTCAATTTGTAAAATGACAAAAAATTTAGCCATTACAATAATTCGTACATAACATGATAATCAGCTAGATGCTTAGTTGTTCCTGTTAAAGAGTCACAAATTGCAAACTGTGTTATATTTGTGAGGTATACGACATTATGCGTCCGTTGTTCTGTCTCTCACGATCTCAAACAGAACGACATACACATTCAACCTAAAAGTAACTGTCACAAATCACTTAAACTATATGCTTTTTTTTTTATTTTGATTCGATTGATCAAACATTCTACTGTTCTTTCGATAATATCGATTCGTTTAAAGTGTCAAATATTTTATTTTTACTGATCATACGTATCCCGTCGTTAGTTTGAAGCATTTCTAATATTGATACAAACTTTTGTTCATTTCATAAGTCGGTAGATATCTTTATATCTAGTACCTTCCTTCGATCTAAGAAATTACATTTGTCTTTGCAAATCTGCGTATGTAAAAAGAGAATTACCTCACAAATATGATTCAGTATAAGCACGCTAGCAATCGCCCTGCAAATTATATTTGTTATCAAACGCCTTAGTATATACTATGATGTCATCATAAACATGTATTTATAATACTGCCTGTATCACAAATACACAGCTATACTGCCTTCACCGCTCCTATACTAAGTATAATGTATTTAAACTATATAAATTGTATAATTACGTATAATAATTATACCAAAGCTAAATCTAATTCATATAGCCTGTTAACGACTGTTAACGATCGTTAACAGGTGAAGTAACGTCCCGGCTAATCAAGTAGTTGGCCGGTACTTACTTCTCGTAGAATAGTTCTAGTGCGATTGTTAACAGACTGAATGAATTATCGTTAGCTAGACTGTGACTATGCTGTTTTGTAAAACCGATAGCATAGCTACTAGATGGCGCTATAGATAAATAGACAGCTAGTCACAAAATTTAAGATTGGTCTTGTCAAAGATGAGTTATTAAATAAATTTTATAGCACTAAATAGCGATGAGCGATTAAACGAACAAAGAAATCGAATAACGACCTAAACCTGCTCTGCTACAATAATAATTGTAATAAATAACTTACCTACACCATTTTTTTTGGTGCTATTCTGCAGCAAAGAATTATGGATTATGGACTTATAAATATGATTCGAATCTTGTCGATTAATCGTAGAAAATATTTAGTATTCGAAGTACAATTATCACAGCCATCAGTGATTGTATTAGTAGTTAGCTTGAAAGACTATTGTTGATTTGAAGACATCTTTATTTAAAGCGCACTGTTAATTTATGCTTCATATGGTGCGTTGAAAACATTACGACTGTCGTATACTATATTATTACATATAAAGTAATTTCTACGCTTTAGTTTATGCTTTGAACGTCGGCCTCGATGGCGTAATGGTTAGTGTAACAGACGGCCGCGCTTGAGGTCGCGGGTTCGATTCCCGCACAAGTCAAACATTTGTGTGTATGAACATGGATGTTTGTCTTGGTCTGGGCGTTTATATGTATAAAGTGTAGATATTTACAAAAAAAAAGTATATATGTATGTTTATCCATTGTCTAGTACCCATAGTACAAGCTCTGCTTAGTTCGGGCTAGATGGTGTTGTGTTTATGTGATAGAATATTATTATCTTGAGCAACGCAGAGTCGGCAAACCTAGTGCCTTTGCCGCTTGCGCACAGTATAACGCATAAATTGATCGAGCTATATTTTGCATTCTACCGATGTTACTAGAGTTTTTAAGAATATGCTATTGGTTTTACAAAGTAGTAAATTGAAGCAACCGCTACCGTCAATGAAGAAAAACATACTTATGATAAAAACTATCGAAATAGGTTTACGAACGCCTCTTAAATAATAGTTACCAAAGACAGATCTTTGTATTTTTTTCTAGATGACACCATAAATTATTTCATTGTTTTTTTACAATGTCATTTATAATCAAAGCTTCAGTCAGTATTCAATAGTACAATTTTATAAATTATACAATTTTAAAAATGTATGTTTAAGAATTACTCGCTTTGTTATCTTCATTTTATATTGTTATTTTAGAATAATAAATTATTAATAAATAATGCTTTATTTTTTTAGCAATTATTAAATATTGCTATGTTCTTGTTGTTTGAAGTTACTTGATGTGTGATCTATCGTTCTATTGAAATGTTTGCAATACTTATGCCTTTATATGTTGTATATTTGAATATTATCTAATTTTAATAATGACATTATTATTGTAATATAAATGATGTTAACTTTTGATATGTTATATTTTTAGGTAAAATTATTTTTTGTTGCTTCTATAAAGCTAAGGCTGGATGCAAACCAGCGGGTTTTGTCACGTCACTTGAAATATTGCAATAGACGTGACATAAAAGTAGTCGCTGCCACGGAAGTGAAAATTGTCACGTCTATGTCACATCACCCAATAAGAATAATTGCTATGTTTTCATAAGAAATTGTGACATATTTGTCATCGTGACAAAAATTGCTGGTGAGCGGTGCCTCTAACAATTGCTATGAGCTATATAGCAATACCCAATGAATAAAAATAATATGGTTGTTTCAAAATGTCCAATGAAAATTAGACAAATCATTATCATAATGTCACTCTATTTTAACGTCACTAGTGACATTATGTTAATTATTGAACAAATGTCACGTAGACATTTTGAAACAGGTGTGATATTTCGATGAACATTATTTTTGTGACAAAAATAAATCTATTTTGAAATTAATAATTAGGTTTAATAATATGTACTAAGTGTTGTGATGATTATGATATATTTAATATAGCGTAAAAGACATGCACTCCAGTTTGTTAGTGCTAGAGCACAACACAATTAGTATGGAGTACAGTTGCGGACAAAATAAATAGCACACACAATTACTTCATCATCATCATCTTAGCCGAAAGACGTCCACTGCTGGACATAGGCCTCCCCCAAGGTTTTCCACACAGGCCGGTCTTGGGCCAATTGGCCTAAGATACTTAAGTATATATTGTAAACCAGTTAATAGAAGTGCTCTTTAATAAATTATTTATTAAAATTAGAACTCTATTAGTTCAGGGATATAGCTAAAGCATTTGTATATCTAAGGTAAATGTACTAGCGGTAGTCTTGCAACTTGCATGTTGGGTATGGGATTAAATATAATGACCATCAAAAATACTAATTGCACAGCAAAATATGCTTACTAAAATATATCATAACGAGCACCTATACGCCTCAAGTCACTGCATTCCGTCTCGGAAGGGTTAGGTTATGTTAGGTTCCTTCTTAAACCCACCCAAAAATAGATCGTCGACTTAGTTTGATCTCTTTAAATATATTTTGGTGTGCAATTAGTACTTTTGGTAAGCATATTTTGCTGTGCGATTAGTATTTTTTTGCTGTGCAGTTAAATACTACCCGTTGGGTATTACCGGATAATTTTGCAGCTGAAAGTCGCCTTTGTTGTATAAAAACAAATAAAACATTACAGTAAACTAAAGAAAATATTACAGTAACACAATTGCAGCCAAGGGTAGTGGCAGCATTAATTCTACAGCAATATTTTTTTTTAAATTGAAGTTGAACCATTTATTTTGTCTGCCACTGTAATCCTGTAAGGCATAGAGCACGCCATTTTAAGTGATTTTATGAATCTACGCTAGCTGTACGACATTTGTGATATATTTTATGACTTTACGTTGCTACACTTTTATTGTTTTTGATTAATCTATTATTAAAATTAGTGTGACTATTCCTGTATTTTATTGCCCTACTAGCTTCTGCCCATATCTTTGTATGGCAACAACAATGCCATCGTAGACATCATACTCAATCACGCCCTAAGCACTCACTCTTGAGACCACTGGTAGTAGTAGGTAAATCATATGATCAAACGAGGTCAACCACAGCACTTCCCGCGTTCACCGTAACTGGGCCGAACAAAGCGAAATATGACATGGAACCAACCCATGGTCTATTTTTGTTTTATTAGTATCTGCCTGCCCCTCCGGGTAACAGGCATAGGTAACTCTCCATAATCACTGGTCGCGTCTCCATAATCTATTATCACTGGTCGCGTGGCTTCAGCTTGCTTATAATCGTGAGTTTTTGAGTAGTAGAGCCTCGCTGATTTCAGCATGAATGGGCCGGCTCGACTGAGGAAGTACTAACCTCTCACAGAATATCGACGTAAAATAGCAGTGTTCCTACTGTTGTGTTTCGTGTGGTGAGTGAGAGTGCCGAAGGCTCATTCACCCTCTTTCCCCCTTCTCGCTCCTTCTCCTTCCCACTTCCTTTTTTCCTAAAGGATCGGCAACGCGCAACTGATGCTTCTGATATTGCAGGCGTCCATAGGCTACGGTGACCACTTACCATCAGGAGGGCCTTATGCTTGTTTGCCACCTTAGTTGTATAAAAAAAAACATTTGTCAGATAAGAAAAATTCTTGGGAAATTATAAGTAGCAGCGGCAACTGGAAATGTACCTGATAAACGGTAAAATGCTTGCCCTCTATTATGCTAAAACAAAATGGCAGATATATTTTTATTGTTGTATTTACTGCCTCTGCCTACTCCGTTTCAAGTTTACCCGTTTTATGTATGTATATATAATATATTTTATTAATCAGTTAAGTCTTAGAATAATAATTATAGTTTATCTAGCACAGATAGTTGTCAGGCATTAATTAAGAGTTTTAAAAATATTAACTTTACTATCGTTACATTTATGAAGTAAATATAATAACAGTAATATAAACTTATACAAAGCTGCTTTTAAAAGTAATTATAAACTAGAAATAAAAATAAAGGAGAACTTGAAATACCGAGGGCAGAAACAGCTTTAATGAGGAAAAGCTTCTTTTGTATGGCCCAAAAATATTCAACAAATTAACAACAAACAAATAAGGTCTTTTAATCCGGACAATTTCAAAAGTAAGCTGATATCCTTTTATATTTTTATATATTAATTTATATATATAATATATATATATATATATATATATATATATATATATATATATATATATATGTTATATGCTTATCAATTATAATTTATATAAGTAATATATATCTTACGTAATTTTGTGTTTTGTGTTTGTAAATTATTACAAGAGTAGGTAGCTGATGTACGTCCGGGCGTCACTTGGGGTTACCAAATAATATCAGGGTTGGTGTGAGGTATCAACCGCAAACCAACAATAAACCTGAGTGGTAACCTCATTTTTCATGATATATGTACTTTTGTTTTGTTTTGTATTCTGTTTTCTAATATTGGTACTAGATCGTGTACCTACATATATTTTGAAAAATAAATGTTTACTTTACTTTACTTTTACAAAAATGTAACTATTCTTTAAATTAATATTTAGAAGATAATTCTCTTACTCCTTGACTGTATTAATATAACGATTATTTGTTCTCTGCTGACATTTGGGTAAGGCTCATATTTTTGGCGCAGTTTGTAAAAATTTGGTGTCCGAAGAGTTAAACCCAAAAAAAAAAAAAAAAATTATTCAAAATTACTTTACAAAAAACATAAGAAAATCCGTTTATTTTTGTATTAAATGACAATTTTTTCATAAATATATCACTGTTATTCCCTTTTATACATTAAAGTACACAAAGGTCTATTTTTTTCTTCCATATAATTTGTTGATGTCTGCATTCGCTAACTCCACACAAATCAGTATATATCTAATTATTTAATAACTATGACTTTTATTTTCATATGTATCTTGTTCTATTGGATCTTTAACTACAAAATTAAACTACAATAGCTACAATTTATCACTCCATATTGTTTGTATTAACAAATTTAGAGGTGTCCGAAATTTTATTCCGTTGTAACACTTCAGTTGTGTAACGCGATATTTCTCGAAATTGGCAATAATCTGACAAGGAGAAATTTAATTTATTCGAAGTAGCAACACTAGCCCGTCGTACTTACATTTCTAAACGATTCCGCCATCTTCACTACGTGTCAGTGGAATAAAAGTGTTGGAGCAGACTGTGTGTCGTTAAGAAAAGGTAAGGTTTATTCTTTTATATCGTCGTTAATTGAATAGCTGTCCGGAGTATTAGTTGTATATCATGTAAAACAATGATTACTTTATTGAAATATAATAGTGATAGAAGATTATATCTAATAATTTTCATGTTACGATTTTTTTTAGGTTAGGTCGTGTTGAAAATTCCATCCGTTGTGCGACAGTGTGACACGAATTGTGCGACGTGTCAGAACGGAAATTATAAAGGTAGGTGTATACTGTTCTATTTTATTATAATTCAGTTTATTATCATTACTCAAACTGTATTTATTGTTCACAACCACAACCAAACCGAAGCAAAAAAGAGGGTTATGATTTTAACCGGTATATATGTATGTTCATCTGTTTTCTTGTAACTTCTTAACTACTTGTCATAATTTGATAAATTATATAGGTATATAATTTGATAATACATAAATTCCTATTGATGTTCAGAGGATAATCATGTGTACTTATTAAATTCAACTTAACAGATGCCTCTGTCTGCGGCCGAAAGGTGTCGAAGATATAGAGAAAAATTGAAAGAAACCAATCCTGCAAAATTCGAAGAATTGAAAAAGAAAAATGCAGAGAGAACTAAGGTGAGAAAAAGAAAAATATTAGATATGAGTGAAGAAGAAAAAAAAGCGATAAGAAAGCAATGGCGAGATGCTAAGCGCACAAAAAAAGAAAAAAAGGAAGATTTAACTCAAGCAGCAAACCCTGTAGATAAGAAACGTCGTCAATACCGTAGTAAATTACTACGCGAAAACAAACATTTAAAGGAAAAGAATAAATGCCTACTTGTCAAAAATGCCAATCTGCAAAAAGCTTTAATAAGATATAAAAGAAGGATTATTAAATTAACCAACAGACTGAATACAATCACAAACCAATCAAATGAGGAAACAATTTCAAAGATTTCCATAACACCAATAACTAAATTCATTCAAGAAGTAACCCCTGATATCTCAGAAGAATCAAAAGAAAAGGTACTTATCTAATGTTTAATTTAATACCTAATTTTATTTACGATATAACTTATTTTATGACACAATTTATTGTTTGACAATGCCATTGATTCAAGATGTTTTAATAATAATAATATATTCTACCACATACACATGTTTTAGGAATGAAATAATAATAACATGATTCTTTTAAGTCCTTCAAGACTGCCTCCGTGGCGCAGCTAAGTGTATCAGACTGCCACACACTGCAGACAGTCCACGAGGTCTTGGGTTCAAATCCCGGGTCTTCTGTGAGGAAATTCTCTGTAGCAGCACGGAGTCAGGATAAGTGTCCGGTTGACGCCAACAGGCTCGCCCCTTATTACGTGGGACTTAAACAAAGCTGGCGAAATGTGGGTGTATGATACACCTCTGCCTACCCTCTTGTCTCTTTTAGGTCCATCTAATCTATACATTATTCTATGGTTACAGGTAAGGAAGAAATTATTAGAAACACGTGTGTTAGAAGAGACTTTAGAAGAAACTTACAAAATTAGTAAACCAACTGAAAAACAAGTATTGAAGAAACTAGTTGAAAGTGAAATAGTCAAAAAACACAAAATGCAGAATAAAATAAGAAAATGCTTGGGTTTAAAAAGGGGTATACGCTATTATCATTCTGTGAAGCAAAGGAAAGTAAGAACATCGAAAGAAATAGCAAATTTCTTTGAACGGGATGACATTAGTCGCATGACAGCCGGGAAAAAAGAATGCATCACTCGTAACAAAAATAAAAAACAAAAACGAATTTTGCTAAATACTTTATCTAATTTGTACAAAATATATCGGAATGAGGGTGGATCTTTATCTTTTGCTACTTTTAAACGCTGCCGTCCATTTTATGTGATTCCTCCACATGTGTCTAACCGAAACACGTGTGCTTGTATGAAACATGCTAACTTAGATTTCAAAGCACAAGCTCTTAAAAAAGCTGGCTTACTATCATCTACTGACCCAAGCCATTTGCTTTCTGAACTAGTATGCGATATAAAATCAAAAAATTGCATGTATTCAGAGTGTACAAGGTGTGCTGCAAAAAAAATTTGCTTTACTATTACAGAAGATATATTATCACAAGATGTAACTTGGACTGAATGGACAACTGCTACATATGAGTACGAAAAATCGGGTATACGAAAAACTACTAAGAAAACTTGTCGAGAGGAAAAAACAGGTACTTTTAATACACTTATTGTTAAATTTCAAGAAGAACTCGCAAAATTTAAAATTCATTTTTATAATATTTACCACCAACACAAGCAATATAAAGAAGCTATAGAAAAGATACAGGATAATGAAGTTGTCATACATTGTGATTTTTCTGAAAATTATGGATGTAAAATGGCCGAAGAAGTGCAGTCTATGCACTTTGCAGGCTCAAGGCAACAAATAACATTGCACACAGGTGTTATATATATTAAAAACCGAAAACCCATGTCCTTCTGTAGTATTTCTCCTTCATTAAAGCACGACCCTCAGGCTATTTGGGGTCATTTAGGACCTGTTATTGAATTCGTCAAGGAAAAGTTCCCTGGTATCAATTCCGTTCATTATTATTCTGATGGGCCGACAACACAATATAGACAGAAGAAAAATTTTTGGCTATTTTCTGTAAAAACGAAAGAAGCAGGTTTTGTCCAAGCTACATGATCGTTTTTTGAGGCTTCGCACGGCAAAGGCGCAGCGGATGGTGTTGGCGGAACCATTAAAAGGATTTTAGATAGGAAAGTCGCTTACGGAGAAAACATAGTTGACGCAATTTCAGCGATTGAAACGTTGTCTCAGACAGAGACAACTGTCAAACTGTTTTACGTACCCGAAAATAGTATTCAGAACATTCAAGTTCCAGAAGATATACAACCAGTTCCTAATACAATGAAGGTCCATCAAATTATCGCTACAGAAGATAAAAATATTATCAAGTACAGGCCATTGAGTTGTTTTTGCTCAAGAGGCGACTGTCAATGTTTTTCTCTTTAAACGCATGATTTTAATTTGAAATATAAAGAAACGAAAATAAATAAAACCGAAAAGAATACTAAAAATATCAAAATGAGTAAAAATAAAAACACAGCAAAAAGTAGTGTGAAAAAAAAGAGGAAGGTATCCGCCTCGACATCTGAAGATACTAACTCTAATGACATACAATATGATGATGATAGCGTCGATGACTGGTCATACACAAGTGATAATGCAGAGGCCTTAGAAGAAATGGATAACACACAAAATAAAGTAACAGTTTTATCTGAAATAAGGAATACAGAAGATAACGTAGCATATTTCGACCTAACAAAATACGGGCCAGTATCTCTCAAACCGATCCCTAATGATTTTGACCTGTTTTCTCAAAATATAAAAGAAAATACACATCAAAATGTTTACCCCTTCCCATGCAGTTCAAAACATGAACATGAATCATCCAAAGATGAACAAGTAGCTATATCTGAAAAACTAAAAGATGAAGAATTTGAATTAAACGACACTATATTGGTAAGATATTACCAAAAAAAGAATTGGAAATATTATATAGGCTTCATTGATAAGATTGAGAGAAACGATGATAATACATATTACACAGTTCGTTTTTTAAAATCTATACAAATAAATAATAATATAAAATTCATCAATCCTAAAAGAAAGGATATTGATATCATTACCAGCATTTCAATAATTAAAAAGATTAAGATTCAACCTAAGCAAGCAGGCGAGTATTGTTTGATTGATGATGCAGACAAGACATATTTTTAAGAACTATATTGATGTAACATAATATTAGAATATTATATCGTTTTCTGAATTAGTGAGAAAAATACTTTTATTTTTGTATTGTTATAAGACTGATGTGTAGGTGTCTATAATGAATAATTTAACGTACCAATATATTATATTGTGATTAAAAGTATTCACTGTGATTAAAAGTACTCAGGTACATAAAAATACCATTGTTTTAGCTAAGTACGTAAGGTAAAGAAACTATAATTAATGTTTTGTATTATTTAAGTTTGTGATTTTGTTGATTTTTATTTAAGCTGTGTGGCTTGAAACTATATTTATTTAAGTGTATAAGGATATTTTTTATATTATGCATGGTGGTAACCCACGTGATGTTTAAGACATGTCTACCTTTCTAAGTATCTAGACTGATTTCTGAATTTGATTGTGATGTTGCCAAAGATCCATAAATAACTTTAGATGTTGAATATTATGGGAAAATAAAAAATTATGAAATTTTTTTTTTATTTAATAATATTTATTTTAATAATTCATTACACATGGAATAAAGAAAACTAAATAAACAAAACACACACTCAAACTAAATATCTCTTAAAATTGCAAAAAAATAAACACTTTCAGTCATTGTATACAATGGTTTACAAATTCCGTTGTCACACGTTATTTCAGTTGTGAGACATTCCGTTGTGATCTCCTTTGTGCGATAGCGCGAAAAATATGAGCCTTACCCTTTAGCCAATAGAGTAACGCTTTTTTACAGTCATAAACAGTCATTGGGTTAATAATAATTCAATTCGCTTAAAAATTAGTAAAGTTTAATAGTAGTAGTAGTGTAACAGTTTTCAAAATTATGTAATAAAGTGTCAAATAAACAACACTATAAAATCCGTATATAGTAGTTTAATTTCAATAAATAATATTCGCGTAAACAGGAGACAATATTAAGGTTTAATTTTAGAAGAGAGAACATTTTTATTGCAGGTCAATTCTGAAATAAAAAGCGTAAAATACTTAGAAATTATTTATTTACACTAATTACAGAGAATAAATATCCCATACTCATTCAACATCACAGTTATTTACTGTTACATTGTTATTTATTTATAATCACAATTTACAGTCAACATTTCAAATTAATTAAGTCAACAAAAATATTTTTACATCTCTGACTATACTATGTGTTCATATAAGTTTGTATAGGTACAGTCAGCAATAGAAGAAGCTAAACAATTAACCAATTTGTAAAAGTACTTTATGAATAGAAAAGCCTGAAATTAAATCAAATATGTTCTAATATAAATTGGTATTTGTCATAATTTTGAAAGACAAAGCAAATCTGTTACTTGCAAATCGACTTTTGTTGCTGACTGCACTTCTTAATAGAATACTTGAACTATGTACAAAATTCTGCATTCTCTAAAATTGGGCCATGGTATAACAAATTTATTTAAACGAAGCAACTTTATTGCTTTATTGTATTATTCTGTAAAAGTATTAATCTCAAAGTAAAATTTTACTTTGACAGTAACCATAGAGTGAGTTTGATGATGAGTTCTTACAGAATAGCACTGCTGGTACAATTCGACCTTACTTGTAGCTATATAAATTAGTTCATCGAAAATCTGGAATAGTTATTACCGGATTACCGACATATAATTGCAATTATTATTAATAAGCTATATAAATAGTCTGCCCCTAGCAAATTAATAGCAGTTTCAATTGCCATTTAGAAAATAAACTGGAACTTTTTATTATATATTTACTTTCCGTTAGGTTATGATTACACGGAATTTACTCACTATAAAAAATAATCTTTTATTTCTTATATAATAAAAATAATATTTTTATAACACAATTTATGTAGGGTGAAAGGACCAGTTGTCGGCCATACGACTGCTAATCCTATGTTATCAATTTTATTTTACAATAGCCTGATGGCTATTGTAAAATAAAATTGATTTTAATAAAATTAGTTAATAAAACTATAAAATAATTATAGGATAATAGTTGTAGATAGAATGGACGAGAAAAGACTGACTAAGAAAGTTTATAATGCTAGTGTGAATGGAACAATCGCAAGAGGCAAACCTAGGCGAACGTTTCTTGATCAGTTCGGAGACGTTCTGGACAAAGGCCAGGTTAAGAGCATCTTAAACCGGCGAGCGTGTACATGAGAAATTTTATGAAAGTGAAGGAAGCCAGAGAATTGTGTCAGGATCGTAGCAAATTGAAATCCGTAGTCTTTGCCTACCCCTCTGAGAAACAGGCGTGGATCTATGTATGTAATTATAGGAAATCTTAATGTTTTTATTGAAAAGGCATTGAGAACATCGTCGAATATATCTTTTCAATATTTTCGTAATCGTTTCATTATAAATAGTATAGTTTATTTGTCTTCGTAATTAATTAATATACATATATTTAAAGCATAAACACTTAAATTATAGTAAAACTTAGGATTTCTTTAAAACCACTCTCTAAGGTGCTTACTAGGGCAAATAGTTACTATACATATTCTTATTAAATTTATATATTTGAATGGCCAACAACTGTCCTGCCCACCCTACTTTATACGATATACATGAGTATATGAATGACAACGATTCTAATGCGACTCGGCAATCTTCATGTATCTCCAAATGGCTGTCAAACCTTTTAATTGCATTGCTTTTGCAAGTAAGCAATGCAGTCATAATACTTAGGTACTGACTATTGCAGATTAAACGGTAGCTGACTATTCTCATTTTTATCTAAAGAAAGTGTATACGAACATAGATCGACGAGTCAGAGAGGTCAGAAACGAAACAGTGTCTAGCAGTGTCCACTGGGCCTGGACCGTGAGATTTAAGTGTTGGCCAAGATACATGAATTTCTTGCCAAGTTATAAGATATCTTATTGACGGTAATAAAATGAAGATTGCTGAGACGCACAATACACGGTTCGTATAATACAGAGGTTCATTTGTGGCCCAGGCTGAAACATTTATAATTGATAGAATTTAGTGAGGACAAATGTGACATGTTCTCAAGACACCTAAGCTTGTTTTAAGAGTGTAACAGAATAGTGTGGTTATATCTAAGGGTCGTAAAGTGCAAATGATAAATACTAACGCTATTAGATTATGACTGCAAATTCTATTACAAATGAGCGACATTGTACAGTCAGCGACCTAAGCAGCTGAACATTAACAAATGTTTAAAAACATTTATGAATTTAAAAATCCTCATTATTATTCTGTATTTTCTTTACTCTTACTGCAGCAAAAAATAAACAAATTTGTCAAGATAGAGGCTATTGAAATTTTGCGAGTGTGCATCGATTTATGTCGCTGACAGTCCAAATGCACTACAACTGCTATATATATATATATATATATTTAACAAATCCAAGTAACACTAAGCCCACGCAAAGATCCACAAACGTCCACTAGAACAAAATCAAACCAATATACTTTTTGTATCAATTTCATAAGTCGACCTTAGCCCCAATATTGCTAAGCGGTATGGCCTGAAGTTCAGTCCTTAGGCAGAGGAACTCGCCAGCAACACATGTGACGCAGGCACATCAGACTGATAAGACCCACCAGGAGAACGTTGTTGGAAAGGATCCATTGTACAGCCAGCAAGCAAGGAGGTGGATGCCATGATATGTGCAACTGAAATTAAAAATAATTTAAGACTTAATAATTATATCAAAACTTTTTTAAAAGAACATAGCTACATTAAATGTAATTCCTGTGTCACAGAGTACTTTACAAACGTTCAAACAACTGACTTCCTAAGGGAAAAGGTCTTTGGATCCTGTGCTGGTAGCAGAGAGCAGTTGTAATGTTTTTTTTTTCTATTTTCTACCACATACACACAACACCATATAGCCCAAACTAAGCAGAGCTTGTTCTATGGATACTAGACAATAGATAAACATACAAATATACTTTTTTTTTTTGTAAATACTTACATATTGTGACCCAGATCAAGACAAACATCCATGTTCATGCACACAAATGTTTGACTTGTGCGGGAATCGAACCCGCGACCTCAAGCGTAGCAGTCGGTTACACTAACCACTACGCCATCGAGGCCAACAATTTTAGTCCAAGGCAAAAACAACACACATTCATGTTGGTATAGCAGCAAGCACATACAGCTAAAGATCATCATGTCCTAGGTTCAAGAACCGAAAAATAAAATCTCAGTATTAGTGTGGACTAAAGTGATTGACTGTGGTAGTGCCTAATTAGAGTGTACTTATTGTTTTGCACTTAAGTTATAAATACTTATATATACTTACATACCATACTTATATTATAAATGAGAAATATTTGTATTTTTCAATGCAATTAATAAATAAAGTCTACTGGACCAAATCTAACAGAAAGCTACTTTTCCAGAAGTAATATAAGCTATGACATCACACTATGAACCAGTAATCAAAAATAAATGTAAATGAAACCACTGTAAAAAAATCTTTCGAGAAAATGTCATGTCAAAAGCTGACATTTGAAGCATAAATTAATAATTAATAACATAGCTCTTACCTAAAATCCAAGCACAGTTTTGTTCTACCAACAACGGTCCATAGTACAAATGCTCCAATGATTGCATTTAACACAAACGCAAAGATGACTGCCCGACCTTCATTGTCTCGTACATGTATCTCCTGTAATTGTTACATTTTTTTAGGTCAAGTTTAAAAATCTACTAATATCTACTAACTACTCATAATTATGTTAAGGTATTATACCTTTACATAATTATGAATAATTAGTAGCATGAAATTCACATACATTACACTAATACCCAAAATTATCTTGAAGCCATAAGCATTTGTTTTAGTTACCATGTAATGCAAGCCTTTGGCCATGGCATATTTCAAGACCTTGTATTGCTATTGACAACTTCTTTTCAGTTCACGATGCCTGACAAAGTCATTGAATTAAGAACAAGAATGAAGCTACCAACACAGGCATTGAATGAAAAGCAAGACTAAGGCAACCACACTGAAACATAAGTGATAAAAATGAGTGAGTATTAAGAGTGATAATATTTGCTTAAGTATTGACTGCAAAACTCAGGTAAGTCTTCTTCTCCCTTAGCCTTTATTATTCCCAAGTCACTTGGGGTCGGCTTTTCTAGTCTAACCGGATTTGACTGGATATCAGATTATACACGGAGCGGCTGCCACCTGACCTCCGCAACCTGAAGGCTAACAATACCCTAGGGCTAAACCAGTGTCAGGATATTAGAGGGTACTGACTTTCCCAATAACGACAGCCATAGATGTTCATGGCAGCCGGGACCGACGGCTTAATGTGCTCTCCAAAGCATGGAGCAGGCGATAATTGTCAATCAATAAGCACATAATTACGAAAAGTCATATAATTTCCGAAAGTCAGAGGTGCGCGACGTGGGTTCGAACTCGAGACCCTCTGCATTGCAGTCTGTTGGTCTCCCCATTGAGCTATCGCTGCTTGACTGTAAACTAAGGTAAGTAACATTATTAATTTATATTTGCTAGGGGGAAGATCCAGATGTACTTTGGCCCAACAAGTGAAGGGAAAAGTGGGTGTTGAGTCATATCAAGAGGTTAAAAAGCCGACCTCAAGTGATTTGGGAATAATAAAGGCTAGGGAGAAGACATATATTGCGACATGTCAAATACCGACATATCATCTCCTTGTAGGCCACCTGTTCATAGTAAATCCTTAAGCAAAGTAAATAAACTGCCAGAGTTTACACAATGACTCAACTCACATGATATTCGAAGATATGATCCAGGGTTCTTGTCGAGCTAGTCAGGTCTTGCATCAGAGCGATAATTAAACACAAACTGCAGTATAATACAGACTGCATAGCCACTATCTGTGAGACGATCAAACAAGGATCCCATTGCGTATAGCGGAATGAGCCCGTCAATTTCTTAATTTTCGACATTTTTATAATAAAACTTTACAAATAAGCATGAAATACCCAGGTATTAGGTTATACAATTACGTCGGTAGCAATTTGTATAGCTGTTTTCTTGTTTTATTAAGTTTAATTGTAAACATATGGATTTGTTTTGATAATACTTTATTGAGAATAAAAATAAAATTTCTCTGATGACTGACAAGTTCCAACTCGAATGTCAAATTAGCTGTCAGTGAGTGCACTCAGTGCTGTCAAAAATATAAGGCGCGGTTCCAGTATTGGATAAGAGCAAATGTTAAGCATAGTTACTAGGCATGGAAATGATTGCTACATTTCATTCATTTTCATTCAATGAAATGACGGATTTTTTCACAGTGATTTCACAGGTGAAATTTCACAGTCAATGATTTTTCATTCTAAGTCGCAGTAACTTCGCATTTAGGTACTACAATTTTCTTCAGTATGAAATATGAATTATAGCATAAGACTACCTAATGAATTAAATATAATGAAAGCTTGCTTTACTTTCGTACCTTACAGTGCAATGCTCGTTTCTCTTAAGTAGTAGTTCCAAATCAATGCACTCATAGTTCTCATTTAAATAATATATTATTTAAATGAGAACAATGCAATGATTCTGCATTAATATCTTCTATCAGATATATAGATATACCTAATATCAGATTCTGCGTAAATAGAAACACCAATGATTAAATTATGTTCGGGTACTTTGAAATAACTACACTGGAACATTGAGACAACTGCCATCTTAGTCTCCCCGTGACCATGGCTGCTGAAAAGCAACCGAAACGTCGGGGAAAGTGTAAAAATAAATTAAATCTAAATAGTTTAATAATAATTTAATTAGCTTAAAAATTAGTAAAGTTTAATAGTAGTACTTAGTAGTGTAAAAATTTTCAACATTTTGTAATAAAGTGTCAAATAAACAACGCGATAAAATCCGTATATAGCAGTTTAAATGTCACCACAAAACTGCATTTGATGACGGTTTCTAAATCGTCATAAAATGCAGTTTTGTGATGACACTTTTTGTAGACAAGCTTTCAACAGATGTCTAACTTTTGTAGTAAACCATTATTTTATAATTATTAATGAGGTACTTACCCATTTAAAAGTTGGTACATACATACGTACCTATGTATTTAACATTGCGAAACCAGTGTGACTAAATAGTACCTATACACCTTATTCAAAATATAATTTGTAGAAGAAGCATAAATGTTGTGATTGATTAAAGTTGTTTCATTTAAATAAATAATTTAAACATCTGATAAAATAATCAGGTCACTGTATGTGCACAGCTAACTCATTATTGTGCGGCTTCACCCGCGTAATTTTGCTTGTAACTTTCTTATATTTTTCTTTCATAAGAACCTTTTCCTGACAATAACAAACACAATAAAAAATAATTAGCGAAATCGGTTCAGCCGTTCTCGATTTTTGCGCTTAGCAAAACATTTAGCGATTCATTTTTATTTATATAGATAGATAATGCTTGCCCTTAAATATTCCAAATATAGCTTCACCTTCATTAAGAATACCTTTGATATATTTTACATTACATTCCAAATAACCCCAAAGAAGCAATAGATCTCTTAGTGAATAAATGTTCAGTTGTAATTTTTGGCTTGTCTGTGGCATATAGAGAGTGAAATTAAGATGAAATGAAGGCAACTTCTCACCCTATAACTTTTCCAAATATAGCTTACTGACTTTTATTAGACACAACTTAAAAAAAATAAGAAAAACCAAAGCAAAAAAGTGAGATTACAAATAACCCCATTGATGCGATATTTGAAATAGTAACGGTAAAATAATATATCTTCAAATCTATTAGCAGAAGTTATACTTTGATAGTTACTATTTATAATTTATTGCGTAATCTACTGAAAAAAATATATTCCATATCATTTGAGTTATTGTAATTTTTATAAACACCTGTTTTACGAAAAAAGTGTTTTAATTAGCCCCATTTTACGGTACTGCGATTATGATACTTTGCTCTATTGTTTATTTATCAAAAATATAATTCATTATAATTTCTAAGATTTTTACATTGTATTTGTAATAAATAAAAATAAAAACATTTTTAAGCTGTCGATACTCTGGTGTTGCAATATTTAAAAATAATAAAACTCGGCCCCCGTAGGTATAAACTTAGCCCCATACAGAGTTGACGGGGCCTGATCGCATCGCTGGTGTCAACGGACGCACATCACGTACCACCGAGTGCTATTTAAAGTGACTCAAAAACCATCGAAAATGCCATCGTGTGTTATGAGATATTGCACAAATTATACAAGCAAAACTTCTAAAACTCAAGGAATAACGTATCATTCGTAAGTTTACTATTTTCTTAATTATTTTCACAAATCAAACATTATACTAGTAAAATATGGCGGCAGAAAAGAATGAATGCAACAAAAGTATGCCTATTACCAAGTGCAATAGAGATAGACGTCATTACCAATTATAGATTAAATAATGCCTAAAGGGTCCCCACAGATTAACAGTTCGCCGGATGATATCAGTCTGACGATTGATAGATGGCGCTCACTAGTAAACATTGCTTATTATTTTGCTCCGTATTAAATTGATTTAATTAATAGTTTTTCTTGTACTTGGTCGATGTACTGTACGTAAAAGTGAAATTGAGACTACACGCAAGCTGTGACAGTGTTATTTAGTGTTTTTGTTCAGTAATTAACAAATAATCAGTGATAAACGAATTTTAATAACTGTGACGTTTTCTCGCAAAATAACGGAAAACAAGTGAACATTGAACTGTTAACAATCGATTTTTAGTGCTAAACTGATAAATAAACAAAGTTACACATAAAACATTTTCAAATACAGTGATCCTCGAAAATAATTCACTATAAATTCCGTTTTTTATTCAAATGTTTGATAAATATTGATAACAGCACCATCTAGTAGTGAGTAGCACAACTAAACCAATCAATGTTACAAGACTTTTCGTAGTGTTGTAAGACATAAATATTAATTTTACAATATAATTATTGCGGACAGTGACATCTATTAGCTACGAATGACAGCTCAAGGAGGAATTCAGTGTTACCAGCTGCATTTTGGTGTTGACATCCCTAAAAAATATTTAGAGTATAGTAGTTTTTATTCATTCTGAAGATTATCCACCAATATGAATTTTCTGGATAACATTACTTTCCGTCGCAACCGCAGTAGAAGATCGGAATCCAACCATCACAACAGTAGCACTAACACATCTCGAACTTTGAACTGTACAACAAACAGTATGCCTGAAATGTCAGAAGACGAGGAGAACAATCAAATAAAAAAATTGCAAGAAGAGATTGATGAGTTGATGTCTCAATTAAATAGCGCACATAGGGAAATCGAAATATTATCTTCAGAAAATAGCAATTTGAAAAAAAATAATGAAGAATTATCCAGAAAAAACAATATCTTCAAAAAAATTGCTACCTCTCCTGTCAAGCATAAGTCAGTAACACCCAAAAAAAATCAGTCTAGACAAACCAAGCAAACACAAACAGATGTAGATAGTTTTAACACTTCAACGTCGAGTACTTCTATAACTCAAGGCGGCAAAACTGAAAGCGATGACGGCTCACGTACACAGATAGTACACACTTTAAGTAAAACAATACAGGGGACGAATGGCACAGAAGGAAATACTACAGCACCAGTCACCGTTAATTTACAGAATATAAGGAAGAATAAATTATGCATAATAAGTTCAAACAAATCAAATATGATAACGTCTATTGCTGAGGATACTTTTCAAAATACTGAAATTTGTCATTATATTACACCATATTGTGGAACACTTCAAATAATTAACAATTTACAAAATAAAGTAGAATCATACACGAAAGAAGATTATTGCATAATTATGATAGGAGAAGAAGATTTTAAAAAAACAAATAATTATCACGATATAATAATTGGATTAAGAAATTGTCTGTGTAATATTCAAAACACTAATATAATAATATGTCTCCCAACATTCAAATGTAATAACTATTCCGGTATGTTTACCTGGAGAATAGAAACATTTAGCTACTTATTATATCTTGATGTGGATACGCATAAATATGCCACTATACTAGATTCAAATCTACATTTATCATATGACTTTATTATGTTTTCTAAATACACAGGCAAATTAAATGATCATGGCATGAGAAACATTATGAAAAACCTTTTTCTTTTAATTGTCAGTAATGCTCATACTGTTAAAAACACCAATGTTACCCAATTAAGTGCAGTAAATTCAAATAGTACTAACTCTAATCTTTTTCGTTCCTAATTTGTGTATTATGCATCAAAATATTGCTGGGCTTCTAAATAAGTCCGATATTTTAACAGTTCATATTCATGAATTATTAGATAGACAAATAAATGTAGATATTTTATGCATAACCGAGCATTTTATAATGTCTGGGCAAGAAAGTTTAGTAGAAATACCTAATTATAAACTGTCAGCATTTTACTCAAGAGATAATATTAAACGTGGAGGCTCATGTATTTTAGTAAAGAAAGGTATTGAATACGAAACTTTAACAGAAATATCAAAATACTCTTTATCTGGAATCATGGAATGCTGTGCTATAAAACTAACTAAATTTAATTTAATTGTTATATGTATATATAGGCCTCCAAAACCATGTAACTTATATAAATTTTATGAGAACCTAGAAGTTATTTTGAAAAAAGTGTTCAATAATCATAAAAATACTGTAATACTGTGTGGTGACTTTAATATAGACACACTGAAACGGAATAAATTATCAATAGAATTCGAATCATTTCTTTTGAGCTATAATCTAAAATTAGAAATTATGCAGCCGACAAGGCTTGGCAGTAAAACATGCTTAGATAATTTTGCTCATAATATACGTCCGAAATGCGAATATAAAATTATTGAATTAGCCTTATCAGACCACACCGCACAAATATTAAAAATCCCAGTTAATAAATCTAAAAACATAAAATCCTGGCGTAAAAGAATAAGAGCCATATCCAAAGAAAACCTAGTTAAATTCAGTGACCACCTTAAAAATCTAACTTTTTCAGATGCATACAATACACCAGACCCAAACATAGCATATAACAACTTCCTCGACATCTTTCTTTTACTGTACAATTTATGTTTTCCGTATAAAACAGTAACAGTTAGATCAGAAAATAAAATTAAATGGGTATCAAAAGGTATTCGAATATGTAGCAAGAGACAACGCCATCTGTTATGGAAAATGAGATTAAAACCAACTGATGAAAATAAAAATAAATTCAAAAATTATACTAAAAGGTTTAAAAAAATTGTTAAACTAACACAAAAGGCTCAAAATAATCATTTGATTAACAATTCAAAAAATAAAACAAAGACGTCTTGGCAAATAATAAATAATAGCAAAAAAATAAGTGAACCTATTATGCGAATTAAAAACCAAGATTTAACAATAAATGACCCAAAAGAAATTGCAGAATCGTTTAACAACTATTTTATAGATCAAATAGGTCAAATACCAAATAATAAAACTTTGGAAGTCAAAAGAATTGAATACAACCCACATTCAATATTTATATCACCTATTGTACCTCAAGATGTCATTAAAACTATACACCAGTTAAAATCTAAAAAGAGCGTTGGCTATGATGGTATATCGACTGAAGTGATAAAATTTGTGTCGGCGCACGAGCACCGAGCAACGGCGGCGGAGGAGGACGACGGGCGCGGGGAGGTGGCCCTCTCCACACGATATATCACTCCGCGCAGCACACCCACCCGCGACACTCGCTACCTTACATTTTCATATACTTATATTCTTATTTATATTACAAGTTATATTTTATACAGTCCACTCTTTTATTTGGTCTCAACAATAGGACTCTTTTAGACATTGGTCCTTCGAGCCGGATCTTTTAGACATTGGTCCTTACGTTAATTTATTTAACCGATTCGGCAAAATAACCGGCGAGCTACCTACAAGTCGGCGTTGGTGGACTTTGAACCTGGCACGGACGTTGGATCGCCCGCTACGCTACGCTGCTGCTACACTGTGGAGCTGAGAACATCTGACTTGGTGGGACGGATCTGGATAACTGTGTGAGTTCGTTCCAATCAGATTCCCTTTTTTCATCTCCTAGAAGTCCAATTACGATTTATGCATCGTCATCTTTTTTCTTGCCTGTACTTCCTTTCGCCTCAATTTGGGTTAAAAATTTCATACGATCAGTCTTGCTTGCTTTACATACATATTTATGAGCGCATTTAAATTTGTGTACGCTTAAGCGCTGAGCTTAAATGAGATTTTTACTTTATGCTAGGTACCTACCTACATATTACTAATTGTAATTTGCCACTTCTTATTTTGTTTTCTTTCAACTATTAGCATTAATTATTTTACTTTAATTGCTAAACAGCTGTGCAATAAAGGATTAAATTTGATCTAACGGTAACATTCGCACACAAACGCACATCATTGTCGCGTCGTAACCGATCGAGCCGCTTCAAGGCCAACGCCCGCATTCCTTTGTATTAGAACCTGTTCTAATTATTACATCATATTTATTTATTATTATACGCTATAATCAGCTGTTCATTTTATTTTATTCACAATGAGTGAGACCTTAGAAACACTTAGAAAGCGCCGCGGTGCACTTAAAGCCAAGTTAACCATCTTTAAAAACTACATCTATCCTCTACGAAGTGCTACTTGCATGTCCGATTTGCAGCGTCTTGAGCTGGAAGGACGTTATGAACGACTCGAAATCGAAATCTTAACGGACATTGAGGTGCTGTTGGATGCGCCCGAGGAAGAATTTAAAAACCGGTGCGACTTCGAAGAACAGTACCACGCCGCTGCAGCCCTGGCTCGGAGCTTACTGTCTGCCAACACTAGCTCTGAAGGGTCAGGTAAGGCACACAAAAATGTACGTCTACCAAAAATTGACTTGCCACATTTTGATGGCAGCGTTCAGGGTTGGCTCGAGTTTAAAGACACCTACGTTTCGCTAATTCATAACAATGGCTGTAATGACGACATCATGAAATTCCATTACTTGCGATCTTGTTTACGTGGTAGTGCAGCCTTGGTCATTAAAAACTTAGACTTCACAAGCGAAAATTATAACAATGCTTGGGATTTGCTATGTCAGCGATATGATAATAATCATTTATTAATACATAACCATGTACAAGCGTTATTCAGTGTTCAGCCGTGTACAAAAGAGTCCAGTAAAAGCTTACGTTATTTGATAGACGTTACTAATAAGAATATACGAGCATTAAAAACGTTAAAACAACCGACTGAACATTGGGACACGCTCATTCTCTTTATGATGGCTCAAAAACTAGATAACAGCACAAGTCGTTACTGGGAAGAGCATCGTAATACATTATTAAACCAACCTACTTTAGATCAATTTATTAAATTCATTGAGAATCAAATTAATTTATTAGAAAAACTAGAAGAAAATAGTAAAATCAACCTTAAATCTAAATCAAGTGACAACAATAATAATGTAAATAAATCTAAAAGTTTTGTAGCATCTAATGATAATAATATAAATAAATCTTCAAATAAATGTCCATTATGTGGCGAAAATCATTTGCTTTACACCTGTAAAATATTCAGGAGCTTACCAGTAGAAGCACGCATTGACAAGGCAAAACAGTTCAAAGTTTGCCTGAATTGTCTGCGTTCAGGTCATACAAATAAAATGTGCAAGTTGTCACACTGCAAATATTGCAAAATACGGCATAACACCCTTTTGCACCTAGAACCTGAACGTAGCTCTTCTAATCCAATGCCAAACAATGATAAAGTGGCCTTGTCAACCAATTTTGAGCACGATGATTCATCTTCCTTTGTTTTACTTTCTACAGCACTGGCGAGGGTGCGTGGTGCCGATGGCACTAAACACTCCGCCCGACTGTTGCTGGACAACGGGAGTACCGCCAATTTTATTACACAAGCTTTATGTAGTAAACTGGGTTTGTCTTTACACGGCACAGGCTCAAAAGTCACAGGTATTAACAATCAGACCTCTTATAGTACACAGTCTTGCGAGCTCACACTCGAGTCTTATTGCGGTGACTATTCGGTCGACTTGAATTGTCTTATTTTGCCTGAGATAACAAAAGTGCTGCCATCGCGTTTCGTTAACATCAATAGCGTCCCTCTTCCGTCAGGAGTGCGTCTAGCTGATCCTTCATTTCACATACCGTCAGCAATAGACATCCTGGTCGGGGCCGAAATATTTTGGAACGTCTTAGGCCTCAACTCAATAAATTTAGGTAAAAATCAACCTAAGCTTCACGAAACGAAGTTAGGTTGGATCATATCTGGACACATAGCATATCCAAACGGCTATAGTCCTACGTCACAACCCGCGACTCATTTTTGTAACTTTGTAAAGGACGACGAAGTCAATATTCATCGTTTTTGGGAACTAGACTCAGTGCCAGTCAAGCATTTATTGACTGCCGAGGAAAACTCATGCGAACATAATTTTTTAACTAATACCTATCGTAATAGTGAAGGCCGCTTTGTAGTCACTATTCCTCTTAAAAAAGACCCAAACCTGTTAGGTGATTCTTTGCAAATGGCTACTAAGCGCCTTTTGTCTCTCGAGCGACGCTTTCAACGCGATTCAGTATTTAAAAAACAGTACCTACAGTTCATGCATGAATACGAACAGTTAGGACACATGACGCTAGAATCCACTGTTCGTAAATTTGCCGCGACTCGTAGTAAAGAAATAAGCTATTTTTTACCTCACCACGGAGTCATACGCGAGTCCAGCACAACAACTAAATTGCGTACAGTTTTTGATGCCTCTGCAGCCACTACTACCGGGCTTTCACTAAATGTCATTCAAATGGTTGGCCCAGTAGTTCAGGACGATCTGCTTTCAATATTGTTGCGCTTCCGTCAGCATAGATATGCTATATCGGGCGATATTGAAAAGATGTACAGAGCCATAGACGTAAATACATCTCAAAGATCACTTCAGCGCATAGTTTTTCGGTCAGACCCAAAGGAGCCGCTGAAGGTATATACTTTAAATACAGTGACGTACGGCACTGCTTCAGCACCATACCTAGCAACTAAATGTCTCAGTACTCTAGCGTCATCAGCTGACAGTGATCAGGTTAAGCGTGCTATTCAGCACGATTTTTATGTGGACGATTATTTGAATTCGAGTGACACGATTTCTGGCGCAGTTGAGTTATGTAAACGCGTAATAAGCACTCTTTCGGCAGCAAAATTTAATTTACGTAAACTTAAGTCAAAGGAGCCTAGGAGTTTACAACAAATTAACAACAACAGCGATAAAACTCCCTTACATAATGTCTTAGATTTTAATACTAGTAATGTAAATGCACCCTCTAAAACCTTAGGTTTGCATTGGTTATGTGATTCGGACTCGCTTACCTTTTCAATAAACTTCGATTTAAATACAAAGAAAATTACAAAACGTCACATACTGTCTGTTATCAGTCAGATTTTCGACCCACTGGGTCTAGTAGGCCCGTGCGTTGTCGAAGCAAAGATCATCATGCAACGGCTATGGATAGAAAAATACAATTGGGACGACGTATTATCCACCGATATACTTGATCTTTGGTCTTCCTTTTCAAGTACTTTGTCACGTCTTAATCAATTAAGAATTATTAATACAAGTTATCAGAGAACATCGCGCTGACTTACGCAGCATAAATAGGAACGTTGAGATTTTGTCTAATGAAATACAGAGATTAATAACTCCATTTGATTTTAAACAATGCATCAATGCTTTAAATCACAGAGAAAGATCAAAATATAATGCGTGTAAAACGAACAAAATTCAAAAATATGAAAAATTATCATCCAAATCAAATGCCAACAGCAAGAAACGAAACGTCAATGCACGGACCAATGACACGCCGCCGTCAAGTCAAAGACAAGCAGTTATTAATCTGTCAAAACAAACTTTAGACAAAACAACCGAAAAAGTATTGAGTAGAGGTTTAAATTATGCAATAACACCGGCTAGGATACCGTATGAGGCCATTATTTGCAACGTCGAGGACTGCCTAGTCAAGAATAATATAAAAAGGAAGATTTGGAGGCTATACGTCAGGACATTTCATCGGTCTTGCGTCGAAGTAAAGTGCCCAGACCGAATCTTCCCAAAGATGAATTCGTCGCACTGAAGAACTTGCGGGCTAGGCCAGATATTACAGTACTCCGTGCAGATAAAGGAAACGCTACGGTCATAATGGATACGTCAGATTATAAACATAAAATTGAAAATTTACTTTCGGATGAAACAACATATAAACAGGTTAAAACAGACCCTACAAACAAAATATTGAATAAAACCAAAGACATCATTCATAAATACTCCGAAAAACTAGATTTAGACGTTAAACAATTAATACCAGCTTGCGTAAAACCTCCAAAGCTGTATGGGTTACCAAAAATACACAAAGAAAACGCTCCCCTACGTCCTATTGTGAGTCAGATCGACACACCAACTTACAGACTGGCTCAGCACGTAGCGAAGATACTCTCACCACTCAGAGGCAACTCGAGAGCACATGTAAAGGATTCATACCATTTTGTGAGTGAAATTAAACACCTAAGTCTCACTAACAATGAAACAATGGTTAGTTTTGATGTACAGTCATTATTTACATGCTTACCTGCACATGACTGTATTGAAATAACTAAAAGGAAGCTAATAAAGTACAATATGCCTGAGGAATATGCAGAACTACTTAAGCATTGCTTAACAACTGGCTATCTGTTGTGGGACAATAAATTCTACATACAAGTCGATGGTGTCGCAATGGGCTCCCCAGTATCGCCTGTCGTTGCTGACATATATATGGAGGACTTCGAGGCTCGAGCTTTACATACTGCCCCCATCACACCCAGGATTTATAAGAGGTTTGTAGATGATACTTTTACAATATTACCAACAGATAGTGCAAGTGTATTCCTAGAACATCTTAATTCCATTAATAATAACATCCAATTTACTATGGAATTAGAGGCAAATAATTCATTAGCTTTCTTAGATGTACTTGTCATCAGGAATCCTGATCATACTTTGAGCCACACTGTATATAGGAAAAAGACCCATACAAATAGGTACTTAAACGGTGAATCTCACCACCATCCTAAACAGTTAGCTACCGTGGGAATGTCTTTGTTTCAGAGAGCCCATGGGATCTGTGACAAGAAACACCTGGACGCCGAGCTTCAACATGTCAAGCAAGTACTGCAAGACAACAAGCTCCAACAGCCGCGCCGCTGTCACAGATCCCGAGAAAAGCCAGCCACAGTCGAGCGCCAGCCTGCTATACTGCCTTATGTAAGGGGTGTCACTGACAAGATAGGCTACATCTTGAAGCGAGCTTCAATCAACACATACTTCAAGCCGCCAACGAAGATAAGTCAATTTTTACCATCCGTCAAGTGCCAACTACCTTTACAAGATGCAGGGGTCTATAAAATAGATTGTGACTGCGGACTCTCATACATTGGCCAAACCAAGAGAAGCATAGGCACCCGCATAAAAGAACACATAGCTGATGTAAAACACCAACGCTCATTGAAGTCTGCTGTGTGTGAACATGTGCAACAGGGGACCAACCACTACCTGAGATTTGACAAACCACAGATTCTCGCTAAAGAACACCGATTCCTACCAAGGATGCTTCGCGAGGCTATTGAAATCAAAAAACATCCTAATTTTAATAGAGAAGATGGTTGGAATGTACCACCAGCTTGGGATCCAGTAATAAAAATAGTCAAACCCAAGAAGAAGCAAACCACAGCTAGACTTCATGATACTTTGAGCTCATTCTGCGTAAATAGAAACACCAATGATTAAATTATGTTCGGGTACTTTGAAATAACTACACTGGAACATTGAGACAACTGCCATCTTAGTCTCCCGGTGACCATGGCTGCTGAAAAGCAACCGAAACGTCGGGGAAAGTGTAAAAATAAATTAAATCTAAATAGTTTAATAATAATTTAATTAGCTTAAAAATTAGTAAAGTTTAATAGTAGTAATAGTGTAACAATTTTCAAAATTTTGTAATAAAGTGTCAAATAAACAACGCGATAAAATCCGTATATAGCAGTTTAATTTCAATCAATTAAGAATACCTAGATTTGTATCGTGTAGTGACTCTATAAGAAACGAAATTCACGTCTTTGCCGACGCTTCAGAGAAAGCTTACGGAGCGTGTCTTTATATTCGTGCCGTGCATAATTCGGGGTCCATTCACGTACACTTATTAACTTCGAAAAATCGTGTAGCTCCTATTAATTCTACTACAACAATACCAAGACTCGAACTGTGTGGTGCGTTGTTAGCCGCAAAACTGTGTACTAAGGTTCGTGATTCTATTACGTTACAAATTGATAAAATTTATCTGTGGTCCGATTCCACTATTGTGCTAGCCTGGTTGCGTACGTCGCCCAATCAACTTAAACCATTTGTACGTAATAGAGTCAACGAAATCCAGGAGAGTACTGTTGGTTGTACCTGGGGCTATGTTCCGTCGAAGGACAACCCGGCGGACCTTGTTTCCCGAGGGCTGAGGGCTGATGATATCAGCAACAGTTCCTTGTGGTGGTCTGGTCCATCATTTTTATTAAAATCAGAAAATGATTGGCCTCTAAAGCCCAACAGTTATGCCAAACAAGATCTACCAGACGTAGTTACTCATGTAGTTAGTAGCGTTGATAATCAGCTTATCACTAATCAAATGCCAGCTAGTTCCATAATTAGTAATTTAATACTTAAATACTCTAATTTTAACCATTTACAAAGAGTAGTTGCTTATGTTCTTAGAGACATACTTAATTTAAAAATTCAAAGCATAAACGCTCAAGCTTTCTTTCGACACAAGAACTACAAACATCTTTCATTTGTCTTATATATAATGCTCAACGTGAAATATTTCCCGAAGAGTATAATATTTTATATTCAGGAAAGTCCTTACCGCGTAACAATCGTCTAATTTCTTTATCTCCATTTATAGACTCTAGTAGCATTCTACGAGTTGGTGGTAGGCTTGACAATTCCCCCTATGATTTTAATATCAAGCACCCAATTTTAATCTGTTGTAAGCACCCTTTAACTAAATTAATATTTCAATGCGAACATTTAAAGCTTTTTCATGCTGGACCTCAACTTCTGTTGACTAACATACGTCAACGATACTGGCCGTTAGGAGGCAGAAATTTATCTAAAGCAATTGTTAGAAATTGTATAAAATGCTTTAGATTTAGGGCACAAAATGTACAACCTGTTATGGGTCAATTACCTCCGTGTCGCACTGACCTTCAATATCCTTTTCTTAATTGCAGTGTGGACTATGCTGGGCCAATTTTGATCGCTGACCATAAAGGGCGAGGCTGTAGACTGATTAAGTCATACTTATGCATTTTTATGTGCCTTGCAGTAAAGGCTGTTCACCTGGAGCTTGTCACAGCATTGACAAAGGAAGCGTACATGGCTGCTCTTAGACGGTTTGTATCGCGTCGAGGCAAACCCCGCAGTATCTGGTCCGATAATGGGACAAACTTTGTAGGAGCTTGTAATGAGCTGCATAGCCTCCTTTCTGGTCCGGACGTTGCTTCAGACATGTCACAGGAGGGTATAGAGTTCCACTTTGCCCCACCATATTCTCCCCACTTTAATGGCATTGCCGAAGCAGCTGTCAAGTCTGCCAAGGGCCACCTCAAAGGGGTCTTAGGCTGTACTCACCTCACGTATGAGGAAATGGCGACTTGTTTGGTCCAAATTGAGGCCATTCTTAACTCTCGTCCTCTCACCGTTGCTTCCTCTGATCCTTTAGATTTCTCCGCTTTAACACCTGCCCATTTTCTGATTGGACGACCACTCACGTCTATTCCGCACTCACAGGTCACAACAAACGTCAACATCACGCATCTGGAGCGCTACCAGCGTGTAGAACATATAAAACAGCACTTCTGGCAACGTTTTGCTAATGAGTATGTTTCTACCCTGCAGCAAAGGTCGAAGTGGAACACTGCAACAGGAACTCTGGCCCCGGGCATGTTGGTGCTGATTCGTGATAAGACGCAGCCACCTCTTATGTGGTTACTTGGCCGCGTTATTAAGGTTTTCCCTGGCAGCGACGGGGTCACACGAGTGGCTGAAGTTCGTACAAAGACGGGCAGCATCCTAAGAGGCTTCAATTCTATCTGCCCCTTACCTCTTCATTGAAGTACTGCAACATACTTCAACCCGGGCAGTATGTCGGCGCACGAGCACCGAGCAACGGCGGCGGAGGAGGACGACGGGCGCGGGGAGGTGGCCCTCTCCGCACGATATATCACTCCGCGCAGCACACCCGCCCGCGACACTCGCTACCTTACATTTTCATATACTTATATTCTTATTTATATTACAAGTTATAGTTTATACAGTCCACTCTTTTATTTGGTCTCAACAATAGGACTCTTTTAGACAATTTGTATCACATATAATAGCTGGCCCACTAACACATATCATAAATAATAGTATAACTACGGGTATATTGCCCGATAATTTAAAAATGACTGTTATAAAACCACTACATAAAAAGAACGCGAAGGATGATATGACCAATTATAGGCCAATTGCATTGATTCCCGTCTTCTCCAAAGTTATAGAAAAAATCATATATGAAATAATTTTTAACTTTTTAATTAAATTTAATATTCTATGTAAAGAACAAAATGGCTTCATGAAAAATAAAAATATAAATATGGCTATATATGATTTGCTCGTTACAATAATGAAAAATGTTGGTAATAAAATTCCTATATGTACAATTTTTACAGATATGTCGAAAGCTTTCGACTATGTCAATCATATACTTTTATTTGGAAAACTATATGCTTACGGAATACGCGGAAATGCCTTAGATTTAATCAAATCATATATCAGCGGTCGTAAGCAATACACAGAAATTACAAGGGTTTGCACTAAAACTAGAATTGAACAAACATATAAATCTACCTCGAGAGAAATAAAATTCGGAGTTCCACAGGGCAGTGTCCTGGGACCACTTTTATTTCTTCTCTATATTAATGATCTCCCTCGGCAAATCAATCACCCAATGGTTTTATACGCAGACGACAGCACAGCATTAATAAAATGCCATGATAAAAAAACGTACGAAAGCAACGTAAACGACACACTAAAAATACTAATTAACTGGTTAAATCATAATAACTTACTAATTAATTTAAATAAAACAAACATAATGCACTTCTACCAAAGACTGCGTATTGTAAACTTAAACATAAATTATAATAGTCAAACCATTGAAAGAGTAGAAGTCGCTAAATTTTTAGGCATTACATTAGATAGCCAATTAACATGGAAAGCTCAAGCTGAAACAATATGTAAGAAACTAAGTACATCTGCTTATGCATTATATAACCTTTCGAAAAAAGTAAATATTAAGACAGTACTAGTAGCCTATCATGGCTTGGTGGTCTCGATACTAAGATTTGGGATTATTTTTTGGGGCAATTGTACTTATAGGGAAGACATATTTCGTGCTCAAAAACGCTGCATCCGTTCAATGTTCAATATTAAAGTTACAGACAGTTGTGTTCCTGTTTTTAGAGAACATAAATTATTAACATTCCCATGTATTTATATTTTAGAAATGGCAATATTTGTTAAGACCAATCCTCAATTATTTAAATCTTTAAAAGAAGCTCGATATCGCACAGTCTCTATGAGATCACAGTACCAAAACTTATTGTATGAAGGTAAATGTAAAACAGCTTTGTTTCAAAAAAGTGTTATGGGAATGGCCCCTGTTATTTTTAATAAAATTCCTAATTGCATTAAGGATCAAACTTTAAAAGTTTTTAAAAAGAGTCTCACCACCTTATTGTTAAATAATTGTTATTACTCGATTCAAGAATTCTTAAATGATCGTTCTATTAATTAAAATTTATGTTACTAACGTTATATTAGTTTTAAGGTTATCGTGAGCAAATGTCGCTCATAAATGTTTGTATGCCTAAGTAGGCAGAATGTACAAGGATTCTGTATATATATCTATAACACCAATTGTAAACACCTACATTCTATACAAATAAATGATTACTTACTTACTGATTACTTACTCTGTCAGTTAATCGCAATAGGTCTCACACTAACAGTACCGTTTAAGATTTCGGAGTTACGACTAATACGAACTGAGAGTGTGTGATCGCTTGACGATTCCGGTTAGCGTCGTTAGATGTCGGCCGGGCAGTCCATGGCCTTGAGGCCAAATAAACATACATTAGGAGGTAGTCGGCCGGCGGCCTGTCGACCGGCATCTCGTGTCAGTCGAGCACCTTCAGTTTTATGTTTTTTGATTTGTTTAATTTTTCGACAAAATGGACAACAAACCTCAATTGGTGTCTACTTTTATAGAAATATATAGAAGTTTTCCATGTTTATGGAAGGTGAAAGATGATTCTTATCACAATAAACGATTGAAAGATGACGCTTACAACATATTGTTAGTATTTTATCAAACCACAATACCTTTAGCCACAATTGATACTGTGAAAAGAAAAATTAATAACCTTAAAAGCACATTTAGAAAAGAACTAAAGAGGTAAGTAAATATGAATTTATTCTTTTTTACGACTCTTTTTGGTAGGTAGTAACTCAAGGTAGGTATCGATATAGTAGCCATCAATAGAACTTGTACCTACCTAAATAATATAAACAAACAAACGTTTCATACAATCAACACAAGCGGTTCTATTGGTGGCTACCTACTAAAATTCTGTGATATGCCGTGGTATGTATAAACAATTAAACAGCGCCGAGTGCCTACCGAATACTCGGCCGAGAGCACTGTCTCGCACGTTTGCTCGGTACGTGTGATCAAGGTAATAAGGTCTACTTTCGATAGTACTCTATCGAATGGTATAATTTATTTTATGCAATTCGTAATCATTTTGTCAAGAACTTTGAATATAATGTTATTAATTATCCATCTTTTTTCAGGTTAAAACTCAAAAATCAGGGTCGTCAGCTGATGATAACTACGTGTCAAATTTATGGTATTTTGACCTTTTGATGTTAAGATCAAGAAATGCCAATAGTATTTCAAGTGAAAGTATTGTGGATATAGATCAGAATGAAACAGTACGTTTGCATATTAATTATTTATTTAACTGACAAAATTATTTTGAACCGATACAGCTCCATCTTGCAGAAAATAGTCTATATATATTTCGCGGTTTAATTTTGTATTTTTACAAACATTTCTGATATACCCCTGTTGTAAACCGTTTAGGGGACTATCTTCATTTAAATCTCCATTTATAACCCTACCATAATCTAAATCTTCTAAAATCAATGCTCGAGTAGGTAAATAATTAGCTTTCTCTGTTTTCTTCAAAAAGTTATGAAGACAACATGTAGCTAAAATAATGTAGTCAATTTTTTCTGGTTTTATATTAATTTCAGTGTAAAAAACTCTAAATCGACTCGATAATATGCCAAAAGCTTTTTCTACTGTGCGACGAGCTCTGCACAATCGATAGTTAAAGATACGCTGTTCTCGAGTCAAATTTATTTGTGGATATGGTTTTTTTACATTTTCATGTAACGCAAAAGCGTCATCGGCCACAAATACAAAGTTCATATTGTTTTTATTCATACTATTTGGCGGTAAATTTAATTGCTTGGTTATCAACTTGTTATAAAACGTAGTAGACTCGATAACACCTCCATCTGATACTCTTCCATTGCAACCGAAATCAACATATATAAATTCATAGTCTGCATTCACAACTGCCATTAGTACAATACTAAAATAATGTTTATAATAATAATTGTAATAGTAAGATCCGCTGTTAGCTGGTTTCCGAATTCTAATGTACTTTCCATCAATGGCACCACCACAATTAGGAAAATGCCATCGATTTTTAAAACTCTTTGCAATCTCTTTCCATTCTTCTGTAGATGATGGTAACTAGAACAAAAATAAAAACAATGTATTATTGTTACAGTTTTTCGAAGATGATAACTCGCCGCGGTACTCGCCACTACCATCACATTCCCCGCTATTATCAGACTCGCCCTTGCCATCACACTCGCCCTTGCCCTCACACTCACCCTTGCCCACACACTCGCCCTTGCCCTCACACTCGTTGACCCAAATACGAGAAACAACGCCGTCAGCGTCGTCCACAAAATCATCAGTAAATAAAAGGAAACGTACATTAATTAATGAAGCTTACAAAGCCTTAAAAGAAGTTGATGAATATGATGGCATAGGGTTGAATGTGGCATGTAAGTTGCGACGTATGAATGAAGACCTAAGGTTATACGCAGAAACATTAATTAATAAAGTATTATTGTATGGTATCAAACAAAAGTGGCAAGAAGTAACTAATTTTACTGGTCTTGTGTCCATACAGCTCCAAATTGCACATACAGTTCCCTCATCACAGTCACCAACGGCAGCTCGAATATCTTCACTCCCAGGACCTACTATTTCAAACAGAGAACAAGCAATAATCTCGTCTTTTTCTCAATCTATATTACAAGAGTCTTCTGAAGAACTTGGAACTATTAACTATTAAACTATTAACTATTAACTTCTAACTATTGGTCGTATAGAAGGAGAGAGGGCGCTAGTCGTCACGTCAACAACTAGCTCCGTATCAATAATTCCGGAAAAATATAAACTTCTCATTTTAAACAGTAAATATAGATTCAAAGTGTAAATAATAGTCACAGTGATCAATGGAAGTGTTATTATGAACAAAAATGTGGTCTATGTATAAAAACAATAATGTGTAAATAAACAGTGAATCACGAAACCAAAAAATAACTTAAAAATTTGTTTACGTGATAAGAGTGTAAAGTTGTGAAAATAAATAGTCATACGCTTGTTTTATTCTACGTTTGGAAGCCTTCACAATGATATAACTGTGTATGGGTCAAACACAAAAATGGTAAAAAAGTGTTCGAATAATATATTATCTAAAAAGCAAATTGAAGAATATTTGAAAGAGTTTTAATCATAAAAGCTCCTATATTATTACACATTTTAATGATATCTTGTAAAATATTACGTTATATAAATAATTTTTTATGGTATTATATCAACAAAAGTCTCTTCCTGTGGACTGTTCTCAAACGAAGTTATAACGTTCGGAACATGTTTAAAAATAGTTGCAATACGCTATTTACTTAAATTATTTACTTGTAATAAAAGAAACGTAATATAGTTGCTAATTTTGATAATTAAAAAGAATATCGTTACTATTTGTTTAAAATAAATCAATTAAAATGTAGGTTACATGTTTTAGAGTCTCTACCGTGGACACGATTAAAACATACAAAAATTTCATTTGTTGGACCGCATCGATGTTATTTTTTTCCTCTGTTGGCAACACTGAATATCTGTCATTTCGCCGTTTGACATATTGCTGTTTCTCCTTCAGAGTGTGTGAAAATATATTTTTTATTCCAATACACAGATAAATGTAAAAGATTAAGTGCTCTTTCCTGTTCCAATAACAATTGGGTAAGTATTTTATTTAAAAATGTATTTCTATTGGTTTTTTATGGGCATTTAGTACTCGTGAATGAAAAGCATGTTGCTCAATTTCTAACCTCAAAATGAACTATTTACTGCGTGACTTTTTTGGAATAGATCTCTTCTGTGGACATCTTTCCTGTGACCACTATGTCCACAGAAGAGATTATGTCCACAGGAAAGTCTTAAAAATTTACTCTTTTATTTTTGTCTTAATATGGCAAACCTAAAAACTGATTATTTTGGTAACATATATATATACTAAGTTAAAGCTTTTAATTTACTAATGATTTTCATGTTTTGCAATTTAAAAATCCGTTAAGTATTTTATTGTTATTGATTCAATAACTTCAACGCTCAGATTGGGTTTATGTTAGCCATTCTCGCGCATTTATCTGTATGTTGTTGTGTATTTTGCTTCGTTTTATATGCATGCTTGTTTTCTATTTTAGTAAATATGCCACGAGCAAGCAGGTCTAAAACTCAACTTTCAGAAGAGGAAAAGAAAAAACGACGTCGTGAACAAAAGAAGTTGAGCATGAGGCGGGCTCGTGCAAGAATGAGCGAAGCAGAAATTGAAGAAAGAAGAAAACAGGACATGGAAAGATACAAGAAGAAGAAAGAGGAAGGTCGAATTAAGACTATAAAAGACTATACACCCAGACAACAAAGAAATATTAGGAAGGTTTGGAGAGAAAAGGCGAAAATAAAGCGTGAAAATGAAAAACAGCGAAAAGCTGCAACTAATTATTTAATCAGTAACACTCCACCTTCAAGTCCGTCTTGTTTGGGAAGTTCTCGTGTTCATGTCGGTAAAGTTGTTAGAGATCGCAACATGCGACGTTTTAAAGCAGAGAATACGTACTTAAGGAAGAAAATAGCAAACATGGATTCTGCATTAGCAAGATATCGTATGCGACTGTCAAGATTAAACAGTAAACTGAAGAATAAATCGTCAGTTGGAGCAATCAGTAGCCAGAGACAAATAAAAAATAGTGAAAATATAAGAAAAGCGGTACAGATATTTTTAACTGAAGATGAGAATAGTAGACTAACAGCGGGAAAAAAGGACACAATTACACGGCATAAAGTTAAAAAACAAATACGTTTACTAAATGATTCTTTGTTAAACTTGCATAAACAATTTGTTAATAAAACAGGGATGAAAATTTCTTATGAAACATTTCGCAGAAATAGACCATTTTGGGTTCGATTTCCAAGAGTTAGTTCTCGAAATACTTGCCTTTGCGCTATGCATACCAATATGGATTATATTGTTCAAGCGCTCCACAGTAGCCAAATAATCGCATACAAGTCAGCTACGGATGTGATTAAACATATGTGTTGTGATGATTCTTTAAGAGTTATCTGTTTAGAGAGAAGTTGTACCAATTGTATTGGTAAAAATATTCTTACAACCAATTTCAATGATAACGATACAATTTCTTATGAAAAATGGGTTACCAAGAATGTATTAATTGTAATAAAAGGCCAATCTAAGACAGTAAAAAAAATCGGTTAAGGAAAGATTAGTTACTACCAAAGGTGCTCTTATCCACACATTCAACTCTATGTTACCTAATTTTATGAAGCATGTCGCTAATATGATTCACCAATTTAAATCAATACAAAATATAAAGAAACAGTTACTGCCGACACAGGGTTTGTTGCACATAGATTTTTCCGAGAATTATAACTGCAAATACGGTAATGAAATACAGGCTGCGCACTTTGGTGGATCCAAGGCCCAATTGTCCTTACATACATGTGTTTATTATTACACGGAATCAGATCCTCCAGAAAATTATGTAAAAAATTCTTCATTTTGCACTCTTACAGAAAATCTCAGACATGACCCCGTTTTGATAAGCGTTCATTTGCAGGCTTTGGCTCATAAAATCGGAGAACTATCGCCAAATTTGAATCACTTGTATATTGTAAGTGATGGACCTTTAACTCAATATAGGAATAAATCTATGTTCCATCTTATTGCAATTTATTTGAATAAAGTGTTTAAAGTAGATACACTCACTTGGAACTACAGTGAGAAGGGCCATGGCAAAGGTGCCCCAGATGGTGTAGGCGGCTGTGTTAAAAGGCTTGCAGATGATTTTATAGCAAAAGGTAACGATATTTATAATTTAGATAGTCTTATGACATGTTTATATAAAAATTGCAAAGGCATTAAGATTTATAAAATTAATGAGTCATCTATTTCTGACGTTGAAAATGTTTTAGATATGAGTATCACTCGTCCTTTCAAGGGTACGCTTGGGATACACCAGGTGACATGGAGTGTCAATAACCCTTTAGTCCTTCAAGTAAGGCGTTTGAGTTGTTTGATTTGTGCAGCGCATATGCACTGTCCTCATTATGGTATAGGTGAAATAAAGATCCAAATGAAGACAATAAATTCGCCTCGGGCCTCGCTTTCTCTAGATTCTGGGTCATACACTCCCGAAGTGGAATATTTATCTGTACCTAATTCTCCTGAGATACCAGCATCACCCGACGCATCAACAGTATCAATATCACCCGGTTTCTCAGAGAGACTTACACCGGATGGTGGTATTATATATAATCGGCAACCACGTAGGCCTTTCAAGCGGATACTGTCTGATGATGAATCGGATTGCTCCATAAGCTCTTTATCCAAAAAACGAACAATATCAATTCCTTTAAAATATTCAGACGATTCTGATAGTTCTCTGGAAATATTTTGAAGTCGTTAGTTATTTAATTTGATTACGTTATCTAAATTCGATTAGCTATCCTAAGAAATATTAAACGTCTCGGCTTTGGAAATAATATAATAATTCAAAACTTAATCATTGTATTTTAAGTCCACCGAACTGATTTTCCTCTCTGTGGACATTCTTTTTTATTTTTTTATTTGCCGATTGATCTGATTACGTCCACTTTTTATTTGAATTTTATAATTGATAAATTGCAGTGAATTCATATGTTTTATCAGTTTACCTTAATACATTTTAGTTGACGCTGCATCACAGCTTTTTGTCTATCTTGTAGAATAAGTAGTCTCTTCTGTGGTCCTTAAAAATATAAAAATTGTGATTTTTAGCAAATTAAGACATATCGATCTCCGTTTATATGATCAAAAGACTGGTAATTAATAATTAAGTAATAAATATTTTGATTCGCACTAATTCTGAGAACTTTTATTTCTGCCCCTTTTTGTGTTAACTTTTTGTGTATGACCCGTATATACGTGCATAAACAAGATAAATTACGATACATAAGTCGTTTTTGTTATTCAAATTTTGCCACGGACCATAGACAAGATAATATTATCAGACTCAGACTGACACAAAGAAATAGCAAACAGTGACATCTAGTTTACTGATACAATAACTAACTACCGCCATCTATTATTGAACCTCAATAACCTCTTTGTCTTATCGATCAACATCTACGTTAATCTATTGCGGTTGTACCTTCAAATCGCTAGAGGGCTTTAAGGTACTGGTTCCCTTAAAATCGAAGAGATGGCGTTCGAATGTGCAGGATGTAAACAAAAATTGCCTCTTAAAGAAAATCTCACCTGTACAGTATGTAAAAGTAAATACGACCTGTTATGCGCAAACGTTACTAAGGCTGTATACAAAACCATGACCCTTGAACACCAAAAAGCATGGAATTGTCAAGCTTGCCTATGTAAATTACCTAAGACCAGCAATATCGATACCCCAATTCACCCGAGTGATCGAAATAGTATGTTTTCTTCACCATCAACAGAAAACAATAATGTCACAACAAGAAAAAGAACAACAAGTCCACTAAATAACACTACCGATTCTGAAGACCTCAGTTTGTTAGGCGATACTTTATACCTAAATAATGACTAAGAAGGACCGGTAACAAAAAACTTATATATGGAGTTAACCCTGGAAAGCATAAGTAAAGTAATATTACTACATCTAAAAGAAAATAACAAATCTTTAATTGCTGAAATACAGAATACAGTCCAATTAGAAATATCAAAGGCTATTTCAAAACTAAAGGAAGAGATTAAACAAGAAACGACCACCCTAACAAAACGAAATGAACAACGAAAAATAGAAATAGACCAAATTAACACAAAAATAGAAAACATAATTAAGGAAAACGAGCAACTAAAAAGCGAAATTTTATATTTAAAAACCAAATCCAACTATCCTGAAACCGATTATACAGAAAGTAATCGAAAAAAGTTGGTACTATACGGGCTTGCAGACTACTACAAAGAACCAGAATGCGACTTATATAGTAGACTGATTACCCTGTTCAGAGAGATACACAATGTGGACTTATCAGGCTACATAGAAAGTGTACATCGGCTTGGAAAAAGCTACACTAAAAATCGACCACTAGTCATCGAATTATTAAGTAAAAGAATGGTGAAATATATAACAGAAAATAACTACCTATTCAAGAACACCGGATTATACGTAAGTGAATTTTTAAATGCGGATGAACGAAAGAAAAGGCAATCTATGCGAGAAGAAATGATTAGAGCCCGAAGAAACGGCCAGTATGCAATAATTAGAAATAATAAACTATATATAGACGGAAAATTAACAAATACAGTGGACCAAACATAACAATTAGAATCAACCCAAACACAAGATGACCATGGAATATCATGCAGCCAAGGACAACAACTACTAGACAACCATACAGGAACCCAGAACGATTCCTTTCGTACATACAGACGAACACGTATTTAGAATCCTATTCCAAAATATACAAAGCCTCAACAATAAACAACATATAATAAATAGCTTCAACCAAGAAAATTCAAAATTTGATGTCATATGTATAATTGAAACCTGGTTATCACAAGAAAAATTAGAACTTGTAAACTTTAATGGATATAATATTGTTGCATCTTTCTGTCGTGCTAACCGACCAGGCGGTGGCGTATGTATTTTATTACGTGACCATATTGAAAGCGTCCAGAGATGTGATATCTCTAATATGTTGATCGAATATACTTTGGAAGTATGCGCAGTTGAATTATGTAAAGAAAATATATTAATTATTACTATGTATTGGAATAGAAGAGAGGAAGAATTATTTTATTACCAAATTAAAAAAATACTTAACTACATTGTTCAGGCCAGAGCCTTCAATTTATATTTGATTTGTAAATCACGCGTTGATGCGCGTTACTATTGTATTTTGTGAGGCGTTATCTTTAATTCAAGCGTCGATTGATGACGTCTTCATTCAAACCTCAACCTTCGTGCAATGTACACTTTATACTTTGTAATAAACTAATGTGAACAAGTAGTGCTGGAGTTTCCTTCATAAGAAGCTCCCCTATGTACCCCTGAGCTGGTACATAAATTGGTGGCCCATGAGGGGAACCGTGACAAATAACGAAGAAATCGGGACTCCCCTGGTTATGACAAGAACAGTGAAATTTTGAAGAAGTTCATTGGAGTCTCGGGCGAGACTCAAGGATTCAACTTATCCGGACTTCAGTGGTCAATTGATTGGTAACAATTGACAGTGGTCAGTGGATCAGCTAAAGATTCACGCCGGGAGCTGCGGTCTGCCAAAAGATAAGTGCCCTTTCCTTGCCAACTAACTTCTAAATATTTCCAAATTCCCAACATAAATAGTCTTCATTGTGATTAACAAGTGTGTTTTCAATCAATATCAACGTTTTTAATCATCTTTTGTTCGATTAAATGCATTAGTGTACATTTATCATCTAAAAATATAACGCACATGCACGTGGCACGTGGTCGACGCACGGCGTAATATAGACCCGGCGACGTAAACAACCTAAAGTTTTACTAAATTAACGTTATCACACGCTTTCAATAGTTCGTTTGTTACTCCCGACACCTGCATGTTCCAGGTAGATGCCTTAAGATAGCTAATCGCGAGCTAGGTGTGTCATCATAACGGGACGCGGCGCGGTCCGCGGCTGCATTTGGTGCATAGCGGCAGACCAGCTGACTCACCGAACTGAGGAGCGTGAGATTTTATAACTTTTAATCAGCTAGTTATCATTTTTTCATAATGGCTTCCGCGAAGGGTGTCGATGTCTCAACTTTGGATGAGTTAAACCGTAGACGTAGTTCAGTAAAAGGTCAAGTAACTAAATTCAAAAACTATTTAGTTATTCAATTACAAAAACCTCATTTGACGTCTATGGAGTTAACCGAGTTGAGTTTAAAACTTCAAAAATTTGAGGCTTTATCGACACGTTTCGATAACTTGCAAGAAGAGATAGAGGTTCTGAATCACTCAAATTTGTCTGAGGAATTGGTAGAACGAGAGAATATTGAGCATGAGTTTATTTTAAACATCGCCACTTGTAAAAATCTTATACATCAATACAATAAGGCCGAAGATGAGCATCGGCGGGAATCTGTTGTTCACATGCCTCAGTGTTCTCACGATCACAGGAATATAGGTGTTAAATTGCCTCAGATAAATATTGCTAAATTCGATGGTGCATATTTCCGCTGGCTTGAATTTCACGACACATTTAAGAGTTTAATCCATGACAATGATAAAATATTACCTATTCAAAAATACCACTATTTGGTATCCTATTTAGACGGAGCAGCTGCTAGGGTTATTTCAAATTTAGAAATATCTTCTGACACTTACGAGGAGGCTTGGAAGTTAATTTGCAACCGGTACAATAACAAGAGGTTGTTGACAAATCACCACTTAAGCGCATTGTTTAGTATCGAACCTGCTACTAGTGAGACTGAAAGGTCGCTTCGATTTTTAGTGGATACAGTTACCAAAAACTTACGTGCCTTACGCAGTCTTGGTCAACCAATAGACAAGTGGGATACCCTAATAATTTTTATGATGTCGTCTAAATTACATAATCAAACGCTAGCCAAGTGGGAAGAGTACCTAAGCGCGGTTGATGGTCAGCCTACACTAAATAACTTTTTTAAAATCCTCACAGATCGTGCGGATGTATTGGAATCGCTAAATCGCAACAACAACAACAAAATGATACCAACTGCATCTCACCAGTCTGATAAAACTAACCTTAACAGCTATAAAAACAATAAAAACTATAATAACAACAAAAATAAACAAGAAAAATCAAACTACCTTACAAAATCATTCGCGAGTATAAATGACAATAAATGTAGGTCAACCTGCATTTGCATTGTTTGCGGAATGAATCATCGGATTTACGACTGCCCCGTATTTAAAGAGAGTATTTTAAGAGCATAGATGAGCGGCTAACCGTCGTAAAATTACATAAGTTGTGTAAAAATTGCTTACGACAAGGTCATCCCGATAGCGAATGTCGTATGGGATCCTGTCGAATTTGTCAACAAAATAACGTCAAAAAATTTCATAACTCACTGTTACATAACCAGGAGCAGTCAGTGGCAAACCACGCCTCCACAGAAGGTTATAAGCAGGACGAAATAGCTGTTAATTTGTCCAATCAAAGGTGCACTGAAATACTATTATCCACCGCGGTAATAAAGTTGGTTAATCCCAAAACAAAAGACACACAAATAGTTCGTGCATTATTAGATTGCGGCAGTCAATCGTCATTTATAACTAAACGATTACAACAAAAACTATCACTCGATTCATGTCCTTTAGATTCATTGAAGGTCATAGGGATTGGCAATAATTGTTCAGATAGGGTTGTCGAAAAATGTGACGTGCAATTAAAGTCACTACATACAAAATTTAATACACTGTTACCTTGTTATGTACTTAACGAGATTACAAGTGATTTACCACGATCGTCGATCGATGTGAGTAAACTAAATATACCTGACGGCATTAGGTTGGCCGACCCGACTTTTTATAAATCTGCACCTGTCGACATGTTAATCGGCGCTGACATTTTTTGGGATGTCTTGGGCAACGAGCAAAAATGTCTTGGCCCTAGGTTTCCAAAATTACGCAGCTCTAAATTAGGTTGGCTAGTGTCCGGCCCGCTTGATTCATTAGTTACATCAAGTAACGTCCAATGTAATCATGCCACGATGACGTCAGACGAAATACACACCTCACTAGAGAGGTTTTGGCAAATAGAAGAGGTTCCATTTGCTAACGGCAAAACCGAAAATGATGAAATTTGTGAACAACATTTTCTAGAAAATACGAAAAGATTGGATGATGGCCGCTTCTGTGTGAAACTGCCCTTATCGTCTTCTCCAGATTGCCTAGGCGATACATACGGGTTAGCCAAAAGGCGATTGTTCAGTCTCGAAAAAAGGTTCAAGGGCAACCCTACGCTAAAATCAGAGTATTCTAAGTTCGTAAATGAGTACGCTGCACTCGGACACCTGTCTGAGGCAACCATAACAAGACCCGTCCCCTCGTATTTTCTCTGTCACCATGCAGTTCTAAAGCAGGACAGTGAATCTACTAAGCTTCGCGTAGTGTTTAGTGGTTCGGAGCAATCGACGTCAGGCTATGCACTTAATGATATTTTAATGGTAGGACCGAATGTTCAAGATTCATTGTTTAGCATATTAATTCGAGCGCGTCATTACAAATACATTCTAACCGGCGATATCGAGAAAATGTATCGCCAAGTGCAGGTAAATGATAGCGACCGGGATATGCAGCTTATTGTGTGGAGGGATGATGAGTCAGAGCGCATAAAAACGTTACGGCTAAATACTTTGACGTACGGCACCGCCAGCGCGAGCTATCTAAGCACACGCTGTTTACTTCAATTAGGAGACGAGCATGATGACTCACTCATCAAAACAATAATAAAACATGATTTTTACGTCGATGATCTGATCAGCGGGGCGGACGACGAACAGCTGTTAAGGTACATTCAAAGCGAAGTCACTCGTACATTAAGTAACGGATGTTTTACTTTACGTAAGTTCAAGAGTAACTTAAAAAATTTATTTGTGGATTCCGATATAAATACTCAACAAAATTTATTAATAAGTGAATCATCGAGCACTCTGGGTTTAGGATGGCGTCCGGAAAGTGATACGTTCCACTTTCCTATAAAAAACTTAACTGAACCGAATGTCTTAACAAAGCGCATAATTATGTCTAACTCATTTAAAATTTTTGACCCCTTGGGTTTATTGAGCCCTTTCATCATACAACCCAAAATGTTGTTGCAAAAATTGTGGGAACTAAAACTGGACTGGGACCAGCCCGTTCCACAAGATATAGCTAAAGAATGGGATCGATTCTATAACGGTATGTTGTTTCTAAAAAATGTAGAAATCCCTAGACGAGTTTTATGTGATTCGCCTACCAATATAGAAATGCATGTGTTCAGTGATGCATCTCTAAATGCATACGGCGCATGTATATACATGCGATCGACAGACTTTCAAGGTCACGTCACGTGTCAATTACTGACTTCGAAGTCTAAGGTAACACCGCTAAAGGCCACGACGGTACCTCGCTTAGAGCTGTGCGCTACATTGCTCGCTGCCAAATTAAGTAGGTCAACTTTACAGTCGCTTAGGTTTGCGCCCGCACGTGTAGTTCACTGGTGTGATTCTAGTATAGTGCTTGCGTGGATTAATAATAATTCGAATAAATTAAAGGTATTTGTCGCGAATCGCATTGCCGAAATTAAAGAATTGTCAGATAAATCAACATGGCGATATGTACCTACCGCAGCCAACCCAGCCGATTTAATTTCTCGGGGGGTGGATGCCCACCAGTTATTAGATATGTCACTCTGGTGGAATGGACCTAGTTTTTTAATTAATGACGAGTTGGAGTGGCCCTCGTTAAACGTTAAAATTGATAATTTACCTGAGACAAAATCTAACACTGTCACCATACAAAAAAACATAATTAACTTTGAGAATTTTTCCAAGCTGATAAGACTTCAAAGAACATTTGCATATGTAAAGAGATTTATACATAACTTACGAAATAAAGGCAATAAAATTACAGGCATACTGACAGTTGATGAATTGAATGAGTCATTTCACTATCTTTGTAAGATGGCGCAGCGTGAATCGTTTGCCGCCGAGTACGATTGTTTAATTAAAAATAAACCTTTACCCTCAAAGAGTAAAATACTGTCATTATCGCCGTTTCTAGACGACGTGGGCTTAATAAGAGTAGGTGGACGTATTAGCGCTTCAGATTACGCTTACGATAAAAAACATCCGATTCTTTTGCATGCGTCACATCATTTAACAAAATTAATATTTGAAAAAGAGCATATACGAAATATGCACGCAGGTGCACAGTTACTGTTAGCGACCGTCCGTGAATACGTATGGCCAGTCAATGGTAGATACTTGGCGAGGCGCACTGTAAACAAATGCGTGCGCTGTGTGCGTTTTCGTGGTAAAACATTGTTACCAAAGATGGGTGATTTACCAACCCAACGTATCACACCTCACTACCCATTCATGTCTGTAGGCATAGATATGGCAGGACCCTTTTATATACTAAACCGCAAAAGCCGAGGTAGTAGTTTAATTAAATGTTATCTCTGCTTATTTGTTTGTATGCGTTACAAATGCATTCATTTAGAGGCCGTAAGCGATTTAAGCAAAAATGCATTCATAATGACACTTCGTCGATTTATTGCTCGTCGAGGAAAGCCAGCGGAAATATTCTGTGATAATGGCCGCAATTTTGTTGCTGCTGCTAAAGAGATAAGTGATTTTTTTAAATCCGCTGCAGAACCTTTATCTGACTTTGCAAGTCATGAAGGAATTAAATTTTATTTCTCACCCGCTTACGCTCCTCACTTCGGTGGTATTTGGGAAGCTGGCGTAAAATCCGCTAAGCACCACTTGCGCCGTGTAATAGGAAATAGTCATTTGACGTATGAATAATTGTCAACCTTGTTTGCACAAGTGGAGGCTATATTAAACAGTCGTCCCTTGTGTCCTCTGTCTTCCTGTCCTACAGACCTGGTTTCCCTTTCCCCAGGGCACTTCTTAATCGGCAGACCGTTGAATGCGACGCCTGCGCCTGTCCTGATTGATCGACCGGAAACTTCACTACAACGATATGCTCGGATTGAGCGTCTACGCCAGCATTTCTGGAGAAGATGGCAGAAGGAATATGTCGCTGAGCTCCAACAAAGAACCAAGTGGAAGAACAACTCTGCCAAGCTGAACATCAACGACCTGGTTCTTCTTCAAGAAGACGATACTCCCCCACTGTGTTGGCGTCTCGGACGAGTTACTCGTCTGTTCCCTGGACCGGATGGAATTCCAAGAGTTGCAGACGTCACTACCAAAAAGGGCTGTGTGCGAAGACCACTCACGAGACTTTGCCCCCTACCTACTGTCGAAGAAGCTCAACATTGAAGATTAGATTTTAAATTTAAATTCGCTCTCTTAACTTAACTGCTTCTTTCTTAGCTTAAATATTTTGCTAAAACTTTAATAAGTACTTGCCTAATGTCTAAATTAATGTCAATTGATTGAGTTCATAATTTTCAAAATATACTTAATTCAACCTTACTCTATTCATAGCACTTCATTAATAATTTGCGAAAATCACAATTGTAATTTTTAAATCATTTATATTTTTCCCGGGGCCGGAAGATGTTCAGGCCAGAGCCTTCAATTTATATTTGATTTGTAAATCACGCGTTGATGCGCGTTACTATTGTATTTTGTGAGGCGTTATCTTTAATTCAAGCGTCGATTGATGACGTCTTCATTCAAACCTCAACCTTCGTGCAATGTACACTTTATACTTTGTAATAAACTAATGTGAACAAGTAGTGCTGGAGTTTCCTTCATAAGAAGCTCCCCTATGTACCCCTGAGCTGGTACAACATAAATAATAAATATTCTAAACTAAGCGTAATTATAGGCGATATATAAAAACTCTAAAACAAGTCAGTTCTTAGACCTAATGCTAGAATTTGAATATACCCAACACATCAATAGTCCTACACGTACAACCCTGACCTCATCAACATGTCTAGACTTAATTTTCACTAACTTCGACAATAGGAACACGCACACCAGTATAGAAGAATTTGGTTTCTCAGACCACATGGGAACTGTTCTACACATGAAAATACCTAAAATAATTAAACAAACATGGTATGTAAAAAAAGACTGTATAACGATAGAAATATTTTGTGAATCCCGTAACATCAAGAATCAAGGCATTGTAGTGACGAAAGAAGGCGGAAGAACAGCAATCGTCGCATATATCGAGGGTAATATTGGTCATTATTTATTGAGTCCGGAAGATATAACGGCGAAGAAATTTGTAACACTGTCAAACCTGCTAGACGTTGATTTTCAAGATGGAACAACAGGTGTAGCAAAACTTGAACTGATTTATGAAGGAAAGTGATATGGATTTGGAAAATCGTGTGGGAGCGTGACTCTACATATAGTGAGTGGTAGTGAAAAATACTGAAGTGACTTAAGGACACTAAGGTAAAGTACATTAGATATGCACTTTATTAATAGAGATACATATAATATATATATATATATATATAAACTGATAGTTATGTAATGACTACTGAAATAGAGTCTCTTACTGTCAAATTAAGAGAATTAAAAACTTATTTAGTAAAAATAGGTGTGCGGTACGTTACCTAAATGCTACGCTGGAACTATGCTTAAGGAGATGCTAAATTAAACACTGATTGGAAAATACTTTAAGTTTTATTCCGCTCAAAGAGTACCTAATCTATGCTATGCTAAATGATAATGAATGATAGGGAATCGCTAATAATGAATGCACCCGGTTTGCTGTCCGATTTCGCACTGACGGCGCTGCGCACTCGGCGTGGCCGTATTAGGTTGCTAGATCAGCAATTCGTGTTCGATGCAAGTATTGCCTCGAACAATAGGACCAAGTAGGCGTAAAGGAGATATATTATTAAGAAAAACAGAGGAAGCTCGTGCATTATATTCAGCTTTTATTTCTACATTAGATGCGACAAAAGACGCTATTGTGTTAGGTAAATTAGAAAAAGAGAAGAAAAAGTTGTAAACGAATTAAGTAAAAATTTTTTGCAATTATACGACGAAGTGAAGCAATTGTGTAAAACAATAGAAATTGAGGTTTTTAATTTAAAAACAGCTTTAGGCTTAATGCCATTAATGACAGATGAGGAAAATGTTATTCGGCAGTTGATCGATAACATAGAATACTACGGATCTACTCTATCAGATTCGGCTTGTAAAACAAAATTAATTAACTTTGTGTTAAAAAGTAGACTGTCGCAATCAGGTAAATTAAAATTAAACGAAACATACGTAACTATACAGGAATTAATACAGGATATGAGATGCAAGTTACTTGCACAGAAATCGGCAAATACAATTCAGGCGAAAATGCAACAAATAAAACAAAATGATAGAACTATTAATGACTTTGGACACGAACTTTCGCAATTGTTTGTTGATCTGTCGATTTCACAGTCAAAAGGTGATGCTAATAGTTATAAAATATTAAAACCTTTGAATGAAATGGCGGCTATAAAAAGATTTTCCGACGGACTACGCAGTCGCAGATTAGGCACTATAATTGCAGCAAAAAACTTTGACTCACTTAACTCTTGGCGGGCCGCGCCTACGTCAGTCAATAAACCATCTGGAACCGGGCCATATGTTTACGTTATTGCCCGTTATCGCCGCGTGCCACTTGAGCTTTTGTTATTGTGAATTACGTCGCTCTCATAGTTCGTAGAATGAAACAAAAGGTACTTCTGGGAAGCTTATGATGCTAGCTACATTATACAATATAAACAAGACCATTTGTGTTCAATTGTTTATATTATTGTCCGGTTGGAATGAGATAATGTAAACAAATGACGACTCATATGATGTGTGCTGATATATAAGTAAAACTATTATATTTAACCTATCGTTTTTATATTTTCGTAATACTTTATGATATTTCCTTTACAAAAACAAAAAATAGGGACTACACTTGTCTGAAAAAATGTTACGATTTTAGCGTTTGAAAATTACAGTAAAGCCGCTGTTATTTTTATTTCGCTTACGTTGCGTTAATGTTTTTAAAAAATCATCGTAAGCGAATTAATTCGTGGATATAGTTAATTTTAGGTTTTTTTTGTATGAAATCTACTTAATTATGATAATCAAATAAATAAATAAAGAAATACAGCTTATTATTCTATCTAAAAAGACATTTTATGAAAATAGGTACATAATCATGAAAAAATCAACGGTATTATTCTCTTCGTTTTATATATCTAGAAAGAATACTATTTACTACTAGTTATATTGTTTCTAAAAGTAGAAAAAGAACCTTTCTAACTATGTAAAGCACATATATCATCTTTATCCAAAATAAAATGAAAAAAGGGTGCCAACCTGTGTGTCAAGGGTCCGTTTTTTGTTTAGAGAGGGTCGTTTTTTGTTTAGTCAAATAATTCATATTTCTTGATATATTTTATAATATTACTTACAAATTATTACTTACAAATACGTTAATATTATATTGTCTTCTATTTACGCGAATATTATTCATTGAAATTAAACTGCTATATACGGATTTTATCGCGTTGTTTATTTGACACTTTATTACAAGTAGTAGTGTAACAATTAACAATTTTCAAAATTTTGTAATAAAGTGTCAAATAAACAACGCGATAAAATCCGTATATAGCAGTTTAATTTCAATACGTTAATATTATTAGAATTCTAATAAGAATACATAAGAATCTTATTTGTTTAGATCTTATTAGCATAAATACGACACGGCGAAAAAAACAAAAGAAAGCGCTGGCCACTATTTTGTTTTAAGTTTTTATAACGTATACATTGTTAAAACATTACTATTGCTACTATAATCATTACAATAATAAATAAAATAACAATTACTTACGTTTTAATGTACTTCCAAGCACTGAAATCCATCAAAAATCACTTAAATCCACAACACAAATACATTCACAGCGGCCATTATGGGCGTGCGCGTCGACTAAACTTTAGAATTTTATTTTTAATGTTTTGCTGTCCAAAGCAGGCGTTTTTATTGGTCCGTGGTATAGCGTCATTTGTTCCAAACCCATCTGTAGCCAATAAGCAATCAGTTTTAAACAAGAAGTTTCTTATATTTCTTATATTATTTTATAGAGGAGGTAATAACCAAACCAGAAATAATTTCGATAATTATCATAATAATAATCAGAGAGGATACAGGAGGGGACGACATCAACCCAAGGTAAATATGTTTTCAGAAAATATGGGAAGAGAATATAATGTCAGCGATGGTCAAAAAATTTGTGAAAACCAGTTTTTCCGGGACTAATTTCATATTATCCGGTGGTAACACAATTACTCTCGTGTTAGAAACAGACAATCAAGAATGTTCGTGGTTAATAGACACAGGTGCAACGATTTCAGCTGTAAAATATAGTTACATTAAAAACCGAAATATTCCAATAATTATGGACAAAATGATCTTTAAAGGTATTGGAGGTAATTTAGAATCTATAGGATACGCTAAATAAAATATTCGGATAGGAGACGAAATAGTAGAGCAAGTAGTATATGTGTTTAACTCACTACCATGTACTACAATAGGAATTCTAGGACATAACTTTTTAGATAAATACAAAGCGGAAATAAATTACGGAAATAAGTCAATATCATTGACGATAAAACAAAACAAGATAATAACTTTAAAATTCAATAAAACATGGACGCAAACATGTTATAATTTAGAAAAACGATCAGAGTCAATTTGTTATATTAAAACTGATCAAGTTAACGATTAAGAAATATGTGAAGGGGTATTTATAGCTAGCACTATTGGCAAACCAACAAATGGGCAAATACCGGTTCTGATCTTAAATGCAAACCAAGTAGATATACAAATTAACGAACTGAAACCGAAAGTTCATAATCTTGAGGAATATAACTATTGCTATTTTGGTGAAAATATAAAAGACGCTGAGAGGGTAAAGAAATTACTACAACAACTAGACTTAAAACACTTAAAATTAGAAGAACAAGTAAAAATAGAAAAAATATGTGCAAGATACGCTAATATATTTCAATTGCCAGACGATAAATTAACAGTTACCAATCTATATAAACATAGTATTCGGCTAAAACCTCATGTAGACCCAGTTTTTGTTAACAATTATCGTTTACCAAAGTCACAGACAAAAGAAATTGATAAACAAATACAACAAATGTTAACGGATGGAATAATAGAATCAACACAAAGTGAATGGTCGAGTCCAATTTTGTTAGTACCCAAAAAACAAGACACATCAGGGGAGAAAAAATGGAGACTTGTAATTGATCACAGGAAACTTAATGAACGAATAAAATATGATAAGTTTCCGCTACCAAATATATCTGAAATATTAGATTCATTGTCAGGATCGATATATTTTAGTCATTTAGACTTGTTTTCTGGTTATTATCAGCAAGAATTAGAATCAGACTCTAGAAAGTATACAGCATTTAAATCGGGACAATACCAAATGACTCGTATGCCAATGGGGCTTAAAACAAGTCCAAGCGCATTTAGCAGAATGATAACTTTAGCAATGTCGGGACTAACCTATGAAAAATGTTTTGTCTATTTAGATGATATAGTAGTTTTTGGAAGAAGCCTAGAGATACATAATAAAAATCTAATACATATTTTTGAAAGGTTGCAGAAAGTCAATCTCAAGTTAAATCCGTTAAAATGTGAATTTAAAAAAAAAGAAGTTTTATATTTAGGTCATGTAGTTTCTGCCGAAGGAATATTACCGGATCCTGAAAAAATTAAAATAATACAAGAATATCCCGTACCAACAAATGAAAAAGAGGTAAAAAGTTTTGTAGCTTTGGCAAACTATTACAGGAAATTTATACCGAATTTTGCACAAAAAGCATACTATTTTCAAATTCAAAATTCAAATTCGAAATTCTTTATTGCTAACTATGTGTACATAAATAAAGTTCTTAACAGAAGATATCAGTTCTTAGAACATAGTGGCCCTGTTAGGGCATTGCAATTTCATCATACATCTATGCTTATAATCGTAACAGTTAAACATGCAATAAATTGATTTACATTCATTAATTAAAAAGAGAAAATTTATAAATATTAAATTTTAGATAGGTCATCGTTTTAATTACATTATATCATTTACATCATATTAATTATAAATTATTAAAGTCATACCCAAACAAAAATACACCTGTCATGAGTTACCTGATTTAAAAATTATCATTATTCATTAATTCAATTATGTCACAGTATTGTAATCATTTAATATTAATTATCATAATCCTTTTTAAAAAATATTTTACAGAATTATATTCACTTTAGTGATAGGTACTTTATTGAACAAAATTATTTTTCCTCAAGATTTAAACAAGTTAAGTAAAAAAGATGTAAAATTCAAGTGGGATGACAACTGCCAGCAATCATTTCTAAATTTAAAAAACGTACTTGTTACACCACCAGTACTACAATATACTGATTTCGGACAGGATAATACATACGGATGCCTCAGGGTACGCAATAGGAGCTGTTCTATCTAACAGTAATGAACGACCAGTAGCTTATGCAAGTAGAAGTTTAAACAAAGCGGAAAGTAACTATCCTACTGTAGAAAAGGAACTATTAGCAATAGTCTGGGCAATAAAACATTTTCGTCCCTATCTATATGGGAGACATTTTAAAATCAAAACAGATCACAAGCCTTTGATATATCTATTTAATATGAAAGATCCATCAAGTCGGTTGCTTAAATTTAGACTAGCATTAGAAGAATATGATTTCACAATTGAATATATTAAGGGTAAAGAAAACACTGCAGCTGATGTATTGTCACGAATAATAATAACAGCAAAAGAACTAAAAGAAATGAATGAATGTTTAAACGTAGTTACCAGGTCAATGACAAAACGAATAAATGCAGTTAACGATAAAGACAAAATAATTAATAAAGATTCTATTTACGAAGGGTCTGATCAGCCTAAAGTAGTAGAACTTGTAACTAAGCCAAACGAATGTGTAGAATTAAAATAAAAATAAATAAAAATGAGAAAATAAAAATGAAAGAATCGGAAATGTTAATATATTTAGAGAAAGAGAAAATTTTATATATAAAACCATTTTCTTCATCGTAAACGACGCGACGCGCCTTTGAGCAAGAACTTGGTATAAAATGTAAAGAATGGAATATAAATAAAATACTAATAATAAAAGGAGAAAATAATAATATATTTGTAGAAAAGTTAGCAAATGAGATTAAAAAGACACAAGAATGGACCGGTCCACGATTATGTATAATAAATGATGTAATAAGGATAACTGATAAAGATGAGAAAAAGGTTATATTAAACGACTTCCATATATTACCTACGAGTGGCCACGAGTAGGTTAGAATTGGGGGTTCTGTATCACTTGCTCTCGCTTCGCTCGAGCCGTGATACAGAACCCCCAATTCTATTTCGGTCCTATCCATCGTATTGCAATTGTTGACTCATGCGCTTGCGGGGTTCTGCATCACACAAGCCTCCAATTATACCGCTTATGATATTCAATCAAGACCGGGGTTCTGCATCACTTGCTCTCGCCCGCGCTCGAGCTGCGCGATGCCGAACGCCCCAATTATACCCTACTAATGCAGGTTGTCAAGTTGTGATTCGAGCGGTTGGCATTAGAAATTTAATATTATTTCATTCATCGATGCATCGTAATACTGATAGCGTAGTAACAACGGAGCACCTAATATATCTATTCTAACAAATTTTGACAGAGATTGATTTTAATAATTAACAAAACGAGTAGTTCATTGTCTGCACACTGTACAACTTCATGTTTTGCGGCACAGATTTGTCCAGTTTTTCGTTGTCGTTGGCTATTAAGCTTGATAATTTTCTCCTGAAGCAGCTGTATTAGCAGATCCTGCAGACGCCTAATCTTAAAAAAATCAGCTATTCTTGGTTCTTTCTTTTCTTTTAGAATGTTTATCTGTTGTTCAAGGTCTAATAAAACATCCTTTACATTATTTTCATATTTTTTGATGGACAAAGATTCTTTGTCTACTTTATTCATTTTAAAACCAATTAGATTTGGAATTATAATTAAAGCAATAGTATTTCTCTGAATTATTTTATGCAGGTATTTATGTGGTCTATCTTATTACAATTATGAGAGTGTAATAAAATCTCGTAACTGATATAACCAATTTATAAATATTTATAAATAATTTTACAAAGATAAATTGGAAGGAAGGGATATTTAAGGAGTAAAAATAAAAAAGATACATGTTATACAAAAAGTTTATTATCAGAGCACCATATTTTTAAACACAAAACATTTTTCAAAGCACATATTGAATTATGATAAATACAACTATACAAATCTTCAGAATATTTATATCGATCATACAGATTTAGAAAACTAGGACAGCCCTTATCTTCTAAATTGATCACATTACTATTATTATTATTATTTAAAATATTTTTCAACCATAACACTTTTTCACAACCTTTAATATAAATACATTTATCTTTTAAAAAATCTAAAATTAAACACTTATAATTTGAATATGGTATAAATCCTTCACCCCAATATATCTTCCTGTTACGTTCAATCCATGCAACTTGACGTCTTTCTTGTTTTGTCAAATCGTAAAATGGAAATGGTGGCTTAATTAAAAACACTTGCAATTTGTCACTACACAATATAGCAATTTCTTTTAGCACAAATTCATTTGTTTCCGTTTTAAAGCCTTGGATGTCTACAATGGCAGTCATGATAATCGACGCACTATGTTGCTCAGAGGTTTATATTCCACAAGCCGATCGTTTATAATCAAACAATATGCAGTAGTGTTATCTGGTATTGGCTCTGAACATTCAATTTCCAAACGAACGTCTACTGGACCTGTTTTTAGGGTATCGTTTTGCCTTGAACAATCTATGATGAACAGAGGAGCCTTATCTTTAAAGTCCTTTAGATTAAGTAAGGGATCCGTTGGACAGTTGTAATACGACTGGCGAAATTTCACATACATTTCGTATAATATACTGTATTTGTTTTCAGAAAAATTTAAACCTAATGGCTCATATGGATAATATTGTGAATTCAAAAAGAGTGTAACGTTTGTTACTTTACAGTGATCGAAGAGAGATCTATCTTTTATTTTATTACTTTTTCTATTACTTTGTAAACAGAAAATAACATATCTAGGCTTTTCCAATTGTGATGCAGTTTTAACTGACCATGAATGCTTTGTTGTTTTAGGTAGTAATGGGTACTCATACAAATCCCAATTTCTAAATGCCATTTGAATAGGTCTATCTTTTTCTAAATGTTTTATAAGTGTTAGACGTTCTCGATCTGATACTTTTATGTGCGGTACTCTCCACTGTACTCTATCAAGATTTATTTGGAAGTGAGAAATATCATCTGTCAGTGTAACGCTGTTTAAATTAGAGTTACTTCTGTTTAATATAAGTTCATGTTTACAATTTATCACAATCTTATTATAATCCTCTGCAAAACCTAATATCTTATTTAATGGTATAACAGCGCTAAAGTGACCATCACTTAGAAATCCGTTTAAGTTCCAACCCCATAAGGCTGCAACTTTATTTTCAGCTTCATTTAATGAAACATATGATTTTACGGTTGTCGTTATACCCGAATTTTTGATGCGATCTATTTCAATACCATTTATTTCGTATCTGATATCTTGAAACAAGAACAGAACAGGGTTATTAGTAAAGGATGATGCAAGTAATTGGGCTCATAAAAATAAAGTAACTGTGCAGAGCTCAAACATACCCTAATTTGTAGGTCTCATAAATACGATTAACTTTTATTTCTACGTCGGGAAAATTGGTCCTGGGAATTAAAAAATATAGGTCCATGAACATGTCTTCAAAATGTATAATATAATAATAAATAATAATATTCTACACATACACACAGCTCGTACTATGGGTACTAGACAATGGATAAACATACATATATACGTTTTTTTTTGTAAATACATACATATTATACATAGAAACACCCAGACCAAGTCAAACATCCATGTTCATGCACACAAATGTTTGACTTCTCCGGGAATCGAATCAAATGCATAATTGTATGAAATAAATCCGTATTTTTCTCGCACATTCTGTTTGTATTGAATAAATCATAGCTGTTATACTTTTGTTAACCGTTAACCGAACCAAGAGTCTGAGATACGGCGGTCGGCGAGGTAGCACCACGAGACAGCCAGTTGTCATTAGCGCTCTCTTTCTCTCTCCCGGAGAACATTATTAGCGCGCATCGTCCATTTCATTCGTACATTCGGTGCTCGAGCCCTTTTTTGCACTATGCGCACGCGCAGTCGTCCTTTGTCTTTCGGAACGTTACTGTGTGTTTTATTATTGTGTGATTTTTACTGTGACCTGGCTATTTCTTATGGACTTTGACGATTCTTTAAATATTTACTTTGGCTGTGCTTACCGGACCTGAACTATCTGAACGATGTTTGAACCACGATCTGAAGTGATCTGTTTGGTGTGTAACTGTTCGCTGTTACGATGTCGAAGATACACTTTGACTCCGGAGCTTCGCAACAGGCATTCTCAGACCATCGAAAACATCCAATCAGCAGTATCTACTGAGGTAAGTGAGAATTGAACAAGTAGCAATATATTCTACATTCAAAAACCTTGCACTTTTTTAACCCCAATAAAAGGTTTTGTTTTGATTGTACCCTTTAAATCTTTTAAAAAATATATAAGTATACCTACAGTAAATATTTCTTTGCTTAGACGGATTGCGCTGAGTTATTTTAAGTGAATAATATTATAAAAATGTCTTGCAGTTTACTCTATCGCGATCGAGGACGTTAACGCGCTCGATGAAAACTCACGCTAGGCCCTTTGTTCCTGCTACTAGGGACATCATAAACTGACGACTTTTATAGTCTTCTATTGACATAGTGTGAAAATAAGGTATCGGCCTTTATTTAAATTGTTATTTTATTATTTACAGATAATATACAATAACGACGAGCACGTGTGCAATCGCTGTTGGGTACGAGCTGGACGGGCTGCAGCTAATGCTGAATCCGTTCAAGAGTCTGCTCAAGATGCACAGAGGACTGAAAGAGTTCCTGAGCCACAAGAACAACACAGTCCATCTATACTTGTAGAGCCGGACCACTCAGAGGAAGAGCTGGATAACGTGGTGGTTCAACAACCGCAACGCAGCCCCGATAATGCATCGGCCAACGAAGATGAGCCACAAGAACAAAACAGTCCATCTATACTTGTACAACCGGACCACTCAGAGGAAGAGCTGGATAACATGGTGGTTCAACAACCGCAACGCAGCCCCGATAACGCATTGGTCAACGAAGATGAAGAAAATCACAACCCACCACAGCTGAATGCTAATGTATCTTTTAGGCTACCTGGATATTCTAGGGCACCTAATGCGGCAAGATCCTGCATATTTTATGGATGCGAAAACACTACTCGACAAAGAATTCCAGAAAGTGTGAAAATAAAAATGGCTATGGAACATGACTATTACATTCCACCAGAAGCTCGAGTCTGTCACATACACGTTTCCACAAGTAGTTGGCAAATCTTATTGGATTCTCCAAATCGACTGTTTAACTTCAACCCACGCTACACTTTGGACATGCTTCAATTGGTAAAGAAAGCCAATAACCGTCATATTGATTTTGAAAAAGTCGAAGATTTCGATGCACAAGAGCTTTATTACTGGACTGGGCGGACTATGGAACAATTCCTGCAAATACTTCAGGAAACACCATCCTTGGTGCAAAGATCGCGAAAACCTAAAACCGTTCTCGGCGTTTATTTAGCTAAATTACGAACAGGAGAGGCCGATGATAGACTTGCAACACTTTTTAGCATGACAAGGCAAAATCTTGAACACAAATTCAATGTTGCTAGACAATGCTTAACCAATGAATTCGTGCCTTTGCACTTGGGTTTCGACCACATTAGCCGAGAAGAGTTTGCCAGTAGAAATCTTTTAATACCAAAAACATTGTTTTGTGATGCAAACACTCAAAATGTAACAGTGATTTGTGATGCTACTTACATCTTCATTCAAAAAAGCGCTAACTTTGCCTTCCAAAAAGATACCTACAGCTTACATAAGTACAGGAACTTATTAAAACCTTTTATGATTGTGAGTAGCGACGGTTATATCTTAGATGTATTAGGTCCATACGAAGCCACCAAAAACGATGCGTCAATTTTACACGAGCTACTAGAGCATGAAAATAGTGTGCTTCCTTGGTATTTTAATAATCTAGATGTGTTTATCCTAGACAGGGGATTTCGGGACGTTGTAAGGACGGTGGAAGATTTTGGATATCGAGCCGTAATACCAGTCGGTAGCGTAAGCTCATCACAACAGTTAAATACTGACCAAGCCAATAAATCGAGACTTTGTACGATTTGCCGGTGGCCTGTCGAAGTGGTGAATGGGAGGTTCAAAAGGGACTTCCGGATATTTCGTCAAAATTATTTCAATAAATCAATGCTGCACATGTTCCAAGACTTTAGGATAGCCGCAGCGTTGACCAATGCCTTTCACATCCCATTGGAAGACAATCGGCACGCTACCCAATTTTTAACTATAATTGAGACAAGGTTAAATCACCCCAATCGCTTAGCCGACTACGTGGACGCAAATAATTTAAACCGGCAAAGAGTTACATTTAATAATATCCGTGGTGATGTGCCAAATCTTCCACAGTTCCCTCAACTCACCCTAGACGAACTGATATTATATTCAGTAGGGACATATCAATTAAAACTAGCGGCTAGTTACTATAGCGAGCACGTAAGAGGTAACGATTATTTAATAGAAATATGTGCACAACACCAGGTTACTCAATTGGAGAATTTTGATCTGCCCCATTCAGATGTTTGTCTTCTAAGAGCGCGGATAAAAAGTAGGCACAGTGGCTCCAAAATCTATTTTTGCTACTTATTAGTTGACAACAACTTGGAAGGCAGGGCAAGCATTGACAATTACTGCTGTAATTGTTTTATAGGCAGGCGAACCATTGGTGTCTGCGCCCATGTCATGTCAGTGGTATGGTATCTTGCTTGGGCCAGGCACCAGGGATCAATTCACCGCCCTGCTCTTTATTTAGATGAAGTAATTCACAACAATGATGAATAAGAGACAGTGGTATCTAAATGACAAATCATGTGTTTAAAAGTACTATTTCTTTTATAATTATGTTATCTGACAAATTGTATTGAAATATTAGTGACGTCTTCAAAAGTAGTACCTACTTCTTTTATATTTAAGAACTCTGACCAATTGCATTGAAATAAAAGTAATTCAACAATTGTATTGTAGTAACAATTCAAGTAGTAACAATTGTATTGTAATAAATAAATGTGCTTAAAAGTCTTACTTCTTTCATTAACGATAACACACTTATACCAACATATTAGTTTCCTCAAAACGGCAGTATTAGATGAACCGTGCTATTATGTATTAGGTGTTGTTACGCTACATAAGGATTACATTAGCACTTCTTTTTAAACAATTACAGAGTTTATTTTCAATATTCACTGTATGGTAATATGTCTTGAAAAATATTTTTCAAAGGGTGGCACTAGTTTCGTAGTAAATAGCTGCAAAAGTTGGTTGTAAACGAATACACTCGTAGAAAACTACGGCCGTTCTGTTTTAGTATCATAAAAAATAAAAATTGGTTTTTATTCTATTAAAAGCTAAAAGTAGGTATTTTTAGCCATATCCTTTTTTTCCCAGGACGAATTTTTTTGGTGTCATAACAAATATGAATTACATATGTCCAATCTTTAATGTGACACTATTCTTATACCTGCACATGACTTTTTTTTTTTTGAGCCCAACTAACAAGGTAACATTTGCATTGTCCTTTAACAGCTTTCTCAATCGGTTTTCCATCTTTCCCGAAGAGCTTTGCATGACCCTCAATGTATACTGAACTGGCTGATGGTAACACGTATATGTCTTGCTGATGGATGGGTATTCTGATTTCATCGTTTTCTCTAAAGCAGTTGTTGTAAGGATTGTAAGAATGAATCTCATAACTTTCGATAGAAGTATCGAAGTGCGGTAAATCATGAATCTGTAGTATATTCATACTTTAAAACCCAATGCCTCTAAAAAGTCTTTATTTGTTTTAGTTAATTTATTCGCTTTTTTCTCACGTCTATGCACCTTACTGGTTGTAGAAGAAGGTGTTTTATTTTGAGGTAAGGTTTTATATAGTATAATATCATTTTACTGTTCTTAAAGTTTTAGTTGAATATGTTCTATAAAAGGGATGCTGCGGCCGAATTGATCAACAACCTTAATAGATATAGATATAATTATATTTTTGTTCACTGGGAAGTAAATAACGTTCTGAGGCGTTTCTAGGTAGTGATGTCCTGCAGTAGTATTAGGTACAAATTCATGAATAATATGGGTTGGTATACCGTTAGTATAAGAACCATATATTAAATCACATTCAATTCTGATTACAGACGGAGTATTACTAGAAAGCACATTTGATACAGAGTTTAATACTGAATAGTACAGCAAGCCACACTCATATTTTTCAGATAAACTAAGAGGTGGTTGAAAATACGACTCTAATTCTGCTTTGTGTCCAGAGATAGTCACAGTTATAGACATAGTTGCATACTGAACACTTTTCATTAATTTTGTTTATTATATTCTATGTCTACTCCAAAAGTTTGTTAAAAAAAATAAACATAGATGCCCACATTTGTAAGGGTGATCACCCTGTATATTTTCATAGTTATAGTAGATTTTCGAACCTAAGTATTTTACTAATTCCTTGGGGGACTTTAGATTTCCATAACTGTCAAAATATTCAATATAATCACTGTACTTTGCATAGGCTACCCAATGAGAACCAGGATTTTTAGAACTATCTAAATTAATCACTCCACATTCTTTTTTATAAGGATGTTTAGGGAGTTCATCTCTCATAAAGACACCTCTAAAGTAAGGAATATTAGCACCATATTTTAAAATGTCAAAGTTAGTTAGGGCTCGTTTGGGTAACCGATGTATTAGTTTTTTTTCTTTGATACAAAAATTCCAAGTCCATCTTTGTGTGGCTTAAGATGTAGTCCTTTTCCGATACAAAGAGCCTCCATTTTTTCATTATGTCTCTTCGATTCATCGTACAGTTTTTTAGCCATCTTGAACTCATTTATAGTTTTAGCTATACCAGCTGCTCCGCCTGCTATAGCTCCCGCAGCTGATAATCCAGCAAAAATAGGAATCAAAGGTAATACTCCACCAGTTTTTGGTATTGGAATAATCCGAGGAAGTTTAATGGATGAATCATTAGCTAATTCTCTGGCAGCAGCCATAGCTAATGCTATTGCAGTTTTTTTGCAATTTGGTTTCAATTTTTTCATTTGTTTTTTCGTAACAGATATTACATTTTTCAATTTCTTTTTAAGAACTTTACCACTGGTAATTTTTGATGAAGAGTTTCGGCAACGAGTTTTTAAGCCAGTGCCGGTTTTAATTTTCGCTAACATAGCATTCTTTACTAAACGTGCTGCAAATTTCTCTCCTGTACTCGCATCAGGAGCAAGTGATCGTTTTTTTGCCATTTTTAATAGAACTAGATCAGCACTGTGACGATCCTCCAAGTTTGACGACTTGTAGTATGCAATATCGTGGTCTTTACAATATTCATCCAATTTATTAATGCCTTTGTCTCCACGTCTAAGTCTCTCAATTAATTTTGTACCAGGACCACAATAATTGTAACCCGGCAAATGTAATTCAAAAGGTAGGTGGTTTATTAGCCAGTTAAGAAGACTACTCTCTCCAATACACATCATAAGACTGACCAATCAAAGACTCAACACTTTATAATATATTAAGGAGTTTAACAAGTTAACTAGGTTTATTTTTATCTCAAAGCACGTTTGTCTTATCTATCCAGCTATTTTCATTGGAAGGCAAACCAAGCCATTTTACGAAAACTCTATTCGCTTTCTTTTTAAGAACTTTCTCGACTAGATATACATTGGGATGATTTGTCTTCTGAAGTTCTTGTTCATAAAATGCTCCTAGGATAGGCTGTCCTCTAATCGTATCTTCAATCAAGTAAGTGATAGGAGTAGTATTCTGCTTGTATCTAATTTTAAATATTTCTGTTGACCAATTGGGAGTATAACCTTTTTCGAATGTTCCTTTGTACTTACTGATACGAACGTAATCACCCACTTTAAATTTGCATTTTATACTATTTTGCTTTTTCACTAATCTATTGAATCTTTTTAATATTTCTTTCTTATTTACATTATTGACATTTGCTGGTATTTCATGAATCGTGCGATGATAGGTATGATTGTATTTTTGAACAACTTTGTCCAGGGTATCTTTTATCCAATTATAATTACCTTTTAAACTAAACTCTTTGCACAGTTTAGATTTTAATGTTCTTATAAATCTCTCCACAATCGAAGCTTTTTTTGATGAAAATGTTGAATAATGATTAATATTGTAAGACTGCATGAGATATTTAAATTTGTTATTGTAAAATTCTGTACCGTTATCAGTTTGTAAATTCTTAGGAATGCGATTATCATTCAGTAAAATTACAAATGCCTTATAATTACAAATGCCTTATACACCTCATCTTTGTTCTTACTTTTCAAAGGGAGTGCCCAAGCATATTTTGAAAATGTGTCAATAACGGTGAGAATGTATTTATAATTATTATTTTCTCTCGACATTGATTGCATATCTATTAAATCCGCTTGCCATAGATCATCTATATCCTTCATAATAACTTGTCTTCTCGGAAAATTCACTCTAGCACTTTTATGAATTTCATTTACAACATCAGCTTTGCTCATTTTTAAAAAAAATCTCGAATATATTTTAATTGGATATTTTTATATACCTATACATATTTTGGGTACAATAATTTATATATTTATACTATAGAGCACTTCAACTTTTTAATGTTCATAATGAATGACATCGCAGTACTGAATGAAAAGCTTCTTGATAATCAGTATTTATTCTTAATTATATTAGCTTCTTTTAATTCTTCAATTATTGATAAAATTTCATTGTCATGGTTTGTATTACCGGCATCTCTTGAAGCTATTAATAATTTTAATCTTTCAACCAATTCATTTGGATCGTCCCAATATATTAAGTCAGTATTTTTTTTGTACGTTTTAAGCGTTGGCAAACTGCCTCCAATTTTATTCTGATTGTTTTCCAACAAAGTCTCAGAAAATAATGGTCTGATTATTTCACGATATTTGTATCCTTTGTCACCTCTTATTTGACCACTAGGATTAAAATCCCTCTTATGGGCTTTGGTATAATATAGTATATCTTTGTAGACAAGTCTATCGACGTCAGTTATATTTTTTAAATTAGGTTTTTTCCTTAGTAAAAGTTCTTTTAGTCCAGGGGTTAAATCATAACTTTTATCTCCAATTTTAACCAAAACTAAGTTATCGTCGCCAATATTTTGAACTTTAGAAAATGATACTACGGAGTTACCCATCATTAAAGTTTAATTGACGGTCCTTATTCCAAATGGTACATTTACACCATCATAAATACCATAGATATCTTCACTTTTCAATGACATTTCTAAATTATCTTTAACTTCTTTTTTAGGAGAGATTGAAAAATTTATATCAGCGTCATAAAAATCCTCACATTTAGTAGAAGTGCTTTCACAATTTGTATCTGATTCAACAGGTATAGAACTTCCAGATACATTTTTATCATGCTTAATATTTTCTATTAATCGTGTAGAATTTATAAGAGTTTTTAGAGGGACCGAAACTGGTTTAAACATTTTATCCAAGGATAAGTTAACTTCATCTTCTTGATTTTTCATTTCTTTTATTTTATTTTTTATGCAGTCAACAGACTTTATTAATTCCAATTTAATACTTTTCTCCATCTTACGTAACCACAACTATGTTCATCTAAGAGAGGAATAACACTAGCAATTTTTGTATATAATTCATTTATATATACATACTTACACATCAGATTTCATTCAAATTTAAAAAAAATATCAAAATTCTGTCTGTACTTTCCATTATTTAATGATGATTCTTTGTTAATAAGAAGAAAGTTATAAGGGTTACTCCAAACAGTTTTACCAATATCTTTGAACTGATTCCACGTTAGATCGGAGTTAACATGTTCTTCATAGATGTGCTTTAAGTTTACTTCATCTTGTTTAAATATTATAAGCAAGTTAGCATTATCGCGTAACAACTGTTTTGGGATTTTTGAGTATGTTTGCGATAAGTAAAAGCAATCAATTTGCTTATGTCTACCCATACAGAAATAATTACGGATGTTTATTTGATTTTCACATACGACATCATCAAATATAAATACAGAATTTGGTAAAGCTTCACTCGGAGATATGACATCTTTATCGTCATTGAACTCATTGAATTTTATCTGAGGCACTCTTCTTAATACTTCTCTTAAAAAACAATATTTTGGCTGAAAGTTAGTCTTCGAGTAAAGGTAAAGGTTTTGAAATTTGAGCCCATTTTCATGCAATAACAAACTGATTACAACGTTTGTTTTACCACAGTTTGAAGGACCACAAATTATACAGCGAATCGTATTTGGTAATAAAGCGCTGTGTCTAATCTTTTGAGGAGACTCACCAACATTTATATTTTTAACGTTAAGTGATATGGCTTGTTTGATCAACTTCATCTTGTCAATTAATTTCATTTTTATCTAACATAGACATATATACTGCACATATTTAGCATCCTAAAACACATTACAGTTTGACAGGTTCAGACTTGTATCGATAAGATGAATCACTATACTGTTGCATCATTTATAGATAAAGATTTTTAAAGGAGACAGTAGTCAAGCAAGCGAGTTGGAACCTGCATCGTAATTAAAATGATATTCTCGTCTTACTTACATATTTGTGACTAACAGGTAACTGAAATGAGAACCTATTCGTATTACATGCTTAAATAATTCCAATTCTAGGTACGTTAAAGTAATTAAACATCTCACTTCATTGCAGTAGCTGGTCAAAGTAGGACCATATACTGTTGTTTACGATTTTAATAATAGTTCACAGTATTAAGGTAAGTATTGGAATAATAATCAGTCAACCAAAAATAATAAATAAAATATATTTTTATGTTTATTTATAAATAGATATTTCTTTTCAGAATTATGTCACTCACACCAAGATCACCATCTTACAGCCCAAGCATTTTGGACGGCGAAAATGTGATATCTGTCGAACTTGAACAACCCCAATTACGCGAGGTAATCTTTTTGTTTTATTTTATTTTATGTGAGTACATGAATATATTTTTTCGTGTTGTAATTAATTTTTTATTTCTTTTGCAGTGGAACTCTGAGGTCCTGGATGAAAATCCTACAGTTAGCCCATATTTTTACTCCCAAGGCAACTACCAATCATATTTTGAAGGTGTATTGAATCAGAGGGATAACACTGAAAAGCTGCTCACTGAAAATGATCAAGCTAAAACCTTGAAAAAGAATAAAAAAAAGAGAATATGTTCATTGGGATCGTCAACATCATCATACATTGTTCGTCGTGGAGGTGGAGGTGGTAGTGGAGGTTATATAATTAAAATAGAAGTGCATGAACTAAAAGACTCTAAGAATCAAAACGATTATAGTGATAGTGACAATGCGTGTTTAAATGTACAATATGTGGTGCATGATACTTATGATGATGTTATGGAAGCGACAGAGACCCTTATTAAAAAAATTGGGAAAAAGTTATGTGACCCTGAATAGTTTTAAGTCATTTTTTGTACAGTAATTATTAATTAGTCATAGTTTGTATCATTAAAATTATACTGTACTTAATAAGTCTAGTGTCGGTCTCAACTGAGCGCGGACGCGTATTACTTGCCGTAGTGACAAGTGACTCATAGTGAGAAAAATGTCATCAAAAACTGTTAAATGTGTGAATTGCAATGTTGTAATTAATGAACTGTTGGCTTTTCTAAGAAATGTGTTGGAATTTATGGATGAAGAAAGCATTCATCAGTTGTGTACGTCATCTTTCACAGCTGATGATATTGTCAAAGCGAAAACATTGCTGTTTGAATCGCTAACTACGTCGAAGAAGATGCCAATTCGTCGGAAAGACGGCAAGAAGAAAATGTCCAGGGATTTAGATGACATAATATGTCTAATGAAAGCAACAGATCCTGAGCTCTTCCCTATTTTTGTGGCCAAGGAATTACACAAACTTCCACCGGTCACTTTTGATCATGTGGATGCGACCCGGCTTTTAAAGGACATTCTAATACTACAAAACAAGTGCAAGGTTTTAGAAGATAAAATGGTATCCAAGGATCAGTTTGATGTGCTTAAGTTCGAGGTACAAAATATGAAGTGTGCGTCATTAGTAGACAATAATTATTATTGTACCCCTAAATCGAACATAAATAAAAGAAGAGGTGCCTGTTTAGAAAATAGTGTTACATTGGATAGTGGCTCTATAGGTTTGCAGTATGTGCCGATATCGTTAACACAATTAACAGCTGATACCAAGGTGAATAACCTTGTAACGATGGATTCGCCATCAGTTGCGATAAATCACGAAAATGAAGGTAGCTGGAGAAAACGTAAACAAAGGGATTCAACGCCAGCGACGAGTGCGAGCGAGAGCACAACACATAAAAGAAGCACGAGCACGAGTTTGATGTTTGCAGAGACAGAAACGAGTGACGCGGCGGCTGTGACCTTGAGTGAACCAAAAGATGCGCCTGGGCCGATTGAGTCCCCTACCACTGTTACGTTCGCGACTGCGGTGTCGACTGGAACTGTATCGAGTGAATTAAATACAGTAAAATGTTCTAGTAAGTGTGAATCGAATGTGAATAGTGAGCAAGTAGTAACGGACCAAAACAAAGAATGGAAGTTAGTACAACGTAAGTCATCGAAGTTAAAAAGGTTAGTGAGTCAAAGGGGTCGTGCTTCCCTTGAGCCGGACGTTAAATTTCAGGCGGCCGATGTAAAAGTGCCGTTGTTGATTTCGAATGTAAGTACGGAAACGACAGAAAGCGATATTATTAGCTACATCAAGTTAAAAACAAATGAGAGTGTCTCTTTAAAAAAGATAAACATTAAATCTTTTAAGAAGTACAATGCTTACAAATTATTTGTTTCCAAGAATAAAGTTGATGTATTTCTACATGACCAGCTGTGGCCGGAAGGCATCACTTTTAGGCGATTTGTACATTTTATGTATCGGACTAGTTCTGAGAATAGAGTTAAAGTTAATTAAATATTTTGTAATGTATAATAACACAAATAAATTCTCAATATTTACAAGTTTTAATTGTCAATCAGCAAAACGCTCAATTGATGACATTCGAGCAATTTGTACATGGTCAGATCTTATAGCTCTCCAGGAGACTTGGCTTCTTCCTCATGATGTATTAATGTTAGGAACCATTAGTCAAGACTTTGAATTTACTGGAAAATCAGCTGTTGATACCTCAGTCGGACCTTTAAAAGGAAGGCCATTTGGGGGAGTCGCTATTCTCTGGAAGAAAGGTCTGTTTGAGTCAGTTTCTGTTTTAAACTGTAGCAGTGAGCGGATTGTGGCCATTAAGGCAGCTATTGGTGAGCGATCTATTCTTGTTTTTTCTGTCTACATGCCAACAGACTCGCCGGAGAATTTGACCATTTTTACTGACGTATTAAGTGAGATGAATGCTATTGTGGCTAGTTATGACATTGAAAATGTATTTATATTAGGTGATTTTAATGCGCACCCAAAACAAAACTTTTATAATGAACTAACTAGCTTCTGTACAGAGCAGTCATGGGTGTGTGCCGATATTCAATCTCTAGGCCTTGAGCATAATTACTACACATACATTAGTGATGCGCATGGTTGTAAGAGATGGCTAGATCACTGTGTGGTTTCTTTGTCGGCATGGGACACTGTTGTTGAAGTTGTTATTAAAGATGATGTATATAACTCTGACCATTTACCTATCTATATTGTTTGTGACTTAAACATAGTAAAGTCAAAACTGGTGACTCAGACAGTGACCCGTAGCGCGACTATATGGGGCGAAAGAAACTGTTCTGAAATTGAAAGATATCATGTTTTATGTAACGGTAAATTGCGCGATATTGATTTCCCCCAAGAATTTATGCAATGCAGTCATGGGTCATGTAGTCTGACTGAACATACATCGATATTGGATGAGATGTATGATCGGATTGTTAACGTTCTATGTGAGGCAGCTGAGCAATCTAAAGAGAAGAGTGACTGCGGCCACAGAAAATATCGATCTTTGTGTGGCTGGAATAAACATGTGTATGATGCTCACTGCGAGGCTAGGCTTAAATTTAGATCCTGGGTTGAACAAAATCGACCGACTGATGGTTATTATTTTGAACAAATGAGAGAGTCTCGTAAAGTTTTTAAAAGTCGCTTGAAATGGTGCCAAAATAATCAAGAGCAAATTAAAATGGATATATTGACAGAACAACGAGCCTCTAAGAATTTTGGCAAGTTCTGGAAATCCACAGGTAGGTTGGATGTTAGGCCTGGCCTCGCGGTGAATGTGGAGGGAATGAGTGATCACGGGGATATTGCAAACCTGTTTATGGAACATTTCCAGGTGCAATCTCCCCTTGGTCCCTCAGCTCCTAATGTTAGCGCTGAGTATTGTAGTAGAGAAGGGCCACTTAAAGAGACACTTGTGCACTTTTCTGCCGAGCAGGTCACAAGCGTCTTACAGGGAATGAGTAGGGGCAGGTCTCCCGGTCATGATGGACTCAGCATTGAACACTTGAAATACGCCGGAGTTCACATGCCGAGGGTCTTGTCACTGTTCTATACAATGTGTCTACGCCATTCATACTTGCCTGAAAACCTGATGAAAACTATTGTGGTTCCCATTGTTAAGAATAAGATAGGGGACATTTCAAGTAAGGCTAACTATCGTCCTATTTCCTTGGCAACGGTTATGGCTAAAGTGTTGGACAGTCTGTTTGATTCAAGTTTGAAAAATATACTTACTCTTCACGAAGCACAGTTCGGGTTTCAGCCTGGACTATCAACCGAAACTGCTATCTTAAGTCTCAAGCATACTGTCCAATATTATACCGATCGTAAAACGCAGGTGTACGCCTGTTTCCTTGACCTCTCAAAGGCTTTCGATCTTGTCAGTTATGACGTGCTTTGGGATAAGTTAAGGGACAGGGGTACTCCTGCAGAAATATTAAAAACCCTACAGTACTGGTATGCCAATCAAACAAATCAGGTGAAGTGGTCTAACACTCTCTCTCCGGCATACAAATTGGAATGCGGGGTGAGGCAGGGCGGTTTGACATCCCCGAGGCTTTTTAATTTGTATGTTGATGGCCTCATCACCGAGCTCAGCAGCATGAATGTTGGTTGTCGTATTAACGGAGTGAGCGTAAATAACATCAGTTACGCGGATGACATGGTGCTGCTGGGTCCGACTGCTGGGGCAATCAGGGAACTGCTCAAAGTCTGCGAGGCGTATGCTGCCTCACATGGACTTATTTATAATGTCACAAAAAGTGAATATGTGATCTTTAAGGCCGCCGGTAGATGTCCAGAGTCTGTGCCTAGCATAATAAAGATGAATGGGCTTCACTTAAACAGAGTGACCAAATTTAAATATCTTGGGCATTTCATCACCGACGACCTTAGAGATGATATGGACATTGAGAGGGAGCGCAGGGCTCTGGCGGTCAGAGGTAACATGTTGGCACGTAGATTTGCACGGTGCTCAGACTCAGTTAAGGTTACTTTGTTCAAAGCATACTGCCAGAGCTTTTACACCGGGAATCTATGGGTCAACTACACCAAGAGATCGCTGAATGTCCTGCGCGTACAGTATAATAACGCATTCAGGATGTTGTTGCGACTGCCCCGTTTCTGCAGTGCCTCGGAAATGTTTGCAAAAACTCACACAGACGGCTTTCATGCCATTATACGCAAAAAAAACTGCGCCGCTGTTGAGCAGAGTGCGGAGTAGTCGCAACTATATCCTGAGAGCTGTGGCGGAGAGTTATACTCCGAACATCAGCCATTTTGTGCGGAGGCTTATTAAATAGGAAACATGTTTTTCTGTTTGGTCATCCTCTTGCATTACTGTTTTATTTTATTTTATTTTATTTTATTTGTTTTGTTCTACGTACGCTACTAACACTAGATATAAGCTATTTGTAATACTAACACAATATGGATCCCTGTTGTCCGAATTAAATGCATTTTAATTTAATTTAATTTAATAAGTCAAGAATTATTATTTTGTTATTATTATTTTAATAGTTTTTATTTTATATAAGTAAGCCAATTGTATATTATCTTTATAGGTATAACTAAGAAGATTAAAAGGGACGTATGTCTGTCAAAAAATAATAAATGTTATGGCTATCAACTTTTACAGTGTTTTTTTTTTTTTTTTTTACTTGTTTTCACATTCGAGGAATATATAAAATAAGTCATTTAAACACTTTTTCTTTAATACAAATCATTTATTTCATATAATATAAAAATACATTTAGCCTTATACATGCTTATTTACCTTAAATTAATACATTGCAATCTTAGGGTGAGTTGCACCATTTAACGATAACCAATCCATAACCAGCCGTGAAATGATCGCCTATTGATCATTTCGACAATTTGACAACTGTTAACGGCTTTGTTATAGTTATAGTTAAATGGTGCAACTCACCGTTATATAGCACTCAGTTAAAATACTGTTTTATGATGCCCCCAAGGCAAAGTTTTACAACCATCTTCCATTATTTGTCTTTTATCATCATCCCTACTCAAAACAAGCTTATTAATTTTTTGAGTAAAATATTATGATTTTTCGACTTTATAATACACATGTCATCTCTTAAGCATTCATTGTATCGTAGAGCTCGTTTATATTTTTTAATATCTAGTTTTTTCACGGCCGAGTTTTTTACACCTTTTGCTTTGATAACTGAAGAAGCCAGTGTGTCTATACAGTACAATTTTGCTCTTAAACCTACAAACTCGGATATAATATCACCACCCATTTCATCTTTAAAAATCCAGGTATTTTAGAATTAGCTTTATGTATATTAAATTGATTTCCATTTTCAAAGTTGCTTGTATCAAAGTATTTTATATTTTTTTTCATGTCCTCGTAAAAATTTTCTGTATATATTAAGTACAAAAGGCTGTCTGTGTCAGTATAACATAGTTGAATACGATTTTGATATAGAGGTTTCATCACAGAGTAATTAAAAGAATACAAATGACTCTTAGCCAATTCCAATATTGTGAAACCAATGTAAATTGGTCTATCAAGCACGATTTTCGTTTGTTGTAACTGAATTGTTACTAAAGAATCGGAAAATATAGATACGTTTTTGAAATTTGGAGCACTTACATATTTTTCAGCTCCACAAATTTTGTTAGTTTTATTGTAAATATCTTTCCATACATTAACTAGTTTGATGTCTACTTGTTTTCTTTTGTTTTCAATAGTTTTTCCAAATATAGAGTTGTTTTGTTTTTTAAAAAAGTCTCTTTCAAAATCGGAAGACGACGCTGTTTTGAAACACAGCAGTGAATGTTTCCAGCGGTTAGTTGAAATAGCCTCCAACTCCCGACAATTCGAGATGCGGACCTCAACGTAAAATTCTCCTCGTCTTGTGGGGTCACTTTGCATAGTGTAACCAGAACCCACTCGTCGAGTTAGGTAGCTCTTCAGCTTTGCTGCGCAAATTGGTTCACGTTGCTCTTCATCCTGGAAACAAATAAAATAATAAACATTAGTTAATGTAACAAAACAATTTCTCAAAATAAATACCTAACTGTATCATAATCTGATGATTCATGACAATCATCAAGTCCCCAATTAATGTGGGTAAGTATTTGGGACACAAATAGACGATTATTATTATAAGCCATCATAATAATATCTCAGGACATTGGCATTCTCCATTTAAAATGTATTTATTTCGGTGTAGCGGCACTACAACTACAGTGCCATAACAAATCCTACATCGCTCAAGCAAAGTTCTCCGCAACTTAGAACCTATATAGAACATTCCAACAAAAACTGTCAGGCAGTAGCCCACCGGCCAAAACACTCGAGCGCTTTACTCTCTGTGCTTCATACACCTAAATCGGCTTAGTAGATATAAATTAAATCTTGTAGATCTTCAAAAGTATAGGTAAACCGTACAGAACTCCGTTGATAAATTATAAGTTATTAGGTCGACTCAAACTTTTGATTTATAACATTCAAACAGCTTCTATAAAAATTGTTCTATAAAGTTTATCCAATTACTCTTGGTCAGACTTCATACTTATTAGTAGGTAACTATGTTTTACACTACCGCACAAAAAAAGTTAGGTCTGTTTTTCTACATGAATTATTAAATGACAATAAATTTACCTCCGAATCAGGGAATATGGCTCGTTTTCTTTTCTTTTTATCAGTAGACACAGAGGCAGGCGCAATCAGAAGGTCAGCCTCTGATTCAGACTCACTTCCGGCCGCAGTCGGCAACAGTTGTTCTTGCGCCCGTTTTTTAGATTTTCCCTTCGGCTTGGACGGCTTAGGTGTTAAAGGCTTTGAAGGCTTCCGCTTTTGTGATATAGGGATCACTTCAGCGTCGGAGTCAAATGGATTGGAAAACCTGAAATAAAACAAAATTATAAAACATTAAAAAGCAGGTCTACTTACATTTATTCATTTGTTTACAACTGTTATCACCCCCCCCCTCCCCTATTCATGATAATATTAAACCCCTTTAACCAGTCAAGCTATTTTCCTGCATGGGAATCGAACTCATAAAATCACTCTCACTAAATATACTCGCGACCTCTGAGCTTATGAGGCGCGGCCACACCAATATGCATACACTGATCACAAAATTAACCTGTGGTATGCCGGAACGTGGATCTACGCGAGACACAATGCTTTTTCTATTATGTCTGGTATTCCGGCATACAAGAGGTTAATAGAGTTAAATGACACGTACATACTTACTGTTTTTATTATTTATTAAACACACTGATTAAACTATATAGATGACTATTTAGATGTAAATCTATAAAGAACTGCCTGCAGAATGCGCTGTTAAAAATATTCTGTGGGATCCCAAATGACACTGATTTTATACCCTCCAAATTGTAAAACGGTATACACACTTGAGAAATGATAATTAGTTACAATTTATTTAAAAGAAGTCATACATGCTGACAAACACTTTTAATCCTTATGCATGTAGTACATAAGATTTATAATCACTTATTTTTTTAAACATCATTGGTACTCAATTATAACTTCGCCTTTACTTACCGTTTTAGGAGGATACATTATACGGCGCCACGCTGTCGATGAAAACTGAGACGAAATTTTTATAAGGTAATCGCATGTACTTGCATACAAATGATCTTTCTATCATGAACAATGCTGGAGACCAACTACAAATGGTTACTTCATATTAACATTGAAACTGACTTTTATAAATTGAACTTTGAAATATTTTATTGAAACGTAAAAAAATATATTTTATAGAAATAAAAACATTGTTAAACAGAACGTGGTTTCTAAAAATTGCATCGTTATGAAGCCTGTTATAGTTTATTTAGTATACGTGGAAACATAAAGTGAAAAGAAAATGTTACATAAATAATATTAAAATTATCTGTATAGTTTATTATTGAGATATTGTGTTTGTGTTAAGATTTATAGCACTTAAATATTTTAAGTTCCTATTTTAGTGACAATATTAATGAATACTTTACCTTCTCTCGTAATACCTAATAATGGATTCATACGTCATCTGTTAAATACTCGAGCATCGTATAATTGATCAGTAATGATTAAAAAATAAATATGACACTCGAAATAAATATACAAATTAAAATGTTATATAAAAATATGTTATAGAGTTATTGCGTCTACATCATAATGCTGTATACCGCCCGATTGCGAAGTTCTTTCTTTTTCTAAAATTTACATTGTTATAAAATACATATAATAAAATGAAACATTCATCATCAATTCATTAATTCCTCTCACAATGAGAGTGCTTGAGTCATAGTCTACCACACAAACCCAGCACAGATTGGTACTCTACACTAGCTGTGTCGAATGCAGGTTTTCTTTCGATATTTTTTCGTTACCGTTTAACCAAGTGATCATTTATAAATTATTTATGTGCACATGATTTCGAAAAGTCGGATATGCCTTGACTTCCATCATCAAACCTAATAATTAGCATTACCCAGCCATACCACTAAGCTTTCACTGCTTAATTAACTGACACATTAAGTGATTACTCAATAAAAGACTCTATAATAATCTTGTATCTCTACTCTACCTACATCGTTAAGAAATAAACAATTCTTATTAAGAATAGATAATCTGCTTTTGTTGTTACATTGCGATAATTCTGGGGCTTGAACAGTCAGCACGTACATGGTAACAATTAGAGTTCTGTACTAAGAATACTCTATGATTCAATAAAATAAATGTCCAAGATGCGAAAGAAAAGTTCTATAATACAATAAAATTACAGAGTTCCGCTTATATCAAATTAATTGTATATTATTACGCATTAATTTAAGATTAAGACTCTTTACGAAGATGGGTCGATGTAAATATAATAAGTTATTATGATTACAATTCAAAACAGTCAACAGTTAGTCGACCGCATCGAGAGGCAACGTGTCATAACATACACAGAATTCAATTATAGTATTGTGGGTTTAAATGAACAGACAGTATAACTAATGATGCAAGGCACTGCATCGCACCATCGATATCGGATAGGCGCCGTTACCCGATGAAACAAATGCAATCTGAGCGGTCGCTATTCATCGGCGCATGAGTCAACAATTGCAATACGATGTGTAGGATCGAAATAGAATTGGGGGTTCTGTATCACGGCTCGAGCGAAGCGAGAGCAAGTGATACAGAACCCCCAATTCTAACCTACTGCCACGCAGGGGAAAGAAAAATGTATAATAATATAAAACAAAGATATTTTTGGTCAGGATTGGAAGAAGATATAAGAAACTATGTGAGGAAGTGCAAAAAGTGTCAAAAAGAAAAGTATCCAGTGTATACTAAGGAACCAATGGCAATAACGACAACAGCTGAAACCGCTTTTCAAAAGATATTTATGGATGTAGTAGGACCAGTAGAGAGGGATGAAGAAAATTATTCATATATACTCACAATACAATGTGAATTAACAAAATATATTGAAGCCTATCCTATGAAAACAAAGAGTGCAAAGGAGGTTGCGGAAAGGTTTGTTAACAATTTTATACTTCGTTATGGGATACCTGAAGTTGTTGCTACAGATAGGGGAACAGAGTTCATCTCTGAAATATTTAAACAGGTATGTGAACTACTCCACATAAATAAACTTACATCCACAGCATATCATCACCAAAGTATTGGCGCATTAGAAAATAGCCAGAAAAGTTTAGGTACGTACTTGCGTATTCAAACGGAAAATCATAGTGAGCATTGGAGTAAATGGGTAGCCTATTGGTGTTTTGCATATAATACGTCAGTTCACACAGAAACTAAATTTACACCATTCGAATTAGTATTTGGGAAAAAAGCCAACTTGCCAAGTAATTTGACATCTCAACCGGAACCACTTTACAATCATGAAAGTTACCCTTTGGAATTAAAGTACAGACTTCAGTTATCACAAAAAGAAGCGAGAGAAAATTTGTTACGAAGTAAAATGCTTAGAAAGTTAAGGTATGATAAGAATTGTAATCCAATTATATATAAAATATTAATCAAGAATGAACATAGGAATAAGTTGACCAGTGTATTTTCAGGTCCTTACGTAGTTATAAAAGATGTATCTCCGAATGTTGAGATTTTAGATAAGGGAAAAGTAAAAGTTATACATAAAAATAGAACAAAATTGTTTAGAGAATAAAATAAATATAAAAAAAAATGGAAGTATATATTTTTTTTTTTTTTAGAAACTTGGAAGTTGTAGTAGGTAAATAGATATATGAGATAAATAAATAGAAACTGAGAACGGTATCTATAATATGAGACACTATCCATATTTGGTTATTGGGTATGTAATATTAGCCATGTAATAATACCATAATATAAACATAAGAAACACGAAACCTACCTAACCTACATACTTACTGTATTAGTCAGTCACCTTACTATACAGTGTGAGTCTTTATAAAGTGCACATATCAAAACCAGGGAAACTACACACAATTTCATCGACGGAAAAATTGTCAAAAAAAATAAAAAAGAATTATTTAATTTTTTATGAACATTTTAATATTTTAAGATGCAGCTGCTAACCTTATTTAAATAAATTGTTATAACTTTTAAACTGAATGTCCTATCAAAATGGAATACATTTTGAAATGATTGTTAATAATAGGCCGTTCCAATAAAGTAATAATTAACAAAAAAAAAAAACGCCATAAAATTAGAGTAAAAAGGTATTTGATGAAAATCTGGTATTTTTTTCATCATTTTTACAATAATTTTAAATTTTCTCGAAAAATCGTCCCCTTTACCCTACTTTTTTTTAATTTTAAGTTATTCTACATCGTATTAGCTTTCTAATGGTAAAAATGCACGTTTATTACTCAAATGCAACCATTTCTATGAGTGTTTAAAAAAGCCCTCGCTTGGCGCATCGTTTCGCTTCGCACCCACCATTGTTTAACAGGCAGGTAGAAACCTTTTTCTTTGGATGAATCATTGTAGAGGCGAGCGAGCGGCGTAGGTGCGGGTGCGGGGAGGGGTGTCTAGTCGTAGGACAATTGAATGTTTGTATGTATGTTAGTCGCTCCGAACTATTCGCCGCTGCTATTCGTGTTTCTCCTGCCAAAGTCGTTATCACGCCACGCGTTCGCTTTTTTGGTCGCGATGCCGCGTATCAGTGATTTCCCTCCGGCACACATTGCCGATATTCATTATTACTATGGAATGTGCCGAGGGAGTGCAAGATCTGCTCGCATAGCTTATTTAGCTGCGTTTCCAAATCGACGCCCTGTGCCATCAGCCCGAAACTTCCAGGAAGTCCATAGAAGACTGGCTAACACTGGACTTGGACTTTCTCGAAATCGCCGCGAACCAGGTGTTATTAATATTGCTATTGAACAAGCCATTTTGGATGATTTGTATGCTAACCCGACTACCAGTACTAGACGTTTGGCTTTACGTCATGGCGTGTCCCAAAAATCGGCATGGCGCATCTTGAGGAAAGAAGGCTTGTATCCTTACCATTATCAAAGGGTGCAGCACTTACATGAAGATGTGGATTGGCGTTCAAGGTGCGTTATGTCCACATGGATTTTAAGGAAAACAAGAGACAATCCCGAATTCTCTAAAACAATTCTGTGGATGGATGAAGCTCAATTCACGAGAGACGGCATCGTAAACTGTCGTAATTTACACATGTGGTGTCCAATAGGTGAAAACCCTAAACTGAAAAGGGCTTCAACATATCAAGTAAAATTCTCTTTAAATGTGTGGGCCGCACTTATTGACAACATTTTGATTGGTCCAATAATACTCCCGAGGACCCTAACCGGAGAGAGATTTCTGGAACTTTTAAGGGACGAATTGCCGTTGCTGTTGGAGTATGTGCCGCTGCTAACCCGTCAAAGAATGATGCTGCAAATGGACGGATGTCCTGCCCACTACTCCCGAATCGTCAGGTTATTCTTAGACGAAAATTATCCGCGTCGCTGGATCGGCCGACAAGGACCTGTTGGGTGGCCGGCACGTTCGCCTGATCTTACGCCTCTCGACTATTTTTTATGGGGGACAATGAAACAAAGGGTTTATAGCAGTCCCATAAATAGTGAAGCGGAACTCGAAGAAAGAGTTTTGCGTGTAGCAGACGAAATTAGAAACGACCCCGAAATGATACGTAGAGCAACGGAGCAAATTTTGCTTCGCGCTACAATGTGTTTGCAACAACGGGGTCTTCATTTTGAACATTTGCTTCACTAAGCTATTTGTTTTTAATTTGTTTTAATAAATAAATGATTTATGTAGATAAATTCCAATTGTTTTATTCCTAAAAATGTAGATCTCTCTACCTGCTACGGCGCTTAATTGAGATAAGTGCTTTTTTAAAAAGCTCATTAAACAAGTTGTATCTGAGTAACAAAACGTGCATTTTTTACCATTAGAAAGCTAATACGATGTAGAATAACTTAAAATTAAAAAAAAGTAGGATAAAGGGGACGATTTTTCGAGAAAATTTAAAATTATTGTAAAAATGTTAAAAAAATACCAGATTTTCATCAAATACCTTTTTACTCTAATTTTATGGCGTTTTTTTTTTTTTTTAATTATTACTTTATTGGCACGGCCTATTATTTACAATCATTTCAAAATGTATTCCATTTTGATAGGACATTCAGTTTAAAAGTTATAACAATTTATTTAAATAGGGTTAGCAGCTGCATCTTAAAATTTTAAAATATTCATAAAAAATTAAATAATTCTTTTTTATTTTTTTTGACAATTTTTCCGTCGATGAAATTGTGTGTAGTTTCCCTGGTTTTGATATGTGCACTTTATAAAGACTCACACTGTATAAAGGAATGAATTTTTTCAATAAAAGAGAGTCTTTATCCTACTGTCGTGTGTATCATTTCAATTCCGTTGTTCCATCATCGCAGGTCCCTATAGACACGTCAGACACAGAACTGGAAATTTTGACACCCGGACATTTCCTGATTGCTCCAAGATGTCAGCCTAAGCGAATTATCACGATGGCAGCATACGCAACGTCTAGTAGCAAGTTTTTGGCATAAATGGCAGAACGAGTATTTAACTCGCCTTCAGACTCGTACTAAATGGGTGAAGAAGCAGAAAGAATATGAAATTGGTGACATTGTGCTTTTGAAAGAAGACCAAATGCCGCCGGGCAAATGGGCTATTGGCCGTATCGTAGCTAAACATCCTGGAGAAGACAATCTAACTAGAGTGTACAGCATTAAATGTCGTAGTGGTATTGTTAAAAGATCACTGTCAAGAATTTGTCCGTTACCAATAGACACAGATTAGATAATGATAGTTTTATATAAAATCATTTAGTTACTTCAATAACTTTGTAAATTTACACTAAGATATTTCATTTAGACTCTTTCCTATTGACTTTGTTGGCTAATTACAATTCTAGTAGGTATCTGTATTTGTTTCTTTGTGCTAGAAGTTATATTAATTTTATAATATTTTGTTTTGTTTTCTCTTTTGTTTAAGATGTTGTTACAAGTCACCAACAGACTATTTTTTATATTTAGTTAAGGACTTCGCCCTTCGGTGGGCGGGATGTTTACGTCATTTTTTACATCTGCTTATAAAGAGTGTACAATTAGTTATTTAACCAGTCGCAATACAGACCTTGCAAGTGAACCCGTGTTTTTATTTTTCTAAACTCACAGTTAGCACAATCATATCAAAAATCAACCTTAACTCGTTAACAATAGTTTTAATTCAATTTCTTTACAAACCAAACCGAAAGAAATACCTAAGCCTAATCAAAAGACACCCACGATACCCAAGGTTAGTAATTTTCCCCCACGCAATAGCTGGCACCCTGATCAAAGGCAACAGAGGGGTCAAGGCATGGAAACACGCTTCGGGTAATGTAAGACTTAGTGGTTCAGGAACCTTCAGGAATTCAGGTAATTTTAGATCGCAGCTTAATGTACTCCGCCAACAAGTCAACCCACCACAAAAAGTGTCTAGAATAGCCACGTTTTGCCGCTGAAGAAATGTTTTATACACAGCATAGTCAAGAGCAATACAATCCCGAAAGTTACGACCCTTATTATGATGGTGAGTATTATACATAGTAAGCAATTTAGAATATGATCCAGATTGCGACTTTACGCCGGATATGTCAGGAGAGGGACCAAGCCATCAGGATTTTCCCCAAGACGAGGAGCAGTCAAATCTCGGTTGATTAAAACTGTTGATCTCAACCATCACGGTAAGGATCATCTTCCTTACATAGAACTGCCAGAATTTCAAGGTAAATTCCTAATAGATACAGGAGCCTCTCGCTGTATGATTTCACTTAATGTTATAACCGGTACTAGTTTTGAAAATTACGTAGAGCGTAATCCATTTCAGGTTAAAACCGCACACGCCATAACTCGCTATGAATATATAGCAGTTTTACCTTCACCACGCCGGTTTAATACTGATATATATCATTAATTTTTAAGATTCGATTTTGACACTAAGTATAATATAAGGGCCTTATCGGTATGGACTTGTTGAAAGAATTAGGTTGTAATATAGATTTTAAAAATAAGGTAATGCGTACTTACAATACCGAAATACCAATTTATTTTGAATACCCAATAAAAAAGTTAAAATTGAACCAAATTGTGAAAAATTGATTACAGTAAAAACTAATTATATGGACGGTAACTATATTTGCGATGACTTCAATTGGTCTAAAGGACTTAAGTCACCTGCCGCATTAGTAACAGTAAAAAACGAGACTTTTAGGACTTCTGTAATGAATTTCACCGATAAACAACAAATAGTAACAACTACCCTTTACCCCTTGAGCCGTTACCGTCAAAGTTAATTAAAAGTAATGAAACTTATAAAATAAACGATCTTGTAATTAAGACCGATATAGACAACGAACTATGTGAAAACTTAAAGAAAATACGAACCAGTCACATGAATGAATAGGAAAAACGCGAAACTACCAAAATCTGTTACCAATATCGTGATATACGAGGGTGCGTTTTTAAGTTCGCGGAATGGAGGGTATGGAAGGTGGTGGGGGTGCTTGTTTAGTCACTAACGTGTTTAGCAACTAATAATTAGTATATATACCGAGTATTATCATAATGAGGTCATTAGTCTTTGAACTATCGTCCCTCAAGCAACTCAATCTGGAAGAAATTGTGAAGTATGGAGAAAATCGAGTTCCGCGCCGTTATAAAGTTCCTTATCAAGCAAGGAAAAAATGTTCAAACCATTTTGGAAGAGATGTCATCTGTATACGGGGACTCTTGTCCAGGAAAAACCATGGTATACAAGTGGCACAACCTCTTTAAGCAAGGCAGGGAATCAATTGAAGACGATTCCCGGCCTGGGCGGTCTGTTGAGGTCACCACTCCAGATCTTATCGAAAAAATCGAAAAATTAATATTGGAGGATGCACGTTTGAAGAAAAAACAAATCGCAGAGATGGTTGGAGTATCTGAAACGACCATTTTCAAGGTTCTCCATGATCATCTCGGCATGACAAAAGTCAGTGCAAGATGGGTGCCTAGAATGCTCACACCGCCTCAAAAACAGAAGCGCGTCGAGTGTTCGCGTGCGTTTTTGAGCCAGTGTAATGAAGACAAGGATGGTTTTTTGGAGCGAATTGTTACTGGGGATGAAACTTGGGTTCATCACTATGAACCTGAGTCTAAACAAGATTCCATGCAGTGGCATAAAAAGGGTACACCACCGCCTAAGAAATTCAAGGTGTCGCAATCGGCGGGAAAGCTCATGGCGACAGTTTTTTGGGACACAGAAGGAATTTTGTTGGTTGATTACAAAGAAAAAGGTGTTTCCATAACCGGAGAACACTACGCTTCAATTTTAGAGCAGTTAAAAGAGGCAATCAGAGAAAAAAGAAGAGGAAAATTGACCAAAGGTGTCCTGCTCTTGCACGACAATGCTCCTGTTCACAAGAGTCGAGTTGCGTTGGCTGCTTTGCACAAGGTGGGCTTCGATATCATTGATCACCCACCTTATAGCCCAGACTTGGCTCCCAGCGACTATTATCTCTTTCCAAATCTGAAAAAAGAGCTTCGAGGAAAGAAATTTTCAACCGATGAAGAAGTGAAGGATGCAGTTTCGGCGTATTTTTCAGAGAAAGACAAAACATTTTTTTATGAAGGTATTCATAAGTTAATTCATAGATCTGAGAAATGTATTAGGGTTTCAGGTGAATATATTGAAAAGGAAAAATAATTTTGTAATATTATTTCATCCCCTTCTATTCCATTCCGCGAACTTAAAAACGCACCCTCGTATTTTATTCTAAGAAAATTCTTTTATCTTTTTCTCACACTATCAAGCACGAACTAAGATTAACCGATGATACTCCGATATTCGTTAGAAGCTATAGACAAGCCCCTCAGCAGCGTATAGACATACAAAAACAAGTAGATAACTTGCTAAAACAAGGTTGTTGACAATCGTCAACACTAGCACGGCGGCGGCCAGAGCGGGACAACGACATCGGTCATCGCGAGCAGCATGCGCCGACGCCGTCGGGCAGTCACCTTATAGGAATCGTTAACAAAACCCGCGCTCGCGATTCTTATTATATTGTTATTTATACAGTCGTTGTAATATATCCTTTTATACAGTCCACTGCTTATTATTTCACCACGAGCTATCGTCGCAACAAGGTATTATTAGAGAGAGTATTTCACCCTGGCCATACCCTGTTCACATTATTCCAAAAAAGCCAGATGCTTCGGGAAAGGTTAAGTGTGGAGACTTGTTATAGACTACAGACGACTTAATAACAGAATTATTCAAGTCAAGTACCCTTTACCTAATATTAACGACATCCTTGACAGTTTAGGGCGCGATTGCCAGTTTGAAATACTGAACCGAACACTAAAGACAAACATCAAAACTGTTGAAACAGATGAAGTCATACCACTTCCCAGCAAAATCACTATCCAGAACGAAAACGTCCATTTCAACCTACAATTGGAAGACATTTCACTAGACAGCATCCATGAATTGATGGACCGTGCTGAAAGCTTAGAAGATACTACAATAGACTGGAAAACTATGATGGCTACTCCGTGTTGGTCAACATTAGGACTCTACCTCATCCTGATAGCAATAACCATATGGAAGCTGTGGCAGTGGAGACAGAGACGATCAACTCCAGGGAAATCTTGCACAAATGAATCTCGCACCGAGGACGCTGCGGGAAGCTGTGGGACGTGCTTCCATCTTAAAGAGGGAGGAGTTAGGCAATCACCTAATGTACATCATTGCCGACTATGCAGCGGATGTTCCGTGCTACATTGCGTAAACTGCACAATTGCAGATTTAGTAATAAGTTTATCTTAATGAAATATTATAATTGTAATTTAGTCTTGTAGAATATTCTAATCAATAAACATTGTTCTAATTAAATAATTATTTTTTTAATAATTGTCTCTTTCGCGGTAACTTAACTTACGTTATATTTATATACTCAAGTATTGTAAACCCAAAAACTTAAAATTGTTTATGTGGTTGGCCGTTAGGTTCATTGCCCAACATTTATTTGAGTTTCTTTTTTTCACAGGAAGTGAAGACGATAAAGAAGGAATGGAGGATAACGAGAATGTTTTGTCAGTTCCGATGTATCAGTGCAGCTTTCGGGGAGGAGGATGAGGAACTGGAACCACTCCAGGAATAGCTTGTCGACTGGCCTCTGCCAGTTGCAACAGAAGTTGAACATTTGCCTTCGGTCTCTCAAGCCATCTCGTATACATAAACAAGTTTCAGTGATAGGCGTTTTGGGTGCTCCTATTCACACACACATGAAACATTTGCACACAGCAATCTTGGACCCGGAGTTCATTTTGCCCGTCCTAATGATGCTTTCATAGCCATATGGGATAGACAAATAATGACACAAATTTGTGAACAAACCAACCTGTGTGCCCAACAAATTACGGATCATTTGTTGGCTACATGAAGGCTATGCCCACAAAGTAGGGTCACCAGATGGAAAGACATAGATATTGATGAACTATACGTGTATTTTGCAATTTTACTCGCAATGGGTATAGTTGTGAAATCGCGGTTAGATGAGTACTGGAGTACTAAGCAAAATATATTTCTTACTTCCGGTTTTTCAGCTCACATACACAATAGGTTTTTATTGATAAGTCGATGGTTGCACTTTAACAATAATCACAATATTATGTATAACTTGCAATTATCGCGCGCGCAAGCTAAATTGTTTAACGGACTTGACAACAACAGCATAGTTAGGTACAAGTGCTTTAGAACATTATAGATTTGATTTTTTATTTATTTTCAACATTGATTTGATTGATGACGAGTGTAGAAATGGGCAATAAAAATAAAAGAAAATCAAGGTTGTCATCTTTAGCCTTAAGGCCGATCCACACGCTACGTTTTGCACAACCTTTTGTCTGCGCAGTTCAACACTTGGCACATAAAACGTTGCGTGTGGATTGGAAAACTGCGCAGTTTTTGGTCCGGCGGGAAGACGGTACATTTGGAGCGATGACTGAGCAAATGACCTTTGATATCCATGACCTGTGCGGATCCAAGTCGGTGCATGTGGACGCTTGCTCCGTTTTCCGATTCGTTTTGTTCCTCAGTTTTTTCTAATCATGCGACGATAGCTGTTGATGTTATGATGATCTCGGGAGTTTCTAACCGATATTATTGCACTTTACGAAAGTTTCCCATGCATTTGGCGTGTTAAATCGAATGAGTACAGTAACAGGGAGAAAAAGGGTGGAAGCTTATGAGAGAAAAGTAGAAAAATTCAAAGAAATCGATGCAGCCGCGAGCTATGAGCTATGATAAGTGTTTATTGTAAAGAATTGGCAAAAGTTAACAAATCGATTCGATCTGGGGCTGGAGAAGACGAAATCAAGCCATCTCTGTGGTATTTGGATTTGTTACATTTTCTAAATGACCAGGAGACACCAAGGCCGTCTAAGAATACCATGGATGAAAGTGAAGTCTGCAAACTGCGACGAACAGGTAAGAAAAGCAAAAAAAAAAAATACCACATGCCACATTCCTGAACGGATGATGGTCACATATTTACCACCATTGGCGTGGTTCTGATTGTTTTATTTTATAAAGTATATTATCGGAGGTCGTGATAGCAATATAGATAACACACAATAGTCCGGTGTTTAATCATTTTCCACTTGTGCCACTTGTGCAATTTATATATGAGCGGATGAAAAGGCGGAATGCCAATACTACGTGTTCAGAATGTACTTTCTTCGCTATTATGTGAAGTAATATTTTTTTTTTTTTTTTTTTTTTTTTTTTTACTTGGGGGAAAAGAAAGATGTTAAGAAGAAAATGTACCTCCCGGAATACCGACTAAACCTACCACGGTGTTCCTCGACAAAACCACTATCGACAGGGCCGCGCGAATCACTTTCGCATGCGGTCGCGACCCCGCCGAGGTTTCGGCCCGCCGTATGAAACGGCAGGCCACTACGCAAAAGACCTACCCAAAGGCACTTCTCACAATAATATCCCTACTGTCCCCCCTAGAGGGGAGACGGACTCGAAACAACAGAGGCGCGCGTGGGAACACGCACGCCGCCTCTCGGACCTGGTGCTGAACGGATGGCGGGCAGGCCCACAAAGCCCGCCACCCCCAGGTCAATCCTCATGTGAAGTAATATGATGGAGGACTTTTTAACCCTTTTTAAGGCAGGGGTGATATTTTATGTCCGTCAGAATGAACGGTCACTAGGCGTATTTAACGTTGAATTTATGTCGAATAAATGCTTCCCTATTGCTTCTATTTGCTTCTTATTCTTAAACACTTGCTTCCATGGTATTCTAGAAGAAAAAAAACATTTTAAGGGTGACCGTTCATTCTGATGTCAGGACGGCCGGTCACCGAGTCATAGCGACCCTGATAAATAGAAGTATTGAAATTCACGGTGGCCATTAATTACTTCCCGTTTGCTTCTCTCAATGTTTTACAACGACTATACTGTAACTATCACGCCAACAAAGATATCAACAAAAGTGTTGTTTATCAATATTTTTAGCGCCTGACAAAAAAAAAGCAAAACTCTTATTTAACATTGCAGTTATGCTTGTGTAGGCGATAAATCTATCGTATTGTACTGGTGGCTTACAGCTAAGTATTATGTTATTAAAAAGAAGTCCCTATCGTATATAGTGACAAAAAATCAGAAAAATGTAATAAACACCATTCAATAATTATTATATTTCAATTCTTAACTTCCTAGGGAGTGTTCTTATAGGCGCTAGCAACTGTACCTACCTTATTCATTTATTAATAAACGAGGGTAGATTAATTTTTGCTTCAATCATTTGTTATTACTTTGTCGTTATTACTCTATGTTATCATTGGTAGTTAGTTACTGTTTATAACTGGCGTGTTCTGATAGTTTAGTATTATAAATACATACTAATATAGTTTTTTTCATAATGAAAAAGGGAAGAAAATTAGAACCACCCCATATGCCAACAGTTGGCTGCTTAAGGCAAATTAAACACGAGGAGAAACAGAGTTTACATTACGATACAAATCCATTGCTATCTTTGTGGATAATGACTCGTGTCACGCCATACAAAGATGTTATTAAGCATATCTCTCTGTACCCTTCTTTTTACATATATTACTGGACAAACATCCAGGAAGGCTGTTGCAAAAAAATGAAAAAATCTGACAGATTAGTTCTCAGTGTCGATGCTACTGGTAGCATCTTCAAGGAATTAGGTCCGAATAACAAGATGTTAGTGACTAAACATTTATTTTTATATGTGTTAATGATGAAAACCCAGGAAAACGATAGCTCGGTCCCAGTCTCTCAGATGATATCCGAAAGCCAGACAATGGATACAATACATCAATGGCTACAGGCGTGGAGCAAATGTAATCCCGTTCCTGATGAAATTAACTTAGACGATTCCTCTGCACTAATCGGAGCAGCAGTGAAGGCTTTCACTAAATGGAATTCTACTGCTAAATATGTTGAAAATTCCTACAGACTATTAGAGGAAGGTCAAGAAGCTAATGATATGTGTTACATTCGAATTGACACGAGTCATTTCATAAAAATTTTATTTCGTTTATCATGTTTTAGATATACCGACAACAGAGTCAAATTTTTTTATATAAAGTGCCTCATTGAACTTAAAAACTCCGTCGAATATTTAAAAGCAAAAGACATTATTTCAGATTTGATTATTGTTATGTGTTTAAATCAACGAGATGGTGTGAATAACAATGGCATCATGACAAGATGTGAAAGCGCCAAAAGCAGACTTAAAAAGTTGAGTGCCTTCGGTGTTAACGACACGGAGATCGAAATTAATGAAAATGATAAATTGAATACAAATTTTGAAGATCTAAGTAATTCAGTATTTCAAGATTTTTTGAAATGCAACATAACTAAAAGTGGAAACATAATTTTACCTGGTGAAAAACTTCCATCATGGTTTTATGAAAAAATTGAGGCTGAAAAATTATTATTACTCTTAGCGATGACAATGAATTTGGGAGTCATGAAAACGTATACTACTTCCCAGCATTTATTAATGTCTTATCACGTTTGATGAACCAGTTTCCTTTATGGTCCAATGTGATGAAAAATATTTACAAATCTAAAATAGACAGACCTACATCTTCAAATGTGGAATCTTATTTCAGAACCCTAAAAAAACTACTTTTTCAAATCGGAACAAAATCTCAAAGGTTACGTATAGACGAATTTATTAACAAACACTTAGCATTTTTGACTGGTGAGTTGAAGATCGCGAACAGTAACTTAAATATTACAAAAAAAAATGAAACAAAAAAATCAGTTAAGGTAATCGAACAAAAAGAAAAAGTTAAAAAGATGCTGGAGTTTACAGATGATTCTATTTTCTCAGATCATCCAAGTTTGGTAGAGAATTGGAGAGGTCTGGGTATATTGAGCCGTAAACGTAAAAAACAGACCAGTGAACAAAGAAAGAAAGTGTTTCTGCTTTCGAATGGAGCCAAATTCAAAACTGGCAAAGAGATTGTAACTGCAACAAATACTTGTGCACTGGACTCCGTCTGTCAAGCATTAGCTACAGCATATACTGATGGATCTAGCATAACTCCAACGATACAGGGAAGTGACCATATGCTATGTCAGCTAATAAGAACAATGAGTGACAAAAACAGCGGTGAAGAAGCATATAAAATAAGATCATCTATTGCCAAAAAATATTTCAAAAACGTTCAAAGAGGAGATGTGACTGAGTAGATTGTGAATGCAATGTTCTATATATTTTTGATAAAATTCTGATTGACTGTTGTCTTTACAGTGCGGATGAAAAAATGTCATGTACTAACTTGGACTGTCCTATAAATAAAGTAACCAGGAAAGTGTCAGTCTTACGTTTGCATGATAAAAGTGTAGCTGATATTCAAGAAGCTGCAAGTTCACTCATCGACAATATGGAAATGACTCAATGCCGTCGACTTTCATGTGATGGCATCATGTCGTTTGAATTGAAGTTGAGGAATTTAATAAGTTTTGAAGTACTGGATGAACTGATGTTTGTACATGAAGCGCCTCCAAGGTTGGTTTTACAGAAAAACGAATATGAATTGCTTTCGATCATTGAATTTGTTCCGCCTGCTATTGGTACAATGGGTCACTATAAAGCACATTGTAGGCGTGGAAATGTATGGGAATGTTATGATGATTTAAGTAAGAGAGTTGTAAGGAGTACTAAGAAGGTGGTACCACATTGCATTATGTATATGAAAAAAATATAAAATAAAACTGTTGTCACATAATGTATTTTCTTTCTATGCTCTTTATTGTTGAATAGCTGCATAAGACACTTCCTTTAGAATTGAAATATTATCTTTAATGGTGCTTATTACATTTTTCTGAATTTTTGACACTATAAATATACGATAGGGACTTCTTTTTAATAACATAATACTTAGCTGTAAGCCACCAGTACAATACGATAGATTTATCGCCTACACAAGCATAACTGCAATGTTAAATAAGAGTTTTGCTTTTTATTTGTCAGGCGCTAAAAATATTGATAAACAACACTTTTGTTGATATCTTTGTTGGCGTGATAGTTACAGTATAGTCGTTGTAAAACATTGAGAGAAGCAAACGGGAAGTAATTAATGGCCACCGTGAATTTCAATACTTCTATTTATCAGGGTCGCTATGACTCGGTGACCGGCCGTCCTGACATCAGAATGAACGGTCACCCTTAAAATGTTTTTTTTCTTCTAGAATACCATGGAAGCAAGTGTTTAAGAATAAGAAGCAAATAGAAGCAATAGGGAAGCATTTAATCGACATAAATTCAACGTTAAATACGCCTAGTGACCGTTCATTCTTACGGACATGATATTTTTACCACCATGATTTTAAATTTTTTTATTGTTACTATGGCAACTTTTTTATTAATCTGTCATTATTTTGACGTAAAGAAATTGTAAACTGTCAAGTATATTTTTCTTCGGTGGTTCGCTGAAGTTTGAAAAGTAGTAATTTTGAGTATTGAATTTTCTAGTTGGGTCTATCTCTTGGATCTTTTAATTTCTGAGGTAAGTTTTATTTTTAGCATGTGTTATTATATTTCATGTAAAGGATTTTACGCATATTTTTTTGCCTGGGTGTCTTGATATTTTATAATATACGTTTGTTATGGTGGGAAACATATTCCCTCTGCCTGTGGGTGGCTGTGGCATTATTTTTGCTTTGCTTTTGCAGATGAGTTCAAAACCCGGGCATAATAAGGCTTTGTCTGAATTAGAAATAGAGCATGTTCTTGAAGAAATCTTTGGATTGCCAGACGACCCAGAACATTCTGAGGATGACCTGGAACTTGAAGAAGAAGCTCCATATAGTACAGCTAGGCTTCAAAAAATACTAGAGGATCTCGATGAACCGGCAATGCCACCGCACCTCGAGGAAAGCCAACCCAGCCCACAGTCATCAGACACTGCAGGAATTGAACCAATTCTACCAGCTTATCTAGTAAGTGACGACTTTTCAAACGCTGTTTGTCAACAAGTTGAAAACAATAGCCCTAGCATTGTTCGATCGTCAAGACGGATAACACGACTTCGCGATACTGAACCTAGCTGTTCTGGTACGAGGATTTCGCTTCCAGAAGCCGTTTCACGTAGTGACCCTGATTATTTCAGTGACACTGATGATTCTGATGTCAACGAAGAGACTTGGAAAAAAAACATATTGGAGTTCTCGCCCTAACCCCGAAGTTTTTGATAAAGTGCCATTGACTACTAAGCAAAGTTTTAACAGCAAAACTAGACCTACTTGCTTCTTCGAAAAGTTTTTTAGTAATGAAGTCATTGATCTTATTATTTCTCAAACCAACTTATATGCTGCACAACAGAAAATGGAAGATAGGACTCCCGTGAATGGTCACGAAATAAGAGCCTTTTTAGGTATTCTAATAATAATGGGGTACAAAGTTCTGCCTATGATAGACTTATATTGGTCTTCGGATCCAGGTTTTAGGGAAAATGACATAGCAGAAATAATGACAGCAAAGCGTTTCAAAAAAATTATGCGCTGCCTGCATTTCAATGACAATGCACAGCAACCTGACAGAAATTGCGCCGATTATGATAAGTTATATAAATTGAGGCTACTGATAAATATAATAAACGAAGCCTGCAAATATAATGCCAACAAATCCGGTTCGCAGAGTATAGATAAATCAATGGTTCTTTTCAAAGGCCGCTCCTCCTTGAAACAATATATGCCACTCAAACTCATAAAGCGAGGATATAAAATTTGGTGCAGGTGTGATAGTGAAACTGGCTATCTATATCAATTTGATATCTACACTGGCAAAACTGCAGATACAGTAGAAGAAGGCTTGGGATCCAAAGTGGTACAAAGTTGACGCAGCGTCTTATAGATAGTAACGTAAAAATGTCGATCTTACGTTCGATAACTTTTTCACTGACCATAAGTTATTAGAATATCTATATGAAAAGGGTATTTACGCCACAGGCACTGTGCGCAGACATAGAGTGGGAATGCCGAAGCTTGTAAAAGGTCCCTCTGCAAAACAACTAAAGCTATCAAAGGTGAATTCAAATGGCGAGTACAAGGCAATGTTGCGTTTATAGTTTGGCAGGATAACAAAGAAGTTCTGCTTTTGACTAGTGAATTTCATCCAAAGGTTGGTGGTTGTGTTGGTCCCAATTCAGTGTCTGCTTGCCATCAAACAATACACAAGACGAATGGGAGGTGTAGATAGGTTCGACCAAATTAGAACCACATATACCGTTGGACGTAGAAGCAAAAGATGGTGGCTTCGCCTTTTTTACTTTATTCTTGACGCCTGTATTACTAATGCTTTTATCATGACCAAAAAAAGCAATGTAGGTTTGACACATTTGGAATTTCGCGTAGCATTAGCTCGAGGACTCATCAGTGGATATTCTAGTCGAAAAAGGCGATCCAACATGCCCACTTACATTACTAAAAAAAAAGTATTTCAGTCCGATACTCGCCAGAAAGCTATACATGTGGTTGCCGAAGAAATACGTTACACAAATGTGGGAGACCACCTACCCTACCCATTAGAATCATATAAACGATGCAGAATGTGCAGCACGAAGGCCAACGACAAAAGAACTAAAATAATGTGCGAAAAGTGCCACTATGCATAGTGGCATGTTACACGGCTTTTCACAGACAGTAATCAATCTTAATAAGAACTTGTTACAACGTCTATTGTTCCTATTAATAAAGGTTGATTTTTAATTATATTTGTTGTTTATTTACACCACAGACTAACGTATAGTATATTAGACTAATTCAAGATTACCTTATCCATGTTTTCCTACATAGGCAAAGGGGATTTATCCTCCTAAGGCCCAAGGTCCTTTCTATAGGACTAAATTATTAGTGAGTTCAGACCCAGCATTCATTTTGGTTATTGCTACATGCAGACCCAAGTCCTTTAAAAAGGTTCAATTAAAACGCCGCATTTTTTTAATTCAAATATCCCGCCAAATAACATTTTTATATTAGAGGAAACACTCAAAGTTCTATTTAATCTGTTACCGGAAGTTGATACTGATTGGGTAAAAAATAAATACGTGACGCCATTTCTTTCGCAACAAGATGTCAGACATGTGGAGACGGAGTAAGTAAATCTTTATTTATCTAAGTAATCAATGATTTTTCCATATAAATGTGAAAGAAAATAAGTGTTTATATATATTTTACGTTATTATATTAATAAATTGCCGCAAGTTATTGTCAAAAATAATACTTTTTAATAGTCGAAACTTTTTGGTACTTTTTAAAGTACCGCGGGTTTTTACTCCAAAAGCCTGTTTTTATTTTAGACCTTTATAGAGGTCTTTGGGTTATTACGTTTACTTTAAATAAAATCAATAGAAATTTAAACAATTAAATAAATTAGTTTTTTATATTTTTAGGTTCTGTTCCTTGCTGTGTTCCAACTGTGTAGTATTCTTAAAAAGGTTTTTTTTTATTTTTCAGGTTTAAATGAGGAAGACATAGCAAATTTCCTCGATAATTCCGACAATGAAGATGAAGTTGCTGATGTCGATGAAATTGATGATGGGTTAATAGCCGGGACTTCCAATCTACTAAGACTAGATGAAGATTTTTCTGATTCAGGGTCGTCGAGTATTAGGCGATCGGATTTGGAATCTAGTGATTCAGATTCAGAGTCCATCCTTTCTGACGAAAAAACTGATTCAGTCCCCGCTTTACGAGGAAGAGGACAGGGCCGTGGTATGCGACGAGGTCATGGTATGCGACGAGGTGTACCCAGACGACGTTCGCGTGGCATGGCTTCACGAAGAATGACGAATAATTTAAATGCATCAGCGACACTTTCAACTGGTATGAGACAATCTGGATGGTCTGTTAATAATTTTAATCCACACGTTTTTTCGCGTGTTGAACCTTCATATCTGCCAATTGATGAAAACTGCTATACTGATAAATTTTATTACTTTAAATCTTGTATTGATGAGGAATTTGTCGAGTTAATGGTATTGAAAACTAACCAAACATATTTAGCAAGACATGGCAAATGTCTTGGTCTTGATACCAAAGAATTATACGTCTACCTTGGCATAACTTTAGCCATGTCATGCATTCAATACCCTCAATTGAGAATGTACTGGCAAAATGAGTTTCGTGTTACCTTAATAGCTGACAATATGGCTAGAAATAGATTCTTTTTGCTGCGAAACTCAATAAAATTCGTCTTTGACGAAAATATTTCACGCCATGTAAAAGAAAACGATCGACTATGGAAGGTGCGGCCGTTAATAACTAAGGTCCAAAATAGTTGTAGGACATTGGACAAAAGTACAACTATAAGTATTGATGAAATAATCATACCTTTCTCTGGTATTTGTGGCGTCAAACAATACTGTCCAGGAAAACCAAACCCTACTGGACTAAAGGCGTTTGTGTTGGCTAATCCAGATGGCACAATATGTGATTTTTGTATTTACCAGGGCGAAACGACATATCCTGAATACGCCAACACTACATACAGCCTGCCAGAGAAAGCCGTTTTAAATTTGACTAAGAATTTGATTCCTGGCCACATCGTATACTTCGATCGATATTTTAATGGTTTAAAACTTGCAGAAGAACTTTTATTGAATGGCATAATGTGTGCTGGAACTCTCATGAAAAACCGTATACCTGCTCCTGTGAGACCATTGCTGATGGAAGATCTTGAAATGAAAAGAATGGGAAGAGGTACGATGCAGGTCATAGTAAGAGATAATAATGATGTTGCTGTAACAAAATGGTACGATAGCAAAGGTATCGTATTTTTATCAACTGTGCATGCTAATCAAACAACCGATACCTGCCAAAGGTGGAGCAAAAAAAATAGGCAATATGAGACTGTCGACAGGCCTGAAGTGGTCAAAGCATATAACACCAATATGGGGGGCGTTGACTTAGCAGATCGGCTTCTATCAGTTTGTCCTTCACGATACCGGACAAAAAAATGGTGACAAAGATTTGCAGCACATATGGTAGATATAGCAGTTGCCAATTCTTGGCTAGTGTTCAAAAACCAAGAAATACGTCGAAAAGTGCCTGTTAAAAAAATCCAACAACTAAGACAATACAAATTAGAGTTAGCGGGTAAACTGATAAGAGACCAAAGAGAAGAAGCAGAATTAGTTCCTACTGTTGAGACTGATGACGAAAATGGAGAAGAGAATTTACCACCACGAAAAAGAGGACGTCAATTTGTTGTTGCATTGCCTACCAATAAAAATAGAAAAAAATATGCATCACACTTACCAGAAATGACAGATATACAAAACAAATGTAGTGATTCTAACTGTAAAAAAAAAACTAAAACGCGGTGCAGCACGTGCAATGTGTATTTATGCCTTACGAAAGAAAGAAACTGTTACAAAATATTTCATACTGATTAGTCATCAGCACGAAATATTTTGTAGCAGTTTCTTTCTTCACACAATGAAGACTGATTATTATAATTATAATTTTTACAAAATAAGATAATTTTTTTACTGTTGAATCCACAGAGTGTGGTCTTTTAGTTTTATTTTGATTGATCTCTCGTATATAATATACGAATTAAATTGTTTTCTACTTAATAAAAGGTTTATGTAATAAATTATAAATCTTTTTATTTCAAAGATATTTCATATTTTTGTTTGGGTCTGAAGACCTATAAAATTTAGTCCTTTTAAAAGGACCGTTGGGTTGTAATACAAACTAAACATTTATTGGCCTGGGCCTTACGAGGTTATATGCCACCATAAAAAAAAAAAAAAAAAAAAATGTATATATATAATTTTCTACCCCCATATACCTTAATCCATCATTAGTGAAGTGTTTTCACCGCAGGATCACTATGTCCTAAAAAGAGTTAAGTCAGTATCTTTGTAAGGCTAGCTTTCAAAGTACTAGGCAATAGACAGCTTTAAAATTGTACTAGAAATCACTGATGTTAACTACCTTTCTTATTCCTTCATTATAAGTACATTTTCTATTTGATGATAAGTTCAGTCTATTTCAGCTTATTTGATATTAGTCGCAAAGCGATCGTTTTACCTTTCAAGTCTTGTTAGGGACTGGTATGTCTCGTTAAGATAAGGAAGGGTCTTCATTTTAATGTATATTTTCGGTATCTGAAATATTGGTTTTTTCAGTTTGTGAATCCTTTGCGATAGCTTCCATCATACTTTATACTCCTGTGTTGTTAGATTCGACTTTCGTTCAACTTGTTTCCAAACATGCCATTCCAAGTCGCCTATCCATGAGACTAACGTCACGTTATTTAAAGTTATGTGGTGAGGTCATTTCCTACCTTCACGCTTCCAGCCGACCATAGAGGTCAACTGGATCAGGTTTTTACCGCCGCCTGATACTCGGCGTTAACCTTTTAAGGCTGGTTAGGTCTACCCAGCCAACCCTCCTTCTTTCTCAAACGGGCTTGGGACCGTCAAAGGCGAAGTTAAAGGTCAGTATCTACTACTAATATATTAACAAGTAGGTTGTCCTAGGTCAAAAGTTAATTGTCCTTTTTTCAATATTTGTGAACTTCACTGTGACACAGAGATTGTACTTACCTATTACAAGAGCATATATTGATTATTAAAAGCCAGAGATACTAAATCTACTCCACAATTGAAACCCATGCTAAACTTACATAATTATAATTTATTTTCACTGTGGGAGAGCCACGCTTCGGCACGAATGGGCCAGCTCGACCGGAGTGATACCACGGCCTTACAGAAAACCGGCGTGAAATAGCGCGTGCGTTGTGTTTCATTGAGTAAGTGAGGGTACCGTAGGCCCAACCTGCCCTCCCATCCTGGTGGGCAAATTTAAAAGGCTGGCAATGCATTTGTGACTCTTCTGGTGTTGCGGGTGTCCATGGGCAGCGGTAATCACTTACCATCAGGCGATCCGTCTGCTGGTTGCCTACTACACATAAAAAAAAAACTCAGAAGTGACTATAAAAAAAACTATAGATTTACATCTACCTGTTTTCATCTTCAGTAAAGTAAAAATTTAAAGAAATAAAAATATGTTTAGTCAAGGTCATAAAGGTGACTTATAAACATCAAAGTTACAATTATTAACCTGTCAATTATCTATGTCTGGCATTCCAATAAATGGCTACATGCCGCTGCAATGCAATTGGTTACTGTAAATGTATGTCTACCTGTTTTCATGTTCAGTAATGCAAGGGTATTGTTTTAACTTATCAATCAGCTTGATACCTAAAGCAATTAAACAAGTATTGTGTCAGAGTCTTGAGGATGAAGTGTTCATTGACTACGAGGTTTATCTTTGCCAACTCTGATACCATGGCCCGGACACAATACTTTTATACTAGTGTGTGCTTTCCAGCTAATTAGTGTGTTAACCTTTAATAGTAGCCTAACATATATAATAGCTCAAACATTACCTATGTATCATACCCCAGAATATTATTATGCTGCTATTGAGAATTACATTAAAAAGCCAGTAACACATAGCACTCTGAGACTCCTTTAACTCATGCAATCTCATGCCATAAGGCTAAAGAACAGAATCTAAAGTATTAGATCATTCATAATACATACATATCTAATTATATACCTGGGAAAATGTTTACCTATTCAAAATAGAGGATGCAACTGATACTATCTATATATTAATATGTGAATTGAAAACTGTAATACCTAATAGAGAACACTGAGTGCATGAAGTGTAAGATTTGGCATAGTCCAATTTATAAAAGAAAATAAATCATTTGAAAGTGTCATTCCGAACGACTAGTAGATATATAATGTGTTTCCTTACCAATAAGTCTTATGTTTAAAAAGTGATCTTGCACAAAAGGTGAATGGAAATTTCTTAGGACAGTAAGTGTGCCATATTGAACGAATAATATTTAGGAAACACGTCACAACACTGGATTGCAACAAAACTTTTGGGATTTTAGGTAGGTATAACATTATAGACATGTTTCACATGGCCCTCAGCGGATACCAATATTCTCGGATTTATCAAACCCTCGAAATTCGTCCCATATACAGACTACTTAACATTTACAGATAAGGCAGTTGAATGAGGCATAATTAAATTTTTTCCAAATACCACAATGCTTTCGACAAACCCGAAGCTTCTAGAAACTTGCTAAATATGTCAGATACTAAATAAATAACATGCTTCGGACAAAGCTAAAGTAGACCCAGTTGCCAGGAATCCAATGTTTGATGGAATCTGAAAACAGGTAATAAGCGTCCTGTCTTAGTTAGATCTATTCTAGCCAAGCGATGTTATAATATTTTGTTACTGTTGCCACACGACACACTACTTACTTGCGTTTCACTTTGGTTTTTATGTTATAATTATTGTATTTGTGATTAACAACACACTGAGCACACATAATACTCATTTTATTTTGAGCTTGGTTGGACGCACAGACTAGGTTGGACGCGTTAATACAATGATTATTCTCATTCTCTAGGAGAATGTATATGAAAGAAAACGGTTATGTACCTATGTATTGCAAACTGTAATTAATGTATTTCACAGCATAATTTTATTATATATTGCAGTAACTACATACAAGTTCTATCTTGTATTGAATTGAATTAAGTGCCCTCTATAGGCTCCACAGAACACAAATAACCTAGCGGATAGGCTCTATAATACTTACAACTTTTTGATGAAGAAGATGAAGTGTCAAGCAGTGGTCTCGAAAGTTGAAATGCTAAATCATTAGATCTATCGACTAAAATCGGTATACTTGGACCAAAAATCGTTAAATTATGTTAAAATTAAGAAATTTGATCAAATCTCTATAATAATATATATTTTAGGGGGACTAAAATATTTTTTTAAATGCCCTATAGTCCCAATAGTCCTACCACCTGTACCTACCACGGTGTTCCTAAGCGAGCTTCCTTAGGTATTGAACACAATGGTATTCCCCAAAATATCCTAATCGGGTGAAATTTCTTACATTGACAAAATCGTGGAAAATCATTCCATTTTGGTATTTCGGTAGGACAAACGCCAAATCGGAAAGACTGTAAAATCGGTAGCTTCGAGTCCACTGGTGTCAAGTGATGAAGCGAGTAATGACATAATGAGTATAATAGAGCCTAGAGGTAATAGACAGAGACACTATAGACTATACAGTATAATCTATGGTTTCATTATCTATTGTTGCCATCTTTTGAATTTAGTTTGTCCGACTAGTCCGCATAGAAAGATATGCAAACAACGTTCCCATTTTTCACTTGTATCTATAGATATGGTATTAATTATATATATTGGCATTTGGTCGTATTCGCAAATCATCGGATTATCATTTCGACGGATTACAGCTATGAATAAAAACGGTTATCTTGTAACAAAAATTTATTTATTTATATTTTAAAAATACAATTGTTTTACTCGTTAATTCATTTAGATCACATGCAATTACAATCATTGTGATAATATAACACAAACAAAAAACTCTTCAGCTTTATAATATTAGTATAGATTATTATATATTACGACAGATATTTTATTACGGTCAAAATCTGGCATACAGGGATGAACGCCATTGTTACGTCATGATATATTTTTCATACCATAGCCGTGACGATTTGAAATTGTTCGATATAACTTAAAAACTAGCCATGATTTCGCAGATCTTAAAGTAACTATCTGAAACTACACTGAATACATATTATTATGTTTCAAACAGTAACGTGATACTGGTACCTTCGAAAATCGTACACGGCGGTGACGTGTTAAGGTGGTCCCTTATATTTTAATAAATGGAAACAAAAATTGCGAGACTCTCTTCATTTAGCTATTTGCAAATCCGACAAGAAGGCATTATTGCTGTTTTAAAAATACTTAGAAAAGGTTGTTAACATCAAAGATAATTTTATACCGAGCACCTGAATTTTATAGTTACACACATGGTCGTGACACAAAAACTACTCACAAACTTTATGTTGCTCAAAATCATAAATGGTCATTACTATTAATACATATCGTTTAAACAGTCTTATAGAACATAGATTAGACTTGCATAATTGCTATCATATTTCGCAAAATTATACGACCTCTACTATACTGGAAAAATAAAGTTTATTTCGAAAACCGGCAATCTCACACTACACGGTCCTTGACATTTTAAAGCTGTAATATTTTTCTAATAATTTTATTATATAAATGATATTCAGACATGATACCAGAGGTAATTTATTAGGTGAATTAATATAGAGATTACTGATTGTCCTAAAAAATATATTCATTTCTTACAACTCAGACAAAAAAAACGTAAGAATAAGAATCACCCATATGTTACCGTTTTTATAGAAGTAAGAATGTGTATAGTAAGCTCTCGTTAAAAGATAGACATATGCCACCCCGGACTTTTTCGTAGATCTATAAAAGAGGAACAATCCCTCCATACATTGTTTTGTTATATCTCAAAGGGATTAGGCAGCGTTTTCAATTAAATGTCCCAGTCGGGTAGTTTATTAAAACATCTTTAATTATATTTTAACAATTTACACAAAGCCTTTACGAATTTGCTATGGCCTCTAATTTTCTATGGCTGTAAAAGCCCGCTAAGTTTTAAGTAACTATTATAAATTATTTAAGACCTAATGCATGTACATACACTTTGTTTGCAAATAAATGATTTGAATTTGAATTACACACCTAAACCTTCCTCATGAATCACTCTGTCTATTGGTGAATTAATAATCGTTAACTCTTACTAAATAAGTTAGGTGCTAGACTAGATAGTAACAACTGTGAAGATGGCTCTGCGAACAAATTAAAGTAGAGTCAGTTTTATCATAAGATTAAATACACCATTAGACATCATAGATTCCTTTATATTCCGCCATTTTGCTGACATCAATATGCCTCCGACCTCAAAATCACGAAATTAAAAAAAAATGTAACTTTTGCAGCAAAAATGTAACATTTCAGGAAATGAAACGTAACTTTTGACTTAAGGGCCTTGGCAACACTATACAGTATACTTCAATTAATTCATAACTTAATAGTCAATACAAATTAAAACGTGCTTAGGTATTGCTTATTATAATAAAATTATGCTGCGAAATGTAATTTGCAGTTTGCAATACATAGGTTCCTAAACAGTTTTATTCATACATGTTCTACAATCTCCAGTACCAGAATCTTGGTGTAATTAATAGTTAACGTAAGAATAATCTTTGAATTAACGCGTCCAACAAAGCTCAAAATAAAATGAGTAATAAGTTGGCTGTTAATCACAAATACAATTATTAATAAATGAAAATCAAGTGAAACGCATGTAAGTAGTGTGTGATGTGGTATGGCAGTAACAAATTATAACATGGCTGGGCTAGAATAGGTCTAACTACGACGGGACGCTTATTTTCTGTTTTCAGATTCCATCGTACATTGAATTTCTATAAATATTTTAAAAGCTTCGGGTTTGTCGGTAACATTGTGGTATAGGTATCCGGGGTTGTCGACTTTGTCGTAAGTTCTTGATAACTGACTTTGCCACATTTCTCATTATGCTTTATGCTTCAAGTAGTATGTCGTGTGGCAACAGTAACAAAATGTTATAACATCGCTTGGCTAGAATAGGTCTAACTAGGACAGGACGCTTATTGTCTGTTTTCAGATTCCATCATACTTTGGATTGATTCCTGGCAACTGGGTCTACTTTAGCTTTGTCCGAAGCATGATATTTATTTAGTATCTGACATATTTAGCAAGTTTCTAGAAGCTTCGGGTTTGTCGAAAGCATTGTGGTCTTTGGAAAAATTTTAATTATGCCTCATTCAACTGCCTTATCTCTAAATGTGATACTTCACATTTAGAGATAAGGTCTAGGATAGGTAAGATCTCGGATTTATCAAACCCTCGAAATTCGTCCCATATACAGACTACTGTCTGTATATGGGACGAATTTCGAGGGTTTGATAAATCCGAGAATATTGGCATCCGCTGAGGGCCATGTCAAACATGTCTATAATGTTATACCTAAAATCCCAAAAGTTTTGTTGCAATCCAGTGTTGTGACGTGTTTCCTAAATATTATTCGTTTAATATGGCACACTTACTGTCCTAAGAAATTTCCATTCACCTTTTGTGCAAGATCACATTTTAAACATAAGACTTATTGGTAAGGAAACACATTATATATCTACTAGTCGTTCGGAATGACACTTTCAAATTATTTATTTTCTTTTATAAATTTAACTATGCCAAATCTTGCACTTCATGCACTCAGTATTCTCTATCAGATAATTACAGTTTTCGATTCACTATAGTATCAGTTGCATCCTCTACTTTGAAAAGGTAAACACTTTCCCAGGTATATAATTAGATATGTATGTATTATGAATGATCTAATACTTTAGATTCTGTTCTTTAGTCTTATGGCATGAGATTGCATGAGTGAGTCTCAGAAGGCCATGAGTTATTGGTTTTTCTGTGATGTAATTCTCAATAGCAGTATAATAATATTCTGGGTATGATACATAGGTAATGGTTCAGCTATTTATATATGTTATGCTACTATTAAATGGTAACACACTAATTAGCGGGAAAGCACACACAGTGGTACTAGTATAAAAGTATTGGATCCGGGCCATGGGATCAGAGTTAGCTAACAGATTAACCTCTTGCTCAATGAAAGCTCCATCCTCGAGACTGCTACAATACTTGTTTAATTGCTTTAGGTATCAGGCTAAGTGGTAGGTTAAAACAGTGGCAATGAGTTTACTTTTATAGTATCTATACCCTTGCATTACTGAACATGAATACATTTACAGTAACCAATTGCATTGCAGCAGCCTGTACCCATTATTGGAATGGCAGACATAGATAATTGACAGGTTAATAATTGTAACTTTGATGTTTATAAGTCACCTTTATGACCTTGACTAAACAAATTTTGATTCTGATGTCATTATTTAGATTAAGACAGAGAGTACTTCTGAGAAATGGTCAAAAGTGAGAGTTGAATTAGATTCAAGATATGCAACATTTATTTTATTATATTGGAAGCATCTCCGTCAATCATCTAGTCATCTATTATGCTGTGATATGGTTGGTTGGTTGTGTATTATGCATAATAAGATGAAATTATACAGTGGTTTATAAGTCCTTAACCTGTCAAGTCTTAGGATGTTAGACCTAACTAAAAGCATATAGCCTCCCACCACTGGTTTTAGCAATTAAAATTGTATTATTAAATTCTTATTATTGTTAAGGTTTGTGAAGATGTTTAATTGTTCCTACTTAACTGTGATATACCATACATTTTTTATTCTAATATACATTCCTGTGGATATTGAATCTATACTAATATTATAAAGCTGAAGAGATTGTTTGGTTGAACACGCTAATCTCTGGAACTACTGGTTCCATTTCAAAAATTCTTTTAATGTTGGATAGCCTATTTACCGAGGAAGGTTATAGGCTACATAACATCACGCTACGACCTATAGGAGCAGAGCATAAATGAAAAATGTTGCAAAATGGGGAAAATTCTCTTATGTGAAGCAGACAAAATTGCGCAGGTCAGCTAGTTAATATATAAGATCAAGAAAATCTTTAAACAAATAATTACCACTTGAGATAAACAAAGACAATTTAATGGCAATTAAAACGGAGTATAGTAATCATTGTTATTCCTTTTAGATTGATATAGTCATAATATTGTCTTCTGTTTATGAGAATATTATTTATTCAAATTAAACTACTATGTACGGTTTTTATCGCATTGTTTATTTGACACTATTACATAATTTTGAAAACTGTTACAATAGCACTACTATTAAACTTTACTAATTTTTAAGCTAATTAAATTATTATTAAAACTATTATATTATAAATTATTTAATTATTTAATTTATTATAAATTATTATTAAAACTATTTAGATTTAATTTAATTTTACACTTTCCCGACGTTTCGGTTGCTTTTCAGCAGCCATGGTCAGGCGGAGACACGTCTCGTAAAGTTTAATAGTAGTAGTAGTGTAACAGTTTTCAAAATTATGTAATAAAGTGTCTAATAAACAACTTGATAAAATCCGTATATAGTAGTTTAATTTCATTGACATAGTCAGTAATATTTGGGGTTATCAGTAATTTATATTATACTCAAAATTACTGAACCGATTTTAAAAGTTAAAGTACCAGTTGGAATCTACTATGTCTAGAAATAACATTGGGTGTATAACACCAAGTAACAATCCACTGGTAGCAGTAATCATAAATATGAATGAAACTGTTAGTTGGTTAAATGCTAGTTGTGTATAAAAGTCAACACTCATGTTCGGAGTAATGCCGGTAATACAGATTAGGTATATGTAAGGGTATTCAAGGTTCAGTAGAAAAGCCAAATTATTAAATTTTAACATCACTGGTCACCAGTGTCTACAAACAATAGATTTTTATATTGTCTTTGCTGCATAGTATAGATTTTTTATAGTCACATCAGTGTAAATAAATTATATTTAAGATCAGCATAGGTTTCAATTGTGGAGTACATTTAGTAACTTGCGATTTCCTCGGGCTTTTATTAATCGGTATATTATGTCTCCTGTAATAGGTAGGTAAGTACAATCTCTGTGTCACAGTGAACTTCACAAATATTGAGAAAAAGGACACAATAATTAACTTTGACCTATGACAACTATTTGTTAATATATTACACAACTGTTCATCCAGGATCAAACCCATAACAATTGGTGCACTGGCAGCTGCAAGCCATCCACATTGACATGGTGGACTATTCTCACACTGAGAAGAGGCCCATGCCCAACATTGTGACAGTTTAATACAGGGCTGATATTATTATAATATAAATACATAGATTTGCTAACTAATTACTAGTTTTCCAAAGTATCGGACCTTTAACTTCGCCTTTGACGGTCCCAAGCCCGTATGAGAAAGAAGGAGGGTTGGCTGGGTAGACCTAATCAGCCTTAAAAGGTTAACGCCAAGTATTAGGCGGCGGTAAAAACCTGATCTAGTCGACCTCTATGGTCGGCTGGAACCGTGAAGGTAGGAAATTACCTCACCACATAACTTTAAATGACGTGACTTAGTCTCATGGATAGACGACTTGGAATGGCTTCGAAAATCGAATATAACAACACAACAGTATGATGGAAGCTATTGCAGAGGATTCACAAACTAAAAAAAACCACCAATATTTCAGTTTCTATGTATAATATATATGTATTTACAAAAAAAAAAGTATATTTGTATGTTTATCCATTGTCTAGTACCCATAGTACAAGCTCTGCATAGTTTGGGCTAGATGGTGTTGTGTGTATGTGATAGAATATTATTATTATTATATGTTTAGCCTCAGCGCGAGGCATCCTCAAGACAGTTTGGCAACAAATGAGAACCACAGATACAGTTTCTAAGGCTTTGTTTTCCATTGCGTCGTCGACGTCGTCTTTTCACAGTTCTCGCAATATTCCTTTGAGTCGTTTTGCTCATTTCTCACTTGCACATATCGAGGGTATTCTGAGAGAACCGGATAAGTGCAAGAAATTTGATAGTGAGAAAAAGCATTTTAAGTTTTGTGTGATCAAATTTAACATTGAAGCATACTAACAACATATCAGTTTTTATAGTTAGGTATGTTATCTAAGAAGGATTTGATTTAGTAATTTATATAATAATTGTCATTAAAAGTAAAAAGGAAAAGTTGGCGTTAAGGTAGTGCAGTTATTTTATTTTACCTGAAATACGTAAACGAGCTATAAATCTCTTAAACACACATTAATCTTTACCTACTTTATTAGGAAAGGTTCACTGTCCCGTATTAAATAAGTTGATGCTAAAATAAATTGAAATAAACTTTTAACTAAGGCGTTAAAATTATTTTTCTCAGTTATCTGTTTCTACCGGTATTTTTTTGTTGGGAATTACTGCATTAAAAAAACAAATAAGTGATATTTATTTTATTTATTGCAGGCTTTCTTAAGTTTAAACAGTTTAATCATGTAGATAAAATAGCACTTAAAAATATTTATCAAGAAAAACTACGAGTAAAGAAAATTACGTAATAGTTTACTCGCAAGACATCTCATCCTCCTCTTCAGCCTTTTTAGGAACACTAACCGTCTCCAGATTTTTATACCAAGGCTCCAATTCTTCTGGATTATATTCTTTTTGACCAAATTTAATAAAGCCTTTTCTTTTTATCACTGTGTGTATTCATAATATCAGAATCTGAAATGCTTGAAGAAGAATCCTTTGATTTTCTTACCCGTTTTTTCTTTAAAACTTTGGTAGTCTTGGTATAATTTTTTTTTGAAGGCGTTTTTATCATTATTTTTTGCTGTCGAATTTTTACTTTGTTTCTTCTTCTTAGTCAAAGCTTTAGGTCTAGTTTTTTCCCCTATCCCTTTACCCTTACCCTTGTAGGGTTTTATTGGTCCTAATACAGGCATGGCAGCAGGCGCAATTTGTTCATCGAAAATGTCACTGTCATAACTTTGTACACTGTTTATATTGCATAGTCCAGAAGGACCTGGAGTCGGACCAACAAATGGGTCTTGTACTGTTCTTGAAGTAGACTTTGATGATTTATTTCCTTTTTCTGACGGTTTTGATCTTGCGCTTGTTTTTGACTGACTTTTAACTATATCTTCTGCAGTTACACTCTTACCCGGTTCAACAACAAATCTCTTTTTCCGTCTCATTTCAACTGGTGCCTCAGGACATCTAATGTCCATCGAAATATGGGTTATGACTGAAGATGCATTACTTTATATATCACACTTTATAGACAAGGGAATTTGGGATTGGAGTAATCTAGATTTAGGACGATTGGGATCAACGGGGTACAGTCCGGATTTATTGAAACCGGCTTTTAAATTGGTAGATTCGACATCTTCAACTAATTTGTTTTTTAGTTTACATAATAATCCAGGAAATGCGCTCTTGACTAATATTTTGTGTTTTCTTCCTTCGGTAAGTTTCCATTTAGTGAGAACATATCTACAATAAGACTTTAAAGGAGCAAAAAAGGCGACGTCCAAAGGTAGTAAATGGCTAGTTTTGGGTGGCAGACAAACATATGCAGTATTCAATTCCTTACAAGTTTTTAATGCACTTTCTGAAAAGTGTGACGACAAGTTGTCACCGATCAACACCTTTCGACCGGACATATTGCGAACATATTATGTGACTATAATGGTGTAAAACCAGTCTTCGAAACTGACAGAATCGAACCACCCACTTTTGGAACGATTGTATCTTATCCCTTCTGGTCCCGCCTCCATCCATGTATCCCATAGATTTTCTGATTTATAGACTACGTATATGGGTAAAATATGTCCTGATGCAGTGCCAGAAAACATGGGCGAAATTGCTGCTTTGGAGGTGTTTATAACCAGCTGTCGATACTTGCATACTCTTCTATAAATACACCGTGAATTTATAGTCGTTTTGGAACCCAAACGTGGTAACTTAGGATAATTAGTAGTATCAATAAAAAATAGTAAATTAACACCTTCGGCGCCATGTGTATCTTTTTGTCACACAGTGTATAGAACATTGTGTATCCAAAAGTATACACATCTTTCTACTAGGTAAACACGCTGTGTATCTTTTAGGAACACGTTTTCTATACATTTCTTAAGCAAAAATGAAAGCCCTGGCCTGTCGCATTTTTTCGGTATAAGTGGTCTGGGAATGGGTTATTTTTCAAAAAAATTATAGGCCCTTGAATTTTTGGGTGATATTTTTGAGATACCTAGGCGAGTAATCAATAAAACTGTAGAGTTGTCTCTGTAAAGGTCAGGCTAGCGATAAATAAAATAGTCACGCTCTGGATAATGGTGTTTATTGAACCCACTATATAACGGTTACAATAATGAACGCCTAGCGTGTATGTACGATCGCGGTACAGAGACTACTGACGTTCAGTAGTCTGTTTTATACAAAAGTGCATTGTATGCGCAATGCATATAGCGAGGTTACATCATTCCCCCTTTTAAAAAAAAAATTATATAATATTAATTTAACACAAAAGTTACACAAAAATAGAAAACATGAGGTATTTACTTAATCATTCTATCTCAAACAATATAAAAAAATAAAAAATATCTGAGAAACAAACAAAATTAAAAATATCTGAGAAACACAATCGTTTTGTTTAATTTATTTCGACTGTACTACGAGTATAATACGCACCGATTATATTTATTATTACCATTCCTAAAACTATTATGCGTAGCTTCCAGCGACGACGTGGGGTGCCTGATGTTGTATATTGGCGTTCCCAACAGTGGTGGGCGTGTGTGTTGGCACGTTGACCGCCACCGTCACCTGTTTGCGCAGCCAGCTCCTCACACCGTTACGACAGCGACGTGATATCGTGAACATCGCGCCGAGTGATAACAAACACATGATGGCTATCAACATTATACTAAACTGGTCGAGTTTGTTACTCATTTCTTCTTGACCCTTTTGGATGACTATAACTTGCTCTTTGTTAAAAGCTGCGCCCATTTTGTATAATACTTTTATTATACTACTCTACTATATTCAAATAAAAGTAAATATATATATATATTTATAGAGCTGCGTTGGTAGGTACGTCTTGCTATCGAATACGGTTATAAAGAAAAAATTGAGTTGCATGCATTGTGTTTCTCACATAATAACATTTTCTGTATACGTAAGTATGCCCCCATTTACATTATTGCGACATAATCTATATTCGAATGCACAAATACGTAAGTTATGAATTGTGTTGCAATAATAATGTCATCTTAATAAAATATTTTTACACTAATATTACAGTAGGTAAGTATGTAAGCATTTCTGTTTGTTTATTTAATTAATACATATTTAAGTTGAAATGTATAATACATTGAAATTCAATACAATTACGACTCATTGAGAAGTTACACGTTCACAATAATAATTATAAATAAATTGTCTGCCTGGCCCTACGATTAAGAATCTTGGGTTCAGTTACAAAACTGCCAGGCAGAATAGGATTACAAGCTAATACAACCTTAAAAAACTAAAACATTATGAACTTTATGTGCTTAAGATTACGGTCTAGTTTAGTCTGAACCTTACGGGCTGTCTGACAACACGGCCACTCTTAGTGGTATGTTGCGTATTTATCGTGACCGGCAGGTCTGAATTTGCTGAGTTGGCCGATTGTGTAGGACTGTTAGCGCAGTTGTTGTAATAAGTACTATCGTTAATAACATAAGCTGGTTTGAGTCTGTCTATAGACACTCGAATTTTTTTTTCATTTCATTGTATTAAGTAAACCTTGTTACCTCGTTCGAGCACTCGGAACGGACCGTCGTATGGTGGCTGTAAAGGCTTCTGTACGAAGTCGTTCCGAATTAAAACATGAGTACAAGATTGAAGATCTGGATGTACGAATAAACTTTTAGGATGCTGGTGTTTGTTTGATATTGGTCTAAAATGTTTAATAGTTTCTCGTAACTTGTTTATGTAAATATTGTCAGACGTAATATCTTTAGGGGGATCGTAAAAATCACCTGGCAATCTCAAAGTTTGTCCGTACATCATTTGCGCGGCACACACTCCGTTGTCGTTACGCATTGCTGTTCTTAAGCCCAATAAGACGGTGGGAAGCTCTGTGACCCATGATGAGGAAGCAATAAGTCGTGCAGTTAAGGCTTGCTTTAATGAACGATGCCACCTCTCAACAATGCCGTTACTTTGAGGGTGGTAAGCGGTTGTTCTTATTTTATTTATTCCCATGACCCTCATCAGCTCAGCAAACAGGTCACTTTCAAACTGTCGGCCCTGGTCACTGGTCAATTTAACCGGACATCCGAAACGCGAAATCCAATCGTTGTAGACATGTTTGGCTACTGTTTCCGCGGTGATATCTTTGGTGGGTAACGCTTCTGGCCATCTTGTGCGTCTATCTATAAGTGTTAGGCAGTATCTGAAACCATCAGCCGACGTCGGCAAAGGGCCGATTATGTCGACATGGACTTGTTCGAACCTATCACATGCCTGAAATTGTTGTAAATCGGAAACGGTGTGTCTATTAATTTTCGACTTTTGACATGCAATGCAAGTTCTAGACCATAAACCGATATCTTTGTTCATACTTGGCCAAAAATATCTGTCTCGAATCAATCTACGTGTTGTTCTTACACTGGGATGACTTAGATTGTGTATATTCTCGAATGCAATTCTCCGAAATGACTCTGGGAGATAAGGTCTAGCGCGCGATAATGATGTTTCGCAGTACACCGGTGTATCGTATGTAGGCAAAATTATTTTTTTTATACTTATGTTCGGATGTTGGTTATTGTTGTTCATTAAATACTCGTCAGTAGTTTGTGATTTATAAAGTTCATGAAAATCGATAGTTGAAGGACAGTCAATCGTTGAAACCCTAGATAACGTGTCTGCAACGATGTTCTCGTTTCCGGTTACATGTCGGATGTCCGTGCTAAATTCGCTAATGAAGCTTAGATGCCTTATTTTGCGTGGAGAATCTTTTTCGGTACCTAAATTGTCGAATGTGTACGTCAAAGCTTTATGGTCCGTGTAAATAATTAAATTACGACCTTCAATTAAACTGCGAAAGTGTTTTATTGCTAAATAAATTGCTAGTAGTTCCCTGTCGTAAGTAGAGTAATTTTGTTGTGTATCATTAAGGGCCTTAGAATAATAGCCAAGCGGTTTCCACGTATTATTCACGTATTGTTGTAACACTGCACCGATGCATGTATTTGATGCGTCAGTCATAAGCGAATAAGGCGAATTGTCGCACGGATATGATAACGTGACCGCTTGTTGGAGATCTTGTTTACACAGTAAAAATGCTGCGTCTGCATTAGCTGACCATTCTATGCGTGTTTTGTCATTCTTTTTAGAATTATGTATATAAGAATTTAAAACAGATTGATGTTTTACGGCATTAGGTATATGGGAACGGTAAAAATTTAGCATTCCTAAGAATCGTCTTAGTTGTTCTATGTTTTCTGGTTTTGGGAAATTTATGATAGCTGCTACTTTTTCGTCTAGAGGTCGCAAACCTTTCGTCGAAACTTCGTAGCCCAGAAAATGAAGTGTGGACTGCTCGAATGAACATTTGTCAATATTTATTGTTATGCCATACTCCTGAAATCTTTCGCATATTTTATGTAAATGAGCTCGATGTAGCCTAGGGCATGTACTCGCGATGATGACGTCATCTAAATAACTAAAGAGACACGAGGATTGTGTGTTATTGCTATCGTCATCAAGGGTCTGCAGAGTATCAATCCCTTGTAGTACTGTATGATTCATAAATCTTTGGAACGTCTGGGCGGCGTTACGTAATCCAAACGTCATTCGACAGAACTCAAACAAACCAAATGGCGTAATTATAGCTGTTTTCTCTATGTCATTTTGATGTACAGGTATAGCGAAGTACGCCCGACGAATATCTATTTTAGAAAATATCGACTTACCTCCTAATGCATAGGTAAAATCCTGCAGTCGAGGAATAGGGTATCGGTCGGGTTTGGTTACGGCGTTGAGGCGTCTGTAATCGCCGCATGGTCGTAATTCACCATTCTTCTTGACGACCACATGCAGAGGGCTCGCCCAGGGAGACTTGGATGGCCGGCAGATACCCATTTCCTGCATCATCTGGAATTCGGCCTTGACCTTCTTATACCTGTCAGGCGGTAATCGACGTGCTCGTGCGTGTACGGGTGGACCTTCGGTCTCTATGTGATGATAAATTGAGTGTTTGGCACTCTCTTTGTAAAAAGCAGGTTTAGTAATATCAGGGAATTGAAAAAAAAATTCGTACATTGGATGGTTGTTATCTAAAGTCCTAATTGTATTATTTTGGTTATAAGTCACTATTGAAGCAATTACGCTCAAATTAGTAACTTTATCTATAAGCTTACGCGCTTGAAGGTCAACTAATAAATTGTAGTGAACTAAAAAATCTGCCCCTAGTATGGGTTGTTTTATGTCTGCTATAATAAAGTTCCAACGAAACGCTCGTCGTAAATTAAAATCTAACACTAAAGATGTGACACCAAATGTTTTAATTTGGCTGCCATTAGCAGCGTAAAGTTTATATTCTGAACACTCACCGCTGAGCTTATTTGGCTGAGGAATCACGGAAACATTGGCACCAGTGTCCACTAAGAAGTGTAGGCCACTTCTCATATCTGTAACGTTGAGCCGGTAGTTTTCTTGAATGGTGCAGACCTCCACTTTGGCCTGCACCGGAATCAGTTTTCCTGGTTCTCCCAAGAGCATGGCTGAGTGCATTTGTGTGCACGTTCCTTGAATTTTTGGTGGTAATAGCATAGGCCGCTACGATCATTGTTGTATATACGTGGTCGCGGCGAAGCTTCGCGTGACTGTAGGCGTGACCTTGAGGGGTTTCGGTTGTATCTGCGCCTGGTTTCGCGCCAGGGCCTGAAGGAACGCTGGAAATCCGCAAACTGCGCTGTTAATTTCGCTATCTGCTCGCCCAGATCTTGAGATGTGGTAGGTTTCGATGATACTTCAGCGACATCAATGGGACGCATGGTCTCCATGATTTTGTCTGCTACGAGTGCCTGGCTATCGAGGTTCTTGGTCTCGGTAACTGCGAGTACGCCCCTTAGTGATGTGGGAAGATGTCTTACCCATAGCAAGCACAGTGTTTCGTCGGATATTTTTCCACGGGCCAGATCTCGCATACGCCTCAGCAACTGGGAAGGCTTTTGTTCGCCCAACTCCATCTGGCTAAGTAACTTTTCAAACTGTTTGGTCTCACTTTCTTCATATACTGATATAAGACGCGTTTTGAGGGTCTCAAACTTATTTTTGTCTGGCGGTTCCCGCAGTATGTCGCTCACCTGTTGTAGCACGTCTTTGCCCAACTTGCTAACGACGAGGTTGAATCGATTCTCGTCGCTTAGTTTTTGCGGGGCCAGTATGGCTTCTATTTGTACAAACCATAGTTGTGGTTGATCAACCCAGAATTCGGCAATCCGGCTGGCGACCGATATTGCTGCCAGTCCGACGCTACTCGTAACTGCTGTTGGAGATTTGTCTGGATCTGCTGGAGGGCGTTGGGTTACAGCTGGTTGTGATGGGTTCATCATTTTTACAGTTCGTCACACTTATAAGTTCACGGTACAAATTATATGCGACACACGTTTGTCAACACAACCTAACCAGAGATAGCGTGTTCTCGGGGTCACCAATGTAGAGTTGTCTCTGTAAAGGTCAGGCTAGCGATAAATAAAATAGTCACGCACTGGATAATGGTGTTTATTGAACCCACTATATAACGGTTACAATAATGAACGCCTAGCGTGTATGTACGATCGCGGTACAGAGACTACTGACGTTCAGTAGTCTGTTTTATACAAAAGTGCATTGTATGCGCAATGCATATAGCGACGTTACAAAACCATTTATAAATTTTAGTATTTTTATTATATCTCTCTTTATATTTGGCACTGGAAATGACTAAAGAATTAAAAATAATTATAATTGAACTTGAAAAACAATAAAAAATTAGTGACAATCATTGAAACAACTTTTACAAAAGGCCACTTCACAAACAGAACATTTGGTTACCACTTGAGAAGCTTTTCGTAGCTTTCCGTCGATGATTTTCCCTTGTCGTCCGTATTTTTTATAGCATTCAGAACAACGACCTTTCTTTTTCACTCCGTCTTTCATATTCGTAACCAGGTAGTGTTTGGCACTGAGTGAGCTAGGTGTAGCAGTCACTGATGTGTGACTGCTACACCTGGCTTTTCAAGCATACCTGTGATAACCTGTTCACGAAACTCTGTAATTGTTAGTTTCTTTTTATGGGTGTATTGGTTATATAAGAAATGGGCGTTCACCAAGCTTGTGCCCCATATAATTTCGAACATCAGTTTCCGATACCATTTGGTGCATCTACGCAAAGCTGAACCGTAAGTCGCCATCTGATCACTGACATCGATTGAGGATTTACCATGGTTATAATCTTCGATACATGCAGGTTTTCTTATGCATTCACCTCGTCTGTTCCTTTTGGTGACTGTTTTTAGACCAGATTGCTTTGTGGAAAGCATAAGAACATCTCGTTTGTCACGCCATTTCAAGGCTACGATACCGTCACCTGATTGTTGAGCTGCTATTTCACCTTTTTTCAATTTAGTGTTAGTAACTTGCTTAGGCAAGTATTTCCTGTTACTTCTCAGTGTCCCTACTAAATGTGTCTTTCTTTTACGCAATCGTAGTGCAAGTGGAACACTTGTGTAGTAGTTGTCTGTGTACATGGTCCTGCCCTCGTTGAACAAACCATCAGCCAGAGATAGAACTACTTTTTCTGAGACTTCTGTGTCAGGTTCCTTTGACTTACCACAATAGACAATCAGGTTCCATGTATATCCCTTCTCAGTACACAATTTGAATATCTTTATTCCATATTTGGCACTTTTGTTCGGAATATACTGCCGGAAAATAAGTCTGCCGCGCCAAGCGACCAATGACTCATCCACACAAACTTTTTTTCCTGGTGTGTAGACATTTTGATAGTTTTTTATAAACATATCAATTACATCTTTTATTTTGTATAGCCTGTCATCAGTATCAGCAGTTTGGTTGTTGGCGAAATGGACAAATTTCAGAATCAGCTCGAATCGATTCCGAGGCATAACAGTGCGAGCTAGGGGTATTCCATAGAGTTTGTGGATTCTCCAGTAATCTTTGATGCTTGGTAATTTCACCAAACCCATCCACCCAACTAGAGCCAAAAATTTCAACATATCTTCTCTGGTTACTGGAGTCCATAGGTGGTTTCTTGATCCAGCAGAAGAATCAGAGGACAAGAGACACTGTGTTGCGTATAAGTTGGTTTGCTCTGTGATATGGTTTAGAATGTCAGGGGTCAGAAACAACTCATAGTAGTCTATTGGATCCGCATTAGCTAAAATTCCGACATAAATATCCTTCATACCGGAGCTTGGTACAGTATACTCTATAGCAGGAGGATCATCATGACTTGGCATTTCCCATTGTATATCTGCCAGTTTTTCTTTTACCCAATCTTGTTCAGAAATTCGTGCATCGGTAGTACCAGACGTACTTGGCACATCTTGTTGCTGCTGTACCATATTGACTGATGTTGTCCGTGTTGACCTACGCCGTTCTATTTCAGGCAATTGAGGTATATCACTATCAGAAAATGTTGACAGACGCCTTGAAAACCTAGGAGGGTTCCAAATGTGACTGTCATTGTCGTAACTTGTGGCTGAGTCAGTATCACTAAAATCGTCATCAGGCATAAAATTGGGGTCCTCAACGGAATCATCACTTGAATAGTCCATCATCTCTTATAAAATCACTGATTTGAACTTTTCAACACATACACTGTAACAATAGAAAAAAAATATAAGGAAAAACATGAATCAAACTCATGTCTTTTCTTATATTTTCTTCCCAAACGCGATCTTGAGTCCTGAAACAAAAAAATATATTGGCTTTCATTTCGTTTACGTGATTTTTAACTGTGTATCTTTTTGGATACACATGGCTTGGGAGGTATGCATTTCACATGAACTATTTCCCAGGCCACGTGTATCTAAATGTCACACGGATGAAAATCCAGTAAAAAAAAGGAAGAAAAAGAGGGGTGTAAAAGAAAAAAGATTATTATGTAGTTTTAAACACATCCCAATCGAAAAAAATATATATCAGAAATTTAAGGAATGGCCACTTGGGATCTGGCGCTGAGGGTGTTAATTGTACTGTGTATAGTAAAAAAGTTGGAATATAAATAATATTTTTCACTAATTCGAGTTTGATCGTAGTAACGCACGGACAATTCATTCACAAACGCATCCACACGTGTTCGCACGGCTGCGAACCGTCGTCGGCGGCGGCCGGCGTCGCCACTCAGTCGCGTAGGTACTTAAGAACGACGCACGATAACTACGTGTATCAGCTGATGCCTACACAGATCGACGCAAAAGAGCCGCGTGTATCCCGATCGAGTCCTATGCGCGATTTAAAAACTAGTGACTACACAAGTATTAATAAAATTAAGTAAATGTAATAACTACGAAATTGATAATAGGCATATCGCAGTTCAATAGAGCCAAAATCAGCTGATACGAGGCAATGCGTTATCTCCTTTTACTATGAAAAACCTGTAATGTGAAACATCACAATTAATACGTAAATGGATACTCCAATTTCTCCTTCATACTTTACACGGGCTTAGGACCGTCGGAAATACTTTATCTGAACATTACTCTTCGATAAATAGCTAACTTTATTTATTATGTAATAAAAATAATCACAGGGTGAAGGAACTCTGAGTATTTCAGGCGTATTTAAAAAATTGGAGCTATTTACAAAATAATCAACTTACGTATCTATGGACAGTTTATTTACAAATTATTTACACTTCCCTGTATCGAAGCAACTGCTCGAAATGAAGTCCGCCACGTTCAATACAATATACCATTGTCTTTAAGTTTTCTTAATGTGTCTCTATCACTTTTAACTTTATCAAATGCGTCCACTATCGCACTACGTAACTCGTCACGACTTTCATGTTCACGAGAATACACGAGTCTTTTTATTTCCGACCACAAGTAAAAATCTAGGGGCGTTAAGTCCGGGCTTCTCGGCGGCCAAGCCACGGGACCGCCGCGCCCAATCCACTTATCGCCAAACTCATTGTTGAGGTAGGCACGTACTGAACTTGCATAATGAGCGGGACAGCCGTCGTGCTGGTAGTACATATCGTGTATAATCGATAATGGTACTTCCTCCAATAGCTCGGATATTACTGTTCGTAACATTTCTAAATACGAGCTACCCGTTAGATGACCTTCAATAAAAACAGGCCCTATTAAACGGTCGTTTACAATACCGGCCCAAACATTCACACTGAACCTCACTTGGTGGTGGTCTTCCCGTATTAAGTGAGGGTTTATAAGAGTCCAGTAATGTTTATTGTGCACGTTGTACAATCCCACTCGAGTAAACAATGACTCATCCGTCCACAGTATGTTCGCGTTCGGATTATTCAACAACCACTCACATAGGGCGATCCTTGCTGGTGCATCATTGTTATTTATTACGTGAGCACGACGAAAATGATAAGGGTGTAACCCATTGGTATTTAATGTTTTCCATATAAAGTATTGGCTAACATTAAATTCTTGAGCCGCCATTCTCGTGCTTCGCCGCGGATCCCGCTCGGAAGTACTCCAGAATATCCTCTTCGATCTCCGGGGAGTTATTAAGGCGTCCTCGGCATGAGTCGGCGTACGGAATTCTCCATGGTCGAGAAGGCGCTGAGTTGCAGCCAAGATAGGGGGAGTGGATGGCACTTGAGGACTTTCAATTCCTCGTAGCTGCAGCGCATTCAAATGCTCCGGCTGGGAGTATAAGCGTCTGGCCTGTTCCAAATTGAAATTGGCAACAGCATACAGCTGTACCATTGCCAAGTACTCAGCGTTAGAATATTCGTATTGACGACTCACTTTCGCGTGACAATGAATAATTACGTTACGACCATTACGCGCGCGAGTTGCTGCAGTACTGAAGGGCGGGAAGGGGTGCGTGCGGGGCGCGCTTGCACCAGAGTCGGACGGGAAAAACCGCTCGCGCTCGCTCTGCCGGCACCTGGGGTAGTGTGCGGGGATTGGCGGGCGGCGCGGGCGCGGCAGTTTCTGTTTTTATTGGCGAATGTTTTTAAATTGTCAATCATGAATGATATCGATCTTAGTGACGCGTAGGTAAACGTAGTACGTGAAATTGAGTGGCGTTACTACGAGTTCTCATTTATTTCTCGTAAACGACATTAAATTTATTGTTTCTAAAAAAAAACATTTTATTTTATTAAAATAATGAGTTTAATCGATTCTATTATTGATATAGAGTATAAGGTTTTCGGTTCCAAAACGACTACAAATTCACGGTGTCTATATACAGGGTTACAGGAAAAGTCGTGCTAGATCCGTTAAGGGCGTGGAGTACCCATCATTTCTGACTTATTTCACTATGAAACACCCTATCCTAAACTTAACCCTTTTCGAGATATTCGATTTTTAATTTTTTTATTGAAAATTGCCGATTTTTAGGCTACTAAATTTAATTTTGTTTATTTTGTGTGTCTTATTATAATTATTATTGCATTTTTACATGTGTAATAAGATGCTTTAAGACGTCAATCATTAAAATAGTGCATAAATTAATTGAATAGGCCGTAGTAGATAAGTGAAAGTTAAGAAATTAAAAAAAATATTAGAAAGTTTCTTTTTCTCTAAGGGATATCTAAAAAAAATATTATGACAGTTGTTCGGCAGATGTGTTTTAAAATATCTACGTTTTATCAGCTATCTAACGAGGTATAACAATCTAGGGTTTTATTTAAATGCAATGAAAAAAACTTAGTTTCATAGGTGACAGTGGAGCAGAAAATTAATACTTAGCCCTAAAAAGTAAAATAAAACAACAGGTAAGCATGAAATGTCATTTATTAAATCAGTTTTCACACATTTTTTTCTTACTCTACAGTTCATGTTCAACATGGGCACCTCTGTTTCTAATACATTGTCGCATCCTTCTACGGAGACCAGTCTTCACTACTCCAGTGGTCAACGTTGTCCTCATTTGATTTGCTGCATCCACAATCCTTTCTCTTAATTCTTCCACAGACGAAACTGGATTTGGCTTGCTGTATACAAGACTTTTCATGAGCCCCCACACATGAAAATCCATGGGGGTTAGGTCCGGACTTCTTGCTGGCCATGGCAACGGCCCACCTCGTCCTATCCATTTGTTAGGATAATTTGTGTCCAGCCAGTCTCTGACACTTCTCCTGAAATGGGCAGGGCAGCCATCATGTTGGAACCACATGTCCCTGATCAAGTTGAGTGGCAGATCATCTAGCAAATCACTCAAGTCTTCTCTCAAAAAGTTTTCGTAACTTTCCCCATTTAGATTGTCCGGGAGAAAGTAAGGTCCAATCAAATGATTGGAGATAATGCCCATCCACACATTCACGCTGAATCTTCGTTGGGACCCCTTCACTCTTTTTTTATTGGGATTCCTTAGTTCTTTTGGGGCCCAGTAATGGGCGTTGTGATAGTTAGTTATGCCATCTTTATCAAATTTGGATTCATCTGTCCACAAGATATTTCTTAGAAAATCTGGGTCTTCTACGTCAGCATTTAGCATAAATCTGCAGAAGTCCAACCTTCTCGCGGGGTCTTCTTCTTCAATAGTGTGTACCGGCGTGTAATGGTACGGGTATAGGCCAGCAGTATACACTGTAAACCACACTCTCCATTGCGAAAGTCCCAGATCACGGGCAACAATATTAGTGGAAGTAGTCGGATCCGTTCGAAAGCGTTGCACTTTTTCATTGTCCTGTTCTTCGTCGTCATCAATTCTTGGTCTTCCCATGTCTGTATTTCGTCTCAAAACAGAGCCAGTTTCTCGAACTCTTCGATAAACTCTGTCAAAAACGGCCACATCCGGCACTCGACGACCAGGGAATCGAGTTATGTATTCGTTGCGAGCTTGCGCAGACACACAATCGCAGTATCCGTAACAAATAAGCATATCAGCATATTCCTCAGGTGTGTAGGACGTCATCTTCAACACTTCCGTATCACAAGTACAAATCCGAGTCCGGTTAACAAGCACAGTAGTCACAAATCACAAGAAATAGTCCAGAATCACAGCCAAGTCGAGAAAAAGAGCAAAACGATATCACATCTACTATGTACGAAGCACAAAAGCAGACTGACAACGAAAACAATATCCCGTGTAGTATTCGCAGCCCTTACCGGTCTATACAATATTTTTGTTTCATTCGCACCTACATAAATCGTCACTTGTCTCGCTCGCACGGTGCGTCTTAACTTGAAGGACAATAGGCGCGGGACCGTTAGAACTGCTACCTGGAGCGTCCCAACTACATTTTTTCCACGAAATGTATTACAATTCCTAGATTGTTATACCTCGTTAGATAGCTGATGAAACGTAGATATTTTAAAACACATCTGCCGACCAACTGTGATACTATTTTTTTTAGATATCCCTTAGAGAAAAATAAACTTTCTAATATTTTTTTTTATTTCTTCACTTTCACTTGTCTACTACGGCCTTTTCAATTAATTTATGCACTATTTTAATGATTGACGTCTTAAAGCATCTTATTACACATGTAAAAATGCAATAATAATAATAATAAGACACACAAAATAAACAAAATTAAATTTAGTAGCCTAAAAATCGGCAATTTTCAATAAAAAAATTCAAAGTCAAATATCTCGAAAAGGGTTAAGTTTAGGATAGGGTGTTTCATAGTAAAATAAGTCAGAAATGATGGGCACTCCACGCCCTTAACGGATCTAGCACGACTTTTCCTGTAACCCTGTATATATATATATATATATATATATATATATATATATATATATATATATATAATTATATATATATATAATATTCTATCACATACACGCAACACCATCTAGCCCAAACTAAGCAGAGCTTGTACTATGGGTACTAGATAATGGATAAACATACATATATACTTTTTTTTTTTTGTAAATACATATTATACATAGAAACACCCAGACCAAGATAAACATTCATTTTCATGCACACAAATGTTTGACTTGTGCGGGAATCGAACCCGCGACCTTAGGCGTGGCAATCAGTTACACTAACCACTACGCCATCGAGTCGTCGAAATGGTAACAATAAAATCCAAGAGCTATAAAATAATATAGTATTTCTAATTTGAATCAACCACGCTGACTATTTTTTATAAGATAATATTATATTTATGATGATGATACGAAAAATATATCATAAAGTCTGTAATTAAACTATATCAGCAAAAACAAGACTAATTCTTCTATTTGTTAGTACCAAAATCATTTATCTCGGTAATTATATATAGTCAAATAAGTCCAAACATAAGTCACCGGTCGACCATATTGGACCATAATTTTATTGTGGATCGTAAATCTGTGCATCTCGAAGAGCAGGTACAAAAAAAAGGCGAGATGGCCGCCCAAGGCCGTTTACAAACTGAATTTTATATTGGGTTTTAATGAAATGATTGAAAGTTAGAATTATGTAGTAAGATTATTTTATATTTATTATATGACTTAATAAAGTCAAATTATACTATAAAAAAAATATATATTTAATAGATCTAATTTTGTTACGTACTTATTTAATTATCAGTAATAAAAAAAAGAAATAAAATCGTTTTATAAAAAAAAACATTTATTAAATTAATAATAATAATAATAACCCCCTGGGACAGTCGTTATCTCATCATGAGACTAACGCGATATTGGAAGGCACAGTACACTAGCTTTTAAACTATCACCTTCGCTCTGTGATATAAACGATGTATCACCAGGTTAAATAAAAGCGCACAAACCGCAGGGCAGCTTTTGGCGAGCTGAATGTGAGTGGCGACACTGCGATCCTGAATGTCTCAGAGAGTTGGTTAGGGCCTCATCCCCAGCTTGCCGTTACTGGTTGATTGGGGTGGAACTACAAGTGCCCGTAGGACTCTCAACTCTGGCTTGCCTTGATCGGCTGGTCAGACGGAGGCCGCTAGAGCTATATGCTTGGGGGTGGAAGTGTAATTTTCAAGGGCATAACTACGGGGAAACCCGCTCCGGGTCTCCGTTGTCACGAGACCCGTGATGGTGAAACCGACAAAATTACGTTAATTACCGTAAACCGGGGTGGCATTGATTAATTTTAAAATATAAACCGTTGCCATTCATTGTATTTTGAAGTCATATAAAAACAAAAAATGTTGATATAATGGACACACCAAATACTTTCATATTTTATTGAAAAAAAATTAAAATGCAGTTTTTAATTTAGAAATAAAATTAAAAAGGTTGTAATCAATTTAATATTAAATTTGGGGTTACTTTGAGGCCGCCTGATTTTTTTATAGATTTTGATAGAGACCCCGACTAGAAACACAAAACAATAAAAAAAATTAAATTGACAATTTTAGTTCTAAAACTAGGTGATTATTAATTTTTTTGGGGTGAGTTTGATACTTGGGGTGAGATTGATTAGACTTATACTTGAATTCAGGGTTTACTTTATTATAATAAAGGGTCATAAATAATCACGCAAACTATTTTCAAACATTTTTATTTAATCTCGTAACAATATTATGTATTATAAATTATAATCCTAGAGTAGGTATTTAAAGAAAAATTAACAAAAAAACGTTTCAAAAGTTTTTTTACCTAATTATCTATTATAATAATCAGTCTTAATAGTTTTAAAGGTAATAATCAGAGATCAAAAAGTACCAGTAGGTACGTAGGTAGCATATCAAAATACAATACTTCTCTCCACAATAATTAACACGGTCACATAATTATTTTTAGAATTAGGTAAGTGTACTTAGTACAGATATACATTTTAAAAAACTATGTAGAAAATAAAAACAATACAAAATAATGGCACATTTTTCAAGAGGGTTTCTTTACAACTCCTTAACTACTATTTCAGTTGGAAATTTATAGATGTTTCCATCGAGTTTTGGTGATGGAAGGTAATTTATAATATCAGACTCTTCAATAATTGACAGATCATTAGGAACTTCTCGAAAATCAGTCTTTGATTTCATTTGGGATTTGTACCCTTGTACTACAATTTTTTCTCCCGAAATGTCTTCAATAGAGCAAACGTAGTTATAGCTTTTTTTTCCCTTCTTAGTCGAAAGATAAGAAGAAGAAGTTTACTCCCAAAGAACCAAACAATTACATATCCTCTTTTCGTAAATAACAAGTAAATACACACATTTGCACATTCGAAGTTATACGGTATTGAAAAAGAGTTAATTTTAACGTAATAACTTAAAGAATTGAATAAATTACTTACAGTGATGTTCTTTTGTCGCCGTTTTCCAAAAATATGGCGGACGAGAAAATCTTGCCAACACAAAAAAGAAAAATAACAATTCGTTCCATTCCAAGTAGAAATATAGTTAAAACCATAAATTTTTAGTAATCATCAATGTCGCCCCGGAACTCAAAGTCGCCCCGTTTTATGGTACATTTTGAACAAAATCAGCTTCTCCGGAACTAAAATAGCATTTTTTTGTATTTTTTTAATGAAAATGCACTAGTATTGTATCTTTCAAAAACCACCATTAAACAAGCTATCTTTTAAATTTGTTGTACAAAACTGCCACATACATTTTTTATTCACCACTGTGGGTTAAAATTATGCGAAAAGAAAATCGTTCTGTGAAAATTTAAACAAAAATACTATTTCTTGAAAACATTCTTGTTTTTGATAGCTTATCAATCTAAAAACTTATCAATGAGTAAAGTAACTATTAATTTGATGTAAAAACAACTAGAAAAGGAATTTTTCATTACGAGATGCTTAAAAATCTGTTTAAAGGTAGAGATTTTTCGATATTTCGGAAAATTTTGTAAAACTTTAAATCTGTAAGATTTTGCTGAACATATGTATATTGTGTTGTTTTGGTAGGTATTGACCCAAGCTATCACCCCTGCATTATGTCCTGCTATTTACTGAACACCCTAGATATTATACATGGAAACACCCAGACCACGAAAAACATCATGTTCATGCACATAAATGTTTGACTTATGCGGGAATCAAACCCGCGACTTCAGGCATGGCAGTCGGTAACATTAACCATACGTTATTACAACAATCTTTATTAATATTAATAACCTAGGCTAAGTCTAAATAATAGTAATAATAATAATAATAAATAAATATTTAATATTGTCTTCTATTTACGCACATTGAAATTAAACTGCTATATACGGATTTTATGTCGTGATCACAGTCTCATTCCTACGTGTGTCAAGATATCAGCCAAGAAAGACATACGAGGAAGCGCTAAGATCTTAAAACAGGCAAGTCAAAAGTTATTAATACAAGTTAGAGAGTCTAGAAAATTTTCTATTTAGTTCGCATGAATTTATAATACAGGCTACGGTTTTTTCTAGATTATTCCAATAATAAGTACGTTTTAAGTGTGCTACAGTTTTTTTAATACCTCTATGTTATGTTTTCCCTACGTGGTATTTCAATACAATCTCGCGTTGTTCATTCTCGTATTCTACGTAAATAACTCGTTCTGCAAATTCACGAATTTCAAGTCTTTCTTAAAAATGCTAGTTACTATATTAGAGAATTGTTCGCGATGTCTTTTGTCTTCAAAGTAAATAAATTGAGTAACTTTAGGACGAATATATTCTTTCAGGAATTGTTTAATTAATTCAGGGTTATTGGTAGGCATGTGCACTTCAAGCACTTCTTGTTCATCTCTTGAACATTTTTTTACGCTACATTCGTTTCTATTCTACGTAAACACAAGTATTTGATTAGGTGATAAAATCCGTATATAGTAGTTTAATTTCAATGAATAATATTCGCGTAAACAGAAGACAATATTATTTGATTAGGTTTTGTATCTATAGAAAAAAGAAAGAAAGATAGAAAACATATCTTTATTTCTAAAAAACACGAAAGCTTTCACATTCTATATTTTACATAAATATGGTAAATATGTACATTTTTTCAAATGTGCCACCAATACTTCGCTCATTGGATACAAAAGGGCCACATAGCAAAATTCATATATTTTACAGGAGAGCCAAAACAAAATTAAAAATGTGTTTTTTTAGAAATATTTTATATTTTATATATTATAATATAACATGTTAATATATCATTAGATGCGTTTTGATTTGCTCTATCTATCAAATATATGAATATTGTAATAACTTTTACCCATTACGATAAAAAAAGCACAAAAGTCCCTTTTGCATTCAAAATTTTAATGAATATTACAAGAATTATCTCAAAAATGAAACACAATTTTACAAAAATAAATGGTTTATTGAATCTTCTTCATAAAAATAATTATCAAAATGTCTGACATTATTAATAGTTAATAATTATTATACAAACACATATTAAATGAAAGACAATCAGTAAAATAATGTATTATAACATCTTAATTATAAAATCTTAACTTATTATTAATGTAATTGAGATCAACTTACAGTATGTGACTATTATATAATCAAAATAAAATGTCTCTAAAACTTTAACATTATTAATTTGAGAGCACTAAGGAAACTTGAGATCAAAATATAATAATAATATCCAAATATTCATAAAAACACATTAATTAAAAATCTTCTAAAACAATAAATATACAAATTTTAGTTCCTGAGACTTTAACTTTTACAAATAATGAGATCAATTTTATTGCAGTTGTACTGTCCTTATACAATATGGTACGTACTATTATATAGTGTCCTACACAGTATATAACTAATACGTTAGTAGCACAAATATAAAACGTATATATTATATCAAAATAACAATACTACCTACACAGTCTTAAAAAATCACACCGCGTTTCAGTATCTAATCTAAGGCACTTTCTAAGTTAACTATTCTAAATAATATCAGCGTTTTATAAGAACTATACGCCTGCGTTCAGACATGCAGGAATCGTGCGTTTACGCATCGCGCGGTTTGAAACCGCAAAATTGTGATGCTATTCAGACACGCGCGGTTAGTATGCGATTTCGTGCGGGTTAGCGTCAGTTTCAAAATGGAGGTCGACGAAGAAGTGTGTTTACTGTGGTTGCTCCTTAAAAAAAAGAAAAGAAAAAGGCGGTATTGGGTGCATCCAATATTACGTGACCGACTAGTACATGGTCAGTTCGTAACGTTATATCCCAAATTAAGAATGTATGATAACAAATTTTTTGACTATTTGAGAATGTCAATAAAATCTTTTGATGAACTAATTGAACTGATCAGGCAAGATATTTCATGCTCTGAAACGCATTTGAGGCCAAGCGTGTCACCGGAAGAGAAACTCGTAATAACTTTAAGGTAAGATTTATTTATTGTTCTTCAAAATCAGCATAAATATTTTCTATAACTGTAGAGGACTAAGAGCCAGAACTAAATTGCGATGGTGACGGTGACGGTGCCGGAACAGGAGGAGATGATCCAGATGTAGCAAAATATCCTTGCGGGCTTGTATACTGTTGTCCTTGCCAATACGTAGGTGTGATCTGCTGAGTATTGTAGCGAACAGGGGGTGGTAAGCTTTGTCCTTTTTGTATCACTTGAAGTAATTCAATTTTGGTTGCTAAACGCCTATTTTCTGGTACTTTTTTGAGTTCTTTATATAACGACAAACAAAAGAGTTTGTCGTCATCTTGCTTGGTAATACTATTTTCTTGAAGTTCATTCTGAAAATGTTTTCGTGACTCGATACTTTTTTCTATTAAAACAGCTATTTTTTCTTCTGGCACTTGTGTTTTCTTACGTTTAGGGGGACGTATTTCAGTGGCTTCGGTTGCATTGGCGTTTAGTTGACTTGTCTCCTCACTTTGCCTTTCATTCTGTTCTTCAATATTAGTTGTAGTGTCTTTATTACTTACACTATTCTGCAGGAAAGATAATCTTGAAAAATACATATATCGGGCTCCTTTACGAGCACCTGAACCAGAAGGAGTTGTTTTTTCTTTTTTGTATTCTTTATTGTAGCAATCTCGTATGTTTTTCCATTTTTTTTGGAGTTGTGTACCTAAAAATAATAACATTATTAATAATATTCTTGTTTCAGATATCTTGGTACGGGTTGTTCATTTGGAGAACTAAGCTACAATTATCGCCTAGGAAAATCGACGATTACTGGAATTGTCCGCGAAGTATGTAAATCATTGTGGAATAAGTTGGTAAACATAGTCATGCCCGAAGCGACTGAAGATATCTGGAAGACAATAGCACGAGACTTTGAGAGATATGCAAATTTTCCAAATTGCATTGGTGCTATAGACGGCAAGCATATCCGAGTTATAAAGCCTGTTGATTCGGGTTCTTTGTATCATAACTATAAACATTTCTTTTCCATAGTGCTCTTAGTACTTTGCGACGCCAACTATTGCTTTACTTATGTTGATATTGGGGCTTATGGCAAAAGCAGTGATTCTGCTATATTTAAAAATTCGGTTTTTTATAAACGCCTGACAGAAAAATCATTAAACATACCAACACCTAAACCAATATCTAATGTAGACCTAACACCAATGCCTTATGTTATAGTTGGAGATGAAGCCTTCGGCTTAGCAGAAAATTTAATGCGCCCATATTCAGGCAAATTTTTACCATATGAAAAAAGGATTTTTAACTATAGGTTATCGAGAGCCCGACGTAATATTGAGTGCACTTTTGGTATTTTGGCGAACAAATGGCGCATCTTTCATAGGCCTATAAATGTAAACATAGATTTTGCCGAAGACATAATAAAAGCCTCTTGTGTTCTACATAACTATGTGCGGACTAGAGATGGTCTAAAATTTAAAGATACTTTATATAATGCACCCATGACTAATCTCAATACCTTGCATGCGGGAAGAGGGACACCGTCATCTTTGAATATCAGAGATAAATTCGCTCATTACTTTGTGAACGATGGGCGTGTTCCATGGCAAGACACAAAGATATAGCTGCAACTAACATACCGTACTTGTAATGTTTAGGTACATAACTAAATGTAAACAAACGAAATATGGTAATACCGTTGTGACCTTCATTTGAAAAATGCTCGAAATGTCTGCATAAAACAGCCGAAGTTTGTTTATATTTATTTAAGTACCTAAAGTATACGGAGAGTATAATATACGCTTCATAACAATAATTATAACATAATTCTGTCAATTATTTTTTGGTGAATAAACCTACTTACTTAAAATATTCTTTTTTTCCACCGTGTCTTCGCAATTTCCAAATATCTCCACCAACTCTTGCCAAGCTCGGTTCTTGATAATTTTATTTGAGTAATCATCACATTGAATGTCCCATATTGCAGGTCTCTTCTCCACCTCATCAATAAATAGTTCAGTGTCGAAACGATCCATGGCGAACTCACGAGCAGTGACGTGCTCACCGCCCGGTATCCGCAACGCAACTGAACGCGAAGTAAAGACTCCATAGTAATAGAAACGCGCGGGAGCAGCGCGATTCTATTTTCTGGCGGTTAGGTTGCGGTCACCGCGCGGCTTGATTAACCGCGCGGTTATGTCTGAACGATTACTTTATAACTCATACAAATAAGACCCGCGCGATTTCCATGCGATTCTGAAATCGCGCGGTTCCCGCCGTGTCTGAACTAGCGCTACGTGTTTAATATAAGCTTTCAAAGTTAACTACGTATGTTTCTAGGAAAATTATAAATTTTCGTAAAAACTTTGGTAATATTTAGGTATGATATTCTTTTCAATAAGTTTAAGTATAACCTGTTTTTTTGTTTCGGGTATTCTAAGTTTTTGTTTGTACAGGTTTTTTGGCACTATAGGATTATAAGACTTCTTTTTTGTCAGCGTGGCTACCGAGGTGAACTCTACAGATCCGTAAGAAGTCTTAAAAAAAATTTGTTCTCGTAATCGCGATGGATTTTAATAATTTTTATATCAGCCCATTTGACTTTTTGTCCGTCTTCTGTAGTGGTATAATTTCCAACAACCAGAGATTTTAGATCCAAAAAACTCATGTGTAAGTTCGCGAACTATGAAGGGTGTGCCGTTCTTCTTTGCGGTTTTAATCAGGGGTTATATACTGATCCGGCACATAAATAGGAGAAGATTTTAGAGCCTTTGAAATGCTTCGTTGTATTAATGAGTGGGCAGCATCACCTTCATTTTGCATGTGTCCTTTTATAAGAAATTTATGAGTGACACTTCTTAACTTTGGCAACTCATTTATTGCATATTGGTACATCGCCAACATAAATTTATTTTTTGTTGCCCACAATAGTTGTCACTATAAAAGACCACGTCAAAATGGTCAGAAGCCTTCTCGTTCAAGTTTTTCAAGTAAGCGAGTACACATGATCCAATTTCATTTACACCTCGACCTCCTGCACCCTCATGCCACACGAAACAGTTCGTATTATTTGTACGCAGTTCAGTTACAGTAAAATTCAGCAAATTCAATTTGGAAATATAAAAAAGCTTGAGACCTCACCTTGTGGACAAGGCATTACAGCCTGTAAATCATACACACATACCACAAAATTATCGCTTACACATTTTTTGTCATTTTCCTTTTCAGCTCTGGCAAGAGATTTCTCTTTTAAATGCAGGTCGTATTTCTCTTGTAAAAGCATTTTATCTTCTACATTTGCGAAAGCAGTACAATCTTCACACTGATCTTTTTTGGACTGGCAAAAAGAAATATTGCAGTCATTCACAAAGATGTTATAGTATAGCTTATATGAAACATACTCTTTGCCTTCAGCTTTACACATATCAACGTAATCACGATGCAATGCAGCAACAGACAAGCTTCCTTCAATATATTCACGTTTAGTGCGAGCACGACAGTAATGACTCTCGATCCGAGGTATCTATATATATAATCTATATTATATATATATATTCTATTATATATTCTATTATATATCTATATAATCTATATTCGAACACTCGACGTGTCACGCCGAAAAGCGTTGCAAGTCTTTCATTTGATTCTGCTGTTCTAAGTTTTGTTAGAAAAGCGGTGAGTACTGATCGTGGGTTTCTGGATTTTTCAGCAAGAGATGGCGTTTCTTCTAACATGCTATTGAATTGATCCAAAGTTAAACCGGTCCAAAATTGGTGGCACTTTATCGCCGCGTGCATTAGTTGCCAATAACACAGTTATCACGACCAGGGGAACTAGTTGTCCTAGTAGAACTATACCATCTTTGGCCAAGCACTTTACTCTTGGAAGGATCATTGCAAAAACTGGTTTCGTCTAGATTATATATGTGCTCGGGTTTCTCGGTCAGATCCAATGAATTTATAGCATTTGCCAATAAATCAAAGTATTCATATACGGTAAACGGGTTGCAGGTTTTTCTTCTAGCTATTTCAACTGATTGTGGTTTTTTTAAAGATTTGCAAAAGCGACGAAACCAATCATCTCCCGGAATATTATTCTTAAATGGAGTTATCCATCCGTTACTTACAACGTATTCCGATACTAATCCTTTGACTTCTTTTTTAGTTAAAGGATAGCCATACTTTTCTAAAGTATGTAGATACGAAGCCAGCTTTTGCTCTATATCAATTGAAAATACAGTTTAATTCCAGCTTTCACCTGTTTTTGACCACGTGTGCCATATAAATAATGTAAAAAATGTATTAAGTACGAGAGCCCTGGTACCCATACCACAAGTTCAATCTTAGCTTGGGTACCAGTGTTTAACAAGTGGACTGTAAAATTATTTGTTTACTTTTATGTGTTCAAATGACTGTATCTTTTAATGCCAATAAACGTTATTATTATTATTTATTATTATTATTATAAATGTGACATTATAGTAAATCTCGGAATATCAAATTGTTTCGCTGCCTCATAACTATTTTACCCGGGAGCACTCGCGCCTTTAAAACTTACACGAGCACTCGCGTATAGAGCATTTTGCTCACGTTTTACAAATAACCAAAAAGTACATAAATTATAGTATATTTATTTATATTACTGCTACTATATAATAAAACAATCGTGTAAAATCAAATCAAATATTTATTTTTAATATATAACATTCGTTATACTATAATATTTTAATAACAAATTCAGGAACTAAATTGGCATTTCTTAAGTGCACTTTTGGTATAAACTAAAAAAACATAACTTTCGTCAAAAATATTAAGGAGTGAACAATAAAACATTAATCTTCATCAAATGCACGAGCTTTACATATGTCACACAAAGTAAATGCATGTTCTGTGCATAAAAATTTTTTACACGTAAAACATGTCTTTTTGTCTTGCGATTTTTACGCCTTGGACAGATTGCGCAGATTCCATCAGGTTTCACAGCCTCTGAAAAGGCGGGTTCATTTGTAAATCGTTTGATAATTTGCTGAAGAGGATAAGAAAGGTTCTGCATGGTAGATCTTCGTTGCAACTGTGGTTGCGTTAAATGCAAGGCTAATTGTTTTAGGTACTGTCTCCGAGAAATAATTGTATTTGTATTTTCTTTATAAATTATTTGGCTGTTAATCCCGGCAATATTGAGGATAGAAAAAAATAATCTTAGCGGCCATCTGCACGCTACTCGAGCCACTGAATATTCTTCTTTCAGTCTATCAACCACGTCCACTCCTCCTTTGGTTTTGTTGTAGAAAGTGATGATTTCGGGTTTCGCGCTATCACCAGAGGCTGGATCAATTCGATCATCATTATGCAATGAACTAATCATAAGAACATTCTTTTTAGTTTTATTTGTTTGGTATATATGAAACCAACACTTTATTTTCATTGAAACCGAACATACTACTGGGCTTGGGTCTTATTTTCATGTTCAGAAAGAAGGGTGGGATTTCCTTTTTATTTTTTCTTAGCGTCCCAACCAGAGTAGTGCGGTGAGCCAGTAAATCGTCTGCCAGTGGAATCGAAGTGAAATAATTATCGGCTGTTATATTTCTGCCAGTGTTTAGTATGTCACAAGACAGACGTTTCACGACGCCAAAGGCGGTATTATCGTAATGGTACGGTCCAACTGGTTGTTTTCCAGGATAAATTTCTAAATTGCTGGTATAAAAAGTTTGTGCGTCACATAATGCATATACTTTTATGCCATACTTTGCTGGCTTATTGGAAATATACATCCTGATTTTGCAACGGCCTCTGAAAGACTCCAACATTTCATCAACGGTCACATTTTCACTAACCTGATAATTTGCACGACATTTTTCAACGAAAAAATCAAATAATTCACGAATAGGTGCCAAATTGTCTATCTGAGACCTGTCCAAACGAGAGTGTATGTCGTCGAATCTTATAGTTCTCATCAGAAACATAAATCGATTGAGATTCATTACAGCTCGAAAAAAGTCAGGAGCCGTGCCGTCTTTGTCCCACATTTCCTTCAAATTCAGGTGATTCATTTTTTTTATACCAGCCATATATAAAATACCAATAAATGCCTTTATTTCTATAATATCAGTCTCTTTACAGTCTCTATCTCTAGAAAATCTATTCTGAATAATTTGTATATGAATATTTGTATATCTAACAATACTAGTCAACATTTCTTCACTCACAAAGAGAAAAAAACAGTCTAAAATCTCTTTGGCTTCTTTGGCAACTGGTTTTACTCCTGGTCTCTCAGTAACAATATTATGTGATCTAGTCCTCACATTAGTACGATACGGCTTGTAGAACCATTTAGTTTGTTGATCTTTCGCCATATAATAAAGTCTATTTCCAGGTTGAATAGGGGAACTCTCACCTTCATCATCTTCCGTTGATGACTGCTCAGTATCAGTGTGATGATCGCTGTGCTCACTCTCTCCATCACTTTCAATAATATCAGCTCTAAAAACCTCTTCTTCTATGTCTTCGGAATCATCTTCTTGTAGCCACGACAAAATTTGTTGTTTTCGTCTATCCATCTGTAAAAATATTGTTATATTTATATGTACACTGCATAATAAACTCATTGTTGACCTGTATTTAACAATAAAATAACAATAAAGACTTTTAATTAAGTATAATACTATTTAAAAATAAAGGACCTACTAAAAAATAATACTTACGTTGTAACTCGCGCGATGAGCAAAATGCCGCGGGACGTGACCCGGCTAAACAAACCACCTCCACTGAGCGATTGACGCACACTAAGATGAAAAAACCGTTATGCGCGGGACGAGGTAAGTATAAAACTCAGCTGTCGGGCAAACGACGACCATAGATAAATAAATCAATAAATGGCGGGAATTTGAAATTCACCGTGAGGGAAATGCTCATAGCGCGAGTGCTCGCGGGTTAACGTTTAGCTTATAACCAACTCGAGTGCCTGTAAAAGCTTTTCTTTTGAATAGTTCTTTTCTTTCTTCTTAATATAATTTCGGACCATCTAAAATAAGTCAAATATCAAATTCTTTCACCATTAGAAAGCTGCATCTTCACTGAGTGAAATAGGCTGTACTACATTTAAAAAAAAAATAGGGATCCTTAATAAAAATGCAATAATATAACCCAAGGTGTGAAAAAATTTGTCATCACGTGCGCTGCGGAAACTATTGATGATAGAACAAAAAAATGTTCTACACTATTATAGAACGTATCAATATCTACAAAAAAGTCCGCGAAACCATATGTCCAACTACTGTAGTTATGCTACTATAACTACTTTTTTACATTTTAAAAGTTGATAAAAGTGCCGATAATAATCAAACCATATTATTCATAACTCTGTATTAATCCTTTTCCCATTAAATGATATTTTATTAAATACCGTATCAATACCCGTAAAATAATTTTAAAATTATTAAAATCGGACCTTTCATTCAAAAGATATAATTCTTTAGATATAGTAGGTAGTTTCTAAATATTAGTAGGTAGTTTTTAAGGATTAGCTATATATATATAGCTAACTACACCTATATAGGTGTAGTTAGACTTATTAATTTCTTTAGTTGTAGTTTTATATATTAAAATTAGATAACAAATTAAAAGTAGGTATTGGGTAATAAATTAAAGTCCACGCGGATGAAGTCGCGGGCAACAGCTAGTTATAACGATAATACAACAATGTCATTTATAATAATTACAAGTATACATCAATTAATAGAAAATTATATAAAACTTACAATACTGTGAAAGTCAATGAAGCAAATAAATTATGAAAGTAATGGATAAGATAATTAAAAATTACGTAGAATATAGGATTATAATGAAATGCATTAAAAATTGAAATAATTTATCAAAATATTTATTGTTAGGACAATAAAGGATTATTCACTGGATTTAGTGACGTCATCTCACGATTGCTATAAAAGTAAGGGTAGTTTGCCTGACAGATCACTTGTTGGTTGGCTTTCGTACGAGAAGGTTGTCGTGAGGTGTCGGCGCTATTTACAGTGAGTCGTTGTATTGTGTTGACTTGTGATTAATTATTTAGTGTAACGGCTGTTTGTCAATTACGATTATTTGATATTTATTTATTTATTTATTTATTTTAATACCACATACAGCCATCATTACAGGTAATACTTAACCTAATGCAATGGATGCAGAATTTACTTAATATATACAAATTATATTTACTTAATAATAATATATACACCCTAATACTATTTATTTCTTAATACTAATTATTTCCTATTATTATAACACAAAAATGAATAAGTAACCTGTGTGAACTCACTCAGTGAACACGTAAATATGACCCCTTTCCAACCGGTGGACATAATCTTAATATTTGCATGTTTAACTTAGCTTGTACGGTTATTTGGGCTTCACGAAGCTTAAAAAAAATAGTAAAGAAAATCCCATACCCCCCCCTTTCCCCACAAAAGTACCCTCACGATCGTGACGATTAGGAATAAGTTAACATCCGCACGATCGTGACTTTTCAGGTAGTAGTAGTGTTAATTAAATAAAAGTCGGGTTTAATCAGCATATATACCTATTAATTAAAATCGTTATGTACATCTTAGAATCAGTCGTTACAATTGAGCATTTTTGGTCACATATCAATCTTAACTATCTAAATCACTATCATAAAAATCACAATAAATATTAACACAAAATCTTAGAATATAAATTATTATCACAATCAACATTAACATAAAATCAGTCAAAACTTCTTTAGAATATAATTGTTATAAAAATAGGAATCATATTGAGATCAACATATTACAATCAAAATAACTAATTAATTATTACGGTTGGTGTGGTATAACCGGAAACAGTCCTTTCCCCGTGACAAGCACAAATAAACATCACATTTTACACAGCGAATTTTGCTTCTACTTGTACTCCACGAACTTGTAGGTTGGAACCTACAAGTTCGTGGAGCCGATAGCTGGTCGAAGGTAGGCTGATGATCATAGCCATCATATCGCTTGGCATTGGAAGGTCTTGATGGCATGTACTTTTTCGGTAAAGGTGGTGCCTCCTCATCTTCAGTACTTGTGTCAGAACTCAATCGACGTTGGCGATTTGGAGTATTCAACCAAGCATCTGCTACTTCCATTTTAAAGTCCATTAGAGCAAATATATTTTTTTTCGGGCGATCATTAGCTTCACAGTCAATTTTGTATTTACGCCATGCGTTAACTATAGCTAAATCTAAGAAATGGATGATTACTTTGAGAGTCCACTTTTTGGTTTTTATGAAGCAACGATAGTACTCCATCATCTGATCTAAAACATCCACTCCTCCCATGTGGTTATTATAATTGGAGATCACCCTGGGAATATTAACATCCTTGTAGGATTTGATTTGCTTGTCCCATCGTTTAACGCAGTCAATTTGATTGGCACCAGTACAATTGGAAGCCATTAGAACCGCTTTGTTATCTTTCCATTTGACCAAGGATACTGAATCTCTTACAAACTGCTGATGTTCCCCACGGTACATTTTGCTGTCCTTCTTAAATTTTAGTGCTGCTCGCCCTGGGATTCGATTCATCATAATGGTACCAGTACTATGTAGATTTCTTTTGTTCATTTCCTCAATCAAAGGGACAGTTGTGAAATAACGATCATGGTAAATACAACTACCGGGCGGGACAGTTTTTATTAAATGCAAGACTACAGATGGACCTACGCCTAACATAGTATTTCCAAACATTGTTTTGGCGCCTTTGTAAATCTCAAAATCGACCATAAGGCCGTTGCTGGTAGTTGTGACGAAGTTCTTTAATCCTGTAGGTCGTGGTTTATTTCTAACGACTTGCCTCAATGCACATCGGCCTGTGAAGGGTATCATCTGCTCGTCAATACTATAATAGCCAGGAACCCTTTCTAATTTGTAACAGGCTGCTTGCACTCGGTCAATGATTGGTTGTACTTTCCACAGAGGATTAGGCGTTGTGTTCTGTGGTGGTGATTCTTCATCGACTACATGTAAGGAATTTCTGACTTGTAGAAACCGGTCTCGGCTCATATTATTAGTGATAAGAGTCAATCTGGTAGATTCTCTCCAGTACATAGGTAAACGTGGATACGGAATTACTCCCATAATCAAATGAATAGCAAATAATTTTCTAATTTCTATAGGGGTTGTTTTTAGTTCCGTTCCATATTTACGCAGGTGATAAATATTTGAACAACGAGCAGCCATCTCAAAGAACTCCTCATCAAAGTAATCGTGAACGTAGTCACTGTGTGTCCTTACTGGCCCCGAGGGAAGACTTGGGTAGTCATGGCTTTTATCAGTAAAGGTTGATTGTCTCCACATACCAGATCGATGAGTAAGTGAGTTATCAGTGATTACCTCATTTGAAGATTCTGGAGGAATCCAACGCGGTGCAGATGTAGATGGAGTTGCTTCAGAATCTGATATGGTACTTTCATGGCTTCCCTCCTCAAGCAGACTATTTAAAAATACTGGATCTAATTGGTCACCCTCGTCTTCGAAATCTTCAATATCAGAGACATTCCCGTCTTGCAACAGATCCAAAACGTCTTGGTCTCTCAAAACTGCGCCTAAATAAAGAAAAAAACTTCTCAAACTTCACAGAAATACAAAAAACAGCGTTGAGAAATATGCGTCATATAAATGCACTAAATATAATCATCATAAATAAATCATATCATATAATCATAAATCATCGTATAAATGCACTAAAACCCTGATCGTCACGATCGTGACGATGTGAGTTTAACTGATCACACACGGAGATAATGCTATGTTATTACTATAAAAATTGCACCTTCGTACTGATTGGTATATCTTCTTAAGTTTAAAAACCAAAAACTATTATAATATTATGAAAAAAGGTGATATAAATATACTTACGTGAGCGTGATCCTCGCCCAAAATGCACGGCCATCTTTAACAGCGGTTCTCCGGCGACTGACGAGTCGAAACATGTCCTTGTATTTTTTAAAGTAAGCGCATATATCAACACGATCGTGTGTGGCCGGACGCGTTCACAAAAACAAATGTAATTTTGATGCAGATTTTTTTTTATCGATTGTCACGCTCGTATTGAGCCGGTTGGAAAGGGCTACACATTTGGACACAGCACAGAGTACACGCAGCGCACGCGTCAGCGGCGCGAGCTGTAGTAGGTTAGTGCGTGCACGCGACACTAGCAGTAGTGGCGGCTGCCTTCGCCGGCCTATGTATTCGTCCGGAACACAGAGTTGAACCGTCTGTAGGACAGCCTGGTTATATACCTTTCCCCTAAGTACCTTTAACACATACGTAGCTAAAGCCACTTCTCTTCTCACTTCAAGTCTATTGTAACCCACCATACCCAATACAAATAGAGTAGGATATAGTAATGGATAGCCTGGGTATACCCCATATTGCTTCAAGTAGAGAAACCTTATAAATTTGTTCTGGATACGCTCCAACATTAATTTATATTTTGCTTCATGTGGTGACCAGATTGCCGCATCACCTTCCAAATGACTCCTCACGAGAGCCCCAAACAGGCTTTTAGTGCTCCAATATTTGTATAATGATTCGCTTGACGCAATACAAATCCCAGATTACGGTATGCCTTTTTACAAACATTGGTAATGTGTTTTCGAAAGCTGAGATCGGCAGCAAATTGAACCCCCAAATCCCTAGCTTCAGTGACGCACTGCAACGGGACTCCCTCTATTTGATACTGGTGTTGATGTGGGCTACGCGCGCGGCTGAATGTAAGCACGGAGCACTTGGCTACATTAAAATACATCTTATTTTCGAGGCACCAATTTACAACCCTGTTTATATCCCGCTGCAGTAGTATGTCATGATCGTCAGTCCGCTTCACTTGACGGATCAGTTTTAAGTCATCAGCAAATAACAAGGCTGTTGACCCGCTAACGACGTCCGGTAAGTCATTTATCATTAAAACAAAAAGAAGGGGGCCCAGGTTACTACCTTGGCTCACTCCAGACCACGTGAAGTACGGTTCGGAAAGGCATCCACCACAGTCTACGTACTGACATCTATCCCGCAGGTAGCTTGCGAAGAAAGCTAGCGTGCGCGGTGTGCAGCCTACGTTGACTAGCTTCAAAAGAAGAATGTCATTATCGACCGTGTCGAAAGCTTTCCTAAAATCTAAGTAGGCTACGTCCACCTGCAAGCCAGCATCCATCGCAGGCACCAGATGCGTCATCAGATGCAGCAAGTTGCCCGTTGTCCCCCTTCCAGGACGAAAACCGTGCTGCGCGTCGGACAACTGAGCACTAACCTGATCATACATGCAATTATGAATGGCCGCCTCGAACACCTTAGCAGGAGTGCTCAATACCGCCACGGGTCTGTAGTCACCCGGTTCAGATCTTCCACTACCCTTTGCCACGGGTACAACTCGGGTAAGCTTCCAGCAATCGGGAAACGATGCGGCCTCGATGCACAGATTAAATATGTGTAGCAATGGCGCCACCAAAACCATTCGGCAGTCTCTGAATATAAACGAAGGTATACCGTCAGGCCCTACCGAACGTTTAGGTGGCAAGTTGGCAAGAGCGCATCGAACGTCACTGGGGCGCAGGGGCGCTAGATGCGCCCAAGCGCCCGGCGCCGCTGACGCACTTACAGCCGCCACATCCAACGCGGCCGGTTGCGAACTGTAAACCGAATGAAAGAATCGAGCAAACTCGTTCGCACATTCGTCATCTGATAAAACTCGACCACAAGATATTAACCGCGGTTTGCTCTAATTCGTCCTCCCTAATCTCATATAGTCCCAGAACGCTCTCGGGTCCGTTGCTAGGTGGTTTTGTACGCGATACCGATATTGGTCAAGTGCTCGAGTAGTTTCAGTCTTTACTCTCGCTCTGCATTGAGCAAACGCCACATAAACACGGCACGACTTACTTGATTTGTATTTTTTGTGTAATACATATTTCAGTTTAATATCTCTTATAATTTCAGACGTATACCATACCGGGTATTTATACTTATTATTGCGAGAACCAGTGATTTTTGGAGGCACACAAGCATCAAAAACTGTGTAGATCTTATCATAAATTAAATTTAGCACTGCATTAGGATCCCTTAGCGAATACATTTCATTGAAGTCTACCTTAGTCATCATGTCATATAAATTAATAAAGTCGGCCTTGTGGAAATTCCACTGTTTGTGCATACGTGTAATCGGGATGTGAGAGGGTAGCGAGTGGGGTGACGCGAGCAGTGGTGCAGTAAGCGGGTAGTAATGAGTCCAAGGCACACACCAGCGCTTTATTATGATTATTATTATTTCTATCATCAAATCTCAGACATCTCAATAAAAAATCAAATCGTTCAGCACTCATGCAAGCTTTATATGTTTTTGCACTTCTATTTGTATCAAACAAAATCCTTGATGGCAAATGGTTACTCTTAAGAGCTGCAGATTGAATTAGTAGACCCAACAGTGCCTTGACTTCATTGGCCGATGTTTGTGACGTAGTAAATTTAGATAATTTGTACTTACTGTTTTTGATACATATCTCTACGTTATTAAACTTCACAATGCTGTTCACCATTTCCTCCTCAACAAATAAATGAAACAGATCTTTTAGCTCAGTTAGTGCTCTGGCTATATCTGTAGGGCCTGGAATAATATGCAGTACATTACGAGAAGCTGTGCGTGTACGTGGATCACGAGGTGTCGTGGACCACCTATGTTGATTTTTGCCATACAGGCTCCTCTGGCTCAATATAATAATAGCTGAATGGGACTGCTGCTTTGGTGCTTGTTCATGTCCAGGGTCTATTGGATCAGTGTAGGATGGCATTGAAGAATCATTATCGGAATCTATCACAAATCTACGGTTCCTACCACGGCGCGGGACAAAGAATTCATCGTCTGAAGAAACGGCATCTTACTCACTTTCTTCAGTATCAATGTGAACTTCAGTCTCCAAGTTATTATCCTCTTCAGAGTCTGATGACTGAATTTGATTATTTTCTATTGATTCCGTGTCCGACTCAGCTAACCATTGTGTAATTTGTTCAATATGATTTCTCAAATCCATCTTAGAATAAGCAAATAATAAATTAATTCCGAACATATTCAAGAAAAATATCAAATTATGTCCCTTATACCAAAATAATACTAGCCACAATGACAAACAGTCTTTATTACATATTACAAAAATAATAAAAGTGTATTATAATAGTAAACACTACCAAAATAACAAAATAAACAAATGAAGTTCTTTGTAAAAAAAGTAACGAAATTACTAACCTTTCGATCGTCAGACGACGATGTCGCGATAAATCGTAATCCACTTGACGTCTTTCCGTAATAAGTGCATACGGGTCACTAACGGTGCTAACTAGGAAGATATTTAAAGTGGGCAGGGTGGCGGGTGACGGGAACTTACCGATACCTCAAATGCGCAAGGTACGCGTAGTTTACTAGACGAATGGTTAGTGATCTAGGGTTAAAGATCTGTTTTCTATTATTTGCGTGTAATCTCTCAAAATACTGCAGTTATTGCTGAAAAAATAAGTAAATACATAAGTATCAAAAATACCACGACATTCAAATTCACATATAGCTACAGAATGACGAATGTAAATTTTCATCCCAGTTAACTGCGCGAATTCGTTTTGGGTTCATGTTATTATTTTATAGGTTGCAATTTAAATGTTATCAAATCAGAACAAAATTCAAACAAACTGGCTTGCGCGTTAAGCTGCGTATCCATTATGCGCTCCTGGCGCGCGTGCCATGAACACCCGCGCCAAGAGTGCGTTCCGCGGAACGCGCTCCAAATATTTGAATGATACCAACTAAGCGCGCATGGCGCGCGTGGCAACTGTTCCAGTGTTCGGTCGTTCAACATGCAGGCCAGTCGTGCACGAGCAGCAGCAGCGTTTATAGTTATTCACAGTATTGTTCAGAAGAAAAACATAAACGAAAAGTGCGTTGGTGGATGAAAGAGTTGTACCGAAAAAGAATGCAGTATGGAGTGAAACTTATGATAGATATGCAGCATGAAGCTGTTGAAGACACAATCAAAAACTTCACAAGAATGTCAACAGAAGATTTTAATCACTTGAAAAACTTAATTGAGCCAAAAGTGAAAAAAATGGACACCCAATTTCGCGAAGCTATTACAGTGACCGAGAGGCTGGCTATAACCTTAAGATTTCTAGCCACCGGGGACTCATATACCAGCTTACAGTACCTATTTAGAGTTTCAAAGCAATCTATATCTAGGATTGTCCCGGAGGTGTGTGATGCTATCAGTGATGTTTTAAAAGATTGGGTAAAGGTGAGTAAAACACAATAATAAATAGCTGTATTTATTTAACTATTCCTCATTATTTACATTATTTGAAGACGGCGTTGTGGCCAAGGAATCAATATTTAAAGTCGAGGTCGAGTTTAAGGAATTTTGAGCTCCTTGTTGTGTTGTATATCCATAAACTGGACTGTATTTGCCTAAATCGGCTTCAAAAATTATATTATTTATTGCCTGTTTGACATATATTAAAGTGTGATTGTCATATTTCCTTAATTCATTTGCAATGTGCTGGCCATAACTGAAATATGGATCAGTCGCTTGTGACGGTTCAGTTAAAATTTTAAATGCTTCAGTTAACATTTCATTTTCCTCTTCTTCGTGTTTCCTTTTCTTTGGCTTCTTTTTTGTAGTTTCCTCTGGAACTTTGTTTTTGAGCTCTTGTAATTGTACTTGGGAAGACTCACCTTCATTTGGTGATGTAGGACCCTGAAAGACAGAATACGCATATCATTAACTATACTTGTACCTCTTCCCACACTGATTGCTCGAAATAAAATGCTAGTACCTCTTCCCAATAAATACCTGAATACGCTATTAAGGGGTCAAGTTCTAAAGAGCGTCATTTTAAAAGTATCTTACTTACGGCAATGATTTTAGTACTCATGTTTAGCTGATATTATGTAGTATCTAAAAACATTAAAAAAATAATACCTTGACAGCTTGGTTTTTGTGAAAAAATTAATTAACAAAAAAATAACAGCAAAAATTTTCTTAATTTTCTGTTGTCATATATTTTTTTAAATTGAACTGAGATTGATTCTAAAAATGTTTTATTGTAAACATGTTAGCTATACTAAGAGCTGTAAAACAAGACCTTTTTTGTTTTTTTTTGGATTATTACAAGCGACGATATCGCTAAATTACCACGTGTGTCCGTGATTAGATAACAAAATAAACAAAACGGCCGCCATTTCGCCCAAGTAACATAAAAAATAATACTGAAGCATGAATTGTAAATATAAATGACCATATATTATGCCATTAAAATCTCCGACACCACTCACCAAACACATTGTATATAACTTATATGTACCTACCTGCGAAGTATCTGATGTATCATTTAACGGACTATTCAAATTGACTTGCATAGTATCTATTGTATCATCTGGTGTACACTTGTCTTGCATAAAACTGAAGTCGTTAAAGCCGAACCATTTTGAAACATAAATACTGTCTCGACCTGTAAACAATTACCATTTATGACTTAACCAATAAAAAATGTAGGTACTAATATGCAGTTTTATTTATGTCACAGAACTTTGAACAGTAGTACTTATAAATATCAGTGTATAATTACCAGAGCCAGTGATTTGGCTTTTAGACATTCTCCATTTTTCTCGTCTATATGATGACAAAAGCACAGTCATTTTTTTCTTCAATTCTGGCACAGGGACTCCCATGTCACAACTTATTTCTCTCCAAGCGTCTTCTCTGAGCGATTTATTATGATAATAAGAACTTTTGCTATTCCACAGCAGTTCTTTTGTACCATAAAGTTGAATTAATTTACGACAACTCTGATTATCCATCGCACGGAACGTAACGAACACACAAAATAATATCACGTCCGTCTCAACTGGCGCGCGCGCCACAACTGAGCTTCCTTTGATGCGCGGCAAAAAACCGCCTCTAGATGGAACGGGCCGCTCTAAGTTCGAGCGTTCCAGCAAACACATTGGCGCGCGTTCCAAAATGGTAGCCATTTCGCGCGGCTGGAGCGCGCGCCAATGTTCGTCCTCTTGGAGCGCGAAATGGATACGCGGCTTTACACTGACAATAGGAGACATGACAATTTTTATCATCCTTTGGGCAGCAACATTGCCTTTCCCTGTCATTTGTGTCATTATAACCAATGATGTCACTGACAATTTGCTTGTATTTATTCAATGGTTCAATCTTTTTACTTTTAAAATCAACTGGGTTGCCATAGCGGACGCGCTAATCCAGGCAAAAGGAATGTATAGTTAGTCCGAGGATACTCCATGTTTATTAATAACTATCTTAAAACGAAGCTAATAGTTAGTTACTCCGGAATTAGCTAGTCCATGTGTAACCTCGGAGTAAGCTATGAGTAAGCCTTTTTTATTAATAAGACAGTATACTGCTAGAATTTGTATTAATATTATAGCTTCTTCCTCAATAAGATGAACTTGTATAATTGTTTCATACTGTTTAATTGCCTCGTATGCATCTCTAGCATTTTTTATATCGATGCCATGACAAACTTTCGTATCTAACATCCGTTTTATGGTGCCACCTATTCCATCTGCCACGCTTTTACCATGACCAGCTTCGAAAAATGACCATGTCGAATATGATAGATTAACTTGTCTGGCAAATAGGGAATATAAAAAGAAATTATTTTTCTATCGGTAATGAGAGGTTGGACCGTCTGAATAGAAATGAATAACATCTACGTCGGGCGCATCCCTTTAACTGTACCTAAAATAGAAGTCAAGTGGGTCCATATTTCTAAAGGTTGGTGGTTAAGATTACCAGAAATTGTGCAAAAAGATTGTGATCTATCTTTCAAATATATCATGCGGTATGGAGACTAATCTGCGATTTTGAAGCACCAAAATGCATGCATTGTACTTCTTTCGTTAGTGTACTTTGATAATTTTCTGAAAATATCGCAAACTATAACGGCCTCTGTAGCTTGCATATTAGTGACCGCTTTTTGATATTCTTTTTGTTGATGAATATTATTACAATGATGTTTCTTAAAATATATAATATTGTGGCTAAAATCATCCATAAATTTTTGGGCTGTGTTAGTCTTTGTTACTTGAACAGTCTTTTTTGTGTGAACTGTGGTTACATCCTTTTTTGTGTAGACATGATCTTGGCGTTTCCACTGGTACCAATTAACAGTATGTTTTGATCTGCCGCAAATTTTGGTGTTTTATTTTTGCATTTCTCACATTTGTTATACATACATATGTACATTCAAGGTGTTTGGTGTCATACAAATTTTTGCAATAATTTGTTAAAATCTTCGTCTACAATACACACTTCTTAAACTCTCCTATTAAAATTGAATATTATTATGTTTTTCGCACAGACATGTTGACCTCGATTGGATATCGTCTCTTACGAAAAAAGCTTTTATTCCTGTCTTGTATGGTTTAAGTCTTGCTGTCACTTTCAATCCAAGCACTTTAGAAGTATATAGCTTATTTTTCTAATTGTGAACCACTTTATTTACAGCTGTTTTTCTGAATGTTTCGTACAACTTGAAAAACTGATTTTTATTGCGCTCTCTAACACTTCATTTCGGGTTTTAATAATATCTAGGGCTTTTTGTAAAGCAACTATGGATTTACTGGCTTTCTGCTGGCCTTTGAACTTGTTTTTTGTAACACTCAATTTTAGTTTTCATCTTATTAATTAAAGCAGTATTTTTTGGTTTTGTTTTTGAGACAGTTGAAGTTTCTTTTTTAATTGTTTCATGTTATTTTCCCCTGTACTCTGTTCTTGTTCTGTTTTTCTGTTTTCAGGCACGGGCTTAGGCGATAGTCTTTTACTATCATGTTGACGTTGTCTGCTTATCCTTTCTTCTTCTCTCCACTCTTTTCTTTTTTATTCTGCTTCAGCTTGTGGTATTTCTGATATGCTCAACAATTAATTTTAACAGGAACGATTTTCCGCTGCCTGCTCCACCCGTGATGAACAATAATAAAGGCTGTAGATTGTTATTTAACATGATGTCTTTGTCAATGGTATCAGACACTTGTTTCATTAAATCTTTTTGTTGAACATTCAGGCTTCTGATTCCACTTAAGAAAACTTCATCGGGCATAGCGTAGCGTAGGGTCATTATATTCAACGAAATTTTCTTCAGCGTAAATATTCATATTATGTTCCGTAGAACCGTTGACGTCTCTATCCTGATTCACAATGTTCAGTGCTATAGCCTAAACCAAAACTTGTTGTATGACTTGTTCAGCATGGGCGAATTGTTCTACAGATAAATTATGTAGAAGAGGCCTTAAATGTAAAACGTAAAAATGGATAATTGGTTCACGTCCGTCCTTACGAAGTAATAAAAGAGAGATCCCCAAGGAAATGACAAATTCTAAAAATAGACCGGTAGAAAGTTCAATGTTCGGATTTGACAAAGAATTGACTTTAGTATCATACAAGCCTAAGTCAAATAAGATCGTATACCTTATTTCTACAACCCATGATCAACCTATTATAAATAATGACTCTAGCAAACACGAAATCATTGAATTTTATAACACTACAAAAGGTGCTGTTGATACCGTGGACCAAATGTGCTCAATTATGAGTACCAACCGTAAAACCAATCGATGGTCGCTGTGTTTATTTTATAATATTTTAATTTTATCTATTTTGCATTCTTATGTCGTACACGTATCTTACTCAATTCTGGATAACAACAAACCTATGAAAAGAAGGTATTTTGCTTTGAAAATTGCAGATGAATTCGGCCCATGCCGACTTAGGGATGCTTCTCTGAGAAATTCTCTACACGTTAGTGAAAACTGTACCAAAATGGTAAAATAGTTTCCAAGATTAGCCTAGACATACTCGACTTTAATTTATACAATGTAACATGATACATATCTCATCATCATGTATGTATTTAATTAAAAGTGCACGCATAGTAGGTTTATTTAATGAACACAAAATTATTTCGAGCTAAAAACTTGACTTACCTGAAGTGACGGTCTGCCATCGTTGCGAATTTGGCGGGAACAGACCCGGAGCGACACGCGTCCTTCACCCGCAAGCGCTTGCGACGCACTAATTTCATCAGGATCTTAGCCCGTGCGAGACCAACTAACGGCATTATTGCGTATTAGTGTGAGATAACGGCGTTTCAGTCTAACCGTAACTATTGTTATAACATTTTCGAAACGCCGCTACTGGCTTAAGACTCAAAATATAAGTAATATAAGTATATCAAATAGTAAGCTGTAATGCCGTTATACGTTGTTAATTACATTTAAGTCTAGTTTTTTCAATTAAAGACGTTATAACTTAACAATCGTAAATCTGTCTAATAATAATTAAATAACAATAAAACAGTTAAAGTCTTTTTACCCCTTTATAGTGCACAAAATACCATTAACGGCAATCTTGAGAAATAATCATATGAAAATGTTGGGGTTCCTCCGAAGTGTAAATAAAATAGCGGACTGTATATAGGTATAGGTTCATTTATTGGACGTAATAAGAACGCGCGCTTATGGTCCGTGGTCCCTTTGAGAGTGCTAGTGCGGGGTCGCGGCGCATCGCAGCTCGTTCCTCGCTCCCCGCTCCCCGCTCGCCGCCGCAGTCCCGGACGGTGATGCATTTGTCTCCGACATACTCCCCGAGTTGAAGTAGGCAGGTAGGCAGCTAATTCAACAAGCAGCTTCTGGAAGGGGGCAAATGTTATTGAACGCCCTTCGAATTATGGTTCCTCCCTTGATCCTTATATCGGCGACTCGAGCGACTTGATCCTGAGCTCCTGGGAAAACAGCCACACAACGACCCAGGGCCCAACGTAACGGAGGTAGTGCTTTATCCTTTACAAGGACTAAGGAACCCAATTTAAGTTCGCTTGTCGCAGTAGGCCACTTCGTCTTTTGCTGTAGAGTGGTAATGTACTCGTTGGAGAATCGTTTCCAGAAATGTTGTTTAACGAACTCGATTCGCTTATATCGCTCAAGACTTGTTATTCTCTCTGTCAGCTGTGGATGTGGGACCGACACAAGTGATCGTCCTATTAGGAAGTGAGTGGGTGTTAAAGGTGTGAAGTCTGTAGGATCGGAATTTAAGGCGGTAATAGGACGTGAATTAAGAATGGCTTCCACCTGAGTCAGACAAGTGTACATTTCTTCATATGTGAAATGCGTAAGTTGTAGAAGCCTACGGAGATGATATTTCGTGGAACGGACAGCAGATTCAGCCATACCATTGAAATGGGGGGTGTAGCTCGGAATGAAGAGGAAGTCTATGCCTTCTTGGGCGACTTCAGAACTAATTTGAGAGCTTGAGTCCTGTAAGAAACGATGCAACTCGGTTAGGTTCATTTATTGGACGTAATAAGAACGCGCGCTTATGGTCCGTGGTCCCTTTGAGAGTGCTAGTGCGGGGTCGCGGCGCATCGCAGCTCGTTCCTCGCTCCCCGCTCCCCGCTCGCCGCCGCAGTCCCGGACGGTGATGCATTTGTCTCCGACAAAAATATTATATCAAAAATATGAGTTATGGAACCTTCGCGGCTGTATAGACTCACAAAGTTACTTAAAGGCATTTTTGCTTATTTGACTCACGAAAGAAATGTACATAACGGCATTCTTATAATTGTTATATACACAATTATAAAATAATTGATTCAGTACTGTCTCAACATTCGGTGTTCTCATTTATCTCTCTAACATCCCGCCTTACAGTACCCTCTAATATCACACACTGGTCTAACCTTAGGGTATCGTTAGCCTTCGGGTTGCGGAGGCCAGGTGGCAGCCGCTCCGTGTAAAAACTGATATCCAGTCAAATCCGGTTAGACCAGAAAAGCCGACCCCAAGTGACTTGGGAATAATAAAGGCTAAGAGAGAAGACGATATTTAAAGTGTAAGTTAAAGGCGAAGATTTTGTAAGACAATTTAATTTTTATGAAAACTATGTTTTAAAATATCTTAATTGAAAGTACAAGTAATACATGTATGTATGTATCTTATGTGGGGGCCAGTCAGTGCAGACCGGCGACACTTCGACCCAGTGTGACCTTTTCGACACTCTCCCAATAACGACTGCCATAGATGTTCATGGCAGCCGGGACCGACGTGTGCGTCAGAATGGCTGGTTGTCTGTGGCGTTGGTTTATGAGAGTTGATTCGAAAATTGCTACATAATTGCTTATATTTGCTACATATAATAAATAATTGCTACATAGGATATATATTTAGAAATAAAATATTTTTTTTGACCAGCCATCCTGACGTTTGGTTGGCTGGTCACCTCCTAGTTTAAAGTCAAGCATGCAGAGTTTCCCGAAATGTATTGCGTCAATAATTGCTACATATTTACTTCATTTATCTAATTTAGTTGTAACTTCAAACATATGTTAAATAAAGGATGTAGCAATTATTTAAATTATCCCAAGGAAAAGTGCCTGATAAAATAATAAAGGCAAATTGTTGCAGTGTGTCTTCACTCAATGGTATTGCTTTACTTTACTTTAGGAGGCTGGCGTTTTAAATTGTTAAATGGCATGTTATGTTATGAGTAGGTAAGTGGATAATAAGCACATTAAAAGGATATCGTAAATAAAAACAAAATGTGGGTCGTTCATAAGATTCAGTTTAATAATATTACAATTTACTTAAAAAAATTCAATTATTAATTTACCTTATTTTCATATTATTTTTTCGCATATATTATACAATGTGGAATTAGCTTCTTTTTACGCTTCGTAATTTTTTTCGATTCGTCATCATAACATTTCCATTGTGAATTTCGTCTGCAATGAGCTTTGTAGTGACCAATTAGTGTTTCACATACTGGGGGCTCGAATTCTATTATTGACAGTAAATGAAACTCAGATCCTTGTAACAAAAGAGATGTTGGTGGATCATCTATTGAAATAAATTGATTGGAATGAAATTCAAATGCAATAAGATCTCGCAAAGATACACTAAATGATTTAACACCTTTACATTTACTTCGCCGGCATTCTGTAAGTTCTTGAGCAATAATTAAAGTATTTGCGGCTTCTTGTAAATCATTAATGGCTGAATTTATATCAACGTGTAGAACAGGTATCTTACGCTGAACTCTATTGATTGCACAATCTGATTCTGTACAATGTTCACTTTCATCTGCACTGTATATACAATCTATTAAAATGCGTTCAAATATATTATTTACATTGCACTCACATCTCACTTCCACAGAGGATTCTTGTTCAACTTTTGAAAAATAGACTTGAGCCATTTCAGATCTTATTTTGTATACTTCTTCTGTATCTCTTTCACTCATCAGTTTGACAAGTTTACAGAATAAATTTTCACTCTCATGTATTGTTTGACTTATACGATAGCCATCGATATATGCTATAGCTAAATCCTGACATACCGAATCAATCGCGCAAGTATTTCTCAATATAATATTTCTTTTATCAATTTGTAGCCTGCTTCCGTTAGACAAAAAAATAACTGGCTTCAAAGTCTTTTTTTTTCTTTTTAGTAACATTTCCTTTCCCTTTCCAGTTTTCGATGAAGGTAGGGTCCTCAGCAAAAATAGAACCATCAGTAAACTCTTCCTTAGGCTCCTTAGACTGTAATTTTCTTTTCCGCGTAGATGTTATGGAATCCATTTTTATTTCCTTCTTAAGAAAATCTGCTCCAGTATTTCTTTGTACAGTAAGATTCGGCAGTTTCGATATTCTCGGTCCAACTTTAATCTCTCCTTTTAAGAATTCTAAATGTTTCATAATGAATTCATCTGTTCGTAGTCTGTGAGATTTGGTGCTTAGATGTAATAGTAGTCTTTTTATAGTTTTAAAGTATGATTCAACATTTGAAGAAGTAGGTGCCTCGATATCGGAATCATAAATATTCTTCATTACGTTTGACCACAAAGGAAACAGAGTCAGTAAACGTGATAAAATTCCTATAAAAGCAGGATAATGGTACAAATTGTCATGACTGCCTATATCTTCAGTATCTAGTGTAACGAGTAATTTTTCTGTTTCAATTTTTTTGGTAAACCATTTAAAAAATCTGTTCTCTTCACGTAATTTGGTATCAGTTTTATTTTCAAACACTGATTTTTCCACAGCTTTAGGCAGATCATTTATTTTATCACTATCCTGAATCTCTATCTCTGCATCTAAAGTCTGAAACTGATTCAATGTCTTTAATCGATTCTTAGCCAACTCACACCTAGAAGGAGTATTAGATTTATTAATGCCGTCGTGTTCATTCAAACAAACTGTAATAATATCTGTCAAAGTTTCTTTGGCTTTTTCAAAATTTACGCATTCCTTCAACGCTAACAGACATTTAATATAAAAGAATTTTACTCTGTTGTCGACATGTTTAAAACAAGTTAAATTGAAAATGATTTTAATAAAATGACTTGTGTCTATTCTAATGTAGCAATCGTCACTTTTTTCGTCTTCCTCCAGTTTTCTGTAAGATTCTCTAACATATTCTTTAGTAGAGTTATGTTTCGTAAATGCTTTTACGCAAGCACCAATCAGCGCGGATGACTCATCGACGATGATTTCGTCTGGTTTTGGATTGCTCACGTGCCATGCTTCCAGCCATTTGTATATAGTGTCCATAGACTGGCTTTCTGATACCATTTGGGTAAGTGGGATACTACTGTGACCTTCATATGTTTTCATGACACATACATAAAACAAAATGTGTTTGGTGATTGTGACATTATTTAAAGGGCCAAATGTTTTGAAAATACTACCGGTGGCGTCTATACTAACAATCAATTTATCAGCTTTTTTAAATTCTTTGCAATATTGATCTTGGCAAGGGTCCCAATAACAAATATAAAATGGATACACTGAGATATGTTTAATAGCTTCTTTGTAAGGCGATATTTGGGTCATTAGCCATAATGAAAGTATTTGGTTTTGATGAAAAAGTGAGCTACTCTTATGTTCGTGTTTTATTTGACGTAAACACCCTGTTGTTGGTAAATGAGTAGGTTCAGGCTCATCGGAATTAACAACCAAATTATTATTATTTGCCATTGAGTTACGATATGAAATAGCGGATACATGTTTAAGTTCTTCAGCTATTTCAGTTCGTTTTACAGGTGATAGTTTTATTTTTCTCATTGGAGTATGAATGAAATTTTCGTCGTAATTTGTTATTATGCATTTGCACTGAGCTATTTTATCCGAAGGCCAGCTAATAATAACTTTCACATCAGCTTCACATTGTTTACAAGATCCGATGCACGTTATATTGGTGTTCATAGAAATAGAATACTGTTTAAATGTCCAACTGTGTGCTATTGGATGGACCTCCCTAATTTTTTCACGTAATTGATGGGCCCACTGATGCTTAGGCAAAAGATTTTTCATTCTAAAAACAGACTCAGATCCCTTATTTAATTTTAAGCGTTTAGCTATTGGTTGCAGACGCTCCCATTGATACGTATCAATTACAAAAACATAAATGACTGTGTTTCCAAGCGATTGGTTGTTCCCGTCTTTGCATTTTTTTTCTACTCTATTATCACATTTATAACTTAAAGTAATTGGGCTTGGTTCTTCACAGAAATTTTATCATTTGGGCTAAAGAAATAATCAAAATTTTTCTTCACCGAAAGGTACAGTGCCTGTTTCGTAATCTTATTGGCTAAGGCAGTACTAATTTCACTAAACAGTGGATCAGTAAATGCTGGTAAATCTGACTTACTGGAAAAATACTTTTTGTATTGCAAGAAAACCTTTTTTTGCTCTTCGAGTGGCACAACGAACTTTCTTCCTCTCTTCATCGTCACAAACACCAAAACACGAATTAAAAATAGGTTCTATAAGTAGGTACCTATTCCTTATAATGACGAACTATTTAAATTGTCGAATAAAATTAAATAAGCCTGGACTGTGATTCCAATATGATATCTGCACTAGCAATGACTAAGAATAATTGTAATAATGATACTTATTGGATTATTGAGGGTAGGTACATATTTTTTTAACGCAAGAGTCGCATTACTTACGCTGTTACCAGAGCCTAAACGATTAAACCGACACCTACATAACTAAGTATTTGCCTTTATTATTTTATCAGGCACTTTTCCTTGGGATAATTTAAATAATTGCTACATCCTTTATTTAACATATGTTTGAAGTTACAACTAAATTAGATAAATGAAGTAAATATGTAGCAATTATTGACGCAATACATTTCGGGAAACTCTGCATGCTTGACTTTAAACTAGGAGGTGACCAGCCAACCAAACGTCAGGATGGCTGGTCAAAAAAAATATTTTATTTCTAAATATATATCCTATGTAGCAATTATTTATTATATGTAGCAAATATAAGCAATTATGTAGCAATTTTCGAATCAACTCTCATAGACCAACGCTACAGACAACCAGCCATTCTGACGCACACGGGACCGACGGCTTAACGTGCTCTCCGAGGCACGGAGCAGGCGATAATTGTCAATCAATACGCATATAATTTCGAAAAGTCGTATAACTTCCGAAAGTCAGAGGTGCGCGACGTGGGTCCGAACCCGAGACCCTCTGCATTGCAGTCTATTGGTCTCCCCACTGAGCTATCGCTGCGATCGATAATGGTCAAATAAATCGGCTCCTCCCATATAGTCTGTGTACTTCTTGATAGCTGTTGGGCAATACATTTCTTTCTTTGTGCCATCTTGTTGGGTTCTTTTTATTACTTCAACTTCTTTTGGATCAAAGGCTGTAGTGACCACATAGACCTCTTTTGTATCCATCCACTTGATACATGTAATTGGGTGTGAATATTTGAAAATGAATTCTCCAGGCATTAGTTTCAGATCCTTATTTTCTTTGAAATTTCAGGTAAACCTTTTCTATTGACAAGAATTGTACCAACAGCATACATCTTTTTTGAATGCAATATTTCCATCAATGGCAAACTTGTAAAAAAAATTATCAAAGGCTACTAGAGTATTTTCTATTACATTTTGACATAGATCTGTTACTACTCTACATCCAAGACCCTCTTCATTTGGATTATTAATTTTTCCTGTATATATTTGAAAGCAATAAAGATATCCTGTCTTAGAATCACATCTACACCAGCACTTTTAACCTCTTTTGATTGGTTTCTTCGGCATATATAGTTTAATTGATGACCTTCCTTTAAATTTGATCATACTTTCATCAATAGAGTTATATTGAGTAGGAGAGCAATTTTTCCAAAAGTTTCATTTAATTTCTCTATAATTGGTCTTACTTTGCATAATTTATCATAATTTGAAACTGTTCTAGGTTGTTCATCAAGTATATTAGATAAATGTAAATTTTCTGTTATCTTTTGAAATCTTTTATATGGCATCACTGCTGATTACTAGATTATTGTAAAATTCGTCAGTAGACCAGTATAATTTAATATCTGAGATCGGATTTATTGACATTAGTACTAACATTCCCAAGTAAGCACTAATTTATTCAAATGTTGTATCCTTCCAATGATTGGAATTTTTGTAAGCTGCATTAATATTAGTGTTTCTCACTATAGATTCCATCAATTCTTTTGGAAACATATAATGAAAGTAAGTCAATGGAGTAGATCGATTAGTATATTGATTTACTACAGACATAGGCCCACAAAAATCAGGACTACGGATGTATTATATTACTCCAACTACCCAGAAGTAACATTATTTTTATTCTACGAACTATGAGTGAGTCGTAAATCACAATAATATAAATTCAAGTGGGACGCGGCGATAACGAGTGAATAACGTAAACATATGGCCCGGCGCATGACCTTTCTTTTGCCGACGTAGGCGCGGCACAGCAAGAGTTAAGTAGTATACCTAGTGTTAGAATAATACAATGGTAAAAAATATTAAAAATAAACGGGTGAATGTAATTTTTGGAGTAAAAAAAACAAACAATACGCGATTCCATATCGTGATAACGTAAACAATGGTCATGTCACGCATAGTTGGCAGCAACAGGCGCGGGGTTGGGTACGAGATTCTTGACCGCTGCTGGTGTTGCTACCGACTGTTGGATTACCTGCGCGTGAGTCCGAGGTGGTGCAGCTAATGCCGGCTGAACCACTTGCACGTGGGTAAGCGATGGAGCTGTCGCCGTTTCCTCTCGAAGCCAGGCTTTCATGCGTTTACGGAACTGGCGCCGAATGTTCTGACGAATCTGTCGAAACATGGCACACGCCACTATCAACAAGAGCAGTCCAACTATAACCATGGTCATGATGCTCTGCCGCGACATATGGGCCTCTACTTACGTGGAATTCTGCGCGATAATAATCTGCTTTTCTTTAGACTGAGTATGACCCATGTCTGTAAACGTGCTTCTAATAACGAGATTACAAAAATAATAGATATTTCTTTAAAAATTACATTCGCAAGTAAAAGTATTTAACCATAATAATAGTTGCGAAATCTCCAATATTAGCATGACAAGTTCACATAATTTGAATTCTGTTCAATAATCAACCTTATAGTTAAGTCTTACGTCTTATAAATAAACGTTCGAGTACAGATCGTCTACCTTAGTAACAAGCGACTGTATGCATTTGCAACGTCATGTAGATATATTTTGTATACACGTAGCTAATAAGTCATCTTCTATACATATAAACTGTAAATATCACGTATCTGTACATTTTAGAATTTTGTGAATTAAATGATTTAGGGGCGCTCAGAATAATTAGCTAAACGCATTTCAATCATTTAAAAAATGTCTGTCTGTCTGTCTGTCTGTTTGTTTGTTTGTTCTCGCATCACTCCTGAAGTACAAAGATAATACGATAAACTCAGTAAGAACACTATAAAGAATATTCTCAAGTAACATTTAGTCTTTATTTCATTAAAATCGGTCTTCTCTATCAAAAGTTATGAGCATTTGAAGTCAAATTAAAGTTTAAGGTAGGCGATGTGATCGTACTGTACTAGATCCGCCGTAATGGTTTACAAATAAGGTTGAGATTTGCTTAAATTTAAGTTCATTGAAATTAAACTGCTATATACGGATTTTATCGCGTTGTTTATTTGACACTTTATTACAAAATTTTGAAAATTGTTACACTACTACTACTATTAAACTTTACTAATTTTACGGGTGTCATACCCAACCATCTCCACCATAGCCTCAAATTAATAGACTTGAAAGACTAAACTTATATTCTACTCCAAAAAGCCGCTATCTTAAATACATGTCGAATAGTAAGAAAGTTCATGCAATTAGATGAAAATGAAATAGCACCCCATAACACCCCACCTACATAAATACACAACACATGCTACATTTACTTGGCCTAGGCCCGTAAATGTAGTCAAAACTAGCTTTTGTAAGCTAAGAAACAGAAATGTTCTTCCAAAATAATAATAATCTAATAGTAGTTCTGAAACTATTCAACATATAACTGGTTCATGTAAATCCATAGTACAAACTGATTATAAACATAGACACGATCAAGTTGCAGCAATAGTCCATCAGAACCTAGCCCACAAATATACCTTTATTGAAAAGAAAACTGCCTATTACAAATATAAGCCCAGTACTGTTTTAGATAATAATTCCTTTAAAATGTACTGGGATAGGACCATTATTACTGACAAAACCATACACTACAATAGACCAGACATAACCATACTAGACAAAACAAAAAACCTGTTTTCACAATAGACATCGCAGTATGTAACACACATAATCTCCTCACTACGCACGCGGAAAAAATGTCGAAGTATGTTGATTTAGCTACCGAAATAAAAAGGCAATGGCAGGTAGACACCGTTAAAATCATCCCTATTATCATATCTACAACCGGCGTAGTCCCTAAGACACTTCTACATAGCCTGAGCATAAATTTCTTGCATCATCTACTTCTTAACTTTTTCCCCTCTGGCACACTTGGTTAAGGCCCGTGTGTCAGGTTTTTACCCCTTTGAAATAAAAGGAAGACTAAATATAAAACAAATACAATAATAATAATAATAATAATAATAATAATAATTTCCTCCAGACCGAATTTCGGCCACGGCGGCCAGTCTGGCTGGCCGGCTGCGCAGGAGATATTATAGTGCACAAGTGTGTGCGCAAATACAAGTGCACTCTCTGTTCCCTAACTCATGATCTAATGAGACGGCAATCCGACACGACCGGAGAGAGATCAGGCGCAGGACCAACGGCTTTACATGCTTTCCGAGGCACGGGGGTGTCTAACACCGCCAACTTCCTAACTCCGAGCTGCTATTGAGATTTCTTTACAGAAAAACCCAATAACTTTTTGTTGGCCCGACCCGGGATTCTAACCCGAGACCTCATGCACAGCAGTCGCATTCACTCCCGCTGCGCCACGGAGGCAGTAATACGGATAGAATGTAAATTTCTTAACTTTTGTTATAATAATAAATAATTATACGTATTACCTTGAACCGACGGGCGTGTATGAGGAATGTGATGAAAGTGAATGAAGCCAGAGAAGTGTGTCAGGATCGTAGCAAATGGAAATCCGTTGTCTCTGCCTACCCCTCTGGGAAACAGGCGTGAATCTATGTATGTATGTATACGTATTAAAAAAATTGCAATAATATAACTCAAAGTACCAACATTTTACCTATAAAGTTCGCTATTTGGCGTGCGCTGGAAAAACGATTGATGATACATAAAAAGCATGTACTACATGATCAAAGTATTCATTACTACCATGGACAAATAATATATTGTTTATAGATCCGTGATACTGAATACAATGTTTACTGTAACTGACAACGACATCTCTTAAGCGCAATACACATTGAGCCCGCCGGGCCGCCGACATATGTCGGCAACTTTTTGTCGGCGGTCTAGTTGGCGGCTTCACTTAATACAAGTCGGAAAATTTGGTCGGCGACATGTCGGCGGCTTGAGATGAGAAATTTATTTGGCAGTCAGTGATTGCCGCGTGTCGATAAAGGTTGTGTGATTGTGTTATACAATTTTGGTGGTGTATCTTCGATAATTCAGCAAATAGAAATAATCTTAAAAATGGACGATGGCAGTGATCTGTTGATAGCAGCTTGTGGAATGTTTATTGCTGGATCGCTACAAAGGGAACGAAGCTGTTGGGTTAGACCTAGTTTACTGAGTCGCAATTGTTATAGCAATTATGACAGATTAAGAGATTTGAAAGCAGATGACTTGATTGTACAAAATCCCATACATTTTAAAACATTCATGAAATTAACTAATACCGACTTTGAATATTTATTGAATATTGTTGGGCCGAGAATAGTTAAAAAAGATACAAATTGCAGAATTGCAATTTCGCCACAAGACAGATTAGCAATAACATTAAAATACCTGAGTACGGGCGAATCATTCATTAGCCTTTGTGACGTATTTAAAGTATCTCCTCAAATTATTTCATACATTATCCCAGAAGTATGCCAAGCTATAATCGATGGCCTTTCGGAGTATGTAAAGGTAACATTAAATGTTTATCTTTTGAAAATAAATCAAAATGATAATAAATATAAATGTAAATTTTAAATAGATGTATATTTTTTGTGCTGTTTGATTTAGTTCGAAGTATAATTTAGTTAATGTTCTTATTTTAGATTCCGAGAACTTCAAACGAATGGAAAACCGTTGCAGATCGATATCTGGATAGATGGAATGTTCCTAATTGCCTTGGATCAATGGACGGAAAACACGTAAAAATTCAATGTCCACCAAGAAGTGGTAGTGAATATTTTAACTATAAAACTTATTTCAGTATTGTACTATTTGCATTAGTGGATGCAGATTACAAGTTTTTATACGCTAATGTGGGATGTCAGGGTCGCATTTCAGATGGCGGTGTTTTTAATAACTCTGCGTTATGTAGAATGTTAAATAACAATTCTTTAAATTTGCCGGACAACAAACCTCTACCTGGGAGAAATGTACCAGTGCCATATTTTTTTTTGGGTGATGATGCTTTTGCATTACATACCCACATTATAAAACCTTACGATGGTAATCACACAAAAAGATCTCCCAAAAGAGTTTTCAATTATCGTATATGTCGAGAACGAAGAGTAGTTGAAAATGTGTTTGGGCAGTTAACCAGCAAAGGACAATGGGCGTCCTGGCCCATTAGCGGCCATTAATAAAACTAGTGTCATTTGAAAGGTGAATGCTTGTAGAACAAATATTGTTCAAGCAGTATGATTAAATATCATTTGAGAAAAAAGATATGGGTTAAATACTATTGTTACGCCCAGTGACATCTCTCGGCATTGTGGGAGGGACTCGGCGGTTCCGTCTAATAGTTTTCACCGCCATCTATTGACATCTTACGGAACTGCGTAGTACGGTACGAGAATCTAAGAGAGAATGCTGGTACTTTCTCGAAGCATCGTGCTGTTTACACGCCGAGTACGGCGTTGCTGGAAAGCTCTAGAAGCGCTTTACCCGCGTATAAATAGGGCGCACGCGCACCGCCGAGTCAGTTTACAATCGTAAGCGATCAAGTGTTCATCGAAGCGAACGGAAGCGGAAATACTACGGAGTTTGAAGCAGTACAGTGAAAAAGTGTGGTATAGTGTTTTAAATTGAATTGTGTGTTTGAATAAACGTGTTTTAGTCGGTAATATTGTTTATATTCTTATCCGTCGAACCCAGCACGTAACAATTGGTGTCAGAAGTAAGATAAGAATATGCCAGTACTACCAAAGGAGGAAGTGGAAGGGGTGCGTACCAGGAACCAGCGCCAGCAAGATGTGGACCAGAGGCGCTTTGGAGACGCCCCCTCGCCGTCGTCAGGTGGACAACGTGACTCCGCAGCTGCAGCGGAACCAACTAGTGCAGCTCACTCGCCAGTAAACCTAGACCTCGCGAACCTGATGGCGTTTATGCAGGAGCAGGCACGCCGCCAGGAGGAGCAGGCACGCCGCCTCGAGGAACAGCTGCAACGCGATAAGGAAGAGGGCATGCGCCGCCAGGAGGAGCAGGCATGCCGCCAGGAGGAGCAGGCACGCCGCCAGGAGGAGCAGGCACGCCGCCAGGAGGAGCAGGCACGCCGCCTCGAGGAACAGCTGCAACGCGATAAGGAAGAGGGCATGCGCCGCCAGGAGGAGCAGGCACGCCGCCTCGAGGAACAGCTGCAACGCGATAAGGAAGAGGGCATGCGCCGCCAGGAGGAGCAGGCACGCCGCCTTGAGGAACAGCTGCAACGCGATAAGGAGGAGGGTATGCGCCGCCAGGAGGAGCAGCTGATGATGTTAAAAGACCTCAGCGCAACGGTTGGCAAGGAGGTGAAGGAGGTGAAAGAGCAAGTCCAACGCCATGAAAGTCGCATCGCCGAGGTGGAGAAAACGATACGTGGGCTCAAGGCTGGCGATGGGATCGTGGCACCTGCGGTTGTGGCGTCTTCACCACGAGGCTTTAAAGTCCCACCATTCGACGGATCATCGTCATGGTCAGCCTATAAGATCCAGTTCGAGGCCGTCATGAAATCGAACGGGTGGACGCAAGAACAGGCTCTGACCGCTCTCACCTTGCGGCTTCGTGACCAGGCCTTGACTGTGTTAGAGGCGCTTGGTCAAGACATCACGTACGAAAAGCTGTTGGAGGCATTAGAAGCGAGATATGGCGACGCACATCTGGAACACGTGTTTCGCGCCCAGCTGAAAGACCGATCGCAACGTGTTGGTGAAACCTTGCAGCAGTGGGCCCTGGAGGTGGAGAAGCTGGTTCGAAAGGCGTACCAGTCCTCACCTGCGCTCATCGACGGAAACCTCGTTCAAGCTTTCAGCGACGGGATCCGAGACCTGGAGGTTAGGGCCGCAGTGAGACTCGGACATTTCAAAAACCTGAAGGACGCCCTAGCCCACGCTCTGGAAGTGGAAGCAGTACGACGGGATGATCGAGCTCACCGTATCAGGGAAGTGTCGACTTCGCTCCGGTGCTATAGCTGCGGTGAGAGAGGCCACATCAGGTTGAGCTGCCCGAAGCGAAGGAGTCCACGCAGCAGTAACCAGTCGCCGGTAGAAGGAACACCTGATGTGCCTGCCGGGCAACAACAGCAGGGAAACGAGTAGACGCCAGGACTACGGGGCGGGTGCTGGCTGGTGATAGGAGAGCCCCAAGGATCTCGATCTCACAATCGTGTGACGGAAACAGCCTGATTATCGAAGGTGAAATTAACAGAATGCCGTGCAAGATGACATTGGACACTGGAGCTTCTCGGACAGTCGTCAGTTTCTGACTAGCAAGACGGTTTCTTGGGGACTACTACGGGAACCATGAATGTATACATCTAAGAACAGCTACCGGTCAGCACATAACCGTCCGAGGTGAGAAGGGGGTGGATATGAAACTAGGTAATAAAATTTACCGCCACAACGTCATCGTGGCTGACATAGTGGACGACTGCATCCTGGGTTTAGAGTTCTTACGGAAGCATCACTGTGAGATCGACGTTAGTCAAGGAGTATTGAAGTGTGGCTCAGAAGAAGTGTTCATGAAGGGCGCATCATCAGGCAAAGTGTACTGCCTGAAGAAAGTAGTACTTCGTCCGAGGTCGGAAACAATCATACCGGTTTGTCTACCAAGGAATTCTGATCAGGAAAATCGATGTGTAATTATAGAAGGCTTGGACAACGATGCTTCATGGAAGATTGCACGCACTCTGGCTAGAAATACCAACGTTACATCGGTACGTGCACTGAACCCAAGCGACAAAGAACTGGTACTCAAGAAGGGCACGATATTGGGCACCTGTGAAGGAGCAGTTTGGATGCGTAGATGCCATGAACAGCCTACCAACGCCAAAGTTCAAGGGGCAAGGTACGACGTATCTTCTCTCTTGAAGGACTGCCAGAATAACCTGTCGAGAGAAGAAAAGAACAAGGCTGAGACGATGTTAAACCGGTTTGCCGACATCTTCTCGACAAGTGATGCTGACATAGGCAAGACTGCCCTAGTTCAACACAAAATAAACACAGGAAATGAGGTACCGATCCGCCAGCGACCAAGACGTGTACCAGTGGCACGGGAACATGAAGTTGACACTATGATCGAGGGTATGGTGAAAGAAGGTGTGATTGAGCCTTCGTCCAGTCCATGGTGTTCACCAGTGGTTTTGGTTAAGAAGAAGGATGGCAGCATGCGCTTCTGTGTGGACTATCGTCGGCTACATGACATCACAAAGAAAGACAGTTACCCGTTGCCAAGGATTGACGACACTCTGGATACGCTAACGGGGATGAAGTGGTTTTCTACACTAGACCTAAAAAGTGGCTACTGGCAGGTCGAGATACATCCTCGAGATAAGGAGAAGACAGCATTCTCCACAGGCAAAGGATTGTGGCAATTTAACGTCATGCCCTTTGGATTGTGTAATGCCCCTGCCACTTTTGAGAGATTGATGGAACGGGTACTTACTGGATTGATTGGAGACGCCTGCCTGGTCTACTTGGACGATATTATCATAGTAGGACGCACCTTCGAGGATCACCTTCGCAACCTGGAACGCGTTCTCTCGAAGATTCGAGGAGCCAACCTGAAGTTAAGTCCAAAGAAATGCGCGTTGTTCAGGCGGCAAGTGAACTTCTTAGGACATGTGGTCTCCGAAGAAGGCATCCAAACGGACCCGGATAAGATCATTGCTGTCAAGGACTGGCCAGTTCCGGAGAACAAGACACAAGTCAGGGCATTTCTTGGTTTGTGCTCCTACTATCGACGGTTTGTAAGGAACTTTGCTGACATCGCCCGGCCTCTGCATAAGCTCACCGAGGATAAGATAAAGTTCTGCTGGAATGAGAGCTGTGACGTCGCATTTCAGAAGCTGAAGGAACATCTGTGTAATTCACCAATTCTAGGCTATCCCGACAATGAACATGAATTTATAGTAGATACAGATGCCAGTAACACCGGCATTGGTGGCGTGTTATCTCAACGTAAAGGAGAGCATGAAGTTGTAATAGCGTACTTCAGCAAGGCCCTATCCAAACCTGAAAGGAACTACTGTGTCACACGAAGGGAACTTCTAGCTGTCGTAAAGACATTGCAGCACTTCAGTAAATACTTGTTGGGACGGAAATTTCACCTGCGAACTGACCACGCTGCATTGAAATGGCTACTACAGTTTAAAGACCCAGAAGGACAGGTAGCAAGATGGATTGAACAACTACAGGAATTCGACTTCGTAATACAGCATCGTAGTGGCAAGTCACATGGTAATGCGGATGCCCTGTCACGTAGACCGTGTCCCGACCAGTGTAAGCACTGCGCCAGGCAAGAGGCTAAGCAGGAAGGACTAGTGAGGATGTTGAGGACGGATCTTAGCGAAGACTGGAAGGAAACTTTGCAGAGAACGCAACAAGAAGACAAAGACATAAGACCCATCCTCGAATGGAAGAAAACAGGTGTATCGAGACCTCACTGGAGTGAAGTTGCGGCAATGAGCCCTACCACCAAGAGTTATTGGGCACAGTGGGAAAGCTTGGTTATCCAGGATGGAGTTCTGTGCCGGAAATGGGAGAATGCTCGAGGTGACAAGTGTCATCTGCAAATGGTCGTGCCAAAGCTCAAGGTACCGGAAGTTTTACAACTCTATCATAATGGGAGTTCGGGAGGTCACATGGGAGTTAAGAGAACTCTGGTTAAGATCCGAGAACGATTTTATTGGATCCATTGTCGAGAAGACGTTGAGGAATGGTGCCGTAAATGCACGAGTTGTGCCGCCGTGAAGGGGCCACACACTCGCAGCAGGGGTGCATTGAAGGTGTACAATGTTGGAGCCCCGTGGGAACGTATAGCTTTAGATGTTGCCGGACCGTTTCCTGAAAGCCAAAGTGGGAACAAGTACTTCTTGGTGGTCATGGATTACTTCACAAAGTGGCCGGAAGTGTTTGCGATTCCCAATCAAGAGGCATCTACGGTCGCCGACAAGCTAGTCCACGAAGTCTTTTGTCGTTTCGGGGTGCCCTTAGAGATACACAGTGACCAAGGTCGGAACTTCGAGTCTGAAGTATTTAAGGAGACATGCCGGGTGATGGGTACCCACAAAACGAGAACGACCGCTTATCATCCGCAATCAGACGGCATGGTTGAACGATTTAACCAGTCTCTGGAAAGATATCTGGCAAAAGTTGTAGAAAGCAAACAAAGGGATTGGGACAAACACATTCAACCGTTTCTCCTGTCATACCGTAGTGCCGTTCACGAAAGCACATCAGTAACACCTGCTTTCGCTAACTTCGGAAGGGAACTACGATTACCTGCAGACTTGATCACCGGCATCCCACCTGAATCTCCACGCAGCATAACAGATTATGCGAATGATTTGCGCAACAGGATGAATGACGTATACGAGCACATCAGACAGACCGGTCAGCAGATGTCTGAGAGGATGAAGACCCGTTGCGACCGGAAGGCGAGCAATAAAGGCTTCGAGGAAGGATCGCTGGTGTGGTTACATAATCCGGCACGCAGCAAAGGAAAATCTCCTAAGTTGCAGGCAAAATGGGATGGACCCTATCGCATAGTCACTAAGATGAATGACGTCACCTACCGGATCCAGAAAGGACCACGGGGTACACCAAAGATCGTTCATGTGGATCGATTGGCACGCTACTACGGATCCAACAATGTTCGGGACGAACATGTCTAAGAGGGGGGCAGTGTTACGCCCAGTGACATCTCTCGGCATTGTGGGAGGGACTCGGCGGTTCCGTCTAATAGTTTACACCGCCATCTATTGACATCTTACGGAACTGCGTAGTACGGTACGAGAATCTAAGAGAGAATGCTGGTACTTTCTCGAAGCATCGTGCTGTTTACACGCCGAGTACGGCGTTGCTGGAAAGCTCTAGAAGCGCTTTACCCGCGTATAAATAGGGCGCACGCGCACCGCCGAGTCAGTTTACAATCGTAAGCGATCAAGTGTTCATCGAAGCGAACGGAAGCGGAAATACTACGGAGTTTGAAGCAGTACAGTGAAAAAGTGTGGTATAGTGTTTTAAATTGAATTGTGTGTTTGAATAAACGTGTTTTAGTCGGTAATATTGTTTATATTCTTATCCGTCGAACCCAGCACGTAACACTATTTTAATGAATTGTCATATTTTTATCATTCAGCATTTTTTGTTTTTCATCACAAAACATACGAAAAACCTTTGCGTTTTGCTTATTTACAAACGTATGCATTAATAAATAAAGTAATGAAACTATTGAGCTTCCATGTAAATGTAAAATATTTGTCACAATATTCAATACCTTTGTTACCATGCCTTTTATCTGCTAATATGCACTGGGCCGATCGTAAACCATACCAGGATTGCACCGCTTTCAAAGAAAAATGGCGGCAATAATGTGCGGGGCGACCCGAGCACTCAACATCTGCTTTTGTTAACGTATTCGTTGAATGAGCCCCTTCATGTTGGTTTTTGTTTTCAATTCTAGGAACCATTGTTAAAATCAGACTAACCAATTCTACCTGATTCGTGTGACCAATCAGCGACGAGTGCGGCTCCCACAGAACACCCGAGGATTTACGTCAGGTCCGCGAGCACAGTGCAGTCCATCGTTGACATTTGTTTCGTTGAGTACTGTGCGATTATTTTTGTTTGACCATCTCTTTCGACTCTGGCTTGTATCTCGGACTTGTTGATATCTAACTTGGTGACTTGTGCTTGTTTTACTGGACTTTGTGAATTGTATTCCTATAACTATGGCTGATAACCGTCAAATGTGTGTTTTGTGTAATCGATCTGTGATAAACAGAAGAAGATACGAGATAACACACGCTCGGTTTGAAGACAATCCCGCTGTAGCCCAATATATTATTGAAGCTGTTACTCCTGAACGTCAGGTAAGTCAAACTAAATCATTATGTCTTATTTGTCATGTCAGGAACTGGTAGTTTCTCACTTTAAAAAGTATCGTTATGAAGCGTTTTTACTGGTATTATATTATATAAGTATTTAGAAAAAGGATACTGTTTATCTTTATCGGTTTTTTATTTAGAAGAGTAACTAATTATTTCATATTGACAGTTTTGTGAAACCATTTAAGCTATGCAGTTTAACTAATTGTAATATTCTCATCTTCAGCTAGAATACAACGGCCAGGAGTATATTTGTCGACCATGCTGGCAACGGGCAGAAAGAGCTGCGCAACCAAATGAAAATACGCAACCACATGAATGTGCATTACAAATCCAAGAATATTCAAGACTCCCTAATACAGCGACGCGTTGTATGTTTGAAAACTGCAGACGAACGTTACTCCGAAGAATTCCGGATAATCTGAAAGTAACATTTTTAATTCATTTTAACTTTTATATTCCCAATAGCGCAAGAGTTTGCGTTCAACATTTGGAATCCAACAATTGGGATCAAATAATTGACAGCCCTAACTTGCTCCACGATTTCAATGCCACACATTTTTTGCATATCATGAGCCTCATGAAAATAGCAGTGCTTCGAGGATCTATATTGGATTTTGATCATATAGATGACATGGACATAAATGAAATATACATTCGATTGGGTGTCAGTCGAGAACAATTTATGAATATTTTGGAACAAACCCCATCATTGTCGAACGTATCAACTCGGCCGAACACAACATTAGCCTGTTACCTAATGAAGCTGCGAAGTGGTGAAGCAAACGAAAGGCTGGCATCACTTTTCAACATGAGCCGGCGAACCCTTGAAAGACATCTTAAGTTAGCCAGGGATTCCCTTTTTTTGGACTTCGTTCCTCGTCATCTGGGTTACGACCATATTGACAGAAGGGACATAGCTAATCGAAATCTTCAAGTGCCAAATGCTGTTTTTGGAAACCCAAATGCAGAACCCTCAAACAGAAAGGCAATTGTGATAGCAGACGCCACTTATATCTACATTCAAAAGTCCACAAATCATTTATTCCAAAGGCGATCATATAGTCTACACAAATTCACGAATTTGTTGAAACCATTTTTAATGGTATGCTGCGATGGTCATATAATAGATGCATTTGGGCCATATGCAGCTACAGAGTCGGATGCACAAATCCTAAAAAATATGATCGAAGACGAAGAAGGCAGTTTTCATTGGTTTTTTAGACAAGGGGATGTGTTCATCTTAGACCGTGGATTTCGCGACGTAATCGACGATTTACATGCCTATGGATATGAAGCGCACATGCCAAAAACAAAAAATCGCAACGAAAGATCAATTAACGACAGAGCAAGCTAATAAGTCTAGGTTGGTTACCATATGCCGCTGGGTTATCGAAGTTATAAATGGTTGGTTTAAACGCGACTTCAAGTTATTTCGGCAAGATTTTTTTAATCGTGCCTTGCCCCATATAATGAAGGATTTTAAAATAGCCGCTGCGTTATTGAACGCATGCAGAGAACCATTACGTGATAGTGTACACGCAGAAACATTTATAACACTAATAAACCAACGATTAAACCAACCAAATCACCTAGCAGAGTATGTTCTAGGCAACAACTTAAATCGTCGACGGGCTAGCTTTGATAGTATTACTGGTAACCAACCTAACTTAAGTGATTTTCCGTCGCTGACCGAGGACGATTTAATTATTTTTGCACTTGGCACATATCAAGTGAAGTTAGCTCGCAGCTATTATGCGGAGCATGTGCGACAAGGCCTATATAATATAGAAGTGTATAGAGATACCCAATGTACAGGTCTAGTCGAGTACGGCATTACAGCTACAAATGTTTGGCTTCTCCGTTGCCGAATACAATCACGACATGCGCGGTCTAGAATTTATTATTCTTATATTCTTATAGACAGGCAGAAAAATGGTAAGGAAGCTATAGAAAACTATTATTGCAGTTGCCTTAGCGGTAAACGCACTCTGGGTTGCTGCGCCCACATAATGTATATAGTTTGGTACTTAGGGTGGGCGAGAAACCAAGAGGAAGACATTCTTTTGCCAGCTGATTTTTTAAATGAAATAATTGTTGATGACGATTAAAGTCCAATAATTATTGTAGTTATTAAGTAATATTGTATTATTGTAATCTGGCATATATGTTTTTATTTTAATAAATCAACGTATTTAACAAACCTTTTGTTTTATTTAAGCTATCATTATCTTATATTTGTATATTACGTATATAATAACATAGTCATATAGAAAGAAGAAAGAAAGAAAGAAATCATTCTTTATTGCCACAAAGAAATATGATTACATATTTTTCTTACAAAATAGACAAAATAATAAAAAAGACAATTAAATAAACAGTTAGTAATTAAAGAAAATATATATATATATACATATTATGCTATTGTGGCAACAAATCTGTACCTCAGAGGTATATAACATTAAGTGTCAAATCGTAAATATTGCAGTAAACACAAAAGTACGCAGCATAGAACTTTAATGCAACATTGCTCGGGAATGGTTAAAGGTATTGGCATGGTAAAATCCGTTTTCTTTATTATTTTTAAAACTAATTAAGGGAATCAAAATGATTATTTTGTAAAAATATTGCCTGCATGATTTTATGTACTTGAGGTTGTATACTAGGAATGAAAATAAAGTATAACATTGTAATATAAGCATTAAGATAACATACTACTTTATACTTTTCAATGAAATTTGTACTTAATGTTTATAAATCATATTCTGTATAAAGATTTCCACGAGGGAATAAAGGATAAAAAGCAAAGAAAACATGAGAATATCTAAAAAGTGACAATTTTATTACTTACAAACCTACAATCGGCGTAATTAAACAAACAAAATATAGTGAGACATACATATAAATGAAAATTAATAAAAATTTTAGTCAATTAATGCTTCTGGGAGGTCTGGAACATCAGCACAAGGCAGATTTTTATAATATCCATGAAACATCGAAGGGATCCATTGTAAAGATTTTTGTAAATCAGCATATTTCATCTTTGAAATGGGTTTTAGGGTCGTACGAGCTGGTTCAGGGGTAGGCATTTCATAATCTCTTCTTCTGTTTCGAATTAAATTTACTTCCTCAAAGGTTTCTTGTTGAAATGATGTTTTATAAAACATTGAACCCTTTTCATTTTTTCGAAACTGCATCCACACTATAGCTGAATACGGCACAGAATTTCCCTCAGTGGACTTCTTACGATGTACAAAAGGAGCTGATGTTCCACAAAATGCGGCAAAGTCCTTGAAATCGCAGGATTCCATATTTACGACTTTTATTTTGGTACCCTTGGAACAGTTTTTTATAAACTGCTGCCAATCCCAAGGAGTTACAATGGGAAACTCGAGATGTTTTTTCTTTTCCCGTTCTATAATAGAGTGTATTACATCTACCTCCATATGAGTGTGCCCTTTAAGTAAATATTTATGATTTATTATCTGCAATTGTGGTTTTTGGGATAATATCCATAAATAAACCATAATTATAGATACATTTTTATTCTGGCCAGCACAATTATCGCTCCAGATTGTTACCTCTGTAACAGAATCGTCCAGTTGTTCAAAAAATTTGACTATTCCTGACGCCATTTCATTACCACCTCGGCCTGCTACAGTCTCATCCCACATAAAACACCAGCTTTCTTTAGGAACCGAGTCCATTAGAGTAAAATTAAAAGTCCACAGCTTCCTATGATAAAAGCTTTGGCTATTAGTCAATAAAGGTGTAGGCAAGCATTTCTGTAAATCAATTGTCAGCATTCTCTTAGCACCATGACTCTCAACAGCATAAACCTTGTCAAACCCTTTCATGTTGTACCGCAATTTGGCTTCCTGAAGATGTTTGTCGTGTTCAACTTTTATAGTAGTTTTTTCAGTAGCATCTGCAACATTCTTGTATTTAATAACAAAGGCATCACAGTCATCGCAAGTATCATTAGCTGGAGGATTAAAGCCTAAATTGTATTCGGTATTAAAAATATATCTGTAAAGCCAAGCTTTTGCAATATTTTCTTTTGGGACGCCCTGTTGAATACATAATTCTACATACAAAGAATATAATTTTTCAATGTTCAGATAACTGCCAAGATACAATCTTTCAGTTCTGTTTCTAGAATAATGACTCTCATACTTTGGTACCCTTTCTATATGTCTTCTTATTGTATTTTTAATGTCCTCCGAAATCTTATTAGATGGTTCGTGTCTTCCTCGTCTATCTTCTTGCACGAACCCGTTGTTTGATTTTTTTACGGCATTTCTTACTACTGTTTCTGAAATAGCCAGAGTATTTAAAAAGAACTTCTTGCAGACTTTTTCGCGTTGTCCATTAACCAGAAATGAGTAGTACAATGTGAATGATCTTTTAGGTGGTTGTTCAAAATCCTGACGTTTAGATCTGGCAGTCTTAACTTCAGAAACACTAGATAAAATAAACTGTCTCTTCAAATCCCAAGTCATCTCTTTACCGTAGTATTTCATTGTTAGTTAGTTAGTTTACATTGATGTATTAGATTATTATTCTTTAAGGCTAAAAGCACTGTTATTCTTGCATGTTTTTTTTTTGTTTTTTTTTTTGTTTACTTTTTCTTCATTTTGACCACTAGGTATATAATAAAATTGTTCAACGTACGTATGAAAATTTTAAGTATTTTATATTGTAATATGTGGAAAATGTTATTGGTCACACATTTACACAATTTATTTATAGTTTTAGTTTTATATAACATATAATGTGTGTATACTGTTTATTTTCACTAATAAATAAAATAAAAAAATAAAATAAAATAAAATTTCTGAAATATACAAAGTCTTGAGCTTTCATTGATTCTTTCACCACATTTCAGTCTGCAGCCACAAACTGGTTTCATTTTTTTCTCTGGCACTATTTTTCCTTTCTTAGATGTATACTCTTGTCCTGTTATAGTCTTTTGCTTCCTTACGTTGCATTTCCAACGAGTGGTATTTAATGTTCTTTTCCGACTTTTGCATTTCGTAGTGGATGGAGGTGGTAGTTCTGGCTGTGTGTTTAGTGGTTGGATGAAATGATTTTCAGTCTTTCTTTCTACAAATTCGTAAGATGAGTTACTGGATTCTGGTATTAAAATTGGTCTTTTTGGGTTATATTCAGAATCTGTATCGTCTTCGTCAGTATTTGGAATATATTCTTCGTCGGATGGTGGAAAATCATCCCCAGAATCCATAACAAAGAATTCATCGTTGTGAAAACTTGATGATGTTACAATATTATTTGAAATATCAGTCAACAAAACAGTATTTGGTGATTGCGCATCAGCTTGAGAACAAAAGCCAACAGTACAATCATTAGGCGAATCTGGCATTACACTAAGGTCCGTTGATTGATTCTTCGATCCTAGAAAAAAATATAAAATTAATTTTGCAAAATTTAACAACGGACTAACTGATACTGATATAATCTGAATGATTTCAAACATTTATCTAATAACACCTCAATTTAAAAAATCTATGTACCCGTTTAGACTTAACGAGGTCACAAGGAAACAGACATACAAACACATATATACATACATTAATTCATACCTACGTACATGAATACATACCTACATTGATGTATACATACATAGTCACACGCCTGTATCCCCGAGGGGGTAGACAGATGTGTATTACACACTCACATTTCGCCAACTATGATTTAACCAAACCAACCCAATAACACTTTGCCCGGCCCGGGAATCGAACCGGGACCTTGTGATCTGCAGTCGCTTACACTACCGCTGGACCAACGAGGCACAATCTACATACAAACATAATTACCTATGTATATACATACACTCGAAAAACATATCTCCTCTATTTCTCAGTCGGGTAAAAATATGAACAAAGTAGGTATGATATCGTAAAATAAAGTAAAACTAAATACTTAAACAAATAACACGATACGTACCAGTGTCATCAGAATTGTCCATGTCATTAATTTCTTTAGATTTAGTCAGTACAACGTCATCAATGTCTTGGCTATGGCTTGAACATCGGGCAGGATTTCTGATATTTTCATTCCCGGACACTAGAAAATCAATAACAAATTAAAAAACAATTACAGTATATAGTAAAGTATAAAACTCCATGAATTTCATTCAATGTACGGATTTATAAATCACAATTTACACATAATTCAACGTAACTAAGAACCTCGAAATCTTTTTCAATCAATATTAGTATTTATTAACTACTAGTAAGGATCAATTTATTGTGACGCGTTTTTGGAGATACTATTGTGTACCTCTCAGTGTGTTTTGCCTCGAGTTATAAACAATAATGTTATAATAATAAAACTGTACTTACTACTTGCTGATGTTATAATAATATTTTCTTGTTCTTTAGCATTTAGTAAACTACACAGTAACTTTCCACGTGAAAACATCTCGTATTACTATTTTTAAATATTTTTATCCTCGTTTAGCACGCACTGCACTAGCACAGATCGGGGAGACTGCGGGGGCCGCGGGGCCGCGCGTCACATTGTAGGTAAAAGACATTATGTGCAGTAAACAACATTATGTTGACGCGATGTTTAGAGGTAAACAAACGGATGATCTTTTAAGTTTCTATACCACTTATACACATGTGAATTTAATATCATATATCATTCGATATTTTCGTTTCGCTATATCGTGTGACTTAATGCTGTATACCATACGATAGAGCTCGCTTTAACGATTTTATTGGTGTAAAAAACCAGATTTGATAAAAAATGGAGTTAATATTGTATGCCTCTAAGGTACAGAAATGGTCTCCATTCAGCATTGATGTTGCGATAAAACCGATGTGATATCGCAACGCTGATTTTCAATGGAGACCACCGTTACGCACGGACATCAAGCCAGCTGCATACAATTTTACAACTAACAATAAATGAGAAAATTTCAAAGATACGTACCCAGAGAAAAAACAAACTATTACTCAACCCATATAAAAAAGAAATAAATGACAAAAAAAAAATTAAAAAAATTAAACCTTTACAGTATGCACGTATTGTCTCATGCGGTGATCCAACCCACAACACTCCCCACCGGCAGAGGCGAGGCACACACAAACGTGCCATCCGTGCCGTCAGGACAAGAATAATAATTTTATATTGAACTAAATTTAAACAATGGATGACGTACATTACACGGGCGCCGCGATCCATCTGTCTCCCTTACACCGCGCATAGAGGGGGATAAAACAACTCGCGTGATATCGAGAGATCGCTCCTCGCAATACACGGCCAAACCGGCTCGGCAGCAATGCGCGCGAGTCTCGCGAATTTCGTAAACAACGCTCATACACAACAAACAAAACATCATGCTCACTAGCGGATTTTTCTATGCTGTTATCTATAACTTGCAAATAGAAAGGCAGCCAACGGGACCACAAAATGCAAAACCAGCCTCCCGACATGCATTTACATCGTTAACTGAGAGGTAAGTGATTATATGTAATTTCCTTTTTGCTTTTGTTCATTTAAGAGAAATGATTTAAAGTGTTTTTTAAACGTAAATTTACTTGTTTTAGATCGACACGGTGGCGGGATGCTGTTCCAGCATTTGGTGGCTGCGTATTTGAAGCAACCTCTAAAAGCAGTGGTTCTATACATTGGGACGGACAGCGGCACTGTTGTGGATCGTGTATGGTATTTTAAACGATCTTGCCTCCAATCCAATTGCGCATAGAGGTATTTAGGCTTTTTTGTGATTATAACACCGAATAATAAATTTGCCAGATGAAGTCTTCGCCTTGCCTGCATTTTTAACATATCGCCTTCATTTAAAAATGGCGTGACATGGTTACGACGTGGTATATGAAAACAGAACCTAGCGCATGCGTTTTGGACCCGTTGTATAAGTTTTTCGATTCTAGATAATAAGCATGGCCCGTATACGGTGTCACAGTAGTTAAGCTTTGCCAGTACTAGGCTGTCTACTAGTCTTTTTCTAATCTCGACACTGAGATATTGCTTGAAGCGGTAAAGAAGTTTTAGCCTATAGAAACAATTCCTAACCATGGTACCTATATGCTTTTCAAAACGTAGTTCGGGATCTATGACTAATCCTAGATTGCAAGCGCTATCTACGCGGTTAATACTATCACTTTTTATTTTTATATCTGGTCGGGCGCATAATATGGAACCGATTTGACTCTTGCTTCCCATGATAAGAAACTTAGATTTACGGGGATTTAGTACTAGAGAGTTCAATTCAGACCAGGTTATTATTCTTTCCAGCTCGTCGTTCATTTTTTGTACCGATAATAATGTATCGCTGGGTTTAAATGACAAATACAGCTGGATATCGTCCGCATACATATGATATTTGCATACTCGCATGCATCTTGTAATATCGGCACTGTATATAATGTAAAGAAGGGGCCCGAGCAGAGAACCTTGTGGTATTCCTCTGGTTACTAACCGCGATGATGATGTTGTAGTGGAACCGTCCTCTTTACGAAGCTCAACTCTCTGCGACCTCTTGCATAGGTAACTATCAAACCATTTTATAGAATTTTGGTCAAAGCCGTAGTATGCAAGTTTTGATAACAGCAGATTCATGTTAATAGCATCAAATGCCCGGGTATAATCAAGTAGTGTGAGTAGTGTCCCCTCACCATGATCACGGGCTTCAAGGATACTGCCTACTACGTCTGCCAGCGCTGTGGCAGTACCACGTCCAGACCTGAAACCCGATTGAAGCTCAGGCAGAATGTCATTTGCCTCTAAGTAGTCGGATACCTGAGTGTAAACTACACGCTCAAGTATCTTTGACAGACATGGCAGTATGCTGATTGGGCGAAGATCATTGACTGACATCGGGTTACTATTTTTTGGTATCGGCCGGACGATTGCGCTGCGCCACAATTCGGGAAAGGTATTAGTGTCTAGCGACCGGTTTATAATTGCGGTGATTGTACTTAGGGACTGGGGCAGCGTAAGTTGTATCATGTCCTTCGTGATGCCATCTGTCCCTTGCGCATTTGTCGAAATTTTATAAATTGCTTTAGAAATTGCTTTTTCGGACACGTTTTTAAAAGAGAAGGTTGTTTGCCCATGCCTGTGATATTCGAAGAATGTAAGTTGCGAAATGGCGGCATTGGAATTACCCGGTACATCCAAAAATGCTTTATTAATCTCGTCAGGATCACATAAATAATTTGGCAGAGAGTTATAGTTGTTATTGCTCGGGTATACGTGATCTTTTAAATTTTTCCATAATTTTTTGGAGTCATTCATATGCTCATTTATATGTTGAGTAAAATAAGCCCGCTTTTCATTATTTAAAGCATTTATAGCGGTTTTTTTAAGTTGAAGGTAATACACTCTGTGGTCTTCGAGTTTAGTGAGTCGATATCGGCAACGCGCTTCATTTCGCAGCTTAAACATTAATTTGATGTTTTCAGTGATCCATGGCGTCAGGCGGCACTTAAACAACTTACATTTGATGGGAGCATGTAAATCAAATATGCTATGTATGTGCGCGTTAAAGGTAGACACCATCACGTTAACATCCTGTAGGTTACGTATATGATCCCATGGTATAAGACCGAGGTCCCGCTCAAAGTTATCTATAAGTATATCCTTAAGAGGCCGATACACAACAAATCTATTTTTCTCTTTGTCCTTTTTTAATAATAATTGACATGTAATGAATGAATGATGCCCAAGGTCACATATATGGTCAATAATTAAATCTTTGTATGGGGCATCTGTGCAGATAACATCTATCAATGTACCACTATTACCTACAAAATGTGTTGGCATGTTAACAATTTGATCAAGTCCGCAGTAGTTTATAAAGTTGTTAAGCTTTGTTGTGTTATTATTATTAATTGCCAGCATGTCAATGTTTAGATCGCCCAGTAAGACAACGTGGTCATATGGAGCGAGTGCGGTAATACTTTCCGTCATCGCATCAAGAAACCGGTCCACATCTAGCCATGGTGGGCGGTACGCTGTACCTATGAGTATTTTTTTCTTATTTACATTCATAGAAAGCCATATTTGCTCCACCTGAAATTGTTCCGGATGAAGTCTAAGTCTGACACTCAATCCGGTTTTTATATAAAAGCCCACCCCGCCTCCACGCCCTTCGCGGACCGATACTGGACGCGGCACGTGTTTTAATCGGTATCCTGGGACACAGGGAGCTCGTCCGTCTTCACCCGGTCGTAACCATGTCTCGTTGATCGCCATTATATCTACACTGTAAGTACTCATGGCTATCAAAAACTCATCCTGATTAGTTGCAAGCGATCCCGCGTTAAATAAACCAACTTTCAAGTACTTGCTACCAATCATTATACGTATGGTAAATGGCGTTCAACACAATATCAAATAGTACCTCGCACATTTTAGCATATTGTATGTAGGCATAGTATTTGTGTATGATGTTGTTACTATGCGTACAGCTGTTGTTTTGTGTTAGTTGCAAGGCGCTCAGTTTTATGTTGATGTATAAGTGATCTTTGTGTATAGAAATATAATGTATAATATAGTTATAATAGATTGGTATTATCGTAATGACAAGAGGCAGCTTGTGACAATACAATTGAATAAAGCAATTATAATAATACAAATAACATGTTGATATGTCATCAGTCAAAAGTAATGTGTAAATATGACAACCTTGTGATATTAAACGACATGACTGGAATGCTAGTCGACAGATATACTTAATTAATTTAAGAACAATATGTTTTAGCTTTAAGATACATTTACGCGGTTTACTGAGGATTATTTTCGTTGAAGATACGTCGTAAATCAGCTTCTGTGCGGACAAAAAAGGCCGAATCACCAGACTTTTGTCTGGCAAGTATGCGACCTCGCTTTGTCCACACAAACCGCCAGCCAAGACGATGTGCTGACTCCCGCGCCTGTCGAAATAACATCCGGTTCGTCTTTGTTAGGCGTTCATTGACGTAAAACCGCCTCGGCGAACCCGACACACCGAGTTCTGCAGTGGTCGCGCCCCGCCGCACTCGCGCCGCACGCAGCAGCTCGTCGCGCACGTCTCGCCGCGCCAGGCGCACGACTACGGGGCGCGGGCGCACCTCCTGGGCCCCCTCCGGGCTGGTTGCGTTGATGTGTCTGCCGCCGATACGATCCACGCTCACTATGTCGCGCTCCTCCATGCCGACACCCAATTTCACCGCCATGGCTGTCATGATATGGACAAGATTCTCGCCCCTGTTCTCTGGAATGTTGGTGATTTCCAGGTCAGTCGATAGAAGATCCTGATCTCGGTCATTTAGCTCTTGCTTTAGCTGAGCTACCACCTCGTCTACCGCTGTCTGACCTTCTGGTGTGCGGTTTTTCTGCTCCAGTGCGCTCAGCCTATTGTCAATGCCGTCCAAACGCTCATTGTACGTTTTAATAGAATTCCTTAGCTGCGCACATTCTTCTCGGAACGCCTGGAATTCCTCGCGTATTGAGCTTAACTCCTCCCTAAACAGGCGCAGTTCCGCTGTTATGCCCAATACAAGTTCCGCACCGCCGCTCACGCTTTTTGCAGGGCTAGTGTCCTGAAACTCATCGGAACTATTTTCTTCGTGTGTGTGTATTACGGAGGTTCCCGCATCGTTATTTTTGGGCACCGTCTTAGAACAATCCGGGCATTGCCAAACCGTGGTTTTACCTCCTTTTAGCGGCAGCCCTGCATAGGCGCGATGAAATAATAAACAACATTTATTGCACCTAGCGGCCTCTGTTGGCGAAATAAAGCGGGAACACCCTCCACACTTAGCTGACGGCATAGCGGGGATTGCGTTGAAGATATCGACCTGGCTTGAGGTTACACTGCAATATTGTTAGATGGCGCTGTTATTGAAAATATGTCTTGGTGAATAATACAGCGCAACTTTAATGGTGTTATAAACCATAACCGTCATACAACAACTTGTATAAGGATGCGCACACACTTCCACACTTAGCACCGAATAAGTATGATTTTACACAAATTATGTTTATATTATATTAATATAGGGTAGACATGCACTTGCCAATACAGTTTTAAAAGTTATTGTTTATTTATAATGTTTCAGATATCACTTATATACTACAATAATGTTTAATATTGTTCTCCGCACTGATTCTACACTTGTAAGCAATAAAATAGTTCAAATTGGAATTGTTATTTAATTTTATAACTACGAGTGGATTCGACTACGTACTGCTAGTTTGACATCCGTGACGTCACAAGTCGTAAGTACATTATAATGTACTTAAAATTCATTATTATATCAATGTAACATCATCACGAGGTGTACAAAATATTGTATTTAAGATACAAACTGTAATCATTCCTTTTAAATGATTTAATTAGTTTTTTTTTTAATATAATCCACCTATGATAACTTTTTATCCAAGGAACTTACAGAAACAGGTTTTTGTAGTCTTATTGTATACATAATTGGCTACTAGAAAATAAATAGTACAGATGTGGCCGCCGATGGGACAAGCTCCATACAATTTTGCTCATTGTCCTTTCAAATATTCAAGAGACCTATTCAGCTATGTCCACAAAAAACTGCTATAGTGACATTGGCCTGTGTACATTTGTTTAATTATATAAAAAAAAATATACAGCGAAACGAATATGATTCTGAAAATAATAACGGAGAAATCATACCAGGTGAATGGCGCACAGTAACTCCTGAAAATGATTGTTTTGTTGCCTTGCCAAGAGAGGTCAATACAAATCTGTGTCCTGAAGATACAAGGAACGAGTTGGTTGAATATTTTCTCTCAGATGTCGAAAGCTTAGAATGGCAGTATGATCAATGATCAATTTAATCAAAATCTAAATTTGAAGATTTAATAAAAAAACATAATAATGATAGTTACTTATATTTTAATTTGTGTTTACAATTAGTGACTCTTACTAAATCATAACATTTCAAAAGACAGATTTATTTCGTGATAACTTTTCTCATGCTAAGCTATATTTATTTCAAATTATAACAATATAATAAAGATCTTAAAGAAAGTAAATTATTTTTCATTTATGGATTTAAAAACGTTCTCTATATCTTGGCTGCTTATACGTTCACTGTTAAAACTTTCATCAAGCGCTACTGGTACCGAAGATTCAACTCCAGGAAGTTGCGAATGAGGGCTGTTGATGGGATATAGAGGTGAAGGGATTGTATTTGGCTGATTATCAGGATTTGTGGTGGTAGAATGCTGATGATCCGGGCTCGTAATAGAAGAATATACAGACGATGAGCGGTTAGAAGGATATGCATTTGGCTGATCATTTGGAGAACCTGTATAGTACCCTGGATGACTACGGGAGCTAGAGGGTCTTGCGTAATCTGCATACATATCTGTCTGATATCCAATTTCGGTTTCAAAAATAATATTATTAATTCGATGTTTTACTATTGCATTTGTTGATTTATCCATTTTTCTCAGTTTTGCTGCAATATATTCTCCAAAAAGAGTGTCTTCATCTTTTTCTTGTGTTTGATTTTGTCGATCGGAGACAGATTTCATAATATTCAGAGCTTGTGAAATCATTTCATTGTTTATATTTTTCTGGGATGTTTAATCGTGTCATCGGCAAATGAATGAGATGAATCATTTTGCTGGGGTTGTACAACACTGCTCTCGTTTGATGTCTCCTGAAATTAAAATATTTTTAATCTGTTGTATTGTGTTACATAGAAAGTAAAGATAATGCACGGTCAGCACTTTTGAACTTGTTTTGTTATGTACAATAAAACATTTTGGATAAAAAACTTAAAAAAAAAAAATGAAACCGACTTCTAAAAAAATACAAAAAAGTATAAAATAACTTTTCTTATTACTATATTTATATTATTTTTATTTATATTACTATATTTTTCTACATATTATGAAAGTATTATATTAAATGGATTATTATAATTATGTACCTTAAACATCGAGGTAAATAAATAATGCAACTTACATGAAAATCTCGAAAATGGCTCGTTAAATCCAATTAGTAGGTATATTATATAACATAGATGTTTGTCAAAAATCTCATCAAATAAATGATGATTACAAAATAATTATTTATTTTATTTTGAAAATATTTGCCTCGTAATGTTTTCGTCGTCTTCAGTTTGTATTGAAGAAGTTAAGAGTAGTAGTAAAGAAGTTAATACAAAAAATACAAAAGTTGTGATTTAGTTTTCCAAAATGATTTAAAACTACCTAAAGATAATAAGTACGAATAGTTTAACTAAAGGTGTATACGATTTAACATAATAGGAAAACCCACCAAATACCTATGATGTTAAATAATTATGCGTACGTATGACAACCCTCGTGCGTCGCAACTTTGCCACGATTTTTACCCGCGCGATAACGATGTCTAGTTATGAGGTAACAAACATAAAAAGATAATTACATCATCCACATAGCAGTAATTAAAAAAATGCTCACAAAATAAAAAGTACTGAACCAAATTGGATGAAATTTTTATGGGACCAATTGGAAGGTGTACTCTTTCAATCAAAAGAAGAATTTTCAAAATCGGTCCAGGCGACTTTGAGAAATCGGGGAACATACATAAAAAAAAAATTAAAAAAAACCGGCCAAGTGCGAGTCGGACTCGCGCACGAAGGGTTCCGTACTCGTCGTAAGGGTTACGTATCTATCTTAATATTTAAATTTTTTTAATTTTTTTTTAAATTTTTTTTTTTAATTTTTTAGTATTTGTTGTTATAGCGGCAACGGAAATACATAATTTGTGAAAATTTCAGCTTTCTAGCTATCACGGTTTATGAGATACAGCCTGGAGACAGACAGACAGACAGACAGACAGACAGACAGATGTCTATCTGTCTGTCTAAGGTTCTCAATTCGTCGTAATCTTTTTTAGGGTTCCGTACCCAAAGGGTAAAACGGGACCCTATTACTAAGCCTCCCCTGTCTGTCTGTCTGTCTGACTGTCTAGTCAGACAGACAGACAGACAGGGGAGGCTTAGTAATAGGGTCCCGTTTTACCCTTTGGGTACGGAACCCTAAAAAAGATTACGACGAATTGAGAACCTCCTCCTTTTTTTGAAGTCGGTTAAAAATAATAAATGCATTTTTACTTACAAAATCGATCGTGGCAGTAGGAGTATTCTTGTTTTGCAAAAAACTAAATGATTTATATGCAAACCACTTGCTCTGATAAACACAATCTGTACCGCTACCCGACTTTTTTGAGTCAGTCACTTTTTTTTTCTCTCTACAATACTGACTTGTCAAGTTTTTAATTTTTCTTTCTATTTCTGATACATTTGTATTAAAATGGTTTGCTATTTCATTCAATGAGTCGAAACGCTTTGGTCGACTTTTATGATCTGGGTGTTTTGGATTCCACAATACCTCCTTCTCATGATAAAGATTAATTAACGTAAGACATTTTTCGCCGTTCCACTACATGCCCTAAAAAAAAATACAAGCACGTCACTACAGGTCGAGCGTCGCCGGGCAACTGAGCGCAGGCGTACCCAAGCCGCCAACATGTCGGCGGGAAACACGCGCGGGCGCATGTTGCCGACATGATTCTTTTCATACAGGCCGCCGGGTTGTGTCGCCGGGCTTTGTCGGCGGCCCGGCGGGCTCAGTGTGTATTGCGCTTTTGTGTTACGACGAAATGTCGATAGATGACGTTGTGCAATGACGTCATTTTCTGAATCGCGGTGTTAAGATTCTCCGGCGCAGTATGACTACGGAACACAATTATTTTCAATCAGTGGTAGCTTAGAGTCTTTGTAGTTGTATATCTTTGAGTTAGAATTATTTGTTTCGAATAATCGTGTTTGTTTGGACTGCCCGGCATTTCATTGTTCATTCAAAATTTCGTGGTTCAGGGTTATAAATAATAATTCTTTAATTGCATTAATTAATAATTCGTTTCTGTTTAATCGGTAATTTACTAATTTCGTATATTCGTTCGTTTGTAGGTACATTTTGTATCGTCTATCCTCATATCCTGGCTTTTGATTGTAGATTGGCAATATCGTAATCCAGGGTTTTAAATTATAATGCTTTGATTGTAAAATTAATTATTATTTTGTTATTACTTAATTATTGGTAGCGTCAAATATTTGTTTTGTCTGTCCTGACTTTTGATAATAAATTGAAAATTTCGAAGTTCATGGTTTTAAATTATAATACATTAATTTTAATAATTGCTGTAATTTTAAATTTCGATTTGTAAATATATTAATTCTTATATTTAGTTTCCTTAATTATATCGAACAAATTGTTTTGATCTTTGTATCTGCATTATTTTAGTTTTTGATATTTTTTTAAGAATAGCAGTTATTCGAAATGCCTGCAAGAAGACGGTCGAACCTATAGCAATACAGTCGACATGCTAAACGAATGCGGCAAATTCGGTCTCAGGAATCTGCCGAAAGTCATGAGGCAAGGATCATTAGTGCCCGAGAACGTCAGGCTTTTAATCGGGTGTCGGAAAGCTCTACTGAACGTGAAACTCGACTTCTGGCACAGCGTACACGTACAGCAGCTTCTAGGTCCCAAGTAATGAAAGATGAACGTGCAGTGCAATTATCTGAAGATCGCGAGCGGCATGCATTTTTACGTGAGTTGGATACGTTTCCCGAACGTGAGGCACGATTGACTGCCGATCGTGAGCGGCACACGCTGTCCCGTGAATCGGAGACGTTTACAGAACGCGAGGCACGATTGACTGCCGATCGTGAGTGGCACACGCTGTCCCGTCAGTCAGAGACGTTTACCGAACGCGAGGCACGATTGACTGCCGACCGTGAGTGGCACACGCTGTCCCGTGAGTCAGAGACGTTTACCGACCGCGAAGCGCGCGGATTTCCAGCCCATAAAATTTCTTTAAAAGTGAGCGTTCCTATAATCTTGCTAGGAAATTTAAGTCCACCTAGGCTTTGTACCGGAACTAGACTTAAAGTAGAAATCTTGCAACGTAAATTAATTGAAGCCGAAATTTTAACAGGATGTGGCGCCGGTGAAATAGTTTTTATTCCGAGAATCCCCATCATATCAAATAATTATCCGTTCAGTTTTAAGCGCGTTCAATTCCCAGTAAGTTTATGTTATGCAATGAAAATAAATAAAGCGCAAGGTCAAACATTACACATTGCAGGTATAGATCTCAGTACGGGCTGTTTTACTCATGGCCAACTCTATGTCGCTTTGTCTCGCGTTAGCAATCCCCAAAATCTGTATGTGTATAATACGTCTCCAATGGTTCCACATCTAACATCGTTTACACGAAGTTCTGTCCTAAAACATATAACACTTTATACAAATTTTCACGCGGACGAAGTCGCGGGGACAGCTAGTATTACAATAAAAAATTACACATTTTAAAAATCAAACAAAACACAACGATCATGTTACAGTAAAATATTAAGTAAGAACACGTTTTAAAAATCAAACAAAACACAATAAAATTAAATTCAATTGTAAAAGTGTAAAAAAAATATAAAGTATAAAGTTTGTTGTATATATTTGTACCCAGCGATAAACATTGCACATCGACCTTTGGAAAGAGACAATCGGCTAATTTCAGCTTCGTAGAGCGTTATCTCTGTCGCACACTACCTATGTGACGTTTTGTCAGTCGTTGTTCAAGTGCGATAGAATGCGGTCGCGTCCAGTTCAAAATATATATTTAGAGTAGTTAACACCCCCAAATTTAAATAATTTAAAGTTGTACTATGGCATCTTTAGGAAAAAGAGGAAAACCTTTACGAGGTCAGTCACGCGAAATTATCTACAATGTTTATACATATTTTGTAACCGAAGCTGTCAGATTTAAAAAAAATGAAGATGAAAATGTAAGTTGTTATTTTAAGAAGGTTCAAGAGCGAGTTGCAAATGCCACTGGAATTTCAAGAAGAACTTTGAACAATATATTAAACGAAGTCAGTACTGAAACACATTCTACTGAAATTAAGTTCAGCACCCCAAAAAAAGGGAGATCAAAAAAGCATTTTCGTTTGGATATGGTCGATTTTGATTATGATGTTGTTCGAAGAATGGTGTATGATTTTTTACTCAACGAGTCAGCTACTAAGTTATCATTACCGGTCACGTAACGGATATCGGTCGTAAATTCGCTAATATACATAAGCTGTCTAGCTCTACGTGGAGTTTCTTTGTGACTTGATGCTTTAGTAAATGCGAAAGCGGCTTATGATCGGTGTAAATGATAAACGCTCTACCTTCAAACATCTTTCGAAAATAAATTACCGCTAAATAAATTGCAAGGAGTTCTCGATCATATGTGTTATAATTTATCTGCGTATCTGTTAGTTTACGTGAAAAATAACCTAATGGTTTCCAATGTCCGTCAACTAGCTGTTGCAAGACTTCTCCTACGCAAGTATTTGATGCGTCTGTCATCAACGCTAGGGGGCAATTAGCTATCGGATAAGATAAAGTTGCGGCCGATTGAAGACTCTGTTTACATTTCAAAAACGCTTCGTTGGCCATATCAGACCAGTTAATTAATGATTTATCGTTTTTCTTTATACCACCTATAAGCTTAATGAGCGTCGCCTGGTAAGACATAGCGTTCGGCATATGTGGCCGATAAAAATTAACCATACCAATAAAGCGTCTAAGCTGTGCAACCGTTTCTGGTATCGGGAAATCAACTATGGCCTTGATTTTATCATTTCATGGGCTGATACCTTCAACAGTCACCTCATAATATTGTCTTCTATTTACGCGAATATTATTCATTGAAATTAAACTGCTATATTCTGATTTTATCGCGTTGTTTATTTGACACTTTATTAGTCACCTCATGTCCTAAAAATTCAATATGTGTCTTGCCGAATGAACACTTGGTTAAATTAATCGTTATACCAAAATCATTAAGGCGTTTAAACAAGACGTCTAGTTTTGTTGATGCCTAATTGTCGATTCACTGGCCACGATGATATCATCTAAATAACAGAAAATGAAGTTTGAGCTAGGTTCGAAGGTTCCGTCATCCCGTTTGATTCCCAGATCATGTAACACTGTGTTGTTCATGAAGCGTTGAAATGACTGCGCGGCATTACGTAAACCAAATGACATTCGCGTAATAATCGCAGTCTTTTCAACATCTTCAGGGGCAACAGGAATACAGTGGTACGCTCGGTTTACGTCAATTTTGCTGAAAATACATTTTCCTGTCAAAATATAAGTGAAATCATGTAAGCGAGGAATTGGGTATCGGTCTGGCTTCGTAATGGCATTCAGTTGCCTATAATCGCCACACAGACGGATCTCTCCATTTTTCTTGGGCACTACGTGCAACGGGCTCGGCCATGGACTCTTCGAAAATCGACATATTCCCAATTCCTGCAATAAACGAAATTCGTCACTAACCTTTTTATACCTATCGGGAGGCAAAGGGCGGGCGCGTGCGTGCACGGGCGGCCCCGTCGTCTCTATATAGTGCATCACAGAATGTTTAATATTAGTATTCTTAAAAGAAACAGGTTTTGTTAATTCAGGGTATTTAGACAACAAGTTATAATGTGGATGTGTCTTATCTAAAGTGCTCAACGTAGGTTGGTTACAAGATACAATTGAGCCTACAATATTAATATTTGTTATCTTATCAACTAAGCGACGATTATTTAAATCGACTAACATTTTATGGTGTATTAAAAAATCGGCACCCAGTATAGGTTGATTTACTGCCGCTAACACGAATGTCCAACGAAATGGTCTACGCATTTTCTAATTTAGCACTAAGGTTTTATGTCTAAATGTTTTTATTTCTGTTCCATTCGCTGCATATAATTTGTAACTTACACTATTATTACCTATTAATGATAAAAGCACTGCCAGTCTGGTTTTCTTGACATGTTCGTAGCTCTCTTATCAGCAGGCGTACTACTTCTATTCTGACTGCGTCCTCGAGACCGAGACCTTCTGAAATAAGAAGTCGGCTTATGCATCAGATTATCGATACGCTTATGTATTTTCCTTATCTCTGCGATAATCATGTCCGTAGCGTCAGTAGCGGTAGACGACTCGGCGAGCTTGACCTCGGCCACGCTTACCGACGAGATGGTTTCTACCACCTTGTCTGCTATCTTGGCGAGCACGTCCAAATCACTCGTATCCGTTATGGCTATGATTCCACGTACAGCAGGGGGTAAATGGCCCTGCCATAAAATCTTCAAGGTTTCATCTGGCACTTTGCTTGTCGCCAAATCTCGCATGCGTCGTAGTAGCTGCGACGGCCGCTGCTCTCCTAAGTCCATCTCGCTGATGAGCTTCTGTATCTGGCGCATCTCTGATTCCTCATAGACGGTCAAGAGCCGCTCATTTAATGCGTCATATTTCCGTGTCTTCGGGGGTGTTACGAGAATGTCAGTAACCTGTTGTATAGCTTCTTTAGATAGTTTCGTAATAATGAGGTTATATCTTGCCTCGTCTGATAGTTTTTGCGATGCTAAGATAGCTTTCGTCTGCAGAAACCAAAGTCGAGGATGGTCGGTCCAAAACTCGGGTACCCTTGATGTTACCGTAATTGCTGCCATCTCCGTTAGTTTGTCCTCCTTCACGTGGACTGCAGGCGCCGGGCCAGGTATCGGCGCGGGCTCAATGCCCTGTGCAGGCATTTGTGTTGGCAGCATCGCGTTACAAAATCACTATAGTCCTCGCAAACGTCACAAATAGGTAAAACTTATAACTATTAGGAATTCACAAGAGTCAACTTATAGTGTCTTTATTGTTGGCACAATACCCGGGTCACGATAGGTAAGTAACACGCGGACGCGAGTTAAGTGAAGTGAGCCGCCACCCGAAACTGCGGTGTCACCACTTTACTATTTATGCTATCATGTGATATTTACCAATGTCTCTGATGTCTTTGGGATAGTTAAATGAAAGAGTTAAAGTTCAAGGGTTAATCACCGAAATAGTTTGGTTTATTAATAACATACCAACATTACAATTTACAAATGTCTAACATACAGACTGCCTAGCTATCGGTCTACCGGTTTATTCCGATCTGTCACCCTGCTTTGTCCCCTTAGGGGGACAGATCGGAAAAAAAAGTTTGATCTGTCCCTCTGTTAGCAACGAGGGGACAGTTCGAACTTTATTCACTCATTACCGGTTTCATTTGTCCCCCTATCACTGATAGGGGGACAGATTAAACTTTTTATTCCTGTTTGTCCACCATAGAAATTAATGTATGAATTTTTAAAAGTAATCCCGCTCGTTATAATCAACATTAAATTAAATAAAATACTAGTGGTTTTGGTTTATAATCATCTGTATTTAAATATGTTTGTTTTTCCATCAATCAGTCACAGTTCCATAAATCACAGTAGATATTGTAGGTACAATTACAATCAGTCTTTTGTTTTGACCTAATTCAACTTAGTTACAATCAAAAATAAAATAATTTACTAACAATAAGAATATTTCTTTTGTTTCTCTATCAATCACAGTCACAGTCCGATAAATCACAGTAGGGATTGTACATAATTATTACAATCAGTCTTCTGATTTGACTTCATATTTAACCTAGTTACAACTTTTAAATTCACTAATAATAAAACTTAAAGTTGTAAATAATCTTAAAACATAAATTAAAGAAATAAAATGTGAAATAAAATTTAAAACTTTTCCAAAGTTCGTAATAATAATAATAGATATATAAAATATCTATCTCAACTTCTCCAACAAATGACCAATAGTAATTTCACCAGCTACAAACTGCATTTGACAATTATGTATATATTCGTCTTTCATAATGTATCTCTTTGTGCGACAATTTAACGCCGGAGTTGATTGGTTTTGGATCTGTTGTGATATGAGTCTATAAAAGGCTGCATCCTTTTCTAGAATAACTAACAGCATATATAAGTTGGGTTTGTTTTTTCCAACTGCATTATTTAATCCATGATGCCAGCCTTCAAGGAAGTTTGTAGTACGATGACGTTCATTAAAAACACACCATATTTTTCTAAATTCGGCATCGTGCGGTTTAATCCATTGATTGATCATATACAAACGAAATTTCTTGCTTTGATCATCATCTGGACTATCTGATGCAATGTACGACCATCCATTCAAAATTTCATTATGAGGAATCAATGGAAGTACGGCACTCAATGCCACTTGTCTGCTCAAAAGTTTCGACTTAGTTAGCCCAAGAGCTGCTCCTTTCTTCCACACAGCTTTATTATAGTGATAAAAACAACCTTTAACTGTTACAATTGGAAAAACCGTTTTGATAGCGTTCATTGCTGCTATTTCGTAATCGGATTTATAGGTTTTGGGTTTCCACTCTGGAATTTGTGACCTAATCATATTGAATAAAATTTCATAGCTCTTCTGATCCTTATGACTCATTAGTGCGTAAACTACTGGCACAATATCAGTAGTCATATTTTTACTGCCGAAGTCTGCATGTATAGTATAAATCTGTAAAAATGGTTTCGGGCAGCTTTTAAATGTTCCGTCGCTCAAAAAGTCATCTAATGTACTTAACAGGTTTCTCATGTCCTCGGCACTAAAAACTATTATTCTATAACCTTCATAACTGTAGTCAGCTAATACAAAAGGTATAAATTTGGGAGGTATTACTACTTCGTCAATATCATCAAAAAATATTTTTTTCATTTGTATTGCTTCATTCCGATGTTTGTATAAGGTACTCTTAATATTTTTAAAGGGTGGTATTTTTGTTATTAAATTCAGACCATCATCTTTCATAGAAGTTAAGGCCTCTTTGTAAATTCTTGGTACACTTTTACATGCTCGAGATGCGGAAATATCTTGTTTTACTTCATATAATTTTTGATCCATAATATTTTTGGCGAAATCAGGGGCATGTGAGTGCGCAGTTTCTTTAATAATAGCATTATGCTGTAACAAAATATAAGGTTTTACTTTAAAAGTTGTTGTTTTTTGCAACAAAAATAGGTTAGTGTATGACTTAAAAAATAATAATAATAATAATATTCTACCACATACACACAACACCATCTAGCCCAAACTAAGCAGAGCTTGTACTATGGGTTCTAGACAATGGATAAACATACATATATACTTTCTTTTTTGGAAATACATACATATTATACATAAAAACACCCAGACCAAGACAAACATCCATGTTCATGCACACAAATGTTTGACTTGTGCGGGAATCGAACCCGCGACCTCAGGCGTGGCAGTCGGTTACACTAACCACTACGCCATCGAGGCCGACAGAAATAAAGAAGATGTTGGAAACATGAAAAAACAACAAACAACTTACACATGTAAGTTCTTTATCGTTTTTTTAGGCGATATGTATATCCGCCTAAAATAATGTTATTTCTTGATTTCAAATTTCGTGTATCCTAAGCATCCTGAATATTGTAATCATTGTATTAATGGGATGTACATACATATACATATTTTAATTATAGTCATTGTACATAATATTTCCTGCAATAAAACTTAATGAATCACTAAACAGTTAAATATATTTTTCTTACCAGAATCTTTACTGATCCACGACAATGTTGCCTCCTTTGGTTACACTCGTAGACAGTTACTCCATTTTGTAAACTTTTCTTTTTATAATATTGATGACCGGCGTGTAAAAGCACCTGACCACCACCTCTTTTTATAAAAGACCATTGCTCGTCTACTGTAGCAGAAGTACCAGGTAAGTTTTCCAATTCCGACATGTTGTAATCTAAAAAACAAATACTGGTGCTTAATGACCTTTGTTCTAGGGTTTTGCATAATTTGCATTAAAACTTGCTAACAATTTCAAATAGTCACGTTGTGTGTAGTGTACTTTCTATATGAACTTACCACGGTCTGTAATTTCCTCTCAGTTTATTGATAATGTCCATTAACTCACTTGCAAACTACATACTTCGTGGTATAAACACTTCGTCCAAATGATACTGAAATACTGAGTAAGAAAGGGAGAGAGAATCGAAATTTGTTTCCTTGTTTTAGAATCTATTGTTTATTTGCACCGAGTAAATTCCCGGAAGAGCCGGCTTTTTTGTAAACAATAATGCAGTGCGAGTAATTTTCAACCGTATTTTATAAATCTTTAAGTTGTTATTCGCAATATTTTGCGAATAACGACTAAATATTAATATTACTTATGCTACTGACATACAGAGCACAATTGGAAATTTTATAATTATATGTTTGATTACTCTTATAGGAATGAAAACTTGTTTTTTTATTAAATAATGTCTTGAATAATACACAACCACCTTAATAGATGCTGCAATTTAATATTTTCTTCTTAGTAGCATTTTACTCATGTAAAATGTATCATATTGTTAGTTAAAATTAGCATTTCTAACTAAGTTGTATGAAGACAAATCAGAAAAGTGATTGTAATATGTACAATGCCTACAGTAATTTTTTCGACTTTGTTTGACTGATTAATTGAGAAAAAAAAGAAATATTCTTATTGTTAGAAACTTCATTTTTTTATTGTAACTAAGTTAAATTAAGTCTTACCAGAAGACTGATTGTAATTATACCTACAATATCTACTGTGATTTATGGAACTGTGGCTGATTGATGGAAAAACAAACATTTAAATACAGATGATTATAAACCCAAAACGCTAGTGTTTTATTTTACTTAATGTTGATTATAATGCGTGGGATTACTTTTAAAAATTCATACATTAATTTCTATGGGGGACAAACAGGAATAAAAAGTTTAATCTGTCCCCCTATCAGTAATAGGGGGACAAATGAAACCGTTAATGAGTGAATAAAGTTCGAACTGTCCCCTCGTTGCTAACAGGGGGACAGATCAAACTTTTTTTTCCGATCTGTCCCCCTAAGGGGACAAAGCAGGGTGACAGATCGGAATAAACCGGTCTACCTATCGTGCCCGGCGGGTGACGACTGGTGTAGCTCGCATACATTATGAATTGCATTCTCTAACGTCAGCGAAACGCAATGTACATGCATGTGTCGCTACAACGACTTTGCAGCCGCATGATCTACTTCATTAACGTCTTTTTCGCCTCTTAAAGCAATAACCTTGCCACTTTTGGGACACAGCTGAAAATTGGACTCGTCGCCATGAAAACTCTTTTAAATATATTTTAATTTTTTTTAACCAGCCCCTTATATCACTTTCTGAAACAGCTGCACTTGCAGATGTTACTGCTTCTGGTGTTCTTTCGCTAATTTCAGGATGTCGACGCATAAAAAGAGCATACCACTTTTTATCCGGTATGCCATTTTTGAATGGATTTTTGCGACCTGTCTTCTTTATAAAGTTTCCTACGCTGATTTGCAAGTCAATCTTTCTTATTGGGAATCCTTTTCGGCTACAGTCTTCTGTCCACTTTATCAGGGCGTCTTCTTCATCTTTATCTAATATTGGAGCGGGACCAGGAAGATCTTTACAATCTTCTCTCAAGCGAGATTGAATGGTCCCCCTCGGAACATTAAATGTTTTAGAGGCTTGTTTTTTTGGCATGCCATGCTTTACTGCGTCTAATGCTCTTTTCAAATTCTCCTCAGTATACTGTTTTCTTCTCACAATAATGGTTTTCTTTCTTGTATTAGAGTTTTTTTGCTGTACTTAATGGTTTCATCTTAAGGGGTCTGAAACATGTAAAAGATATTTGAACATAACCAAATATCAGCATAGCTTTGATCCAAATATCAGCACCATGATGATAAATGGTAAATTGATTTTCATCACGGGGCTGAAATTTGGTAAACAAGGCTAAAATAACTTTTTACACAACACTCGACCATATTCATAGTTGACACATATTGCGTGTTGCTTTATGAACCAATTAAAACGACGATGTGGTGATTGAATATTGACTGGTTTATTGTTACTTAATTAAGGCTTATATACTAAGTTATTATACATACGTAGTACGGACCTATATAGGAAAGGGAAATTATGATGTTTACTTTATTTGCATAATTAACAATATTAACTATTATGTATTACGGCACGTAGTATTTTGCTTTGCTAATAACAAGTTATATATATCACGTTTGCATGTACTATACTATACTATGATATACTATGGCTTTCGCCATAGATATTCCTCCCTTGAAGAAAAAAACTAAATTACACATAGTAATAATTAGATTAGAAAAAAATAATAATACAGATTAATTTTATGCCTACGTTTCTAAACAACGTTTGCGTCTCTAATTATTTTCGTAAGCCTCTTCTCGATCTTATTGCTTACGAATTTGAATACTATGACTATGGTTGCGATTGTACATATGACAACCCCTGCTATCGTCATGAATATTATCCAGCTCCGGATCCCTTGTACTTCCTCGACCACTTGGGAGTGCAGGTTTAATAAATCTTCTGGTTTTACTGCATTGTTCTGCACCATGTTGATTTGTTCCTTCTCGTGGCTCGAGTTTGATCCCATGCTATGTGTTGTTTCGACGCTGTGCTAAGTGAATGCATAAAGTAGTGTTATTCTAGCTTATATATTATAATTGGAATCTAACCGTCGGGCGGGAGATTCTACCAGAACGTGTTCTTGTTTCTGTTTTCTTATCTGCTTGTGAAGTTTTCGTTATCTGGTCGTCTATTGTCCGTTTGCTTATCTTGCTATCGTTTAACATGAATGCAGGTTTAACTCTATCGATAGCTACACTTTTTTGTCGTCCGTTTATCAAGATCGTGAAGATCTTATCATTTCGACTGATGACAAGATAAGGACCATCGTACGGCGGTGTAAGACTTGGCCGTAATCGGTCACAACGTAAGAAAACGTGCTTACATTCCGATAACTGTGGGTGCACGAATATCTTGTCGTTCTTACTTTGTCTTTGTGGAACAGAAATCATGTGTTCTAAGTTGTCCTTAATTTCTCTGATAAAATCTGCGTATGTTGAGTTATTATGTGTCTCGAAAAATGCTCAAGGAAATCTAATTGTTGAACCGTATACTAATTCAGCTGCCGAGCCTTATCATTTTTTTTACAATTAATTAAATATTTATTTAATGGTGCTTGATGTTTTGCTGCATGTGGAATACTGCTTCGGTAGAAGTTAATCATACCCAAAAAACGTCGTAATTCATTTATCGTTTGTGGTTTAGGGTAATTGTTTATGGCTTGAATTTTTTCCATAGTAGGAGTCAACCCTTGGCTCGTTATATGATAACCGAGGAAATCAATTTCCGACTTGGCAAATTCGCATTTGTTTGTATTTATTGTTATGCCGTGATCATGCAAGCGCTTAAACACCTCTTCTAAGTGTTCATAATGTTCCTTAATATTATTTTTCTTATCAGCGATAAATATGTCGTCTACATACACGAATACGTAGTCCAAGTCTCTGAATATGGAGTCCATAAATTTTTGGAAGGACTGTGCTGCGTTTTGTAACCCGAATGGCATTCTGATGAATTCAAAAAGTCCAAAAGGGGTTGTATGAGTGCATTTGCCGATGCGGAGATTGAAAGTGCCAGGCAACTTGTTTACAAGCTGCTGGCACCTTCACGGAAACTTATGAGAAGAAAAGAAGGTAACCAGCAGAAGAGTGTGCAAGAAATAATTAAGATCGTGAAGGAAACAGATCCCGAATGTTTACCGATTTTTGTGGCTAAAGATCTCAATAAATTACCACCGGTCACGTTTGACCATATAGATGTGACTACATTCTTAAACGAAATGTCACTACTTAAAAAAGAAGTCGCCAGCTTGCGAAGAGACAATTCGGAGGTATCCTCGCAAGCGACCAAGGAGGAGGTGGCATCACTTAAGTTCGAAATACAGCAGTTAAAAGACACAGTTCAAGACGCATTATCGAAGAATGAGGGTGAAAATGCTAAAGAAATATTGAAACGGACAACGAATACTTTGCCTATAATACCATCTATAAGCATTAGTGAAAAGGAGGTAGAAGAAATATTCTCCGAAAGCATTGATTTCGAACGATCACCGCGGCCGAAACAAGCGTTCGGCGCGGGCAGCGCGAAGGGGGGAGAGGGAGCGCAACAGCGAGTGTAGCAGCGAGCACGTGCCGTCTCAGGTGTCGCGTGAGAGCGAGACAGCGATAATCGAGCGGCGAGTGGGTGGCGGCGGCGGCGGCCGTGCAATGCGCTGCGCGCCACGTACACTCGCGAGCGAGTTAGCGCCTACGTGCAGCGACTCGAGCGTAATTATAACAGCTGATAAGCGGAATTACACGATGGCTGAGGCTGTTAAGAATGCAACGAATACTAGTAACAATTCCAAGCAAGGTAAAGATTATTGGTCAACGGTGCAACACAAACGTCGTAAAATTATTAATAGGAGGGGAGTCGCCCAGCCCTTGGAGCAATTTAACTTTAAGGCAGCAGAGAGGAAAATATCCTTATATGTCTCTAGAGTACATAAGGAAACCACTCCTGGGGACATAGAGGCATTTATTAAATATAAGACTGACCTTAATGTGCAAGTTTATAAAATAAACAATATAAATAATGAATTTAATGCCTTCAAGGTCATTGTTCCGTTAAACAGTGTCGACCTGTTCCTGAACGATAATGGTGATCGTTTCTGGCCTGCAGACATTGTTTTCAGGAAGTTCTGGGAACGTAAGCAAGTCGGTAATAAGAGGACAACAACGAACGCAGGGCTTATTAAAAACTAATATGGATTGCTCGATCATTAAGCTTGTTTCATATAACTGTAGATCACTCAAAAGATCTTTACAGGAAATAGTTCAGTTATGTAATAGTCATCACATTATAGCGCTTCAAGAAACATGGCTGTTTCCACATGATCTTGGATTGTTAAACACGATTCACAAACAATTCGGCAGTCACGGTATATCTGCTGTCGATACGGAGCAAGGAATGGTGCGAGGGAGGCCCTACGGGGGAGTAGCTCTCCTGTGGGATCGAAACATATTCCCTAGTGCTGATATTGTGCAGTGTAACAATGATCGCATGGTAGCGGTTAAACTTGTGCGCGGGGATCGGAGTATTCTAGTATTTAGTGTATATATGCCTACGGACTGTGAAGACAATTTCCCGGTAATGGCACAGTGTCTGACTAGTTGTAGTTGATAGTGCGGATGTTGAAAGTGTGTTCGTATTAGAGGACTTTAATGCGCACCCCGACACGCGTTTCTACAAGGAACTAATGGACTATTGTTTTGAAGAGTTGTTATCTTGTATAGACTCTAAGCGATTAGATATAAGCACGTATACATATGTAAGTGATGGAACCGGTTCGCAGCGATGGCTCGATCACTGCCTTGTCTCAGCGGCGGCCGAGTCATCGGTAAGTGACGTATACGTATTATATGATGCCTATCTGTCGGATCACCTACCATTAGTAATAGAGGTAAGAATTAATAGTATTATTTGTAAGAGACTGAAAGTAGATAGTGGGACCGATTGCAATTTAAAGTATAGGTGGGGCTGTAGGAGTAAAGAACAATGTGATAAATACTGTGAACTATGTACTGAAAATCTAGGTTTACTATGTCAATCTGAGGAGTATAACTTGTCATGTAAGAGCAATATGTTATGTAATGATGTAGAACATATAAGTATAATTGACAGGCTTTACTGTAATATAATTAAAGTTTTACAAACTGCCGCTGAACGCACATATACATGTAATAATAATAGAAAACGTTATATAATCGGTTGGAATTATTATGTTAGACGGTACCACGTCCAGGCTAGGCAAACATTTTTACAGTGGAATACATATGGTAGGCTTAGTTCAGGATATTATTACGATCTAATGCGTACAGCACGTAAAGACTTTAAAGCTGCCTTGAAATATGTTCAAAATAACCAGGAGAAGATTAAAATGAATATGTTAGCGCATCATGCTTCGTCTAAAAATTTCGCGGGTTTTTGGACGGAAGTTAAAAAGCTTAACCCAAAAACCAGCACACCAGTCAGTGTAGAGGGTGAATCTGACAAGAGAGCTATTGCAAATAACTTTAGTACGCATTTTAATGTAAAACAGACTTTAATTAATCCAGCAGTACCTGTGCCTTCGTCAAGTTGTTGTAAAAGTGTTGAGGAGGGGGCTTTCCAGGTGTCGACTGATGATGTTGTTGAGGTTCTCAGGACAATGAAGCGAGGGAAATCCCCAGGGCACGATGGCTTGAGTATTGAGCATCTGCTATACGCAGGAAAGTATATTGCTGATACCTTAACTTTACTGTTCAATCTTTGTGCACGGCACCAATACTTGCCTGAGGAACTTATACGTACATTAGTTGTACCTATAGTTAAGAATAAAACTGGGGATGCTACTAGCATGTCGAATTATAGACCCATTTCGCTGGCAACGGTTGTGGCCAAGGTGCTTGAGCGCCTGCTACATAAAAAGTTAAGTCCCGCACTTAGCCTAAATGACGGGCAGTTCGGTTTTCGTCCTGAAGTTTCAACAGACATGGCTATCTTCTCCCTGAAACAAGTTGTATCGCAATATGTGGAACAGGAGACAAGTGTTTATGCTTGTTTCCTTGATCTAAGCCGTGATTTTGATACAATCAATCATGAGTTAAGTAAGTTGAAGACGGAAGTGGACGTGTGTTTGGTAAAATTTTTTTTTTTCTAATATTAGCAAAGTCTATTTCACGCAAAATTGCCTTTATTAGGGACAGACAATAAGTGCTAATAAGGACTAAAGTGCCGTGAACTGTGTAGTGCAAAAAATTACGATCGTAAATTCGCGCGAAGCGTCAACTAACTGAGGTAAGCTCCACCTCACCTCGCGGGAAAGAGACGGGCTGCGAGACACAGAATAATTCGTCCTTGTCGCACACGTGAAGCGCAGTCGCAGCGATCTACATTGAGCACGCGCGGTTCAACAGCTGATTTCTACCCACTAGTACATTTTGTTGTTTTGTTGGCACTATTATTAAAATGCCGAACAAAATGAAATGTAACGGATGCCATTCTATTATTATGGATATGAATTACATGCAATGTTCGAGCAATAAATGTATGAAAAAGTATGATCTGAAATGTCTTAACATTGAACAGGCCATTTTGGATGCATTTACGAGGGATGACATGACAAAACGGGTGTGCCCAGAATGTATTTGTTCAGTTCCAAAACAATGCAACAGTGATACTCCTGTTCGAACTACTAAGGGGATTTCAGAACAATACGCCTTCGATACACCAAACAATAACGTAAACACTAAGCGCGGTAGCCAATTTCAACTGACGCCTACAACTTTCGATTCCGATACATTATTGCTCCAGGAATTGGGCAATATGCGATTGGAGATTATAGCTCGTTTGGATAGCCAGGCAAATGCAATAGCTCACCTACAAAACATGTGTTTACAAACAAAAAATGATTTCCGTGACATTATTGAGGCTATGAAGGTAATTGAACAAAAGGTCAATAACACCCAGGCTGAAATACCTAGAGTGCCACGGATTCCTCCTCAGAATGACAACAAGCAAAATAAACCTAGTACAGCGCCGCAAAAACCCCATAACTCTCAACCAGCTGATAAGCCACAGTGCGAAAGCGATGGTGGGGCCACGAAGCCAGCTTTACCGCAGGCTGCTATTACCAGGTCCAGCTCGTCAGGGACTGATGAACAACCATTGGAAGAGGTGAACAGCAAAGACAAGGATGGCGGCTGGACAACTGTACAAAGCAGAAAAGCGAGAAGGCGGACAAATGAAGTGAAAATGGGTAAAAACTCGGAATTGGTCACTATACAAGGTACTGAGCGCCATAAACATTTGCATGTTTGGCATTTACACCCCGAAACAACAGTAGAAGCCATGACTAGACATGTCAAGATAATATGTGGCGAGGAAACATCTGTTAAGATTGAGAAGATCAAACATAAAACACAGAGGGATTATGCGTCGTTTATTGTGGCTGTAGCCGAACCTATGTTTGATAAACTGAATGAAGCAGAAGTATGGCCGGTCAACGCGAGTTTCAGCGAGTGGATTTGGTTTCGGAGACCACGGAAACCAGTCAACCAATATGAACATAGATCTTTACTACCAGAATGTTAGAGGACGAACTAAATTAAATGAATTTAGAATAAACATTGAGTGTTTGGACTACGATCTTTATCTTATTACTGAATCGGGATGCATATGGTATGGTTCCATACATGATTTGGAAATAATACCACAAGGATACCAACTAATACGTTGTGATCGAGCGGACGGTCGGAAGCATGGTGGCGCGTTTCTCGTGGCCACGCACCGGTTCGAGCTAAGACAGGTACTTGTGCCCAACGTAGCGATAGACACCTGTGTGTTTGAAATCGTGTGTGCAACTGTACATTTGAATAATAAGTTTTTATTTTTGTGTTGTGTCTGTTATATCCCACCGGGTAGTACTGAGAATGATTATTTGTTGTTGTTTAGAATAATTGAAGAATTATGTACTAGATATAGAGAGGTAATGGTTATGGGAGACTTTAATTTACAATCAAGTACTGTTTATGTAAATAATTATTATGAATATTTTCTGTCCTATTGTCAATTCACTCAAAGTAATAACATTAATAACAGTTTAGGTCGGCGACTGGACTTGGTACTGAGCGCGGGTTTTAATAGGGAAATTAGTGTGAGTCGCGCGGATGCCTCGCTAGTGCCGGTGGATGCTCACCACCCTCCGCTCGCCGTGCGCGCGCGCGCCAGCTCCGCCGCCGCCACCGCCTGCGCCCTGCGCACTCATTCCGTGTCTAATCACAACGAACTCAGTTTGCGCCCACAATTGAACTTTTATAAAGCTGACTTTAACTTATTATATTATAAGTTATTTAATATGGATTGGAGTAGGTTATACGAATTTAAGGATTTGAATGTTATTATAGATTATTTTTACAATAGCTTTTCGAATATTTTAGATGAATGTGTTCCTAGAATAAAACAAAATAGTAATAGTACCAGACGCAACTATCCAGTTTGGTACACTAGTGATATCATAAATGATATCAAAACTAAAGCCTTGCTTCACAAGAAGTATAAGAAAACAAAATTAGAATGTGTTTACCTAGCTTTCTCTAATTATAGGGCACACGTCAAAAGAGCCATTGTTGCGGCGCATAAACAATATACAGATAGGATACAGTGTCAATTTGCAAAGGACCCTAAATCATTTTGGCATTATACAAGGGCAACAAAAGAAACGGCAAATAAACCGGCTATTATGATTGGAGATCAGTACTTAAGTGACAGGGAATGTGTAGAACACTTTGCAAAGTACTTTAAATCGGTGTACAGTAGCGAATCTCCAAAGCTGGACGCGCGAGCGGCGGCGGCGTGCGGTGAGAGCAGCGCTCGTATACATATTGACTCATTGACATTAGATCATGTAAGCGAAGCGCTGGGCTCCCTTAAACCTAAGCGTTCGGCTGGTCCAGATGGTATACCGGCATTCATTTTTAACCCTAGATAGATAACCATATTTCACTGTACACTAAAGATAACCATACGTCGGTTCGACGTGCGGATATATGAGTGAGCATATTTTGGATTATATATATACTACGCTTATAAATGTGATAATATATCTTAATGTATGTAATAGTGGGCTGAATAAATGAAAAACATTAGAGTTTACTTATATTTTTATTAGAAATAAAAAAATAATAACAAAACAAGGTATTTCTTACTTTGAAAAACTTAAACATTTAGGAATCTCTTTGTCAGTCTTATAATTTACCATAAAAGCTTTTCAAAATCAACTTTTTATAATATCTGTAATATAAAATAACTAAATAAATATCAATTCTTATTGAGATTGGCCTCAAAGGCACTTAGGGCAGGCGCTGGACTTGTGCTCTCCACAAATGGGATTTCTGCAGCTGTCACACATTGTCTTTGTCATTCTTCTAATTTTTGATGGACAAAAGGCACAATATTTTCTTTTTTTGGGCTCAGATACTCCTTCACGTTGTGTGAGAGGTTCAGCTGGTCTTTTTGGCAATATATCACTAATTTTGTCTTTTATATTGGTCGGCAAAGTAAGCATTTGCTGCCTTGTCTTCATCCATGGGGCCATCAAGCTATTGCTGAGTTTTTTCATAAAGTCTCTACGACCCATTGGTTTTTCTTTCTTGGATAGAACATTATCACAGTAAATTATGTATGAATTTATAAATGCCATATTCATGATCCCATAAAACATAGCCATGGGCCACCTGTTTGTTTTGCGGCTGCATGACATGGACGAGCACATTTGGTCGAAAGTGTCGACTCCCCCTTTTGTTTCATTATAGAAATGAATCATATTTGGCTTGCCGGTTGTAGGGTGAACAGTCCCCTCCTCATTACAAGACGATATAACTAACACCAATTTGCTCGGTTTTGGTTTGTACGACACTAACGTCAATGGCCCATCATAACAAAACACGGATGTTCCTGCTGGTCTCGAATGTATTTTTTTCAACTCCTCAGGGATTTCCCGTTTGTTTGACCTGATAGTGCCGACCAAGGTCAAGTTGTATGGCTGTTTTAGCAAGTTTTTGGCTAATGGAACTGATGTGAACCAATTATCACATGTTACATTCCTATTAGTACCATGAACAGCTTTTGTAAGTTCTTTTACATAAAATTCACCAAGTGGCAAGCCATTGGTTTGAGTGCATTTGCCAAGATATGGTATGGCATCAATCATGTATCGTGTGGCACTGTCACATGTCATTACAATTTTCAGTCCATATTTATTAGGTTTGTTGGGAATATACATTCGAAAAGGGCACCGACCTCGGAAACCCAAAAGCTGTTCGTCGATCGTTACATAGGGTCCGGGAATGTAATTGGATCGGCAATGGTTTATGAAGATCTCCCATATTTTTCTAATAGGTATAAATGTGTCAATAGCCCTTAGTTCTGGCCGCAAAGATTTGTCGTCCATTCTCAAACACCTTATCAAAAAATCAAACCTGTCTCTACTCATGGCAGCAACATACCTGTTTCCTGAATACGAACAATCAAATAACTCATCCGTGGTCAAATGATTGTCCTTCATAGCAGCTGTTAGTGTCAGTATGCCAAAAAGAGCTCGTATTTCTTCACATGTTGTAGTTTTGAAGGTGGCTTTTGCATCAGGCCTTTGCATCTTCCGCTGGATTTCTGCGTTGGTCCATTTTGTAATTTCCTCTACAATGTCCTCAGTAATAAATATACTGAAACATTCTAAAGGCTCGTAAAGGCATTTATTCATCCGAGTGGGACCCCTAGATGTCCGTATAATATTAGCCGATGACACTCTGCCACTTGTTCTGCCTTTAGTAGCAGTCCAACGATGATCGTTTTTGCCTCTAAGGATTTGACGCTCGGGCATGACAATATAACTCGACATACTAGGCGAAGTATTTTCAAAAGTTTCAGGGTTATTTCCAGACACATTTTCTGTGCTCAAGGGGTTAACCACTAGTGGAGCACGCACCTCATGGTCTTCAGCATCACTCTGTATATCATCTTCTAGTAAATTGTCTTCGGTTTCACTGTCCGACCCCTGAATCTCTTCATCGCTCGTTTCATGCAACAATCCACAGATTTCTGAGTCATCTATATGAATTCGTGACGACATTATGTTCTATTTATCGTGACCTATAACAAGTAAAAAACTAATAAAAGATATGTACATTTGAAATCAAAAAAGTGGCAATAACACATTTTCCCAAAAGTTAAAAAACTTACACTAAAGATAACCATACGTCACTTCGACGTACGGTAGGTAAATACTGACGAAAGTGTGGCACTTACCGTAGCGATACGGGCGTGTCCTGCAAGCTCTGACGGCCGACTGAGTTGGCAGCAACGGCCTGCTTAGTGACGCGAAAGAACAAGGAGTTATATCGATTTTTCAAAATCGATTACGTCGATTCGACGTAGGTTATCTATCTAGGGTTAAGGACTGTGGTGGGGTACTTGCGGAGCCTTTACAGTATATATTTAACATCTGTTTGGAGTCAGCTGCTTTCCCGAGCCAATGGAAAGTCACAAGAGTTTTTCCCGTTCCTAAGGGCAAGATAAGGACTACAGGCCCGTGGCAGTACTATCAACGCCAGCTAAAGTTTTTGAATCTGCTATCCAAAAATGTATACAGAAGCAAGTGCGACCAATACTATCCGAAGCGCAACACGGGTTCCGTCAAGCTCGTAGTACTGCTACCAATCTACTTAACTTCATGGCTACAGTGGTGCCAGCGGTGGATGCAGGCGTGCAGGTGGATGTAGCGTATCTTGATTTTAAAAAAGCCTTCGACACTGTCGATAATGATATACTTTTGAGGAAGTTAGCAGAAGTAGGATGCACACCCAAACTACTGCAGTTCTTTAGTAGCTACATGAGGGATCGCCAGCAGTATGTATACTACAATGGTTGTGTATCTAAACCGTATTTAACCAGGTCAGGCGTGAGTCAAGGTAGCAACTTAGGTCCTCTTGAGTTTATTGTAATGATAAATGACTTGCCGGATGTCGTTGCAAATGGCTCGTGTTTACTATTTGCGGATGACCTTAAGTTGCTGCTTGAGGTCCGGAGTGAGGATGACTGTAGACGACTACAGGAAGACATAGTCAAAGTGATGGATTGGAGTCAGAAAAATAAACTGTTTTTTAATGAATCGAAGTGTTCAGTTATGAGTTTTTCTAAAGCTCGTTCGCCTATACACTACGAATACGTCATAGGTACAACACCGATGCAGAGAGTGTCTCAGGTACGCGATCTGGGAGTGGACTTCACTCCGGACCTCAAATTTCGCGATCATATACAGCAAGTATGTAAGAATGCCTATAGGAACCTGGGATTTGTTCTGAGACAAACGCGGGATTTCACCAACGTGTCGACTGTTAAGGTGCTGTATGATGCGCTAGTCAGGAGCCATCTGGAACATAGCGCTATCATATGGTCGCCTCATGAACAAAAATATAATGACATGTTGGAGCGGGTTCAGAACAAATTCACAAGATACCTTTACTTGAAGTATTACGGAATATACCCGTTTTTCCCGCTTATGTATCCTACTCTTTTTGTGTTGGGCATGGTAGGGTACAATCAATTAAGAGTACGTAGAGAATTCCATCTAGCGACATATTTAATAAGGTTGTTGCGTGGAACAGAGCACAATGCTGGGGTGCTGCGTCGTTTGTGTCTCTGTGTCCCAGACAGATATGTGTGGAAGCGAAGAAGACCGCCAGTGCTGGCAGTTCCTAATGCCAGGACGAACTTATTGGCGAAGACGCCTATTACCAGGTCCATTCGTATCATTAACGAAGTGAATAATAGAGTTGACATTTTTACGTGCAATTTGAGTGAGTTGGCAAGAGTAATAATGTGTATTGTTTGTTATTTTTAATTTGTAGATAATAACTCAATACTAAGTTTTTATGCTTTTATTATATAGATAACTATTTTAATTTTGTAAGTTCATTGTGTAATGATAATTTAGAATTTGTATTTTTATTACGTGTAATTAGGATAAGTATAGGTGTTGAATATAATTATTGTATTGTTGCGCACTGTCGAAATAGGTTTAATACCTGTAATGATAGATGTAAGTTTGTTAAAATAAATAAATAAATGACTTGCTATGGGAGAAACTAGATAAAACTTATATCGCGCCTGGAGTTGTTGGACTGATTAGATATTGGTATTCTAATCAGGCGAACAACGTCAGGTGGGAATCAGCTAGGTCGGATAGCTATAAACTATCCTGTGGCGTTAGGCAGGGTGGGTTAACCTCTCCTGACTTATTTAATATCTATATGAATGACTTGATTGAGGAGCTGAGTGGGACTGCGGTGGGGCTTAGGCTTGGAGACAGGTATGTCAACAACCTGAGCTACGCTGATGATATGGTCCTACTCAGCCCCTCAATTAAGGGTTTAAGGAAACTGATGGCAATTTGTGAGAGATACGCTAGAGAACATAACTTGGTGTATAATGCAAAGAAGACAGAATTGTTAATATTTAGGTCAGGAAGAGGTCCACAAAACGTCCCACCAGTTTGGATAGGAGGTCAGCGAGTCAAAGTAGTAGAGAGGTTTAAGTACCTTGGTCATATACTGACGTCAGACTTCAAAGACGATGCTGATATAGACAGGCAACGCAGAGCGCTGTCAGTAGTGGGCAATATGATAGCCAGGAGATTTTTTAAAGCCGACACTCAGACGAAGGTACATCTTTTTAGGACATATTGTCAGTGTTTCTACACGTGCCAACTCTGGACGCGTTACACTAAGAGGTCTCTGGATGGTATTCGTGTCCAGTACAATAACATCTTTAGACAGCTAATGGGTCTTGCGCCGCATTGTAGTGCGTCGGGTATGTTCGCAGAAGCTGGGCTGGATACGTTTAATGCCATCCAGAGAAAACGAATCGCTGGATTCATGTCGAGGGTTGGTTTGTGTACGAACAGTATTATCAAAGACTTTTCTGAAAGACTGTATACTACCACAACGTACAATAAATGGTTACAGATTGCAGCGTAATAATTGTTTCTAATAGAGTAATTTTTAGTAATAGCGTAGAGAGGTTATATACAATATTCATTTTGTTTGTTATGTAACTTCATTTATTTTCTTTTTAATACGTATATGTTTTGTTTTTTTTTTTTCTGTGTAAAATATGGAGTGGAAAGATTTCGAAATAAAGATTTATTATTATTATTATTATTATTATTATAATCGCTGTTTTCTCTGGTTCAGCTACGGGCAGAACGTGAAAAGCTTTCTTTATGTCTATTTTGCTGAAAATTCCTTTTCCGCTTGCCACGTACGTAAAATCAAGTAGCCTTGGAAGTGGGTACCTGTCTGGTACTGTTATTTTATTTAGTGCGCGGTAATCTCCACATGCTCTCCATTCGCCATTCTTCTTCTTGACTAAATGAAGTGGCGATGCCCATTGACTGCTTGACGGTCGGCAAATTCCCATATCCATCATGTCTTGGAATTCCTGTTTTGCAATTCTGTATTTATCAGGAGGTAATGGACGCGCTCGAGTAAATACTGGGAAACCTTTTGTTATTATTTGATGCTGTACTTGGTGCTTGGTAGGTAGGTTCATCGATCTAGGCTTTGTAATGTCTTCATATTTCTCTAACAGTCGCTTTATTGGTTCCTGTAGAGAAGCGTTTAACGATCGGACTGATGCAATGTTTGCTCTCACTATTTTGGCAGGCGTTTTCAAACCTGTCTTTTTATCGATCAGTTTTTTTCCGTGTATATCTACTAATAATTGATAATGATCCAGAAAATCAGCTCCCAGAATTGGCATCTTGACGTCGGCAATGGTAAATGTCCATTTAAAGCTTCGGCGAAGTCCTAGGTTAAGCATTAAAGTGCGTTCCCCGTATGTATTTATAGGGCTGCCGTTGGCGGCGAATAATTTGTATTCGCATGCTTTGCTCTCGTTATTTGTGCGATTGATAACCGAAATGTTAGCACCCGTGTCGACTAAAAATCTATAACCACTGTTTGAGTCAGTTATAGTTAGACGGTTTGCTGGGTGAATAGCACAGAGACCCGTCGTTTTCTGTGCTACTTCTAGTTTTCCGACGGCCTGATATTTTTGTTCATATTCCACGAACATGGCTTCTTGCATTTATACGAATCTTGCTTGAAACGATTATGATAATAACAAATTCCATTATGCGAGCTTCTGTGGCGCGACCTTGACCGTGAGTGTGACGTATGGCGTGAATGGAATTTGCTGCGTTGCATAGGTTGATGCTCGCGTGCGCTACGTAATGCATTTATTTCTATTCGCATAGCTGCAAGTTGTGACGATATGTTTGTTATTAAATTAATGTCAACCGATGTCTCTTGAGTGGTATTCTTGTTGTAGGTCATGTTTTCATATATTTTATCGGCTAACTCGCTCAAGTTGTCTAATGATAAATTGTTTGTAACCGATATAATCGCTGTTAGCGAAGCGGGAAGTTGTCTTAGCCACAGAAGACGAATAGTGTCGTCGTTTATATTTCCACATCCCGCTTCCTTCATTTTTCTCAAGAGCTGGGAAGGCTTTTGGTCTCCGAGGTCCATTTCTGATAGTAGTCTGTGAAAACGTCGGTGTTCGCTCTCTTCGTAGCAGTTTATTAGACGTTCCTTGATGGTGGAGTACTTATTATCGCTGGGCGGATTAGTCAAAATGTCACTAACGTGATGGACTACCTCTTTTGGTAATTTAGATATTACCATATTGTATTTGTAGTCTTCGCCCTGTTTTTGTGGTGCCAAGATGGCTTCAAACTGAGCGAACCATAACCGTGGTGAGTCTGTCCAAAATTGCGGTAGTTTTTCCGTGACCGTGATTGCAGCAACAGTTTCGCAGCCTGAGTCGCCTTTTGAAGGAGTTATTGGTGGAGCCATTTTTCTTCTGACGTTATGAGGATGTGATAATATCGTAATACTATTGTTCTCTAGATTCACCGCTGAAAACCAAATTGGGTTCCGGTCGTCCCGGTATTATATCAGCACTAGAGACCAATAGATTACGTCGGGGTCACCAATTATTGCGTGTTGCTTTATGAACCAATTAAAACGACGATGTGGTGATTGAATATTGACTGGTTTATTGTTACTTAATTAAGGCTTATATACTAAGTTATTATACATACGTAGTACGGACCTATATAGGAAAGGGAAATTATGATGTTTACTTTATTTGCATAATTAACAATATTAACTATTATGTATTACGGCACGTAGTATTTTGCTTTGCTAATAACAAGTTATATATATCACGTTTGCATGTACTATACTATACTATGATATACTATGGCTTTCGCCATAACACACAGTCCATTTTAAAAGAAATACTTTATTTATGTGCATCTGTGCATTTCTAAATAATGTAACTATAGGCCTATGTGTAGTAGTTCTTCAGTTTGGTCATAATTAAAGGATTTTAACCAGTATGTAATGGACTTTCTGCATTTGAATTTTGTAAGATGGTAAATATTAATTTGTATGTTGATTTTATTGTACAAGTAATAGCCTTGAAATCAGAAAAATCTATTGGCGAAACCCGTAGTCCACCGATTGTCAGGCCAACAGACTTTATGTTTGAGGCGCTTATCTTTATTGCATAAAGGATCGTAGTCAAGTAAGGAGTGTTGTTTCAGGACAGTGTTTAGGACATAAAGTTGTCTTACCGTCAGAACATCAGCGAGTTTGTAGAGCTCGTTTGTTGGGAAGAGGAAAGGCAAGAAGTGACTGACTTTCAGGACAGCTCTTTGCGCTCTCTCAACCTTTAATAAGTGGGTTTTACATGCGCCGCCCAAACAGTGACACAGTATGTCAAGATGGATTGACATAATGCCATGTATACCATTCTGATCACGGGTTTATCAGCTACATGTCGGTGATTTTTAAAGATAAATATTAGTTTTCGAACCCTAGATGACAGGAGGTCTATGTGATGAGCAAAGCTGAGAGCACTATCAATCATAACACCGAGGTATTTGATATTGGACGCTGGTGTTAGGTGTTATTGGACGCTGGTGTTATAATAATAAAAGTGTCATGTCGTAAGAGATGGCCAATCATTTTATGTCTTCTAGCTGAAATAGAGTTAAGTAACGTTCTGGTTTCATTGATCTTTACCAAGACGTCCTCGTTCCTAACCATTTCTGTCCAGCTAATCTTTTCCATTCGTCTCCAGCACCACATCTTGAACGCCTCTTAAATTGGAGACGGATTAACCGCAAAACAACCGACGCTGGGCGCCTTCATTGATATAGGAGCTTTTAACAAAACCAACTTTAACAGTATAACCGAAGCACTAGAAGCTTATGGGGTCGCTCCAACGCTGTCAGAGTGGATAAACAATATGCTGAAATGCAGAGCGATACAACTCTCAGTTAACACAACAACCAGGGGAATTTCGGCCAGAGGCTGCCCACAAGGTGGTGTACTTTCGCCACTCCTATGGAACATAGTGGTAGACGACTTAATACGAAAACTGAACGGCAGAGGGCTATTCACAATGGGATATGCAGATAACCTTGCAATTCTCGCGACCGGATGCTTCGAGGACACACGATGTGACCTCATGAGATCTGCTTTCAGAATAATCGAAGAATGGTGCATAAGCCATGGTCTATCGGTCAACCCGACAAAAACAGAACTCATAATGTTCACTCGCAAGAGAAACTCAAACAACCTCAGACTACCGAAACTTTTCAACACCGAAATAACACCTACTAACGAAGTCAAGTATCTAGGGGTCATACTAGACAGCAAATTGCTATGGAACAAATGTGTGTCTCCCTTATAAAAGGGTCAAACACAAAAAAGTATAAAAAACTGTTCAGTTTACTTAAACCTTACACAAATAATTATTATAACGTGCATGAATTTTATAAATCAAGGTTATGGTTGGGCCTACTTAGTTTATAAAGTTTTTATGATTTAACGCCGCAAATATAAATTTGTGAATCTGATATGTATTAAAATGTCCCCTTCTGTAGACTGTTTGGATACGAGGTACGACAGTTCTACAGTAGTTTAAAAAAATTCAAGAACAATTAGGACTTTACTTCAATTAATTATACATTCGAAAACTAAAGCACTTTTACGACATTGTTCGTAAAAAGAAATAGTATTTTTCGTTACGAATAAAACAGACTAAAATAAACATTTGTTCCAATATCCATAGTATTCTCCTGTCACACTGTCAGACACGTAAAATAGACATAATTTTATAATTATTGAACGCATCCATAACTTTTTTTTTATAGTGTTGGCATTACAGATTTCTACATCTGTCATTTGTTCGTAAATGGGTTAAAAGGTGTTAATGCCGGTGAATAAAAAATATTTAAACTGTTACACAAGATTTTGGTCACGTTTGTTGGATCTTTCCTGTACTACCTGTATGTTGGTAAGTAGACACTTTAAAAATAAATGAGACGTAAGCTTTTACGCATATAGACGTAAGCTTTTACGCATATTAGCGAACTGGTGGCTGTATCCAATATGCTTTTTTCCTAACCTCAAAATGTAATCCGCCATCTTTAAGTTTTTGCTATTTGTCTTTTCTGTAGACAACTTTCCTGTGGATTCCAATGTCTACAGGAGATATTGTAGTCTACAGGAGGGATAAAAATAAGTTCGGTTGTCTCAGAAAAGTTATTTTTTATACAAAATCCTACATTGTCATGTCATAACTTCATCAGTAAATCTTTTTCTATAACTTAAGTAGACATTGTTTTAGCATGTAATGCATCATTAACACAATTGTTCCAGTTAAGATGCCTCGAGCAAGTAGAATTACCGAGGAAGAAAAAAAGATACGCAGACGGGAGCAAAAGAAGCTCAGTATACGCCGTGCTCGTGCAAAGATGAACGAAGCAGATTTAGAAGAAAGACGAAGACAAGACAGAGAAAGATATCAACGAAAGAAGGATCAAGGAAAAATCAAAACGATTAAAGATTACACACCCAGGGAACAACGACAAATCAGAAAAACATGGAGAGAAAAAGCCAAGTCAAGACGTCAGAAGCAAAAAGTTCACAATAATGCGTTGCGTATCATTGAACAAGACACGCCACCTACAAGTCCTTCATTTTCGCGTATGAGGGTTGGTCACGCAGTTATGAAACACAATGCACGAAAATTAAGAATGGAAAATAATAACCTAAGAAAAAAAATACTGGAATTAGAATCTAAACTGACAAAATACAGAATGAGATATATTCGATTACCTAAAAAAATTTTAAAGGAAAAGCAGACATTAAAAAAAGTGAAGAATAACACAGCACAAGAAAGAAAAAAAGCTGTACAAGAGTTTTTACTTCAAGATGAACACAGCACACTTACACCGGGAAAGAAAGACACCATAACAAGGAAAAAGGTGAAGAAACAGATTCGTCTTTTAAATGATTCATTAATAAATTTACACAAAGCTTTTATAAATAAGTCTGGTATTAACATGTCATATGAAACTTTTCGGCGGTACCGACCGTTTTGGGTATTATTTCCTAAAGTAAACTCTAGAAATACCTGTTTATGTGCCATACATGCCAATAATACGTTTATAATACAAGCACTTTATAATGCTAAAATTATTCCTTATAAAACCATAACAGACTTACTGAAATTTTTATGTTGTAACAATACGATAAGCGTGACTTGTTTAGAAAATAGATGTTTTGGTTGCAAAGGTAAAACTTTGCAGAGTAACTATATTGATGTCAATGATACTATATTGTATGAAAGGTGGATCACCAAAACGGTTCCAGTTGTCATTAAAAATACTACAAAACAATGTCGCAAAACGGTTAAGGAAAAAGTTTCAACTACAAAAAAGGCATTGTTTCAAAAATTAAACATTAATTTACCTACTCTAAGGAAACATATAGCAAATATGACTCACCAAATTAAAGCTATACAACATCTTAAGCAGAATCTGTCAGCCATTGAAGGATTACTTCATATAGATTTCTCCGAAAACTATAATTGGTAGTATGGGCAAGAAGTTCAAGCAGCGCATTTCGGGGGATCAAAGGCACAATTGTCATTACATACGTCCGTATATTATAGTGTTAACTTAGAGGCTCCTACGAATTTAATAAAGTCCACATCTTTCTGTACGGTTTCCGAGAATTTACGGCACGATGCGACGGCCATATGTGTGCATTTAATGTGTTTGGTAAAAAGAATAAAGGAGCTGACTCCAGATTTACTAAAATTGCACATTTTGAGTGATGGTCCCTTAACACAATACCGTAACAAATCAATGTTTTTTTTACTCGCCACGGTATTAAGTAAAGAGTTTTCCGTACAATCAATTACTTGGCATTTTACTGAGCGAGGTCATGGGAAGGGAGCCCCTGATGGCGTTGGGGGCTGCATCAAGCGCATTTGTGATAGTCATGTTGCAAAAGGAAATGATGTATCGAATTTAAATGATTTAATGACATGTTTAAGTGTAAATTGTAAGGGCATAGAAACTTATAAGATTGACGAATCCAAATTTCTCCAAATAGATCAGGTTCTAAATAACAATGCTACACGTCCTTTTAAAGGAACGCTATACATCAAGTTTTATGGGACACTCAAAATCCCGATGTTCTCAATGCTCGACGTTTAAGTTGCTTAAATTGCGCAGCTTATGAAAGATGTTCCCATTACGAATTAGGACAGATTCAAATACAGTATAAAGTCCCAAATTCCCCTACTAGCTCTATCTTATTTGATGATCAATTTGATAATTTATTACCTATTTCTCCCCAACCGGGACCTTCCAATCACCGTAAAACTTCACCTGAAGCTCACTTTATTCGATCTCGCAACAGTTCAAGAATCAGTGAAGCTACAACCGAGTCAATAACACCCGGTTACTTTGAAAGATTAACACCTGATAACCCAATCCCATATTCATGTTCACCAAATCAAAGACCTATGAAAAGGGCAGGTATGAAATTTTGGAACTTTTTTGAGGACAGTGAGTCTGATTCGGACTCTTCCTTAAAGATTACTCCAAAGAAACGACGCCCAATGCAGTTAATAATATCGGATTCTTCTGATAATGAAGAATTTTAATTTGCATTAATTCTAACAGAAAAAATATCTTTCATGTGGACAAATGTGCGATTATTTTTTATTTTTTTTATTAAATACAATTTTTCTAGTATCAGTTAACCCTGCAGTGGTCGCGCGGTCTACATATGTAATCCAGTCCTACAAAATAACAAATTTACAAATATCTAATAGCGCCAGTTATTTGATCCTCCGGGTACTCTAAGTTGAATAGTTGATGCATGCACTCAGTGCGGCGCAAGCGTCCGTTGTGCGCGGTTGTGAAACAGGAGCTCCTCAAAGTTCGTGGTCTACGTATGTATGCCACACGACCAATTGCGTAAGTATTTTTGTTGCACTTGTTGTTTTTATTATATGCGAATATTTCATTCATATCTTATTATAAAATTATTCTGTTTGTATATTATTTATTTTATTGCGTATATTTATGTTTTTATTTATTTTTCAGGTGATAGTTTAATAAAAAAACTTAGAAATTCTGAAAAATATGGACAACAGACAAGTGGCTCAGGTTGAGGCGTGGTTGGCCGAAGATGATAGCCATGAGGATCCTCGTGGTGACTATTCAAGTTCAGATGGTGAAGAGGATCACTTGGAGGAGCAGTTTTCTGACTCAGCATCAGAACAAGATATTCCAGGTGAGGCTGAATCTGAATCTGAAAACGAAACTATTCAAAGGAGTAGACGTGGTGATGTATATCTTGGTGTCGATAACACAGTCTGGACAAAAACTGCTCCTATATATAGGGGAAGAACCAGGAGGCATAATATTGTTTTCGTACCTCCTGGTCCCAAAGGAATAGCACGTCAGAAATGTACTCCTACCGATTGCATGTCACTATTTTTAGATAATAACATCATTGATCTCATTACAACGTACACTAATATAAAAATTGAACACATAAAAACTAAATATGCTAGAGAGAGGGATGCTAAGTCAACACATGCTACTGAAATAAGAGGCTTCATTGGAATATTACTTATGGCTGGCGTGTTGAAAATGAACCGTTTGAGCACAGGTCAAATTTTTAAGCATGTAAAACACACTGGCGTTGATGCTATATATCTAACCATTTCAGAACAAAGATTCAAGTTCCTTCTAAGAGTTTTAAGATTTGATGACATAAGAAACCGTCAAGACCGTGCAAAAATTGACAAACTGTCACCAATTCGTGAAATTTTCGATTTGTTTCTCGCAAACTTCCAAAGCTTTTTCATCCCGAGCGCTGAAATGACTTTAGACGAACAGCTGTTATCTTTTAGAGGACGTTGTTCATTCAGGCAGTATATCCCAAGCAAACCGGCAAAATATGGGGTGAAGGTTTTTGCTCTAGTCGACGTTCATTACCCATACACATTCAACTTGGAAATATATGCAGGACAACAACCTGAAGGACCATTTCGCTTGAGTAATGAACGTAGCGATGTAGTTATGAGAGTAGTACGTCCAGTTTTCGGGAAAAACATCAACGTAACCATGGATAATTGGTTCTCATCTCTGCAAGTTGCAAACCAACTATTCGAAAATGGTACCACAATGGTTGGAACGGTACGAAAGGACAAGAGAGAAGTACCACGTTTATTCCGAGAGGCAAGAGGAAATCCCACATATTCATCAAAATTTGGTTTCCACCCACCGTGCACATTAGTATCTTACAAAGCTAAACCTAATAAAGTGGTAATTTTGATGTCAACCATGCACAACGACGCAACAATTGATGCTGATACTGGCGATAAGCAAAAACCAGAGATTATAACTTACTATAATCGCACTAAAAATGGTGTGGATCTCGTTGATAAAATGTGTTCTCTTTATGACGTCTCTAGAAACTCAAGAAGATGGCCTGTTACTGTATTCTATGATTTAATCAACATCAGTGCCCTCAATGCGTTATGCATACATTCAGCAAACAAAAATTTTGAATTTGTTCGTCGCCGTGAGTTCCTCATAGACTTGGCTCTAGCTTGGATGAAACCCCTGGCTCAGCAAAGGTTAGACAAAAAGACGTTGCCAAGAAGTCTTACATTTAAAATAAAAGACTTTCTGGGTCTTCCACACCAAGATAGCCAACCATCAACTGCAGGACCTATTCGCACAAATTATGTCGGTCGGTGTCATGACTGCGGTAGAATGCGTAACAGAAGCACTCGAAAGGTGTGCAGTACGTGCAAAAAATTTATATGTCCCGACCATTCTAAAATTGTGTGCCTGTCATGTTTCCAAAATACTGATTAGATTACATTTTTATTGTATAGTTTCTTTTTTGATCTCATTTAATGTGAACTATGTCATAATTTAGTTAAAAAAGAGGTATTTTTTATATGAGTATTTTTTTAAAGCATAGAGGATATGTTTACTTTTTGTTACGTTTTTTTTTAAAGAAAACATATTGTTATTAAGATTAAAAAATAAATAAACAGTAATTTTGATTATTTTGTGTGCTTTTTATTATCCTTACTTTAGCATACATAATATGTAGACCACGCGACCAAACACGTCACTTTTAGGTACGCGACTACTGTAGGGTTACTAAATTATGAGAAGTATTTTTGTTATGAGCATTTTTTATTAGATTTTAAGTAAATAATGATAATTATAGTAAGTAAAAGTCAATGTATGAACCATCCTGTAAACAATTTGATCTTTTCTGTAACGTTACCATAGAAAAGATGTCCATTCTGTGGACAAATTTACATTATTTTTTATAAAGTATACTACACGTATTTAAAATCATTAATTGCTAAGTAAGGAAAATGAATGTTGTTTTGAGTATTTGTAATCAGGGTTTGCAATAAATAATTATTTTATAATTACTTATAATAAGGTTTATGTTATCATCTGTGGACAAGTAAGACTTTTCTGTGTACAGATAAAAATTAAAAAGTGATTATTTGCAAAAATATTAAAGACTGATCTATGTCGATATTATTAAGGATAAACAAAGTGTACAACATTAATAAAAGGCTGATTTTCAAACTGATATGTGGTGTTTTTTCTTTTGCATATTTTGAAATACACATTTTGTGTTTGACCCAGATATTGACGAACTATACGTGTATTTTGCAATTTTACTCGCAATGAGTATAGTTGTGAAATCGCGGTTAGATGAGTACTGGAGTACTAAGCAAAATATATTTCTTACTTCCGGTTTTTCAGCTCACATACACAATAGGTTTTTATTGATAAGTCGATGGTTGCACTTTAACAATAATCACAATATTATGTATAACTTGCAATTATCGCGCGCGCAAGCTAAATTGTTAAAAGGGCAACCTATTATTGACCACTTAAATTTGAAATTTTCCACTCTGTACAACTTGAGCCAGAACATTGCATTAGATGAATCTTTAACGCAATGGAAAGGTTGGTTGGATATACATCAATTTATACCCAACAAAGCAGCAGCAGTGGGACTAAAAACCTATGAGATATGCGAATCTCATACTGGCTATTTGTGGCGGTTCGAAATTCACGCTGGTTCCGAATCTTCGCAAGATTCTGGTCCTGTGTCCGGAGCGATACCCTCTATCGTTCTTCGATTCTACGGGGTTTATAATTAAAAGGTCATACACTATGGATGGATAATTACTATAATTCTCCAGCCCTTGCACGCACGTTAAAGTCCATGCAATTCGACTGTGTGGGGACATTGCGTACCAACCGGCAGTTCGTTCCTGTTCAATTGACTACATTGCAAAGAGCCCAGATGGTCAAGGGTCAAATAGCTGGGTGCAGAAGTGGTGACATTGACTTGTTGGTATGGCGAGATAAAAACCGAGTAGCTCTTATCTCGACATATCATGGGGCTGCTAACACTCGGCGTTTGCTGAACGTTAGTGTATTAAATTCATACATTATGTATAAAAATACACTCACAGTTTCACGTCGCGATTTTCGTTTAGATTTGGTGCGTCAATTGCTTATGCACCACCACCAACAACGCCCAACCGCTGGTAGTCTTGCATCAACATCTATCCAAGGGCCTCCCAAATTTTCAGGTACTTGAGCATCTTCCATCTGAATATGAGTTACTTTCAATAGGCAAAGGCAAGATTCTGCGTACACGTGTGGTGTGCAAAGAACGGACCCATACATATTGCCCTGGCTGCAATGTACCTTTATTCAATTCGTTTATTGGGAACTAAGTGTACTTTTCATATATATTAAAAAATAACGAGCGCATCTGTAATAATTTGATTTGATTTATAAAAAGACAACTCCCGCACTAGGAATAATTCCTGTGTCGCGCAAAATAGTGTTAATTTGTTTTATTTATTATTATAATATAGGACACATTGGCTTCATTTTACTGTGAATAAAATAACAAATATATCCGAACATGTCTTAAATTCTTGACGTGAAGTATGACAATTTTGACAGTTATTTGGTGTTGTTTGCCAAAAATATTAAATAATACGTTCGCTTGTTGTTTATGTAAAAGTCGAATTGTTTTGATGATTCTTAATATAAATCGTATAAACATTCTAAAATCTGTGCAACAGAATTCAACAGATTCGAATAGTTATGTAGTTTAGGTATAGTACTAGTTTTAAGTATGTACAGTGCAAATAGGAAAACAAGTGTCGTATGGGACCGTTTTACGGACATTGATGGCTTTCAACTTTCAAGCCACATGTAATATATGCAAAGCTAACTTTTCGTTTAAGTCATCAGTGACAAATTTGAAAAAACATCTCGATCGTAAACATCCCACAATAAGCGTTATAAGTCGAAATCCGGTCGCGAGTACAAGCATCTCTGACGGGGTTTCATCCAATGATACGGAAGTGGCCTGTTTCTTAGATCCGTGTCAGGTCATGAAATTGGTTAGAAACAAGTTGCAGTCCAATAAAGAGTTCTTGGACATAAACAGCGAAATTATAAAATGGGATTATTTGACTGAACTCAATAAACTGCAAAACAGCGAAGGGCTTCATTTGGCCAACAAATTATCAATAAAACATATTGAATTTAAAAACCAAATAATGAAGGTCAAATTAGCCACACAATTACTGAGCAGAAGTGTATCAACAGCTTTGCAAATATGCAGAGAAGACCTAAATCTTAATCAATTTGAGCAATCTAAACCTACTGAACACTTTATACAACTAATGAATGTTTACTTTGATATTGACAATTCCAGAGCCATGAAAGAATTTGGATACAAAAAGCTAATTAATATCCGAAATAAAGACGACATATTCACTTTCCTTGATGAATTAAAAAAATATATTATCGATCTTAAATTGAAAATATGTATAAAACGAAGCGTCATGAAAGATGGTAAAAAAACGGACTTATTTACTCGATTTTACAAGCCAATAATTGAAACAAAATACAAATCCGGATTTTTGGGTATTTTAATAAACATTGAAATAGTGAAATATTTGGTTCAGCACTTGATCGAAAAAGAAAATCGATTGATATTTTTACCCACTTATAAAATGAGTCAAGACCATCTAGAATTTTTTTTTGGGTCAATCAGGATGCATGTTGGCCACAATGACAACCCTAACGTCAGGCAATTCAAGGGTATTTACAGGAAATTATTAACACACCTTGAACTGAAGTGCTTAACTGGTAATTGTGTGCCACTGGAGAACATAGCTATACTGAATTGTTCTGCCGCTATACAAATTATCAATGCCACTTCAACATCATACCGTCGTGAAGAGGATTATGAAGACACCACTCTCAATTTCCTTAAATCAATTCAAAACAACGTTGGAAATTTGGCCCGCTACTTAGATGTACCGGATATAAATGATTTTAGGAAATATGTAATCGGTTATATAGCTGGTGGGGTCGCACATTACATATAAAAAAAAATTAAATGTGAACCGTCTATGTCCCGGCTGTTGTCATCAGAAAGATATGATTTTCATAAATTAATAACATATACACCACATAAGATACAACAATGCAAAGGTAACATTCAGGTAGCCATACTTTAGAGGTTAATTGTAAAACTATGGCAGCGATTTCAACTTATGTATTTTACTATGTATGTTTGATCATAATCAAAGTTTTTCCCGATCGATTTCAATATTTTTTTATAGTTATCAAACTGTTGATTTCTTTTTAGCATTTGTCTTGTCTTCATCGGAGTCTGACAGCGATAGTAACGGTAAAGGTGATATACTGCATAATGTAGAGAATATCAATACAGAAAAATACAATGATTTGCGTCCCGTAAGTAGCATTGCACACATATTACAGTGGTAAACTCACGGAGAAAAAGAAAATATGATATACCCTTTACATTTTTATTACAGAGCACTTCCATGGGTCAAGCATCTATGGATACTATCGTGTTTACACCTGTGGTACAAAGTACAAAAACATTTCATACAGAACTTGAGCCTGTAAGTATACTTTGTACATAGTACTTTGCTTGTTTATAGCCAAAAGTCAGTGAAATTAGCTATAAAAAGTTATAAAGCCGTGCTGGAAACGGAGGTCAATAAAGGTCTTTTGGGAATACTAATGTGCATTAAAAGTCTTAAGTACATTTTTGAGACAATTGTAATAGCGAACAATGAAATGAATTACATTACAACGTATCGAATTAGTCAAAACCACATTGAACTTTTTTTTAGTACAGTTCGTATGCATGGTGGTCATAATGACAACCCAAATGCCCGCCAATTTAAGGGCATTTATAGAGAATTGTTGTGTCATATGGAAATAAAAGCAGGTGAAACAGGAAATTGTTTTCCATTACAGGATATTTCGATTTTGACATGTTCTTCAGCACTAAAATGTACCTTCTTCTCAAAGGTTTGATGAGGATGACGAAGAAATATGGGAAGCTCCAATAACCACAAAACCTATACATAACACTAATTTAGTACGTGTTGTGGTAGAGAAATAAGTCATAACAAGGTTTTTTTATATTGCAAAAAGAGAAAATATTATGAGAGATGCTGAATCAAAGCGAAAACTTTTTAGAAAACAGATACAATTGCTGGGCTTTTAAATGAGAATGTATTGATTTAATTAAATAATGGTTAAATAAATACTAAATTTCAATATGTAATACGTTTTTTTTTATTATTGAAACCCTTATTCATCGATATATCTATATCATTTGATATCAAACAGGATTTTATAGTTGTCATAAATTTGTTTTGGAATCAGATTATAATTTTAAGTTGCGATTCCAGCGACTGATTTTCCCGAAAAAATACAAACATGTTTCGCATAACATTTGTCTATAATTGTTATGGTTTGTTAACGTTTTGTGCAAATGTTTCGCGAAAATGTTTCTCACAGAAGATGCGTCTTAATGTGAATTTATACAATCATACAGGCATTTAAATTTAAACACATTGAACCGCGGCATTCATCATTATATTAATGGCTGATAAATTGGCTGTTATTTTAAAAACATGTTATATAGTTATGAATATAATCAGATTCATCTTATGTATCTATAGATCATATCAAACACATGACAAATTATCGCATAACAAAGCAGCACGTTTTCCCATTTTTTGTGAGTAAACGCCCGATAATGGTAACACTGAAGCCATATTTGTGTGCGTTAGAAGAGCATAGATACATACAGCTTACGCACACAAGGATAATGAAGATATAACGCGTTTACGCTTAAAGCTGTAACACACGCTCAAATTTGGTTCGAACAGACCACGAATTTGGTTCGCATCCGAACCAAATCTGACCGTCTGTAGAGTAGTCCTGCGAACATAATTATTATTAATTAAGTCCGCCTCGGTCTGCTAGTTTGCACATCGGATATGGTTTGCTCCGTACCGAATCCGGACGTGTGGACGATTGGGCCGAACAAACTACGACTAGTCGTGTTCGGAACGCCAAGAAGGACGGCCGCGCGTGCGCTCATTTTACATGATGTAGGAAATCGTTACCGAACGCGATGTATTAATTGAAGTTCTTCAATTATTCAAAGATTTTCCATGTTTGTGGGATACATCTCATCAGCTTTATTACAACCGAGATGCTCGAAAGCAAGCATTTACAATGCTTAAAGAGTGTTACTCAAAATTTGAAAAGGACGCCACCGTAATTGTAATTGGACTCCCTTTTCCGCATTTGAACTCTAAGTTGGTCCATTATGCGTGAGAGTCGGCCGGTTACGGAGATAGCCAGCCAGACTCCGCCCAGAAGCACAGAAGTTTCATGGGGTCTTCGCAGGCTTCGCGGAGTGACCTCGGGTTGTTGAGGATTTCCTTACGTTGTGCTGTTACTCCCACACATTCCAGGACTACATGGGCAGCAGATTCTTCTTCGGTCAGACATCCCCTACAGAGTGGGCTGTCTGTTGCTCCGATGTTGTAAAGATGTTTGTTCAGGGGACAGTGTCCTGTTAGGATCCCCACGATGGTCCGAAGGTCCAATCTTTGTAGGTTGAGCAGGCGGTGTGTCAGACGTGGTGAGATGGCCGGTAGGGCTGCTCTCGACTGTCTACAGTCCGTTGTCCGTGCCCAGCGTTTATTATGTTGGCTCTGAGTGCGAAGCCGCATCCATGTTTTTAGTTGTGAGAATGGTAGAGGGAGGAATGGAGATGGACCTTCCGTGGTGGTTCCCGACCCTCTTCTAGCCAACTCATCTGCAGCATCATTGCCCAGCGATTCACTATGCCCCTTTATCCATTGTAAGGTCACTGTGTTTTTTATGGATATTCTTTCGAGAGCAAGGTGGCATTCGTAAACGAGCCTGGAGTTGCAGCTATTGCTCTCTAGGGCTCTAAGTATAGCTGTGCTGTCGGAGAGGATTCGTATCCTGTAGCCTTCAATCCGTCTCCTATCGATCGCGGTGGCGGCCTCCGTGATGGCCACACATTCGCATTGGAAGATGGAACTGTGTGAGCCTAGTGTCATAGATGTGTTAATATTGAGATCCAGGGAATGAACTCCTGCACCCGTTCCCTGTATGGTCTTTGAGCCATCGGTGTAGACTCGGACCTCGTTAATTCCCGATTGATCTCTCTGTTCCTCATGAAGTTGTACATGGTAGTTTTTGTTAAATAAATGTTGTTTGGAGATCTTATCACACGGAGCGGCGAGCATTGGTTCATAAGCTATAGCTCGCTCTAAGATCGATGCATGTGGGCTCCTAGTGGTTACCCACAGGCCCTGGTGTTTCAGCCGTATTGCGGTCATAGTCGCTTCTTGTTTTATGTAGAGGTCTAAGGGGGCCAGCCCTAGAATTACTTCGAGGGCGGCTGTCGGTGTTGTTCTCATACATCCAGTTATTGCTGAGCATGCCATTCTCTGGAATCTCTGCAGCTTGTTGATGACGGTATTGAGTTCAGTCCGGGTCCACCATACGATGGCACCGTATGTTATTATTGGTCTGATTATGGCGGTGTATAGCCACAGTGTTATTTTTGGGGAGAGTCCCCATGTCTTTCCGAGCATTCTGCTGCATTGGAAGAAGCATACGCATGCTCGTTGTAATTTGTAGTCAAGGTGTTTGTTCCACAACAATTTGCTGTCTAGTATGACCCCTAGATACTTGACTTCGTTGGTAGGTTTTATTTCGGTGTTGAAAAGTTTCGGTAGTCTGAGGTTGTTTGAGTTTCTCTTGCGAGTGAACATTATGAGTTCTGTTTTTGTCGGATTGACCGATAGACCATGGCTTATGCACCATTCTTCGATTATTCTGAAGGCAGATCTCATGAGATCACATAGTGTGTCCTCGAAGCATCCGGTCGCGAGAATTGCAAGGTCATCTGCATATCCCACTGTGAATAGCCCTCTGCCGTTCAGTTTTCGTATTAAGTCGTCTACCACTATGTTCCATAGGAGTGGCGAGAGTACACCACCTTGTGGGCAGCCTCTGGCCACAATTGCCTTGGTTGTTGTGTTAACTGAGAGTTGTATCGCTCTGTATTTCAGCATGTTGTTTATCCACTCTGACAGCGTTGGAGCGACCCCATACGCTTCTAGTGCTTCGGTTATACTGTTAAAGTTGGTTTTGTCAAAGGCTCCTTCTATATCAATGAAGGCGCCCAGCGTTGATTGTTTTGAGGTTAATCCGTCTCCAATTCGCAATACAACGCTGTGGAGCGCCGATTCTGTAGATTTGCCTTGGCTGTAGGCGTGTTGGTGTGGGTGTAGAGGTTTGTGAGCTAGAGTGTTTCCTCTTATTTCTTTATCACATAGCCTCTCTAGTGTTTTGAGGAGGAACGACGTGAGGCTTATTGGCCGGAAAGATTTCGCTAAAGTGTAGTCGCTCCTGCCTGGTTTTGGAATGAATACCACTTTCACTTGCCTCCACTTTCGTGGTACGTATCGGTGAGCGACGCATGCTCTGCGCCACCGTACCGTCACGCCACCGTAGAAGATGTATAGAAGAAATTAGAAAACATGAGAGCGGCGTACAGGCGAGAAAGAAAAGGTTAGTAAAAACTTTTATTAAAATAATAATTTTATTCTTTGTTTTTTTTTTCATGGTCTATAAAATAGGATATTTGGTTACTTCAGGTTTTCTTATCCCCCCCCCGCACCTGGGCGGTTACTATGACGTCTTAAAGCAGGAGTCATTCCAGTGTGGGAAAAAGACAGAGCTATACAGGTCGTCTAGCGCCACCTCTTTCCCCCACTGGAATTATATATTAAAGTAAATTGCAAAAACCGTAAGAAAATTTGAATTTCGCGGACTACCATGACGCTTTCACCTTTATATCATTGTATATAGGTATGTATGTTCGGGGCAAATCTTGCAACTGAATTTAAAAGCAGTTATCCTCAACCAATCGAGATGAAATTTTGCATACACTTAGCTTTGATAACAAGACTTCAAGACGAAATTTCAATTGAAGGTGTAGAAGAGATAAACATACCTCAGTGTTCTCGAGAAATGCAAGCAAGTGCATATGTGTGCGGCTTTATTGTAAAAAAAATGGGTCCGTGGCTTAGGCCCTCAGTGGTCCAGGCACCTGTGACCGACGCCCCCGATTTAATTAATTTACTTACACACCTTTTTTCCTATTAAAAGCATATTTATTATGTACAAACAACCAAAAAATTAAAAAGGCTTCATATAAAATGTTAGTGAATGTTGTTAACCGATTCCGTGCGGATGATGCCGCACAGGCACCATGTAAATCTATTGCGACCATGTAAATCTATTGCGTATGGCGTGTGGTGCCCGAGAGGATACAAAACAAAAACAAAAAAATCGGCTAAAACGACATTTGTCAAAAGAGTCCCGTAAATAAAAGTGTCTTTATTTGTCACCCATATCATGCCTACAGTGCTCGTTTCAAGTAATTTCGTAAATTAGCAGACTTCAGGGGTTGTAAACCAAGTTGTCGAGTCACATTTTATTATTGATTATTGCAACGTTAATCACTGGATAATTCTAACAGTCAATTACTGGAATGTTTTTTAAAAATTCAAATGCTTTTGTCATAAAGTTCATTTTTGCCTCAAAACATGATGGGGTTACAAAGAGTGCGGGGCGGATCGGCGACTTAACAAACAATGGGTTTTACCCATTTTTTTTGCGTTGTTTGCCGGCCTTTCGCCTACAAAGATCCGTATGCCCTTGCGTATACGGTTGATTATTGTTTAAAACTACGCACCGTTCATAATTGCTTGCGCCGGCGCGGCGCATAATTTTTTCACCCCGCACTTCTGTCTTGCTACCCTTTTTAAACAGACGTGATCTTACTGCTTATATTATCGACGACATTCGCTTGTGCACTTGGACTCCGTGATTTTACATTTGTGACGACATTGGCTTGTGTTATTGGACTCTTTGATTTTACATTTGTGACGACTGTATCCTGTTTACCTGAACTCCGAGATTTGAGATTGCCTTTCACTAATTTCGCTACGTGCCGTGCATTAAATGTAAGTTTTTGGTCTTATAATTATAATAATAATTGACGTTGTGCTCCCCAGAAACCCATAGTTTATACATTTTACCTATTTATTTGTACCTATTTTTCTTAAGAAATTGCAAAGAACAACTCTTTACATAAAATGTAAATATTTTACATTAACTTGCTTTTGAAATGTTTATAATTAAGGTTTATGCCCATTTTCACTCACACCACACACTGTACACACAGTAGCCAGTAGGTACCTATAGAATAAAACGAAAAATAAAAGCAATAATTTCAATAAACAAACAGTAAGCGAAACGCTATTACAGTGATAGTCATAGTGTAGTGATAACGTTGACCGCATCGCCCATGGGCTATGGGCTGGCCCCGGCCGGCAAATGTCGTCAAACATCGGCGGCTCTCGGTAATCTTCGGATCGCAGGAGCGCCGCACGAGAACAGGCTCATTCGCGATACATTTCTATGAACTATCTTTTGTTTCACGCGTCAGGCGTTATTAGCTCGTGTCATACAAGTTGCATATTGGCGGTATTCATGCGCTCGTCAAAGCGCACGGGGATTTTACTGTTTACGAGAAATGAGTCATAATAATGTAGCAAAGCGCTTAAATTGTTTCGTCGTAAGTAATTTGAAATAATTAAAAGATAAATATTTGTATGTTTAAAAATGTAGGTATACTTATTAGGTATTATTATGGTTTATTTAATCCTTTGAATTAGTGGTTCAGCGCACGAGTACACTTAAGGTACAGCTGCCACTGTCACCCATTACTGCGACATTATGAAGTTGCATTTTCTAATGCAACTTCATAATGTTGCAAGTAGGTACTCTATTTCTATAGAGTACCTACTTAGTTAGAAATTGTGAATGTTAGGATGAAAAATTTAAGGAAGAAACTTTTGCGCTGTTCTAATTATGGGAGTTGAAAAATTAGGTGAATTTTGGTGCACCCCTAGTAGCTTATTCTGGTATTTAATTTTCAGATCCTAACGGAAATGGCTGCGAGTCCACCATCTCCTCAACCTGGGCCATCAAACTGGGATGTCTTGTCTGCGGAGTTGTCTGGCATAATGTCTCCCCAAAATATTGATTTACAAGATATATCAGGATTAAATGTTGGAATAAGTGACGCTGATCTCTACGGGATTTTAGCAGATAATGTGGACAACATCATTGACGAATGGGTCAATGAAAACCCAGAAGCCGAAATAGGCGACTATGACGATGAATTGCCAACCCAGACGCACGAGAACACGCCTGAAGCACCGAATACCTGGTATCCTGGTAATCCTGCCAGTATGATTAAGATTCCTTTTACGGGTACACCAGGCCTTTTACCGCCTCATAACATGCATGGTAAAAATTATATCGATTTTTTCTTTCTATTCCTTAATGTACATTTATGTAATTTAATTGTAGAGTGTACAAATAAGCGTGGCAACAAATTAAAAACCGAAGTAAATACCACTCGTGCTAGGTTTGCTAAATGGAAAGATTTAACGATACCTGAATTAAAAGTGTTTATCGGTATAATATTGTTTATGGGTACCGTTAAATTAAACAGAATGGCTGATTATTGGTCAACAAATTACTTAATGCGGCTTAGCCCACATTTATTTATGTCAAGAGACAGATTTTATTTCATTTTAAGGGCACTAAACGTCCAAACAGACGAAAGATCCGAAAGCATTTCTAAAATAAAACCTTTGATTGATTTATTTAACCAATCAATGTGTTCCATTTATTACCCGGCAAAAAACATCGCGATTGATGAATCTTTAATATTATGGAAAAGTCGTCTGTCCTTCCGCCAATATCTAAAAGGGAAAAGACATCGTTATGGCATTAAATTATATATATTAGCTGACATGCATGGGATTATACAAAAAATACACCTTTATGCTGGTTCTGGGGATCAATTGGTGGGTGGCAGAAACCACGTGAATAAAGTGGTGATGTTATTGTTGGAAAAATATATTAATAAGGGACATTCACTATATGTTGATAACTTTTATACGAGTGTGGGATTAGCAGAGGAGTTATTAAATAAAAATACTTATGTAACAGGGACTCTTCGGGCAAAACGCGCTGGCAATCCTAATTTAATACACAATAAATTAAAAGCCGGGGAATCTTGTATAATGCATAATAGAAAAAATATTGTTGTTACCAAATGGTTGGATAAACGAGAAATCTTGTTTTTGAGCTCTGAACATGACAGTAATTATAAAAAGACTACCAGTCGCTGCATACGTAGTGTAAAATATAAGCCTGCGCCGCAAGTAGAGTATAACAAATATATGAGAGCAATTAACAAGCACGATCAACTCTTAAGTTATTACTCATGTGAACACAAAACGATGCGCTGGTATAAAAAAATTATTATACATATCATCCAAATATGCTTAGTGAACGCTTTCTTGCTATATCGAAAAATTAACAATTCAAGTATAGAACTTTATGATTTAATAAGAGAATTAATAAGAAAGAGAAAAAAGAAAAGAAATAAATTTTCTAATATACCCATATTAGAAAATTTATTGCCAAATGTCCCAGGGCTTGCTCGATCTCCGAATGAAAGAATACATTTGCCAATACTACTCCCAAGGCATGGCGGAAGGGTTAGTAGAAAACGGTGTAGAATATGCTACAAAAAAACAAAGAAAAACAACCAAGTTCTGTATGGATGTCCTGATTGCCCAGGATGCCCAGGATTGTGTCTCACCCCGTGTTTCCGGGAATACCATAAATATTAAAAATGTTATATGGCTTTATGAGTAATGTTTCGCGGTAGACATGTGTAGCTATAAGTGACAAGGCTCAATGAAAAATGGAAACACATTAAAACGATTACTTCTTTTTATTTAGAAATTGTTCTCTCACTATAATCAGGATCATACATAATGAAAAATCAGTCTCTTACATAATTATAATAATTAACCTTATTCATAAGTATCACGTTGTACGTAACTAAAATATTAATAAATCTATATAAACACTAAACCTAGTTTCATTTTACTCTTATTCGTCAGCTCTATCCTCACATGTTACTATAATGTTAGTAAATGATTATTTCAGAATTTCTATAATATTTTGCATAATTGCATATCTTTCATTTATACTAAATCGTAGCAATTCGTTGGACACGAATTGTCCAAAATATTTGCAACCATGCAAATCAATAGTTGTTGGAATCCGCTCATCTATTTCTTCCAGGGTCTTTTCGGTGTTCGTGAAATTATCTTTTGTTATTTTTTCTGTGCATGTTGCACAATCCTTCGTTGTTTTTTTTATAGTTCTACTATCCTTATTCACTTCTGGTTCCCAATCGTCATATGTTTGTGAATTCTCGTCGTCGCATTGAGTTTCGACTTCTGACTGAGGAATATATTTCATTTTTTTTCTGGGTAACTCTACAACAAAATAAAAGGTTGTCAATTAAACGCTTAACAAAAATCCACATTTTTAAATAGTTAGACATATGTAGATATTTTTTATCAATAAAAATACATTTACATTCTTATCCAAATAAAACACTTCATAATCATGTAAGTGTTTGTAGGTACGAGTAGAATATTTTTGATTCATTAGAATCGGACCCATAAGACATCCCATTTAGTTATATGTTCTATATTACAGTGTTTTGTAGAGAAACAATGTTACCATCAAAATAGCGGATTTAATCCTTAACTCTTTTCTTCACGGTGGTCATCATAGTTAACCACCTATATTTTGGCGCGTATTTAAGAATGGCGCTATCTTACGGAAGTGCTGTGTACTACGATCGTTTAAGGAAACCTAAACGGCACAGAGACAATTAATTGTTACCAGCGCCACGGTCATCTACTGTACTAAACTTTCATTCAAAATCGTCGTATTTGTGGTTTCTATGGTGCGTGCGAGTTTTTTTTTTGCTGGTAAGTAAAAATTATCATTTAAATTCTAATTTTTGTTTTATTGTGTGCAATATATTTATCTAAATACATGTTGGGCAAAAAATAAATGTCCGGCTGCCGTACTTTTTGTAAAAAGTGAGCTTATTCAATGTGGTTAGCGGCGGTAACCACTGTGAGACAACTAACATTTTTTTGCGAAGTTTTGATCAAAAATAATAAACTGATTATTTTTACAGGAAATGCCTAAAAAGAAGTTATCAGACCGGGATATTGAAAACGAGCTGTTGTTTGAAGAGATACCTTCAGATACTGATAGCTGTGCTGGTGGTGATGGCTCAGACACAGAAGATCTACTCGAAATTGAAGAAGGGCCAAATGATTCGCAAGAAATTACACTAGGTGAGAGTTTTTTACCATCTGATGAGGAGTTTGATTCTGACGATGAGATTCCCCTAGCTCAGCTGGTACAGAATAGACAGCCCGCTGCCGTAGCTGTTACGCCGTCAGTCCCTGCCATAAGACCTCCAAAATGGAAACGAGCTTACACAATTTTAGCTCCTGACGACTATACACCATCAGTCCATTTGCCTGAAGAAATATCTCGTTTAGCAGCACGCCAGCAGTTGAGCCCTCTTAGAATTTTTCAATTGCTTTGGGCAGACGACGTCATACAGCACATAACGTTTCACACGAATTTATATGCTGAACAAAAAGGAAATACCTATAAACCAGTTACTACGGATGAAATGTCGGTGTTCATTGCTCTGAACTTATTTATTTATTTATTTATTTATTTAGCACAACCACATCATATGTATTTATACATTTATAGGAAACATTACATAGTATTGCATCTGATACATATGACAGTTACGGTATGCATAACATTGGCTTAGTGATGGGTATAAAAAAAAGTCCAAGTTACAGAGACTACTGGTCATCTTCACCTGATTTACGTGATGAGTACATATCATCTTTTATGTCACTCAATCGATTCTCTTGGATCCTCGGTAACTTACATCTGAATGACAATAATCTACAGCCTACGCGAAACGATCCTCATTTCGACAAATTATACAAGATTCGACCATTCATAGAGATGATTAGAGAAGCTTATAAAGTAAATTACAATCACACAGAAAAAATTGCTATTGACGAATCTATGATAAAGTTCAAAGGCAGGAGTACTTTGAAGCAGTACATGCCCAAGAAACCTACAAAGAGAGGGTACAAAGTGTGGACGAAGTGTGCTTCTACTGGCTATTGTTTAGATTTTGAAATTTATACTGGAAAGATAGCGAATAAAACGGAAACTAACTTAGGAAGAAATGTTGTCATGAGATTCTGTGAGGGATTAGAGGACAAGAACCACAGGGTATATTTCGACAATTATTTCAATAGCTATGAATTACAGGTTGATTTACGACTAAAAAACGTTTATGCATGTGGTACGGTAAATTATACTCGTAAACATCTTCCTGCTTTGAAAACTGACAGGCAATTGAAACGCGGGCAGTACGATTATAGAGTTAGCGACAATCAGATGGTTTCCTATATGAAGTGGAAAGACAAACGTTCTGTTTTCATCTTGACTAACTTTCATGACCCACGAAATGAGGTTCATGTGACAAGAACTGAGAAAACTGGAGAGAAGGTTGAAGTTCCATGTCCTTTAGCCTTGAAGGACTACAACGAGAACATGAATTTCGTGGATAAAGGATGTGGACAAAAAATGACATTCCATTTACACAAACATAGTAAATACATTGTAAAACAGAAATAGAAAAATGTATTAACACATAGTTTTTAGCCTCTCTGAACTTGTCAGATTTTATTTCAAAATATGAAGTCACGCTATTGAAATACAATATACCGAAGAACATCCGCCATAATGGACCACAGAAAAAAATAATATAGTAATGGACGTTCCGTACCTTACATGCTTACTACTTGCGGATAAGGACGAGAAATGATCTTATTTTATTAATTTAAACTATTCGAGTAGGTATTTCTTACCTTAAATAAAATAATTATATAGTAATATATAATGTTGAGGCGTAAGTTAGTTTTTATTTTTTTATTTAATACTAAAAAATAATGCGCATAACGGAACGCGTGTAGTTGCTTGACAATCTATGTCTATGTCCAATGTCAAAGTAATGTCATTCAGATTCGTCGTTACATACGAGTACTGTGTTTGTGTTTTGCGTGCGATTATTTTCTAATATTTTTGACCCTGGCTTATCTCTACGGACTGATATTATATTCTGATATATTTGACCCTGGCTTATCTCTACGGACTGATACTTACTTTTTGGATATTATCGGATTTGTGTTGTGGATCAATATGAGGTGCATTAACTGCGGGATAGCCGTGCAAAGGTTGCAGAGGCATCTCATATCCTCGCTTTCTGCACACCATCAAACAAGACTTTCGCGTTGGATAACCAATGCTCAAACTCAGGTATGAATTTGAAGTAGAAAAACTTAATCAGATTTTTATATTTTTGGTTACGCGACATTAACAGTGCATGTTATTTTCAGTTGCCTCTGGAAACATTTATTTGTCATCCGTTCTTCTTATTATTAAATACTGAAGCTGGTGAACATGGGAGACTACTGGGACATAACTTGGTTTGCCTTGGTTGTGGAAAATCGGTTAGAAAAATAAGGCACCATAATGTCAGTATGGATAGCCCATTGCTGGCAGTTCTAGTGCCTCAAAGTACTAATTACCTGGTAAGCACTTTGTTTTCGTCATTGTAAATATCTAATTGTATCAATCTATAAAAAAATTATCTTTCATGTATTTATGATTGTAATCAAATATTTATATTTTATATTTTCGTTATGTATTTTCCATCTTTAATAATATATAAACATATATACATACAACATAAGCTTTAATCTGTGTTTATTTTCAGCTTTCAAGAAACAACTATGTTTGTCATCTGTGTTGGATGCGAGCCCATAGACAGGCAGGGCTTGACTCATCAAGAGACATACAGGAATTGGCTTCGGACGGCAATGTAGCAACCCCCAATGTTCAAGTGATTAACCCACCAGAGCCACCACCGTTACCGCCTGTTCAAAATGTGCCACTTCGAAGGGAAAATGTTATATCATTACCTAGTTATATGCGGGCTTCAATTACATCTGCTCACTGTATATTTCAACAATGTAGAAATAGAACATTGCATTTGATCCCACAATTCCTTAAAAAAGTGTTATTGCAAGAGCATAATTTCTATGTTCCTCGGAGCTGTAGAGTGTGTGAAATACATTTATACTGTGACCAATGGCATTTATTGCCTCGAATGAATGAGACACATTCTACATTTAGCGCTTTCCATATAGAAGACATAATTAATATTATGAAGTCAAAAGACAATTTTTTGAACGTTGAAAATGTCTCTGAAATGCCGAACCACTTATGTCATTATTGGACAGGTCTTACAGTACCCCAGTTTTTAATTCTATATAATCTTTTACCTCATTTAAATGTTAAGCAACCTAAACGAGCTTTAGCTATATATTTAATTAAACTAAGAACAGGTGATAGTAATAGACGCTTGGCCACTCTTTTTGATTTACCTAGGTCAACATTGGAACTAATAATGAAAAAAGTTAGGTTATGTCTCAATGAGCATTTTGTACCCAATAATATTGGTGTAAACCATATCTCCCATAGGGAAATATCTGATAGAAAACACAAAACAACAAAACACTGGAATATAGAACATATAACTATAAATAAGTATCAAATCGCTGCAAACTCAAATGGTACGTGAACAAATTCTATATAACACTTTTGAATAAATAAATCCATAAAATAATGCAAAAAGGTTTACAACACCTAATAGAAATTAGTCACTTACCTTCTATTTCCATAAAAACACACAGATTGTCACTTTTAAACGCTCTGGAGGAATTTACTGACCGCGTACGTTCGATACACAATGGCAAATGACTCTTTAACAAGTGGAAACACGAGAAAAAGCTAAAAGTTACAATTCATGGCGGATGATTCCCCAGGGGAATCATCAAAGTCTCTGGCGCTTGGTGCCCCAGAGGCATCACGGATTTTTTGTTTGACGCCAGGCACTAAAGATTGCTAAAAAGACCTCCGCACGGAATCAGTTAATATACATTTATAATAAAGAATAAAGGGCGTTTTTGTATAAACCCCGTCCCTACTCATGTAACATGTTAAGTTTCGGATGGAAACATATATATTCCTATAATTGTTGTAGGGTAGACCGGGGATAAAGTAACAAGGTGCAATAGTAACATCGGCTATATTTCCAAACATATGCAACGTTTAAATGTGTGGGTTCGCTAGATTATGCGTCTAACGTGTCTCGACCTGCTCACCAGTCGGCGTCGCGCTCGCTACGAAACGCACGTGTTCAGTGGGATTTTTTTGTTTTCACCAGTCAAAAGTAAGTATTTTAACCTGAAATACGCACTTTTTATGTAGTTAATGAAAGATATATACCCAACTCAATGCAATCATTGTATTGCTAGTATGATTGACTTCCATAATCTTGATAATTCCGCTATTAAATATCAATACGATTCTTACAAATTTCATATTTTGTTAAATATACCACTTGAGGTCAGTTGTAACAGCAGGGAAGGGGTCAATTGTAATGGTACAACTAACCCCGTGGTACAATTGACACAACATATTATGCTTTCATATCTTTCTAAATCTATAATGTATATTTGTCTGTTAGTTATGTAATGTACGCAATATTTTGGTATTTTCCTTCTTTTCACACCTAATATCATAAGTACTCTTAATTAATGTTATGTCTTACAGATGCCTCGAAAACGAATAAAAACGACTGATCGTGGCTCAAAAGACCTTTTATTATATGAAGAAGCATACAAAGAAATAGTGAAAGGGTTGTCTATTCGAGCGGCCGCTACAATGTTTGACTTATGTCACGTCTCATTGATGAGATATAAACGAAAGAAAGAAATCAATCCCGACGGAATCCCATCCATGGGCTATAATCTAGCAACAAAAGTTTTCACAGCCGAGCAAGAAAAGGAAATTTCCAAATATTTAGTGAAGGCTGCCAATATTTATTTCGGTTTATCACCAAAAGAAGTCCGGCAATTAGCTTTTGACACTGCTCGTCAATATGGATTAAACAGACCCGAAACATGGGACCGAGATGAAATGGCAGGTGCTGATTGGTTTTAGGCCTTTATTAAAAGAAATCCAGAACTTTCAATACGATGCGCTGAAGCAACAAGTCTAGCTCGGGCTACGAGTTTTAATAGGACAAATGTACAAGCCTTTTTCAACAACCTGGAACAAGTAATGGCACGGTATCATTTTGAACCAAAAGACATCTTTAATATGGATGAAACTGGGATCACAACAGTCCAAAAGCCCAATCGGATTGTCGCCAGAAAAGGTACACGACAGGTCGGCGCACTTACATCTGCGGAAAGAGGGACGCTTGTTACTGTGGCCATGGCAGCAAACGCATTGGGAAATGCTCTTCCCCCAATGTTTGTTTTTCCTAGACAGAGATATCAAGATCACTTTGTGAGAGATGGTCCGCCAGGCTGTGTAGGAACTGGCAATTCATCAGGATGGATGGAAGCAGTGCAGTTTATGAAATTTCTAGAACATTTCCAACATTACACAAGAGCGTCTCTTGATAATAAAGTCCTGTTGCTCCTTGACAATCACCCGTCACACATAACGATTTCAGCTTTAGACTATTGTAAAGTAAATGGCATAATAGTTCTGTCATTTCCACCACATTGCTCACATAAACTTCAGCCCCTTGATGTTTCTGTACATGGCCCTCTAAAAAAGCACGTTAATGCCGCTTGTGACGCATGGATGAGGAACCATCCAGGACAAACAATGACTATTTACAATATTCCATCAATTGTCGCCGAATCTTTCCCAAGAGCATTTACACCCATTAACATACAAGCAGGATTTAGACGCGCTGGAATATATCCTTACAACCGGGAGATTTTCGATGACACCGATTTTGGCCCTTCGTACGTAACAGACCGTCCAATGCCTGACTCAGGTGATGTACAAGGATCAGGGGAGTCAAGTTCTGTACCTGCAAACTCTTCCATTTTGACTGCACCAGAAGATCTCCAAGACCCGATTACCAGACGAGAATCAGCTACCCCGACGAGTGAACCTCTTTGTGATGACCATGGTTTACCTGAGGATCCATTATTGACAGAAGAACAACCAGAAAACTTAACACAGACTGAGCCTGAACCTACCGTACCAGAATTTTCTTTGGAACTCATTCCTAGGGCTGCAAGATTTCCATTTCAAGACACAACGAATACTTCTCGACACTCATCACCAGTTGATTCACGAGCAGTTTCACCAACAATCTTTTCTAAAACTAATCTGCACAAAAGTCCTCTTATGTTAAGGCGCACACCAGCAGACATGTTAAAAGGAGCTTCACCAGTGGTGCCTCAGGAAACATCCCCAGATACAGAAAGAGACGATGGTGGTGGTGTGGATGGTGTTAAGAATTGCTGTACTACTAGTTTCAAGACTCCAATAAAGAAAACTTCAGAAAGTAAACGTCCGCGTATAGCTTCCACAGATGAGTCACTGCCATCTACCTCTAAAATAACTGATATAACTTCTTTCTCCCTAGAAACAGTACGCCCGTTTCCAAAAGCACCCCCACGCAAATTGAGTACTCAAGGAAGACAAAGGAGAAAAACAGCAATATATACGGACACTCCAGAGAAGGAGCAAATAAGGAAAGAAGCGGATGAAGCCCAAAGAAAAAAAGATGCTAAAAGAGTAAAAAAGAATATTAGTAACGTCAAAAAAGGTAAAAGTAAGTGTAAAGCAAGAACAGCAAAAAATATTGCAAAAAAAAGGCATCTATAAGTGTTGATGACCAGAGCTATGACGATAGTGAAGAAGAGTATTTTTGTGTTGTTTGCGTAGAACCTTACAGCCATAGTCGGCCAAATGAGGTGTGGATAAAATGCGTTCGATGCGATTCGTGGGCTCACAAAGCATGTACGACACAAGAGGCTCAGTATGTTTGCCATAATTGTGAATCAGAGTCTGAGTAGATTTTTAAATTTATACTACTCGTAGTTTTTAATTCTTTTGTGTTTTTTTGAATTTGTTAAACGGTTATTGCACTATTATTAAATTTAACTATTTTATGTTGAACCATTACTATGGTCTCAGCATTTTGAGTTAATGAACAAATATGCTCCATAATTCAATTTTCAATGTTTTTTTTTTAGTTAGGGACGGTTGTAACAGGGTCAATTGTAACTTAGGGTGTGTGTCAGAAAACCTCCGCGTGGTACACCCTGGGCAACGTCGGCAATAATGCTCTTCATTATTGCCGGCGGCTAATATTAAACCGGTGCCTAGTGCCGTCGCGTTTGGCACCGGGGTCGAGGAGGTGGACGTTAGTCCCACCTCCTAGGCCGGAGGTCCTTTCATTGGGCCTGGCTCTCCCGGTACCGCTCTGCCTTAGAGCGGACACGGGACGAGCCTCTGTGACGGGTTCGGTGTGCACTCACACTGCCGCCGGACAGACAACGGGGTCTCTTCTCGTCGGCCTGACGAACTCCCTTCCATAATTCCCCCCATTTTGATGTCACCCCTTTTTATTTTGTATCGCTCTCCCCCCTCCCCTCCCTCTTTTGTCTCCGTTGTCTCCGTCTAGATCACATCGTAATCCCGTATTGTGCAGCGTCGTGGATCACGTCTCGCGGCTGCTGACGGGACCGAGGGTTTTGGCTTCACCGCCCGGACTGCGAGGGTGTGGCCCTCTATAAAAACCACCCCGAATCTCAAGTTGCTGCCGCACGGCGAGGAGATGCATGGCTGATGGGTAGTTCAGTCTTTAGTGCGGCCCCCTCAGGGCACCGGCCGATCCCCTGAGTGTAGTAGGCTTGCCCGGGTATTGGGATCTCTGCCCGGGTCGACCACCGATTCTCCCATACTCGTGGGATTCAATATGGAACCAACATTAAATATAAATCAACATAACTCAAGTAGATCGCGCACGCCCAGTTCTGTGCGATCAGATGAAAACGTGCATTCAGAGCAGGATTCTGAAATCGTGGCAATAGTCTCGGACTCTACACCCAAGACTCTACACCAGAAACGTTCGCGTACCGCCACGCAACAGTCGGAATCAGAGGGCTCTAGCGAGGACGCATTGCCGGCTCCAAAAGTTCCGGCAGCGCGACGAGGACGCGGACGTCCGCCCACCCGCGGCAGAAACGTGGGTCTGGGCAAAGCGAAGGCCGAACTGGCAGCCGCAATACGGAAAGCTGACCAAGAAACGCGCACATCTGAAGAGGATAGCCTTATCGCTGCGGCAACCCAGCGAGTCGTTGCGGGAAGGCAACAGCCTGCGATGGAGCCAGACGCTCAAGACCTGCCGACGCCGCAACTGAAGATCAGGCTCAATGATGCGCTGGAGGCCATTCGATTGGTCTCCAAAAAATCCAAAGGCCTTAAAGGAACGTGCCAAAAGTCACTTAAGGAGTCCATTGAGGCCATTAAGGAAATAGCAGAGGCAGCCTTCAGCCGGAGCGCCAGCGATGAAGCACTTAAACTGCAGGTGGTATGGGTACCTTGCTCACCCTGCTTGATTATTCCCGTGCCTTTGAGACAATCAATATCTCCCTTCTTCTTGCTAAACTTTCTTGCTATGGGTTTGACTCGGCAACAGTAAAATGGTTCCATAGTTATTTAACTGACAGATCTCAATTTGTTCAACTGGATAATATCAGAGATGGCAGCAAGACAAAATCTTCTTGCTGCCAGGTAAAACGAGGCTGCCCGCAGGGATCAGTCCTCAGCCCTCTGCTCTTCTTATTGTACAGTGCAGATGTTACCAAACATATACATAATACCCAATTTCATATGTATGCCGATGACCTTCAATTATATATATCCTTTCACCCTAATAATTGCCACGAATCTGTAAATAAAATGAATATAGATTTAAATAAAATATCAGACTGGGCTAGAAAAAATTCACTGGTCCTTAACCCTACCAAATCTAAATTTTTAATATTAGGCACAAAGGAATGCATAAAAAAGATACAAGAACTAAATCCTGTAGTGATGGTTGATAGTTGTCCCATTGAGCAAGTTCGTGAGGCTCGTAATCTGGGTTTGGTCATGGATGGGGAACTGCATTTTGAGACGCATGTACTTGAAGCAGTTAAAAACTGTTTTTACCGTCTCAAGCTGCTATACAGAATTCGCCAACACCCGAGTACTGAAATGCGTATATTGCTCTGTGAGACCCTCATATTATCAAAATTAAACTATGCCGATACTGTGTTTGGTCCATGCATATTGAAAAGAACGGAGAAAGTAATCCAGCGGGTACAGAACGCATGTGCTAGATTCTGTTATAAAATTCCACCACGCACACACGTCACCCCATTCCTGAACAGTGGGAACCTTATGAAGATGACTGCTCGCAGGCACCTTCATCTGGCAACTTTACTTTTTGACATTGTCCTATACAAAAAACCGGAATACCTGTATAAAAAGTTAACGTGGTCTCGTAATATTAACCAGTACAGTACGCGGGCGGCATCACATCTTTTGGTCACAGCCAGTCACAGAACAACGGCTTTCAGGGGTAGCTTCAAATACGCCGCAACCCATTGCTGGAATGATCTTCCTCCGCCTTTGCGAAATCTGAAAACATTGCATACATTCCGTAATAAGTTTAAGATGTTTTTAATAAACAAACAAAAGTCATTGTAATTTATTGTAATTTAAATTTTACGTACCTTTATCGCAGCTAAGTACAGCAACTTGACTTACGGGTATGGTACCATTCAAGGTGAAATATCTATCGTCTGATAATAATTGTGTAGTGTTGTTAAATTTGCGCATACGCAGCGGCCTAATGTTTTATTACGCATCCGGCTCTGTGAGACGCTTTCTTGACATTCATGACAGATGTAAATATAGCCTCTCAACTTTAAGTGGCGTTCGGAAACGCATTACATAATCATTGTACCTTTGCTTTATTCATTTTATTTTAAATATCATTATCGCATGCAGTGTTTTGTTATATTACACGATTTTTTTTATTTTTTATTTTTTTATAAACTACTATATATAAATAATTATATGTATATATATATATGTGTGTGTGTGTGTGTATGTATATATATATGTGTGTGTGTATGTGTATATACATATACTTTCATGTAATATAGTATAAAAATATTGTATAAGTTATATTTATTATTTTATCCCATTTTTTGTATGTTTTATTTTTATAAGAATTGATGTGTATAAATAAATTATTATTAGTAGGCCTGCGAGAATACCAGCGTTGCAGTCTATACTGCAACAATAGCTGACGCAGTTGCCTAATTTGATCTCCATGTGCCGTTTTAGGTTAATTGTATCTATTATTATATTTTTTCTTAAATTATGTATGTATGGAGATTCAAATAAAACATTTTTCTTTCTTTCTTTCTTTCTTTCTTTCTTTCTTTCTTTCAGGCAGAAAATGCCCGTCTGTCACGGGAAATAGTTGAGCTCAGAACTCGCCAGCAAGAGCTCGAGAAGAGGCATGACCAGTCGCAGCACAAGACCGAGTCGGACCTGGTAGGTACAAGCGACGATATCGCTAAATTACCACATGTGTCCGTGATTAGATAACAAAATAAACAAAATGGCCGCCATTTCGCCCAAGTAACATAAAAAATAATACTGAAGCATAGATTGTAGATATAAATGACCATATACTATGACATTAAAATCTCCGAACACCACTCACCAAACACATTGTATATAAAATAATTTAAAATGTTACAAAAATTATATAATGGAAAAGAAATTTATGATGATACTTAATTACCCTAGTTTTTCTTTCAGACTGAAAACCAAAAACATCCCTGTGAGCAGATGAAAGAACAACACAAAAAAGAATGAAAAAATGATTGCCAATTTGACTGAACAGTATGAAAACAAAAAAATTACCACGATCATGTTTTTAGAACAAATCTGCCAATATGTGGCAATCCGTCCAAAAAGTAATAATTTAACTTACTTAGTGAAAAGAGATGATTATGCTTGTATTACTATTTACAAGTTACAATTTTTGAAATTTTAATTCTTATATTTGTAAGTTTCTACACTTGATTATTTTTATGCACACAATATTTCAAAAGATTTCACATGTAAAAATTTGTTACTCTACGAGTATGTTTGTTTTTTAAACCTGATTATTTTGTTATGTTAATTGCTATTGAAACTGACTGTTATAATTAGGTAAAATTATTCTCATTTGTTTAAGGTTTCACAGTTGATTATGTTTAACCTTTTAACCGCCCAAGTCGGATTTATCCGACAACAATTTCCGGGCTCCTAGCGCCTGAGTCGGATATATCCGACTAAAAACCCTTTGTATTGCATATTCGATTTCTAAGCTTATTACGCTGTTTTTTTTTTAATAATTATTTTTCGCATAGATCCTCTGTCAAACTTAACCTTTACAGGACCAGGAAAGCTTTTTATAAATCAAACAAATTAAATTTCGCACGTCTAGAGGACGTCATCATACCTGAGGCATTAGCTAAAAATTTTTTGGTTTGTGATGATGGTGGAAGCGATAAAATTTTGATTTTTTGTACAAAAGCCGCCAGAAGGGTCATTCGATCTAAAGCTTTGGTCTGGTGATCATGACGCACAACGCTGCGGTATGCGGTATGCGTTGCCGGACACTCAATCATATGAAAAACGTCGAGAATGTTCTCTTGTTCCGTCGCAGTATGCGTCAGCGGCGAGGGGCAAGCGCGGTGAAGTGGGGAGGTGTACTGCCGCACAGCGCGGCGTCATTCTCGGTTCAACGCTGCGGTGTGCGGTGTGCGTCACGGGTGTGCGTCACTGAGTCAATATGGAATTTTTCGAAGACAATTTCATAGAATTAGTTCGCAACTATCCTTCTTTATATAAAAATAAAGACAAAAAACATAAAAGTTTGATAGTTAAAGAAAATTGCTGGAGGGAGATAGCTGAGAAGTTGAATAAAACACGTGAGTTGTTTGTATATATTTTTGTTTATTCGACAGCGGTAGGTACCTAAGTTTACATAAAAAGTGGCAAACATTACTAGTGACACATGAAACATTTTGATGATTCTGAGGTTGGAAACTTGATGAACAATTTAATTTAAATTGAATGAACAATTTAACTTGGTGGTGTTTATTTAGTGTTATAGAAAATAAGCAATAAGTTTTGAATTACCTACTCACTTAACTTGTCCTATCTACTTCACTGTCTTGCCAAGGTACACTACCACGATCACTGTTGAAATACTGCTTGAATAAGTCACGTGTCACCGAACCATTTATATTATAACCTCTTCCCGGTATACGCGCCATAGGAATTACATTTTCAGAAGGCATTTCAAGAGTATTTCTGTCTGAATCGTGTATGATCAAAGAACTCATCATATTATGGATGATACAAGCTGACATAACCAACTTGTCTACGACACGAGGGTTTACTGCAATAGGTGAAAAAAATATTCGAAATCGTTGACATAATATGCCAAAAGCATTTTCAGATGTTCTTCTTGCTCTACTAAGGCGGTAGTTGAAAATTCGTTTTGACCTATCTTGAGACGCATGATTTTTTGAGTATGGTTTCATCATATAGTTGGTGAGACTAAATGCATCATCACCTACGAAAACATAAGGCATTTCTATGTCAGCTTCCGGCAACTTTGTTGGCGGGGGAAACTTTAGCTGCCCATTTTGAATTTTCTTAAATAAATCAGATTTCATAAATATGCCTGCGTCACCTTCTTTGCCATAAGAACCAACATCTATTGTTATAAATTTTCGATTCGCATCGACCACGGCAAGTAAAACAATAGAAAAAAACTGCTTATAATTAAAAAATAAGGACCCGCTGTTACTTGGGCACACGATGCGTATGTGCTTACCATCTATTGCCCCGATACAATTAGGAAAATTCCATAAAAACCAATATTCTTCGGCTATTCTTTTAAAATCTTCCTCGGTGGGTTCAGGAAGTGCAACGTTTAAAAGTCTCAAGCATATACTTTGTTAGACTTTAGGCACAATTCTGCATATCCAATTATGGCTAATTCGAAATTGAAAACTTAAAGATCTATAGCTTTCTCCAGTCGCCAAATACCTGTAAAAAAAAGTAGGTAATTAATAGGTCAAACATCGGTGCAAAGGTAGTCCGTTTCAGTTCAGTGGTCCGTGTAGGTAAACAGAATAGTGAATTATCAATTATGAATCCATCTAACTAAATCTTATTTCTCCATGAAGAAAAATACTTTATTTATTCGGATTATCTCGTTTAACCTTTTGAACGCCAATCACTTCTATAGAAGTAGGAGATTTTCGTGCCCTCAGCGCCACTACTTGATTAAAAGTAACTATGGAAATACAATAAATTTACGACATTTAGAGCCTTCTTTTTCTGTTTCTATGGGAAATTGCCCTATTTCAAGACATATTTTTAACTTTTTCACACCAAATAAGCTCTTATTTGTTTTATATTCAATAAAAACAAAAACACCTAAAATATTTTAGTGCCTCCAGCGCCAAATACTTGATATGAAGTAAGCCAGTGCTGGGACACAATGAAGACCAACTTATAATTAACCTCGTCGAAACGATCATAAATACTAGTATTGCAAGAATAAAACGTGATTAAATAATATTTATATGATGAATTGTAAACATTAAACAACTTTTTTGACCCTAATCAAGTCTAAATAGGTTTTCTAATCTTTGACAATAATAAGTCGATAATGAAACACCGTTTGAAAGGCCCATCCCTACAAAGCGGCTATTTTTCGGTGCCCACAACGCCACGAATTTGTAAAAAGTAATCTTGTGACGTCATAACCGAACTAGTTTCAAGGCCACGGTGACGTTGTGCAGTTTAGTGCTGTGCAATGTTTACATCTTGTGTTGGCGTACGTATCCATACGAAAAAATGAGGGAATGTGAAGAATTATTGTGAGTTTTACAAAGTGTAGAGTCTGAATCTGAATTTGAAATTGATGCAGAGGACAGTGAATCGGAAGACTATGATTCTGAAATCTACAAGTACTAATAAATCAAATTGAAGTGTCTGTTGTTGTATATTAAAATAACCGCTTGTTACTATATGCCTATGAATGTACGGTAAATATGCAAAATAAACACTTTTTTTACATTTTTGTCTGTCTGTTCCGGCTATAAATAAGTAATACATAAAATAAAACTATCATATTATAGTCATGGCACTCCTATTTACTTGTTTGATTTTTTATGAAATAAAACAATGTATACAAATACGGTATCAGTTTTTATCTAACTTCAAAAATTGGTGAATAAACATTCATTCAAACTTATAAATGTTATTTATCGATAGGACATCACTCCCATCCCTACGTTTTACTATAGATGCATTATACATTTGTAGCGTGGCGCTGGTGGACGCATCGTGTTTTGTAGAGATGGGCGGCCAAAAGGTTAAAATCACTACTCCTGTTTACCTCCACAGAACATCGAACTAAAACAGACTATATAGTAGTTCTATATTAACTAACAATGTTATTGTTTCAGCTGAAGAATGTAAGAATAAATGGCGTAATTTACGCGACAATTATAGAAAAAATCAGAATAAGAAGAAAACCGGAAGTGCTTCTTTCGTTTCAAAGTATGACGACGAAAGACTTAAATTTATAAATGACAGCTTTGAAGAAAGGGAGTCTATTTCAAATCTAAATCCCGGAAATGTTCTTGAGGTTGATGAAGATAACAATTTGCCAGTAGAGATATGTTCAGGACCAACTTCTTCAATGCCGAGTTCAACGCCGTATTCACCATGTGAATCTATTTCACAACAACCATCGCAAGAAGGACATTCAATAACACAAAACAAAACTCAAGGTACATCACAAGTGAAAAAGAAAAAAAGAGACAGCCTTGTCGAAGAGTTTAGAAAGAATAGAGAAGAAAGAACAAACATGTTGAGACAAATTACAGAAAAAGGCAATACTCCAGTACACATATTCTTTAGGAGTATGGCCGACGTAGTTTGTCAATTTCCTCCGGACAAAATAGCTCAAATCAGAGCACAAGTTTGTAACATCGTTACTGAAATGGAATTATTGGTCTTGGCGCAACGAGAGACACCATCCCCACAGCAATCATTCAACACACTACAGCAACCAATCCACGCATACAACTCGCAACGAGAGACACCATCCCCACAGCAATCATTCAACACACCACAACATCCAATCCACGCATACAACTCGCAACGAGAGACACCATCCCCACAGCAATCATTCAACACACCACAGCATCCAATCCACGCATACAACTCGCAACGAGAGACACCATCCCCACAACAATCATTCAACATACTTTGATGTTATACCGAGTTACTGTATTCGATTAATAAAAATAATATGATTATGAATTGTTTTATTTAATTACCGAAATAAATTCATTTAACTTACCTTAACGCTAGGAATAGTTTTTCTTGTGCCGTAATAGCAAAATTCCGATTTCTGGTTCTAGGCTGTATGTCACTAATATCATCTTTAATGGCCATTAAAATCTTGTTATAGATCTCCCTTGAAACCCGAAAGTAACCCATGAATTTTTCTTCACAATCAATTAAATGCCTTTTTATTAAGGTTTCGTAACAACCTTCACTCCTCCGTTGTAAAAACATGTTCCTCGGAGATTTTCTTTGTCTATTCAGAAGCAGTAAAAATTCTTCTTCTTCCTCCTCTTCAAGCAAAGCACAAATTACAGAAAAATTGTTCATGTTCACGTCTACCTTGGTAGCTGCGGCAAAATCAACTGACCACCTCTCCGCAGGGACGCTAAATGCTGCGTCGTGACGCTGCGTTGCGGCGCATACCGCAGCGTTGTGCGTCATGATCACCAGACCAAAGCTTAATCCAGCGGGAACATATTTTGGTGACGGTACCTTTAAATGTGCACCAAAACCGTTCTACCAACTTTTCAGTGTGCATTTTGATTTAGGATCTGATGAAAATACAACAAATATTTGCCCCCTGATTTATGGTTTATTACCAAATAAGACTGAAGAGACGTATGTTCGATTTTTTCAATTAGTTAAAGATACATTGGGTTTGAGGATACGATCTTTTAAATGTGATTACGAAAATGCTATAATCAATGCTGTTAAAAGTGTATTCCCTGATGTAACCATTAACGGTTGCTTCTTTCACTTCCAAAAAGCCGTGAAAAAAAAGGCAAAGCATTTAAAATTGTATGACTCCCAGGAAGGTAGAAACATTACCAGAATGACAGCGTGTTTACCTCTTCTACCTGGCAATTATATACGGTCATGTTGGGAATCAATTATAAGAGATGCTTCACAAACGAGGGAACTTAAAGCTTTTACAAGATATTTCGAAGATCAGTGGTTAAAGAAATTTTCGCCAGACTTATTGAGCTGTTCCGAAAATATCCATAGAACAACTAATGCATTGGAGGGCTGGCACCATCGACTTGGCGTCAAATTTCCTAAGAAGCCCCAAGTATGTCATTTTGTACAAAAATTAATGAATGAGTGTAAGCATTACGACTACATAATAAGAAATAGCTACTTTTACTCTGCAAAAAAAAATCGACGTAAATCCGACATTGCCTTTAATAAAAAACTTAGAAAGTACACTGAATTATTAAAAGAAAATAAAATTACACCAAAACAATTTATAAAAAAAAATATTTTCTCAAGGTTAATGAAGACGACATAAATATCTTGACGACGACATTAAGTACCTAAGTACAGTTTGGACGATTATGTATATTTTAAGGGAGAGCCTTACAATCTGTTATTGTTAATTTAATTTTTGAAAATTTATGTTGATTTATACTAACAAATAAAGAATTTGGTTAATCACTTGATGATTTTTATTTAATTCGAGATTTATCTGTCATTCTGCGAATCTGACGTTCTGCGAATCTGTCATTCTGCGAATCTGTCATTCTGCGAATCTGTCATTCTGCGAATCTGTCATTTTGCGACACCTGGCATTATGCGTTTCTGTCAATTCGCTAATCTGTCATTTTGCGTTTCTGTCATTATACGCCTAAACCCTTTTAAATAGTCTTATCTGCAGACTCCCAATAACTCGAAACCAAACGAAAAATGCTATTTCCAATATGGTAAATCTACTAAATTATCCTGGAGAAAGTGTATTGACTTGTAACGCCCATGTCGTATATATCCGACAGTAGTGACGAGACATTTAAGTTAGAATTTATAAGAGAATTAATATGTATAAACAAAAATATTATGTTAAATACAGAGTTATGGAAAAAGTAAATTATTAAGTAATTGTTATATTATTGTGTTGTATTTGCACTGCGTAAATATTAAATGCCTTTAAGAAATGTGCTATTTAGTTAAAAATGCAAATATGTTATGTGTAATGTTATAAATGCAAATTCCCATCCCTAGACTACGTTGTCTAAATCATTTTTCGCTAGTATAGCCAGCGCCTGCGTCGGATAAACACGACCGCCTGTGACGTCACGACCGAAGCGAACCGCATGGAATTTTCCATAAGTGTTGAGCGTGTTTTCGTGAATACTTTTTAATATCGACAATTTTGCTGAATCTCGTTATGGCTACAGTTGAAGAATTAATTCGTATTTTGGAAGGTGACGATGATGAAGAATTCGAATCTGATGAAGAAATAGAATTTGATGGACAAGTAGGTATTTTTTTTAAATTATATGTGTACCTACTTATTACGTGCTTACGTAAAAATATTGAGTCGTAAGGTAGGTATGTATATATCTATGCCGTTTTTATGTTTGAAATTCTTATTGATTTTGGTTAAGCAGTCGAGTAGGTATACGTCTAGTCATTTAGAAGATTGTGCAGGAAAGATGATCATTGCTCAAATAGTAAAGCGAATGTACCTATGCAATAGAACGTTTTTTTTATTCCAGTTTATTGAGTTTACGTAAATATTCTAACACTAGCTGTTCCCCGCTGTTTCACCCGCGTTCCCATAGCAACGTAGGTATCTTACTAGGGTTTAGCGTGGTGTCTTATAACCTATAGCTTTTGCCCTTGACTTCGTCCGCATGGATGTCGGTTATCGCGGACGAAGTCACGGTTTAAAAAGTAGCCTATGTTCATACCCCAGGCTTTAAACTAAGCGCGCACTTGGCGACTGATCCGCGCGATGGGTAGGTAGTTAGGTACGTACCTTATTCATAGACGTAGATTCCCCTCTTCTGTACATGTGTTTTTCACCCTATTCCTCCTAAATGGCTGGACGGATTTGAATGAAATTTTGTGTGTATATTTCTATGGGTTACTGTAAGGTTTCAAAATAAAATTGAACCCAATAGGTGGCGTTGCAGTCGATGTTTCACTAATCAATTTTAGATTACGAAGTTCACCGGGACAGCTAGTACTTATATAAGTACCTAGGTACCTAAATATAATTCTTCGTACGTGTGTTTGTCACCCTACTCCTCGTAAACGGCAGGACTAATTTGGATGAAATTTAGAGTGTCAGGTGACCACCTGAAACACTAATTTACATCTGACCAGATGTAAATTAGTGTTTCAAAGGGATACTGGACGGTTTGAAAATACAACCGGACCCGGTAGGTGGCGCTGCAGTCGGTGTGTGACAAATCAATTTTAGGTGAACACGAAGTTCGATTAACTTCATATTCATCTAAAATTAGCACAGCTAGTTATTTATATACTTAGGTACCTACCTATAACTAGTATCCGCCCGCAGCCTCGCCTGTTTGGAATTTCAAAACGAAGATTATCGGGATAAAAGTATCTTATATATTATTCAGAGCTATAAGCTATCCGAGTGCCAAATTTCATACAAATCCGTTCATCCGTTTTTGCGTGATTGAGGAAGAAACATACAAACTTTCACATTTATATTACTTACCTAGAGGATTAGGTAGGAACCTACCTATATTATGTCCGCGACTCTGCCTACGTGGAATTTGTAAAAGATCTATCTGAACGTGGTACCTATTTACGAAAAATATTTTTACTTTTATCGTGATGATAATAACAAAAAACTTTTCAGTACCATGTGTTATGTCTAGGTTAGTAGGTAGGTATACATATTACAAATGTATGTAAGTAGAATAGCATAGCATAGCATAAACAGGGGATTGGGAAACTTAGAATCTTACATATTGTTTGCTGAGAAATAACTAAAAGAATATTGTTATTATCATTAGTTTGAGTTATTTTATTTCATATTTTCAGGATCACGACGACAACAATACTGTTATCAAATGGTCATCGCAAATTATTCCTCCAGTATTAGAAGAATTCGACGAGTTTGTTTCGGGATTAACACCTACTATTACAATGAACACAGCTACCCCGGAATTGGTATTTTTTGAACATTTCTGTGACGAAGAGATGGTGTTAAAAATTGTTAATTTTACAAATAAATACCATCAGAACTATATTAGACATACTGATCTCCGATTGTACTCAAGACTTCATAAATGGCAAGACGTAACTGTTGAAGACATTAGGATTTTCTTAGCAGTAACAATGCTATTTACTAGAAATAAGCGATTATCAATCGAAGAACATTGGTCCACAGACCCTTTATTATTTAGCCCGATATTTCATAACACCATGTACAGAAATAGGTATTGTTCAATACTAGCTATGCTCTCATTTTACGACGTAGGTGCTAATAATGCAAGTGAATCAAAGTTGCATTGAGTAAAAATGATGATAGATCATGCACGCCAGAAATTTGAAAGGCACATACGCATGCGGTACCGTGAAACCAAACAGAAAAGGAATGCCGACATTTAAAAAACTGAAACGTGGACAAATTGATGCGTATTCATCTCCTCCCCTCTTAGCTCTTAAATGGCAAGATAAAAAAACAGTCACAATGTTGTCGACGTTACATGACGACAAAATAGTTCCATCCGAGAGTGTAGATTACTTAACAGGACTACCAAAACCAAAACCGCAATGTGTAGTCGACTACACGAAACATATGGGCTCGGTTGACACATCTGATATGATGATGAATACTCTGGGTTGCATAAGAAAATCGAGAAAGTGGCACAAAAAGTTTGGCTTTCATGTTTTTGACATGTTATTGCTCAATGCATTTTACACATACAAATTCGTCAACAATCAGCAAAAGGCATCTTTCGCAGAGTTCCAATTAAATGTCATTAGACAAATAATAGAAAAATATAATAGACCAATTATGGCTAATACTCGACAAACAACTTCGCGTGGTGTACTCGATCCATTTCGCGTTTTACCTAATGATGCTATTGCGCATTTTCTTGTAAAAATACCGAATCACAAAAGTCAGCGATGTAAAATGTGTGCAACAAATAAAAAAAGATCTGAGACACGATTTATGTGCAAAAAATGCAACGTTTATTTGTGTGTAGAACCATGTGCCGCTCAGTATCATAGATCTCTCAACGTCTAAATACATCGATATGACGACCATCACTAATCACCTAGCAACATTTTTTTAGTTGACTCATATTATAGGTTAGTTCAGTTTGTGGTTCTGTGGTTGTTGTCAGTGAACGTCCATAACGTGTGTTTGTTAAACTTTGTTAACTGTAGACAATAGTACCTACCTCTGTAAAAACAGGTGCAATATATATCTAAAATCACGAGAAAAATGGCATTAATAGGTATGTGGATTTCTTAACATAATTTGAGATGGATTTGAAAAAGGCATTTAGTGCATACTTGTTTTTATGTTATAGGAAACTTTCAAAAGGATGCGGAATCCAGCCAATCAATTTTATACAATTATAATAGTAATCGAAACGATAATACAGACATAGATGGAGACGTACCCCTCCCATCCTCGGTGGCACAGTGTGAATATATGTTTATGTTACCACCTGACCAGTCACAATTAAGAAGTACTGATAGTACGCCAGATTTATATGTTTCTGTTGCTACACAAACGCATGTTAAAACAAAAACCACAAGTACGCAATGCACACAAACTGAAATGGATCAACTGAATGTCACTGCAGAAATGTTAGCTGAAAAATATTTTTGCGGCAATCAGGAACGAAAAAATAAGTTCATTGAAACCTACCAAAATTTTGTGATTACTATAATTAAACTGATTGGTACAGATCAGTAAGCTATTTAAGTTGATTATGTTATATATTTTAAAATAATGGGTACATACCTACTTGTACGTACCAATGCAGCAGTAGGTAACTGTACTGGCTTGATTTAGATGATTATGTAGGTACTTACTTAGCCATATTTGTGCTATTAAATTATCATAATTGTTAAAATAAGGCGTAACCATATTTAAAGAGTAATAATTAAAATAATGTGATAAACAACGACTGATTAATTACGTTTATAACTGTTCTTTTACCAAGTGTTTTGTTCCTATGTTGTAATTTTAATTTGTGTACCTACCTAACTAGGTGCACTGAAATAGTTTTAAGAAATAGCTTAGGTAAGTATACATTTGTTGATTATTTAAATAAGGAATAATTGTGATAAATGATGTAGGTACCTACACGACTGTAAGTAATTAATATCCTTTCAAAGTACAGTAGGTACATAGGTGTGTTGTGTTCCTGTCTGGTAATAATGGGGTTAATTCTGTGTTCCTAAAGTGAAATAGGTAGTTAGGTACCTATTAAAATAATAAGAATCTTTGTCAACTATACGTAGTTACAATACCTACGTAGTTTGTTTGTTTACAATACGTAGTTTGGTTTGGTTACAATACGTAGTTTGGTTTGGTTACAATACGTAGGTAGCTGTACCTACCTATATTGTAAAAGTAATAATTATAGAAAAATATTTTGTGTAGGTACTGTGTTATTTGTCTCGTTAGTCTTTATTACGTAGCTAGGTATATCTATCTACTTATCTGTTGAATGATTATTATTAAATAAAGAGTAGGTAGGTACCTAAATGTTATTAAATGACGAATTTTGGGTATATTATTCAACTGATTTATCATAATAAAAATGTGATTCATGACGTAAATTTGTTGTTTTTTTAGTTTTATACTTATAACATTATGGTCTACTTGACCGATATACCTACTTTGGCATAGGGGTACGCCCGGCTATGGCCGCTCAAGATATAAACATCCTAATTGGTTTTTTGTAACTGATTCTTCCGCAGCTTAACTTTGGTACGTATATATACCTACGTATATGTACGTATATATTACTATAGAAACTCATAGACATTATGTTTTGTGTATGTACCTAAACCGTTGCCTAACAACCTAGCTTATGATTCATATACCTACGTATAATAATAGCAATTATACAAATAGCAATATTATTTGTCGATATTATCGTAATGCCTAATTGCACAACCCTCTTTGTCGTAGGTATTTATTTCTTGATTCATGAGCTGGGCGCTGGGGGCACGCCAACTGACATAAAGTCGGGCGGTTAAAAGGTTAACGGACTTGACAACAACAGCATAGTTAGGTACAAGTGCTTTAGAACATTATTGATTTGATTTTTTATTTATTTTCAACATTGATTTGATTGATGACGAGTGTAGAAATGGGCAATAAAAATAAAAGAAAATCAAGGTTGTCATCTTTAGCCTTAAGGCCGATCCACACGCTACGTTTTGCACAACCTTTTGTCTGCGCAGTTCAACACTTGGCACATAAAACGTTGCGTGTGGATTGGAAAACTGCGCAGTTTTTGGTCCGGCGGGAAGACGGTACATTTGGAGCGATGACTGAGCAAATGACCTTTGATATCCATGACCTGTGCGGATCCAAGTCGGTGCATGTGGACGCTTGCTCCGTTTTCCGATTCGTTTTGTTCCTCAGTTTTTTCTAATCATGCGACGATAGCTGTTGATGTTATGATGATCTCGGGAGTTTCTAACCGATATTATTGCACTTTACGAAAGTTTCCCATGCATTTGGCGTGTTAAATCGAATGAGTACAGTAACAGGGAGAAAAAGGGTGGAAGCTTATGAGAGAAAAGTAGAAAAATTCAAAGAAATCGATGCAGCCGCGAGCTATGAGCTATGATAAGTGTTTATTGTAAAGAATTGGCAAAAGTTAACAAATCGATTCGATCTGGGGCTGGAGAAGACGAAATCAAGCCATCTCTGTGGTATTTGGATTTGTTACATTTTCTAAATGACCAGGAGACACCAAGGCCGTCTAAGAATACCATGGATGAAAGTGAAGTCTGCAAACTGCGACGAATCATCAGAACAGGTAAGAAAAGCAAAAAAAATTAAATACCACATGCCACATTCCTGAACGGATGATGGTCACATATTTACCACCATTGGCGTGGTTCTGATTGTTTTATTTTATAAAGTATATTATCGGAGGTCGTGATAGCAATATAGATAACACACAATAGTCCGTGTGCGTCAGAATGGCTGGTTGTCTGTGGCGTTGGTCTATGAGAGTTGATTCGAAAATTGCTACATAATTGCTTATATTTGCTACATATAATAAATAATTGCTACATAGGATATATATTTAGAAATAAAATATTTTTTTTGACCAGCCATCCTGACGTTTGGTTGGCTGGTCACCTCCTAGTTTAAAGTCAAGCATGCAGAGTTTCCCGAAATGTATTGCGTCAATAATTGCTACATATTTACTTCATTTATCTAATTTAGTTGTAACTTCAAACATATGTTAAATAAAGGATGTAGCAATTATTTAAATTATCCCAAGGAAAAGTGCCTGATAAAATAATAAAGGCAAATACTTAGTTATGTAGGTGTTGGTTTAATCGTTTAGGCTCTGGTAACAGCGTAAGTAATGCGACTCTTGCGTTAAAAAAATATGTACCTACCCTCAATAATCCAATAAGTATCATTATTACAATTATTCTTAGTCATTGCTAGTGCAGATATCATATTGGAATCACAGTCCAGGCTTATTTAATTTTATTCGACAATTTAAATAGTTCGTCATTATAAGGAATAGGTACCTACTTATAGAACCTATTTTTAATTCGTGTTTTGGTGTTTGTGACGATGAAGAGAGGAAGAAAGTTAGTTGTGCCACTCGAAGAGCAAAAAAAGGTTTTCTTGCAATACAAAAAGTATTTTTCCAGTAAGTCAGATTTACCAGCATCTACTGATCCACTGTTTAGTGAAATTAGTAAGTAAAAGTAAGTAAAAGTAAAAGTAGTGCCTTAGCCAATAAGATTACGAAACAGGCACTGTACCTTTCGGTGAAGAAAAATTTTGATTATTTCTTTAGCCCAAATGATAATATTTACTGTGAAGAACCAAGCCCAATTACTTTAAGTTATAAATGTGATAATAGAGTAGAAAAACAATGCAAAGACGGGAACAACCAATCGCTTGGAAACACAGTCATTTATGTTTTTGTAATTGATACGTATCAATGGGAGCGTCTGCAACCAATAGCTAAACGCTTAAAATTAAATAAGGGATCTGAGTCTGTTTTTAGAATGAAAAATCTTTTGCCTAAGCATCAGTGGGCCCATCAATAACGTGAAAAAATTTGGGAGGTCCATCCAATAGCACGCAGTTGGACATTTAAACAGTATTCTATTTCTATGAACACCAATATAACGTGCATCGGATCTTGTAAACAATGTGAAGCTGATGTGAAAGTTATTATTAGCTGGCCTTCGGATAAAATAGCTCAGTACATGCATTCATAATAACAAATTACGACGAAAATTTCATTCATACTCCAATGAGAAAAATAAAACTATCACCTGTAAAACGAACTGAAATAGCTGAAGAACTTAAACATGTATCCGCTATTTCATATCGTAACTCAATGGCAAATAATAATAATTTGGTTGTTAATTCCGATGAGCCTGAACCTACTCATTTACCAACAACAGGGTGTTTACGTCAAATAAAACACGAACATAAGAGTAGCTCACTTTTTCATCAAAACCAAATACTTTCATTATGGCTAATGACCCAAATATCGCCTTACAAAGAAGCTATTAAACATATCTCAGTGTATCCATTTTATATTTGTTATTGGGACCCTTGCCAAGATCAATATTGCAAAGAATTTAAAAAAGCTGATAAATTGATTGTTAGTATAGACGCCACCGGTAGCATTTTCAAAACATTTGGCCCTTTAAATAATGTCACAATCACCAAACACATTTTGTTTTATGTATGTGTCATGAAAACATATGAAGGTCACAGTAGTATCCCACTTACCCAAATGGTATCAGAAAGCCAGTCTATGGACACTATATACAAATGGCTGGAAGCATGGCACGTGAGCAATCCAAAACCAGACGAAATCATCGTCGATGAGTCATCCGCGCTGATTGGTGCTTGCGTAAAAGCATTTACGAAACATAACTACTAAAGAATATGTTAGAGAATCTTACAGAAAACTGGAGGAAGACGAAAAAAGTGACGATTGCTACATTAGAATAGACACAAGTCATTTTATTAAAATCATTTTCAATTTAAATTGTTTTAAACATGTCGACAACAGAGTAAAATTCTTTTATATTAAATGTCTGTTAGCGTTGAAGGAATGCGTAAATTTTGAAAAAGCCAAAGAAATTTTGACAGATATTATTACAGTTTGTTTGAATGAACACGACGGCATTAATAAATCTAATACTCCTTCTAGGTGTGAGTTGGCTAAGAATCGATTAAAGACATCCTACCTTCATCGAAAACTGGAAAGGGAAAGGAAATGTTACTAAAAAGAGAAAAAAGACTTTGAAGCCAGTTATTTTTTTGTCTAACGGAAGCAGGCTACAAATTGATAAAAAAAATATTATATTGAGAAATACTTGCGCGATTGATTCGGTATGTCAGGCTTTAGCTATAGCATATATCGATGGCTATCGTATAAGTCAAACAATACATGAGAGTGAAAATTTATTCTGTAAACTTGTCAAACTCATGAGTGAAAGAGATACAGAAGAAGTATACAAAATAAGATCTGAAATGGCTCAAGTCTATTTTTCAAAAGTTGAACAAGAATCCTCTGTGGAAGTGAGATGTGAGTGCAATGTAAATAATATATTTGAACGCATTTTAATAGATTGTATATACAGTGCAGATGAAAGTGAACATTGTACAGAATCAGATTGTGCAATCAATAGAGTTCAGCGTAAGATACCTGTTCTACACGTTGATATAAATTCAGCCAGTAATGATTTACAAGAAGCCGCAAATACTTTAATTATTGCTCAAGAACTTACAGAATGCCGGCGAAGTAAATGTAAAGGTGTTAAATCATTTAGTGTATCTTTGCGAGATCTTATTGCATTTGAATTTCATTCCAATCAATTTATTTCAATAGATGATCCACCAACATCTCTTTTGTTACAAGGATCTGAGTTTCATTTACTGTCAATAATAGAATTCGAGCCCCCAGTATGTGAAACACTAATTGGTCACTACAAAGCTCATTGCAGACGAAATTCACAATGGAAATGTTATGATGACGAATCGAAAAAAATTACGAAGAGTAAAAAGAAGCTAATTCCACATTGTATAATACACTCGGCGTCAAAAAAATCGCACTTCTCTGAAAATAAGTTATAAAGCCTAATAATTTGCAAACCAGTACGTTTACCCCAAACAATGTTAATATTAATTGAAAGTACATTTAATTAGCTTTTATTAAACAACAACCTAATGAATAAATTCCTTAAACAACCGCATGTACTGCATGTTGAAGAAAATGATATCCAAATACTCGTTACATAGACCACAACTTGCCGCACTTTCATGGGCTATAAAAAGGGCAGTAAGCATCAAAATTAGGTCATTCGACATCCAGACGTTGTAGAGAACACATGAAAATACAGAACACAAGAAAACAGCCCTACAAAATGGATACCACTGCAGATCAAGCCGCTCAAGTGATAGCACTACTGCAAACAGGGATGCGACAGTGTGATGTTGCTCGACAACTGAACTTGAGCCGTTTTGCCATTCGTCGAGTGCTCCAACGGTTTCAAGAGGCTGGGGGCTACACCCGGAGACAAGGATCAGGAAGACGGCGCTGTACATCTGAGAGAGATGACCGTTTCATTGTGACGACGTCATTGCGGAACCGTTTCTCCAATGCTGTTGAGCTGCAACAGCAGCTCCGTGGGGCTCGTAGAACCGCAGTGAGCACATCTACGATTAGAAGAAGGCTGCGAGAAAGGAGTATTGCGGCCAGAAGACCAGCCAAGGGCCCGAAATTAACGCCACAGCATCGTAGAAAGCGATTACAGTTCGCTCGAGAACATCTCAACTGGGATCTTGAACAATGGAGGACCGTACTCTTCTCAGATGAGACGAGAGTATGTCTCTTCGTTAACGATAGGCGAAGGAGAGTGTACAGAAGGCGAAACGAACGGTTTTCTGAAGCTTGCTTGGAGGAGACAGTGGAATATGGAGGGGGATCTTGCATGTTCTGGGGCGGAATTTCAGTCGACGGCAAGACGGAACTCGTTTGCATATCCCGGACTGGAGGTGCTCGTGGTCAGGGATCACTAACCGCTCATCGGTACATAACCGAGGTGCTGGACATGCATGTAGTCCCATATGCAGGATATGTTGGGGATGGGTTCACTTTAATGCACGACAATGCTCGTTCCCATACCGCAGTAATCGTGCAGGATTATCTACACGAGGTTGGGATTCCAGTTTTGCAGTGGCCAGCGAGAAGCCCAGACCTGAATCCAATAGAGCATCTCTGGGATGAACTAAAACGACGAGTACGGTTACGTGATCCTGCCCCAGCAACTCTACAAGACCTCCATGATGCTGTAATTGAAGAATGGAATAGGATTCCTCAAGATAGTGTGGTACGGCTGATTGGGTCTATGCAAGAACGAATGGAAGCTGTTATTAGAGCAAGGGGGGGTTGCACTAGGTTTTAAGTAGCATTTTTTATTAATTTCTTTTGTTGTTTTGTAATTTTAATGCCTGTTTTTGTTTGAATATTTTTTCCTAATAAAGATAATTTTTTCACTTGACACATGCACCTTGTTTTTTTTTAAACGATTGTAATTGAATACATATTTCTGTATTTTACTGTTACTATACCTACCAACCTTTCAAATAAATAGCATAAAACAACCATACAAAGGATTAAACGCGACATAAACCGAATTGAATTAAATTTTTGCAAAGGTGCGATTTTTTTGACGCCGAGTGTATATGCGAAAAAATAATATGAAAATAAGGTAAATTAATAATTGAAATTTTTTTAAGTAAATTGTAATATTATTAAACTGAATCTTATGAACGACCCACATTTTGTTTTTATTTACGATATCCTTTTAATGTGCTTATTATCCACTTACCTACTCATAACATAACATGCCATTTAACAATTTAAAACGCCAGCCTCCTAAAGTAAAGTAAAGCAATACCATTGAGTGAAGACACACTGCAACAATTTGCCTTTATTATTTTATCAGGCACTTTTCCTTGGGATAATTTAAATAATTGCTACATCCTTTATTTAACATATGTTTGTAGTTACAACTAAATTAGATAAATGAAGTAAATATGTAGCAATTATTGACGCAATACATTTCGGGAAACTCTGCATGCTTGACTTTAAACTAGGAGGTGACCAGCCAACCAAACGTCAGGATGGCTGGTCAAAAAAAATATTTTATTTCTAAATATATATCCTATGTAGGAATTATTTATTATATGTAGCAAATATAAGCAATTATGTAGCAATTTTCGAATCAACTCTCATAGACCAACGCCACAGACAACCAGCCATTCTGACGCACACAATAGTCCGGTGTTTAATCATTTTCCACTTGTGCCACTTGTGCAATTTATATATGAGCGGATGAAAAGGCAGAATGCCAAAACTACGTGTTCAGAATGTACTTTCTTCGCTATTATGTGAAGTAATATGATGGAGGACTTTTTAACCATTTTTAAGGCAGGGGTGATATTTTTACCACCATGATTTTAAATTTTTTTCGTAACGAAACGTTATCCTTTCGGTACTTATTGTTACTATGGCAACTTTTTTATTAATCTGTCATTATTTTGACGTAAAGAAATTGTAAACTGTCAAGTATATTTTTCTTCGGTGGTTCGCTGAAGTTTGAAAAGTAGTAATTTTGAGTATTGAATTTTCTAGTTGGGTCTATCTCTTGGATCTTTTAATTTCTGAGGTAAGTTTTATTTTTAGCATGTGTTATTATATTTCATGTAAAGGATTTTACGCATATTTTTTTGCCTGGGTGTCTTGATATTTTATAATATACGTTTGTTATGGTGGGAAACATATTCCCTCTGCCTGTGGGTGGCTGTGGCATTATTTTTGCTTTGCTTTTGCAGATGAGTTCAAAACCCGGGCATAATAAGGCTTTGTCTGAATTAGAAATAGAGCATGTTCTTGAAGAAATCTTTGGATTGCCAGACGACCCAGAACATTCTGAGGATGACCTGGAACTTGAAGAAGAAGCTCCATATAGTACAGCTAGGCTTCAAAAAATACTAGAGGATCTCGATGAACCGGCAATGCCACCGCACCTCGAGGAAAGCCAACCCAGCCCACAGTCGTCAGACACTGCAGGAATTGAACCAATTCTACCAGCTTATCTAGTAAGTGACGACTTTTCAAACGCTGTTTGTCAACAAGTTGAAAACAATAGCCCTAGCATTGTTCGATCGTCAAGACGGATAACACGACTTCGCGATACTGAACCTAGCTGTTCTGGTACGAGGATTTCGCTTCCAGAAGCCGTTTCACGTAGTGACCCTGATTATTTCAGTGACACTGATGATTCTGATGTCAACGAAGAGACTTGGAAAAAAAAAACATATTGAAGTTCTCGCCCTAACCCCGAAGTTTTTGATAAAGTCCCATTGACTACTAAGCAAAGTTTTAACAGCAAAACTAGACCTACTTGCTTCTTCGAAAAGTTTTTTAGTAATGAAGTCATTGATCTTATTATTTCTCAAACCAACTTATATGCTGCACAACAGAAAATGGAAGATAGGACTCCCGTGAATGGTCACGAAATAAGAGCCTTTTTAGGTATTCTAATAATAATGGGGTACAAAGTTCTGCCTATGATAGACTTATATTGGTCTTCGGATCCAGGTTTTAGGGAAAATGACATAGCAGAAATAATGACAGCAAAGTGTTTCAAAAAAATTATGCGCTGCCTGCATTTCAATGACAATGCACAGCAACCTGACAGAAATTGCGCCGATTATGATAAGTTATATAAATTGAGGCTACTGATAAATATAATAAACGAAGCCTGCAAATATAATGCCAACAAATCCGGTTCGCAGAGTATAGATAAATCAATGGTTCTTTTCAAAGGCCGCTCCTCCTTGAAACAATATATGCCACTCAAACTCATAAAGCGAGGATATAAAATTTGGTGCAGGTGTGATAGTGAAACTGGCTATCTATATCAATTTGATATCTATACTGGCAAAACTGCAGATACAGTAGAAGAAGGCTTGGGATCCAAAGTGGTACAAAGTTGAAGCAGCGTCTTATAGATAGTAACGTAAAAATGTCCATCTTACGTTCGATAACTTTTTCACTGACCATAAGTTATTAGAATATCTATATGAAAAGGGTATTTACGCCACAGGCACTGTGCGCAGACATAGAGTGGGAATGCCGCAGCTTGTAAAAGGTCCCTCTGCAAAACAACTAAAGCTATCAAAGGTGAATTCAAATGGCGAGTACAAGGCAATGTTGCGTTTATAGTTTGGCAGGATAACAAAGAAGTTCTGCTTTTGACTAGTGAATTTCATCCAAAGGTTGGTGGTTGTGTTGGTCCCAATTCAGTGTCTGCTTGCCATCAAACAATACACAAGACGAATGGGAGGTGTAGATAGGTTCGACCAAATTAGAACCACATATACCGTTGGACGTAGAAGCAAAAGATGGTGGCTTCGCCTTTTTTACTTTATTCTTGACGCCAGTATTACTAATGCTTTTATCATGACCAAAAAAAGCAATGTAGGTTTGACACATTTGGAATTTCGCGTAGCATTAGCTCGAGGACTCATCAGTGGATATTCTAGTCGAAAAGGGCGATCCAACATGCCCACTTACATTACTAAAAAAAAGTATTTCAGTCCGATACTCGCCAGAAAGCTATGTGGTTGCCGAAGAAATACGTTACACAAATGTGGGAGATCACCTACCCTACCCATTAGAATCATATAAACGATGCAGAATGTGCAGCACGAAGGCCAACGACAAAAGAACTAAAATAATGTGCGAAAAGTGCCACTATGCATAGTGGCATGTTACACGGCTTTTCAGACAGTAGTCAATCTTAATAAGAACTTGTTACAATGTCTATTGTTCCTATTAATAAAGGTTGATTTTCAATTATATTTGTTGTTTATTTACACCACAGACTAACGTATAGTATATTAGACTAATTCAAGATTACCTTATCCATGTTTTCCTACATAGGCAAAGGGGATATATTTGCCACCATAAAAAAAATTAAATAATAAAAAATGTATATATATAATTTTCTACCCCCATATTATACCTTAACAGGTTCCCTGTCCCCATACAAAGGCGTAATTGAAAAGTTCTACGCTCACTTATTTATTTCATGATTATCTTTTGTGTCAAAACAAAAGTTGTATATAAACACTAGACTAAGAAGATTTTTGTAAAAACAAAAATAATAAAAAATAAAAGAAATATGATCACATGTGATTCATGAACGTACGGCAAAGAATTTCATATGCCACGCTTTTTGAATCATATATGATATGATCACATATGATTCAAAAAGCGTGCTGTGTGAAAACTTACAATACGCTCATGAATCTTAAATGCACTATATAACAATCATTGATATTTTTTGAGCAGGCAACCCAAAAAATCATATTTCAGTCTAATTTTATTATCTATATTCATGTCTTCGTTCCATAGAGTATGCTTCGTTCTATGTTACCATTCTTGGTCTGTATCATAGAGTAACTTTTTATAGTCTGTATCTCTAGCGCGAAAAGCACCTAACTGCACCTAACCTAAACAAATCTAAGTAAAATATCTTACCTAAAAATAAATATTTGTTATAGAGTTATTGTTTGAGCACGAACAAAACGGAGACGCAGGCGAAGGAGGGGACGTGAGGTGCGAGGTGGGGCTCACCGGCTGATCGAACATCACTCCTTTCACTACGGCAAGTGCGAGCAGTCATCGCACGCTATAATACCTACCTACTGTATATCACTATAGTCCTTGTAGAAAATATATATTTAAATTACTTATACAGTCCACTTTTATTTTCTACCACGGAGAAACATTGGTCCTTCGACGGAAGAAGAATCCAGGGTAGAAGAGAAGATTCTACAGAGGACTGTAGCTGGCGGACGTTGACCTCACGACATTGACACGCCCCGTCTATTTTATCGCCGTGTCATTGCTGTCGCTGTCGCAAGATCGAACATTCTAGCACATTCTGGAGTCGCCTGTGGAATTTTGGATAAGGATAAGGGCGTTTTGTGAGTTCGTTCCAATCATTCCTTTACCTTTAATTTTATTCCAAATTTCTGTGCTTTTAAATTTGCAACATCCAATTCATATCACTTTTTTCTTTCTTTTATTTGAGTTGGGGCAATCATTTTCGCACGTCATTCCACGTTGCTTGCGGCGGCCGCACTACTGCTTATTTAACAAATTATTTTCTTTTAATGAATATTACATGCGCGTGAGCAAATAACGGGTTCTTTATTCTCGAGGAAATGACCTTGGCCCCGTTATAACAATACAGCTGTGCGCCTATTCATTAATCATCCGTTCATTAATTTATATATTTATATGCATTAAAGATACGTTGCTACGTAGCTCTAATTAATTAGTATAGCTATTTTTCACGCCATTTTATATTTTGCTATTTGAAATGGCTGACAAGCTAGTAAAAAAACGCAGCTCAATTAAAGCAAAAGTAACTAGTTTCACGAACTATATTAATATTTTAAAAAGTTGTGATCAATTGTCCGACCTGCAGCTACTCGAACTGGAAGGCCGGTTTAATAAATTTGAAAGCTTATACGATGAATTTAACGATTTACAGACGGAGATCGAGCTCTTATCGGACAATTCGGACGACATTTATGCCGAGCGCTTCAAGTTTGAAGAGTGTTTCTTTCCGTTAGTTGCCATGGCCCGGAAGCTACAGTCTGCTGGACAACAACAGCAGGTCAAGGCTTCTGCAGGTTCCGTATCAGGCTCCGAGGTATCAGGTGGGACAAAAAACAATTTTATTCGTTTGCCTAAAATAGACTTACCCCGCTTTGATGGTAGTTATCAGTGTTGGCTGGAATTTAGAGACACTTTCATCTCATTAATTCATAATAGTAACTGTATCGATAGTATTAACAAGTTTCATTACTTGCGGGCCTCTTTGAGGGGGGCAGCCGCTGAAATTATTAAAAATATCGACTTTAAAAGTGATAATTATGAGTTAGCTTGGGGCTTGTTGTGCGATCGATATAATAATAGTCGCCTCTTAATTAACAATCATGTCCAGGCATTATTCAATGCTGAGCCGATCTTAACTGAGTCTAGTGTCTTTTTACGTCGTCTTATTGACGTGATAAATAAAAATATACGGGCATTGAAAGCATTGAATGAGCCTACCCAGCATTGGGATACTCTAATCATTTATATGATGTCATTAAAATTAGATAGTGTCACCAGTAGAGATTGGGAGGAGCATCGTAATACATTGTCTAAGTCTCCGACCTTGTTTCAGTTTTGTACATTTTTAAGTAATAAGTCAGATTTATTAGAAACATTAGAGGACAATACAAAATTAAATAAATTACAAATAAATAGTACTAATAAATCTAAAAGCTTCGTTATAACGTCACAATTAAAAAATAATAATGTACAAGACAGAAATAAAATTAGTTGTCCTTTGTGTTCACAAAATCACTATCTTTATTCATGTGATGCTTTTAGAAAATTAACCATAGAAGATCGAGTACAAAAGGCAAAAGATTTTAAAGTATGTTTGAATTGTTTACGTGTTGGGCATGTAGAAAAGCATTGTAAGTTTTCACGATGTAAATATTGTAAAAGTAGACACAATACCTTGTTGCATTTGGATCAACCCGACTCTGGGGAAATTCATAATCCCATACCTATTAATTCGTATAATAATAATGTAACGCTTTCTGCAAATATACAGCCTACTTCTCAGAGGAATATTTTACTGTCCACAGCTATCGTGAAACTGGTGAGTGAAAAAGGCGAGAGGTACAATGCCAGAGTCCTGCTCGACAACGGTAGTACAGCGCACTTTGTTACTGACACTTTATGCAATAAGCTCGGTTTGCCTCGAGTTGGTACAAGTTCCAAGGTAACTGGTATAAATAATCTCATTAGTATCAGTACACAGTCTTGCAGCCTAACTATCGAGTCTTCTTATGGTGAATATAGTTATAATATCAATTGTTTTATTTTGCCCGAAATAACTAGGAGATTGCCAGCTTCCTATATAAACATTAAAAACATACCAATTCCTAATGGATTATTGTTAGCGGACCCATCTTTTAATATTCCGTCTGACATTGATATTTTGCTAGGAGCAGAATTATTCTGGGATATTATTTAAGGCAATCAAATTAATCTTGGAAAGAACTTACCTAAACTTTGTGAAAGCAAATTAGGGTGGTTAATTTCGGGTGCCGTACCTCCTAGTTCGCATTTTACACATCAGAATTTTTTAAATATTTCTGAATCTGATAGACATCCTGATTTAAATAAATTCTGGGAACTCGATTCAATTTCGCCTAAACACTGTTTATCGTTAGATGAGCGTGCGTGCGAAGAAAGCTTTAAATTAAATACTGTTCGTGGTCCAGATGGCCGGTTTATCGTGACTTTACCACTCAAAGCAGAGCCCAGCGTCCTCGGTAACTCATACGCTACAGCCAAACGTAGATTTTTATCGTTAGAAAAACGTTTTGAACGCGATCCTGTTTTTCAACGTATGTACTTGGATTTCATGCATGAGTACGAGATATTAGGTCATATGTCTGAGGATACCAAAATTTCATTTAGTAACCAAAACGTAATTAATTATTATTTACCCCACCACGGTGTTTTGCGTGAATCAAGTAAAACGACGAAGCTACGTACAGGTTTCGACGCATCAGCTAAATCTAGTACGGGATTATCACTTAATGATATCCAACATGTGGGACCTACAGTACAGGATGACTTATTTTCAATATTACTTAGATTTCGACAACATAAATATATAGTTTCCGGAGATATTGAAAAAATGTATCGGGCCATTGAAATAAACCCTGATCAACGTTCATTACAACGTATTTTATTTAGGTATAATTCGTTAGAGCCACTTAAAACGTATACTTTAAATACCGTTACTTACGGGATAGCGTCAGCGCCATATCTCGCGACAAAGTGTCTGGTTAGCCTTGCTGACGTCACAGACAAGCAACACGTAAAACGTAGCATTAAACATGACTTTTACGTCGATGATTTTTTGAGTGGGTCAGACACTATTAGCAGTACGATTGAGCTTTGTCAGGATGTAAAATCAATATTAGCGTCTGCAAACTTTAATTTAAGAAAATGGCAATCCAATAGCCCTGAAATTTTAAACAAAATTGTAGATGTCAAAGATGAGTCCAGTCTTAATTTAGATTTATCTAATAGTATATTATCGAAAACTTTAGGCCTTTTATGGGTGTGTAAATCAGATGTTCTATCATTTTCCATAAATATAGATATAAATAAAAATATTACAAAAAGACATATTCTCTCCGTAATAAGCCAGATTTTCGATCCATTAGGTTTAATCGGTCCCTGTGTAGTCGAAGCAAAAATAATAATGCAAAGGTTATGGCTTAGTAAAAGCGACTGGGACGTTCAAGTGCCTCAAGACATAGCAGATCAGTGGTCTTATTTTGTCAGTAAATTAAATTTTTTAAATTGTTTAAATATTCCGCGGTGGGTTTTATGTGATAATTGTTTGAGTCATGACATTCATGTATTTACAGACAGCAGTGAAAAAGCGTACGGTGCATGTTTATATATGCGGACGATTGATAGCTCTAATTCAGTCACAGTCCGTTTATTAACGTCTAAAAATCGCATAGCTCCGATAAAACCCACAACTATGCCTAGACTGGAGTTATGTGGAGCACTTTTAGGCGCAAGATTGTGTACAAAGGTTAAAGAGTCCCTTACATTACCGGTTAGTCGCTGCATCTACTGGTGTGACTCAACGATAGTGTTGAGTTGGTTGTCTACACCGTCAACTCAACTGAAAACCTTTGTAAGGCATCGTGTTAACGAAATTCAGGAAGCTACTGCCGGGTCTACTTGGCGCTATGTACCAACAAAAGACAATCCTGCAGATCTTGTTTCTCGAGGGGTGAAGGCTGATCATATCAGCGAATCTAAATTATGGTGGACAGGGCCCACCTTTTTATCGCAAGACGAATGTTGTTGGCCAAACCTAACCAAACATTTAACGAAACAGGATCTGCCTGAAGTAGTTTGCAATTTAGTCATTCAATTAGATAAAAATCAAAATCATAACATAATTCATCTATCTATTGTACAACAATTAATTCATAAATATTCTGACTTCAACTATTTACAAAGAATCGTAGCTTATTTGAAAAGGTATATTTACAATTTAAATAATAAAATTAATAAAATCAAGGGTTGTCTAACAAATCAAGAAATTCAAACAGCATTAATGGTCATTTTGCGTAATGCTCAATATGAAATGTTCCCGGATGAATATTCTTCTTTAAAATCCGGAAAATCTTTACCCCATAAAAATAGGCTCATTTCCTTATCACCTTTTTTGGATTCCGACGGCATCATTCGTGTCGGAGGAAGGTTGGATAATTCACCTTACGAATTTAATTTGAAACATCCTATACTTATTTGTAGTAAGCATCATCTTACAAAAATATTATTTGAATCTGCTCATAAAAAACTGTTACATGCTGGTCCTCAGTTATTATTAGCTAATATACGTCAGAACTACTGGCCTTTAGGTGGCAGAAATTTGGCTCGAAATATAGCTAGAAAATGTATAGTCTGTTTTAGGCACAAGGCCCAAAACATACAGCCTATAATGGGACAACTTCCTCATTCAAGGAGTAATTTAGAATATCCTTTTTTTAATTCCAGTGTCGACTATGCCGGTCCAATTCTCATAGCTGACCGAAAGGGGAGAGGCTGCAAACTAATAAAATCGTATATTTGTATTTTTGTCTGCCTGGCTGTTAAAGCCCTTCATTTGGAGCTTGTCACGGACCTTACTAAGGAGGCGTATATGGCCGCGTTAAATCGGTTTATATCGCGACGTGGCAAACCACGGAGTATATTGTCGGATAATGGCACAACATTTGTCGGGGCTTGTAATGAATTACGTAAATTCTTGCAGGTTTCAAATGTTGCTTATGATGTCGCTCAGGAAGGCATTGATTTCAGCTTCGTACCTGCGTACTCACCACACTTCAATGGCATTGCTGAGGCTGCCGTTCGCTCTACTAAATACCATTTGAAGAGGGTACTCAAATTGACGCACTTCACGTACGAGGAAATGATGACGTGCCTAACTCAAATAGAGGCCGTTCTTAATTCCCGACCTCTCACTCCCTTTTCTCCTGATCCACTTGATTTTACTGCTTTGACTCCTTCACATTTTTTGATTGGAAGATCACTCACGTCTATTCCGCATCCACAGGTGGCTGACTGCGCCAACATTACTCGTCTGGAGCGTTATCAAAGGGTGGCTTATATCAAACAGCACTTTTGGAAGAGGTTTAACCAGGAATATGTTTCTCTGCTACAGCAAAAGACTAAATGGTCTTCCTCGTCGGGTGAGATTGCTGTAGGGAGCCTAGTCCTGGTCAAGGATAAGGTGCTGCCACCTCTCTGCTGGCTTTTGGGACGCGTGGTGCAGGTCTACCCGGGCCCCGACGGAGTCGTGAGGGTCGCCGAGCTGAAGACAAAGAAAGGAACGATCCGGCGCGCCTTCAATAACATATGCCCTCTTCCAGTTTCTTGAAGTCCCTACTTCAACCCGGGGAGCATGTTTGAGCACGAACAAAACGGAGACGCAGGCGAAGAGGGGACGTGAGGTGCGAGGTGGGGCTCACCGGCTGATCGAACATCACTCCTTTCACTACGGCAAGTGCGAGCAGTCATCGCACGCTATAATACCTACCTACTGTATATCACTATAGTCCTTGTAGAAAATATATATTTAAATTACTTATACAGTCCACTTTTATTTTCTACCACGGAGAAACAGTTATTGATGAGTAAAAACAGAAAAAATGGTTTCTCGCTATACGGAAGACGAACTTAGAAGAATTTTGGAAGGTAGTAGTGATGATGGACAAGATTTTAGTGATGGTAGTGGAGAAGAATACTTGCCAAATCGAACTGATGCTGAGGATTCGGATACTTCGGGAAACCAATCAGACGATATCAATTCGATCAACAATGAAATGCAGTCTTTTCGAGAACCTTCGGCGGTAAGTTTGAGTACACCGGTCGAAGCAAATGTGAGAGGATTAGAGGAAAATTTGGAAGGGTTATTATCAGAAAATTTGTCAGAACCAATAGAGGAAGATAGGCATGAGGAGCTACAATGGTCGGAGAATATTCTTCCCATTGGGCGAGAAACTTTTACAGGTAATTCGGGCGTGCAGGATATTCAGTCAATAACAGACGAAACCGGAGACATTAGCGTCATAAAAATTTTCGAATATTTTGTTTCCGAAGAACTTATAGAACTTATGGTAAACAAAACAAATGACTATGCTCAATTGTTGAAAGACAGACGTACAAGTAGACATAGTAGGATGATGCGCTGGAATGATGTCAATAGTGTAGAACTGAAAAAAATGTTTGCGGTTATTCTGCTGATGGGTATTGACAAAAAGCCTTCAATTGAGCATTACTGGAAAATGGACCCTCTTTACTTTAATCCATTGTTTCACGAAATATCTATGTCCTATAACAGATTTTCAACTCTTTTACGATGTTGGCATTTTGAGAACCCCCAGCTCGATAATGACAATGTTTTGTACAAGATACAGCCCCTTATTGATCACATGATTACGAAATTTCGAGCATTATATATCCCAGGTGATACCCTCGTCGTCGACGAATCTCAAATAAATCATCAAGGAAGATTGCATATAAAAACATATAACCCCGCTAAAGCTAGCAAATACGGGATCAAAATATACAAAATGTGCTCCGTGAACAGCTACACTTGGTCCTACATCGTATACGCTAGATCAACAACGGCTTTTGAAGGCCTTGATAAACCAGGTACAGTTGTTGTAAAGCTATGTCTACCACTTCTAAATGAAGGAAGACTTATTGTGGCTGATAATTATTATACAAGCCTCGGGTTAGGGAAATACCTAAAAGACCGTAACACTGATTTGTGTGGCACACTCCGTAAAAACAAAAAAGGTTTGCCGCAACAAGTTTTGCAGAAAAAACTTAGAAGGGGCGGAGTTATAGCTAGGCAGTTAGATAACTATGTTACAGTCCTGAAATGGCACGACAAGAGAGACGTTCTCATGATTTCTACGTGTCATGACGATGAAATGGTATCTACCAATAACTGGAGAAGAGATGAGACATTGAAGCCTAGAATGACTGTTGAATACAATACCGCTAAAAAGGGGATTGACGTTTCAGATCAGCTTGGTTCCTATTATTCCCCTCTTAGAAAAAGCCTAACTTGGTATAAGAAAATCGCATATGATCTCATCTTTCAAGCCGCCATTGTAAACACGCGCATCATACACAACGAACTCACAGGAAAAACAATGACTGTACTACAAGTTCAAGAAATAATTATTCGGTCTTGGCTTGGAGAAGCAGCGGCCAAAAAGCACTGCACAAGGCCTCCAAAGCAAGGAAATACTTCCGTGTCAAGTCACCAATTAACAGAAATCCCTAGGAATGATGGAAAACTAGTTCGGAAGCGGTGCTCTGCCTGTTATTCCAAAATAAAAGCAGCTCAAGGCAATCCCCTCCGTGCAAAACAAGTAAACAAACAGTGCAGATGTGTAACAAAGCCTTCTGCTTGAGCTGTTTTAACGAAAACCATAAAAACTGATGTGAATTTGGACAGATATAGTGATTTCAAATGTGTAAGTTATTATAATTACGTAAATAAAGCCCTGCGATTTTTGTTAAAAATGCCTTTTATTGCCAGCATAATTGACCCTCATACACTAAAGAAAAACAAAAATTGCCAGATTTTATTTGATGTCTACGATTGATTCCCAATTCTTAATTTCCCACGTGTGTAATTTTTCAAATTATTATCGAGACGATTTCTTCTTTATTCAAATTCTTAATTTCACCAATTCTTAATTTTCCGAATGCCTCATTTTCTTAATTATAGATAGTACGAATTCTGCTTTTTACAGAAGACAGTACAGTTAGGCATAGTGAAATTATATTTATATAATACATATATTAAGTAGCAATTAAATTTAATCTATGAAGGAACCTATCACCTATTTACTAAGAAACTCATTACGTAATCAATCAAAGAGATTAAAATGTCAAGTATAAACGTCAATAAAATTATCAATTCAAGATCTCCCGTCCTATGCGTGAATAGTTGCATAATTATAAACCTGTGATTTAAACTAAATAACTATGGCTTCCTCGAGTGCGGTAGTCGTCGATTTAAATTTCGTTAACGTAGGAGAAAAAGGAAAAAAAAAGTTAGTACGTGGTGGCTATCAATATTATTTACAAGCAAAAAATAAAAACAGAACACAGATTTGGCGTTGTTCTAACAAAGGAATACGGTGCAATGCGTCTGTAACCCTGAACTCTGCAATGAATTCAGTATTAAGAGAAAGTAGCCATACGTGCAAACCAGACTTTTCGAAAAATAAAGTAACATTTGCTGTTAATAAATTAAAAAACCGTTGCCGCACAGAATGGAAGCCAATTTCAGAATTATACGAAGAGTCTATGAAGGGTTTAGATAGCGATTCGGATTCAAGCGAAAACTTGGAACCACCGCCATTCAGTTCAATAAAAGACGCATGCTACTCCGCACGTAAGGCTGCTTTAGATATTTCCAAATTGAGGTTCGGAAGTGTTCAGGAAGTCAAGATTCCGGATCTACTTCGTAAGAATTTTCTTTTACATGAAGGAGATGACAATTTTTTTATTTTTGGTAGTCCAGGGTGCATGAAGTTAATTAGTAAAACAGATTTGTATTTAGCTGATGGGACAATTGTTTACGATTCATGTAGACATTGGCAGTACAAGAGAAGTGACTACAATAATACCAATATTTTTTTGCTTATTACCTAACAAAAAGGAATCGACTTATACCGAAGTGTTTCGGGTTTTGAAAGAAAAGTTTCATGTGACAATAACTTTTTTCAAAAGTGACTGGGAAACTGCCATTATGAATGCAGTCAAAACTGTGTATCCTTTGGTGCGTATAAAAGGTTGTTTTTACCATTTTACGAAGGCGATTTGGAAAAATGCAGACAAAATAGGTATGGTAATCGATAAACAGCACAGAAGGATAGTAAGACTGACAGCTAATTTAGCTCTTCTACTTCTTCTTTATTATCAAAGACGCTAAAATTTGCAAAATTATAGAAGACCTACTAATTGGGAAAGTCACACCTGAAGAATGCTTGCGAAATTTATGTCGATTTAAGTAAATATCTATATATAAAAATAATATACCAAAAAAACAACCAACTTCAACTTGTTTATGGTTTTTCTCACGGATGTCACTGTCAAATCTGGACCAAATTAAAATGGGACCAAACGGGAAGCAGCAGCTTTCAAACACAAAAAAAATTGGTCCACTCAGAAGAATTTGCTGACTTTTTATCATTTCTTTGACGTTGATAAGTATCATGTATTTGATCTAAATGAATGAATTTGAGTTTGAGTTTGAAAGGCTTTTTTTTGTAAAATTCATATTTATGCTTGTGACTGTACTTATTAGAAATATTTAGAATTTGTACTATCTATAATTAAGAAAATGAGGCATTCGGAAAATTAAGAATTGGTGAAATTAAGAATTTGAATAAAGAAGAATTCGTCTCGATAATAATTTGAAAAATTACACACGTGGGAAATTAAGAATTGGGAATCAATCGTAGACATCTTTTATTTCGTTTATTTAATTTTTATAATGTGTCCTATCACGTCCCATACAAAAAACTAAACTAGTCCGCCACGTTCAGATACAAAACAATATCAGAACATGTACAGAAAATTGTGCATATATGATTCATGAGCGTAACAGATCGGGTACAAAAACGTCCCAATGAATCATATATGATTCATTGGACAGGGAACCTGTCCATCCTTAGTCCATCATTAGTGAAGTGTTTTCACCGCAGGATCACTATGCCCTAAAAAGAGTTAAGTCAGTATCTTTGTAAGGCTAGCTTTCAAAGTACTAGGCAATAGACAGCTTTAAAATTGTACTAGAAATCACTGATGTTAACTACCTTTCTTATTCCTTCATTATAAGTACATTTTCTATTTGATGATAAGTTCAGTCTATTTCAGCTTATTTGATATTAGTCGCAAAGCGATCGTTTTACCTTTCAAGTCTTGTTAGGGACTGGTATGTCTCGTTAAGATAAGGAAGGGTCTTCATTTCTATGTATATTTTCGGTATCTGAAATATTGGTGTAGTTTTTTTCAGTTTGTGAATCCTTTGCGATAGCTTCCATCATACTTTATACTCCTGTGTTGTTAGATTAGACTTTCGTTCAACTTGTTTCCAAACAAGCCATTCCAAGTCGCCTATCCATGAGACTAACGTCACGTTATTTAAAGTTATGTGGTGAGGTCATTTCCTACCTTCACGCTTCCAGCCGACCGTAGAGGTCAACTGGATCAGGTTTTTACCGCCGCCTGATACTCGGCGTTAACCTTTTAAGGCTGGTTAGGTCTACCCAGCCAACCCTCCTTCTTTCTCAAACGGGCTTGGGACCGTCAAAGGCGAAGTTAAAGGTCAGTATCTACTACTAATATATTAACAAGTAGGTTGTCCTAGGTCAAAAGTTAATTGTCCTTTTTTCAATATTTGTGAACTTCACTGTGACACAGAGATTGTACTTACCTATTACAGGAGCATATATTGATTATTAAAAGCCAGAGATACTAAATCTACTCCACAATTGAAACCCATGCTAAACTTACATAATTATATTTTTTTTCACTGTGGGAGAGCCACGCTTCGGCACGAATGGGCCAGCTCGACCGGAGTGATACCACGGCCTTACAGAAAACCGGCGTGAAATAGCGCGTGCGTTGTGTTTCATCGAGTAAGTGAGGGTACCGTAGGCCCAACCTGCCCTCCCCTCCTGGTGGGCAAATTTAAAAGGCTGGCAACGCATTTGTGACTCTTCTGGTGTTGCGGTGTCCATGGGCAGCGGTAATCACTTACCATCAGGCGATCCGTCTGCTGGTTGCCTACTACACATAAAAAAAAAACTCAGAAGTGACTATAAAAAAAACTATAGATTTACATCTACCTGTTTTCATCTTCAGTAAAGTAAAAAATTTAAAGAAATAAAAATATGTTTAGTCAATGTCATAAAGGTGACTTATAAACATCAAAGTTACAATTATTAACCTGTCAATTATCTATGTCTGGCATTCCAATAAATGGCTACATGCCGCTGCAATGCAATTGGTTACTGTAAATGTATGGCTACCTGTTTTCATGTTCAGTAATGCAAGGGTATTGTTTTAACTTATCAATCAGCCTGATAGCTAAAGCAATTAAACAAGTATTGTGTCAGAGTCTTGAGGATGAAGTGTTCATTGACTACGAGGTTTATCTGTTAGCCAACTCTGATACCATGGCCCGGACACAATACTTTTATACTAGTGTGTGCTTTCCAGCTAATTAGTGTGTTAACCTTTAATAGTAGCCTAACATATATAATAGCTCAAACATTACCTATGTATCATACCCCAGAATATTATTATGCTGTTATTGAGAATTACATTAAAAAGCCAGTAACACATAGCCCTCTGAGACTCCTTTAACTCATGCAATCTCATGCCATAAGGCTAAAGAACAGAATCTAAAGTATTAGATCATTCATAATACATACATATCTAATTATATACCTGGGAAAATGTTTACCTATTCAAAATAGAGGATGCAACTGATACTATCTATATATTAATATGTGAATTGAAAACTGTAATACCTAATAGAGAACACTGAGTGCATGAAGTGTAAGATTTGGCATAGTTAAATTTATAAAAGAAAATAAATCATTTGAAAGTGTCATTCCGAACGACTAGTAGATATATAATGTGTTTCCTTACCAATAATTCTTATGTTTAAAATGTGATCTTGCACAAAAGGTGAATGGAAATTTCTTAGGACAGTAAGTGTGACATATTGAACGAATAATATTTAGGAAACACGTCACAACACTGGATTGCAACAAAACTTTTGGGATTTTAGGTAGGTATAACATTATAGACATGTTTTACATGGCCCTCAGCGGATACCAATATTCTCGGATTTATCAAACCCTCGAAATTCGTCCCATATACAGACTACTTAACATTTACAGATAAGGCAGTTGAATGAGGCATAATTAAATTTTTCCAAATACCACAATGCTTTCGACAAACCCGAAGCTTCTAGAAACTTGCTAAATATGTCAGATACTAAATAAATAACATGCTTCGGACAAAGCTAAAGTAGACCCAGTTGCCAGGAATCCAATGTTTGATGGAATCTGAAAACAGGTAATAAGCGTCCTGTCTTAGTTAGATCTATTCTAGCCAAGCGATGTTATAATATTTTGTTACTGTTGCCACACGACACACTACTTACTTGCGTTTCACTTTGGTTTTTATGTTATAATAATTATTGTATTTGTGATTAACAACACACTGAGCACACATAATACTCATTTTATTTTGAGCTTGGTTGGACGCACAGACTAGGTTGGACGCGTTAATACAATGATTATTCTCATTCTCTAGGAGAATGTATATGAAAGAAAACGGTTATGTACCTATGTATTGCAAACTGTAATTAATGTATTTCACAGCATAATTTTATTATATATTGCAGTAACTACATACAAGTTCTATCTTGTATTGAATTGAATTAAGTGCCCACTGCCCTCTATAGGCTCCACAGAACACAAATAACCTAGCGGATAGGCTCTATAATACTTACAACTTTTTGATGAAGAAGATGAAGTGTCAAGCAGTGGTCTCGAAAGTTGAAATGCGAAATCAGTACATCTATCGACTAAAATCGGTATACTTGGACCAAAAATCGTTAAATTATGTTAAAATTAAGAAATTTGATCAAATCTCTATAATAATATATATTTTAGGGGGACTAAAATATTTTTTTAAATGCTCTAGTCCTACCACCTGTACCTACCACGATGTTCCTAAGCGAGCTTCCTTAGGTATTGAACACAATGGTATTCCCCAAAATATCCTAATCGGGTGAAATTTCTTACATTGACAAAATCGTAGAAAATCATTCCATTTTGGTATTTCGGTAGGACAAACGCCAAATCGGTAGAAAGACTGTAAAATCGGTAGCTTCGAGTCCACTAGTGTCAAGTGATGAAGCGAGTAATGACATAATGAGTATAATAGAGCCTAGAGGTAATAGACAGAGACACTATAGACTATACAGTATAATCTATGGTTTCATTATCTATTGTTGCCATCTTTTGAATTTAGTTTGTCCGACTAGTCCGCATAGAAAGATATGCAAACAACGTTCCCATTTTTCACTTGTATCTATAGATATGGTATTAATTATATATATTGGCATTTGGTCGTATTCGCAAATCATCGGATTATCATTTCGACGGATTACAGCTATGAATAAAAACGGTTATCTTGTAACAAAAATTTATTTATTTATATTTTAAAAATACAATTGTTTTACTCGTTAATTCATTTAGATCACATGCAATTACAATCATTGTGATAATATAACACAAACAAAAAACTCTTCAGCTTTATAATATTAGTATAGATTATTATATATTACGACAGATATTTTATTACGGTCAAAATCTGGCATACAGGGATGAACGCCATTGTTACGTCATGATATATTTTTCATACCATAGCCGTGACGATTTGAAATTGTTCGATATAACTTAAAAACTAGCCATGATTTCGCAGATCTTAAAGTAACTATCTGAAACTACACTGAATACATATTATTATGTTTCAAACAGTAACGTGATACTGGTACCTTCGAAAATCGTACACGGCGGTGACGTGTTAAGGTGGTCCCTTATATTTTAATAAATGGAAACAAAAATTGCGAGACTCTCTTCATTTAGCTATTTGCAAATCCGACAAGAAGGCATTATTGCTGTTTTAAAAATACTTAGAAAAGGTTGTTAACATCAAAGATAATTTTATACCGAGCACCTGAATTTTATAGTTACGCACATGGTCGTGACACAAAAACTACTCACAAACTTTATGTTGCTCAAAATCATAAATGGTCATTACTATTAATACATATCGTTTAAACAGTCTTATAGAACATAGATTAGACTTGCATAATTGCTATCATATTTCGCAAAATTATACGACCTCTACTATACAGGAAAAATATAGTTTATTTCGAAAACCGGCAATCTCACACTACCGTGTAGTGTGAGATTGCCGGTTTTTCCTTTTTTCCTTGACATTTTGAAGCTGTAATATTTTTCTAATAATTTTATTATATAAATGATATTCAGACATGATACCAGAGGTAATTTATTAGGTGAATTAATATAGAGATTACTGATTGTCCTAAAAAATATATTCATTTCTTACAACTCAGACAAAAAAAACGTAAGAATAAGAATCACCCATATGTTACCGTTTTTATAAAAGTAAGAATGTGTATAGTAAGCTCTCGTTAAAAGATAGACATACCGGCATACCCCGGACTTTTTCGTAGATCTATAAAAGAGGAACAATCCCTCCATACATTGTTTTGTTATATCTCAAAGGGATTAGGCAGCGTTTTCAATTAAATGTCCCAGTAGGGTAGTTTATTTAAACATCTTTAATTATATTTCAACAATTTACACAAAGCCTTTACGAATTTGCTATGCCCTCTAATTTTCTATGGCTGTAAAAGCCCGCTAAGTTTTAAGTAACTATTATAAATTATTTAAGACCTAATGCATGTACATACACTTTGTTTGCAAATAAATGATTTGAATTTGAATTACACACCTAAACCTTCCTCATGAATCACTCTGTCTATTGGTGAATTAATAATCGTTAACTCTTACTAAATAAGTTAGGTGCTAGACTAGATAGTAACAACTGTGAAGATGGCTCTGCGAACAAATTAAAGTAGAGTCAGTTTTATCATAAGATTAAATACACCATTAGACATCATAGATTCCTTTATATTCCGCCATTTTGCTGACATCAATATGACTCCGACCTCAAAAACACGAAATTAAAAAAAAATGTAACTTTTGCAGCAAAAATGTAACATTTCAGGAAATGAAACGTAACTTTTGACTTAAGGGCCTTGGCAACACTGCTATATATACTTCAATTAATTCATAACTTAATAGTCAATACAAATTAAAACGTGCTTAGGTATTGCATAATATAATAAAATTATGCTGCGAAATGTAATTTGCAGTTTGCAATACATAGGTTCCTAAACAGTTTTATTCATACATGTTGTACAATCTCCAGTACCAGAATCTTGGTGTAATTAATAGTTAACGTAAGAATAATCTTTGAATTAACGCGTCCAACAAAGCTCAAAATAAAATGAGTAATAAGTTGGCTGTTAATCACAAATACAATTATTAATAAATGAAAATCAAGTGAAACACATGTAAGTAGTGTGTGATGTGGTATGGCAGTAACAAATTATAACATGGCTGGGCTAGAATAGGTCTGAGCATTTCTATATTTTTTTGCCACCCTTTTAAAAAATCCACAAAAAATATTTTTTCATTAAACTAGGGCATTCTTTATGCCAACAAATAGATGATTTAACTATTTTTGATTTTTTTACATTGGAATTAGTGTAATTTGGGGTATTTATAATAAAAACTTAAAAAACCTTACCAAGGTAGTCTAACACGTTCCTATTTTGTTACTCTTTAGGTGTTTAATTTGGAACTATCAAATTCAGGCAATATTCTAAAATGATGGAATTACTTACACATTTTGATGGATTTTATAGAAGTATTGCAAAAAAAAGGAGATGAAAGTAATATAATCGTTTAAAAATAGTCTCTTAATTTATTTTTTGTTACCTTAGGCAAAAATTAGTTCAACAGTTTTAATTTCATTAAAACCATCTATAATTTGACCATTTTAGCTTACTTTTTTTAAAAAATATAGCGTTCTTGAGCTCTAATAGCAGCAATATATTATATATTATTACAGAAATACGATTTATTGCGAAAATTAAAATTTGTTTTTTTGGGACAGTAACGAAAAAGGAAGCTTTGGTAACAAAATGAAAAATATAAAGCTGTATCCATGATGCCCATTTAAGTTACAGTTTTCACAAGATAGTTTTAATTTAATAATAAAATTCAGGTAGATCAAGGATTGAAAGGAATAGTACCTTGCTAATATTTTGAAATATAACAAAAACAAAATAACAGGTTATGGCCCAATCAACATTTATTATAGACATTTTGAATAATTTCAAGGACTTTACTTCAATCTCAAATGTGTTTTAGGTACATACTGACTATTACGACTACTGTTCAAATATAACAAGTTATTTATAATTAGTTAGGAACATTTGTATATGGCACAAACATAATACTTAAAATTCTTATTTAGTGTGAAAATCTAATATTAATAAGAAGAAAAAACTGCACTCTCTTTAGTTTTAAGCCTAGTTATAATTAGGTATATAAAAATAATCATCTTAAAAAGAAAGATATATCTCTTCACATTATTTAGTTTTAAACTATAAAACCTTAAAAAAAGAACAAAAGTAACTATACACTCTTTGGTTTTTAGCCTAATTAAAATCAGTACAAAAAAGCACATGTTTCATTTTTAAACAAAGCTAGAATTAAAAGCCTTAAGTACCTACCCAACTAAGATAAAATGTATAGTTGCCTATCAGTCTACATTTTAACATAGTAATTTAGTTATTTAACAGCATCTACATGTAAGCAGGCAGTTAATAATACTTAGGTTCAAAACAATTATTACATAAAATAACTCTATCAACTTAGGTTTTATTACCTGGTTCAGTAAAAAAACCAATTGAAAATGGCAGACAGATAATATATTTCTATTTGTATACACCTAAAGTGTACAAGTGTGAGGCCATGATAAGCCTCGCCATTTTTAATCGTTTTTTTTACTCAACCTGGTATAACATAGTTTTATGACTTTAGGATCAAGTCTCATTAATAATATCTACCGGTAATATATCACATAAAATATAATTTTTGAGAAGTCTTTTTTAGTTACTATAAATATTCAGTTAGGTACAGACAATCAGTTCATATGCTTATAAATTATATAAATTGCTTAAATACACAGCGGGTTAATTACAAACATTTTACTTTTTTAAGGAACTAGGTAGCTTAGCTTACATTAAAATTTTTCAAATAACAATAAACTTTAAAATAGTAATAAAAACAACAATAGAAAACTGAAATTTTATAAAACCTGTAGGTATATTATATCTAATCATTGCAGAATCCACATTCATCAACAGGATAATGATCATACACGCTTACATATTTACATATTTTGCACCAAAACCAATTACTTTTCATCAGAAATTTTACATCTTCTCTGTTCATAATCAATTCAAAATGAGATGGCATTGCACTGAATGCGTTCTGTGTAGGGCTTCCACAACCGAAACACGTCTTTGACAGTATGAAATGAGTTGACGACCAGGGCCAGACTAAATTTTCATTAAGAAATAGATACAAATCACCCTTATCAAGGAATTTATCGATGTCTAAGTACGAATGTGTTACGACCATTTTGAAATTATACTTAGACCAGCTATTTAGGTTAGTCCCAATCCTGAAAATAAAATGAACTATTACGCTTAGATAGTTTTACGTCCGTCAGTACAAATTTAGTCCTCGCCATAACAAGAATTACATATATAATCAAAATAACATTGACCTTCTGTGCATGTTAAACAAAAATACTTTTTGCAAACCATACATTTAATAAGATGATGCAGTGCTGAAGGTATTTTACATTTAGTACAGGCTAGTTTACGGGATACAACAGTGATCAAGGATTTAGATTTGGTTTTATTTATGTGCTCTATTTGTTTATTTATTACAGTTTCATCAGTTTTTATTTTTCTGTTTTCTTTGTCTCTTTTTTCCTGTATAGTTTCTTCAGACATTTTTAAACAGTCTTCATTCAAGTTTGAATCGTTATCTAATTGCTGCGAAAAATCTTCATCATCAATGCATATAATCGGCAAGTCTGTGGTCATACTAATCATGTTTAATGAATTGGAGTCAAGGTCACACAATATCTCTCTTCTAGATTCTAGATTTGGGAATAATAATGACCGAGTCCCATGACTTTCAAAAGTCTGAGCTTCATTACTTCCAATTACTTCGACATTTTCTGTAATATCTGTTATTTCTGTTTTATCGGTGTCATCATCTCTAGGTTGTGGTAACAATTTAAAAATAATGTCAAATGAGTGTTCCACTGGGTCATAACATTTGCAGGTTATTTCAGGTTTGGAACAGAAACAACTCAAGATTCGATGTTGTATTTGATTGTTGCCATGGGTAGACATAATTTGGTGAATATTCATAGTTCCTTTTATACCTCTCAGAATGTTTGGTAAACACTCTTTAACATCATTTACTTCGGTTTCAGTTACATAAATGATTTCAACAGCATTACTTGAAGACTTTAACACGTTAAACGCCATGGGGGTCACCGGTGACCTCACCCTTCCTCTATAATAGCGCCATGGGGGTCACCGGTGACCTCAACGTATAGTCATATTCAAACTACTTTTTCTCGCCGCCGGCCATACTGACTGTTACTTTATTCGTACTCCGTGACCGGCACGGCGCTGTAGAACTATACTGCGCAGTGGGACAAACATACCTTGTAAGGAATTGAAAAAATGAAAGATAGCGAAAAAGTAACCAAAATAAAAATTCAGGATATATAATTCAAATTAGTCTTTATTATTTAAACGAAAATTAGCAGTCTTTATTTTTTAATGAAATACAAACATAAAAATCAGTTTTACTGAAAAATAAAATAAAGTTCTCATTAGTAAGCATAATTACAAACAACCATTAGAAATATAAATAATTAGCCATAATATTTGACAAAACATGCTGTAAAAGATGAGATAAGAAACCTTTTATAGCATCAACATATTAGCGATGGACATAATTGAAACATTTTAGACAAAAGTGAGGCTCCCCCTTACATTGCACACAGTACGTACTCACTTTCTTAGCTTTATTCTTAGCTACTTTACGACCAAATTCCTGTACTGAATCTTTATAACATTGCACGCAAAAACGACGCGTGTCTCTTACTTTTCCTTCCTTTAATTTTAGAACATGCTTGAGTCTTTTAGGTCTTTCATTGATAATTATTTCTTGGGAATCTGCTGGCCGAGTCAAATAATTTATGAGAGCCCTCCTAAAGTCGACAATTGAAGATTTGCTCTGCTTATTTTCATTGTACATGACCCAAGCATTTACAACTGCCGTATTTAGAAGTCGTTCTATTGCCAATTTTCTATACCATTTTACGGTTTTCTGCAATGGCGAAGAATAGGCACCCATCTGGTCACTCATGTCTACAGACCCTTTCGATTTATTATAATCCAAAATAACTTTTGGTTTACGAATCTGTTTGCCTTTTTTCACCACCACAGCAATTTTGTCGGAATGCTTTGTCGACAGCATAAGCACGTCCCTCTTATCTTTCCATTTAAGCACTGTTACTCCATCTTCATTCTCCATAGCCATTGTTTCACCTTTTTGCAGTTTCGAATCAACAACAGCCTTAGGCAATCCTCTTCTGTTTTTTCGCAATGTGCCAATTAAATGGGTTTGCTTCTCCAATAACCGATAAGCCAGTTGCAAGCTAGTGTACCAATTATCAGTTGCTAGCGTGTGTCCTTTGTCAAATATATTTTCACATAGTGCCATCACCACATTTGTTGGCGTAGTATTTATTGCGTCAATGTTTTTCCCACTATACAAATTAAGTTTGCAAGTATATCCGGGAACAGTACATAACTTAAATAGCTTCATGCCATACTTGTGTCGCTTACTTTTATTGTATTGCCTGAATATTATTCGACCTCTGAAAGGTACTTGGCTTTCATCCACACAAACATCTTCTTTAGGCGAATAATATTTCTGGAAAGTAGCATTGAGAGCATCGATTAAAGGTCTTATTTTGGCAATACGATCGTTTCTGTCGACAGATAAATTGTCGCTAAAGTGTAGGTATTGCAGTAGTAACTCGAAGCGGTTTCTACTCATAACGGTGGCTGGAAAAGTTTGTCCAAGTATCTTGTCTTTGCTCCAATAATAAGCTAATTTCGGCAGCTTTACTACGCCCATAAACAAGACCAGCCCAAGAAACTGTTTTATTTCTGTCTTGTTTGTTGGCTTCCATGAATGAGACCTTGATCCAGGCTTTGTTTGCCTGGCTGTGATGTTTTGACTTGCGAACAAATTTGTCTGCTCAGCAATCATTTCAAGAATTTCTTCAGGCACCAATAAATCATAATACTGGTCAGGGCCAGCTTCTTTCAGCAAATTAGAATATGGAGGTTTCATACCCTCGAACTCGGTGAAAGGAATCACTGATGGCTGTCGTCTTTTTGGCCTCGACCATTTTGAGGAAATACGGTCATTTTGCGATATATTGGCGGCAACAAAATTTTCAGCCGACTCACTGTCACTATCACTATCACTTGCGATAACCAAACGTCTTTTCTTTTTCGGTAATTGCATGGGTTCACTATCCGATTCTACGAGAGCGTCATTGTTTATAGAAGCGATCGAAAAAGAAATTTCTAACGCGTTGATTTGCTTCCATTCATCCTGCGTAAATTCGAAGTCCTCCATAGCTAAATCCATATCTAAAGGCTCGCACATTAACTATTCAATAAGAAAATGATGACAGCTAAGATACTAGGAACGTAATTGATCTAGTAACACACGTTCTATCACCGTAAGCGCGAGCGCACTACTGGTGTAGCGGGTGGCCGGCGGGGTGGGCGGCGCGGCGCCGGGTACCGGAAAATATATTTTCTGTATTTGTGCGCCATGGGGTGCACCGGTGACCTCAGCTATGTATTTGACTGTAACTATGTAACCCATGTACAGAATTGAATAAAACTTATTTTCTATACGTATCGTAATATAATAAACAAATTACGACCAAAAGTATTTTTACGATTTTTATTTTTTTCTATCGGCGTTTAACGTGTTAATATTGAAAAAACATCAGCAGCGTTCGCAATATCTCGACCGTAAGCAACTTGCCTGTCTAAGCATCTCTTTACCACTCCCCCTATAGCATCAGCAACCCCTTTACCATGCCCGCTTTCAAAAAATGACCAAGTAACATTAACATGATATTCGGAAGAAAAATGCGAAATTAGGAAAAAGTTATTTTTTTGTCGATACTGAGAAGTAGGACCGTCTGAAAATACGTGAATTGTTTTAAGATTGGCAACTAAGGTTTTCCCTAAATTTATAATAGGTCTTAAGTGCGCCCATATTGCAGGTGGCTGATGCTCATTAGAAGACGAGACCGTGCAAAATGATTTCTGTCCACCCTTAAAAAATATGACGCCAGTGTGCAACGTAACTTGAGTCTTTGACGCACCAAAGTGCATAGATTGTACTTCCTCTGACATCTTGCATTCATAGTTTTGGGAAAAATCACAATGTATGGCTATTTCGTCATCTAATAGATTATTAATACAGTCTGTATAACATTTAGCTTGGTGTGATGAATTAAAACTGTGTTTTTTGAATACTGGTATATCAGCTTCAAATAGTGCTATCAATTCTGCAATTGTTCCGTTTTTTTGTGATTTGGTGGTCTTTTTTGTTTTAATATCTTGCTCTCCGTTTTTAGTATTTTTTTTATACGAGTGGTTTACTGTTTCCCACATATGCCATGTTATATTTTGTTCGACTGAAATATCACCTATATTGTAAACTAATGAAATTTTGTTACAATTTTTACATTCACCGTACATACACTGATAATTTTCTATATTGCAAGCTACTTTTTCCAATAGAGCATGTGAATTACTAAAATCTATCACTTTATGGCGATGCAATACCGCTATTTTATAATTTATGTTAGAATGTTTAATGCAGAGACACGTATTTCGGTTGTGTACGGAAGGACTTAAAACATAAAATGGTTTATATTTACAAAATGTGGAAAATGCTGCAATGCCACCTTCTTTTTTGTACTTATCATATAAAGTTCGCAATGAAAAATTAAGGTATCTAATTTGCTGTTTATTTTTTTTTAACGTTTTACACTCGCGTTTTCCTGCTGTAGCTCTACTGACATCGTCTCGAACGTAAAATTTTAATAAAGATTTTTTTATTTGCGACGAACGTTTAATCTTCCTATTTTTATTATTTCTCACCCTTACACCTATTTTCTCTGAAATAAATGTTATTGATTTATTTTCTATGGCCTCCTTATTAATTGCTATCTTCTTTATTAAATTTCGCTGTTTATTATTTTCACATTTTTTATAGGTTGACTTCAAAGATGCTTCTAAAACTTCATTTCTGGCTTTCATTTTTAACAAATTGGTTTCAAATTTCCTTCTTTCTTCCATTAGGTTTTTCTGCAGTCTGTAAACTTTTTTTCTTAAAGTCTCATTAGCCGTTTCTAGTTGCTGTATACGACTTTGTGCTCTATGATAATCGTTTTTGATGATTTTTAAGGATTTTTGAAGATATGCTGTCTTTGTCGCATTTGATATCATAGGTGTTGACATTTCAGTTGATAGCCCTGTAAGTATTACTTTCGACGCTGATGACCCAGATGAAGTAGTGCGTACAGCAGCTATTGGAGTAGTACTCGCGCTACTTGCTATTTCATTTTTTTTATTTTTTTTGTCTCTCCACTTTTGTCGTTGTATTTGCTTTTCTGTTTCCGTCATTTCAGATATTTTTTTATATTTATATTTGGATTTTATTCTTTCTAAATTTTTCTTTCTAATTTCTTCATATTTTTCTGGTTTTTGCTTTAATCTTTCTCTGTAACGTCTCATTTTTTCTGCCGGAGTAAGTGGCATTTTCTTGTACTGTCAAATATAAACAGAGCCTTATAATTCCCTTTTTGTTACTTACATTTTCCACTTATACGTTACCACATCAAAGTAACAAAAGAAAAAGTAACGAATCTAGTGTTTAGTTTTTTCAACACTGATAATTTAATGGTTAACGTTGATGTAACGTTTACTTTTGTGCCACAAATTTGAGATTAAATATTTTAATTAATTAATTTGACTAAAAAAGTATAAAATATTGTCAACTTACCGAGAAACAGTGGTAACAAAAGCGGGAACAAAATACGTATGAAAAACTAAAACCGTCTACGCCACACGCTAAACAGCTTGAAAATGACTGTTAATTTAATATGGCGACACGAAATGACACGTAAATAGTTGCCATATAGAAATAACGATACTAAATTGGTAGCATTTCACTATAACACCCTTAAAATTGGTAACAAAAGGGGAAATTCGTTTGGGAAACTTTTTTTGGGACAAGATTAAACTAGTTTTATTTAAAATATAAATTATCTGTTTTAATATTTAAGTCATGCAGCGTAATCTCCTACAATTCAAAATAAATTGAGTGCAAAATCTTGGTATAGTTACCATATTATAAATATGAAATAATTGAGTTTGAAGTTACGAATTTTAGAATGGGACATGCAAATTTCTATACATTGGCATTTAAGATGATTTTTATTTAAGCATTTTTTTAATGGAAAATCAATTCATACACGATATTTAATTATTTTTTTGTGGAAATGAAATTGTATATTTGATTTTATTAAAACCATTATCACGAAATTAGATATTACAAAAAAAATATTAGCTGTCTACTTTGTGGGACATGCAAAAAGTGGGTATTGGCAAAAAAAAGTAGAAATGCTCGTCTAACTACGACGGGACGCTTATTTTCTGTTTTCAGATTCCATCGTACATTGAATTTCTATAAATATTTTAAAAGCTTCGGGTTTGTCGGTAACATTGTGGTATAGGTATCCGGGGTTGTCGACTTTGTCGTAAGTTCTTGATAACTGACTTTGCCACATTTCTCATTATGCTTTATGCTTCAAGTAGTATGTCGTGTGGCAACAGTAACAAAATGTTATAACATCGCTTGGCTAGAATAGGTCTAACTAGGACAGGACGCTTATTGTCTGTTTTCAGATTCCATCATACTTTGGATTGATTCCTGGCAACTGGGTCTACTTTAGCTTTGTCCGAAGCATGATATTTATTTAGTATCTGACATATTTAGCAAGTTTCTAGAAGCTTCGGGTTTGTCGAAAGCATTGTGGTCTTTGGAAAAAATTTAATTATGCCTCATTCAACTGCCTTATCTCTAAATGTGAAGTAGTCTGTATATGGGACGAATTTCGAGGGTTTGATAAATCCGAGAATATTGGCATCCGCTGAGGGCCATGTCAAACATGTCTATAATGTTATACCTAAAATCCCAAAAGTTTTGTTGCAATCCAGTGTTGTGACGTGTTTCCTAAATATTATTCGTTTAATATGGCACACTTACTGTCCTAAGAAATTTCCATTCACCTTTTGTGCAAGATCACATTTTAAACATAAGACTTATTGGTAAGGAAACACATTATATATCTACTAGTCGTTCGGAATGACACTTTCAAATTATTTATTTTCTTTTATAAATTTAACTATGCCAAATCTTGCACTTCATGCACTCAGTATTCTCTATCAGATAATTACAGTTTTCGATTCACTATAGTATCAGTTGCATCCTCTACTTTGAAAAGGTAAACACTTTCCCAGGTATATAATTAGATATGTATGTATTATGAATGATCTAATACTTTAGATTCTGTTCTTTAGTCTTATGGCATGAGATTGCATGAGTGAGTCTCAGAAGGCCATGAGTTATTGGTTTTTCTGTGATGTAATTCTCAATAGCAGTATAATAATATTCTGGGTATGATACATAGGTAATGGTTCAGCTATTTATATATGTTATGCTACTATTAAATGTTAACACACTAATTAGCGGGAAAGCACACACAGTGGTACTAGTATAAAAGTATTGGATCCGGGCCATGGGATCAGAGTTAGCTAACAGATTAACCTCTTGCTCAATGAAAGCTCCATCCTCGAGACTGCTACAATACTTGTTTAATTGCTTTAGGTATCAGGCTAAGTGGTAGGTTAAAACAGTGGCAATGAGTTTACTTTTATAGTATCTATACCCTTGCATTACTGAACATGAATACATTTACAGTAACCAATTGCATTGCAGCAGCCTGTACCCATTATTGGAATGGCAGACATAGATAATTGACAGGTTAATAATTGGACGTAGTTATGAAACAACGTTCCAATCCACACGATGGTCGAAATGAGTAAATCGCGTTTTTGTAATTTTGTGGTAAGCTTTTTTTTGGTAGCGAGTACAACTAAGTAGTATGGATCACTTCAACTAAATAAATAAACATTATTTTATTATATAGTTGTCATTAAAATTTGTTAATATTTCTCATACAAATTATGAAAAAAATGCACTTGGAACGTTTTTGAAAAAAAGGCTTTTTGTATGGAAGTAGCTTTTAACTTAATTTGCAAAAACGATCCAATATCTGAAAATTGGTATATTTTGGTAGTTAATATATATTTTGTCTAAAACATAAGTATAACAATGAAACAACATTATTAAAAAAATATTTATTAAGAAATATTCATATATAAAATGTGATGTATGTGAATATAAATTTTATTGTGATGATTTTCCATGCTTTGATACAACTGTATCAAACCATAGAAAATTATCAAGGTAAGAAGCTGGATTTCGATCTGGATGATGAATAAAAATTATAATATCACAATTTATTCACCATCCAGATCGAAATCCAGCTCCTTACCAAATCTATCGACATCGTCAATGGCGTCATTAGACGCTTTCAATTTTTTATAAAAGGTAAGGCAATCAGATGGAATGAACTTATATATGGATCTTAAATCAGCCAATTTAGCTGGAGCAATGGGTTTCCCGTTAGGCCATAACTGTTTCAGATCAGATCTATGTATGATTGAAATCTCTCCTTTTGTCGTTTTTTTAATGTCAAGTTCGTTATAATCCTCATCAAGGGTCGTTTTCATAAAAATAGAATATAATTTAGCTTTTTCAATTTTTATCTCCTTTGCCAGCAGCCAGTTTAATTTACTTTTATCTGTGAATTTCTTACGATTTACTATGTTTTTCTCAATATCTTCAGTGCTATAAAAGTCATTTTTGTCCATTCTATATACTTGAAATGGTTTTCTTTTTCTAGCATTTTTCATAATTTCTATATATTCGTCAGCTGTATAAACACGTTGTTGCTTTTTAAGTGCAGTTTCAACTTTTGAAAAATCGGTATCGTTAGGTAAAAAACTATGCCCTGACTCAAGATACCGAAAAGTTATCGTTTTTAATGTAGAATGGGAGTCTAAGATAACCTTCAACATTAAAACAATTTTTATGTTTCGGTTCTGTCCACCGCAACAATCACTCCATAGTATGAGATGTTCTATAGTAGGAAGTAGTTTGTTTTCAATATATTTGGCAAGGCATGATCCGACTTCCTGAGCGCCTCTTCCGGCTTCACCTTCAACCCAAACATAAAAGTGCCCTACATCATCTGATGCTGAATGTATACCGCTGTTATATAGCCAAAGCTGACGTTTATAAAAAATTACGTTTGTCGGTATACGAGGCAGGGGCAAAGTTTTTTCGAGATCAAATGATAAGCATTCTATGTTTGGGGTATTTTGTGCAGTTTCAAAGTCGCATTTCATCTGTTTCCTCATTTTTTGTGCCTTCTCTAAGTGTAAAGATTTCTCAGCCTCTACTTTTGTTTTTTCTGATCCACTAGTGTTTTGTAATTGCACCGCAAACAAATCACACTTATTGCATGTATCTTTTTTCAACGGTTTACACCTCAAATTAAAATTAGTCAAGAAAATTTTCTTTACAGTTTCAAGAGAGGCACATTTCAACTCGGTGCCAAATTTTTCAACAAAAAGTTTCTTGTAAATATCATAAAGTTTCGATATTGTCATGCCAGGCTCTAAATATTGGATCTCATTGTTATTCTCCCTACGATAATGCGATTCATATTTAGGTAAATTTGAAATAACTTCCTTAATAAAGTTTAAGTTCTGTTCAGTCAATTTCTTCCAGCTTTTGTCTGTCATGCCTCGACAGTCGTTTATTTCATTATTACGAATCTTATATAATGCTATGGTAACTTTTTGTGTTGTAATTTGTAGAGTGTGCAGGAACATATCGCGACAGACTTTGAAATCGTTTAATTTATAGGTGCGATGAAATTGTTTAGGCTTTTTTTTGGTAACAGGGACAGAAGTCATAATGTAGCTCCGTTTTTTCGGTTCCTCTGTGACACATGACTTAATGTACATTAACTGAGCATTGTAAGATCCAAGAGTTACATAAGTCTCAAATATTTGTTTGCGATCTTCCAACGAAATTGCACTGGCACATCTTTTAAGACATTTGCATTGAAAATCCTGAAATACTTTTGGTTCAATTTTTTTCTGTGAGCGTAATGTAGTATATGATAAATTATTATACTTTTTAAACTTCCTTTCCGAATTGGATTCAGGATGCTTACGTTTGCGGCCTTTTTTCGGTCTTCCAGCCTGGGAACTAGATGTTATTATTGCTTGGTCATTGCTTTCATTAATGTTTTCTTCATTTGATATTTCAAGTTCCTTTTCAGGTGACATGTTTCCTATATTCTGAACATCAATGATAGGACTTAAAACTTCACCATGCTTATCAAAGATAGTTTTTTGAGGAGTAGGTAAATTAGTTTCATTTTCATCTTGTGTTATAGTGTCATGTTTTGTATCATCTACATTCATAGTTGTTGAATTCAATACCCTTTTCTCTCTGCATTCTTCACTAATTTTTACGAAGCTCTCAATGTGTTCATCTCTAGTGTTGTTATTGGTTTTAGTGTTATTGTCGTCGCCACTAACATTTGATTCACAGTCTGTTTCAGAGTCCGTTAAATTACGAATCTCAAAGTTTGGATCAGCAACACTATCATCACTATTTTCAATATAATCGGGTGAATCATTTTCATGACACATTTCTTGTTCATTAAGGACATTAAAAAGCTTCTGAGTTTCAGGAGACATACATGGAAGAGGCGATGCATCCTGTTCTACATCATTGAGAGCTGTTGTAATTTCTGGAGTCATATAATATGGGATAGACGATGAATTTGGTTCTAAAGTAATCGTAGTTAATTCTGTACTATTCACAGAAGTTACATCAGCAAGAGTGAGTGGCAGTGGTGTATCTGGAGAGCATCCATCTGAAACTATATAATTTCAAATTAATACCGACCAAGTGCGAGTCAGACTCGCGCACGCAGGTTTCCGTACCATAATGCCAAGCCCTTACGAATATCAACCAAATAAGAAAATAAAAATCATGTTTGTTGTTTGAGAGCCCCCCTCAAATATGTATTTTATTATGTCTGTTAGCGGCAATAGAAATACATCATCTGACTCAAATAGTCAATTGTCTATCTATCACGGTTCATGATATACAGGCTGGTGCTGTCACCAGGCTGACAGCCTCCCAAGCTGAATCGGAACGGGGCTGCCTTCAAGCGGCTCCTGCCAAACCTTGGGGGGTCCGGACGCCCCCTGCCGGAGGCTCTACGCAGGTACCTACCATAAAAAAAACCAGGCTGACAGCGAAGTCTTAGTGATAGGGTCCCATCTTTCCCATTTGGGTAAAACCTAAATACCTAATTTGTCCACGTAAATTAAGTTTAAAAAATATACATAATATGTACATACTCAGCTGATTTTTTGTTGGCGAAGTAGTTGAACACACGTAATTCAATGGACTGTCAGTATAAGATACATCTGAAAACAACAAGATGAATTTAGAACCATCTACACAGAAATTTTGTGATTGCATAAAACTATACTGAATGCCATATAACTACCTACCAATTTTCATAAAACTACTATTACGTTCTTTGTTTTCTTGGTTACTTTTTACGTACATTCGAGGAGTAAGTGGTGAAAATGGTGGTGGAGTAATTGAAATCTCCGTAGTTGATGATAATGGAGTGTTAGGCTCGTCCGATGCGATATCATCATTTCCTGGATAGTAAAAATGTAAGAAATGATTGAGAGAAAGAAATAATTTGATGTAAAGTAAGAAGACAGATATTCTTTATTGCACACAGAAGAAACAATTGATAACAAGTTACAAAGTATAAAGTAAAAATAGTTGATTAGGTTAATGTTTTTTTTTTAATGTTTTTAACAATCCTACAACTCCCACAGTAAAGATCTTACTGTACATCTTTACATTCTAATTAAGCTACTTTTGCAACGTTAGGATAACTTGGGCCGATCCCCGAATCAAATCGGACACCTCTGAGCAATCGGGCCAGCATTACGACTACTCAACATTGCTTAAATTGGTTAACTAATATCTTATTTTCGATAATGTTTTTAGTTACTTAATAACTTGGTACTTACCGTCGTCATCCTTTTGGCCACGACTAGTGATGCGCCGTTCCCGGGATCGTTTCCTACGTTCCCTAATTCCCAGGAACGCTCCCGGGCACGTTGGGAACGACTGGGAACATTGACTTAAATAGTTGTATATATTTTTGTAAATAACTTTTGCACTATGTGCAAAAGCAAGTACACCTTTATACATAGGCATAATTCAATTAAGTCGTTGCTTTGAGAACTTTCCCGATAATCTCTGGGAATATTCCCATATTCCCTGGGAATTTCCCTATATTCCCTGGGAATATTCCTTTGCTCCCGGGATCGATGGGCACGTTCCAAGGTTTTTAGTAAGAAATTATTTGAATTAAAACAAAGTATTTATTCATTATTTTAATTAAAAAAACTTTGATTTATATAATTTTACACTTTTTTTAAACGGCACATCATTTTCTTCTTTCAGATATGATAACAAAACTTAAAAAAGAATCACCACACAGTTTAATGTGGTAGCAAAATTCCACATTTTTTTTAATAATAATAATAATCATGGCTTATGATTAAATGTACCTATATAAAGTATTTACGAGTATATAAATAGCCTGTCATATAGATTAACAATTTTAATTAGTTTAAATAAAATACAAATCAGTCTTTTGGATTGGCGTATTAATCACAGAAAGTAAAGTTTTTGATTACACAATACAATTATGAAATGATTAAAAACATACAGATTTTTATTGTAGTGTTTTACAGATAACTGTGGAATCAGTATCCATACAATATAATAATAATAATAATCCATACAGTATAGTATAGTAGAAATCAGTTTGTTTGACGGAGACTACGCAAAATTAGTCATCAGAGTCTGAATCGGAACTAAATATATTTCTTATTATTCTTTTTTTTGCTGCACTAATATTGGAGGGGCCTGGCTTATTTAGATCAAATACTTCTGTTGAACAATTCGTAATATTGGAATCATCGGAATCCAAATCTAATCTAGCCCTGGAAGTGCCAGGGTTATTAAAAATAAGCTCTGAGTTTTCCGTTTCATCTATTGCTACTTCGGAAAATTCGTCTTCCGAGGCAGAATTTGATACTGAAGATAAATTATGATCTGACAGTGGTCTTTGATATTGTTGGGTGGGTTTGTTAATTAGCTTCCAATTGTGTGATATGAATGTTAGCTTCCCTGCTGTGTTTGCCTTTAAACGATTTCGTTTCTTCGTATGCATATTTGAAAATGTTGAAAAGGATCTTTCTACAGCTGCAGAAGTAGCGGGAACTGATAAAATTTTTATGGCAATCTTACCCAAAAGCGTTTGCGGAAATAAAGTTTCCCACCATGATAATGGTGAAATATTTTCGGCCGTAGTCCAAGTAAAACTTGTTTCCCACAAGTGTGTTCGGCTTTTGTATTGCGATAATTCCGTAAATATATTAACTGCAGCTTCTGCATCTTTTTCAATATTTATAATTAATTCACAGCCTTCAACATTCTCTTGACTAGATAATAGTACTCCTTGATTTTGTGGATCCAGAAGGGCAGCTGCCAAATGAATTGGCTTAAGAGCATTTAGTTTTCTACTATCAAATTTTTGTTCTAGAGTATGTACCATATCTCCAAAAAGCATTCTTGAATGTACGTGTTTTAACACTTTTTGTATTTCTTTAAAGGCTCGGTGCACTAAGTGTACTCCGTAATAATCTCCTTCTAGTGTTATTATCCATGGGACGATCGGTTTTAAAAAATATTCTAGTCTTTGTATTTCGTCCCAAGTATCTTCTTCAAATATTAGGTTTCTATATTTTGTTAGTAGTGAATTATCGTTAATTATCATATTCTGCAATATAACTTTACATTTTACAAAACTTTGTAGACATAATAAATAACTTCCCCATCTTGTTTTAACAAGCAAATGAAGACTACTGTTAATAGATCTATCATTAGCTATTCTACGAAACTCAGCTGAAAAGTTATGTGATCTAGTAATAGTTTTGATAATTTCCACAATATTAAAAAACAAGCTACGAATTTTCGGAACCTTCACTACATCTCCTATAAATAAGTGAAGCGTATGTGCTAAGCATCCAGTCCAAATAGTATGGTCATATTTTTCATATAACAGCTTTCCAAGTTTAACCATATTACTAGCGTTATCTGTTACTATTGCGAAACATTTTGATGCATCAAATTCATCTATGATTTTAGAAACTTCCTCACATAAATATTCAGCAGTATGATGATTGTCAGTAGTTTCTATAAATTTACAAAAATAAGGCTTGGGGGCATATAAAATTACATTTAAAATTGATTCATTACGAATATTGGACCAGCCATCGATGCCTAAGTGAATTACATTAGCATGTCTTATTTTATTTATGACGTCATTGTGTACTGTTTCATATTCTTGATCTAATAATGTTGTTGCTAACAGCTTTCTAGATGGCATGGTAAACTGGGGGTTCAACATTTCAAAAGTTTCGGTCCATAAAGGATGTTGCAGAGTAGAAAATGGTATACCGGTCACATAAACTGCTCTTGCAATTGCTTGATGTATATTTGTCTGCAACAAAACAACAAAAATCGTTCATGCATAACAATAACAACATGATCATGCAAAATCGTTAGATATAACTACTTAAATTAGATAAAGAAGTAGAGAGAGCCCAGTCAAAATATATAAGGATCAATCTAAATTGAAAATATTCAGTACCTAGTAGTAGTAGTAGAAAGAAATTTTAGCGTCTTGATCAGCCAACTTTTTCTTTTTGAATATACAGGGTTATTTTTAATATACTAATAACCTTTCGCCGGTAACATCCGAACATAATACTGAACAACTTTTGTTCTAACACTTTTAAAAAAACTTAATACTTCTATGGAAAAAAAATATTTTATGTTTTTGATTGCGGGTCTGACGAGTATAAAGACAACGACAACGACGAATATGTATATGTCATTCACCTTTGCTAGTCGATACGATGGCTCGCAACGTAGGTATTGGACGAACATGTTTTTTATTATTATGCTTATACACTGAATCTACAATTATTTCAGTTAATGTAAGAGGTTATTAGTATTTTTAAATTAACCCTGTATATAGGTATTCCCATTATGGTTATTAACCAAGAAATTCTTCCATTGAAGATACATATAAAAGGTATTAACCCTTCATTGCATGATTTAATATTTTCTTGTAGAAAAAATCATATGCACGTAATTATAGCCCTAGGATGTGTTAAAAATAATAAAAAAAAACTTTGACCTTTTTATGTATTTATTTTCGAAAAAAACCATATGATGGATATTTACATCATTATGCAATTAGTAACAATGAGCTTAGTACAAAATAAAATAATGCAAATAAAAATCAGTTTTTGTGATAATTTTCAAAGCAGTTATTGTTTTTATTAAGACACAGATTGATTCCACATTTGCTGCATCTTATTGTAGAATACCCCTTACACTGTGGGTACTTACAACGTAGTGAACCTCCAACTTGTGGCCAATGATCAACACCATCTCTTCTTATGTCCTTTGGTGGAGCAACAACTGCTGGTCCCCTCTTCCTTTTTGCCTGTATTTCGTTCTCTAGAGAACTGGTACTGGGACGACCTCTTTTAACCTCTGTGTCAGCTCCTATTCTGCACAAAACTTGTACCAATTCATTTCTAAAATTGCCCATTGAAAGTATATCCTTTTTTGGTATATTTCTATTTGCTGCATTTTTTTTGTACAAGATCCAAGAATTAATCACTGTTAGATCAAGTAGATGGAAAAATATACGCAAATATCATTTTTTTGATTTTACTGGAATGTGGAACCTCCCCAAAAAACTGTCCATTAAGTCCACCCCCCCCATATGCTTATTATATTCATGAACGATTTGTGGACATGGAATTACTACCTTTTCCTTTTTCGATTTATCATATCTAGTGACACTAGACACTGGTGTTGCCCCAACATAGGTTGATAAGAGTGTCACAATCTTATTGTCTTTCCAAGTGACACAGGCCATCTCAATGCCATCATAAGTAGATGTTCTTTCTTCATAACTGCCTCTGGGTACTGCCTTCTTCATAAACTCTTTTTTTTCAGGCAATTTTGAGTTAGGGATCCTATTCTGCTGGACAGTTCCAACAGAGTGAATTCCTTGTTTGGCTAGAAAATAAATTAGAGGCAGTGATGTGTAAAAATTATCAAAGTACACAATATAATTTTGATATCTTGGTACACCTCTTAGCAAACGAATTACTACATTCCCTGTAGCTCCTATGTCTGGTTCTCCTTCAAGTCTTCCTGTATTTTGCTGTCCTGCATACAATTCAAATGTATGTGCATATCCAGATAAATCACAAAGTACATAAAAGGACATGGCCAAGTTTTGTATGGGCGTTTGCCTAGTTGTAGAATTTAATTTACAGCAATGATTTTTGTTATTTTATATTCGTGAATATTGGCACATTAAGTTGCTATATGTAAAAATCTCAAAGAACTTGTCAGTACAACGTACTAGACGTAAACAGTTTCACTGAACCTGCAATCAGATTGCAGACAAATGTGTAGAGAATAACATTTGCTATTAAAAAAACTCTAGGCGCTTTATTAAAGTAACGAAGATTATTGTGAATTATTATTATTACGGTTAAGTGAAATGATTTTGGAGTAACTAAGCATGTAAACTAAGAACAGGTCATCTGAATTAAGACTTTTTAACTTCTTATTGATAAACATTGATGCAACTGGGTAAGAGTCTCAAACAAATGTGACAATAATAACATTCGAAACTTATGTTTTTCTATAAAGTACATTTCAGCAGGCCAAAACCAAGGCCATATCCTTAAATGTATTTTTATAGTTTAATTACCAATTAATGAGGAAAACACAAAACAAAAGGCATCCCTGCAAGTCAATTCCAATAGAAACCCAAAATAGCGTCCAAAACAGAATATCTACAAAATAAAACCAAAAAATACCTGTAAATAATTATTTATTTGTTATAGGAAATACATATACTTAGGTACACTAATCGGCAATGAGTGTACATTTGTATACAATATAGAATATTAAGTAAAATAATCTAAAGATTTTGTTAGAATGTTCTAATATTCTTGAATTGGTACTAATATGTTGTCTAAAAATCCTGCTGGAGCTTGAATATCATTTTGGTGTCTTGCCCAACCAAGGTACCAGATTATTGTCATAACGTGACAACAACAACCAACAGTCCTGTTCCCTACAAGGCAATTACAATAGTAACCCAAAATAGCGTCCAAGACAGAATCACTACTGTGTTCAGTGTCATATAAAACATACGAAAAATAAATTCTTTGAGAAACATGACGTGATTTAATACGTCCTCTTAATAAATAAGGATTATTACCACCAACTCGAATTGTCATTTCAAGGGAGTGTTCAACTTCTGGACACACTTCAACAACATAGATACCATTATCCCTAACATGTTCACCGAAGTATGAACGTGCTTGTTTCACCTGATATGGGCCAAGTGCAAATAACATTAGATCATTGTATGTAAAAACGGGGAAATTATTTAGTTGAGGTAAGTTACCATCAATACGGGAAAACATAACTCGTCTTCTGTTTAAGTTATAATCATTGATAAATTGTCCAAGATGATTAGGTTCATCCATAAATCGCAATGCCCTTTGTATTATACTTTCAGCATTAGGACCATCCCTTAAGACAGGATGGAATTTATTTAATAGAGCCCCAGCAATTCTGAAGTCAACCATTAAATGTGTTGAGGCATTATTAAAATATCTTTGTCTGAACAGTTTAAAATCTCGTTTAAACCTTCCGTTCACGACTTCCACAACCCATCTACATAGTGTCACCTTACGGCTTTTATTAGCTTGTGAACATGTAAGTTGGCTTGCCCCATCATCTAATGATTCAGGTTTATATACACGGTAATTACAATTTTGCAGCAAAGGGAGGGCATCCCTGAAACCCCTATCTAAAACAAAAATGTCATTTTCTCTAAAAAGTCTTTGAAACAAACCATTTTCATTTTGAAACAAGTGTGTCATAATTTCAGCATCGGTTTGGGTGGCAGCATAAGGTCCTACTGCATCGATGATGTGACCATCACAAGATACAATCAGGAATGGTTTAATCAAATTGTCATATTTGTGCAAACTATATGTCTTCTTTTGAAACATATAGTTTGCACTTTTCTGTAAGTATATATAAGTCCCATCAAATATTGCGATTGCAGGTCTATCTCCACTTATAGGCTCCTCAGGATCACCTAATAAAGCTTGAGGTATCCTCAAGTTTCTATCAGATATTTCCCTATGGGAGATATGGTTTACACCAATATTATTGGGTACAAAATGCTCATTGAGACATAACCTAACTTTTTTCATTATTAGTTCCAATGTTGACCTAGGTAAATCAAAAAGAGTGGCCAAGCGTCTATTACTATCACCTGTTCTTAGTTTAATTAAATATATAGCTAAAGCTCGTTTAGGTTGCTTAACATTTAAATGAGGTAAAAGATTATATAGAATTAAAAACTGGGGTACTGTAAGACCTGTCCAATAATGACATAAGTGGTTCGGCATTTCAGAGACATTTTCAACGTTCAAAAAATTGTCTTTTGACTTCATAATATTAATTATGTCTTCTATATGGAAAGCGCTAAATGTAGAATGTGTCTCATTCATTCGAGGCAATAAATGCCATTGGTCACTGTATAAATGTATTTCACACACTCTACAGCTCCGAGGAACATAGAAATTATGCTCTTGCAATAACACTTTTTTAAGGAATTGTGGGATCAAATGCAATGTTCTATTTCTACATTGTTGAAATATACAGTGAGCAGATGTAATTGAAGCCCGCATATAACTAGGTAATGATATAACATTTTCCCTTCGAAGTGGCACATTTTGAACAGGCGGTAACGGTGGTGGCTCTGGTGGGTTAATCACTTGAACATTGGGGGTTGCTACATTGCCGTCCGAAGCCAATTCCTGTATGTCTCTTGATGAGTCAAGCCCTGCCTGTCTATGGGCTCGCATCCAACACAGATGACAAACAGTTGTTTCTTGAAAGCTGAAAATAAACACAGATTAAAGCTTATGTTGTATGTATATATGTTTATATATTATTAAAGATGGAAAATACATAACGAAAATATAAAATATAAATATTTGATTACAATCATAAATACATGAAAGATAATTTTTTTATAGATTGATACAATTAGATATTTACAATGACGAAAACAAAGTGCTTACCAGGTAATTAGTACTTTGAGGCACTAGAACTGCCAGCAATGGACTATCCATACTGACATTATGGTGCCTTATTTTTCTAACCGATTTTCCACAACCAAGGCAAACCAAGTTATGTCCCAGTACTCTCCCATGTTCACCAGCTTCAGTATTTAATAATAAGAAGCACGGATGACAAATAAATGTTTCCAGAGGCAACTGAAAATAACATGCACTGTTAATGTCGCGTAACCAAAAATATAAAAATCTGATTAAGTTTTTCTACTTCAAATTCATACCTGAGTTTGAGCATTGGTTATCCAACGCGAAAGTCTTGTTTGATGGTGTGCAGAAAGCGAGGATATGAGATGCCTCTGCAACCTTTGCACGGCTATCCCGCAGTTAATGCACCTCATATTGATCCACAACACAAATCCGATAATATCCAAAAAGTAAGTATCAGTCCGTAGAGATAAGCCAGGGTCAAATATATCAGAATATAATATCAGTCCGTAGAGATAAGCCAGGGTCAAAAATATTAGAAAATAATCGCACGCAAAACACAAACACAGTACTCGTATGTAACGACGAATCTGAATGACATTACTTTGACATTGGACATAGACATAGATTGTCAAGCAACTACACGCGTTCCGTTATGCGCATTATTTTTTAGTATTAAATAAAAAAATAAAAACTAACTTACGCCTCAACATTATATATTACTATATAATTATTTTATTTAAGGTAAGAAATACCTACTCGAATAGTTTAAATTAATAAAATAAGATCATTTCTCGTCCTTATCCGCAAGTAGTAAGCATGTAAGGTACGGAACGTCCATTACTATATTATTTTTTTCTGTGGTCCATTATGGCGGATGTTCTTCGGTATATTGTATTTCAATAGCGTGACTTCATATTTTGAAATAAAATCTGACAAGTTCAGAGAGGCTAAAAACTATGTGTTAATACATTTTTCTATTTCTGTTTTACAATGTATGTATTTACTATGTTTGTGTAAATGGAATGTCATTTTTTGTCCACATCCTTTGAACCCCCATTTGTGGGGTTTATTTGGCAGGTACTGTTTTAGAAAGTGTGCAACCTTTGTTGCACACATCTGCTCATCCACTGATAGCCGTTGTTACATAGGTAGAGAAGAAAACTTTGTTTTGAGGTGCTCAATAACTGGACGAATTTTAAATAACCGGTCATGATCTGCATGGCCCACAGGTCTATGAAGCTCATTGTCTTGAAAATGCAATGTAAGTTTGATTTTTTCAAATTTATTGACTGGCATTGTGGATGAAACTGGGCCATAACCATGAACAGAGTGCCAATATGCTCTGGTATTTTGAAATTTTTGCACTGACATGAACAGCAATATCCCAAAAAACTTTTTTATATCTGATGCTGTGTATATTATTCTGTTATTAGGATCTTTTTGCATGCTATATAAATTAGTTTCTGCTACTATTTTTTGTATAAAATCATCATTAAAAAAATATTTAAAACATTGGTAAGGAGTTTCTAGCTGAGATATTTCAGAATCAAAAGTTGAGCAGCCTAAGAATCTAATTTTGTCTTCATCAAAGTCCATATTCCTCTTTTTCCAAATAAGTTTTCTCTTGTCCAATAGTGAATTTAAAATATTACCACCAGGGGATCTATTTTGAATTTCTGCTCCATCTAGTGGTTCTTCAACCAGAGGTGGGTCTTCTTCATTAACTTGCTCATCATCTTCATTATCATTCTCATCACCTAACAGATGTAGAAGTTCATCTCTAGTATAGTGTGAATTTGGTGGGTCATCATCATCAGAATCATCAGCTTCTAGTCCGTCTTCTGACAGCCAACCGTCTTCCAGTTGTGATAGATAGTGTTCTATATCTCTCTCTTGTAAATTATTCTAAAACAACAAAAAAATCATACATATTATGTAAAATTTCATGAACAAAAATTTCTCCATACTTCAGGTATGACCATACTGCATAATGATGTAAATTTACATCATACCAAATCGACATAATTATCGATATATTTTTCATGTTTTCGTTACAAATATTAGCAGATTCTAAAACAGTTACCTTATTTCCACTCATTATGAATATTTTCAACAACTAGATCGTACCGTAGATCAAAGCAAGCAAATAACGTAATTCTTTTTCACCGTTACAACAAAATTATTAGTCACCAGGTAAGCAAACTGTGATTGTCATTTTTGACATTGACGTTTGTTTTTTTTACGTAGTTACGTTCCGTATCAACGAAAAATATTTCAAGAAATTGTCAGACGCAAAAATATCAACACCGCCCAGTGATTTGTGTGCTTTTTTAACCTGTAAACCGTTTGATGGAAATTTCCATCAAGATGCAATAAAGGGTTAAAAGAAATAAAAAAAAATATTAGGATGAAAAATCCAATAACAAATGGTAGGTACTTACTTGGCTATGTCTAATAGCAGTTTCGTCCTGTGGCAATGAAGGATTTTCTGGTGGTCCTGTTGTGTTTATGGACGTAGATATTAAACTTGAGTTAACCTTTGCACTGGGAGCATATTTTTGAAATTTTATTTTTATGTCTATTGGGCTATTTTTGCATTTAGATATGTGACGGGCAAATTTAGTCACAGTTTTAAACGTATACACAAAATGGCAGTAAATACACTCGTAAATAGTTTTTTCATCCACGGACTTAATCACAAAATGATTGAAAATTGCACTTTTCTTGCTCATGGTTTTTACAAAATAGGCGCTCGAAACGGTTAAAGTGTGAAATGCAACTAAAATTGGAGATAAAATACATTATTTTTGCAAAAGCAAATGTGTGAGAAAGAAAAACAAAACAAATAAAAAATCTGGGGAAGGGATACAAAGTGAAGCCGACGCACGTGCACTTCTAAAGACAATACAATTATTACAATAGGTTGTAAATATTGTTCGCAATAATGTCATATCTTATCTTACCGTTTTAAAATAAATACGTTATTTATGGCTTGGGGACAGCCTAGCGATAAGTAACGAATTTATTAACACCAACAAAAAGCTATTGGGTTTTTCTGTAAAGAAATCTCAATAGCAGCCCGGAGTTAGGAAGTTGGCGGTGTTAGACACCCCCGTGCCTCGGAAAGCACGTAAAGCCGTTGGTCCTGCGCCTGATCTCTCTCCGGTCGTGTCGGATTGCCGTCCCATCGGGTCATGAGAGTTAGGGAACAGAGAGTGCACTTATGTTTGCGCACACACTTGTGCACTATAATATCTCCTGCGCAGATGGCCAGTCTCTGTTAAGACTGGCCGCCGTGGCCGAAATTCGGTCTGGAGGACATTATTATTATTATATTCTTGTATTATTAGTAGTTAAATATTAATTCAAATATAAAATATTTCTTTTTTATGAATATATAACAACGAAAAATATTGTATTACAAATATTTAGAATATCCTTTTGTTGGCATTTGTACTGTCCGCTATTTTGATATGTTAATATAATTTCCTAAAAAAAATTGGCTAAACGAACGTTCGCTGGAGCAGCTACTAATATAATAAAATAGAAGGAACAATTTAAATGTCCATTTCCCACTATGTGGGAACGTTCCCGGGAATGCCGGAATATTCCCTGGAACTTTTCCACTGGAAATAATTCCGGGAAAAGGAATTTGGGAACGGCGCATCACTAGCCACGACATTGTATCATATCTCGCAAGCTTAATAATTTTCGTCTTTTTGACAACAATACCATTAAATCCTTGTTATTCTCATTGTTCTTGTCATACTGCGAAAAATTAACGACTAAACTTAAACCACATTTACTTAAATAAACCACATTTTAAGTAAATCAAAACAGCACCAATAATAATTATTATTAACAAGATCCTTCAAAATACACATATTAGTTAAGTACTTACTTCTTCCTCGTTCATCGCGAACACAAACTACCTACACTTTGTATTACTTATTACCTAAAACACGCTTTTATTAAAATATCAATTTGAGAGCAATTAGCACACGCACTTGTTTACATTAATATAGGTCAAGAGCAACTGTCACTGTGTCACAAGGTCACAACAAATAACAATATTTATTATCGTAGTGCGCAATCTTTCCGCGCATCTCACCAGTGGAAGGGAAGCGGAGAGAGAAAACATACGACACACCAAGGCGTGGGAGTAGGATGGTAAATGTAGGTAAACGCCGCGCCGCGGCGCCGTAGTCGTTACGTGAGTTAAAATTTTATAACAAAGTCTAATTTCTTTCCCATAGTCGTAAGTACACACGAATGTATCGTGTAAGTAGTTTGAAACATTGTTAATTTTCATATTTTATTTACAAATCAGGAAGATTTATAAGGGTCCCGAGTCACACTGTAAGCCGTGTAATGATTATTCATAAAATGTTTCAAATGACAATGGAACGTTTTATTGTTTAGCTTTATTATTTTAGTGATAACGTTCCAGACTCCACAACGCATAATTTTTTTCAAGTTGCCACAATATTTCGCTACCTAGTTGTATAAGACAAGGTCTTATTATAAAAAATACAAAAGTGATGGATCGTTTAATGATTAGATAACTGTATGTTCCTACCAATATACACGTTTTAAATCGTTTGCTTTTATTGTTGTCTTTTATTTACGCGAACACGACACATTTAAACGAAACTACTTTTACGGATTATTTCGCGATTTACTAACATTTTATTTAACCTGACGTTTCGAACACTTTACAGCGTTCGGGGTCACAGGTAGACTGAGGTTTACTTTTACCATTATGAATAATTTATTATCGTACACATTATAAAGTACATGGAATGTTTTGGAGAAATAGATAATATAAAGAAAAAAAAAACCAAGATGAATGGATCATTATTTTTATGTTATTCAGTCCAAAACGTATTAAAACAGTACGATCCAAATGGAATGTCACTTTTTAAGATTTATAATTGTTATTTTTAAAAACGTTCCAAGTTGATTGAATCATTATTTTTATTTTATTCAGTCCACAACGTAATAAAATAGTACGATCCAAATGGAACGTCACTTTTTAAGATTTAAAATTATTTATTTTTAAAACGTTTCAAGATGATTGGATCCTTATTTTTATTGCATTCAGTCCAAAACAAATTAATAAAATAGTATGATCCAAATGTAATGTCACGTTATACGATTACAATTAGATCTTTTGGTTCGTTTTATCATTTAGACCGCTTAATTATTTCAATAGTTATTGTCGTAAAAGAGTCAGTGTCTTCAGCTCTAGATAGGACGATCCAAAATACCTAGCTTGGGCTCAAAAACTCAATTTTGACCTCCTTGTGGATTGGAACGTTGTTTCATAACTACGTCCAATTGTAACTTTGATGTTTATAAGTCACCTTTATGACCTTGACTAAACAAATTTTGATTCTGATGTCATTATTTAGATTAAGACAGAGAGTACTTCTGAGAAATGGTCAAAAGTGAGAGTTGAATTAGATTCAAGATATGCAACATTTATTTTATTATATTGGAAGCATCTCCGTCAATCATCTAGTCATCTATTATGCTGTGATATGGTTGGTTGGTTGTTTATTCTGCATAGTAAGATGAAATTATACAGTGGTTTATAAGTCCTTAACCTGTCAAGTCTTAGGATGTTAGACCTAACTAAAAGCATATAGCCTCCCACCACTGGTTTTAGCAATTAAAATTGTATTATTAAATTCTTATTATTGTTAAGGTTTGTGAAGATGTTTAATTGTTCTGTGAACTGTGATATACCATACATTTTTTCATTAATTTTTCATTTTTTGTTTAACTGTGATATACCATACATTTTTTATTCTAATATACATTCATACATTACATTATACATTGGTACATTCCTGTGGATATTGAATCTATACTAATATTATAAAGCTGAAGAGATTGTTTGGTTGAACGCGCTAATCTCTGGAACTACTGGTTCCATTTCAAAAATTCTTTTAATGTTGGATAGCCTATTTACCGAGAAAGGTTATAGGCTACATAACATCACGCTACGACCTATAGGAGCAGAGCATAAATGAAAAATGTTGCAAAATGGGGAAAATTCTCTTATGTGAAGCAGACAAAATTGCGCAGGTCAGCTAGTTAATATATAAGATCAAGAAAATCTTTAAACAAATAATTACCACTTGAGATAAACAAAGACAATTTAATGGCAATTAAAACGGAGTATAGTAATCATTGTTATTCCTTTTAGATTGATATAGTCATAATATTGTCTTCTGTTTATGAGAATATTATTTATTCAAATTAAACTACTATGTACGGTTTTTATCGCGTTGTTTATTTGACACTATTACATAATTTTGAAAACTGTTACACTAGCACTACTATTAAACTTTACTAATTTTTAAGCTAATTAAATTATTACTAAAACTATTTAGATTTAATTTAATTTTACACTTTCCACGACGTTTCGGTTGCTTTTCAGCAGCCATGGTCAGGCGGAGACACGTCTCGTAAAGTTTAATAGTAGTAGTAGTGTAACAGTTTTCAAAATTATGTAATAAAGTGTCTAATAAACAACTTGATAAAAGCCGTATATAGTAGTTTAATTTCATTGACATAGACAGTAATATTTGAGGTTATCAGTAATTTATATTATACTCAAAATTACTGAACTTATTTTAAAAGTTAAAGTACCAGTTGGAATCTACTATGTCTAGAAATAACATTGGGATTGTCTAGAAATAACATACCAAGTAACAATCCACTGGTAGCAGTAATCATAAACAAGAATGAAACTGTTAGTTGGTTAAATGCTAGTTGTGTATAAAAGTCAACACTCATTTTCGGAGTAATGCCGGTAATACAGATTAGGTATATGTAAGGGTATTCAAGGTTCAGTAGACAAGCCAAATTATTAAATTTTAACATCACTGGTCACCAGTGTCTACAAACAATAGATTTTTATATTGTCTTTGCTGCATAGTATAGTTTTTTTATAGTCACATCAGTGTAAATAAATTATATTTAAGATCAGCATAGGTTTCAATTGTGGAGTAGATTTAGTAACTTGCGATTTTCTCGGGCTTTTATTAATCGGTATATTGCACAATTTTATTAGAGTACGAGATGGCTACAACGTAAATGACACATTAACCATAACAGGACTGACTGATTTTATTGAACAACCATACCAGGAAAGATCAGGAAACATATTACGCGATATATTCGCTAATTACTTTGTGTCACCTACTGGTAGCGTGTCATGGCAAGATAGATCAGTATTTTGATTTTTTAGTAGATAGGTAGGTACCTACTGAGAAATTCAATAAATGGAATGAAACGCAGTCATATTGTCGTGCTCAGATTAATTTACCTACCTACATAATTAATAATTTGCAACAGAATTTTTGAAAGTAGACATTAGACAATACATGTAACAAAAATATTAATAAATAATTCTTACCTAAGCATGTATTGAAATTTTCACCATACAGTTCCTTTCCAATTTCTTCCCAGGCTTTATTTTTTGCGTCCTTATTCTTATATAATTGATCGGCCGGATCCCATAAACACCTTCTACATCGTACTTCCTCAATTATACGTTCCGTATCGATATTATAATTCATGTTGTACTGTACTTAACGGCGCGTCTCAACAGCGTCACTCTAAAACGCATACTGATCGTATCGTAACTCGCGGCGCGCGCTTCGGCAGCGCCGGCGAACAGCGCGCGTTTACTCAACAGCGCTGCTCAAGCGCGTGACTATAAAACGCAACTACTACCCCCTACAAATCCGATCGCGCGAATTAAGTAACCAACAACGAAAGAGTTAAAAAAATAACTTTATTCGACCAGAGTTACAGCTAATACAGTAATTGTTTTATATAATAAAATACTCATCTTATATACTAACTTATTGCTAACGTAGTACATGGTACAGCGTGATCGGCTGTGACGCAAGTCCTAGATTATTATAAGTGCTGAATCGGCTATGGAATATTCTAGAAATAATCATTTAACAATAAACTAAATACTTATTTGCTATGTGGTCGGATGTGACGCTCGTCCTAGATTATTATAAGTGCTGAATCGGCTATGGAATATTCTAGAAATAATCATTTAACAATAAACTAAATACTTATTTGCTGACAAAGCTAATATGTATAGATTGGGGTTCCTTAACTCCTCCCTCCCCAGTAGAGAAATTATCCGAAGGTATCGCAGACGGTTTCGGAGAATTTCGACAAAAATGTACTAACTGAAATTTGTATGTTATAAAAATGACTATTAATATTATAATGATGATATACTCGAAAATGGTCCATATACTAATTTCTATTGTCACTATTTGAGTTGTATCGTCTATTTCACTAAACTTTGCACTTTGCAATACTTCTTTCACATCACTAAAGTCCACATCTCGTAGATCCACTTTCTTTAACCTTCTCTGGATGTGCTGTTGCAGCTCAGGCATCTGGATCTTCGGCAGTTGTAGGCTGGAAACTGTAGCATTTGTGGTAGCGGTAACGATGACATCACCTATTTGTGTTTCACATTGTTGACCCGGTGTCACGATGTAAGTTCCAAGAACAGTGTACTTCAGAATATCTGCATTACAATTCTCCGTGATGATGAGATTCTCCTCTGAGTAAACCAACCATTGATTATTGGTTACTTTTTGAATCTTGGTTTTTCTTTTTCTATATGGTTCTGTATGCAGCTTTTGTAATTGTTCTTCAGCAACATTATTTGTTCAATGCAGGTCTCGGTTGGATACTGGGCAACATTGGTATCAGCGCAAAGAAATTTGTCATTTTCAATCTCAACACATGGGCTTACTACGGGCATGTATTTCAATCTATTCACCATCATATAAGGGTATTTGGGTATAATAGTATAGGTATTTGGAGAATGGAATATAGGAATGGGTATGACCTTGTAATAATTATATGTTTCGTTATCTATTAGGGGAACTTCTAAAACAAAAACTAACTTGTTGTTATTTATGTATGACTTAAGTATAATATTACGTTCTAATTTTATTAAATTACCTTTATTTACTGGATATATTGTTCTAGCATGTTTAGCAATTACCTCTAACGTATTATATAATTCTGTACTATTTATAATGGATTGGTGTAATGTATTTAATTTGCTAAAGGCTATGACCGTCTCAATCTCTTTTATGTTTTCATAACAAGTTCGAACGTTACCTAGAATCTGGTACATAGCATTAAACACATGAAATAGACTATTAAATTGAGATTCTTTTACTTCTAGATCTTCTATTTTACTAGTTTGTAAACCCAGATTTTTGACATTAAAATTTATTACTTCCGAGTCATTTACTAATTTATCAAATGCTTTTTGTATTGAAGATACTTTACGTTCGACTACATGTTCTCTATCCTGTATAAGTAGAATTTCTTTATCATACTTAATAGCATCATTTTCGTCTAAATTACCTGAAATAGCTTTCAGAACTGATCCTAATGGACTAAATATAGCTCGTTTGTTTCTATAATGAAAAGGTAAAATATGAAAAAACCTATCTTTAGTCAGCTTAGCTAAATATTTTATTTGATTTTCTATACCTACGGTTTCCTTACTTAATCTATTTTCTATAATTTTCATTTTTAAATTACTAAAATCCCGAATATTATCATCTATTTGTAGACCTACTGATTCCAAATCTACAGTTTTGTATATAGTCCAATAGCTATTCTTCTTCACTGCTACTCCCATCTTTAGCGATGCTATCCCTGGATTCTGACCGAGGTTTTGAAGGTCCAGCATGTATGCCGCCACCACTAGTACCAGAAGTACCAGGCACGACCTGTGGAGGACGTTTTACATTTTTTATCGCTACTCTAGTTGTTCTTTTCTTTAATTCTACGGGCACTATATTATGTTCAACTTCACCTATTACTTCCGCTTTTTCATATCGCGGTTTTTCTTTAGCTTTCCTCACTCTAGTATCTTTCATATAAATACTATCGCCTGTCTTAAGAGCTGGTGTTGCTTCACCACCTTTTTTGTTTATTACTTTTATTTTATCTGATTCTAATTTTTCTGTCACTAATTCATAAAGTATTTTAAGACGTTTCCTATGATCTAACAATAGTTTCTGGGTTAAATTCTTTTCTCTATCTATGTTAAATACATTATCTGAATAAGTGTGACCAAATACTAATTCAAAAGGCGTAAAATCTGTTGCTGAGTGTATGGTATTGTTATAAGCCATAATAGCATATGTCATAACGGATGCTGCATCTAAATCGCTTTTATCATATTTAGCTAAACGATAAATCTCGATAATAGTTGAATGAAACCTCTCTACTATTGCCATTGAACTAGGATTATTTGGAGTCCCTATATGAAGTTCAATCTTATATAAGCTCATCATTTCTTTAATCAATGCGTTATTGAATTCTGTACCAGAATCGCAACTAATTTTCCTAGGCAATCCATACATACTAAAATACTTAATTAACGCTCTAACTATCTTCGGTGTACTTCTATTTGGTACCTCTATTGCTTGTGCTAGCTTACTAAATGCATCAACTATGGTTAAATAATATTTCCCTTCTATATACAATAAATCCATAAAATCTTCCTGAAAAGGACTATCCTGCGTTTGTGTTAACTGAATATGGGGCTTAATTGGTTTCCTGTCATATTTCATTCGTTTACATGTTTCACAACCATTTATGATTGCCGTAACTGTCTCTTTCATATTTGCCCACCAATAATATCTTTTAAGTTTAGCTAAGGTTTCTTTAATACCTCTATGACACGTTTTCCCATCGTGGTATTTTAAGATAACTTCCTTTTGATCTTCTTCAGATTCTGTCAAATTTACTACTCTTTCTGTACACTCTGTTAACTTAACTGAATCCTTTTTAAATAACTTAATTACCGTCTTTGAAAAAGATTTCCTAAAAGCTGGATGTTCAAAATATATAAAATATTTATGTTTTGGATCTATATATTCTTTTAGAAAGTCTTTAACTAGATTATCATTATTCATTGGTAAGTGAACTTCTAGAATTCTTTGTTTGTTATTAGAAATATCTTTTACAAGTAGTTTATTTTTTAGCCTTGATGTACTAAAATCTGTTTTGGTTTAGTATCGATGGCTTCGTTTAAAATAGGAATACCTTCGTGTTCTCTATTTGAAACCGAATTGGCTGTTATTCCATCATCAGAATCCGAAAGTTCTATCGTTTCTATTGGAGTTTCATCCTCATCCAATTCGCTTTCTATCATGTTTTGTATTCGTGCCTGCCTATCTCCTACGTTTACAAATATTGAATCTAACTCATCGTCAATTGCATTAATTTTAATCCTAGATAAAGCATCTGCATTAGTGTTTTGAGGCCCTTTCTTATATTTAACATCATAATCGTACTCTTCTAACCTAAGACGCCAACGCGTGTGCTTACTATTGGGGTCTTTTAATGAATACAGCCATGCTAATGGTCTATGGTCTGTAAATATAGTAAATTTGTTACCATATAAATACGGTCTGAAGTGTTTAACTGCCCATATTATGGCTAACAACTCTTTTTCGATAGTGCTATATTTAACTTCTGTGTCGCTCAAAGTCCTACTAGCATATGCTACAGGCTTATCTGAGCCTACTGCTCCTTGTGACAATACAGCGCCGATTGCAAAATTGGATGCATCAGTAGTTAAAATAAAAGTTTTACTAAAGTCAGGGAATTGTAACAAAGGTGCATTTGTTAAAAGCTTTTTACATGTCTCAAAACATTCTTTATATTCCTCATTAATAATAATTTTACGACCTTTCTTTAAACAAGCTGTTAATGGTCTAGTTATTTTAGCGAAATCTTTGATGAATTTCCTGTAATATCCGATAAGTCCTAAAAAGCTTTTAATTTGTGTAACCGTTTCTGGAATGGGATACCTAAGAACTGCATCTATCTTATCATTATTTGGTTTCAGACCCTCACTCGTAATGGTATGACCTAAGTACAGTACTTCCTTTCTAAGGAAATGTGACTTATCTAATTGTACCTTTAACCCTTAACCGGAATCGATAATACAATCAACGTAACTGGAATCGTGGGTCTTTATAGACCCAGAAGATATAAATCCCCATAACTAATAACATGGTTATAAGTAACATAAAAATGGTTTAGAAATGTAATAAAACAACCTTTTTATATAATATAAATTAACTTTTATTTGGTAACAATATTAAACAATGTATTTTTTTTATATTTAGTCTTAGGTACCCTGTTTGAACATATTTTAGGACACCCTCACTTCTTAACGCTAATAAATATATAAAAAATTAAAAATGAAGACATCTACGTGTTTTATGGGGTTTTACGTATTTTCCCCTTATATAAAATAAAGCTTTCTTGCGAGATCCTTCAAAAACAAAAAAATGACATCCTTATCTAAAAGTATAAAATAATTCAGTCTTAGTTACTACACTAAGCATGGCACTTGATACATAACGTTTTTTTTTCAAAATGTCTTTTGCATATGAATTTTAAACATTTATCACATTTTTGCGATTGCTTGTTATTAATCTTAGGGCCACATATATAGCATCTTCCCCGTTTTTTTGGTCCACTTTGAGCGGCAGAAGCGGAAGAAGTGTCGCTATGCGATTCTTCAACTGGTCCTAGGAAATTGTCGATTCTACTTCTCAATTCTATTGAAAATTTAGAAGACTGCTTCTTTCTTTCTGTAATTAAAGGTTGTATCAAACTTTGACCAATTTGTTTTATATACTGATTACGTTTCATGCGCTTTCCAATATTTGATGCCTTCCACAAAACGAATGCATTCGCATTTGCAATGTTCAGTATTGCACAAAAAATTACAAATGGCCATCGTTGAGTTCTTCGAGATACAGAATAATTCGCGCATTTTTGATCGAGAGCATCAACACCACCTTTCGTACTATTATAAAATTCTATTATCTCAGGCTTTCCACTACCTTCGTTGATTGTATTGTCATGGTGCATTGATGATATCATTATTACACTCTTATTTTTTTTTGGAACGTATGATGCCAATGTTTTATCTTTCACAAAACCAAATAAGGTAGATCCTATAGCCCTTTGCTTATGTGCTTGAAATTCTGGTGGAATATCTCTCTTATTTTTGCGCATCGTTCCCACGTAAGTCAAACCATTTTTGAGAAGTTTGTCAACTAACTCTACAGACGAAAACCAATTATCAGCAGTAATATTTCTGTTAGTTCCAAATAAAGGTTCCGCAAGTTGCAATACATTTTGTGTAGGAATTGAAACATTATTTCTTCGGCCAGAGTCTTCTTTGCCCGTATAAATAAAAGCATTATATAAATAGTGAGTTTTAGCGTCACAGAGGCACATAACCTTGATGCCATATTTAGCAGGCTTGGATTTCATGTAAATCCTAAACATACACCTTCCTCTAAAAGGGCAAAGCATCTCGTCAATTGTCAAATACTCAGAGCAGCTATAGTTTTTTTGACAATTCTGAATAAAATTATCGAATACTTCAGAGATTAGAGCAGCTCGATTGTTAGTTTTTCTTTCATCTCTAGAATTGACATCATCAAATCTCAAAGCAGTTAGCAAAAACAAAAAACGCTTTACACACATTGTGATTCTGAATATATCTCTGCCCGTTCCATCAGTTGCCCATAAACTTTCGATATCTTCATGACCAGACTTGAAAACACCAGATAACAGTAATAATCCAAAGAATGCTTTCATTTCTAACATACTTGTGAGATTAGTGTAGGATGCTTTTGTCTTATATTTTTCAGAATATTCTGTTATTTTTTGGTTAGTGTGAGTGCATATACCTTCAATCATTTCATCTGGTATCAGCAACTGCCATGATTCGATTGGTGACATGTTTTGTTTATCACGAGCTGGACCGATGATACCAGGTAAGTGAGTAATGATGTTGTGACTTCTTACCCTAGAGCTGCTGGGGGGATGAATGGACCACTTGTACCTATTTTTGCCTCGATAGTATGAACTGGTTGGCTGATGATCATCCTCTTCAACAATCTCGTGGTCTGATGAAGAGTCACTCGAATCTGAAGAAATTTCACGAGGCGAATTTTCATCATTGCTTATGTTCTCATCATCACATGGCTGAAAATCGCTTAAATCTTCCGGTTCCGAATCAATTTCATCTTCCAAAAGCTCTGCAATTTCCTTTTCCCCGAGATTCATCGCCATTATTGCTATAAAGTTCCTAAAACAGTACAAAATAAATCTGTAAAACAAAAATAAAAAGTCACACAACTGGCATCGTGGGTCGAAATTGACCCAGCGCTAGTACATACCTGCTCTTCTAGTAATTTTCAAGCGCCGTACGTCCGGCCCCCGCCGCACCTCGCGACGTAATGAGAATACACGGGCGCGCAACACTTTAGCGTCGCACGCTGCGAAGTTATATGGTTTTATTATTTTGGTTGGGTCCAAATTGACCCACGATTCCTGTTAAGGGTTAAGTTTGTTTGACGAAAACGGTCAAAAACTGCTCGAAGCTTCTCTATATGTTCCTGTAAGCTTTTTGAGAAAATAATGACGTCATCAAGATAGACTAGGCAATGTAAACCTTGAAGACCTCGTAAGACATTGTCCATTGCTCGCTGAAAAGTTGCAGGTGCTGTCTTTAAACCAAATGGCATTCTGTTAAATTCGTAATGCCCTGAAGGTGTACTAAACGCGGTTTTCGCTCTATCCTGCTCTTGTACCTCTAATTGATGGTACCCGCTAGCTAAATCGAGGGTTGTGAAGTAGGTACTCTTACCTAACATGTCAAATAAGTCGTTAATGTTGGGTAAGGGGTATTTGTCATCAACTGTAATTTCATTAAGCCGTCTATAGTCAACTACCATCCTCCATTTTTGTTGGCCGGATGCGGCTATCTTTTTTGGCACCAAATGTACGGGAGCACTCCAGGGAGAATGCGATTCCTGGATAATATTATCCCTTAACATTTTTTCGACCTGACTCCTAATTTCCTTTGTTTGAGTAGGAGGTAACCTATGTGCTTTAATGTTTATTGGGTCTTCGTTCTTAGTTCTAATACAATGCTTAACCTGATTTGTGAAAGTTAGCGGAATATCTTCACAATAAAAGATGTCTTTATATTCCTTACAAAGTCCCTCAATTAACCTACGTTCTTCTACATTCATGTGGTCTAACTGTAATTTTATTAAGTTATTTGTAAGTAGATTTTCTATATCTATTTTATTTTCTGTATAATTAACGCTAATAGATGGGTTCTGTATATAAGGTTCGACTTTAAAAGGCCCTGTCACCACTAAATTTCTGTTTTGATCACTGTAATTCTGAATAACGGTTGTTGCATAACCTTTAACACACGTAACTAATGCAGCAGGCATTCGAATCCCTTCTGTAAACTGCTTAAAATCTAACACAGCTTCCCCGTCCAATAAGTTGACCGGAAGTCTTACCCTAAGTTCACTACGAGGGGGTAAATTGTATACCTCTCTCATAGGCGGTGAATATATGATAGGAATATCAGTATTTTTTAAATGTAATACCTGATTTTCCATATTAATCTTTGCCTGTAATTGTTTAAGCAAATTGCTCCTTATTAACCCATCATACCTATCGTCAACACTATAGACGTAAAACTTATGGAATTCCTGACTACGAAAAGTAACCGGTAATGGAATGAACGCTGTTTCACTATGAACGCTCGATGCGTGAGTGCTAACAACTTCGAACGGTTCATACTGTAAATAATTTTTAAAATATTTATTCGCTATATACGGGCTTATAAAAGACCTTACACTCCCCGTATCTATCATAAAAGCTGCCTTTAATTCTGGTATAACTTTGTGTGGTAGATTTTAAACGTTTATTACAATTTATTTTTATTCGTTCCCTAGTGTAGAGGCCGTTATGCAAAAATTTTCCCGGCATCTTCAGGGGAAAATTCCTGGCACTCATTGTTCACATTACTTGTATTCTGTTCGTTATTACTATAATTGTCAATATAATTAACACGTCGCGAACTCGCAGTACGCATGGTGACATCAGTATTCGAACCCGACGTCGATGCTTGCGTTGTAAAAGGTGACATGTGCGGTGCATGTGTCGCGAACTGTTGACTCGATTGAGCAGTCGGAAACGGTGACCTAGTTAACTGCGGTGACGAGTTATTGTTATATCTACGATTAAAATTAAATTGATTATTATTATGTTGTTTAAAATTCCTAAACTGATGCGAATTGTTTGGCGTAAACGTGCTATTCGTGGCATTATTCGGTACATGTGTACTCGATATACTATGTGAATCGTTCTTATGGCTATTAAAATTAGACACGTTTTGATTATTAAAACTGGAAATGTTTGACTATTAAAATTAGACAAATTAGGCCTGTTAGTACTACTAAAATTACGTCGATCGTTTGTTTTAGAATCATAGACACTTTGAAAGTTCTGTTCTTCTAAAATTATTTTTAATGCATCTACTAAAGTTGTAATGTCGCGCAAACGAACTAATCTTACAAGAAATGGCGGTAAATTAAACAAGAAAACATTCATTGCCCTGTTACTATAAATTATTTGCTTTGCCTTACGTAAAGAATCATCAATGATAGTCTCCGATATTTTAGCAAATAGAACACTTCTCATATGCTGTAATCTATGGCAAAAATCTAAATAACTTTCGCCCTTATTAATTCTACAAGATTCTAACTCCATTGCTAAGCAATCTTCTGTGCGTGGGTCACCGAAGTGTTGGTTTAACAACTTCTTCAGCTCATCCCACGTATCTATTGAGTCTCTTTCGCCTACCAAACTGGCTGCTTCGCCTGATAGCCTACTCGTTACTACATGAAATAAATATTCATTTTGAGCTACACTCCCTTGGAATGTAGTCAAAATGTATTCACATTTTTTGATATATAAAGGTAATGTTCTAGCGTCGCCACTGAATACAGGTATTATTTTAACCATTTCCTGTGGGACACGGTTTATGCTTTCCATTATGTAAAAGTTATTAAAATGACACTGGAAAATATAGAGGAAAAAAAAATCACACAAATAAGCTACTAAAATGCTACTACACTAACTAAAATCTATGCAAATATTATTATGGCGTTGTCCAATCCCTAATAATACACACACATAGACTTATTACAAGGTTAGGATGCAAGGAAGAACTGATAGGAAGGTGAAAAGATTTACTCACAGTTCCGCAGCTATCTTCATGATCCCTGAACTACTGCTTGGCTGTGGCTGGTCCTCTCTCGCACTTGCAAGGGCTTCTTAATAAATTTCTTTGTTCGGCGATCTCTGCTAAACCGTAGAAACGGACGTCGGCTGCTTCTCGTAGAATTGTATACGCGACAGACTGACTACAGAGATCCTACCGGCTGCGCCAATTAAGTAACCAACAACGAAAGAGTTAAAAAAATAACTTTATTCGACCAGAGTTACAGCTAATACAGTAATTGTTTTATATAATAAAATACTCATCTTATATACTAACTTATTGCTAACGTAGTACATGGTACAGCGTGATCGGCTGTGACGCAAGTCCTAGATTATTATAAGTGCTGAATCGGCTATGGAATATTCTAGAAATAATCATTTAACAATAAACTAAATACTTATTTACTGACAAAGCTAATATGTGTAGATTGGGGTTCCTTAACTCGCGCGCTTCAGCCGCGCTGTCGAAACGCGTAGCTATAAAACCAGCCTTAGTTGATCCTGTGAAATAGAATTAACACAAGTCAATTATTCCGTACCCCTTATGTAATTTCACTGCTGGAAATAGGTCTTATATATACCATAATAAAGTGGCAACAACATATATAACTTTAATAGTTCGCTTTGCTTGTGTTAATGCATAATAAAATATAATATTACTTAACTTAATAGTCATTAATAGTGGAGTGTTCATTTGATAATGGTGAGGACAGTCAACAAAATATATTAAAAGCAAATGTAAGTAAATCAAGTACATACCAATATGACCAATTCAATTATAAGCCGCCGTCCTTTTCCCGTTGGGTTCTTTAAACCAGTGGATACACTTTTCCGATGTGCTTCTTTTGAAGACTTAATAGTGTTGTCATGCCATATAAGGCTTTTTATGTGACCTGTATGTATGATAAAAGGTTAGTAATTTAAATGCAATATTCACAAAACAAATATATGAAATTATGTTGTACTTTGCTCTTATTTAACTGTAAAAATGACTCATAATGTTATTTGAATGCAGGTTATACACTGCTCGGTGCATAAAAAAACTGTTAAGAAATATAGAAGCACTGTACCTTAATTTAGCCAAGTCTCATCTAAATAATATATTTTTCTTCCTTTATTCCTCAGCCTTTTTGTTTCACAAAGATATTTTTGTCTCCATAGGATGATCTCATGCTTGTCTATGAGTGCACTTTTCCTGCTCCGTTTGATGTAAGTGAACTTTAATGTTTCTTTAATTATTTTATACAGACTACTTCTCTTAAAATTTGGCAGAGACTCGTCACTGTTTACTGCTTCCAGTATCTTATCCAAGGTAGGCAACTCATTTTTAAAAAAGAAGGAATGAATTTTCCTGCTTATTCCACTAAATGTGATGTCATCAAAATCATCACGTTTGACGTGCTTCCGTTGGCGAGGCGGAGATTGCAGGCGACCTTTTATGTTGTACTCTTTGAGTATATTGTACACAGTAGCCCGAGATACGCCTGTAAATAATAAAATATAATAATATGTTTTATCACAATACTTTCAACTATTTTTATAGTAATAATTTTATGAATCATCCTTACCGGCAACTTCTGCGGTTTTATTTATCATCTCAGTCTTATAACGAGGAGTATCTGCAGGCCAGTACAGTACTATGGATACTAGACAATGGATAAACATACATATATACTTTTTTTTTGTAAATACATACATATTATACATAGAAACACCCTGACCAAGACAAACATCCATGTTCATGCACACAAATGTTTGACTTGGGCGGAAATCGAACCCGCGACCTCAGGCGTGGCAGTTGGTTACACTAACCACTACGCCATCAAGTCGTTAATAATAATATTATATAGTATAATATTACATAGGTTTATACCTGATAATATTTCATACAAATCATGGACCATTCCATGACTACATTTTGAATGTAGTCTAGTCTATCATTCAACTCTTCTCCTTAATCCTCATCATTATCGTCATCATCTTCTTCAGAAGACATTATATCTTGTAGTCTTATGATATATTTCGCGACAGTGATTTTGATTCATAAAAGAAAAAATCTTCCGACTCTTAGGAGGCTGCAATCAAAGAAATAAATGTATATATGATAATTAAAACTTTGAGGGTGCTAACAACATTCAATCAACACTCTAAAATAAAATAAATTCTGAACCTACGAAAATAAATATGTTGACAATCGGGCTATATGCATATATTTCCCACTTTCTTGTAAAAGCATTTTACTTCATATAAAACACATTAGGCACGTCAACAACTAGTACTTCAAACAACGAAACAACAGATCTACAAAAAATAACTATTTCTGTTTACTTACCGGTTCTTTTTTGGTCATTGTAACTATTTTTCTGAGAAACCGACATATAAACACAAATATTCACCGAATAACTTCGAAGCAGTGTTCCCAACTTCAAAAATATAGTTACAGTGTATCTATGTTAAAAATACAGTAGATTTATAGAAAATGTGGTAAAATTACAGTGTGAAATAATTAAACAAATACTTTTAATAACGAAAATATTTATTCAGAATCAGATAATGTAACAATTTCATCTTCACTTTGATACATAGAAGTATTAAAACCATCCAGCATTTTTTGTGTGGGTTCAAAATTGATACACGTTGTCGACATTTTCTTTTAAATTCCAAAATTGTTTGTGGACTTTTTGTCTTTGGACTTTGTCTTTTCTGCCACCAAGAGAAATTTTTGTACTCCTAATCCCAGATATATTTCTTCAATATTTCTGTAATTTACGACATCAGTTGGATCAATTGTCTCAATCGATACTGAATCAATATAAGTTCTAGGCATTAAAAGTAACAGCAATTCTCGATAAAATTCAGTCATTTTGTTATCCATTTCTGTGATGACAGCAGATTCACTTTGGAAAAAAGTATTTAATAGCGTAAATTTTGGCAGCATATAGCCAAGAAAATGATAGTACGCCTGCATTATTATATTATTCAGATTTTCGTGAATATGTTGGCATTCTGAATTAATCAGCCATTTATTGTCGAAGTAAAGTCGAAGAGCATCCCACTGTTTCAAAATTCTCTCCACAACAGCTGATAGTGATAGCCATCGTGTCTGACTAGGTCGTAATATTTTGTGAACGTCTACCTCAACAAAACGCTGAAATTCCTTCAGTTCACTTAGCCATTTGCTGCTGGTTTTGAAATAGTTGTAAATATCATGAGCTAATTTTTCACATTCTATTGGCAATTCTTTGCATGCTTCACTGGCGCAAAGATGTAGAGAGTGACATATACACTTTATGACTGTGATTCCAGGTAAAAGTTGACGAAATCTAGTCGACACCGAATTGTGACAACCCATCATAGTATTGCAACCGCCCGATCCAAAACCTATTACATTTTCTAGTGGAATAGAGTACTTTTGGAATGACTGTATAACTTTGTTAAATATTTTTTCAGCAGTTGCAGAGTGCTCAGTTGTTTCCTCATCAAATAATTGAACTAAGTCCCAGAATCTACTAATGATTTTGCCCAAGTTACTGTTATAGTATCTAACTACAATCGCCAATGTTTTTACAATTGCAATATCAGTGCTCTCATCGATCAGTATAGAAAAGTTCTCTCTTTTCTGCAGCACCTATACAATTATTTGTTATAGCTTGTAATTTCGTAGGTTTAATTTTCATTGATTTTGCAATGTTAGAATCAGAAAACAATTTAAGTGAGAGGTCACTTAAGTGGTTCATCACATTATATGAAATCTTATGTTCAGCAACAAATGCGGCTAATTTTATTTCACTGGTCTTTACCATCTGCTTCTCAGTAGCTGAAGTTGCTTTAAATGCGTTTATTATGGATGGTTGCTTAGAATTTGAAGCAGACGCCAAATTATATTTTGTTTTGTGCTTGTTTCCTTCCGCGTGTCTTTTTATAACATGTAAATCAGCTGTTAAGGTAGCATTACACAAAATACACAGAGATTTGGTATCGTCTTTAGGGTACTTACGCAGCCAATTGAAATATTCGCTCTGCTTTACCCATTCATCTCTAAACTTCTGTAGGTAATGCTTACGTTTCTTTGAGGTCGATGGTCCAGCAACATTCGTCTCACAGTCGTCGTCCGCACTACTCATTTTTCAATTCAATTAGAGTTGAACTCACAACCTAAAAATACAAAAACTGACACGAAAAAGGCAGGTGTACGACTTCTAGTGAAAATGTGTGAAGTAAGTGCCGAGTGGCTGAACAAAATACTGTGGTAACCTAACCAAATTAATATATTACAATTTCTATCGTAACTTTACAATATGCATATCTTTATTATTTAGCCGTATTTCCATTTGCCAATCATTGCAAAGTTCAGGTTATAAACAAAGAGGATTTCCCGTTAAGATAATGTTACCAGACGTAATATAAAACATTGATGTAATTTATTTTATAAACCTTATTATTCGTAGAATTGTATCTACTGTCAAATTTTCATCTAATATAAAATTATGAATCTGCTGGAATCAAAATTACAGTGTAATAGTGATGTGTCTACAGTAGATGGTAAATTGTCTGAAAATACACTGTTTTTACCACTATTACAGTATAGTTGGGAACACTGCCTCGAAGGAATACAATGAATTGTCATTGACAGTAAAACGGTGCGTTCAAAGGAGGATGCACAAAATTGTAGGGACACTTTCCCCACCTACCAACAGACTTGGGATTTGTTTTAATATTCTTATGTCGACCCATGAAAAGACTAATAATAATTTTTTCAACTAAAAACAATGGGGATCATGAAAAAAAAAACAAAAAAATATTTATAAAGATTTTATTTTTCAAACAGAAATGTTCATAATATTGTCTTCTATTTACGCGAATATTATTAATTGAAATTAAACTACTATATACGGATTTTATCGCGTTGTTTATTTGACACTTGATTACAACATTTTCAAAATTTTGTAATCATTTGTCAAATAAACAACGCGATAAAATCCGTATATAGTAGTTTAATTCCAAAAAATGTTCATTTTAAATAAAATAACAGTTCTACTCGAAAAGTACAAGTCTTAAGAAAAAAAATAAGTTACTTAACACAACAAAAAATCAGTTACTTAACAACTTTTACTATAGGCACACCAATCAATTCACAAAATAATAAGGCTACGAAATAAAATGATACAAAATGTGCATACCACTAGACCAGAAAAGTACGAAACAACTGTAATTCTTTTGATATAAGTGTTGCTATACATTTAAACGGGCCGGCATTAATCGGCACTGTCAGGCGGTAAAATCGAATATGAACTTACCCGATCGGAATGATGCCGAATATAATATAGGAAATGGTTCGATTCGGCTTTGTTGTTTAACAAAAATACCGCCGAACCGACACTGCCGACCCGCTTAAATGTATAGCAACCTTTACTGGTGACTAATACTATTCGTCTACTATTACACCCATTAATAGGTCTGCTGGTAGATTAAATTCTGTATGACGACCCTTACCCATGTACTATACTATCGAAATAACATGTGCACAACTGCCTATCGTACGATTTCCTGTTAAACAAGTGCAGTACCACTGTGTTATGGCATGTCTGTCTGTTATATATCTATTTATTAAAATGTAACAATAGTACAAGCGTGACCTGATATGTCTCGATTGTATGCGCCCTCGAATCAACCAAGCATTATTTATATGGATATTATATCTTTGTAAATCATGCAATCAATTGCATGAATCAATCTCTGAACAATTCTATATAGTAAATCCCATTGCGAATATGCTCAGCACAGTATGATTTTGCAAGTTTTGTGTGGTAGGTGCCCAAAGCAAACAATATAATATCTTCATCTGTTAATTGGGGAAACTCCTCAAAATGTGACATATTAGCTTCCATACCTACATAATTCACTCTTTGCCTATTAAGATTTTTGCCTTCAACATAATTAGGCAAGAGGTTGGGAGCATTTATTTGTGTTTGAATTATGTCTAGGAATTCTAACGCGAGCCTATTGTCCGTTGCCACACGATAGTGAGCATTTATTATAGACGCTGCGATGCGAAAGTCAATAAACATGTTGGGTAATGCACGATTAAAATAAGTTTGTTTCAATAGTTTGAATTGGTTTTTGAACTTTCCGTTCACCGCCTCCACAACCCATCTACATATTGTTACTAAACGGGACTTATTCGCCTGTTCGGTTGTTAATTGAGTCGCGTTTCTATCTTTAGTAGGTGGCATATGAGTTTCATAGCCAAGCGACTCAATGTCAGGCATGCTGTCCCTAAATCCTCTATCCAAAATGAAGACGTCCCCCCCATTCAACAACCAATGCAGCAGTTGCTCATCGTCACTCATTATGTCTTGCAAAATAGTTGCATCTGAAGTTGTTGTTGGAAACGGGCCTAATACATCAATTATTATGTATCCATCGCTGGCAACCAGCACAAATAGTTTTAATAAGATTCGGAAATTGTGGTGGCTATAGTTTCTTCTTTGAAATAAAAAATTACTGCTTTTTCAATATATATGTAAGTTCCATCTGCAATTAGAATTAATTTTGTATTTTCCTGATTTCCAAAAATATGTTTTGGTATTAAAAGGTTTCATCTCTAGAAATATGGCTTAGGCCAAGATGTCTTGGAACATATTCTTTTGTGTTGTTTCTTTTGTGTCACAGTTGTGTTATCACGACCCGGGGAACTAGTTGTCCTAGTAGAACTATACCATCTTTGGCCAAGCACTTTACTCTTGGAAGGATCATTGCAAAAACTGGTTTCGTCTAGATTATATATGTGCTCGGATTTTTCGGTCAGATCCAATGAATTTATAGCATTTGCCAATAAATCAAAGTATTCATATACGGTAAACGGGTTGCAGGTTTTTCTTCTAGCTATTTCAACTGATTGTGGTTTTTTTAAAGATAGATTATTTCTTTTGCAAAAGCGACGAAACCAATCATCTCCCGGAATATTATTCTTAAATGGAGTTATCCATCCGTTTCTTACAACTTATTCCAATACTAATCCTTTGACTTCTTTTTTAGTTAACTCTTTGCGGCACAGATTTTTGTTACCGATAAAAGTAAAACAATTATCAGAAAAATGTAGTCTCTAGGCCTAAAATAAGTCATACCTGTAATTTTTTTTTAAATTCCTTACCAGGGGTGTCTAATATGGGGTGGTTACCTAGGGTAACCACTGTGAAATAAACGTACACAATTTTACGAAAAATAATGTATTTATTTAAAATCACAGAAATGAGATCAGAATCAAATTAGGAACATTAGTATTACAAATATTCATGATGATCAATAAAACAAGTTTTTCCTTCTCGGTAGCAGAGAGGTACCTTGCATATCCTGCAGCTCCATACAGTACGTACAGGCATGTCTTTTGTGCTACATACACTGCAGCGTCTTGAAGTGCCTCTTACAGGCTGATGGTTTGCTAGAGAAACCCTTATTGCACGTGGGACTTCAGGCTTGTGCTTCTTGATGAAAGAGCAGGTAGGTGAGTTAGGTTTGCTGGAGCTGCGCGACAGTCCTCTCTTGTTACTGACATATGCAGGAGCCAACATATCTTGGTAAACATGTCGCCGAAAATCTTTCAGGCACAATTCATCTAAACAAGAGTTTGGGTCTTTTTGGAGATCTTTATAGATGATAAAAGCGTTTACCACTGTGCAATCTAGAAAATGAAAGAATATACGATGCCACCACTTCTTTGACTTGCGATCGATTGCGTAGCTCCCTTTCAGCTGGTCAAATTTATCCACGAAATTCATGTTCTCGTTGTAGTCTTTCAAGGCTAAAGGACATGGAACTTCAACCTTCTCTCCAGTTTTCTCAGTTCTTGTCACATGAACCTCATTTCGTGGGTCATGAAAGTTAGTCAAGATGAAAACAGAACGTTTGTCTTTCCACTTCATATAGGAAACCATCTGATTGTCGCTAACTCTATAATCGTACTGCCCGCGTTTCAATTGCCTGTCAGTTTTCAAAGCAGGAAGATGTTTACGAGTATAATTTACCGTACCACATGCATAAACGTTTTTTAGTCGTAAATCAACCTGTAATTCATAGCTATTGAAATAATTGTCGAAATATACCCTGTGGTTCTTGTCCTCTAATCCCTCACAGAATCTCATGACAACATTTCCTCCTAAGTTAGTTTCCGTTTTATTCGCTATCTTTCCAGTATAAATTTCAAAATCTAAACAATAGCCAGTAGAAGCACACTTCGTCCACACTTTGTACCCTCTCTTTGTAGGTTTCTTGGGCATGTACTGCTTCAAAGTACTCCTGCCTTTGAACTTTATCATAGATTCGTCAATAGCAATTTTTTCTGTGTGATTGTAATTTACTTTATAAGCTTCTCTAATCATCTCTATGAATGGTCGAATCTTGTATGATTTGTCGAAATGAGGATCGTTTCGCGTAGGCTGTAGATTATTGTCATTCAGATGTAAGTTACCGAGGATCCAAGAGAATCGATTGAGTGACATAAAAGATGATATGTACTCATCACGTAAATCAGGTGAAGATGACCAGTAGTCTCTGTAACTTGGACTTTTTTTATACCCATCACTAAGTTCAGAGCAATGAACACCGACATTTCATCCGTAGTAACTGGTTTATAGGTATTTCCTTTTTGTTCAGCATATAAATTCGTGTGAAACGTTATGTGCTGTATGACGTCGTCTGCCCAAAGCAATTGAAAAATTCTAAGAGGGCTCAACTGCTGGCGTGCTGCTAAACGAGATATTTCTTCAGGCAAATGGACTGATGGTGTATAGTCGTCAGGAGCTAAAATTGTGTAAGCTCGTTTCCATTTTGGAGGTCTTATGGCAGGGACTGACGGCGTAACAGCTACGGCAGCGGGCTGTCTATTCTGTACCAGCTGAGCTAGGGGAATCTCATCGTCAGAATCAAACTCCTCATCAGATGGTAAAAAACTCTCACCTAGTGTAATTTCTTGCGAATCATTTGGCCCTTCTTCAATTTCGAGTAGATCTTCTGTGTCTGAGCCATCACCACCAACACAGCTATCAGTATCTGAAGGTATCTCTTCAAACAACAGCTCGTTTTCAATATCCCGGTCTGATAACTTCTTTTTAGGCATTTCCTGTAAAAATAATCAGTTTATTATTTTTGATCAAAACTTCGCAAAAAAATGTTAGTTGTCTCACAGTGGTTACCGCCGCTAACCACATTGAATAAGCTCACTTTTTACAAAAAGTACGGCAGCCGGACATTTATTTTTTGCCCAACATGTATTTAGATAAATATATTGCACACAATAAAACAAAAATTTTAATTTAAATGATAATATTTACTTACCAGCAAAAAAAAACTCGCACGCACCATAGAAACCACAAATACGACGATTTTGAATGAAAGTTTAGTACAGTAGATGACCGTGGCGCTGGTAACAATTAATTGTCTCTGTGCCGTTTAGGTTTCCTTAAACGATCGTAGTACACAGCACTTTCGTAAGATAGCGCCATTCTTAAATACGCGCCAAAATATAGGTGGTTAACTATGATGACCACCGTGAAGAAAAGAGTTAAAGGATAGCCATACTTTTCTAAAGTATGTAGATACGAAGCCAGCTTTTGCTCTATATCAATTGAAAATACAGTTTTATTCCAGCATTCACCTGTTTTTGACCACGTGTGTCATATAAATGTAACATTATAGTAAATCTCGGAATATCAAATTGTTTCGCTGCCTCATAACTATTTAACGTTTAGCTTATAACCAACTCGAGTGCCTGTAAAAGCTTTTCTTTTGAATAGTTCTTTTCTTTTTTCTTAATATAATTTCGGACCATCTAAAATAAGTCAAATATCAAATTAATTCAAAGCTTCTGAGATAGTTTGGGTAGATATAGTACACGAGTGAAGTCATAAACTGAATGCGATATGAAATGCTGTGACCTGAGGCAAACTGCTGCGTAAATAAATGTGTTAAGTATTAAATCTATAAGACTATAGTATTTTCCATTTTAAAGAAAAATATCAAAATCTTGATTGAAATTTTATTTTATTTTATTTTGAATCTACAACAAGAAATACACATTTATTACAAGACACAGGCACACTAAAATAGGACATGTGTTCCCTCAATAACAGGAGATCACAGCATGCAATATAAAGAACATAATAATATATCTAAACTAATATTATAAAGAGGAAACATTTGTGTTTTTGTATGTATGTTTGTAATGTTTTCACACAAAATCTATTGGACAAATTTCAAAAATTCTTTCACCATTAGAAAGCTGCATCTTCACTGAGTGAAATAGGCTGTACTACATTTTCAAAAAAAAATAGGGATCCTTAATAAAAATGCAATAATATAACCCAAGGTGTGAAAAAATTAGTCTTAAAAATCTGTCATCACGTGCGCTGCGGAAACTATTGATGATAGAACAAAAAAATGTTCTACAGTATTATAGAACGTATCAATATCTACAAAAAAGTCCGCGAAACCATATGTCCAACTACTGTAGTTATGCTACTATAACTACTTTTTTACATTTTAAAAGTTGATAAAAGTGCCGATAATAATCAAACCATATTATTCATAACTCTGTATTAATCCTTATCCCATTAAATGATATTTTATTAAATACCGTATCAATACTCGTAAAATAATTTTAAAATTATTGAAATCGGACATTTCATTCTAAAGATATAATTCTTTAGATATAGTAGGTAGTTTCTAAATATTAGTAGGTAGTTTTTAAGGATTAGCTATATATATATAGCTAACTACACCTATATAGGTGTAGTTAGACTTATTAATTTCTTTAGTTGTAGTTTTATATATTAAAATTAGATAACAAATTAAAAGTAGGTATTGGGTAATAAATTAAAGTCCACGCGGATGAAGTCGCGGGCAACAGCTAGTTATAACGATAATACAACAATGTCATTTATAATAATTACAAGTATACATCAATTAAGGCGACGATAAGCGCTAGCGACCTTGAGTGAGTGGGCGGAGCATGCTCGCACGCAGCGCTTCACCCCCGCGACCCCGCACCCGTGCGGGTGCACATAATTTGGTAGTGTAACCATACGTTCCAGATTTTGAGGACCATATTTTGATAATAAATAAAAAAACGGTAAAATACTTACAGGATCTTTAATTAATAGAATTTAAAACTCATCAAAATTTAGTACTTTTACGGGAACTATACCATGATTTTGACAACAAAGTGTGTCTTTGTTGTCTTTGTTGTCTTCCTTCAGAACCGTCAATGCTCGTTTTTTGTTGGTTTTTGTTTTATTTTCTTTTTCCTCTTCCTTCTTTCTTTTGCGCCCCTGTATGGCACTAACTATATAAGAAGGGTCTCTAATTATCATGTTTCTTGTATGTCTTGGATCGACCAATTCGGGAAGCATGCAATCTGTGTAAAACTTAATTAACTTATTTTTCATTTTAGTGTCCCAAAAGATGTTATCCTTGTAAATTAATACTATTTTTACAGGAAAATCTTGCCCAGACCAAATGCCAAGCATACATTTTGATTTGCCTGTTATATGCAGTTGACCATGTATTTGATACCACCAATTATGTTCCTTGTTTATTATGTAATCACCGTTTAGTACTTTTTTATAGAACAATATTTTTTTTTCTTGAATAGCTTTTTCAAATCCTAGCTTGTAAGCTGTGATTGGACATTTTATTTCAACAATAGTGTCTTTATCAATTATACCGTCTGGTGACGCCCCAAGAAATGGTATTTCTTCATCCAGAAAAAGTCCACACGGTTGTATTTTGACGTTCTCTTGTTTTGACATCTGTTCTTTTGCGATATTTTCACTTTCTTGTCCATGTTTTATAGACTTTACATGTCCTATCGACTCTTTGTATAAAAGATCTTTCACTAAATTGCAGCAACTCAAGTTATTGCGTCTTTTTATAACACGTCCAAAGTTGGAAGCGGTCAAAATTCGTCTTCTTAGTTCTAGCCACTCACTGGAGCCACTTTGTAGGATAGTGTTTCTTTCTATTCGCTCTCGTTTTTTGGCAGTTTCTGACAAATTGTTTAAAAATATCTTTATTGATTTATCTAACATATCATCACTCATATCCGGCCTTGAACATTGTTCTCCATAATTTTTAGAACTTTCAGCGTTATGGTCATACAACCTTTTCTTTATTCTATGATATTTTTTTGCTAATTGCAAGCGTTTTTGTTTACGTAGTTCCATCTTTTTTAATTCACCCTTTGAACTCCTGCCCATGATGGATTTTTGCAACAATGATAAAGGTTTATGGGTATTAAACGATAAAGCTGCTGCATTACAACGCATATGATATTGGTACTTCTGGGAAAAATTTACCCGCTTACCCCCTATAAACTTTGCAACAATACTGTGGTAACGCTCTACAACATTGCTGTCAACATCTTCAATCAAGCTTCTTGAGTGAGCAGCTATATGTGTTAATATTATCTTTATTCTGTGCCATAAACCGTTTGTAAAAATGTCTTTGTCTATGTTTTCATCTTTTCCCACCTTTGAACAAAAATATGTCTTGCAGGTAGTATGGATCCCAAACGCATGTTCTGCGGCTAACATAATATCATTGTGTAAACCAGTGACATTTCTAGAATTTTTGTAATTTCTTATAGCTGTTACGATTACCTTTCTTACAGTAAGTATTCTTTGTTTTGTTATGTATTTTCTGTATTTAATCAAATATTTTGTATCAGTAGTAAGAGCCTGTAACTTATTGCAAAGGTTTCTTAACAAGTGGTTTCGGCATTCGATTTTTTCAATTGTTATATTTTCATACGGTCTTGACTGCAACAATTTTGCATAAGTATTTGCATCACCATCCGATATTAGTCTTGAATATATTAAATTGTGCATTTCAATGCTATTTTTGAAACCTTCTACCAAAATTGTCGATTCCATTCCAGTTGAAGGACCTGAAAATATTGTTATTTTAATTATAACACTTTATATACAAAAGTAGTGTTTTCTGCTTGTTAATTCTACAACATGTTTTAGTATTTTAAAGAACAATGGGCATTATTGTATGGGTTGCGTCCCAACCCTTGTAACATGTTGCGACTAGTTTAAACATGTTCACTTAAGTTTTTTTTTTATAAATAATTCAAGTTTTTATTATAATTGTGTGCAGGTCAAAAGTTCTGGGGTGTAAATGAAAAATAGTTTTTGTATTAAATAATGCTTTAATCATACTTTTTTACATTTTGTGTTACATACTCACATACTTATTACGTTCATAATAATTGTACAGTAATCACAGTCAGTAATCGTTATTTTAGACAGTTATTAATAAACACACAGTTGAAAATGGTACAATTATGGCTGAATAATTCTCTTATACAACTTAAACAATGCACTTTATACACTGGTACTTGTGATACAACAATCAGTTTCTTTATCGTATCACAGTATCTATATTTATTTATGTTAGTATACAGTACCTATCCTTTAATAATGGACATTATCTACAACAATGTCGTCCAAAAAGGTCGCCGGTAACAATATGCTTGGCCGGTGTCTTGCCGAGCCAAGGTACCAAATGATACTCATTATGTGAGCGCAAGTACCTACTGTTCTCTTCCCAGTCAAACAAGAGCAATAATAATGAGCAATTGATTCTCTCGGTGTTTCTGCTCTGTTGTTAATCAGAATGTACGAATAATAAATTCTACCAGATACGTGTCGCGATTTTATCCGCCCTCTCAAAAGAATACCATCTAAAATGTTTATATTGTATCGCACAAGGTTTGGAATAGCTCCTATGCATATTTCTATTGTGTATATGCCGTTTCTTATGTGTTCGCTCAAATAAGACCGTGCAAGTTTTATTTGATAAGTTCCTAATGCAATTAATAAAAGGTCTTCTTCTGTTAATATTGGAAATTGCATTAATTGATTGTCATCTGCGGTGATAGTACAAAAAGAAGCTCGCTGACGATTTATATTATTTTCGATAACATAGTCACTTAGACTGTTAGCCATATGAATTCTCCTATTTAGCACTTCTATTATTTCGTGAGCTCGAGTATGGTCTTTTAAAGGCTCTCTAAAAGTATTTAAAAGAGCAACAGCAATGCGTATATCAATGAATAAATGCGTCATTGCCCGATTAAAATATTCTTGTCTGAATATTTTAAAATCGCGCTTAACCCACCCATTCACTACCTCTACAACCCATCTCACGATTGTAACTAATCTTGATTTATTAGCTTCTACTGTACTCAGTTGGCTTTCACTTCTAAGTTTTGTTGGAGGCATGTGGGCTTGATAGCCCCAAGTCTCTAAGGTTGATATTGCGTCTCTGAAACCTCTGTCTAATACAAATGTATCATTATTTTGAAGGACATAATGAATTGGATTCATTTCATTTTCAATATAGGCATTCATTATCGTCGCATCTGAAGTCGTAGCAGCATGAGGGCCAGTCACATCTACTATGTAGCCATCTGTGCATATTATCAGAAAAGGTTTTAGCAGGTTTCTGAATTTGTGCAGACTATATGATTGCTTCTGAAATAAAAAATTACTACTTTTCTGGATGTAAATGTATCAAAATGGCTGGTGGCACTTCATTGCCAACACCAAATATAGCATTTGGAATTGTTAAGTTTCTTGCTACAATTTCATCACGGCTAATGTGGTCCCATCCGAGATGTCGAGGAACAAACTCATTTGTTAAACATTCACGTGCTAACTCCAATTTTCGCTCCAAACTACGCCGGCTCATGTCTAAACGGCTTGATAATCGTTCATTTGGTTCTCCTGTTCTTATTTTCATTAAATAAGCTCCGAGAACAGTTTTAGGACGTTGCGAGCGTTGGGATATAGAAGGCGTCTGCTCCAGAAGTCTGTTGAATTCTTCATGATTTAGACCCGTACAAAAATGAAGCTCAGATGTTGTTATAGATTCAATATTGTCGAAATTAAATCGAGATTGTTGGCAGGCATCTCTCAACATATCTAGCATGTCCTTTAAATGTTCAGCCGTAAAAGACGAATTATTCAGCTCCTCTAACTCATTCCATTCGTTTGAAGTCAAATGAACGTGACAGATGCGAGCACTTGGTGGAATATATAACTTATATTCCACTAACATCCGTGATTTTATAAAACGTGGTACTCTTACTAGATTATCTGCCCTGCAATTCGGGAAAAGACAGCTGTTGGATGTATTTGCAGATCTTTTGTAACCAGTTATAGACATAACATCAACTGACCTCTATATTTAACAAATAACAGAAAATCTACACATGTAAATTTTCTATGTATAGAAAGGAAAGGAATATACCATTATTGTCTTATTAAAAATATATCACGATTAGTAAGACGACAACTGACAAATCACAAAGGCAATTTTTTTCTATGTGAAGCATGTTTACAATATTACAGCAGTGAATCAAAGTACAAATATCATATGTGTTCTAAAATTTTGTCAGTTTTACCTGAAAAAAATACTAAACTCAGTTTTAAAAATTATGAAAGAAAACAAAAGATGAATTACGTAATTTATGCAGACTTTGAAAGTCTGTTGTTAAATTGTGATGAAAGGGTTTCTGGAAAAACACACAATTTAAAAAAACATCTACCTACATGTTTTGGATATTACATTTGTTGTTCACACGATTCAAGTCAGAATAAGTATGTTACATATAGAGGTCCTGATTGTGTTAAAGTATTTATTAATAGATTAATAGAAGATGTGAACAAAATAACTAAAGTACTATCGAATAAAAAACAAATGAAACCTTTAACAGAAAAAGAACAAATCAGATATAATAATACTAGTACTTGTCACATTTGTGAACAATTACTATTTGATGATAAAGTATGTGATTACGATCACATTTCAGGCAACTATAGAGGTGCTGCACATGCTCATTGTAACTTAATGTATAGAGTATGCTCCTTCATACCTATCATTTTCCATAATTTATCGAATTATGATTCCCACTTGTTTATTAAAGAATTAGTAAAATATGAAGGCCATATTAAAATCATACCAAAATCTAAAGAAAAGTATTTGACTATTACTAAATACATACATAACGAGAATGGTAAACATCCTATTCAAATAAAATTCATAGACTCATTCCACTTTTTAAGCTCGAGTTTAGATGCTTTAAGCAAAAGTTTATCAGATCATGATTTTGTTCATTTATCAATGGAATTTAATAATAAAAACATGCATTTACTAAGAAAAAAAGGTATTTATCCTTATGATTACATTGATGCTTGGGACAAATATGAAATAAATACACTGCCTATTAAAGAATGTTTCTATAATACAATGAAAATGGAGCACATTTCTGATAAAGAATATCAGCATGCAAAAACTGTGTGGAATACATTTGATGTTAATACTATTGGCGAGTATACTGATTTATATTTGAAATGTGATGTTCTAATATTATGTGATATATTCGAAAATTTTCGTAACATAAGTTTAAAATATTATAAATTAGACCCTGCATACTATGTAACAGCACCAAGTTTGAGTTGTGATGCTATGTTGCTTTATACACATGTTGAACTAGACTTAATTGATAACTTAGAAATATATCAAATGTTAGAAAAGGGTATACGTGGTGGTCTGGCACAGTGCAGCCTACGACATGCAAAAGCTAATAACATATATTTGCCAGAATATAATGATTTAGAACCATCTAGCTATTTGATATATCTTGACTGTAATAATTTGTACGGTTATGCAATGACTAAAAAGATGCCTATTTCAGAATTTAGATTTTTGAATCAAAAAGAATTAAGTCGTTTTGACGTAATGAATGTATCAGATGACAGTAATTATGGCTTTATATTAGAAGTAGATCTTGAATACCCTGATAACATACATGACATTCATAGTGATTTACCTTTTGCTCCAGAAAAATTTATACCACCTGGAGGAAAGGCTGCTAAGCTCATCGCTAATTTATATGATAAATTTAACTATGTAATTCATTTCACTCATTTAAATTAAAAGAGTGCTTGAGACATGGGCTTATTCTGAAAAAAATACATCGCATTCTAACATTTAAGCAAGAAGAATATTTAAAAAAATATATAGATTTAAATACTACTCTACGTCAATCATCAAAAACTACATTTGAGAAAGATTTTTTTAAACTTCTAAATAATTCTATATTTGGCAAAACTATTGAAAATAAACGTAAACAATTGGATATTAAACTAGTTACAAAATGGAGAGATACAGACAATATCACAAATAAACAACTTGGTGCTGAAAAACTAATTTGCAAGCCTAATTTGAAATGTGTATCCATATTTTCAGAAAACTTTGTAGCTATTCAGCTAAAACCCGAAAAAATTGTGCTTGATAAACCAATATATATTGGTTTTACTGTTTTAGAATATGCAAAGTTGCATCTTTATCAGTATCATTATAAAATAAAAGAAATATATAAGAATAATGTAAGGCTTTGTTACACAGACACTGATAGCCTACTTTACTTAATTCAGACAAAAGACATTTACCAAGATATAAAAAATAATTTAAAAGATTTCGACACGAGTAATTTTGATTCAGATAACCCTTATTTAATACCTCAAGTAAATGCAAAAATTCCTGGACTATTCAAAGATGAACTAGGTGGAGATGTAATCAATGAATTTACTGGGTTAAGAGCAAAACTTTATTGTTTGCTAGCCTCCAAAGTTCAGATTAATAAAGCAAAAGGTATATCAAACTCGGTGACAAAAAGACTAAAGATGTCACATTATAATAGGACATTATTTAATAATGAATCAAAAATATGCAAAATGAATTTAATTAGATCAATTAAACATGAGCTGTATTCACAACAAGTAAGCAAACAGGTAATGAACAGAAATGATGATAAAAGATTTATTCTCTCAAATCAGGTTGATACATTGCCCTGGGGTCACTATAAAGTTTTATTGTAATTATAATAGAATTAAACATTTTTTGTATTTAGTTGATAAATAAACACATATAACTATAATTATGCATTATTTTATTTAATAACCACCTCAGTATCCTTACATTAGTATATAAACATAGTCACTTCTGTTTATCTTACATTTCGCAATGAAGTTCGTTAAGCAACTCAAGACTTTAGAGGTTTATAATATCAAGTTAGAGAATCAATCCCATGTTAAAGTGAAACATAGTGTACTCTTACCTAATACTATTAGGTGTATAATATGCGGTCCATCTAATTGTGGAAAGACTAACATAATGCTCAATTTAATATTACATGAAAATGGTTTAAAATTTCAAAACATTTATTTATACTCGAAAACAGAATTCCAACCGAAATACTGTTTTTTAAAAAAAGTTATGGATAGTATACCCTGTACAAATTTCTTTATTTACAATGATAATAAGAATGTTTTACACCCTAATGATGCCTTAACAAATTCAATAATGATTTTTGATGACGTTGCATGCGAAAATCAAATAAATATTCGTAATTATTTCGCAATGGGGCGACACAAACAAATTGATTGTTTTTACTTATCACAAACGTATTCCAAAATACCTAAGCAACGAATTCGTGATAATGTTAATCTTTTAATTATTTTCAAGCAAGACGATATAAACTTAAAACATATATACAATGAACATGTAAATACGGATATGGAATGGTTTCAATTTAAAAAACTTTGTTATACAATATGGCGAGACCGGTTTGACTTTTTATTGATTAATAAGGACTGTTCACTAAATGAAGGTAGATACAGACAAGGTTTTGATGTATTTATTTACTTATAAACATATATATGACCAGCATTATATAAAGGAAATGTTATTTGAAATTAAGTGTTCGTAAGCAGCGATTGGAATTAACTTAAAATAATCATGGAAATTAATATTAAAGAGCAATTGGTAAATTCAATAGAAAGTATAAAAAATAAAGTTAAATTACTACAAAATGAAGAAGATGCAACTAGTTTGAAATTTAAGAAGGTTTTCAAACCAATAACTGATTCTTTGGGGGAGTTAATTAGAGTAAAAGATAATAATCCGGAGAAACCTATATTTAACATGTCTAAATGTGACAGTGATGAGATGAGAAGATGTAGCTCATCCCTGGATTATGAGAGCTTTAAAGAATTTTTAGAAAATCATTCAAATAATGACTCAGAATCTTATAAATATATGAATAACGATAGCTATAATGATACGTTACTGTCTCTTAATAAACAGGATATGATAGAAATTTATGAAAACATGAATGTACCATTTGGGATTCGTAGTGAAAATAAAAACCTAATGATGGGTAATGCTAAAGTAACGTTTTCTTTTACAAATAAAGGTCAAAGTTCATCCAAATCAATTATAGTCACAGTTAATGACAAACATTATGAATTAACACCTGGTCTAAAAGAACTTTTGCTGCGTAACAGACCTGACATCAATCTTGTTACTGAAAATGATAAAACTGTCTATAAAAATATACTTATTAGCACAAATGCGCACAAACGTGACTTTAGCCCTAACGGTCAAATAAAAGGCGATAAAGGTTTGAAATATAGAGAAATCATTAAGCCTTTACTGTTACAACAAAATAATGCACAAGTATTAAAGCCAAAAACCGGTGGCTCTTTGCCAAAGCTGAAAAAATATAAGAGTAATACAGATTATATTTACTGGGATGATGCAAATGAAATAATCGATAGGTTAAAACTGTTAATAGCTTCAAAACATGCAGGCAATACAAATCATGACAATGAAATCATATCTATTGTAGAAGAGTTAAAAGAAGCTGGTATTATAAAAGAATAAATATGTTTGCAACACAATTTATACTTAGTTATATAAAGAGTATCGATCATGAAAGGTCATGAGAATATTGAATACAATCAAATAAAACAAGCATCAACATCTGTTAATGAAACAAATCCTAACAATATTAAGACTATAGATACAGTAATCAAATTTGAACGTACTAAAGAACTTATTAGATTTAAAAATGAAATATTCAATAAACTAGAACAATTAAACAAATTAGTTGCAAGTTTACATGATAGAATAAGAGGCATAGACAAAAATACAATTATAAAAGAAATAGCAGGTAAACTAAGCAAGCATTATGAGCAAAGTAGATGTCATAAATGAAATTCATAAAAACGCTAGAGTTAATTTTCCGAGAAGAAAGGTAATACTCAAAGACATTGACGATCTTTGGCAAGCTGATTTAATGGATATGCAAGCGATATCAAAAGGAAACGCAGGCCATAAATATATATTGGTAATAATAGATGCTTTTTCTAAATATGCATGGGCGATTCCACTAAAACAAAAAAATAAGCTACAAGTGTCAAAAGCGTTTCAAATAATAATTGAAAATGGACGTGTACCAAAAAATTTGCAAACCGATCTCGGAAAGGAGTTTTATAATGATTATTTTCGAAATATTGTTAAAAAGTATAACATTAATCATTATTCTACTTATTCTACTAAAAAGGCTTCAATTGTTGAAAGATTTATACGAACTCTAAAGAACAAATTGTATAAAGAATTTAGTATTAATGGAAATTATAAATGGTTTGATGGAACACTGAACAAAACGTTACATTTATATAATAATACTGTTCATAGAACTGTGGGACAAACTCCAGCTTCAATAAATCATACAAATAAAACAAATATATTACAAAAATACATAGACTTAGCTCCATCTAAAAAACTAAGTTGTAAAAGATTTCGCATTGGAGATTATGTTAGAATAAGTAAATACAAAGCTTGTTTCGATAAAGGTTATTATCCTAACTGGTCAACAGAGATATTTAGGATTAAAAAAATACAAGATACGAATCCAACGACTTATTTAATTGAAGATAACAGATGTCGACCTATACTAGGAGCATTTTATGCACAAGAACTTCAGAAGACATCTAATCCTGATGTATACCTAGTTGAAAAAGTTTTAAAACGAAAAGGATGTCAAGTATATGTTAAATGGTTGGGACTCCCGACGAGTGAAAATAGTTGGATCGATAAATCAAAGGTATTATAATAAGTTTCATAACGTATATTTAAGCAAATACTGTTGCCTTATTATTCATTTTGGTGTTGTTCCTAAAGCCACAAACACTTGCATAATATTATTTAAAGATTATCCATAAAGCAATGAAAAAATTACGAACCGTTTGTAATAAAGACATAAACATGCTTTCTTCTGTATCTAACAAACGTAAGAAACTAACGCCTGGACTTGGTTTAAAGAAAACATTAAAAAATGTTGTTTCTAAGAAACACATAAAAAAAATAAAACCTGCCTGTAAAAAAGCATTGATGGAGTTAGCTTACACAACAGCTCAAGAATTTGCATCAGATTTACCCATTAAATTACCCAGAATTATACCAATACCCAAAACTGGAGGATTTCTTCCTTTAGTACCAATATTTGCTGGCTTATCCGCTGCTGGAAGTTTGGTCGGCGGTGCTGCTGGAATTGCCAAGGCAATTAATGAATATAAAACAGCCAAGAAGCAATTGTTGGAGTCGGAACGCCACAACAAACAAATGGAAGCTTTAATCATTGGAAAAGGGTTACAACTTAAGCCTTACAAGGAAGGTTTTGGTATTTATGTTACGAAGAAAAAAAACTGAATTGTCGGCTACCTAATAGAGCTCTAACTAATATTGATATAATGAAGCATTCAACTAACATCCCATTTTTTCGAGGTGTGTATATGAGAGATGAATTACCATCTAAACCACTCCCGAAAGAATGTGGAGTGATTAATCTCGATTCTTCTAAAAATTCTGGTACTCATTGGGTAGCCTATAGTAAAAATAATAAACATATTGAATAATTCGATAGTTATGGAAACTTAAAACCACCTAAAGAGTTAATAAAATATTTAGGAAATAATATTCGGTATAATTATGATAATGAACAGCAAGATAACTTGTATAATTGTGGTCATTTTTGTATAAAATTTCTTCACTCATTTTGGAGAAACAATAAAACGATGTGAACTTTATAAAGCGAGCGTTTATTCATTGTAAAAAATAACCTTTTAATAGCAATATAAATAATGAATTTACAATATTTTATGTGCATTCTTTGATAGTTAGTGATGAAAGGCACATGTGGTGTGTACTCAGTTTTGCAACAATATATTTATTTTTAGTCAAGGAAAATTATTATGTTTGTTTACAATAAAACACACTTCGCGACAGGAAAACCTAACATTTCTGTACCCATATCCAAACAAAAGAGACGTGTCAGTGTAATAAAAGTTAAAAGTATTTCCAAAGAGAATAAAAAGTTTCTTCAAGATATTGGATTCAAAGTTTAATATGCTTCAAATCACAGATTTACCACAACATGACAACTCTATTGAGAGTTATGAGATCCATAGTTATAATCCGTATAATAATAGCTTTAAAGAAAATGATGAAATCAGAATACCTATACAACAACAAGATCTATATTTGTTGCCATCTGGGAGCTCAATTTATGTAGAAGGTCATGTAAGTGTATTTGCGAAAGACTCCACAGGAAAATTATTGAAAAAGTATATCGATTTTGTTAACAATCCTATATCATATTTATTCCAAGACATAAGGTATGAATTAAACGGTGTTGAAATAGATCGCATTAGGAATGCTGGTATTACGACAACGCTGAAATCATATGTCTCTATGAATGAAGGTGAAAGTAAAGCAGCAACAGTTTGGGGGTGGAACTTAAATGGTTCGAAAGTAAAAAATGGTAATTTTAGTGTTATCGTTCCATTGAATAAAATATTAGGATTTGCAGAAGATTATAATAAAGTAATTATAAATTGTAGACATGAACTTATTTTGCAACGAAGCAGTTCTGCATTGAGCTGTGTGCTTATGGAGAAAAGTGATAACATAGAACTAGATATACACAAAATACAATGGCGTATGCCGCATATAAAAGCTTCTGATCGTAACAAATTGTTATTGCTTAAGAGTTTAGAGAGGGATCGTTCTATACAAATAGCGTTTAGAAATTGGGATATATATGAATATCCATTATTACCTAAAACATCAAAACATTCTTGGTCTATTAAGACTACTTCTCAACTAGAGAAACCAAGACATGTTATCATCGGTCTGCAAACTAATAGAAAAAATAATAAAACTAAAAGTTCTTCCATATTTGATCATTGTAATGTATCTAATGTTAAATTATTTTTAAATTCGCAATATTATCTATACGATTCACTTAACCTAAACTTTAATGAGAGTAAATACAGTATATTATACGAGATGTATGCTAATTTCCGTCAGTCGTATTACAACCTGGGTGTTGATCCGTTGCTTGACTTAAAACAATTCAAAGAGATAGCTCCACTTTTTGTGATAGATTGCTCAAGACAAAACGATTCACTTAAAACTGGACCTGTTGATGTGCGGTTGGAATTAGAATGTTCCGAAGACTTTCCTGAAAATACATCTGCTTATTGTCTGATTATAAACGATCGTCTTTTCGAATACAAGCCATTAAGCAATATTGTGAGAAAATTATCATGAATGTTATTGTAGATGTACAAGGGTTTAAAAGTGAAGATAATGAATTTATTCCCAAAGAAATACAAGTATTGCTTATAAAGCCACCATGTCCGTTTTATGAATTATCAAAAAAAGAACGTTTGCAAGTAATCTGGATAGAAAGAAACAGAGGAATACGCTGGAGTGAAGGCTCAGTACCATATTTCAACTATAAAATAAACATTGTAGAATTTTTAAAAGATAAGTGTATATTTACAACAGGTGTTCCGGGTGTGATATCGGGATTAACAATAAATTATTCATGTTATGTTCCCGGAAAACATGCAGTAAAGTGTATCACTTGAAATGTCTAGCGTTGTCTAAGGACGCATTTGGAAGTTACACGGAAGAATATAAAAGCAAGTGGGTATGTCCAGAATGCTCAAGGTCAATTCCGAAGCGAGACAATACCGAAACACCGATCCGAGGTAACATCCTAAGTATTAAGAGTGTCACACCTAACACCAATGTGAATACAGAGCGAGGCAGCCGAGTTAATACTAGTGAAATGAGTTTGGTCATCAGCGAAGATACTGTGCTAGAGGAGATTCAGAAGTTACGCACGGAAGTGGTATCGAAACTGGATGATCAAAAGAGAGATTATGAATTACTTCTAGCTAGATTTGATAACACAGAATCTGATTTACGTGAATTACGAAAAATAATGAGGGTGGTGCAAGAAAAGGCAGAAAAAGTTGACATTTTAGAAGAAGAAAATAGAATCCTAAAGGAACAGAATGAGCAACTACGAGCACAGATTGCTAACAGGAGCACTTCTACAGGGAATACCAACACAAATCGCAATATAATTGAACCAAAACTATCATACGTAAATGCATGTAAACAAAGTGCGAAGCGGGTAGTGGACGGCGCGCGCGATAACAACTGCGCGACAAACGAGTGTATGGCCACGAAATTGACAAATGAAATAGAAATAGCGGAAAATAATATAATAATATCGGATATAACCACAGAAAAAGGAAAGGTATATGAAAAGGAAGGTAATTGGATAACAGTCAGTAAGAAGCAAAATCGGTATCCTAACAGGGAGGTAAAAAAAGGAGGAAGCATCCAAATAACGGGCATTCAAGGGACTGAACGGAAAAAATATTTACATGTGTGGCGACTACATAAAGATACAACAGTAGAAAACTTGGAAAGACATATAAAAAAAATATACGAAGAGGAAATACCAGTAACGATAGAAAAAATAAAGCACAAGACGGAAAGGGACTATGCTTCCTTTATTAAAGGACTTCCAGAAAGCAAATATGAACAACTCTGTCAGCCAGAAAACTGGGCAGTAAATATTGAGTACTGTGAGTGGATATGGTTTCGTAAATCGTCCCGGAACCCAAAAACATTTAAATAAAAATAAGATTAAAGATACTGAAGTATTCTATCAAAATGTAAGAGGGCTCAGAACAAAACTGGAAGACTTTAATAATAGTATTTTATCTTCGGACTATGACATATATGCCATCACAGAAACGGGATTAAATGAATCCATCCATAACGCAGAACTTGTTCCACATGGTTATACAATATTGCGATGCGATCGAGCGGATGGCCGTAAACAGGGCGGAGCGTGTTTAGTGGCCACACCGCGCTTCGAGCTGCGGCGACTATCCGCCGGTGACGTATGCGTTGACGAGCATTTCTTCGAATTAGTGAGTGCTACCGTGCATTTTCGAAATAAATTTTTGTTTTTATTGTGCGTTGTGTATATACCACCGAACAGTAGTGAAAATGAGTACTTATTATTATTTAAGATTATAGAAGACTATTGTATTAGATATAAGGATGTTATAGTGGTTGGAGATTTTAACTTGTACTCGTGTTCTTCTAATATAAGTAATTACTATGTATACTTTGAAACATATTGTGGATTCACTCAGTGCAACAAAGTAAATAACTGTAGTGGTCGGCAACTAGATCTAGTGTTGAGTACATTAGCGGAGGGCGATAAGGTGAGTGTGTGCGCGGCGGAGGCGCCGCTGGTGCCGGAGGACGCGTATCACCCGCCGCTGCGCGTGGGGGTGTCGCGCGTGCGCCGACCCACCGGTGGCGGGTCGTGCGCGTCCGACGCACAGCCCGCGCCCGCCACCAGTATTGCTCATTCAGGTTGGAATTTTAATAAAACTGATTTTTTCTTATTATATTCGTCAATTGCATCTATAGACTGGACCCCAATTTACAATTTAGATTTAGATACAAGTTTAGATTTTTACTATAATACAATTAATTCTGTAATAGATGACTGTGTTCCCAGAAAAAAGCGAAGTAATGTCAGTTCGAGGTACTGTTACCCCGAATGGTACACTTTCGAAATAATTCGCGACATAAAAATAAAGGCTGGGCTTCATAAGCGGTATAAAACTACTCGTTCGCATAGTGATTACGAGGCGTTTGCCCAGTACAGAACTAAAGTAAAACGTATGATCGAGGAGGCTCAGAAACAACACAAACATAGGATACAAAATCAGTTACAAAAAGACCCTAAGTCTTTTTGGAATTATATTAATTCTAAAAGACGTAGCAACACATTACATAATATATCAATTGACGGCATGGTTCTGACAGGGGAAGAATGTGCTAAGGAATTCGCGAATTTTTTTCATTCCGTATACAGCGAGCAACGTGCAAAGTTGTGTGTAAGTGCAGCGGTAAAGGAGGCGGGTAGTTTGAACGGAGGGGCGCGGATTCATTTAGACAGATTATGTTTAAATGACGTACAGAAAGCGCTACAACAACTAAAGCCTAAAAAATCAACAGGACCAGATGGTATCCCACCGTATATCATCAGGGATTGTAGAGGTGTACTAGCCGAACCACTACTTCACATCTATAACCTTTGTCTTCAAACTGCTGTGTTTCCCGAGAGATGGAAAGTAACAAAAGTCACCCCAGTGCCTAAAGGAGGAGCTAAAGACAAAGTAGAATGTTACAGACCGATAGCTGTATTATCAACACCAGCCAAAATATTTGAATCAGCATTACACAACCAAGTATTTGTGCAAATCAGTGCACAGCTTACGGATGCTCAACATGGATTTAGACCAACTAGAAGTACTTCGAGCAATCTTCTCAACTATATGACTGATCTGATCCCGACAGTGGACAGTGGAGTGCAGATTGATACCGCCTATTTTGATTTTAAAAAAGCGTTTGACCTAGTCGATAATGACATATTGCTAAAGAAACTAGCCGGTATTGGTCTCACTCCACACTTACTGCAATTTTTTGCCAGCTACATGACAGACAGACAACAATACGTTGAGTGTGCAGGTTGCGTATCTGAGCCGTATTTCATTCGTTCGGGCGTGAGCCAGGGCAGCAACCTCGGTCCGATGGAGTTTTTAATCATGATTAATGATTTACCCGATGTGATTGAAAACGCTAAATGCTTGTTATTCGCGGATGATTTAAAATTATATATGCCTATAAGAAATCAAAGCGATTGCGAGTTGTTACAGGAGGATATTAACAGAATTGTAGATTGGAGTACAAACAACCTATTACAATTTAACCACTCTAAGTGTGTGACTATCACGTTCTCTCGTGCACGTACTCCAATCACATATGAATATAATATAGACGGCACTCCATTGACTCGGGTCACAGAGGTGAGAGATCTAGGAGTGAGTATTGATACTGGGCTGACGTTTCGTAATCACGTGGTTAAGATCTGCAAGAAAGCCTTCAGAAACCTAGGCTTCTTACTTAGAACCGTTCATAGTTTCACTAATGTATCAGCTATTGTCATATTATATAACGCATTGGTAAGAAGTCAATTAGAATGCAATGCAGTCATCTGGAGCCCACATGAAGTTAAATATAATCTTATGTTGGAGCGAGTGCAAAATAAATTTATTAGATTTTTATATATGAGGTATTACGGCGTGTATCCTTTTTACCCTTTAATGCATCCAACTCTATTCATATTGGGTATGGTTGGTTATAATGAGTTGAGGGTAAGAAGGGAACTGGCTATTAACTCATATATATTTAAAGTTATAAGGGGCAAAATAATGAACCCAACATTGCTGGAGATGTTAAATTTTAACGTTCCGGATAGGTATATATACCGGCGACGAAGGCCGCAGTTGTTGCGAGTGCCCCGCGCACGCACCAACCTGCTGCAGGAGGCGCCTCTGACGCGCGCACACAGAACCATCAACCGGGGTCGCGGATAAAATAGATCTGTTCTGTTGCACTATGAGTGAATTTACAAGGATAACGTTGTTTATAATTTGTTATGGAAACGGGTAATCTAGATATAAATGTATAAAATTAAAATGTGTAAATAGATAGAATATTATTAGTTATAATTAATTAATTACGTTAAAGTGAACCACGCTATCGCATTAAGTTTTTTCTTGTAATGGTAGTGTTGTAAATTGGATATAAATAAATAAATAAAAAATAAAAAAATCTTAAATAATAACAATGTATATAATTTAGAAAGTAAAAACTGCCCAAGTTTATTAAGTTTGTATAAAACATATTCAACTACACCTGATATGTTAAGTTGTATAAATCATGACAACATATGTGCTTTAAAAAATGTATTCTGTTTAAATAAGTGGTGTGTAGAAAATAATGTTTTTTAATTATAAAAATAAAATAACAAGTTCAAATATATTTCATATTATATAGACTAATACTGTGTTTTATTTTTAATTGCACCTAGCATACTATAATTTCGTTAGAAATGATGTAATACTGATTAGAGATTTGTTTTTAAATGAGCTGTTGCAGAACTGTATCATACTAACAGCTTAGTAACAGATCTGATCAGAACTGTTGTCTAATCAGATGGAACAGATCATTTGATTTGTATGAACAAAATGTTATAGTATACAAGGATAAACTACTACCTTTCTAATATACACATATCATATCGAGGCGTAAATTATCGCTTTGATTACACTACTAGACACCATTGCAAGTAATTTCCTTTACTTAATTGAATAATAACATCTATGCGAATAGAGTAAGTATTGGGGGGATCGGATCTCATATGATCCGAGACCCCCAATACTTACCTACTACCGTAATACTGAATTGTCGGGTGGTTATACAATATCTGACCAACGTATTCAAGATGTTGAATGTGTTCGGGACCTTGGTGTTATTCTTGATAAACAACATTATGATTATATAGTGTCTAAATCACTAAAAACCCTCGGTTTTATAATAAGAAACATCAAGAACTTTAAAAACGATATTACTATTATAAGATTATACGAGAGTCTGGTCAGGTCTCTTCTTGAATACTGTTGTGTAGTTTGGCATCCGCATTATGAAGTTCATTCTAATAAAATTGAACGTGTCCAAAAAAGATTTATGTACCACTTAGCATATAAATTTAACTTGTCAAAGAAGCTAACTAGTTACACAAACCGATTAACTCATTTCAATATAACATCACTTAAAAAACGCCGTAAAATTTTAAATTTATCGTTTTTACATAAATTGGTCAATGGTAGTAATGGTAGTAATATAAATTGTCCTCATCTGGTACAGAAACTTAATATAACAATCACTCATAAACTTCCACGGCTGTCTAGATACTCCTTGTTTACACCTAAGCGATCCAAAACTAACCTAGGCTTTTTCTCTCCTATAAATAGGCTCCAAGCGGAAAATAATTCTGTTAGTAAAAATAAGGATATTGATATATTTAGTCTAAGTTTACCAACTTTTAAAAAGAAAATATTATCACTTTGCTAAGATTTAATAACACAGTAGTATAAAGTTTTGTTCTTTTAGTATATACTAAATATGTAAGAAATTGTTAATTTAAGTTTTTATTTTTTAGTTCTGGGAAGCCTTATGCTCCCAACTATCGTTTGTTTTTTGCTTTCCGTGGCAACCTGTAATTAAGGCAGCACCAATACTTGTATACCACAGACTTTGTAACTTAGCTTTTAAGGTGTATGTTCTTGTTGGTTGTCCAAATAAATAAATAAATAAGTTCAAAGTAAAAAATCTAAAGTCTTTGACAATAACAAATACTTTCAAGTATTTTAAAACCTGGTTTTTGATCCTGGTATTTAAACGTACTCGTACTTTGAAGCGATATCGAATCATACTATCGAATTTTGCAAGTATATCTCAGTAGGGTATAATTGGGGATTCTGGAATCATTTGTTCTCGCTTCGTTCGAACTGCATGATTCCAGAATCCCCAATTAATTTTATCGAGTACTACTGATTTCTAGAATCACCAATAATTATTTTTATCAACCATTACTGCTACGATTTGGATATGATCCGATCCGAGTTCGCAAGATTTATTGAATCAGTCATAATGATTCCAAACTCCCTAATTATTTTTATCGATCATTAATATTATCGATGTGATACAATTTGAAATATTGATGGCCTCTTTCATATTTTATGTTTATGAGCATTATAATCATAAATATTAACTACCAACTGCTTACAGTTGAACATAAATTAGGCGCTTATTTATTTAAAATAAAATCAGAAACTTTAGTTAAAAAATTTATTCTCTACACACCACTTATTTAACACTCTCACCGCCATACGGTCCGCCGGCGATACGTATCTTTTCGAGTAAGGTGCGCCATCTATGTGTTGCACTGACTGAGTCAGCAGGCCGTACGGGCCGCCGGCGCACCGTACGTTTCGCGCCAAAATCAAACAAAAATTGCAATATAACTTTAACACTAACAGAGCATGTCACGCCACGCATAATAATTAATCATTAGCCCGCCGGCCGCCCGCACGGCTTGCAACACTCACATTTTCGCGCGCTTTTTGTGGAATTTCACTGCTTTCTTATCCATTTGGTTAATTTTGCGAAGTTTTTATCATTATGTCGGACTCAGAGGATGACCCAGACTACCAACCGTCTACAGATGAAGAATCTGAGAGCAGGAGCATGTATTCCGATGAAAGTTCGTCTGAAGATAGCGTAGAAATACCTACAAACCGACGTCAACATCAACATTCGTTAGAAACCGTAAGATCTCAGAGTATGCCGAATTCTAGCTGGAATATACCCTCGTCAGATGGTTCAAGAAAAAAACAATTCCCATTTAATGTTGATCCAGGTATGAAAAACATTAATTCAGATTGTCAAACCGAACTAGACTTTTTCTTTTTATTTTTGGATGACGAGATTATCGATTTGATGGTACTTATGACTAATGCGTACGCAACAAAAACACGAATATTAGAACGTGTAACACGACACAGTCGATTATATTATCTAAGTGGAATGATTGTGATGCTGCTGAAATGAAGAAATTTCTCGGTTTATTGATATGGATGGGGCTGGAAAAACTGCCAAAAATGAGTGATTATTGGAGTACGGACGTGTTATATGTAAACAATGTTGCAAAAAGAGTGATGAGTAGAAACCGTTTTGAAATATTATTAAGATGTTGGCATTTTGAAGATGCTTATTATATTGGGTTGGCAGGTGCAGATCGACTGATAAAAATAAGACGCTTCGTCGAGACACTTTCAAAAAAATTCGATCAATATAAAACACCTGGAGAATTTCTTACCATTGATGAAACAATGGTAGCTTTTCGTGGCCGAATTGCTTTTATGCAATATATACCTGGAAAGCGACATAAGTATGGTATAAAATTATTTAAAATTTGTGATGATGATGGATACACCTACGACTTGATAGTATATGAAGGAAAGAAGACCACGTCGACAGCACAAAACGTATCCTGTGAAATAGTCATGAAACTCAGTGAAAAATACTTGAATGCTGGAAGAAGTATCGTAACTGATAATTACTAGACTAGTGTCACTTTGGCAAATAATTTACTAAACAAAAACACTCATTTATTGGGAACTCTCAGGAAGAATAGGAAAGGGCTACCAAAAGAATTGTTGAAAGAGAAACTGAAGAAAGGCGAGACCTGTGCTATGGAAAATGATGACGGAGTAATAGTTCTACGATGGAAAGACAAGCGTGATGTGCTAGCTTTATCAACTCGGCATACACCTGGTTTTGTCAACGTGCGAAGTAAAAGAAATCGCAATAAAGTGACTATGAAGCCAACGCTGATAGCTGATTATAATCGTCATAAATGTGCTATTGACTACTCAGACCAAATGGGTAGTTATTCTAATCCTGCAAGGAGAAGTTTGCGTTGGTTTCAAAAACTGGCTATAGAACTTTTATTTAGCACATCTTTGATCAATGCTTTTATTTTGTTCAAAAAATCAAAGAACCTGACATCCAAAAAATATACAATAACAACATTTAAGGAAAATATTTGCCGTGCATTGATGGGTCTAGACAAACCAAAGAGTCAAGATCGAAATTACCATGATGACCCAGCTAGACACCAATTTGGAAAGTCTCCGTTGTTGGACCATCGCAACAGAATAGTTAGAAGAAGATGCATCCACTGCTATGAAAAGAAAAGAGATGAAGGTATGTCAAGTGTAGAAGCATGTAAAGTAACAAAGAAAGTAAATACGGTGTGTTTACTTTGCCCTTCAAAACCTAGTGTGTGCTCGGAATGCTTTGCCAACATCCATAGCGCTATTGTAAGGCGGTAATAATGTCATTTTATTAATAAAAGTCAGTTTCATTCACCTAAAAATGTTTTTTCATTTCTGTAATTAACCCCCTAGTAATACTGTAGATTTGAAGAAAAATTGACATATTTTTTTTTTAATTGTAGGTAAAGATGTAAACTTTGCATCTGATAGCATCGTTTTACTATAGCAGCAGGCCAAGCACTACAAAATTAATTTGAAATCGCGAGGTCGTAGCGGACCGCACGGCTTGCTAGTAAAAATTAACAGTGAGCCCGCCAGCCGCCCGTACGGCCTGCTACACTCGATACAGATTTTTCACCGCGGCCTGCACGGGTAGGCAAAGTTGCGGATGCCGGCAGACCGCACGGCCTGCGACACTGGAAAAAAATATATTTGGGTGGCGGTCATAATACATTTTTTAAAGCACATATTAAATCATGATAAATACAATTATACACTTCATTAGAATTTTTATATTTTTCATACAATAATGGTAAACTAGGGCAATATTTATCTTCTAAATTATATACATTACTGTTATTTAAAATATCTTTTAACCATTTTACTTTTTCTAAGCCTTTAGTGTAAACACATTTGTCTCTTAAGACATCGACAATCAAATTCTGATAATTTGAATAAGATACAAATCCTTCCCCCCAGTATATCTTCCTGTTACGTTCAATCCAACAAACTTGCTGCCTTTCTGGCTTTGTTAAATCGTAAAATGGAAATGGTGGTTTAATTAAAAACACTTGTAGTTTTCTGTTACACAATATAGCTATTTCTTTTATTATAAATTCATTTGCTTCTGTCTTAAAACCTTGAACGTCTACAATGGCAATCATGATAACCTACGTACTATGTTGCTTAGAGGTTTGTATTCCACAAGCCGATCGTTAATAATTAAACAATAGGCTGCTGTATTATCTGGTATTGGTGTTAAACTTTCAAATTCCAACCGAACATCAACTGGACCTGTTTTCAGACTGTCATTTTGTCTTGAACAATCTAAGATAAAGAGTGGAGCCTTTGATTTAAAATCCTTCAAATCGAGTAAGGGATCTACTGGGCAGTTGTAATAAGACTGACGAAACTTCATATACATTTCGTATAATATACTGTAATGATCCTTAGAAAACTTTAAGCCTAATGGTTCATATGGATAATATTGTGAATTTAAAAAGAGCGTTACATTCGTGATCGAAAAGTGAACTATCTTTCGATCTATTACATTTTCTATTAGTTTGCAAGCCAAAAATGACATATCTAGGCTTTTCTAATTGTGATGCAGTCTTAACTGACCAAGAATGCTTTGTAGTTTTAGGCACTAGAGGGTGGGTATTCATACAAATCCCAATTTCGAAATGCAATTTGGATAGGTTTATCTCTTTCCAAATGTTTCAAAAGTTGTAATCGCTCCCTATCTGATACTTTAATGTGTGGTACTCTCCATTGCACTCTTTCTATATCAATTTGAAAATGTAATCAGTAAGTATAACGCTGTTTAACCCTAGAGGCATAACCTTCTTAATATACCCTTTAAACATAACCATTCATCGTATTGATGAACATTTTTTAAAGTGTGAAATTTTAACTCAAAACGTTGTTATTTAAAAATGTTTACTATATAACTTTTTAGGGACAAGGGTCTTATTTGTAAATAAAACACAATAATTTAAAATAACTGAAATCTTTATTTATTTTTATTATATTATCCTAAGACACTAGTTTTAAGGAGATCATAGTTGACAAGGTACATAAAAAAATTTTTTTTTTTTCAAATAACAAAGCATAGCCTTTTTTTTCTTTGGCCGAGATTAACTTAGAGCATAACTCTACCCTTATAAAAATACAAAAACTATTTATTCACAGCGCAATTCAAACAGAATTCAGCCTTATGTTTACCACAAATTGCAGTGTTACACTTAGAGCAATATGATTTAGTCATGCGTCTCTGCTTATAGGAACATAGACCGCAAACCTTCCTTTTATTCAAATATTGAGCTTGAGTTGGTCGAGGGTTTGCCGTGGATGTAGATGGGCCTTCATCCTTCTTCAGGGCTAATATGTCCTGGATTTTAGTTTTTACGTGAGTCGGCATTGTTGGAATGGCAAGCCGCATTTTTAGCCACGGCTCTACAAGTTCGGAATGCAACATCTTCATAAAATCTCGACGACTCATTATCTTCTGTCCTAGGGTAGACGCATTATGACAATATATCACGTAGGCATTGATACATGATATGTTAATCATTGCGTAAAATATGCACATAGGCCACCGATTAGTTTTTCGGTTACAATTCATCACTGAGCACATCTGGTCGAACGTATCGACACCGCCTTTTGTTTTATTGTAAAATTCTATCATGTGCGGTTTCTTCGATACCGGATTTACTGTACCTTCCTCATCACAGGAAGACCACAAATAAACCATTTTTGATGGTTTAGCTTTGTACGACAAGAGTGTCAGAGGTCCATCATAACAAAAAGTAGACGTTTTAACATTTCTGGATCGATTGTTTTTTATTTCTTCAGGGATTTCTTTTTTATTTGCACGCAATGTTCCCACAATAGTTAGTTTGTAAGGTTGTTGAAGTAATTGTTTCGCTAGTGGTACCGACGTAAACCAGTTATCCATGCTGACGTTTCTATGTGTGCCATGTATAGTGCGTGTAAGTTCTTTTACAAAGAACTCGCCTAAGGGAATACCCCCGGTATTGCTGCCTTTTCCGAGATATGGTGAGCAATCTATCATATATTTTGTACCACTGTCACATATCATTATCAATTTTAGACCATATTTTGCAGGTTTATTTGGGATATACATTCGAAATTTACACCTACCCCGGAATGCTAATAACTGCTCATCAATGGTTACATTTGTTCCTGGCACATAATTCTGTCGACACTGAGTGATTAGTATATCCCAAATATCCCTGATAGGTGCAAAAGGATCATCTCTTTGTCTTTGCAATCTGAATGTTTTGTCGTCAAAACGAAGGCATCGTAGGAGGAAGTCACACCTTTCTTTGCTCATACATGACACGTACCTAGTGCCAGAATACTCAGGGTTAAACAATTCTTCAAGGGAAAGGTGGTTGTCTTTCAGAGCTGCTGTTAACACTAAAATACCTACAAGTGCTCTAAGCTCCTCTTTACAAGTATCTTTTGAAAGTAGACGTGACTTGTTCATAAGTTTGTTTTTTTGTAGCGATCTCAGAGTTGGTCCATTTCAAAATTTCTTCAAATATCTGATCGGTCATGAACTGATCAAATAATAATAAAGGGTCTACTATCCCTCTTACACCACGAGATGGCCCTCTTGCTACATGCACGATATTTATCGCAGTTGCCCTTCCTGATGTACGACCTTTACTTTTGGTCCAAATGTGACGATTGCGACTACGAATAGTACTTTGTGATAAGGTCAAAATACTTGAAGAAGTACCTGAAGTCTCTTCTAATGAATCAGGTGGTGATTGAGAGTCGGTCACGTGGTCCCGTGAGTGAGATGGTGATGAACCATGACGGATTTGATGACTGTCCTCTTGGTCAGAGGGTTCATATTGGTGATCGCTTTCCACGTCGTCCACCTCCATAACGTCTTCATTTTCGCTATCCGATAAAGCCGGCAGCGAGTTGGTGTCATCCTCTTGCAATAATAATCGCGCAATAGTGTCATCACACAGTTCACGTTGAGACTCCATGACAAAAATCTGCAAACAAATATTTCACCCTGTTACCAAAACTTACACAAACCATAACCATTCATCGAAACGATGAACATATGCTCAATAAATCAAAAAATAAAATACTTACGCGCTGAACACCGGTGTCACCTGCAACAGCGCGGCGGGCACTGAGTTGACAAGAACAGACAAGTTTATACGCGCACGCATTAGAAAGAGATAGCGTATTTAGTAACACGTATTCATCTAATCGACGAAGGTTATGTTTCTAGGGTTAAGTTTGTATTGCTTCTATTTAATATAAGTTCATGTTTACAGTTCATCACAATTTTATTATAATCCTCTGCAAACCCTAAAATCTTATTTAACGGTATTACAACACTAAAATTTCCGTTGCTTTTAACTCCATCTAAGTGCCAACCCCATAAGGCAGCAACTTTATTTTCGGCTTCATTTAATGCAACGTATGACTTAATAGTTGACGTTATTCCAGAATTTTTTATACGATCAATCTCAATGCCATTTATTTCATATCTAATATCTTGAAATAAATACATAACAAAGTTATTAGTAAACGTAACATCTTTCTTGATTGGATTTCCAGATTTATCAAATAATTTTGCATGGCCTTCGAGGTAAATTGAACTGGCTGATGGTAGCACATATATGTCTTGTTGGTGTATGGGAATTCTAATCTCATCATTTTCTCTAAAGCTGTTATTGTAAGGATTGTACGAATGCACTTCGTAACTTTCGATCGAAGTGTCAAAGTGTGGTAATTCAGTAATATGTAGTATATTCATACTTTAAAACCTAAGGCTTTGAGAAAATCTTTATTCGTGTTAGTCAATTTCGTAACGATTTTTTTACGTCTTTGTACCTTAGTAGTTGTTGAGGAAATAGAACGTTTTGTATTGAGTGACTCGTTTTTATAATATAATATCATTATATTTTCCTCAAATGAAGACGTAGTTGAATATATTCTTTTCCGAAATTAATGCAGTAACCAGTTTCATCAACAATCTTAATAGATATAGATGAAATTGTATTTTTATTCACTGGAAAGTAAATAATGTTTTGAGGTGTTTCAATATATCTTTGGTTAGGCTCAGTATTAGGAACAAACTCGTGTATAATATGAGTTGGTAATCCGTTTGAATAAGAACCATACACTAGATCACATTCAATTCTAATTATATGTGGATTATTATTAGTATACCCATTAGGTATTGAATTTAATACTGAAAAGTATATTAAACCGCACTCATATTGACCTGATAAATTTAGAGGTGGTTGAAAGTATGAATCTAATACTGATTTATGTCCTGAGATGGTAACTGTTATAGACATGCTTGAATACTGAATATTTTCATAAGGCACTCTTTATTTTATTTCTTGTCATAAATATAATTATACCAAAAATTCTCTAAGAATTTCAAACACAGATGTCCACAGATAAAAGGGTGATCACGTTGTATGTTTTCATAATTATAGTGGATATTGAAACCTAAGTATTTTATTAATTCCTTTGGGGGTTTAAGATTACCGTAACTATCAAAATATTCAATATGATCATTGTACTTTGCATAGGCTACCCAATGAGAACCAGGATTTTTAGAACTATCTAAATTAATAACACCGCATTCTTTTTTCAAAGGTCGATTTGGGAGCTGACCTCTCATAAAAACACCTCGAAAATAGGGAATATGATTTCCATACTTCAAAATATCAATATTAGTTAAAGCTCGATTGGGTAGCCGGCGCTTTAGTTTTTTGATTTTGATAAAAATATACCTAACCCATTTTTATGTGGCTTAAGATGTAACCCCTTCCCAATACAAAGAGCTTCCATTTTTTCATTATGCCTCCTCAATTCATCGAAACGTTTTTTACCCATCTTGATTTCATTAATAGTTTTAGCTATACCAGCTGCACCGCCTGCTAAGGCTCCTGCGGCTGATAATCCTGCAAAAATAGGGATCAAAGGTAATACTCCGCCAGTTTTTGGTACTGGGATAACGCGAGGAAGTTTTATAGATGAATCATTAACAAAATCTCTAGCTGCAGCCATCGCTAACTCTATTGCCATTTTTTTGCATTTGGGTTTCACTGATTGCATACGTTTTTTTGTTTTATTAATAATATTTTTAAGCTTATTCTTAATACCATTTCCAACTGCATTTTTTGATTTCTTTTTGTTATAATTTTTTAAACCAAAACCAGTTTTAATTTTTGCTGACATGGCTTTCTTTACTAGATGTGCAGCAAATTTTTCACCTGCGTTTGCATCAGAAGCAATTGTACGTTTTTTTGCCATTTTTAATAAAACTAAATCTGCCTTGTGCCGGTCCTCCAAATTTGTTGACATATGATAAGCAATGTCGTGCTCTTTACAATATTCGTCTAATTTATTTACACTTTGGTCTCCACGCCTAAGTCTCTTGATTAATTTTGTCCCCGGACCACAATAATTGTATCCAGGTAAGTGTAATTCAAATGGTAAATTATTTATAAGCCAATTAAGAAGACTAGTCTCTCCGATACACATAATTAGAATGATTAATTATAGACCAAACACTGAATAAATATACTTAGGATTATTAATGTATGACTCTGAAGAGTTTGTTTTATTACAATATTATATTTGACTTATCAATGCAGCTGTTTTCAGCAGAGGACAAACCTAACCATTTTACTAAAACCTTGTTTCCTTTCTTTCTAAGAACTTTCTCAACTAAATATACATTAGGATGTTTTGTCTTTTGAAGTTCTTGTGTATAAAATGCTCCTAAGATAGGTTGACCTCTGATCGTATATTCAATTATATAAGTGACAGGAGTAGTCTTTCGTACTTTTCGAATTTTAAATATTTCTGTTGACCAGTTGGGAGTATATCCTTTTTCAAATGTTCCTTTGTACTTACTCATACGTACATAATCACCCTCTTTGAACCTGATGTTAACATTTACTTTTTGTTTAAAATTTAAATATCTTTCCAATATGCGTTTTTTATTAAAATTATCCACATTTGCAGGGACCTCATCAATGGTGCGATGATAAGTTTGGTTGTATTTATATATAACACGATCAAGGGTATTGTCAACCCAATTATAATTACCTTTCAGACTAAACTCTTTATACAATTTAGATTTCAATGTTCTAATAAAACGTTCAACTATAGAAGCCTTTTTTGTTGAGAAAGTTGAATAATGATTAATATGATAAGATTTCATCAGTTTTCGAAAATCGTGATTATAAAATTCTGTTCCATTATCAGTTTGTAGATTTACAGGTACTCGATGTTTATCTAACAGAGTTTTAAAACTTCTAGATACATTGTCTTTGTTTTTATTTTTCAAAGGAAAGGCCCAAGCATACTTTGAAAACGTATCAATAACGACTAAAATAAATTTAAAGTTCTCATTTTCTTTTGACATTGATTGCATGTCAATTAAGTCAGCCTGCCATAGGTCATCTATATCTTTAATAATAACATTTCTGCGAGGAAAATTCAGCCTTGCATTTTTATGTATTACATTTACCACATCGGCTTTACTCATTATATTATTATTTCTATATTATGCTAGAATCATATTATTAATAGTCAAATAACTTTTAAATATGGAATAATCTGACATGTGATTAAGTCTATGCGTCTTATAAAAATAATATTTTGTTAATACAATGATAACAATAATTTACAAATGATTACTATGACTTATTCTGTAATACTAAAGCAAACTCTTTATAGTATACGTATTTATTCCTGAGTTATATTGGCTTCTTTTAATTCTTCAATTATTGATAAAATTTCATTATCATGATTTGTATTACCAGCGTCTCTTGAAGCTATCAACAATTTTAACCTTTCAACTAATTCATTAGGATCATCCCAATATACCAAGTCAGTGTAGGTTTTATATTTCTTGAGTTTTGGTAAGTTACCTCCAAGTTTTGCCTGAGTTTTATTATTTGAAGTATTAGAAAATAAGGGTTTGATTATATCTCGATATTTGATTCCTTTATCACCTCTTATTTGACCATTAGGATTAAAATCTCTCTTGTGTGCATTTGTTTGAATTAATATATTTTTATATACAAGTTTATCTTCGTTTGTTATTGACTTTAGATCAGGTTTCCTTCGGAGTAAAAGTTCTTTTAACCCTGGAGTTAAATTGTAGGTTTTATCCTCAATTTTAATCAAAATATCGTTATCTAAACCATTAATTTTGGAAAATGACACTACTGAGTTGCCCATCATTAAATTATTTTTATCAGTCCTTATTCCAAATGGTACATTCAAGCCGTCGTAAATACGTAATAAGACGTCTTCTCCTTCTAACGAAATTTCTAAATTATTCTCTCTTTCTTTCTTTTTAGGAATGTTCGCAATATTTAAATCAGCATCATAAAAATCATCACATCTAGAAGAATATATTGTATTAGTTTCATCTGATTCTGAATTGTTGATCACATTTTCGTGTTCAGTATTCAGAGGGGCTTTTTTTAATTTCACTAGCGTTTGAAGAGGTTCCGAAACAGGCTTTAGTATTTTATCAAGCGATATATTAATTTCATGGTCCCGGTCTTTCATCTGCTTTAATTTATGTTTTATAGAGTCAACGGATTTCATTAACTCCCTTTTAATATTGTGCTCCATGTTATTATGTATTACCGTATTTGACAAAGAAAAGAATGACACTAAAGTATTACTTGCAGGGAGTCAGTTTATAACTTCATTCGAAATGAAAAAATTCATCGAAATTTTTTCTATACCTTCCATTGTTTAAAGACGAGTCTTTGTTAATACTAACGAAATTGTAAGGGTTGCTCCAAACTGTATTACAAATATTTTTAAATTCACTCCATGACAAATCAGAACTGACATGTTCTTCATAAATGTGTTTTAAGTTTACATCATCTTGTTTAAATATTACAAGAAAATTAGCATTATCACGTAACAACTGTTTGGGAATCTTCGAATATGTTTGAGATAAGTAAAAGCAATCAATTTGCTTATGTCTACCCATAGAAAAATAATTACGAATGTTTGTTTGATTTTCACAAGCTACATCATCAAAAATAAATACAGTGTTCGATAAAGCTTCATTAGGAGCTATGACATCTTTGTCATCATTAAACTCGTAAAAATTTATGATAGGCACTCTTCTTAAGACTTCTCGTAAAAAACAATATTTTGGCTGAAAGTTAGTCTTAGAGTACAAATAAAGATTATGAAATTTGAGACCATTTTCATGTAGTAATAAAGTAACCACAATATTTGTTTTACCACAATTTGATGGACCGCATATTATACAACGAATTGTATTAGGCAATAAAACACTATGCTTGATCTGGTGAACAGAATTATCAAGATTTAAATTGTTGACGTTTAGTAACGTGGGCTGCTTGACCAGCTTCATGAGTCTTTAAAATTCTATATTGTCAAGTTTCAGAGATATGGGTTGCTTGGTCAACCTCATGTTGTAAATTACTTGAACGAATGAGTTACTTATATTTTTATATACATTTAGATATCTCCCTAATTACATTGTAGCAGATTTACTTCATCAGATCAATGTTACAAACAGTTGTATAGCTATATCATATATAAGTAATTCATTTCAGTATAAAAATATCCACTATTAACGCCTATATTCATGTTACTACATGTTTAAACTTGTATCACCAAGTTAGTATTCGCATTGTCGTAGTATCAAATTTGGTATGTGTAACCTGATAAATATAATAATAACCTATCTAGGAGCATAGTTCACTTCTGTCTGTTTGCCTTTATAAGCAGGACCTGTGTGCTTAAATCTAATAATATTTCCAAGGTAAGTACTTAACATTGTTTCATTGTATTCTAATTCATTTAAGAAAATCTGTGACAAAAATATTTGATGCTTATTAATTTTTTTTTTACAGAACAATGTCATCCTCTCCATCTTACAGTCCTTTGGTAAGTACTTAACTCATTTTATTTTAATGTGTCTTGTTTCTATATAGATTAATGGAATCTATTATATATACAACATTGCGGCGGTTACCGAGACGTTCCTTGATAGCTCCATTGAGGATTCTGAACTCGAATGCGGAGAATACTCCAGGTATTCTAAGGCGGGATAGAAGTACACCATGCGGTGGCGTCGCGCTTGCCGCGCGGGCGCCCATTGTTCTGCGCAGGCAGCGTGAGCTCGAAACCGACACCGGTGAGGATCTCTGGTCATCCGTCTCATGGAATGGTCGTCAATGTTATCTGTGTGTTGTATACATTAAGCCAAGTGCAACAGATAGTGACTACATGCAATGGTTTTGTAAAGTTGAGAGTTTTGTATGTACTTTTAAGGCGCCTATTATAATTTTCGGTGATTTAAATTTAAATAGTGCATCCACGAATGTCAGCAATTATTATTGCTATTTTTTGTCCTACTGTAACCTGTCTGAAACAAATGTGATACAGAATGTACATGGAGGCATGTTAGATGTCGTTCTGGTCCGGAAAAGTGATGAGATGTGTAAAGTTCGTGTGTTAGCTACAGATGGAATAGTTCCCCCCGACGCCTACCATCCTCCGTTGGACGTTGAGGTAAGAATCGACACAACTCATCGATCTGATCATCTGCAGCCTAGTAATATAAGTCCAGCTAAAGACTGGAATTTTAATAAATGTGACTTCGAGAAGTTATATTCTTTGTTCTCAGAATGTTCTTGGGGGACGGTGTTAGAAGCTAGTAACGTTCTTGATGCTACTGCCGAATTATACAATATTGTTTATAGCATATTTAATGAGTGTATGCCTAAAAAAATACGTAAAAGCTCTGCAAATTGTCGCTATCCCGTGTGGTTTTCCAGGGACATAATTTGTTACATTAAATATAAGGCCAATTTACACTCGTCGTGGAAACGTACTCAAAGCAAAGAGTCTTATAAATCGTTTTCAGAACTTAGAGCTGACCTTAAATTACGTGTAGCGGCAGCCTATGCATCATATATTGGCTCCATTGAGGGCAGCATTCGGTTTAACCCTCGTCAGTTCTGGCGTCATATCTCAAGTTTACGTACCAAAGGAGGATTTGAACCCACCGTCTCTTACAATGGTTCAACTTTTTCTGCTGTAGGGGCTGCTCAAGCTTTTGCTAACTTCTTCGCTGGCGTGTTTTTGCCAGATATCCCGGTGCTTGATACCAATTTAATAAACACACAGGATACTAAATACAACAGTAACTAATATTGTCTTCTATTTACGCGAATATTATTCATTGAAATTAAATTGCTATATACGGATTTTATCGCGTTGTTTATTTGACACTTTATTACAACATTTTGAAAATTGTTACACTACTACTACTATTAAACTTTACTAATTTTTAAGCTAATTAAATTATTATTAAACTATTTAGATTTCATTTATTTTTACACTTTCCCCGACGTTTCGGTTGCTTTTCAGCAGCCATGGTCACGGGGAGACTAAGATGGCAGTTGTCTCAATGTTCCAGTGTAGTTATTTCAAAGTACCCGAACATAATTTAATCATTGGTGTTTCTATTTACGCAGAATGAGCTCAAAGTATCATGAAGTCTAGCTGTGGTTTGCTTCTTCTTGGGTTTGACTATTTGTATTACTGGATCCCAAGCTGGTGGTACATTCCAACCATCTTCTCTATTAAAATTAGGATGTTTTTTGATTTCAATAGCCTCGCAAAGCATCCTTGGTAGGAATCGGTGTTCTTTCAAATTCAAATTTCAAATTCAAATTCAAATTTATTTATTTTTGTGAACACAGGTTTACAAGTTGTTACAGGATAGTTTATATAGTGTACTCCATGTCCCGCCAATAGGCATACAAAAATATAGCATAACAAAATTAAATACATAAATGTCATACAAAATACATTATTGTTACGTCATGCAATTACAAATGATTATATAAATTAAAAATGTCAAAATAAAAATGTAAAAAAATTAATAAAAGAGATGTCAACGCTGAATGTCATAAGTTATTTTTGCTACAATAATATATCATTTAGAAATTCATTTACAGAATAGTATGCTTTATTAACTAACAATATAAATAATTTATTTTTAAATTCATTTAAACATTGGCTCAATATAATTCTATTGGGTAACTTATTATATATTTTGGGTGCCATAGCGTAAACACTCTTGTGAAAAAAGGCAGTTTTTGCTGGTAACAGGTGCAGCTTGTTTGAGCGACGTTGACTCTCTATCGGTCTAAACAAATTCATATTAGCTTTTACAAAAATACTGACCTCGAAGACATACAAAGATGGTACAGTTAATAGTTTAAGACTTATGAAATGAGGTTTGCAGGAATCTCTGGGTTTTATGTTACAAATGGCTCGTATACATTTTTTCTGAGCAATTAATACGTCTTCAACGTTGGTTGCATTGCCCCAGAATATAAGACCATAACGCAGAGTGGATGCGACGTACCCGTGATATGCAGCTAATAGAGCGTCCTTATTACTAATTTTACGGAGCATATTAAGTGCGTAGGAGAATTTATTCAGTTTTGTGCAAACAGTTTCAATGTGATTTTTCCAAGACATATCATTGTCAATATGTAGTCCAAGAAATTTAGTGGTATCTGTTTCAAGAACTAAGTCTCCATTGTGGTCAATTTGTATATAACTTGGAGTAGTGTGTCGTAACCTATAATTCATTATTTTGGTTTTAGATATATTAATTTTAAGATTATTAGCATTTAGCCAGTCAATTATTGAAACAAGACTTAACTTAATGTCATTAATAATTTGTTTACTATTTCCAGTGCTATATATAACTGTACTGTCATCCGCAAATAGGGACGAGAGCTTTAGCGAGAATCTGTGGTTTGTCAAATCTCAGGTAGTGGTTGGTCCCCTGTTGCACATGTTCACACACAGCAGACTTCAACGAGCGTTGGTGTTTTACATCAGCTATGTGTTCTTTTATGCGGGTGCCTATGTTTCTCTTGGTTTGACCAATGTATGAGAGTCCGCAGTCACAATCTATTTTATAGACCCCTGCATCTTGTAAAGGTAGTTGGCACTTGACGGATGGTAAAAATTGACTTATCTTCGTTGGCGGCTTGAAGTATGTGTTGATTGAAGCTCGCTTCAAGATGTAGCCAATCTTGTCAGTGACACCCCTTACATAAGGCAGTATAGCAGGCTGGCGCTCGACTGTGGCTGGCTTTTCTCGGGATCTGTGACAGCGGCGCGGCTGTTGGAGCTTGTTGTCTTGCAGTACTTGCTTGACATGTTGAAGCTCGGCGTCCAGGTGTTTCTTGTCACAGATCCCATGGGCTCTCTGAAACAAAGACATTCCCACGGTAGCTAACTGTTTAGGATGGTGGTGAGATTCACCGTTTAAGTACCTATTTGTATGGGTCTTTTTCCTATATACAGTATGGCTCAAAGTATGATCAGGATTCCTGATGACAAGTACATCTAAGAAAGCTAATGAATTATTTGCCTCTAATTCCATAGTAAATTGGATGTTATTATTAATGGAATTAAGGTGTTCTAGGAATACACTTGCACTATCTGTTGGTAATATTGTAAAAGTATCATCTACAAACCTCTTATAAATCCTGGGTGTGATGGGGGCAGTATGTAAAGCTCGAGCCTCGAAGTCCTCCATATACAATGTGTTTGGTGAGTGGTGTCGGAGATTTTAATGGCATAATATATGGTCATTTATATCTACAATCCATGCTTCAGTATTATTTTTTATGTTACTTGGGCGAAATGGCGGCCATTTTGTTTATTTTGTTATCTAATCACGGACACACGTGGTAATTTAGCGATATCGTCGCTTGTAATAATCAAAAAAAAAACAAAAAAGGTCTTATTTTACAGCTCATAGTATAGCTAACATGTTTACGATAAAAAATTTTTAGAATATATCTCAGTTCAATTTAAAAAAAAATATGACAACAGAAAATTAAGAAAATTTTTGCTGTTATTTTTTTATTATTTCACTTTTTCACAAAAACCAAGCTGTCAAGGTATTATTTTTTTAATGTTTTTAGATACTACATAATATCAGCTAAACATGAGTACTAAAATCATTGCCGTAAGTAAGATACTTTTAAAATGACGCTCTTTAGAACTTGACCCCTTAATAGCGTATTCAGGTAGTAAACAATTACAAACCCATCTCAATTTAAGGATCATCCTGATATTTAGGAAATACAGAAATAAAACACAATATTTTTTCACTTAGCTTTAATATTAATAATAATTTGGTCACAAATTTTATAAAAATTGTTCAAAGTGGTCACCATTTTGCTGCAAACATGCTGTCGCCCGTACAGCCAGGTGTTGCGTAGAGCGTCGGATCATCTCCTTGTTTTCCTTTAATTCATTTCCGATGCTAATTATTTTTTTAATCAATTCCTCTCGGGTGTTTGGCACTTCCACGTAAACTTTTTGTTTTATAGTACTCCATAAAAAAAAAACCAGGGGTGTTAAATCCGGAGAACGCGGTGGCCAAGCAACTGTCCCTCCGCGACCGATCCACTGCGTGTAATTTTGATTTAAATATGTCCTCACTGCCACTGCAAAGTGTGCGGGTGCACCATCGAGCTGCAGAATCATTCCTCTCCGGTTAACGAGTGGTATTTCGATGAGGGCGTCATAAAAATCCGTCTGCAGGAATTTCAAAAATCGTTGTCGTCGTTGTCTATGATTCCTGCCCAAACGTTCACGGCAAACTGATACTGTACAGTACTTGTCCTAGTAGCGTGTGGATTTTCGTGACACCACAGATGCTCATTGCGGTGATTTATGTATCCCGATCTTGTGAAGGTGGCTTCGTCTGTCCACAAAATCTTTTTTAAGAAATTTGGTACAGATCGTACTTGCCGCTGGATCCACGAGCAAAATACTGATCGCCTAGCATGATCAGGCTCCAGTAATTCTTGTACCCTTTTAAAATGGTACGGATGCAATCCTTCTCTCTTTAACACTTTCCACACTGACCATATGGTAAGGTTTAATCTATTAGCAATCCGTCGTATGCTCAATCTGGGATCTTGGGTAATTAATTCCAATATTTCTTCTTCGTCTTGTGGTGACACCAAACGAGAACGTTCTTCAGCAGGTCTTCTAATTCCATTTTCGGCAAGCCTCAAATGGATTCTGACGAACGTGCGAGGATTGGGTGTAACTCTGTTGGGGAATCTTCTGGCGTACTCTCTACTAGCAGCATTGGCGTTCCCGTTGCACAGTCCGTAGACAAAATGGATGTCAGCAACATGTTGGCTGGAGTAATAGTTGTCTTCCATTTTAAAAAGATTAACAAAACAGTTCAACAGTAAAAATAACGAAAACGTAACAAAACTTTTAACAGCGCACAGCAAATTGGTTAACAAAAAGAGAATGTGATCACAACGCAGAGCGAGGGACGACTGATAAGCTTTGTATTGCGTTCCTAAATCTCTGGAAACAAATGTTATTTTGTCTCGCTCACACTTATGACGATGGAGGTTTTTACCTGCTCGAATCATTTGTTAAAACGGGTTTAGTAGTTCCTTGAATTGTGATAAAGCGGCTTTGTAATTGTTTAATACCTGAATACGCTATTAAGGGGTCAAGTTCTAAAGAGCGTCATTTTAAAAGTATCTTACTTACGGCAATGATTTTAGTACTCATGTTTAGCTGATATTATGTAGTATCAAAAAACATTAAAAAAATAATACCTTGACAGCTTGGTTTTTGTGAAAAAGTGAAATAACAAAAAAATAACAGCAAAAATTTTCTTAATTTTCTGTTGTCATATTTTTTTTTAAATTGAACTGAGATAGATTCTAAAATTTTTTTATCGTAAACATGTTAGCTATACTATGAGCTGTAAAACAAGACCTTTTTTGTTTTTTTTTGGATTATTACAAGCGATGATATCGCTAAATTACCACGTGTGTCCGTGATTAGATAACAAAATAAACAAAATGGCCGCCATTTCGCCCAAGTAACATAAAAAATAATACTGAAGCATGAATTGTAGATATAAATGACCATATATTATGCCATTAAAATCTCCGACACCACTCACCAAACACATTGTATATGTCAGCAACGACAGGCGATACTGGGGAGCCCATTGCGACACCATCGACTTGTATGTAGAATTTATTGTCCCACAACAGATAGCCAGTTGTTAAGCAATGCTTAAGTAGTTCTGCATATTCCTCAGGCATATTGTACTGTATTAGCTTCCTTTTAGTTATTTCAATACAGTCATGTGCAGGTAAGCATGTAAATAATGACTGTACATCAAAACTAACCATTGTTTCATTGTTAGTGAGACGTAGGTGTTTAATTTCACTCACAAAATGGTATGAATCCTTTACATGTGCTCTCGAGTTGCCTCTGAGTGGTTCAGCCCGCCGTGTGAACCGGCGGGCCACTACACAAAAAATACTTTCTCCACCGTCCCCTTGGAGGGGGACAAAGACACGATAGGGAGGCACACGTGGGAACACGGACGCCGCCTCTCGGACCTGGTGCTGAACGGATGGCGGGCAGGCCCACAAAGCCCTCCACCCCCAGGTCAATCCTCAGGGTGGCTGGAGGTCATCTCGCGCCCTCCGGCGCCCGGTTCTGCGGTTGGGGAGAGGGCTTAGACGCTCCCTCTCCCGCTCCGCCGCCTCCTTGATGGAAATGACTTCCTCACAAAAGGAGGCGACGGCGTTCCACGACCTCCCACTCCGGACCATTGACTGAACTACGGCCAATTTGAAAATATCAAATCCAACCTTGATTAATCGTCGACCAACATAGTACATAATTTAATTGTAATTTCATTTAAAATAAATTTATTTTAAGTAAATTTTTATTAACTTACTACTAGACTCGCGCGTATTTAAACGTAGACGTCTAGATCTAGTTTTTCGGATATATATATATACATAAATACTCCGAAAAACTAGATCTAGACGTTAAACAATTAATACCAGCTTGCGTAAAACCTCCAAAGCTGTATGGGTTACCAAAAATACACAAGGAAAACGCTCCCCTACGTCCTATTGTGAGTCAGATCGACACACCAACTTACAGACTGGCTCAGCACGTAGCGAAGATACTCTCACCACACAGAGGCAACTCGAGAGCACATGTAAAGGATTCATACCATTTTGTGAGTGAAATTAAACACCTACGTCTCACTAACAATGAAACAATGGTTAGTTTTGATGTACAGTCATTATTTACATGCTTACCTGCACATGACTGTATTGAAATAACTAAAAGGAAGCTAATACAGTACAATATGCCTGAGGAATATGCAGAACTACTTAAGCATTGCTTAACAACTGGCTATCTGTTGTGGGACAATAAATTCTACATACAAGTCGATGGTGTCGCAATGGGCTCCCCAGTATCGCCTGTCGTTGATGACATATATATGGAGGACTTCGAGGCTCGAGCTTTACATACTGCCCCCATCACACCCAGGATTTATAAGAGGTTTGTAGATGATACTTTTACAATATTACCAACAGATAGTGCAAGTGTATTCCTAGAACACCTTAATTCCATTAATAATAACATCCAATTTACTATGGAATTAGAGGCAAATAATTCATTAGCTTTCTTAGATGTACTTGTCATCAGGAATCCTGATCATACTTTGAGCCATACTGTATATAGGAAAAAGACCCATACAAATAGGTACTTAAACGGTGAATCTCACCACCATCCTAAACAGTTAGCTACCGTGGGAATGTCTTTGTTTCAGAGAGCCCATGGGATCTGTGACAAGAAACACCTGGACGCCGAGCTTCAACATGTCAAGCAAGTACTGCAAGACAACAAGCTCCAACAGCCGCGCCGCTGTCACAGATCCCGAGAAAAGCCAGCCACAGTCGAGCGCCAGCCTGCTATACTGCCTTATGTAAGGGGTGTCACTGACAAGTTTGGCTACATCTTGAAGCGAGCTTCAATCAACACACACTTCAAGCCGCCAACGAAGATAAGTCAATTTTTACCATCCGTCAAGTGCCAACTACCTTTACAAGATGCAGGGGTCTATAAAATAGATTGTGACTGCGGACTCTCATACATTGGTCAAACCAAGAGAAACATAGGCACCCGCATAAAAGAACACATAGCTGATGTAAAACACCAACGCTCGTTGAAGTCTGCTGTGTGTGAACATGTGCAACAGGGGACCAACCACTACCTGAGATTTGACAAACCACAGATTCTCGCTAAAGAACACCGATTCCTACCAAGGATGCTTTGCGAGGCTATTGAAATCAAAAAACATCCTAATTTTAATAGAGAAGATGGTTGGAATGTACCACCAGCTTGGGATCCAGTAATACAAATAGTCAAACCCAAGAAGAAGCAAACCACAGCTAGACTTCATGATACTTTGAGCTCATTCTGCGTAAATAGAAACACCAATGATTAAATTATGTTCGGGTACTTTGAAATAACTACACTGGAACATTGAGACAACTGCCATCTTAGTCTCCCCGTGACCATGGCTGCTGAAAAGCAACCGAAACGTCGGGGAAAGTGTAAAAATAAATGAAATCTAAATAGTTTAATAATAATTTATTTAGCTTAAAAATTAGTAAAGTTTAATAGTAGTAGTAGTGTAACAATTTTCAAAATTTTGTAATAAAGTGTCAAATAAACAACGCGATAAAATCCGTATATAGCAGTTTAATTTCAACAACAGTAACTATGTGAATATTTACCAAATCACACCTAGTGATGTCACCTGGGCTATAAATAAATTGAAACTGGGTAGTTCTGCTGGTCCTGATGGTATCCCGTCAACAGTTATTAAGCATTCTAATAAGATCTTTTGTATTCCCTTGTGCCACATTTTTAACCTGGCATTAAAATCTGGACACTACCCACCCCAGTGGAAATTGTCAAGGGTAACCCCGATACCAAAGAGCTCTGACAAGTCTAAGGTAGAGGAATATAGACCGATTGCTGTCTTGTCAACTCCTGCAAAGGTGTTTGAAATAATAATCCACAAATACGTACTTGCACAAGTGGACAGACTTCTTTGCAACGAACAGCACGGTTTTAGACCAAAGCGGTCAGTGGATTCCAATTTACTAACCTTAGTAGATTATTTGTCCACTGTATTGGACGGGGGTTCACAAGTAGACGTGCTGTATTTTGACTTCCGGAGGGCGTTTGATAGAGTCAATAATGACATACTACTGGCCAAACTTAGCGCTATCGGTTTTGCTCCTGGACTACTCCAGCTACTTGCTGACTATCTCCGCGATAGACAGCAGTTTGTCAGACTTGGTGTTTATGAGTCTAAGCCCTATCACACGCGCTCTGGTGTGAGCCAGGGATCCATACTTGGACCCCTGTTGTTCTTGCTCATGATCAATGATCTTCCTTCAGTTCTGCAGCACACCCGTTGCTTAATGTATGCCGACGACCTTAAAGTTTATATGGAGGTTAGGTCTGAAACTGACTGTTTAGCTATACAGCATGATATCGATTCTTTATATCAGTGGAGCCACACGAACAAGATGGATTTTAACCCCACTAAATGCTATGTTGTAAGTTTCGGTCGTGTGCGACACCCAATTGAACACGACTACAAGATACTTGGTCAGAGCATAAATCGGTCAACCACCATTAAGGATTTGGGTGTCACTTTTGACCGTAAATTAACATTCCACGATCATGTAACTGCACTAGCAAAAGAATCTTTTAGACGTTTAGGTTTCATACTGAGGAATTCCCATGACCATGCTATCCAGTTATAAAATTGATTTATGGTGCTTTGGTTCGCTGCAAACTAGAGAGTGCTGGGTGTGTGTGGAACCCGCATGAAAAAAAGTACATTCTTCTGCTTGAGAAAGTACAAAAGGCTTTCCTTAGGTACCTATACATGCGTATCCATGGATACTATCCACTTATGTACCCTACACACTTTCTTCTGGGTAGCTTATGCTATAACTCCTTAGAGGTAAGGCGTGAGATGAACCAACTCACAGTAATGTGTAAAATCCGCAGAGGTAAGATTGATGCACCGGATCTTCATGATGAGTTGTGTCGATTATATGTCCCTAATAATTACCGTCGTAACCGGAAACATGTTTTGATCGCCGTACCGTCATGTCGCACTGTGGCTCGTGCAAAGTCACCCATACCGCGCACCCAGTCTGCTCTCAACACTCTCCTTAGTGCCAATCCGGACTGTGACTTGTTTGCGGACGGATGGCATGTAATTATGTTGGTGTGTTTGCGATTCTGTGAAAGGAATCGCATACACACTAACTAAACTTATTTTTGTGTATTGATTGTGTTTCGTGTATTGTGTTTTGTTTATACATTATGATTGTTAGTTCTTTTTTTTCTGTGTATATTTTATTTTTGTTGAATTTATTTGTGTGTTCCATTTTATTATTGTTTTTTCCTCTTTGTTGTTATTTATGTGTGTGTTACCAACTATGGTTTTGTGTTAATTAATGTAATTGGTGTTATACCGTTTTAATTAATTAATTAAATAAATAAATAAATAAATAAATCTCTTGTAGGAACCTTCTGGTCAAGATTATGCCTGTGTAAATCCATTTCTATTCGCCCAAGATAATGAAACATATTATGCTGAAGTGGCTGAACAGTCACGGCGGGAATATTTAGAGAAAAAAAATGAAGAAGAAAATTTCATGAAATCAGATGAACCTAAAAAAAAGAAATCGGTACTCAAGAAGGTTACGAAAAGACCTCTGGGGCATTCTTCATCATATGTCATTCGGAAGGAAACAGGAAAACCTCGTAAGCTTATTAAAATACATGTTTATGATCTGAATAAATGTGATATAAACAGTATTTGTGAATGTGATAATAGTGACAATGCCAACATAAGCATCCAATATTTTGTTAAAGATGAGTGTGATAATATATTGGATGAAACTGAATATGTTATAGGTAAAATAGTGAAAAAAATTGGTAATGAATAATGTTAAGTTGTAGATAAAGAATAAGAAAATGTTTTTATTAAATTACTCTTTAATAATACTTTTATAATGTATGTTTTATCTCGTAAATAAAATAAAATAAAATTATAGCCCTAAGTTTAATATAGTAGTTTCTAAATTATTTAAACTGTTAAACAATGACATAATTAATATACTTCTTATTTAGTAGTATAGCAATAATTTGTTATTTTGTTTTAGTAATAGTTAATTGTATAGTACCTAGTTTATTGGTATGTTTGCATATGTGTTGTGAAAATTAAAATAAATTATTTCAATGATAAACTTTGTTTCCTTACTCAATTGGATCGAGGTAAATAAGTAGGTTAGTAGTAGGTAGTTAATGAAAATTAAAATAAATTAGTTGAATACATATTATTTATTTCATTCCAAAAAATAAAAAGCATAATGTTTATTAATAGCAATTAAAACAAATTAGTAGAATACAAGATATTTATTTAATTTAAAAAAATAAAATCATGCTTTTATTTTATAATAAAAATAATAATATAATTTTCATGTTAAAGAAAATAACAAATCCTTGCTTCAGATTAGAATATAGAACTATAATGACCCCATGGTAAAGTAAGAGCATTATTTTTTTTATTTGACGCTTGTCATCATTGCCGTCAAGCACCACTTTATTTATTCTTTGTGTATAGAGTTTATGATTTTTAGACCTTATAACAAACATAGGGTATCGAAAATTGATATTACAACATAATACATTTTTATATTTGTTTATGGTAATTTCTTTTGTAACCGATTTTTTCACGCCTTTAGCTTTCTTTACTATACTACTTAGCGTATTAATACAGTACAGCTTAGCTCTCAAACCAATAAACTCTGATATGACATCTCCACCCATTTTATCCTTAAAGAAACCAGGTATTTGCTTATTGCAATGTGGTATTCCATAAATATTGTTAATCTTAAAATTACTTGTATCGAAGTATTGAATATTATTTTTCATGTCTTCATAGAAATCTTTGGTACGTATTAAATATAAGAGACTATCGGTATCGGTATAACACAGCTGAATGTTATTTTGATATATTCTTTTCATTACGGAATAATGAAAATTATATAGGTGACTCTTTGCTAGTTCCAATATCGTAAAGCCCAAATATATTGGTCTATCTAAAACTACTTTTGCAGGTTGTAATTGAATAGCAACAAGATTTTCAGAAATTATAGCAATATTTTTGAAATTAGGTGCTCCAATATACTTTTCAGCACCATTAACTTTATTAGTTTTATTGAAGTCATCTTTCCATACATTAACTAACTTAACATCAACTTGTTTTCTTTTATTTTCAATAGTTTTCCCAAATATGGAATTATTCTGCTTTTTAAAAAAATCTCTTTCAAAATCTGAAGTTGCTTTCTGTCTGAGTAGTGTATTTAAAGATATATATGGTTCTAAAATCTTTTTTTGTGTAAACGATAGTATTCTATGAATTTTTAGCACTACAATACCGTTTTTATACACTCTTGCAAATGGATATAATGTATAACATATTTATATTTGTCATAAAGATTAGCTATTAATTTACTAGTTTTACTGGAGCACGTCATAGGTGGAATAATTTTTTCTGCTGCAAATGGTAGATCAGAATGTTTATCATGTATTGCAGAAGGATATTGAATATCTACTTCAAGTATATAACCTTCATCACTGTCAGATGAAATAGAGTTAATATTGAATTTGATAATTTCGCTATCTGTAAGGAACCTAAAATTTCTGATCGGTAATCTTTGCATCATAGCGTAACCATATAAATTAACGCAATCTAAGTAAGCTAAGAAAGTATTAGGTTCTTGTTCATTATAATTTGGTAGGTATTTGTTATTAGCTTTTGCATATCTTAATGAGCACTGAGCTAACCCTCCTCTGATACCGTTTTCAAGCATTTCATACATTTCTATATCAGATAATAAATCCAATTCAACTTCAGTTACTAATAACATAGCATCCCAACTTAATGATGGTGATGAAACATAGTGGCAGGGATCTAGCCCATAGTGTTTGAAGCTCATGGACCTAAATTTTTCAAAAATATCACGTAATAAAAGCACATCACATTTAAGGTATAAATCAGTGTATTCTCCTATATTATTTATGTGAAATTTATTCCATACAGTTAATGCATGATTATAATCTTCCTCCGATACCGTTTCGGATGTGAGTCTACTATAGAATTTATTTCGATCTGGTAATTGTGTTTCTTCATATTTTGTCCAAGAGTCTATATATTCATAGCAATATACACCTTTTTTTAGACACAATTTCAGTAAATCTTCTTCAATGAAAAATGATTTCAAATGCCTAAAGTCTACAACATTTAGTGTTTTCGCTAAATTATCCAAACTAGAACTTAAAAAATTAAAAGAGTCAATAAATTTTAGTTGGACTGTGCTTTTAGAATCCAGCGGTATAAATTTACTGACAGAAATATATTTTTCTTTGTTTTTTGGAATCAAATTTATATAACCACATACTGAAGAAATTTCATTGATAAATAAATGGCTATCATATCCAGAAAGGTTATGAAATATAACTGGAATAAAATTACATGTTTGAGTATTTAGGTTACATTTATTATGGGCAGGTCCTCGATATTTACCAGTGAAATGATCATGATCACGAACAATATGATCATCGGATGTAAATTGTTTTCTACAAATATGACATTTCATGGCAGTTTGAAAGGAATGATATTCTTCAGAAGTCAATGGTAAACATATTTCTATGCATTGACAAAATCTGATATAATCTACGCGAATCGTTGATAATTGACTCAACAAATTTTTTTGAACAATTTGGACCGCGATATGATATTATATTATTTAATTCAGGGTTAGACTCGCAGCATATGTAATAAGCAAAACAAGTGGCTTCATGAATTTGAATGTTTTCAGTATATTGACTTTTACTTTTATCTGAATATTCACGTAATAAGCTTTCAAAATCTCCGTAAATGACGATTGGAACTCTTTGAGTTTTTTGATAATTTGAAAAGCTAAGTTTACTATTTTCTTCAGGAAGAACGGTTTGCAATCTACCACAATTATGATTATTTAGTTTTTCCAATGTATTAAAATATAAAAACACTCCTACCATAGATGAATCTTAGATTTATGTTTTGTCAGTTGGCTGCGAACAATTTTTTCAAGGTTTTTAATTAAGCAAAAATGATTCTTACCATGCTTGCTAATAAATAATAAGCTTACATGAATTAACTTTCGCAGTTTAGTCTTGTACAATGGTCCAGTTATAGTATTGTTTTTTTCCAAACCATAAATATTTACACTTATATTAATATTAAGTTTTTCAAACAATTTTATATCTTCAAATGTTGGAGGAAAAGACATTCCGTTAATATTTAATATCTTAGAATAATGCGGATAAGATGAAACTCTATTAGAATTATTTTTAACTGGATACATATGAGCAATGATACACCAAAGAAAGCAATAATTATCCGTATTCTGAATATTAAGACATGCCTTTATTTTATTAATTCTCGAGGGTAAAGCAATGTAGCTACCTGCTTTTAAAGGATTATATTTTGCAATATTCATTTCCAAATGACTTATATTCTCTATCGTCCAACCAGATTCTGATAATTCAAACTCTAAACATTTAAATATTAATCGTTCTGTACAATCTTTGTATAAAGTTATGACATATGTACTCTGATTCACTATAGAATATTTAGTATTAAAAGACTTCAGCGATACTTCTTCATTTTTAGGAAGAACATATAGCACAAAAAGTTCAAAGCTTATCTTTAGTGATTTATGTTTTTGTAATAATGGTTGTAATAAATTAAAAACGGTGTTGAATACATTCGATAAAAATAATTCAGGTGTTATCATTTCAGTTGTTTGTGGGTTTATTTTGTAGCTAGCTATTCTGTCTTTGAAAGCACTGGCTATCAGCTGAACATTATCGAATTCAGTACGAAGTAAACAGTTTGTTTTGTGTTTGTTACTTTTCTTATGTGATGTATACTTTGACTTTGAAACATGTAACTGACAATCATGACAGAATTCCATTTTGGTTAAGAATAAAGAGCAAAATATCAATACTTGTCAATCTCGATAACTACAACTTTAATATATTACTTAAGGCTTATAGTTTTTAATTTATATAATAAAATAAATTTGATCTACACATAAATGCAGATTCAAATAAGAACTTTTACAACAAATATTCAAAATTCAAAATTTTAGCTTTTAATTTCAGAGTTCCTTGTTTCAAGTAATTTTAAAATAAATTAAGTTAAAAAAAAAATCATTAACTGAAGACTATTACGAAAAACATTCGATATTCTAAATTTCTTGATATTTGAATTTCATAGTTTCAAGATTTCTGAGTAATAGGTATTGGAAAATCAGAGTTTGGAAATGGTTTGTTTTATACCAGGAAAACAGCTTAGAATTAAATTATTATGATAAATATTCAGTATTCTAGATTTCTAGATATTTAGCATTCAGTTTTAAGATTTTTGAGCAATATTGAAATATCATATATTCAGTTTAATAAAATTTTGGTTTAGACCTGTAAAGAAGGAAAACTGCATTATATTGTAAAATACTACGGTAAAAAAAGAAATAGTTCATACTCAATTCAAATCTGAAGCATATAAAGTATTACCTACAAAGACGAGTAAATAAAAGTAAAATAAAAAGAAAACGTTTGATGGTTTATATTAGCATACAGGATTAAGTAAGTTATGAAAAAAGAAGTAAACATGAGTAAAACCAAATTAAAATCATAGTATCAAAATAATATAGTTATTATAGTTTAGAAAACATTTGATGGATATAATATAGGTTTTATGTTTGCATACTCTTGCTTAGCAGCACTAACTAAGCTAGTTACTGCTTTCCATACTGGGCTGCGGTCATCGTGTGATGAGCGAAGTGTGAAAAGTGCTCGCTTGCAGCGGTTAGCGCCAAGTGTCTCTGCTTCCTGGCTGTTGTAGACCCGCAGCTCTATGTAAAACTGACCGCTTCGCGTCGGATCACGTTGCAGTGTGTATCCGGAACCCACGCGCCGTGCCAGATAACTTCTTAGAGCAGCAGCTCTAACAGGATCTGCTCCATCGCCCTGGAAAATTAAAAAAAAAAAAAAAACAATTTAACGAAATTTTGCATTAGATATATAGATACATATTTCTTTTTATTAAAAGTTAGCGTTGAGGTTACTAGACCCACTTTATAAATATGCTATACTATTCTCACTGATTCTAAAGGCCGGTTCAGTTCTTATATGTATGCATTTAAGTGTAGGTACATATAACTTCCAGGAGACTATAACATCAATTTAACATACTGTTAGCCTGAAAACTAATCTAACTGTATGAAGTCAGTACAAATGAGGTAGATACCTATAAAGAATACGTACCTCGAATAAAATATTATATATATATATATATATATATTCAACATTTACACAGCACCACCAAATACACCCAGAACAAAACAATCATTCATGTTCATGCACACAAATATTTGGCTTGTGCGGGAATCGAACCCGCGACCCTCGTCAGTCGATTACACTTACCACTACACCACAGTCTTATTTAATTTAAACACATTTTATTTATATTATGGTCATAGACTTTCAATATCAGGTAAAATACTAAGCGATTGTTGCTAGAGCACACTATTTAACATGGACAATTTGAAACTAAAAAGTATTAGATGTTTATGCTTTACCTCAGAATCTGAAAGTATTGAGCGGTATTTTCGAGCAGTAACTGACACTGGTTCGGTTTCGGAGTCATCAGATAAATCACGTGGAGGCGCAGTTTTCTTATTTTGTCTAGGTTTGGTGCTGTTAGATTTCCTTTTCTTAGATATTTGTCCCTTTTCACCACTTGTACTTGCTTGCAAAGTAATCTCCGTGTCAGAGTCAAAAGGATTGCGAGATGACCTAAGAAATATATAAGTAATGATTAATTAGAATATAGGTAACAAAAATAATCTCTGTAAAATGCTTTACTAATTAAGAAGTGACCAAAATATATAAACTTTAGTTACAGTAGGATAACTTTTGACCTGGGGGTGGCGGGCTTTGTGGGCCTGCCCGCCATCCGTTCAGCACCAGGTCCGAGAGGCGGCGTGCGTGTTCCCACGCGCGCCTCTGTTGTTTCGAGTCCGTCTCCCCTCTAGGGGGGACAGTAGGGATAATATGTGAGGAGTGCCTTTGGGTAGGTCTTTCGTGTAGTGGCCTGCCGTTTCATACGGCGGGCCGAAACCTCGGCGGGGTCGCGACCGCATGCGAAAGTGATTCGCGCGGCCCCGTCGATAGCGGTTTTGTCGAGGAACACCGTGGTAGGTTTAGTCGGTATTCCGGGAGGTACTCTATCATCTTTAACATCTTTCTTTTACCCCGGCGAGCCCGACATAACCCCTCCGCCCGCCCCCGCGGAGGGGTATGCGTCATGCATTCCCCCACGTAAAAAAAAAAAAAAAAAAAAGGATAACTTATTAGTTATTGAAATTTAGACAATATTATAACTGATTAGTTACTAGTAATAGCTCTTATTTGCAGTTAAAATAATTTTTCATTGTAAATACTTTGTATTACCTATGGAAAACTCACTGAAATTCAAGAATAGAAATCATACTTTATCGTTGTATAAAATAGAATGTACATTTATTATTGCATTTGCAAATAATTGACCAGCTTTAAAATTTTAGGGGATATGAACCTATTATTCTGAATATATATTTTTTAAATATTAATATTATTGGATATATGGGTAAGGCTCATATTTTTGGCGCAGTTTGTAAAAATTTGGTGTCCGAAGAGTTAAACCCAAAAAAAAAAAAAAAAAATTATTCAAAATTACTTTACAAAAAACATAAGAAAGTCCATTTATTTTTGTATTAAATGACAATTTTTTCATAAATATATCACTGTTATTCCCTTTTATACATTAAAGTACACAAAGGTCTATTTTTTTCTTCCATATAATTTGTTGATGTCTGCATTCGCTAACTCCACACAAATCAGTATATATCTAATTATTTAATAACTATGACTTTTATTTTCATATGTATCTTGTTCTATTGGATCTTTAACTACAAAATTAAACTACAATAGCTACAATTTATCACTCCATATTGTTTGTATTAACAAATTTAGAGGTGTCCGAAATTTTATTCCGTTGTAACACTTCAGTTGTGTAACGCGATATTTCTCGAAATTGGCAATAATCTGACAAGGAAAAATTTAATTTATTCGAAGTAGCAACACTAGCCCGTCGTACTTACATTTCTAAACGATTCCGCCATCTTCACTACGTGTCAGTGGAATAAAAGTGTTGGAGCAGACTGTGTGTCGTTAAGAAAAGGTAAGGTTTATTCTTTTATATCGTCGTTAATTGAATAGCTGTCCGGAGTATTAGTTGTATATCATGTAAAACAATGATTACTTTATTGAAATATAATAGTGATAGAAGATTATTTACTAACTAATACAAATAAAACATAAATATTAAATACATACATACTTATTATCGTTGATCTTGTCACTCAACAAAAACAATTCACGTTACACTTTATTCCAGCCGGTACCACAAAATTTCTGGATGCACACCTCAGTGATCACTTTTATATCACTATGAATTAAGGTAGCTACTATATTAAATATTGCAAAGCTAGATGTAAATATGTCGTCAATGATATATTGATATTTCAATCCTATGTAGGTACTAGTCAAATACAGTCGATAATTAATTAATCATGTACGCTTACTATGCACACAGCCTTTGATTCCTTATTTTGGTAGTGGCGACACGATGTCGCGGATACCTGAGACGAAATTCTAAAAAGGAAGTCGTATGTACTCTACTGTTCTACAGGTAATCTTTATGAGTATCACATTTAAATAGTTAATACAATTTTTAAAGCGAGCACCAATATAATTTGAACTATGTTTTTTACATAAAGCCATAATTTAAAAAAAAAAAAAAAAAAACAAATTGATTGTAGTTTATTGATATAAGTTAGGTATAACTGAATTACAAACATTTTGCTAAAGTTTAGTATAGAGAAATTATAGTATACTAGGTGCAATGAAAAAATAAAACACAGTTATTAGTCTATATAATATGAAATATATTTGAACCTGTTATTTTATTTTTATAATTAAAAACATTATTTTCTACACACCACTTATTTAAACAGAATACATTTTTTAAAGCACATATGTTGTCATGATTTATACAACTTAACATCATCAGGTGAAGTTGAATATGTTTTATACAAAGTTAATAAACTTGGACAGTTTTGACTTTCTAAATTATATACATTGTTATTATCTAAGATATTATTCAGCCAGTTCACTTTTTCATCACCTTTTGTAAATATACACTTATCTTTTAAAAATTCTACAAAGTTTATTTTATAGTTGAAATATGGCACTGAGCCTTCACTCCAGCGTATTCCTCTGTTTCTTTCTATCCAGATTACTTGCAAACGTTCTTTTTTTGATAATTCATAAAACGGGCATGGTGGCTTTATTAGCAATACTTGTATACGTCCTTTACACATTAGTGCTATTTCTTTGGGAATAAACTCATTATCTTCACTTTTAAACCCTTGTATATCTACAATAACATTCATGATAATTTTTTCACAATATTGCTTGATGGTTTGTATTCGAAAAGACGATCGTTTATAATCAAACAATAAGCAGATGTATTTTCAGGAAAGTTTTCTAAACATTCTAATTGTAACCACACATCAATAGGGTCAGTTTTAAGTGAATCGTTTTGTCTTGAGCAATCTATAAAAAGTGGAGCTATTTTTTGAATTGTTTTAAGTTGTAGCGGCGTGATATAGCTACATATATATTTGTGTGGTTTGCTACTTTGCTCTGCTACTATGAGGGTTTGCGTGGTGGATTAAAAATAAAAACAACGTTGCTGATAAAAGTCGAAAAGCGTAATACGTATATTTTTTTAAAATTTTGGTGTCAGCGATCGAGGAAGAGGGTGTGTGGGGACAATGTAATTTTATTGGTCGTTAAGGTATCACGCCATATTGCTGCACTCCGATTGGCGCACTCGTGATCGCGCGATGTGTGACGTATGAGTATGTTACGGCCCTAACATACCCGCGGCCTTGGAAGTACCAGCTTACAACGTGTTAATTTCTTCCAATAGGGGGCTAATTTTCGCGTATGGGCGTCTCACGATCCCTGATGACGTCTGGATGTCCGCTACTCTCGCAACACCGTCGTTGCCAGGTATCGTCTTGACGATTCGACCCAGTTTCCAATTTAATGGTGGAAGATTCATGTCCTTAATGATAACGAGCGTGTCTGGTTTTAGATCGGTTTTGTTCTGTTTCCACTTTGCTCGAATCTGTAGCTCCGAGATGTACTCATTAGCCCAGCGAGACCAGAACTGCTGCCGAAGTTGTTCCACCCGTTGATAGCGTGTCAGTCGATGAAGAGGAGAATCACGGAGGTCATCGTCGATTACTGGTGCTGTAAGTGGACGTCCGATCAAAAAGTGCCCAGGGCTGAGGGGCAGAAGGTCGTGAACGTTCGAAGACATTGGTGACAGTGGCCGTGAATTCAATACAGCTTCTATCTGCGTCAATACCGTATTCAACTCCTCGAAGGTAAGGTGAGCGTTGCCAACCACTCGGCGTAAGTGATACTTGCACGATTTTACTCCAGCTTCTCACAAGCCACCAAAATGCGGAGAGTATGGAGGTATGAAGGTGAAGCTGATACTCTGACTCTTTGCAAAATCAGCAATATCCTTATGACAATTTAACAAAAACTGAGCAAAATCGTTTTTTACACCTACAAAGTTACGACCGTTATCTGAAAATATTTCTGCCGGTTTCCCGCGGCGCGCAATGAAGCGTTTTAGTGATAGTACATATGCGTCAGAAGAGAGATCACTAACGAGTTCCAAGTGAATAGCGCGCGTCGCAAAACAAACGAATAAGCAAATGTAAGATTTAATTAATTTTGCTCCTCTGCCTTTCCGACTTAAAATGAACACTGGCCCTGCATAGTCTACGCCCACACGGAAGAAAGGAAAGTAAGAGGTAATTCTTTCTTTAGGTAACTCACCCATGAGTGGGGTCAAAGTTTTACCTCTTAAACGTTTACAGATAACACAGTCATGAGTCACCTTCCGAGCTAAGTTTCTACCCGACAGCGGCCACCAATTCTCGCGCACTCGGTACAACAACGCTTGCGGGAGTTTACCACTGGAGGCCGAAATTCATTTGACCGTTTAACACAAGACCGAAAGAACTATTGGTCATTCTTTAGTTGATCGACTAAACAATTGACCAAAAGAGATTTGGTCGAACGAACCATTGATATTTTTACATTAGATCGAGTGAACGTTTGGTCGAAAACATTGCAAACTTTGCTATCGTTTGTCAAATCGACCCAAGACCGAAAAACAATGGTTGGATTAAAAATATTCTAATATATTATGAATATTTTAATATTACTATTATTATTTACCTATTCACTGTACATCGGAAAAGCTGTTTTCACTTTATACATTAATTTAGAAAATATAAAACTATAGTTTCATTTGTTGCATAAAGGTTTTTCTTATATAAAACTTATATACCGTAATTACAACGGAATAAAGATAACATAATATTTGATAAAACTGAAACATGATTGTGACATAATAACAAAATATTAGAAAATATAAAATTAGAAGTTATATTTTTAACATTTATTTATAAAAATCATTGCATTTCTGAACGATTATTGACGATGAAACTTGCTAACGCGACTGTGGGTAGTTGTAAATAATGTGTCATAGCTTTGCATCTAGTTCACTATACTCGTGACAATTCCGTGTTATAAAGTGTTATCAATATGAGTCACTGTAAAATAGTTAAATCTACTCATGGAGGAGACATATTAGTGCTCGATGGATATTCATATCATCTCAACAAAAAAATGCAGAACAAGTACTACTGGAGATGTATTAAAAAGAAAGCAATAAGTTGTGGAGTAACTTTAATGACGCAGTACGACAATAATGAACATACGGTTCTCAAATAAAGTTATGATCATGATCACGTACTCAGTCCTGAAAAAGAAATAAAATTGAAATTGGTAACGTCGCTGAAGGAAAGAGCTAATAATTCGATGGATTCTCCAACTCAAATAATTCAGCGTTGCATACAAGATGTGCCAACTACGAGTGCTCCACATTTACCTAATAAAGCTGCTATGCGTATTATAATACAAAGATCGAGAAATAAAAACCTTCCAATGTTACCAACAATTGTATCAGACGTAACGATTCCTGAAGAATACTCAAAAATAAATAACAAGCAGTTTTTAGTGGGCCATTATACGTATAATGAGGAAAGTGTGATTGTATTTAGTACGAATGAAAATATGAGATTAATATCCCATGCTGCTTTTTTTATTATGGATGGCACTTTTCAGTGCTGTCCCTTACCTTTCAAGCAAATCTACACAATTCACGCTAAAGTGGGAACGTGTGATGAAGTAAGTCAATTCTTACCATTGGTATTTGGACTCCTTTCACACAAAACTGAACATTGTTACAGAATTTTTCTAGAAATAGTAAAGTGTCATATACAGAACTACAATAACACAATTTTGAAGCCTCAAATTATTATTACTGATTTTGAAATTGCGTCAATAAATGCAGTGAAAAGTGTGTTTCCAGAAACTACACATAAACTATGCTTTTTTCACCTTACGCAAAGCATCTGGCGACATATCCAATCCGCAGGATTAGCTAAGCGATACGGGAACGATTGTGTTTTTGCTCATAAGATGAGACATTTAGCAGCACTTGCGTTTTTAGAGCCAGGTGAAATCTCCGAGGCATTTAAGATCATTAAAGAGGAAATCATACCACAAGAAGCCGAGAAGGTGCTAAATTGGTTCGAAAAGTATTACGTAAACGGCTCATTACGGACAGTAAGGACGGAATCAAACACAAAATTGATCGTAAAACATAAGCCTCCTCGATTTCCACCCCAGATGTGGTCTGTGCACGAAAGTTATAAATCATGTATACCTATGACACAAAACGCACTAGAGTCGTGGCACAATCGTTTTAATACACTTCTAAGCCGTCGCAAGTGGAACTTGTACAAAACAATTAATGAATTTGCAAAGGAGCAAAAAAATAACGACTGCATTATAGAACGTGTCACGTCATCAGAACCGGCAAATAAGAGACGCAAAAGTGGAAACAATTATAATGAACGACTGCGTGCGCATTTCGCCAGTAAATCTGAAATGAACTTGATGTCTTTTCTAAGCGGATTAGCTTATATCTGTTATTTAAAAAAGTAATTACCTATATTTTCTCAATCGAGTTAATTGGGTTCTCTTTTTGTTTTGTTTATTTTTGTTATTTAATGAGCGACTTGAAACTATTACAAGGTATTAGCGCTTTTCATATACTTGTACCTAATTAGCTGTTTAGTATTTTATATTATTATGTTATTATATTAAAATCATATTTCAGTTTTGTCAACTATATTTTTGTTATTATTCTGTTGTCATTTCGCTATACATCCGATTCGATTTCATATTGTGTACTATCATATCCATATTTATAAGGACACTTTGTAAATAAGTTGTAAATAAATACCTACAATTACATACATTACAATGTGTTTTTTTTTTAGGTTTCATTATAAGATAAAACCTACATTAAATAAGACATTATGGTTTTATATTTTCTAAATTAATGTATAAAGTGAAAACAGCTTTTCCGATGTACAGTGAATAGGTAAATAATAATAGTAATATTAAAATATTCATAATATATTAGAATATTCAAGAAGCGCGCACGTTGTGTGATAATTATTATGAATATCGGGAATCTCGACTAAAGCAGTAGATAACAAAACTGGTTCTACGTTAATGCATTTTGTATAAGTGTGCGTTTTCGTATTAGTAACTAGGACGACTTCCTTGTTACTATGATTGTTTAGTGAATCCGAGAGTGGTGGCAAGTGGGGCGTGCGCGCATCGCTCGTCTCAGTCGCCGCTGTCACCGCGCAGCTAGCAGTAGAATTTGAATCTATCGGATGCAATAATGAGTTGTGCTTCTTATTACATTGTTTACAGGGACCGAATAAGCAGTTTTCTATAGTGTGTCCGGAACGTAGGCATTTTTCACATAGATTGTGATCATTAACAACCTTTCGTTTCGCTTGTAAATCCATATTTGTGAAGTTAGTACATGTGTAAAGTGGATGTTTACCGTTACATACGACACACAATCTATGTGAGGGACGGGCCATTGTTTTATTGGAAGAAGTATTACAATGTGTAACTTGAGTTTTAACAGATGCATTAGGTTTTTTAACAACATCGGAATTACTTTGCCGGTCTTTACTATGTGAAAGTGCCAATGTTTCCAATAAATCAGCTCGGTGTTTAAGGAACTTTAATAATTGGCCTACCTTCAACTTAGTTTTAGAATCGGACAATAAAGAACCTTTATGCTCTTCCCATTCTCGTTCGGTTATCCTATCTAACTTGGAAACAACAATATAAATGATGAGCGTATCCCAAAATTGCGTTGGTTCGTCGAGGATTTTTAACGCGCGTAAATTGTTAATAACTACATCAATAAGTTTTCTAATTAGTGACGGTGATTCTTTAGGTAGTGATTGAATTGAGAATAACGCTTTCACATGACTATGCAATAATAACCTAGAATTATCGTACCTATTGATTAATAATTCCCACGCAACCGGGTAGTTACTCGACGAAATTTCAAGTGCGTTTATGACTAACTCGGCGCTTCCCTTTAGTGACGATTTTAAATAATGGAATTTCTGGATATCACTGATTTCGGGAGAATTATGCACTAACGACAAATAGGTATCCCTATATTCAAGCCAGTGTTCATATAAGCCGTCGAAGGTAGGCAATGTAATAGTGGGTAATTTTACGGATAAATGATTTTTAGCGTGCAGACACGTCTTTGAACCGTTAGTAATCCCTTCTATATCGCTAAGTATAGATTCAGCCTGAGCAAGAGTGCTATAGTACGTATCTTCAAACAGCTGACGCTGATCCAGCTGCTCGTCTATATCACTGTCTGGAACGATTTCCTCGAGAAAAATAAACTTTCTAATATTTTTTTTTATTTCTTGACTTTCACTTGTCTACTACGGCCTTTTCAATTAATTTATGCACTATTTTAATGATTGACGTCTTAAAGCATCTTATTACACATGTAAAAATGCAATAATAATAATAATAAGACACACAAAATAAACAAAATTAAATTTAGTAGCCTAAAAATCGGCAATTTTCAATAAAAAAATTAAAAGTCAAATATCTCGAAAAGGGTTAAGTTTAGGATAGGGTGTTTCATAGTAAAATAAGTCAGAAATGATGGGCACTCCACGCCCTTAACGGATCTAGCACGACTTTTCCTGTAACCCTGTATTTGTGTGGTTTGCTACTTTGCTCTGCTACTATGAGGGTTTGCGTGGTGGATTCAAAATAAAAATAACGTTGCTGATAAAAGTCGAAAAGCGTAATACGTATATTTTTTTTTAATTTTGGTGTCAGCGATCGAGGAAGAGGGTGTGTGGGGACAATGTAATTTTATTGGTCGTTAAGGTATCACGCCATATTGCTGCACTCCGATTGGCGCACTCGTGATCGCGCGATGTGTGACGTATGAGTATGTTACGGCCCTAACATAAGTCAAGCAACTGATCAACATCCAGGTTGTAATTTGACTGACAGAAAATAGCATACATCTCGTAAAATATACTGTATTTATTCTTATTAAAATTAAGGTTAAATGAACGGTTTTCGTAGTTCAAGTGTTACCAACAAAGTGCGATTGACTGTACTATACCTACATATTCTACTACTCTACTACCTATAGGTTGAATTAAATAATTATCCAATATGTAAAATAATAATATTAACCTGTCCATAATAAAGCCAAATTATCAGGATTCGCTCGTATATAATTTTATCGAAACGAACCTAATAAGTTATTACGAATGTTATTCAAACCATGCAACAGTCAGTCGGTCGCATCGATAGACATCTTATCATCTCATCATAACTTTATAACATGCAGCTATTATTTTATAAGTAATGAAACAAGTTGCACCGAGCGCCGAACTTGAGTATGTTGTTTATACAATAGCGTTATAATCGCAACGTAGAAACGGTGGTTGTACTCCACTGTGCTTGTGGTATCTGTGTAACGATGCATCGGTAAATTAAATACAATATTATTATTTTTGTGAGTCAGACGGGTCGCAGAACTCGCAGATAGTTACAGTAGTAGGTTATTATTAGTGCGCTTGCATCGCGAAACGAACGAAGCGAGTTGAATTCATACAACTGTCACTAAGGTCTCAGGTTCGATTGCATTCGTACAGTCATACTCATCGCGATCAGATTGTGCTGGTGCAAAGGTTAGGTACATGGAGCATAGTCCGCTCGCTCGGTATCGTGTTGATTGGACATAGTGAGCTTAGGTTACATACATATCGATTGTATGATTCGAGATGTAAAATGTCAAAACATGTTCACGCATTCGATTCGATGCAATCAGATTACTATACACATTGTATTAATCGTTCGTGTAGCATTCAGATCATAGCAGTAATGCTCGATAAAATTAATTGGGGATTCTGGAATCATGCAGTTCGAGCGAAGCGAGAACAAATGATTCCAGAATCCCCAATTATACCCTACTTATCTCATCCCTAAACTCAACCTGTCAATGTCAAAAGCCGCGTTCCGTTTCTACTTTCTTTTTCGCAATTCATAGCATATTATGTCGCTTAAACGTCTTTGACATTTTGTGCGTTAACTTTACCCGTTGTCTATTTAAATCACGGAAAAAGGTGTGGGAATAATTTTCATGTTACGCTATTAACGGTTAAAAACTTTAGTAGCAGAAAATTATATAATTTTTAACGATGACCATATTGATGACTAGTTTAAGACTTATTTTACTAAAATAATAATTTCATGATTTCTGAACTTTTTAAATAAAAAAAATAATTTTCTATTATTTGTTTTATTTATGACCTAACCTTGCCTTTTTTTTACGTGGTGGAATGCTTTGACTCCGCGGGGCGACGGAGAGGTTATGTCGGGCTCACCGGGGAGAGATACCCCGGTAATACCGACTAAACCTACCACGGTATTCCTCGACATAACCATAGACGGCGGGGCCGCGCGAATCGCTTTCACATGCAATCGCGACCCCGCCGAGGTTTCGGCCCGCCGTGTGAAACGGCGGGCCACTACTTAAAAGACCCTCTATTGTCCCCTTGTAGGGAGACAAAAACACGACTCAGAGGCGCGCGTGGGAACACACACGCCGCCTCTCGGACCTGGTGTTGATCGGGTGGCGGGCAGGCCCACGCAGCCCACCACCCCCAGGTCAAACCTCAGGGTGGCTAGAGGTCATCTCGCGCCCTCCGGCGCCCGGTTCTGCGGTTGGGGAGAGGATTTAAGCGCTCCCTCTTCCGCTCCGCCGCCTCCTTGATGGACATGACTTCCTCACAGAAGGAGGCGACGGCGTTCCAGGACCTCTCGCTCCGGACCATAGATTGAATCACGGCCTGGAGCGAGAGGGCAACCATACCGACTGCCGCGATCAACTCACGGCGCTGCGATGCCCAAGCGGGGCAATCCGCCAAAGTGTGCAGACCTAACCTTGCCTATAGTAGCTGAAATATTATGGTAACTTAAATGCAAAAGTGGCCTAAAGCACATTAATTATCCAGAAATAAGAATTTACCACGAAATACACTACTTCATCCCAGAGATTGTATCAGAACAAATTAATTAAATTTGTATCGGGATATGTTAATTTCAATGAATAATATTCGCGTAAACAGAAGACAATATTATGTATCGGGACATAAATTAACTGTAATGTAATTTTATGTACACAGATTTAAATTCATAAATATACAAACCCCATTATTTTCATATTGAATATCTAAAGCTTAGGCCATTTTTGCGTTGACGGCCTCATTTATGCAATAATTATAATTTTTGAATTATTTAAAATCATTGAAATTAAACTACTATATACGGATTTTATCGCGTTGTTTATTTGTAATAAAGTGTCAAATAAACAACGCGATAAAATCCGTATATAGCAGTTTAATTTCAATGAACTTTTAAGATAATTAAATTATTATTAAAACTATTTAGATTTAATTTAATTTTACACTTTCCCCGACGTTTCGGTTGCTTTTCAGCAGCCATGGTCACGGGGAGACTAAGACCATGGCTGACCATAAAATGTCAAATAAACAACGCGATAAAATCCGTATATAGTAGTTTAATTTCAATGAATAATATTCGCGTAAATAGAAGACAATATTATTTAAAATCATTATTGGCAACACTATGTTGCAAGTTTTATGTCAACACACATTCCAAACTTATTTACTGCGAAAAACTTTTCGACCTTTCCCTGTTTAACCCGGCGAGAATGTGGCAGGGTATTTTACACCCTGCCCATTACTTAAACTCGCATATATTTTTTATGTCGCGCTTAGCAACAACGCGACGCTCAGTAGCTGCAGGTAAGGGAGTGCGGGGGGAGGTAGTGGCGTGATCTCAGTGTTGCGTGCGCCTGCGCGGGAGTTATACGTGTGCCAACCTGTCTCGGGTAAGTTTTACCCTGCCACATAGCTGGTGTATGTGTTTTGAAATTTGTTTTTATTTATTTATTTGGCTTTTAAATGCTAATAACATATGCTTTTTTTCAGTTTTCCTTCAAAATGAATAACGAACGAATCAGATTTATGTTAGAGGAAGTGCTGAACGATTCTTTCGACGAATCTAACTCTGAAGTTGGCTCTGATCACTGTAGCAACCACGAAATTAGTTCTGGAACGGAGCAGGGGGGCAGTAGCGTGGAAGATAGTTGTGACGATGAAAATAGGGGTGAGTCTGATGATGAAATTCCTTTATCATTATTGAGAAGTCGCCCATTGCCTGGACAAGGTTCTTTTTATGTAGCTAAAGATGGTCAAAAATGGTTCAAACACCCCCAGAGACCTAATGTACGTACACGTGCTGAAAATATTATAAATGAACGCCCTGGGGTGCAAGGTAGTGCGAAAGAAGCAATGAGCGAATCTCAATGTTGGAATGTTTATATAACTATGGACATGAGGAACCAAATAGTAATATACACAAATGAGGAAATTAAAATTCGTCGGGCAAAATGTACAGACACTTCAAGGTTATATTATATGAATGAAACTACTGTTACTGAATTAAATGCATTTCTTGGTCTTCTCTATATAGCTGGCCTGAATAAATCTAGCCGCCAAAATATGCAAGATTTGTGGCGAACTGATGGAACAGGTGTTGATATATTCCGAACAACAATGTCATTACAGCGTTTTTATTTCCTGCAAAATTGTGTTCGTTTTGATGACAAGTCCACACGAAATGAGCGGAAAGCTTTAGATAATTTTGCAGCTATACGGACTATCTTTGAAGGCTTTGTTCAAAGCTGCCGAACAGCCTATACTCCACATGAGTACATGACTATAGATGAGATGTTGTGGGCGTTTCGAGGTCGGTGCGGATTCCGAGTATATATTCCAAGTAAGCCAGCAAAGTATGGCATTAACCTTTGGAGCGTCCGCGGGAACACCGTACGTCCCAGTCAAATTTGTACTGTTGAGCGTAGGCGGGAACACCGTGTGTCCCGCTACGACAGCGCTATGTTTGGCTATTTATTTTGACGTAAAAACATTTCCACCAATAAGAGCGTGCCGTACTATTAGAAAGTGTGTTTACACTATTTACATTCTGAATTGTCATTGGTTGTTATGCTAATACAAAAAAATATCTAAATTGTCATTTGAAAACAAATTACTATAAATTTGAATCCGTGCGTTTGAAAGTGACGACGAGAGTGTTTACGAAAATGGATAGCGACGGAAAATCGTAAGTAAACTATAAGTATTATACATCAAAATACTCGCCAAGAAATCTAGTTTGTTTTAATTTGTATAGTTATTATCTTCGTTGTATAAATTACGACGAAAAACAACTTCAAAATCAAATACGAAGAAAATGGCGCCTAACTTGTCAATAAAACTGTTGTTATCATGAAATGAAATGTAATTATTCGAGTTAGTGTAGCTATTACCTAGTAATATATTTCATAACCTTTCTTATTTATCTTATATTATTGAGTAAACTATAATTATAAACTTATTATTTTGATATTTACGAAAATGTGATCGAAGTATACAAGAAAGTACTGATTGCAAAAAAATCATCTAATTTTATAAAGTCACGTGATATTTCTGTATTGGTTGTCGTAAAAGTGAAAATATTAAAATATGATTTTCTTGTTTTTTTGTTCTACATAATCTAACTAATGCCTATACATATTGTTTTCACGCTTGATTTTGGGATATAAAAGTAATTTTTTTATACATAAGTAAATATTTATTTTAGTGATATCTCTAGACCGGCTACGCCAGTTCATACGCCTGTTGTGCGAAGGCCAGCTCGACGGCTGAGCTACAACAGTAGCATCGCCATGACTCGTGCACAGCCAGGAGCAAATGAGCGCAGGCAATCCCTACTAGATATTGCGCTGCGAATGGAAAGGGAACCCAATTTGTTACCTACACCACCGAAAAAAAGGTATGTGTGTATTTGCTAATATAATATATAATATTGTTATTAGGAAATAGCACCATAACATTTATTTTTGCTGTAGGAAATTATTAGAAGGCTATAAGGTGGAGATTTCCCCGGGTGGAAGAATGCCTTCGACCGGTAGCTTATTGTTGGACCAGTCTCCACACGGCAGCTTGCGGAAGGCAACGTCACCGCCTCAATCAATTTTGTAAGATATTTTTTATACACAAAATAATTACATGCCTGCTATAATATATTAAAATTAGAAAGTAACTGTACATATTTATTTTAATGTATTGCAGCTTAGGAGCCGTGGAGAAAGTGGCTGCTGCTGATGTCGACGAAGATGATGTGGAGGAAATGATGAGTCGAGGTGACCATCTACAGCGGTGGTTGCAACCGGCCTCTACTCCCTCAACTTCCCGACCAAATTTACCTCCACAGTCTTCTGCAGCACCGCTTGACCATCGAGTAGGTTCATCGATTACAAACGATGAGCTCGACGAGGTGGTAAATCAAAAGGCTATAGCGCCTGGTAGCGACATGGATAGCGATTTTGATGACGATTTCGATATCGATGACACTACCAGACGCAAGGAAAGGGATATACCCAATAATATGGAGCTTGATGAACCACTTCGTCGAGCAATCGAGCAACTGGAGTCGGTGATGGATAACTCGCAAGAGCACATGCTAGGGGAAAATAGGACTTTTACTTGGACCGAAGATTTTGCCACTTTTGGTGGGACTCGAGAAACTTTTCTAGGGTCACCTGGACCCATTCGTGAATTTAATATCGCTCAAGACCCTTTTCTGGCGATTTGGGACAGGCCAATAATAGAGCACATTGTGAGGGAGACTAACATATATGCTGAGCAGGTAATTCAATCTGGAGAATTACCTCCTACATCGAGGCTACGCGCATGGACTCCTACAAATGCAGAAGAAATATATAGGTTATTTGCTATATTTATATATATGGGTCTAGATCCAAGAAGTAAACAGAGCGAATATTGGATGACATCAACTCCATTAGAAATGCCTAAGTTCAGGCAGTTGATGTCATACAATAAGTACGTTTTGTTGAACAAGTTCCTTCATTTTGTAGACAATTCTGATACCAGCCAGGATTGTTTACAAAATGAAGGAACATACTTGTCACCGAAATTAAAAAAGCTGGCACCAATTATTCACCATCTTAATAAAAAATTTGAATCTTTATATATCCCCGATGAAAATATATCGATAGACGAATCACTGACTTTATTTAAAGGCGTTTGTCGTGGATCCAGGCCATAAGATCCAAAGCTGCTCGATTTGGCATTAAGTCCTTCGAGCTATGTGAGTCACGCACTGGATACATGTACCGATTTAAAATTTATACCGGAAAGGACAATAATTCCAGTATTGATACCAGCACGGATTTGGGCGGTAAGACTACAAAAGTTGTCCTAGACCTCATCAAAGGCCTGGAAGGTAAGGGTTATTGTCTTACGATGGACAATTTTTATAATAGCCCAGCATTAGCGAGGCACCTTAAAACGTTAGGTTTTGACTGCCTTGGTACGTTACGTTCAAACCGAAGGCACGTACCCGAGCCAGTATCAAAGTTGCGGCAAAACGTACCAAAAGGTACACTTGTGGCACGACACTGTGGCGATGTGTCAGTGCTAGCGTGGAAAGACGTCAAAATTGTCAACATGGTTTCCACGTACCATGACGACAGCACAACTGCGGGAGTCAGGGCTGGACGTGACCTACAAAAACCCATCAGTGTGAAAGATTATAACAGGACTATGGGTGGGATAGATATGAAAGACCAAATGCTGTCTATGTTTCTGATGGAACGAAAGAGATGTTTGAAATGGTATATAAAAATGTTTAAAAGGTTGTTGAATGTAAGTGTCCTTAACGCATATATCATGTGTAAACATAGCCGCAACATTATGAATTTAGACCCTATCGACCATCGCAGCTACAGGTACGAATTGGCTGGGTTTCTTTCCACAGTCGGTCGCCAAGAGATACCCCAGCCGATTCCTACTGCTAGTGACAAGGTTATTACTAGATTGCGGCGTGATATCCCTCACAATCCCGTTGTTGCGCATGGTCGTAATGCAAAACGACGTCGATGTGCTAGATGTGGTGCGAAAGGTGTGGAAAAACGAGTGACGAGTGTTTGTACTGTGTGTGATGTTGGGCTATGTGTCAACGGTGTATGCTGGCCTGAATATCATAGTTTGAGTCATCTGAATGTCTAAGTATGTAAGAAGAAGTGCGAGATAGATATGAGTGAGAGTGTGAAAGTTATATCACGGGTACGAACGAGATTTGAATGAAAGGTGGATGGGTTTTGTTTATGTCAACCGGACAACCCGGACCAAAATTACAGGCACATCGTTACAGTGGCGCTTGTCTATCGGAATATCGTTTCATGTTCAATTCATGATCACTGCAGACAAGGTCTTGCCCCTTCAAATGTATTCTATTATTAGTATAACAGGTGTGATCTGAGGAACTGTTTGAATTCATGATCACGGCATGCAAGGTTCTCGCCCCTCACATGTGTTCTGTTATTAGTATAACGGGTGTGACCTGAGGAACTGTTTGAATTCATGATCACTGCAGGCATGGTTTTGCTCCTTCACGTGTGTTCTGTTATTAGTATAACGGGTGTGACCCGAGGAACTGTTTGAATTCATGATAACTGCAGGCAAGGTTTTGTCCCCTAGCATGTGTTCTATTATTTGTGTAACGGGTGTGACTCGAGGAACTATTTGAATTCATGATCACTTCAGGCGAGGTTTTGCCCCCTAGCATGTGTTTTATCATTAGTATAACGGGTGTGACCTGAGGAACTGTTTGAATTCATAATCACTGCAGGCAAGGTTTTGCCCTCTTACATTAGTATTAGGCACTGTATTCTGAGGAATTGCTCGATATGTTAATGCATGTACCTGCAGCAACACTTTTGTAATAAATGTGCATATTTCGTTTTACCCTCTATGTTATTTTATCAATGACTGTATTCAAATATACAAAAATAAATTGTGGTAGGTGCAGTTTTTATTTTTTGTGTAATAATAATGTGCAACTCAGTACATTAGCCACCACAAAATTGTACATTTATTGAATTGTCGCCAAATATTTGCTAAATACATAAATAATGATGTAGTATACTGTATTTATATTTGTACCATTGATCGCTTGTGCTTTGATTGATCAAACTGCCAGGTTTTTATGCGTTGCTATAATAAATAAACACAAATTCATTTCATAATTTGTCTTTTCATTTTTACTGTATATTATTTACCATGTATACTAATTTTATACCTAATATAACTAGACGTGATCACTACAGCATTATGCTACTAAAACAAATACTAGCACAAAAACAAATCAGAATGTAAATACAATCGATGTTAATTTTGCATGTTTCAAATTTCTTTACGTGCGGACGGTACATTATGACGTACGGCGCTCACAGTTTCGCGCGCAGTTATGGCGGTTGTAACGTATTGTGATATTGTGTCAAAACTTTTGTTGTTTTATTATGATGAAAGTGCAGTTGATGCTAAGTGTTAATTGTATTCAATAATTAGGTATACAAGCTATACATATTGCTGTGAATTAGTGCTAGAATGCAAAATATTTGTGTATTTGTGTATCTTGAAAAGTGACGCGAAGAGGTTATATTGCTATATTATAAATTTATTTCAACAAACTGTGGAGATTAGGTATGTTTTCACTATTAATCTTTATTAAGTTTTGAAGAATACATTTCGAGGATTCCAAAACAGTTTATTTCATTCAATTACGATAAAAACTAACGGAGATATTGATATAATAATGATACCGGTCAGCTGTTGCTAGGTCAAGAGGTCAAGCGGCCGACATTACCGTGCATTTCGTAATTTTCGCTTGCGACGCTCCAAAGGTTAAAACATATGCACTAGTAGATGCTAAATCTCACTACACTTTTAATTTAGAAGTTTATACAGGCAAACAACCTAATGGACCATATGCTATAAGTAACAAGGCTTTTGATGTTGTTAGTAGACTTGTTCAGCCTATATCAATGTCAAACCGCAATCTGACATTTGACAACTGGTTTACAAGCTTCGAACTGATGATGCATCTTCTCTCAGAGCACCGTCTCACAGCTACTGGCACTGTTAGAAAAAATAAAAGATGTATCCCAAAACCTTTTCTGAAGACAGGAAAACAACCAACAAGTTCAATGTTCGGTTTCCAAAGAGATATTTCTTTGGTGTCCTACGCCCCTAAAAAAAATAGAATTGTTATGTTAATGTCTACACTACATCATGACGAAAATATTGATGAAACCACAGGAGATAAAAGAAAACCTGAAATAGTAACATTTTATAACTCCACAAAAGCTGGAGTAGATGTTGTTGACGAAATGAGCGTTAACTATGACGTATCACGCAATAGCAAGCGATGGCCGATGACTGTATTTTATGCCATTTTAAATATAGCTGCAATCAATGCCAATATAATTTACAGGGAAAATCGTAATACGAATACAAAAAGAACTGAGTTTATTCGCAATTTGGGCTTGTCGCTAGTGTACGAATATTTACGTCATCGAAAAGATAAAATGAATATTCCGATATATATTCGTGAGCGTATCTCCTCTCAACTTGGTGAACCCTCAACGTCAGCACCAAAAAATATTTCTGGACGAGCTGTCAGATGTCGTGACTGTCCCTATAAGAAAGACCGGAAGACTAAACATGGTTGCAAGCGCTGTGGAAAAGCCATATGTAAAGAACATGCGATTTTCTTTTGCAATGATTGTGCCAATGTTCAAGACTGAAAAAAATACTGTTAAGACTGATTTAAATATAGTTGATTTAATTTTTTTATAAGAAGATCTCATAAGTTAAACGTTTAATGTACAATTATTAAAAAAAATAAGAAGAAATTTTAAGATTTGTTATGGTTTCTGAGGTTCCTAATTTTTGTTGGTTGTTAATTCCTTCTTTCCTATTCGCTGTAAAATTGATAATTATACATTAGAATATACATTGTTTTTTATTTTATATTATAAAGAATACAATTAAAATTAACAAAATAGTACATTTTTAAATAATATGGCTATAATTACATCCCAGTATGCATTAATAAATAAGGGTAAAATTTACCCTGCCACATACTTCGTGTAACTTTTTTTCACCACATTCTCGCCGGGTTAATATTATATATTAACTACATACCTACCTATATCATAAATGTTGTGTTTTATGGACTTTAGTGAGATTATAGTATACATATATCTGGTCGTCAGTTTAGGTATTAGGATTTGTTGACGAACTTTCTTTCATTTCTTTCAATTCGTTAAACATAAAGTTATATTCTATCTGCGGCGGTTCTGTGTAATGTATAGAATTCATTCATGAAACGTTCATGACGTTTAGTCGACATTTGACAGATTCTACTTTTGACATCATAGTCTACTATTGACAGATTCTACATATGACAGATTCTACATATGACAGATTCTACATATGACAGATTCTACATATGACAGATTCTACACATGACAGATTCAACATATGACAGATTCTACGTATGACAGATTCTACATATGATAGATTCTACGTATGACAGATTCTGTATTTGACAGATTTTGAAAAAGTGAGACAAGTAACGGACACCCTGTGGAATCAAAAATAATACTGCTAAATAGTAATCACTATATTTATTGATAAGCATAATTTGTTTTTATAACTAGTATTAAATGTTTGTATTATAGTACTAATATTTTTAGAAACAGTCACAATTACCAAATTAACGTTAAAATTTTTTTTTTTGTTAACATTACCTATGTAACTATGTAGTTACATCGGTATTTAAACAATCACATAAAAAAATGATACTTATTTGTAAGTAAATAAAGATTAAAAATAAAAATTACAGGAGCAGTTGTATATAAATTATTTTCTTAAAAAAATCTTCGACCGATATTTCATCGCTTTGAAGTTTCTTGACAATTTTGCTGTATTTTTTATCAAAGTTAATGTCGCGGTACCGACGATTTTTTCTGCACAGATTGGAAGAGGCTATTACGAAGCCTAATATTGCAGTGGTGGGCTTCTTTACGCAACTTTTGGATAAAATTGAACAGGCTTGGTCGCTTTGGGATTAGGACGTTAAGTCTGTGATGCCATCCTTCTAATGCATTGTTCGTTCGATGACGTTGGTTGGCACAACTTAAAATTGAAGGACTCAAACTGGACCATTGCCTCTTGTAATAATTACTGAACTCTTGCATTTTATCGGTATGAACAGATTCCATTTTGTCCAAAATCAATTGACGCCCCTCTGAAATGTACTGGGCTAGTAGTAAAGGTAGGATGGCAGCCATTCTTACAATTCGTCTTTCTTCACTAGTCCTATTTACTTTTATTTCTTTGGCTTTCTTCCACACAGCTTTTTGATAGTGATAGTAGCATCCACTTACATTTGATTCCGGGAAAACTGATCTTACAGCATTCATAATGCCTACTTCGTAGTCGCATTTGAAATAACGGATACTAAAACCCAAATTTTTCATTATTTCAAAAAGTCGAATGTATGTAGCTTGAGATTTATTCGGCAGTAACGCGTATAGCACAGGGACTATATTTGTTGAGTTTGTATCAGAATTTAGGTCTAAGTGCAGAGTAAAAAGTTGGTAGAATGGCTTGGGAACACTTTTAAATGTACCATCACCGAAGCACAACCATGCCCGGCGCAAAAATTTTTTGGCTAATTTAGTTATGAAGACCAGTATTTTCTCTTCTGTACCTTCTTCAGCAACTAGGAAATTCTCACCTAGGGCTTTGGGAATAAACACATCTTCAATTTTATTAAATGACAATCGTTCTGCGCTCAAATACTTTTTTCTTGCATTATAAAAGCTATCTTTTTTGCCGTGAAAGGTCGGGATTCTACTCGGTCCGTCGGTACTGTCAAAAATATGTTCAAAAATCATTTTAATCGGACCCAAGTTTTTACACACTTCCCTCTTCACCATGTTAGTTTTTATAAGTAACTCGTTTCCGAGATGATCAGCCTGACACGTATGTGGAGATTTACGAAGAATTTTCATTAAATTAACATTCACTGTTATAGATGCACTGCACTCATTTCTCTTCACACAGCGCCAACACGTACTTTGATCTTTATTGACTCGTTTGATTTTGTTAAAACGGTATCCTTCGTACAAGATTGTGTTAAAACCTTTTTTATTTTTTTCTACAACAAATTCCCTTTCTTCCGCCATATTATGACATACATACATAAAGGTAACAACACGTATCAAACTTTGAGAATTATCACAAAAACACCAAACTGAACTAAGTAGATTAGCCGTCATAGAAAGAGATCGAATAAAGTTACGAAAAGTTTTAAAAGTACCCACCATTTTTTTAATAATCTTTTTTCTCTATTTGTTCTAGTAACACGGCAAAGGAAACTGCCTAAACAGCCCATTATGGGACTTTTAAAAATTGATTGTAAACATGTTAATGTACTGTATGTAAATTATACTGGATATAAATTATACATTTGCATTAGAAGTGAACACGGAACGATTTAGCGGATGTTATTGATTAGCTATCTGGTTTTGTTTAGGAGTGTTATAGGTTGATAATGCCGATTATGTAGTTTCCGTTTTTCTATGTGTAGTGAATACTTTATAAATTACCAATACAAATAATTATTTCCAATGATTGTTTATACGTAATTATGTTAACAAAAAAATAATTTTAACGTTAATTTGGTAATTGTGACTGTTTCTAAAAATATTAGTACTATAATACAAACATTTAATACTAGTTATAAAAACAAATTATGCTTATAAATAAATATAGTGATTACTATTTAGCAGTATTATTTTTGATTCCACAAGGTGTCCGTTACTTGTCTCACTTTTTCAAAATCTGTCAAATACAGAATCTGTCATACGTAGAATCTATCATATGTAGAATCTGTCATACGTAGAATCTGTCATATGTAGAATCTGTCATGTGTAGAATCTGTCATATGTAGAATCTGTCATATGTAGAATCTGTCATATGTAGAATCTGTCAATAGTAGACTATGATGTCAAAAGTAGAATCTGTCAAATGTCGACTAAACGATTCATGAGACCATGGGATGTAGAACGCATTTACTAAAGGTGGAGTGCCGCTGCATCAGTGCACTGTGCAGTGTAAATAGATTGTATTTATAGTTTATACCATGTCGCTGCGTGAACGCGAGGGTTGTTATAATTATTATCTTTCTCATCTGTATCTCTCAGCTCTCAGCCAGTAAGTACTCAGATTATTTATTATTTTGTCTATTTTATATTAATGATATGGACTAAATTACATATTCTTGAAATAGATATAAAGATTAGTGGATGTAAGTAATCAATGTAGGAAAGAGATGAGGAAGTACCTAATGTTATATTTATATTGTACATTATTACAAATAACATAACTTTGGTTGCAAATTTGGAGTTTTTATTGTTCATAGCAACAATATTATTTAATACTTGTATGGACGATATGACATTATTGTAAGGCTGAATATTATAAACATAAATGAAGTCTTTAGAATGTTTACTAGAAATTTCAAGAAAGATAATTTGTAAAAGATACATAATTATAATTTTAAAAAATATAGTATTTATTGGGCTCTCCTCGCTGTTTACCTACAGCCTAGCACATCCTTAGATCCTTTAAAGTCATTTCCTACAGGAATACAATACAAGGTTATTATTGTTCTTTCATAGATCAATTCCACTTAATCAGTTATTAATATATGTATATATAATATACAGCCTTGGCCAAAAGTATTAGGCACCCCCAATATAGTTATCACACACCTGTGCTATTTGAACAATTAAACAATATTCTATAGAACTGCGATACACGTGTCATAAAACACTAATACTAATACTTTTGGCCAAGGCTGTATATATAACATACATATTATAGGTCTTTAACCTATTGAGTCGCAGCGATACACCAGTGGCCAAATAAAATAAGTTTTCATTTATGTCTGCATTCCAACAATTAACAGGTTAATATCGCTCATTTGGTGCAACAATGACGTAATTACACTATTTTTTAAAAACAAGTTAATAATGTCAAAATGTGCGGCAAGACTATTTACATCGGGAGAAACATCGACAGAATTGGATTTGTGGTTATTTGCCGCAAGATGGCGCGAATGTCATTGTAGAATTGAGTAAAAGGACGTCATTTCTGTTGCTACAACGTCTGGATGGCCAGTTGTGCGGGGCGCCCCGCTGAGTGTGGTTGTGTTTGGGAGCTACAACGACGTAAAGGTATTTATGACATTTAATCTGATAATTTTTGGTGCAACAATGCCGTAATTGAGAAATCGTGGCGTTGTTGCTACAAAAATTAGTTAGTTCTTGGTGAAACAATGACAAAATTGCGTAATTGCGTAAATGTTTGTCTAAGTAAAGTAACTTTTTGGTGAAACAACGACGAAATTTTGTAAATATGTCGTCGTTGTAGCTCCAAATATGGTGTTTTTTGATAGGTCCGCACCGGCACCGCTGCCGTTATATAGCGGCCGTAATACAGCGGTGAATGACATCATTGGAACGTTGTCTATGTAAACAAAATAGCGCGGTTTCCTAGAGAGCGGTACTTGACACCGCAACGTCAAAAAGCGGTGCCGCCATTTGCATGACGGCGTCGGATGGTTCGTGAACGTTTTTCTCGATAGCGGTGAAGCCTTTTTTATAAAATATTGTATTGTTTTGACCAGACGACGAACAAAATGAGTGTTAACGCCGTGCGTTCTCAATTATCAGTCATTAAACATATCGCGTCATATCATACAAATTTTAGTTTAAAAAGTTAATTTCAATATATTGAGTTTAACAGTCCATTCAGTGTTTCAATCCCTAGCAACCGACGCGCCCTATTATATTATCAATCAACAAAGTAGTGTGATAACAAGATCATACAGTTGTTAAAACTCAGATTTATTAATAAAGATTGATTTAATCGAAATGTGTGCTCGTGCAAGCGATGATGAAGGACCCTCTAGGCCTAAAAAAAAGAATTTATAGGCAAAAATTTCGATAAGAGTTAGTTATGGTCACGTCATATAAATTTCAAAAAGTGGTTTCGACGTGATTTGAAATACCATATCGGGCCTATTGTGTATTATGTGATACATCGATGGTTGTCGACATGGGAGCGTTAAGACGTCATAGTAAAGGTAATAAATATATTCTAAAAACCAAGCCCTCTTCTTCTCAAACTTCTATTGCCACCGCATTTAAGAAGTCATCAACATCTTTAGATGATGAACGTAAAACTGCAGAAATAAAATTAGCAGCTTTTATGACTGAGCATAAAATACCTCATATGGTCATGGATCATCTAGTTGAGTTGTTGCCAAAGGCATTCCCAAATTCTAAGATTGCAAATAAAATAAAAATTAAACGTACAAAACTCCGGGCTGTAATAAATCGCACATTGATAAGAAGACTGTCACTATACGAAAAATGATGTTTTTCTGTTAACAGTGCCATCTCTTAGCGCCCGAAGATACTATTTTTTTCCAAAGACACCTGTCTTAGTAACTATAATATTAATCGGTAGATGGCGTTAGTGTCGAACTGCTTTATCGACAATGTTGATACGATCTGTTATGACAGACCGGCATTTTTTCATTCGTGACTGTGAAGCTAACAAAAACGGTTCCATCTGGTGTATTCCATAGTGACATTATATGGTTAAAGGCGATTTGGATTGACCATGTTTCGTAAGTACGAATTAACTTTAATACGAATACCGTCACATTTTGTTAAGCGTCGTGTATTAAGCTATTTTATTTTGTATAAATTGCAATGTTGGAACGACATACTGACATTTTTTATTTAGTGTCACTCTTCGTGTTACAGAATTTGAAGTATTTGAGTCGATGATTGACTCAGAACGTCATTATTTCTTTAGTGCCATTCTTCATATAAGCCAAACAGAGGGTTTGTATTCAATTGGAATGATATACTGACATTTTTTATTTAGTGTCACTCTTTGTGTTACAGAATTTGAAGTATGTGAGTCGATGATTGACTCAGAACGTCATTATTTCTTTAGTGGCATTCTTCCTATAAGCCAAATAGAGGATTTGTATTCAATTGCAACGACATACTGACATTTTTTATTTAGTGTCACTCTTCGTGTTACAGAATTTGAAGTATTTGTGTTGATGATTGACTCAGAACGTCATTATTTATTTAGTGACATTCTTCCTTTTAACCAAACAGAGGGTTTGTGTTTAATTGGAACGACATACGAAATTTTTTTTATTAAGCGTTACTCTTCCTATTACAGAATTTGAAGTATTTGAGTTGATGATTTTTTCAGTCATGTCATTATTTTTTTAGTGTCATTCTTCTTTTAAGCTAAACAGCAAGCACGCAAAATAACATCGAGACCAACTATGAATTTTGTTTAGAGTCGTTTTTCATTGGGATATTATTTTAATATTGGTTTTGATTATTCCAATAATTTAATACTATATAGTCAATTAAGTAAATAATTTTATTATAAAGGTACATCTGTATTAGTAATTACTCGTGTTACTTTTTAGTAACATGAGTAATTTTGACCATAATTTGCTTGTTTTCAGAATTAAAATGCCTTTACGAAGTGCGAGAATAAACAAACTAAAGAATATTTCTAGAAGACTGTTTGAGGACACACTAGATGATAGAGAAGAATATAAAAAAAGAACGTGTCATGGTATTCAGACTAAAGCTGTCCATTTAGAAAGCGCAAATAATATACCAACGACACACCACACCTGCAACAATCATTGTGAATTAACTCGCAATGAAGACGATGTTAACCAAAATGCAAATGAAGATATTTCTAGCCACAATCTCGGATTTGATATTGTGTCTTCCCAAGAAATGACACCTAAAGATCGCCAGGAAACTAAACAGGTTACTTATTACCGTATCTAAAACAGTATTAGATTCTTACCTTGTAACATCAAATTAAGAATACTACTCAGACAACACTATTGGAAACAATAACCTGTTAATTAACTAAAACATTCATTGCACTGCTATACAAAAAAAATAAAAAAATCTGCGGCAGGGATTTTGTTAATGGTTTTTGTTAATACTCATATTAGACCTTCACGCTGCATGCTTATTTATTTTTGATTCACTCTGGTTATTGAGATAAACGGAACTAAGAAATAATTGAAAATTTCAAACTACCCTACAAACATTGTGGTTCATTGATTTGTTTTCACTTACGTTTGTTATCTTTTCACGGATTTATTTGCAACAACTTAACTTAATAGCTATCAGACCCTGTAATTATCAGTTATAAATCGGTTGTTTTGTGTTAAAGTGCATTTTTCCTTTCAAAAACATGAGTTTTCCACGTAAACCTTGTTTAAACGATCCTAACACTTTTTGCTTTATTTGTGGCAAGTTTAGTTTACAAAAGCAAAGAAAAGAGATCACAGAGTTTGTAAAAACAGTCTACCGAGAATATTTCGGGATACCACTAGTGAAAAGGAATAAATATTGGGTGCCAAACATCGTGTGCAAGCCGTGCGTAGAATCTTTGCGTTACTGGAGCCAAGGAGGACGTAAAGGGTTACAATTTGGAGTGCCGATGATGTGGAATGAGCCAAGTAATCACTTAAACGACTGTTACTTTTGTGCCGTAAATGTTAAAGGTATGAACCGGTACAAAAAACGTACTTGGGTTTACCCGAGTGTGAAATCGGTTACAACTCCAGTATCTCACAGTGATGATTTGCCAATTCCAGTGTTTTCAAGACCATCTACATCAAATTGTGATGATTTTGAAATGTTAGAGTGATCAAGCGGTCAGTCGAGCAGTAGTGGAAGTGAGTTCGAAGAAGATGTTTCTAAGAAACCTGGATTTTCTCAAGACGAACTCAATGATTTGGTTCGTGATTTGAATTTACCGAAACTTTCGGCCGAACTTCTTGCTTCAAGGTTGAAAGAAAAACAATGTCTTCAACCTGGTGTTATCATTACATCCTTTAGAACCAGAGAGAGTGAACTTCTTCCTTACTTTTCAGAAGAAGATAACTTTGTTTTTTGTAATGACATTCCTGGGCTCCTAAGATCTATGGGTCTTCCTAAATATGAGGCTAAAGATTGGAGGCTTTTTATAGATAGCTCAAAAAGAAGTCTAAAATGTGTATTGCTGCACAATGGAAATAAGTATGCTTGCGTTCCGATTGGTCATACTACAAAACTAAAAGAAGAATACCAAAATATTAAAATGGTTTTAGAAAAGATTTCGTACGCACAACATCAGTGGCTAGTTTGCGTGGACTTGAAAATGGTAAATTTTTTACTAGGCCAGCAAGGAGGGTATACTAAGTACCCTTGTTTCATATGTTTATGGGATAGCCGTGCAAGAAACCAACACTGGATTACAAAGATCTGGCCTTCGAGAGAAAATATGGAGGTTGGAAAAGCAAATGTGATAAATGAACCGTTGATAAGCCGAGAAAACATCCTTCTTCCACCCCTTCACATTAAGCTTGGGCTAATGAAGCAGTTTATTAAAGCCCTTGATAAAAATGGTGTCTGTTTCAAATATGTGTGCCAAAAATTTCCAGCTCTTAGCATGGAAAAATTAAAAGCAGGCATCTTTGATGGACCGCAAATACGTACACTGATAAAAGACACTGAGTTTGTAGCCCATATGACACAGATTGAAAGTGAAGCATGGTTAAGCTTTGTGTTGGTAGTAAAAAACTTTTTGGGGAATCACAAAGCGCCGGAATATCAAGAACTAGTTGCAAAAATGCTACAAAATTTTAACAGAGTAGGAGTCAACATGAGCATAAAATTGCATTTCTTACACAGCCATTTGGACCGATTCCCGCAGAACCTGGGTGATTACAGTGAGGAACAAGGAGAAAGGTTCCATCAGGATATCAGGATAATGGAAGAAAGATATCAAGGTCGATGGGACAGCCATATGATGGCTGACTATTGCTGGACCTTGAAAAGAGATTGTCCTGACAAAGTAAATAAGAGAAAATCCCAAAGAAAAAGATTTTCATGATCTTCATTTATTTATTCTAGTTAAAGGTACCCCAAACTATTATTATTTTTGTGTATTTTTGTAAAGATAAACAATAAAAATAAATTTTAAATACATCTTTTGGCCCATTTATTGAAGCATTTTATGGAAAATGTTAGAAGCGTTTATCTCAAAAACTGGAGTCAATTTGACCATTCTGGTATTTTTCCCGTTATCAGCACACTCGTCTTATACAAAATCGACTTCAAGTATGCCTTCCGCAAAATGACTGTATAGCAGTGTTGTCTTTTCCTTGTTCCTGTACGGGTCACCCATCTAAGATTATAAATGCATGAGTTAAGGGATGCATAAGAGATGCATCCCTTAACTCATGTGTTATATAAAATTATTACTTATTTTAGGATGAACAACTTTATATGGATGAAAACTTACCTCCAAATGAACAACGTCATGCAGAAAGAAGAAATTCCAGGTCATCTATCTCCAGAGATCGCCAGGAAGCTGAACAGGTTGGTGTACCTTGTCTAAAACAGTATTCGATTCTTACCTTGTAATATTAAATTTAAAAGACTATTCAAAATGCACTACTTACCACTGTTTGTTTCAATAACCTGTTAAGTTACTAAAACATTAATTGTCTTTTCCTTGTTCCTCTCCTAGTTACCCAGCTAAGATTATTACTGGTTAAGTGATGCATCTCTTTTATTTCTTTTAGGATGAACAACTTTATGTGGATGCAAATTTACCTCCAAATGAACAACTTCATGCAGAAAGAAGAAATTCCAGGTCATCTATCTCCAGTCGTGCGTCTCCACGTGATTTTTCACCTGCCTCTGACGATGACCCAAGTTACTTACCATTAAAACCATCCACTGCAAACCATCGACGGTTAGACTCGTCTTCTTCTTCAGACTCATCATCGAGTAATTCTTCGTCTAGTTCCTCTTCCTCGTCAAGGTCTTCGTCGAGTTCTTCTTCTGAATGTCCTTCAACCAGAAATAATCAGTGTCCATCGTTGGCGACATTGGCTTCTGCAGCTGTAGACAAAATGTCTACAGTCCAACCTACCACTAACAGCAATTACTGCAATGAAGATGGGCGAAGTACTGTCATGCATTCCTTAGAATCCAATAATGTCACGTCAGTTTCTGGGCCAGCCAGTGTTAACATATTGAGCCCCGTCGTAGATGAAGGCAATAGCAATAGTCGAAAAAAAAGCAGACGTATTAATAAAAAAAAGGCAGCTCAAACCCTTAGAAATTTAGGACAACCATACGTATCTTCATCATCAAAATGATGCAGAAAGGGTAATGAGTGGACCCTGTAATGAAAAGTGCCGGCTTAAATGTCGTGATATTATTACTGAAGAATACCGCAAAAGATTATTTGACTCGTTTTGGAATCTGGGCTCATTAACACGTCAAAGAGATTATATAGCTAAGAATTTAACTAACGTATTTCCTAAGTATCAGTACAAGAGGCTTAATAGTAACAGAAAACCAAAGAATGCATTTCATTTCGAGGTAAATGGTAAAAAAACTAGAGTGTGCAAAATATTTTTTAAAAATACTCTTGGTATTGGCGATCGACCTATTAGAACAGTCATAGACAAGAAGAACGAGCAAGGTATAGTGGTCCCTGAACAAAGGGGCAAACACAATAATAAAAAAACCATTCCTGAAGAGAATTTAATTGAAGTGCGACGTCACATCAATAGTATACCACGAATTGAAAGTCACTATTTACGCAAACAAACTTCAAGAGAATTTATTGACGGAGGAAAGACTCTAGCAGATTTATACAGAGATTATAAAGCTGATTGCATCGAAAAAAATATTCAATTTGTAAAAATACATATTTATAGAAAAGTTTTTAATACGGAATTTAACATCAGTTTTTTCATACCCAAAAAAGATCAATGTGATCTTTGCACAGCGTACAGGATTGCAGATGTAAAAGAACAATTTATTGGAAGATAAATATCAAGGTCATTTAAAAGAAAAGGATGAAAGTAGAATAGAGAAGGAAAATGATAAGAAAATGAATAATTGCATACTGTCTTGTTATGACTTGCAGGCAGTTATGACATTGCCTAAAGGAGAAATATCAATCTTTTACTATAAAAGTAAATTGAATTGTTTTAATTTCACTATTTCTGAACTGGGAAAAGACCACACTGAATGCTTTTTTTGGACAGAAGTAGAAGGTCATAGAGGTGTTAATGAAGTTGGGACGTGTGTGTTCAAATATTTAGAAAAAATGTCCTTATTACATCCAGACTTCGATTTTATATTTTTTTCTGACAATTGTTGTGGCCAACAAAAAAACCAATTCATGTTATCTCTTTATTTGTATGCAGTAAAAACATTGGAAATAAAATCTATAACCCACAAATTCCTCATCAAGGGTCACACTCAAAATGAGGGTGATGCGGTGCATTCAACGATTGAGAGAAAAGTAAAAAAAATGTTAAGATCCGGTCCTATTTATGTCCCCGACCAATATATTGCAGCAATAAAGAACGCTCGAAAAAAAGGAAATGCATACATTGTTAATCCAATGAGCCATCGTGATTTTTATGATATCAAAAGTCTTTCTGAAAATAATATATTTTCAAAGAATACAGAAGGAGAAAAGGTTAGGATAGGTGATATTAAAATCATAAAAATGATGAAAGATTTAAATGAACCTGCTACAGTCAAAATATTTTATAAGAAATCTTACTTAGAACAGAATTTTAAAGAGATTAGAACAGAATTTTAAAGAGATTAGACTAGAAGCTAATAGGGTAGCTACTCGTAGGCAACAGGCAGGTAATAGGTACCATGTTCCTAATGCCAACAATCTGTTGACACCTCTTTATGCAGTTAAGCTTCCTTTGGCTGAAAGAAAGAAAAACGACATCAAATCGTTGATTGATCAAAATCTCATTCCTAATTATTACGTTTCTTCCTATTTTGATAAAATCCTATAAGAATAAGTTATTAGTAATTATTGTGATAAAGTAATATTCTTGATCTCAATTATTAAGTACAATTTATAATAAGTAATTACACAACGATTGTGATATTCATACAAACTTTGTTACTATTTTGATAGTTATTTTGTTTTTAGGACTACCTACTCTATTTTCCAGGCTATTTGATGCAAAAAAGCCTTTTACATACAAAACACGACCCTTAATTTTAGTGTTTATCTTTAACATGACCTGTTAATACAATTTTTATGTTATCATTTTTATCACTTATGTCTGTTGAGGTTTTGTAACAAAAAATTAGTCTGCAAATATTAATAAAAATGTGATTTACCTAGCTGTTGCCATCGCAAACAAGTAAATGTTTAAGTATTTTGTATTAACTCTTTCCTTCACAGTGGTCAGTAGAATTAACCACCTATTTATTCGCGTGTATTATGATATGGCGACATCTATTGGTTAATGTTTGTATTAATATGAACGACACGAGCATGTAACATTTGAAAAGTGCTAATTGTCATACTCTGACGGCTAAAAGGAGAACTAAACTATCAAACGAAAACTGGTGAAATTTGAATTTCGTTGTTCTGCAAGTGTTTTATTTCATTGGTAAGTTAATATTTACAAATATGATTTATTTTTATGCTCAAATTGTTGAAATATTAATAATATAATAATAATAATAATAATAATTTATTTATTGTTCTCTCACACAGATTACAGAGTAGGTACATATTATTCTAATTAATACATCAGTTCGGTAATCTATCTATGTGAGAGACTGGTATCTGTACAAGGAGACCTGTATGACAGATTACCAGCCTCTCCAGACACTGGACAAAGTTTAATCTTAACTAATTTATTAATCAGAGCATAAATATCTGTGTGTGTAAGTGCGTTTATGTGTGTGTGTATGTGTGTGCGCGTGTGTGCGTGCGTGCGTGTGTGTGTGTGTGTGTGTGTGTTATGTTTTATAATTTATTTATCTAAGAGCCTACATTAAGCACATTTTCCGTATCTTCGTAGTTCAAAGACTTGAGCCATGTTGTAAGAATCTGCTTACATTTAAATTTAGTTAGGGGATACACAGTAAGCAACTTATTTATCTTATTATATAAGTATCCGCCTAAAAAACCAAAAAAGTTGTTTGAGAACTTGGTAGTCCACTGTTTATCCGACAAGCAGACTTTATGTTTGAGCCGTTTATTATTGTTAAGTAAGGGAGTGAATTTTGTGAGAGAGTGTTGTTTTAAAATAGTGTTTAGCAAGTACAGTTGCCGCACTGTAAGCACATCCGCGAGTTTATATAATTCAGCAGTGGGGAATTGAAAAGGCAGCGATAAACTAACTTTTAATACCGCTCTTTGCGCTCTTTCGACCTTTAACAGGTTAGTTTTGCATGCGCCGCCCCATGCAGTGATGCCATATGATAAGACGGATTGACATAAGGCCATGTATACCATCCTAATGACTGATTTATCAGTTAAATGGCGGAGACACTTGAAAATAAACATTAGCTTGCGAGTCCTGTCAGATAATAGTTCCAGATGTTGATTAAAGCTTAATGTATTATCAATCAAGATGCCAAGGTATTTTATACATGAAACTTTTTTTATCAGTTCACAAGTACAGGGGTTTCTAGGAGAGCAAGTGTGTGCGATGAGTGCGTGGTTATCGTGCAATGAAGTTGTGCAATTTTTAATAGAGAATGGTATATAACATGTCTTATCAATGTTGAGTGTGAGACCATTAGTTCGAAGCCAAGATGATACATCGTTAAAGCCATTTTGGGCGGTAGTGTATGTTGATTCCCAAGTATCCCCGTGGAAGATAAGGGCTGTGTCGTCGGCAAAAGTCACAATTTTACCATTAGGCAGTTGCATGTTGCATAAGTCGTTTATAAAGGCCAGGAACAAAGACGGGCCGGTCACTGATCCCTGAGGCACACCGAAGGACACAGGTAAGTCATCACTAACAACATTATCTATTCTTATTCGTTGTTTACGGTTAGATAAGTAATCCTTAAACAATTCAAGTTGAGTGTCACGGATTCCTAAGCTTTCCAGTTTGCTTAACAGGAGTGGGACAGAGATTGTGTCAAATGCTTTTTTTATATCGAGAAATATTGCCAGTACCTTTTTTTTAGCGTCTAGTTTAGACACAATGTGATCAATCACAGCATGTGCTGCATCAGAGGTTGAGAGCCCAGCTCTAAAACCAAATTGAGAGTTGGATAAAATATGTTTGGATTCGAGATAATTTACAAGCCGTTTGTTTATTAATTTTTCTGCAATTTTAGAGAGAGTGGGTAGTAGAGATATTGGCCTGTAATTGTTGACACAACCTCTGTCACCACTCTTGTAAACAGGAATAACCTCGGCAAGCTTAAATTGCTGCGGAAAAACACCGGTAGTGAACATAAGATTGAATATATGTGTTAAGGGAGAACTTAGATGTTGAAGATACCGTTTCAAAAAGACACCTGATATATTGTCGCGTCCAGTAGATGTGTCCTTTTTTAGGTTTAGTATAAGGTTACGTACCTCTGTATCATCAGTGGGGACCAACGCAAACGAGTACGGACATGAATTTATTTGGGGGGATTCTCTACATGCTGTGGTACTTTGTATTTTTAATGCAAGATCTTGGCCAATCGATACAAAATAATTATTTATATTGTTAGCAGAGGACTGGGGATCACTTTTTGATAGGAGTTCTATAGCGGAGTTATTGATTTTATTGGAGTAGGATACTTTTTTTATAGTATCCCACAGCATTTTATTATTATTGCTGTTCACTGCTTTATTTATTAAATTATTTTCATAGTCTCTTTTTATCTTTTTTAATAACCAATTACAATAGTTTCTATATCTTTTATATGTTAGCTTAATTATGTCATTGTCCGGGTACTTTTTAGATTTCATGTGCAATTTATCGCGATTTTTCATACATTTTAACAAACCAATAGTTATCCAGGGTTTCCTAACTCTCCTACGATTTGGGACACTAATAGAATGTGAGTTGGTTTGAATTTTTGTATTAAGGACCGTTAGTAGATAGGATGTGGCTACATCTACGTCTGTCATTTCATATATACTGTTAAGACAAATATTTTTCATATCGTTATCTAAAGAAATATAATTTAGTTTCTTGATGCCAACATAGTTATTTTTTGAGCAACAGCGTTCCAGTACTAAAATCACGCTATCATGGTCTGTAAGAGATGTTGCCGCAACATAACAGAAAGCTGGTAATTTACTTTTTAGCATTAGATGGTCAAGGCAGGTCTTTCCATGTGTAGGTAATTGGTGAGCTGGTAGCATACCATGAGTGGCTAAAAGGTTCAGATAGACTGGAGCGGATGGATCTTTTGTGTTTGTCATAATATCAATGTTAATATCCCCGGTAAGGATAACATTGTGATAATTTATGTTGGAAAGAAATGCATCGAGAGATGAAATAAAGGGATTTATGTTTTTGTAGCCTGGTGGCCTATATATGGCTATTAAAAACGTGTTGTAGTCTATTTTTAAAGTTAGGCAATTGCAATCCTGTAACTCAGGTTCTAATGTCGTAATATTCAAGCTATCTTTAAGATAAATTACAATGCCTTCATTTTGGGTCAGATTAATTTCATTTTTAGCGACCTTGTAGCCATCTATAGAAGGTAGGAAGTGAGAGTGACGTAACCAACATTCGGTTAATATAATAATGTCCCAATCAGTATTAGATCGCGCAAGGAGAGTGAGAAAGCCGTTAAAGTTATGGTTTATGCTTCGTATATTCTGGTGTATAATTTTTAAAGACGATTGTATGTTTTTTATTAATTTGGGACACTCCTCTAATTCGCAAGTGGATGATTGAGCAATTTGTAGTTGGTCTAGATTGGTATTAATAGAATTTATATTATCGAATTGGAAACAGATATAGTTAATAGTTGGGCTGCTGGGTGATACATGGGTTTTTTGGTAATGTATGTCAAAAATTTGTATGTATATAGATAACGTATTTGGTTTAATATTTTAGTATATATATTGAACGTAGGCTTAGATGTAGATGTAGATGTAGGTATAATAATAATAATAATAGATTTATTTATTTCTCTCAAAAGGTTACAAGTTTTTACAAAATGAGTACAGCTTAGGTAATTAGGAACCTTGTGAGAGCTGGAGTCCATAGTAGGTTCTACGACCTGTGTGACAGATCTCCAGGCTCTCTCCTTTATTGATTAGTATTTAAAGCTAATTAGTACATTTTGGAGCAATTTGAGGTTATAAATATTTAATATATGCATGCACAGTGTGTCTGTGTGTGTGGATGTACAGTGTGCTTGCATGTGTGTGCGTGTGTGTGTGTGTGTGTATGTGGTAGTAGTTATTTTAAAATAGTCAAAATATTTTCTGTTTCCATGTAATCTAGGGAAAGAAGCCATTTTGTCACTGTTGTTTTGCATTTAAATGTGTTCAAAGGATAGATGTTTAATTTTTTGTTGACTTTGTTATATACGTAGCCACCTAAGAAATGGAAGCAGCGTTGCGCAGCGGTTGTTTTTACGGGGTTTACTTGACAGACATTGAATCTACGGCGGGAGGAGAAATATTTGGAAGGATCATGGGGGGATTGGGCGTGAGTATTTAGGATCAGTTTGAGAATAAACAATTTACGGACGGAGAGAACATCACAAATTTTATATAATTCGGTGGTGGGAAATTGATAAGGCAGCTGCCAACCAACTTTTAGTAGAGCTCTTTGGCCTCGCTCAAGTCTTAAGAGGTTGGTTTTTGTAGTGCCGCCCCATGCAATAACACAGTATTGGATGAGAGACTGGGCTAGTGCTAAATAGACCAATTTCAGAACATTCGTGTCTGCAGAATGTCGCAGGTTCTTAAAAACGAAGATGAGCTTCCGTAATCTGGATGCAAGTGCCTCTACGTGGAGCTGGAAGGTGAGTCTGTCGTCAATAAGTATGCCTAGATATTTAATACGGTTAGTTTGTTGGAGTGAAGAGCATTTGCAATTTGCGCGAGGTCGTGCACCACAAGAGTGAGCAAACAAGGGGCCAGGGTAAGGATCAGGTTTACCGGCGGATGTGAGTGAAAAATAGAGGTAAAACGTTTTGCTGGGATTCAAAGTAAGCAGGTTTTGTGTAAGCCAATTTGTGATCTGGTTGAGACCCGCTTGTGCACCTGCAATTACCGATTCCCACGTAGAATCGTGGAATATCAGGGCAGTATCATCGGCGTAAGTGAAGATGGAGCCATTTTGTAGCTTTAGACGACAGAGGCCGTCTATATAAATAAGAAATAGCGTAGGGCCGATAATACTACCCTGAGGCACCCCGTAAGCCACTGGGAGTTCATCACTCAGCCACTTTCCGATCCTCACACATTGTCGTCTATCTATAAGGTAGCTAGAGAAAAGTGAGAGTTGGGCACCTCTTATTCCCAATTTCTCCAGTTTAGCCAGTAACAGTGGGACAGAGACCGTATCAAAAGCCTTTGCGAGGTCTAAAAATATGCCTAGCACTTTTTCTTTATTGTCAAGGTTGGTAATAACGTTATTAGTTAGATCTAACACAGCATTTTCTGTTGAAATCCCCGAGCGGAAACCATACTGATTTGACGAAAGAAGTTTATATTGTTCTAAGTGTTTAATGAGTCTGTTGTTCATTAGCCTTTCAAGCACTTTCGAGAGTGTAGGTAGAATGGCTATTGGCCTATAATTGTCTGAACGGTCTCTGTCCCCACTCTTATGGATTGGATGTACGATGGCTAATTTATATGCGTCTGGAAAAACTCCTAGGTTTAACGCCATATTGCAAAGATGGGTGAATGGTGGGATCAGAACGTTTTTAAAACGTTTGAAAAAAGCGGCTGAGATGTTGTCTGAGCCTATTGCGCTGTCACTCCTGAGGTTCAGTACCAACCGCTGGATTTCTGATTCATCCGTTTCCAGCATAACGATAGAGTTTGGCAAACTGCGCGATTCAGAGACTGTATTGGAATTGGGGGTTTTTGTGATTTTTTCGGCTAGGAAACGACCTACATTAGCAAAGTAGGTGTTTATATTATTTATTGATTTTATAGGGTCAGTGGGCGAGAGGAGTTCAATGGCCTGTGATTTTATTTTGGTGGTATTGGTAATATTTTTTATGACCTTCCAGAGCTTTTTATTGTCTTTTTTCGCTGATTGTAGTTGGCTTGTGTCATAGTTCTTTTTAGCTTTATGTAGTAGGTTTGTGCAGTAGTTCCTGTACCTTTTATATGTGGTTATCAAAGTGTAGTTGTCTGGTGAGTTTTTTAACTTATAATGAAGGTTGTCCCGGTTCCGTAAACACTTAAGAACACCTGGTGTCATCCAGGGCTTCTTAAGTCTTTTTCTATTGGGTACTCTTTTCAAGATTTTGTTTGAGGTCAGGACTGAGTTTAGACTACTAATGAAGTAATTGGTAGCTTCGTTGACGTCGCGGCTATTATAAATTGGGGAAAAGTCTGTATGCAAAAGATCAGTTTCTATTTTGTCGTGGTCAAAAATTTCGACATTTTTATATTTACATGTATTAGTATTAATTTTCTGTGTGCATAAAAAGAACAAGATAGTGTCGTGGTCAGTGACAGAGGTTTGTGCTACATAACAGAACGCTAAGTTTTTGGTTTTTAGAATAAGATGATCGATACAGGTCAGATTATGTCTTGTGGGTATAGTATGTGCTGGAAGCATACCGTGATAAGCAACCATTGTGAGATAATCAGCTGATCGAACGTCGCTGGTATTTGTTGAGATATCGATGTTAAGATCGCCAGAAAGTATAATATTTTTATACGATGAATATGATTTCAGAAGATTGTTTAAGGAGTCGAGAAAGGGGGATATATTTTGTTTTGCAGGGGGTCGGTAGATGGCGATTACTATGGTATCTTTGTTCAAAATCAGCGATATACAATTAGCCTCTTGAATCGTGGACTCGGCCACTGAAACCTGGTGTTGAGTATGATGGTATACAATCACACCTTCATTTTGCGTATTATGGTTGATCGAGGTGGTGAAGTTGTAGCCTTCTATTGTAGGAATGGGTGGAGATTTTTGGAGCCAACACTCGGTTAAAATTATAATGTCCCATTTTATTCCGCTTCTTTCAAGAAGCACGGTGAAGTCGTTGAAGTTCTTACTAATGCTTCTTATGTTTTGACACATAATTGAGATGACATTGCCATGTGATTTTACTATTTGGGGACAGTCCTCTATTATACATGTCGCCGAGACGGCTACCGAGACGCCATCAATCTCGTCAAGTAGATTATTTAGGGAATCGAATTATTAAAAGTAGGTTCAAGTAGGATACAATATACTCGTATAGGTCCGTGGGACTGGCTACAGATTGTGACAATGCGGAAGTTATTCCATAAGTAGTAAAAGGTGATAGGTGAAGAGGTGCTAGATGGATATTGTGATTGGTGTGGAGTAAGTGTATAGAAGTAGGTAGGTTGGTTATTTAACGTGAGAGTGAGTGTGTGTGAATAAAATGTGAAATCTATTTTTAAGTATAACAAGTAAAACAATGGCATTAGTAAGATGATGCCATATATGGCAAAGTCTTGAAGATAGATTGGTCGTGTATGTGTAAAAATTGTGCGTCTGTTTTTTATGGTATGTTGTGTAGAGTGGTTGAAAGTGGTATGTATTTGAGGGTGTAGTAATGTAACGTAAATAATGTATGAGAAAGTACGAATAAAAATAATTAACTTAAAGAATAATAACAAACATAGAGCAATTACGGGAGATAGTCATTTAGGATTCAGGTTCTTCAGGTCTTGTTCGGAGTCTATTCGAATCGGCAGTGAGTCTTGGGTCTTCTTAATAAATATTTTGCCGTAGGAGGACCAGGTTCCATAATATTTGTTATCCTTAACGAACTGTCTAGCTAAATATGCAAGTCTCCTTCCTAACATTGTAAGAGATTCATCTATAAAAATCGGGTTCGGCGGCCCAGGTAGCTGTAAAAGCGTAGTGTTTAGTTTGTTGTCCTTGTTCGTCCTATTATAGTTCCTAGACTGCTTAATGAAATCGTCTTTACATATAGTGGTCGTGAAGTTAACCCTTATATGATTATTTGAGTCATTTAGGGTTTTAATACGATACACGTCCTGAAAGTCCGAGTCTGTTAATGGTTGATCTATCAGCTCTCCGACTTTTTTGACCACAGTGCGTAGGGTAAGTTTACTTTCAGATGGTTGCTTGGGTATATTTCGGATCTCGATAGTGGATGCACGTGAATTCCGTTCCAATAGCTCAATCTTTGCTTCAAGTAATGCGATTTTAGATTCATGACTCTTGTTGGTATGTTCCAGGTCTGATACTTTTTGAAGCACTTCATCATACTTTAACGACATAAAGTCCATGCTTCTTTGTATCTCAGTATTTTGGTCTTTAATACTCATAATGGACTCTAGAAGCTTATCATATTTCGAGTTATGTTGTGATTCAAAGGAAGCGAACATTTCCTCCATATGTATCAATATTGAGCTACTGTCAGACGGCTTAAAATCAAGTTTGCGTTTCATTCTACGCGTGATGTTCTCCGCGTGATGAGCTGATGGTAGGTCTTGTGAGGGTGGAATATATAGCTGAGAGTCTGAGCCATAGCTTACAACAGGTGGAACATTCAATTTCGATGACTTGGGCGGAGTGCGTTTAAGTGACATTGTAAATAAAACAGACGTAAAGTGGTTACTCACGGTAGTAGTGGCCACCTGTCACTCAAGTTGCGTACACGCAGATATGAATGGAAGTCAGCGCGGCGTAGTATGTAGCTGCGATGGGTGGGGCACGACGTACCGGTGAAACGTGTAGCTATCTCGCTCTAATTGGGACGGCGCGCGGTGGCAGGTATGTAGGCGTCGGCTCCGGTGGGCGGTGAGTTAGCGTGCTATCTCTTTTTGCTTGACTGTCCTGCTTTAGTCGATTGTCAACCTCCTCACAGTCTATGTGCTCCTAATAAGTTGTATGATTTTTGCGGCACTATTTTTATTTATTTTAGTTAAATAATAACTGTATAGCGGTAATTTGTGCACACGTCCGTACTCCACGGTATCCGAGGGGGAGAGGTATAGTGTGTTTGTTTATGAAGTGTAGGGCAATGACAGTTATTTTGTTTGTTATGTAAATAAAAATTGTGTTATATAATACTAACATTAATATTAGTGCAATTTGAACCATAATAGTAAGGAAGTAGTTATAAGACTTTTTACAAAATGTACGTGTATTACAATGTTTATAACAAATGGTGAAAATTAGGAACCAAGTAAAAAGCCAGTAAGTAATTATACCTAGTAGTAGTCATTTTCGGGCAAGTTGTTGGAGATCCTGTTCGCAGTCTATACGGGTAACGGGTGAATCCTGGTGTGTCTTGATGTATACTTTGCCGTAGGAAGTCCAGGTGCTATGGTATTTATTATCCTTGACGAATTGCCTAGCTAAGTATGCTAGTCTCCTTCCCAGGCTTGTCAGTGACTCATCGACGAAGATTGGTTTATTTGGGCAAGACAGTTGAAGGTATTAAGTTTATTTTCCTTATTTGTTTTATTGAATTTCTTGCATTGTTTCAGAAAATTATCTTTAGTTGAGGTTGATTTTAAGTTCACAACGATGTGGTCATTCGATTCTTTAGTAGTCTTTAGGCGATATATATCATGAATATCGTTATCTTTTAACGGATATTCAATAACCTCACCGACCTTTTTAACCATGGTGAATAGTGCGGATTTATTTTCGGCTGGTTGTTTAGGTATGTTCTTTATTTCTACGGTACAGGCACGAGAGTTACGTTCGAGCTGTTCAATTTTACTCTCCAGAGACACAATTTTTGTTTCGTAATCCTTATTTTTTTGTTCTAGGTGGAGTATTTTTTCCAGGACTTCATCATATTTAGACGAGAGGAAATCCATACTTTTTAGGAGATCGTTATTCTGCTCCTTAATTGTTGACACGGAGTTCATAATTTGTTCAAATTTTGCATTTTGTTGGTGTACAAATGAGTCGAACAAATCTTGCATACGTTCTAGCATCGAGGCATGCTCTGAGGATTTGTCATCGCTGAGCTTGCGTTTAAGCCTGCGAGTTATATGCTCACTGAGTTCAGGCTCAATGTCATGGGGTGGAATGTATAATTGTGAGTCAGATCCGTAGGACATCGCTGGAGTATTAACCAAAGAGGCAGGATTGAGCGACTTAGGCGGAGTGCGCTGCACGGACATTATTAGGTAAACACAAGTTATTAAGTAGTAGATACCTGTAGAAACTCGGAGTTGTAGATAGCGTAACACTACTATAGTCGACTTCACTGTGTTCGCAGCACCGCAACGCCGCAGGCCGGTCAAGTGAGATGGTACGATAGTTGTAGCGGCAGCGTGAAGTATAACTGTCTCGCTTTGTCCCCGAAGAAAGCGGCGACCGGGGGCGGGCCAGATGCGTAAGCGCAGTAGGCGGGGCACGCAGCTTGCGGTGAAACTTGTAGTTATCTCACTCGAACGTAACTATCCTGCTTTAGCACTTTAGGTTAACCTCCTCAAGGCGATGCGCTCTTAGTATCTTGATTGAATTTATGTGTAGAATTTTAATTTATTTATTCAAAATTTTTTAAAAAAATAACACAATATAGGATAGTATTAACACGTCCGTATACCATCTCATCCATCATAATCTTGTATAATAAGTATAAATATCACGAATAAACATAAGAGGTTTTTAAAAATTACACCTTATTTAAAGTGGTTAGCAGCGGTTACCACCGTACTGTAAAGGTATAATTTTTTCTATAACTTAGTTTTATTTCATATTGGTTTTATTTTTGCAGATAATGAAAAGAACGAATTTATCTACCCAGGAAATCGAGAATGCTTTATCGGAATATGTCGATATACCTTCTGATGATGACAGTTATGCGGGTGGCGATGGTTCGGATGTCGAAGATGAGCTCATCGTCGAAGGTTCAAGTACGACGACTCAAGAAATTTTACTCGGTGAAGACTTCGAAGGTACTAATCAACCTAACTTTGAATTTGAATCAGAAGATGACACGCCTCTAGCCAGATTATCTTCTTCTCGGCCGTTACCTTCATCATCAGCACCAGCTCCACAACCAGGACCATCTACTGCGCGGGCTGATATACAGGTTCCAAAATGGAAAAAATCGTACTCCATTATACCTCCTGACGATTATGACCCCTCCTCACATCACATACCTACTGACTTGTTATCTCTGGCTGCTCATAGAGAACTATCCCCGCTTAGCATTTTTCAATTATTCTGGACAAAAGAACTCGTTCAACTTATCACCTTTCAGACCAACTTATATGCCCAACAAAAAGGAGGATCTTATAATCCTGTCACAGAAGAAGAAATGGAAGTATTTATTGGTCTCAATTTAGTCATGGGAATAAAAAAGAGCCCAAGTTACCGAGATTACTGGTCTTCTTCAACCGACTTACGAGACGAATACGTATCTTCGTTCATGCCTTTGACGAGATTTTCTTGGATTCTAGGGAACCTTCATTTGAATGACAATAACTTGATGCCAAGTAGAACAGATCCTAACTATGACAAGCTGTATAAAATCCGGCCATTTATTAATAAAATTAGAGACTCATTTATAAAAAACTACTACCCTACAAAGAATATAGCTATAGATGAGTCTATGATAAAATTCAAAGGAAGAAGTTCTCTCAAGCAGTACATGCCCAAAAAACCAACTAAACGCGGGTACAAGGTTTGGACTAAGTGTGCATCCTCTGGCTATTGTCTTGACTTTGAGATGTATACTGGAAAAGTTGGAGATAGAGTGGAGACAGATTTAGGAGGTAAAGTTGTAAGGAAGTTTTGTGACGGCCTGGAAGGAAAACACCACCGCGTGTATTTTGATAACTATTTCAATAGTTATGCTTTACAAGTCGATTTGCGAGAGAAACAAGTTTATGCTTGTGGAACTGTCAATGCTTCTCGTAAACATCTGCCGGAATTAAAAGCAGACAGTAAACTGCAACGCGGTGAATCTGATTACCGTATCAGTGATAATGAAATGGTGTCGTTTATGAAATGGAAGGATAAGCGGTGTGTTTATTTGTTGACGAACTTTCATGACCCTAAGATTAACGTTAAAATTACCAGACGCGAAAGAAATGGCGAAGCTGTTGAAATTAACTGTCCGGAAGCTATCAAAGATTATAATGACAATATGAACTTTGTTGATAAGTTTGACCAACTGAAGGGGAGTTACGCAATTGATAGAAAATCTAAAAAATGGTGGCACCGAATATTCTTTCATTTCTTAGACTGTTCAGTAGTCAATGCATTTCTTTTGTACAAGGACCTTCAAGAAGATCCTAACACATGTCTCGACAAACTCTGTCTAAAAGATTTTAGACGTAGCGTGTATCAAGATTTGTTGGCGCCTGCTTATGTAAGAAATAAAACGCTTATGAAAAACAGGTCTGGAAGCAATTCAGCCTCACCGTGTTTGGTCTCCATAAAAAAACACAAACCTGAAGTTCCTAGATCTGTTCGCCTAGCTGTCGCAAATCATCAGCCAGTTAGGGGAACTTCCAGGCGTTGCAGTAGATGCAGCACGAAAAAGAGCCCGTGCGAACAATTTGGGGCTGCAAAATATGCAAAGTTCCCTTATGCTACCGAGAGGGCAAATCTTGTTTTGAGGACCACCACAAACAATAATTTGTGTTTAGAATACTTTGCAATACTCATGTTTTAGTATGTACGCATTTTATTACTAGATTTGTATTTTATAATAATAAAAAAATCTTACTATATTTAGCTATTTTCTTCACAGTGGTCAGCCACAGTAACCACCCCATATCTGACCCCCCCATCAACCCACATACGAAAAACCGCCAAATCTACTTATAAGTAAGCCTAAGTAATACAGAATACACAAAAATATTAGTTTTACTCTGAATATAAAAATCTGTGCCGCAAAGAGTTAAACTTTATAATAAAATTTATTTTACAAATAAAAACAGTTTATTCTTTGCAAAATTATTTTTTTTTGTATTGTTATTGTGTCGGTTGGTTGTCATGAAGTAGGAAATGTTGAACGTTTTCATTAACGGTATAACGTCACTAAAAAAGTTTTTTGGAACAATCTGTTATTTAAAAATACATTTTTATAAAAAAAATAATACATTCCAGTCGTGTTTAATGCTCTCTGCAATAAAAATCATAACATGATATTAATTTTTTATATTTTCTGGTGCAAAACTCGTAATTACTGTTTCGTAAAACTTTAAATGCTTCTACTGAAAAAACAGCTTTTTTTGTTAGTGTCACTCTGCATAACCGCAGAAGTGCGCATAGGGACAGATGTCCCGTTTTGATTTTACCCGTAGAGTGCGCAACGGGACATCTGTCCCTTTTTTGCGATGCAGTACAATACCCATCTAAATATGTCTATTTCTTTTTAACACGCGTATTTAGTATAGTTTTGCTCTTTCTAGTGTAGAGTTACAGTATTATTTTATGCATAAATTGTGACAGAATGTTCGATACGGAACGTTGTCAATGAGAAAAAAATTAAATTATTCAGCGGTCTGTCAGTGGCTGTGTTGTTGTGTAGTGAAGTGCGTTTACTAAAGTGAAAACAACGAAAAAGTAAGTAAAACTGTTCAAATCTATTGATAATTTTATTTCAATCGTTTAAGTGTTACATAATTCAAGTGTGTGCAACAAAAGTTTAACCTGATGATGAACATATTTCTATTTCTATACGTTTTATTCAGGCAAGGTCATGTTTGATGAAGGAACTAAAATAGGTTTTCAACTTTCAAATGTAGTTTTATTACATAGTAATAACCAATATGTGTAAATATGATTAAAAATTGCGTCGAATATTTATTCGAGAATAAGTTTTAGCTAATTATTCTGCAAAATGTAACAAATTTCATTAAATATTACGAGGTTTTACTCATGTTAGTAGAAATCTCGACAATGAAAATGGCCGCTCGCCGGCGAATTCGCGGAATACAATGGTAAGGCTTGGTACACACATAGAATTTGCACAAATAGTACTGCACTTTTTTCAGACGTAATTTTTTTTATTATATTTTTCCTTATGCGATATTGTTAATGTTTTATGATTGTGCCTTGGTGTTTGATTCGAATCATTAAATAATAATAATAATTGGTTTTGGTTCGGCCTCGATGGCGTAGTGGTTAGTGTAACCGACTGCCACGCCTGAGGTCGCGGGTTCGATTCCCGCACAAGTCAAACATTTGTGTGCATGAACATGGATGTTTGTCTTGGTCTGGGTGCTTCTATGTATAATATGTACGTATTTACAAAACAAAAGTATATATGTATGTTTATCCATTGTCTAGTACCCATAGTACAAGCTCTGCTTAGTTTGGGCTAGATGGTGTTGTGTGTATGTGGTAGAATATTATTATATTATTATATTCATGAAAACGCTTACTTTTATTAATTATTTTTATTATATTTTTTATGTTGCGATATTGTTTTGTGTGATTTGGTATGGTGCCTTGATGTTTTGTTCTATTTATGTTTTAACCAAATGCATGTAATATTTAGTAAAATGGAAGCTGATAAGGGACGTGGCCGTGGCAGAGGGCAGCGTGGTGGTGGTGGTGGTGGTAGCAATCGAGCCCGCGGCCGTGGCCGTGCCACGCCGCGCGTATGCGCTCGGAAACTTTTTAACGTGTAAGGTTTTTGTTGTAAGAGCGTAACCGTTATTATTGCATTTCTTCCTGTCTTTTTGTGTGGACTAACAGCCGTATTTATAAACAGGCAAAAGTGATTACTTGAGTAAAAGTAATTACTTAAGTAATGATTTTTATTCTACAGTTTAGTAATTGTTCGAAGTTAAACTTAAACTGTCAAAAGTTAGAATTCTTAGGAAATTACTTAGCAGCAAGTAATTGCTTGTTTATAAATACTGGTGTAAGACGTGTCGTGCTAAAATTTTAGGGAACAGCAACAAACCTGTAAACCGGGCCCATCCCAAGCAGGCTCATCGCAAGCAGGCCCACCTCCACTAACGATGTATGTAAACTTTCACTTTGAAATACGATCACAAATTTAACAAATTTAAAACTATTAAGTGGTTTTTATTACTTGTAGGTCTGATGAGCTAAAAGTAATTAAAAAAATGAGGGCGCTAGATAAAAAAAATATGGCCCGGCTTCCTGACGAGCAGAGGGCGCGTCTTACGGCGTTGCGACACACGAAAGAGGTGGGGCAATTTTTAATGCCCGACGCACCTCTTTCCAAGAAAGCAAGGTAAAGGAACGATGAGTTAAAAATATTACATACACAATTAGCATGGAATATTTTATTACATTAACATAATATTTTTAGGAAAACATCACCAACTCGCACTCCGTGCCCCTTGCTGCCAGGGACGCCCGAGGTTCCTCCAAATTACATCCCACAAGCATGGGAGCTGGAGAAATCATCAGTGGACACGAGTCGACCCTCCAGGGTGACCATATCTACACCTCCTCCCCGGAAGTAAGTAATTAGACTGATTAAACTTAAATTACATTCAGAAGCAATACAACTAAAAATATTATTTCATCCACAGTGAAAACAGCCCTCTGGTGTTTACTCCTTCCACGGGAGTAATCACCCTTGAGCCAGGCGCCGAATTAAAGGACCAGCATATTATTAATGCGGACATAGAGCTGGTGGGATTCACGCCCAGTACTGCCACCGTAGAGCGTGCCACACAGCCGACTCCAGAGCCGTCGACGTCGTACACCAGGCCAGGTAAATTATATGGTGTGTTCAGACTAACATGTAGAAGAGTAGAAGAGAGTAGAATGTAAATTATAATAATAATTTGTTTTAGAACCTTCAGTGTACGATGAAGACATGGAGAGGGAAATTCGGCTGTGGGAACATAGTACGGGCCTAAATACCGGCAGTGATGTTGAGGAGGACGTCTTCGAGCATGAAGTTCGCAGGAGGCATGCCGGGGAGTACGATGTTGATGAGCTGCCTAATGACCTCCGCGAGGTTCTAAATGCGATTGACCAACACGACGACTCCGCTCTGCGAGACTTAGCTCGTCAAGAAATGTTAAGCTTTCGAGCTGAGTGGTCCCATGATACTGAGACCTTTTCCGGGGAGCGGGAGATATTTACTGGGCCAGCTGGGCCAACATTTTCTATAGAACACATGTCGCCTTTTGATGTTTTTACTCAAATTTGGGATGATGAAATAATTAATATAATTGTAACTGAAAAAAATAGGTACGCGACATCTCTCTGCAGGGATTTGGCACAATCTGAGAATGCCAGGATAAAGCGGTGGATACCAATAACGTCACAAGAATTGTGGACGTTTTTTGGTATCCTGATGATCCAAAGCATTGTGCCAATCCCTGTAGAGAAAGAATATTGGACACCTTGCCTACCGTATCTGAAAATTGGTAACTTCGCTGACATTATGCCCTTATATAGGTTTCAGCTCATTAAGAGATGCCTCCATTTTGTCGATAACGACTTATGTGCCAGAGGTATCCCGAGTAAACTATCAAAAATTCAAGTAGTTTTGGACCACATAAACAAAAAATTTTGCTCTTTATATCTACCTGAGCAAGAAATAGCTATTGATGAGTCGCTGTTATTATGGAAGGGCAGACTTTCATTTGCGCAACTCATCAATAGCAAAGCTGCTCAGGTAGGTATAAAGACCTATGAATTGTGTGAGTCCAGAACGGGATACCTCTGGCAGATGTCTGTATATACGGGCAAAAAAGATGGGCATAACACCGAAGCTGCCAATTTTCAGGCTGGGGTTGAACCTGAGGGTGTGACATCTAAAATTGTGTTTAATTTAGTCCGTCCATTACTAAATCGTGGGCACACGTTAGTAATGGACAATTTTTACAATAGTCCATTGCTAGCGCGTACTCTAAAAGCGCAGAAGGCTGACGTAATGGGCACCTTGCGCCTCAATCGCGAGTTTGTGCCCGACAGCCTGCGCCACAAAAATAAGGTTAATATGCGCACTGGGGAAGTGGCATATAGCCAAACAAAGGACATCACAATTACAGTGTGGAAGGATGCGAACGTGGTATCTTTGATATCCACGTATCATAAGATAGAAGTCGGTGGAAAAGAAAAGTACGGCCATTATAAGTACAAGCCAAAGGTAGTCCTCGACTACAACCTTTCTATGGGAGGCGTCGACAAGAAGGATCAACTTCTGCAGGCGTTTCCCATAGAAAGGTCAAGAAATATGATATGGTACAAAAAACTTTTCCGCCGGCTTCTAAACGTGTCCATCCACACTGCATTTGTGATGTACCGGAGTAAGGAAGCTAATATTACCCAGCGGCAATTTAGAGTCCGGCTAGCGGACGAAATATTGCAAAGATTTCGGCCGCCACAAATTAAACCGCCTCCGAGTACTGGCCACTTCCCAGCAAAAACCGACAAAAGAAAGTCACGTTGCAAGTGGTGCGCAATAAAAAAGAGTAAAGATACGTGCACCTCATGGAAGTGCAACACTTGCAACGTGAACTTATGTATACTTGACTGTTTTATGGAATACCACACCGCGTAAATTTAAATGTATATTTTTGTAATGTGTATTAGTTTAATTTTATATTTTTTTTTTAAATTTTATTTTATTTATTTGTATAGATATTTTTATTTTCTGGTCAATTTTAGGAATCACACCCTCAGGCACCCTAGCAACTAACCTAAATGTAGCTTCAGTAACTTAGTAAACTCACTAATCTATATAATTTGACGTTGATAACTGTTACTTTGTGACCTAAATGAATAAATGATTTTGACTTTGACAGGTTCTGACTGATGATAATAGTTTCGAATCCGATGTGTGATTCTTAGTTTGTATATTGATGTTATTGTCACGGCTAACTGTGGATATTTTCTGGTCTTTCACCTGGTCATCAGGTTCTGATGATGACCAGGTGAAAGACCAGAAAATAGTCACAGTTAGATCAGGATGTTACAACAATATACAATAAAAATATGAATCAAACATTGGATTCCCTGACCATCATCAGTCAAGTCACCCGGTTATCATCAGACCTTGATGACCAGCTGACTTCAGACTAATGATGATGGTCGTAGAATTTGTTGTTTGGTTCATAGTTTTACGACTAATAGTTAACATTTTCACAATTTATTCACAAGAAAATAACTGTGTTTGCTCTTCATGTATCCACGGCCTTATCATACACGTGTTTTGTTCAAAATATCCAATCCGCAATATTTTTTTACTTTTGAGTTTGTTCGATTGCAATTGTACTATTAGTGTGATACATCATTGGAAAGGGTATTTCTTGTAGAAATTAGTTACATAATATGTGCTATGTTTATGTAGACTTTACTGAACAAAAAAGACAAGAAAGACGACATGTGTTTTTTAGAAAATGGTGAACCTTCCACTTTATCCCATATTTTTCGGTAGTAGGTAAATCTATCAATAAAATGTTTACTCTCTAAATAGCAATATTAACTTAGCATTATGGGAATGAGAATATTTTTGGTTTACGTAAAAGAATATGGTTCCTATGATTTTTTTAATTTGTGCTAAAATTTTTCGCCGCCTACAAATATTCAAGGCTAATCATATGCCTGTAAATAAATATTTTTGCACTACGAAGTATGTTTTTTTCATTTATACGCATGTAAATTTAACCCCTAGATCATTCAAAATCATAATATATATACGTTATCGATCTACTTTTTAAAATAATCACGTTTAAAAGTAACATATGATCATTTTCAAGTACAGTCAATGTTTGCCGTCTAATAAACGAAACACGAAACGAAATATAAACAAATATCTTACACCACTTGAAAGAATCTTTAATAAGCTTTAACAATAATATGACTTGAGATCTCGGATGACGAAAAAAAGGGTCGTTTATCAAGTTTTTGTCGACGCGGCGGCAGCGCGCCACTTGACGCCATGATGACGTAATCGCCTGAGCACACTATGATTGTTTATCAAATCGATTGCGCACCTGTGCGGATCAATGTGCGAAATAATGTTTTGGATGCGACTAAAAAGCAGGATTTATGCGCAGATTTAAAACGGCAAACATTCTCAGTGATGATAGATGAAAGCACTGATATCGCTACGGTTAAGACTATGTGCGTTGTTGTCAGATATTTTTGTCATGCTAAGGGTCGAATTGTCAGCAGATTTTAGGACCTAATTCAAATTTATTGAAGCTACAACACTAATTATAGTTCGTCAGCAGAACATCTTTTTCGTACTGTACTCAAATCATTCCAAGATCATTCAATTTGCCTTGAGAATATCATAGGGTTTGGATCAGATGGCTGCAACACTATGATGGGGATAACTACCAGTATCCAGTCGATTTCGGTTGGCTTGTCCAGGCATCATAGTTTTGAAATGTGTTTGCCACTCGCTACATCTTTGCGGCAGCGATGCGTGCAAATAATTACTGATAGAATGTGAAAAACTAGCACGTGACATTTATAACTACTTTGCTACGAGCAGCAAACGACAGTCAGAATTTAAAGAATTTTAGTCATTTGCTGACACAGATATACACAAATTATTAAAACCTTCTCAAATTCGATGGTTGTCTCTGGCTGCAGTTACTGAACGAGTTCTTGAACAATAAGACTCTTTAGTACTTTTCTTTAATGGTAAATGGCTGAAAGATCAAGAGTGCAAGAATATTCATAATTACTTAAATGATACACAACTAACGGCCTACTTTTACTTTTTAAATTGGATGCTCTCTAAATTTACGAATGCCAATATTTTATTTCAAAGCGAGTCTCCAATGATCACAAAACTACATATCAAAATGAACAAGCTGTACCGAGAATTATTGATGACCTATATAAAACCTGATTATGTTACCACCAATCTCAATGATATATACAGGCTGTTTGGCGCATGGACCGACACAATTTTTTGGGGTTAGGGGATATCCTAGTTTTCACCCATAGACCCCAGGTCCTAAGTGTACCTGTACTCGAGATACGATTTTTGTAAATTATTTTTTCAATATTTTCTGAATCATCACATTTAAAGCGATATAACTTTTTAGCTTGTAGTCATATTTGCACTAAATAACTTTTATTGGATTCCCTTATGTATTGTTATTCTTAAAAAAACATAAATTGTTGGGAATAAATGCAAAAAAAGTACTTGTCGAGCTTCAAAACTCTTAAAAATGAAGTAATGTGTGCAAAATATGAAATTCTAAATTAATTATAAAAAAAACGAAAAGCTCTTTTGAACTTCAATTACTTTTAAAAAAATCTGTATTTAATACCCTTTCTAATGATATACGACATAGCCATAAAATAATTTTTAAATTATCAAATTATCAAAATCAAAGTAGGAAAGTACACGCACTCTACATAAAAACCCGTTTTGGGGAACAGTGGTAAACAGGTAAATAGTCTGTCTCTTTCTTGCGTATGAATTGTTTTAGTCTATTATTGGGTCAGTATTGTGGCGGGATCCTTGCTTAGTCGTGATTTGACTATCTTTGCCATCGGAAGTGCTCGTGCACATCTTCGTTGTTATTTGTTGTTAAATTTGTTTTTATTTGTAGAACTGTTTATTAAGTTTTGTTTGTTGGACTGTTTGTGAAGTTTTGTTTATTGAACTGTTCTACTAAACTGTTAGTAGATTTGTCTTGAACGTTCTCTTTAAAATGCCTTACTTCAGTAACGAAGAGTATGCTGACATGTTGTTGGCGTAAGGCTGCACTAATTGTAATGCTCGTGAAGCACGTAGAATTTACCAGGAGAGATATCCTAACAGACGTGTACCACACCACGAGACATTTTCTACAACCTATCGACGTCTGAGGGAGACAGGAAGCATACATTTCCAAGAACCTCGAGTCAATGTGAGGCAACATAATGTTGCAGTAGATGAAAATATTCTACAAGCTATCGATGAGGATCCAACGACAAGTATTAGAGTTGTAGCTGAAAGTCTTAACTTGTCGATTTGGAAAGTCTGGTCAGTTCTTCGGCAAGAAGGAAGGCATGCATATCACTACACGCCTGTTCAAGGTAAGTGTTTTAAACGATTACATATCTCCTTTAGGGCCTTTTCATGTTTATTTTTTAAGCAATGTAACCTAACCTTTATAACTTTGTTTCAAAAAGTCATTTATTCATTGCTGGCATTATTTTTTCTTGAGTTATTTCACATTAGGAAAAAGGTCGCATTTGTACAATTCTCATGTATTTTATCAATTATTGTTCTAGGTCTCATAGATGATGATAATAGGAGACGACTGGAATTCTGCAGATTTATTATGCATACAAACCTCGAAGATGCCAATTATTTGAGGAGAATTTTGTGGACCGATGAATCCAATTTTAGTCATGAGGGTATTGTGAATCTCCACAACCTCCATTATTGGGACCAAAAAGGACATAAACCCCACAAAAAAGACAATGTTCTTTTCAAACAAAGTTCAGTGTGAACGTTTGGGCGGGAGTTATTGGAAGACATCTGATCGGTCCACACTTTTTACCAGAGCGTCTAACCGGAGAAAGTTATTTAAATTTTCTACTGGAAGACTTACTGGAATTGGTCTTACCAGTATTAGAAGGAGAAGAAATAATTTTCAAAATGATGGCTGTCCAGCACACTATCAGCGACAAGTAAGAGAGCATTTGGACAATTGTTTTCCAAATGCTTGGATCGGTAGAGGTGGCCCAATTCCTTGGCCTGCACGGTCACCAGACCTGACACTCCTGGATTTTTATGTGTGGGGAGGCGCTAAACAAATAGTATACGCAACCGAAGTACCTACAAGGGAAATTTTAGTAGAAAGAATAAATAGCGCTTTTCAAATAATGAAAGAAGAAATGCGGCTAAGGACGACGACTGTCGAAATCAGAAAAAGATGTCGTGCATGCATTCGCAACAGAGGAAGTCAGTTCGAACAAAATTTGTAACCATATTCAATAAAAACATTTTAAAACCTAAACTGTTATTTCATTATCCTGAAACTGGCTAAGTAGCGTAGTGTTTTGTGATTACATATTGAAAGATTTTAAGGCCATGTCGTACATCGTTAGAAAGGGTATTAAGTACAGATTTTTTTTAAGTAATCGACTTTCAAAGGATCTTTTTGTTTTTTTTTATAATTAATTTAGAATTTCATATTTTGCATACATTACTTCATTTTTAAGAGTTTTGAAGCTCGACAAGTACTTTTTTTTGCATTTATTCCCAACAATTTATGTTTTTTTAAGAATAATAATGCATTAGGCAATCCAATAAAAGTTATCTAGTGCAAATATGACTGCAAACTAAAAAGTTATATCGTATTAAATATGATTCAGAAAAATTTAAAAAAAAATACAAATAAAAACATCCTGTGAACAACGAATGAAAAATATTTAAAAAATCTAGAAGACATTTATTTAGCCTTGGATGTTCAAAAACAGATATCTTCAAATAGATAATATACCTCCAGAGCTATTTAAAAACCTAAAAGAGATGCCGAAAATTTATAATAAAAGCATGTGTTGGTATAAGATAACGTTACAGTTTGAATGATCCGTTGATCGCTGCAATTTCTCAATTAGATCCTGACAAATGCATTGATGCTTACAATCGTCCAGAATACCTTCAAAGAAAATTTGAACTATTGCCACGACTGGGATCGAAATCTCTGCAAGAACAGCAGCAAGTCGATGATCAATGGCGAAAATTATCCAGCATAATAAATACCATTAGTAGTAGTCAGGGACCTGATATTTTTTGGCATGAATATTCAAATTATTTTGCAATTAGCCATTAATTTTATTTCTCAGAAATTAATCGTTTATGCAATAACTTTTACCTTTTTTAGGTGATGCAAAAAGAAGAGTTCTCGAACTTGGCAAACTTTATGCTCGACATTTTGGCATTACTAAACTCAAACGCAGAGTGCGAGAGAAAGTCTAGCGAAATAAACGAAATAAAAACAAAATAAGGAATCGGTTGATTACAAATACAATCAAGGGCAATATTTTAGCGCGCCAGTCCATATTACGCAGTTCAACTAGTTGCGTTACTTTTGAGCCAAATGATTAAATGCTGAAAGCGTTCACTGATCAAATTTATAAAAATAAACCTACTAGTGACACAGATAGCGATTAAGGCGTATTATCTTTTTAATAAATGTGATTTTCAGAAAATATTGTGTATTTTTATTTCCTGTAAATGTGCTGTATTCAACTTAATAATTTACTGTATTTTTATACCAAACTACTGTATTTTCATATGCTGAACACTGTAAAATTACAAATCAGACCTGGCAACACTGGTTATGAGTCCAGGCCTGCTTTTAATTGTAAAAAAGTTATATTTTTACCGCGTGCTGGAAGGCTGGAAGTTATATTGAATGTTCCAAAACTTACACAGTGTACAGATAAGAAAAATAGCTGATCGTGTACTTGTATTTATGATAAGATGCATCGTCAAGAATTACTAGCAGCCAATATACTATGCATTTTTTGCTGGAAGTACTCCAAAATTAATACTAGCTGAGCTCATAAAATAATTAATACAAAAACTGAACAGCATCGGCTTTCAGGTTTTGGCTACTGTGTGTGATCAAGGGACATCAAATACGAGTGCAACAAATCATCTAATTGAAGAGAATCGAAATAAACACTTGAGGGCAAAAGATATTTTAAAGAACTCTGTATTTGAGGTAGACGGCAAGCGTGTGATATCTATTAAAAGGGTTACGTAGTAATTTAAAATTTAAAATATACAATACATGCTCAAGAAAAAACAGATAAGTGGGATCACATAAAATTCTCTATGAAAACAATACTGCATACAAACTTAAGAATAAATTAACTGAGAATCACTGTCATGCAGAAAAATCCCAAAAATGAAAGTGAAGTACGCATTACAAGTTTTCAGCCAAACTTTTGGTAAAACGGGCTATTTAGCAGGATAGTTATGTCTTATTATTAATAATCCTTGTCTTCGATCAAATATACCCTAGATCTAGTACGAACTGTTATATACCCAAAATGCTAGTAAAAATACTAACATCACATAAATATAGCTGACAACCCTAGCTACACTGTAACATCGTTTTGCTGCATCAGCAATACGGCTTTCAAGCACCGCGCTCTTGCTCTGAGAGCCAGTCTTCTCCAATCTTTCGTCGCGACAATTCATTTTTATTTCTAATTCTACCTGTGCCAATTTCCTTTAGACTCAGTGTCCAATTTTGTATCATATTTAACCTCGTGTTTTGAGACCAACAATATATTTTATTTTAGCCGTAAATATTTAGTTTTTTTTAAAAAAGCCTTTCGGAAGGATTCGTATAATATTTGGTGGCAGCGGTGGGATACGAAAATCCCTTGAACATTTACCCTAATACGTCTCCGAAACGCTCTCCGCGAACTTTCTATTACGGCAAAGATATTGTGTCGAACCTATACTATATCGCGCCACGCTGTGCTCCTGTGTCTACGTGTTTGCTTGCGAACATACGCGGCCAAACATCTCCGTGCAGTAGAGAAGGCCTTGCTGAAGGCTTTCTGGTAGGCCTTGTCGTCGAGTGAGCAGTGCTACTCATCCCCTCATCAATTCGGTCGTGATGATGCTGACAGTGTCCGCAACGGTTGTGGCGACCCTACTGTGAGTAATATAAATTACCAATTCTGTGCTTAGTGACAAAGTGAACTCATATATCTACAACCCTTACCAACGTATAACATCAAATACTTAATAAACTTTATTTTGATTCTAAAATAGAAACATTGAACAATTTAAAATTAACTATAGAGAATCGAAGCAGCTTCGAACACTGTTTATATTAGACATCCGTTGACTTACTATGAACTGATAAGCTCGCAACTTAAACAAACTCTGTATCCGCTTGACTGGGTCACAAAGCTGACCCTTGTTCATTATTCTATAACTGTGTTATTCTACTTTGTCATTGCTTTGTTCTGTTTTATGTAACTTGTTCTTTGTGTGTATTGTTTTCGTGTGTGTAATACTAGTCTATGTCCAAAATGACCTCCAAACATGATCCCAAAGAGGAAAACCCTACCGCATCTAAGAGCACTACCCCTCGAGTGGAGCCCGAGGATAAGATAGAATTGAATGTCCTATTAAAGTTTATAAAACCCTTTGACGGTACGAGAGACAAATTAAACTCGTTCATTGCCAATTGCCAAAATGCCTACGGTCTAGCAAACAAATCGCAGAGACCTATATTATTCAAATATATTCTCAGCCAATTAGAAAGCAGGGCGGAATCTACTTGTAATATCAAGGAATTCGATACGTTCGAGCAATTCCTAGAATTTCTCAAACACCAGTTCGGTGAGAAAAAACACTATACACACCTCTTGTCCGAGCTGCAGGATTGCAAACAGGGCCCATCCGAATCAGTAAACCAATTTGCCCTTAAAATAGAAACATGTCTCGCTAAACTTTTGACAGAAATAAATATTTCTATACCTACCAAGAAAAAGACTGAATTGGCAGGTCGTGTGGCAGCAATGCAAGACCTTGCTGTACACACTTTTGTAATAGGGTTACACCCGCGGCTTTCGCAGTTCGTTAGATGCCGCGACCCTGACTCGCTCAATGCAGCAGTCAATTTTGCCGTCGCCGAAGAAAAGATTCTAGCCAGCATCACAAAGAAGCCTTTACAGCCTTTCTTTAATAATACAGATAGACCAAAATTCTTACCCCGACGCGAACCCCAGACTAGTCGGTTTCCCACACCACAGAACCCTCGTGTGGCAGACGCACACAAGAAGGTAAACACTAGCGATCTAATATGCCGATATTGCAAAAACATCGGGCACACTATCGAGAACTGCCGAAAGCGGCAATATAACAACAATCGTAATCAATATTACAACCAACCCTCGACTTCTGGTCGTCAATACAATCAGGTGCAAGACCCCTCTCGCAAAGTTCATTACTTCGACCAATTACGAGACGATAGTGTCGATGAAGTAGATCATTTAAACGAGTAGATTTTCCCGAACGGTATCGCACGGGAAATACATCAATGAAAGCCGATACTTCTAAATCCTCTGTATCCAATTCTAAATCCTCTGTATCCAATTCTAAATCCTCTGTATCATATACTAAATCCCCTGTATCCAATTCTAAATCCTCTGTATCCAATTCCAAATCCTCTGAATCATATACCAAACCCTCTGTATTCAATTCTAAATCCTCTGTATCGTATACCAAATCCTCTGTATCATATACCAAATCCTCTGTATCCAATGCCAAATCCCCTGTATCCAATGCCAAATCCCCTGTATCGTATTCCAAATCCTCTGTATCCAATTCTAAATCCTCTGTATCATATACTAAATCCCCTGTATCCAATTCTAAATCCTCTGTATCCAATTCCAAATCCTCTGAATCATATACCAAACCCTCTGTATTCAATTCTAAATCCTCTGTATCGTATACCAAATCCTCTGTATCCAATGCCAAATCCCCTGTATCCAATGCCAAATCCTCTGTATCGTATACCAAATCCTCTGTATCCAATGCCAAATCCCCTGTATCCAATGCCAAATCCCCTGTATCGTATTCCAAATCCTCTGTATCCAATCCTAAATCCTCTGTATCGTATACTAAATCCTCCGTATCCAACTTAAAACCACTCGCACCCTCTCCACCGCATCCTAAAGTAGAGAAGGAAGACGTTAAAATCTATAAACTTAATAATAATACAGAGAAGAGATACCTACCTTATGTCAAAATCCAAACTTCAGTCGCCTCACACCCTTTATCTTTCTTAGTTGACACTGGCTCCTGCATCTGTTTACTGAAATCAAGTTCTATGTCAAAAATTCCAACCCTAAGCGACAATGTAATCACCTTAAAAGGCATCGATGCCGGTGACGATGTAACACCCACTTTAGGCAGTTTCCAAATGGAAATATTTAGGAAAAACAATGAACCATACTTTCACGAATTTCACGTAGTCGAAAACATTAGTTTGAGTCACGATGGTATTATAGGTAATGACCTTTTTAAAAGCTTAGAATGTCAAATTGATTACAGCCGAAGTACCTTACAAATTGGCAACGACTCTGTCGAACTGATATTTTCCGTTCCTCTATATACAATACCCCCTCGAACGGAAACTGTAATAGAATGCTCCGTTAAGAATCCAATTGCTAAGGAAGGCATTATTGTCGATCAACATATTTCAGAAACATTATTAGTCGCTAACTGCATTGTAAAGATAAAAGAAAACGGACGAGTAAACATAACTGTTGTCAATACCTCCGAGGACCCTGTCACGATTCATTCCAACCTTGATCTTGACATAGAACCTTTCGAGACTCAATCCAATATGTGTATGCCCCTATCTGAAACGATTCCAAATCCAAACACTTTAGCTAGAACAAACGAAGTCCTTAAACAACTCCGAATCACCCATCTTAACAGCGAAGAAACAGACGCTCTATTACAAACCTGCACAGACTACTCTGACATCTTTTACCTCCCAGGTGACCAACTCACCTCTACTACAACTGCCGAACACAAAATAAAGACAACCACAGATATCCCAATTCAAACCAAATTCTACAGATTCCCCGAGTGTCATAAGAAAGAAGTTGAAAGCCAAATTAACAAAATGCTAGAACAAAACATAGTCACCCCCTCTGACTCACCTTGGTCATCTCCTATTTGGGTAGTCCCCAAAAAATTAGACGCGTCCGGCCAACGTAAATGGAGAGTAGTAATCGATTATAGGAAATTAAACGACATCACGATAGGCGAAACATACCCAATACCACAAATAACAGAAATATTAGACCAATTAGGAAAAAGTCAGTATTTCACTACACTAGATCTGGCATCTGGATTCCATCAAATACCAATGTGCCCCCAAGACGCGCCTAAAACAGCTTTCTCCATCCCTCAAGGCCATTTCCAATTCACACGAATGCCATTCGGTTTAAAGAATGCCCCTTCTACATTCCAGAAATTAATGAATACTTGCCTCTCTGGCCTTCAAGGCTCCCGCTGTTTCGTTTATTTAGACGACATTGTAGTTTATGGACCCGACCTCCTTTCAAGCATCCAAAACCTAATTACCGTTTTCGAAAGACTCAGGAAATACAATTTGAAGTTACAGCCAGAAAAATGCGAATTTTTGCGTAAAGAAGTCGCATATCTTGGCCACATTATTAATAGCGAAGGCGTAAAACCAAACCCAGAAAAGATAAAAGCCATCACCGGATTCCCTACACCAAAGAACCCTAAAGATGTAAAATCATTCTTAGGATTAGTATCATATTATAGACGCTTCATCCCTGACTTCTCCAAAACAGCTAAACCATTAACGACTCTCTTGAAAAAAGACAAAGAATTCAAATGGGGCAATGAACAACAATTAGCATTCGAAAACTTACAGAACAAACTCGTAACGTCTCCTATCCTAGCATACCCTGACTTTTCCAAACCCTTTTTACTTACCTGTGACGCTTCTAATTACGCTGTTTCTGCGATCCTATCCCAAGGACCAATAGGGAAAGACCTACCAATCGCCTACTCATCCCGAACACTCAATAAGGCCGAATGCAATTATAGCGTTACCGAAAAGGAATGCCTTGCTATTGTCTTTGGCACCAAAGCTTTCCGCCCCTATCTTTATGGACACCGATTCACAATAATCACAGACCATAAACCACTTCAATGGTTATTTAATTGTAAAGACCCAGGGTCTAGACTCATTCGCTGGCGTCTGAAATTAGAGGAATTCGACTATGAGATTGTCCATAAGAAAGGGAAAATAAACTCTAACGCCGACGCACTGTCGCGCTTCCCTGTCAACCCAGTAGAAGGCAACTTATCACCACTTCCTAATCTAGAACTACCCAACGACACCGACGAACATAGCAACCCATTAGAAGACTCTCTAGTAGAATTACCACCTCATATCCCATTCACCTTCAATGACGAGGACCTCCTAAATCCAAACGCTAACCCAGTAACACAAAACCCTTTAACAACCCAAGACCAAGACTCATTGTTACCTCAATTGGATCCCATAGATTGGGGAACATATGATACCAGCCCACAAAGCACTGATCTGAATCTTGACTTCGACTCTTTACAAATTCCTTCGCCTAACGAGAATGAAACAGACTCAATCACTCAATTAAATAACGACGATTACTCCCAATTCCTGAAACAAATGTCCAACAAAAATTTCACTTGTGACACTAACCTATTAGAACATAACGAAAACCTTCTAAAATCAATACATCACACATCAATAGACCTAGACGAATCAAATCCATATATGTACGAGATCTTATCAAACGTCGAAAACAAAGACGAAATTCTTAATGCTGAAAAGGAATTGCACTCTTCCCTGAAAATGAAATACAACGATAAAATAATTTATCTTATTTTTACCAAAGTTCATCATTTCGATGAGTCACCCTACCCAGCCATATATACAACTCTGAAACAAATAAGAAACGAACTCATGAAGTTAGAAAATCTCGTTGACGTCGCAATCTCCGATTTCAGAAATCCCTTTGATCACCACTCATACACTAAAATTTATAATATACTTACATACATATTCCATAATACGAAAATCCGCATCCACGTATATCTGAATAAGATTATATATCCTACACTTAGCGAAATATCTAAAATACTACGCGAGAACCACGATCTTCCAATTGCCGGACACTTAGGGTCATCGCGTATGTACAATCGAATAAAAGAGCAATTCTATTGGAAAAGAATGAGGAGTGACATAGAAGACTATGTCAAGAAGTGCAAATCATGCCAAGAAAATAAAGCTTTGCGAAAATTAAATAGAGCCCCTATGGAAATTACTACTACTTCCACTTCCCCGTTTCAGCGTATAGCCCTAGACATTGTCGGACCCCTACCTGAGTCTGGACCTGGTAAACTTAAGTATATACTTACATTACAAGACGATCTGACAAAGTACTCTGTAGCCTATCCCATACGTAGTACGACTGCAGAGGAAACAAGTGACTGCCTCATTCATTTCATTTCCTTATTCGGCATTCCTAAATCAATCCTGAGCGATCAAGGTACTAATTTTACCTCGGATCTCTTTAAAACTACATGCCAATTCCTGAAAATAAAACAGCTCTGGTCTTCACCGTATCACCCCCAAACTCAGGGCGCTTTAGAACGTAGCCACTCTACCCTAAAAGAGTATCTGAAATCATTTATTAACGAAAATCAAGACAATTGGCCCACTTATGTTTACACTGCCATGCTAACATATAATACTACAACACATTCCACAACAAAATTCTCTCCTTACGAATTAGTTTTTGGTCACCTACCTTATTTACCATCTTCTGTTTACGAACAAAAACTCGGTACAACTTATAGCGACTATATTAAAAGACTACAACACAAACTCAAATATACAAGGGAAAAGGCATTACAAAATATTCTGAAATCCAAAGAGAATTCCAAAAACTATTATGATACCCATACTAAGACTCCTCCCAAATATAAAGTCGGTGATTACGTCTATCTGAAGAATCATTTGAGGTTAAGAAAAGCTCTGTCACCCCTTTGGAAAGGACCGTATAAGATCATCAAAGTTCATAACAATCATACGGTGACCCTCCTCATAAACAGACGCCACGTTACTCATCACTTTGACCAACTCAAACCTGCAGAGGCCACACACTCCTTGTAACTTATAAATATCATAAACATTAAAATATTATTAATGTATTTCATAATCTCATTACAGTATATTCACGCCAACTATTCAGGGTCAAGACTTCATCACACCCATGACGAATAGCCCTGGAATATACTTCGACCCCTTAGGTTCTTTAAGTTTAGTTAATAATTATCTTAGCGTAGTTACTCCATTCGATATATCGTTTATAAGTCCTCATATAGATAACCTTCAAACATTTCTAAATATATCTAGTGTACTTTGTGAAGGTAGTCTAGTTTTCGACCACCTAGAATGCGGAAATATCCTTGAACCTTTATATACTCGTTTACATGATGTAATTCACGATAATGAAGCTATATCCCATCTCACGTCTCGCCATCTCTCTAAACGATCCGTTCCATTTGGCATCATTGGTTCTGTCTCTAAGAAACTATTCGGTACTATGAATGAAGAAGATGCTATCCGTTACGATAATGCTATAAAAGCAGTCGAAACAGATCAAAAGAAAATGGCCAGTTTAATGAAAGAAAATATTCTAGTTACCACTTCTACTCTTAAATCGGTGAATCAAACTCTGAACAACATAATTATTAATGAAGAACAATTAAAATGCGCCATCACTGAATTCTCTGAAGATATTCGAAACTTAAGCCATGCATCTCGAGAATTAGGTTTAAGATCCCGCATGTTAGAAGTAATTTCCATGATAGAAAATAATCTTCTAGCCCTGTCATTCAAAGTCAGCGATGCCATCTATTCGATTATGTTTAGTAAATCAAATGTTCTATATCCAACCATACTCACCCCTAAGGAACTCTACACCGAATTAGTTGCTAATTACCGATTCTTACCTAGTTCACAACAACTGCCAGTTCTTCTTAGCCTTGAGAATATGTATACTATCTTGAACGTATCTGAAATATCTTCTTACTTTAATAGAGACATGATAGTATTTACTATTAAGATACCTCTAGTACATACCACAGACCTGAACCTATATCATAACTTACCTTCACCAGCTCCTCATGACGCTAACAATCCAGTGTCTTATGTCACCATCATCCCATCCTCTAAATACATCGGTATCAGTACAGATAGATCCACCTACTGTAAACTAGACAGTTTAGAATCATGCAAAATGATCAATAATGATCATTATCTCTGTGAAGGCTCTACAACCTATTCCCCATTAGCTACTCCCTCATGCGAGACAGAAATAATTGTAAATGTACTTACCTCAATTCCAAATATTTGTGAAGCCAAATTTATTCATGATAATATAAATATATGGCAACCGCTTCGTAATAACAAATGGTTATATGTAATATCAGAGAAAACAAAAATAAATATTGTATGTAATGACACTCAATCAAGTGAGATAGGTATAAGCGGTAATGGAATGCTATATTTACCTCCTAATTGTATTGCTTATTGTAAGGATACTCGTTTAATATCCAAAGATAGTTTTAAGATCCATTTGAAACCCATTGTATCTAACTTTAATATTTTAAATGACTCGTGTTGTAATTCTCTAGCTTATAAGAATATTGTAAGCAACTTACCTGTAGTAAACCTGAAAAATGTAAACTTAGATTCTATAGCCTACGATAATCCAGAAATGTTAAAAGATTTAGAAGAAATTATAGAGAAACCTCATATTGTCCTATATCAAGACTACTATTCCAGTATTGTAATCGTTATTATTACTCTAATTGTATTCCTTGTTATATTCAAACTTTGTAAAATTGGCATACGTAGAAACTTATTTAGACTCCAAAGAAATAACACTTCTCGTGATAATGAACCTCAACCAGAAGACGAGATCGAAATGGTTGAAACAATTCCACCACCTAGTCTGCGAATTGGATAGACTATAATATCTGCTTTTACGTAAACTCACACATAAAAGACCGTGTAGTTTACTCTAAACCGGGGGGCTGTTATATACCCAAAATGCTAGTAAAAATACTAACATCACATAAATATAGCTGACAACCCTAGCTACACTGTAACATCGTTTTGCTGCATCAGCAATACGGCTTTCAAGCACCGCGCTCTTGCTCTGAGAGCCAGTCTTCTCCAATCTTTCGTCGCGACAATTCATTTTTATTTCTAATTCTACCTGTGCCAATTTCCTTTAGACTCAGTGTCCAATTTTGTATCATATTTAACCTCGTGTTTTGAGACCAACAATATATTTTATTTTAGCCGTAAATATTTAGTTTTTTTTAAAAAAGCCTTTCGGAAGGATTCGTATAATAGAACGCTCCAAACGTAACCAAACAAAACAGTGCTTATATTGGAATGAAGCACACTTTTGCTGTCAGTGGCGCGCTGATCGTCGAGTGAAACGATGCCGAAGTGCTCTGTGAATCGTTGTAAAAATAATACACTTACAAAGCGAAAAATACATGGGATTTCGTATTTTCGGTAAGATTTATACTTATTATTAGTATTTTAAGTGACATACATTCTAAATAATTTAATTATCATCTCCAAATTAATACATTAACAAATAAAATCCTATTATTCCTGTTACGCAGTTGTCTTTTTCGCACGCATAATAACGTTCACATGCTAGACAAGAATAAGATAGCCCTAATTCTGGTTTAAGAACTTTATTCTCATAAGAATTACAATAATTCACTTACTGAGAATCCATATTTACATTAAATAGAGGTCATCATATCAATTCGACACCTATGTATGTAATATTATTGGAAATGCAATAAATCCACATATGATATGGATTATTTTATAGGTGTGAGTACATAATATGTATGTGCAATGTTTGTTCACGCATTTCTCCGAAACCATCAACTACCTTTGTTGTTGTGACTATTTTTGTTATTGGCTTACATTTACTTTAACTTTGGGAACAATATAACATTCATCAAAATCAGCTAATTAGTTTTCATGATATGAACTAATACGTGTAAGTGTGACTGCTTGGCTTACTGATACGAGCTACAAGTGTAATGTCACTGGAAAAACACCTCAAAACCTTTTCAAATTCTAGTGTTCTGGTTAATCTTTTAACCGACTTCAAGAAAGGAGGAATTTCAATGCTTTTTATGTATCTATAACAGTTATCCGTCAATTGTGGGTCGATTTTTTAGGTTGTTGTAAAGTTTTTTAACGTTGTTATTTGTTACAGATTCCCTCAAAATGAGATTAAAAGAGAAAAGTGGCGGGTAATAATTAAAGAAGATAGAGGTGACGACTAATTTAAACCTAATGACTGTAGTGTGGTTTGTTCGGACCATTTTGCCGAATCTGACATGTATAAAACACAAAAAGGGTTTTGGAGAATCAATAAAAATTCTGTACCAAAAATAGAGGTGTTAAATTATGCAGTTCTATTAAGATATTAAATATTTATTGGGAAATAAAAGTAATTATATTTTATTTCAGATTCAAACTACAGAAAATGAGATTTTGGAACAGTCGTACGAAAATATATTATATGAAAATTCGGCATACACGGTAACGATAAAACTGCACGAACGATCTGCACAGTTCATTTGCGCAGTTTTATCGAACGTATGTACAAAAATCGGCGCAGATTTTTTGGTTAGTGCAAGCCATCGGAGCAAGGTTCAAGATCTATTCGATAAATCGTTGTCGATCGCGTTTGCACAGTTTTATCGTAGTGTGTGTACGGAAGTCGGGCCAATCATTCAGTTCGTTCGCAAGGCTTGGTGTAGGCGGACGCGTCCGCGCACATTGAAAGCGACTTCAAAAACACTAAACCGTAAGAAATAATTGCCCTGTATAAAAATTCTAGCCTTTTTTGATGTCGGTGCTAACGGCTGGTAATCATGAATCGAAAAGCAACATGACGGTGCGCCACCACACGTTGTTCGACCAGTGCGCGAGTACCTAAATGATGTGTTCCGTTAAAGGTGGATTAGCAGATTCGGGCCTCGCGCGTAGCCAGCGCGGTCTCCTAACTTGACGCCGTTAGATTTTTTTTTATTAGGCTACATTGTAGAAAATGTTTTTGTAGCGGAATGCGACACTGCGAATGAAATGCGTCGAACGCATAAGTGACGCATTTTACAAACTAAACAGTGATATCGCAGCCGATCCTACGATGATGCCTCGTCTCCACGCACATACGTTATATCGCACCCAGCTTTGTGAGCTACTTGGGGGACGCCATTTCGAGCCGAATCTTATAAGAAGAGAGAGACGTTAAGGTATGTTTGACTTTCACCAAATTAATTTATCTTTGAACGTGGTATGGATATTACTTAAAACAATATCGATAAGACGGACAGCGGATTTAGTTTATTTTAGTATGGTAAATATCGGTAAATTCGAAAATAATAAATAAGTAACAAAAACAATAATTCATGATGAATGTTTGTTTTCTATTAAACGTTATTAAATCTGAAACCTGTAAATCATCCCCGTCTAAATTCAACTTGATCTGAATTCTGATTTAATCTGATCTTTTAAAATCAGATTAAATCAGAATTGTAATAAATGTTTTCACGTAATGTTTTCTTTGCGTCTTTGGTTTGCCTAAATTTTGAATGTACCCTAAACCAATAGCTGTGTAGTTTATTAAGTTATAAGACGAGCACAGCAACACTCGACAGCTGAGTTCTAAGCCACAGCGCCGTGTAGGTAGACAAGAGCCGCACCGCACCGCGCCGCGCGTGCGGCATGCGTTCATGGACCGCTACTACGTGTCCGCGCGTGGTACGACGCTGTAGCGATACATTGTATTGTTCGCTGTACATTATGTAGCGCGAATTAACTAAATAATAATAAATCTTTTATCTTTCATTTTTATGCTGAACTGAATTTTGCATGATAATAAGTGACCATAGAAAGCCAATTTTACGAGGTTTTCGGGACGCTTAAAATTACACCGTGTATAGTAAGTTAATGTAAAAATATAATTTGTTATAGAAAAATGCCTACGACACCTGCAGAACGACAACGCAAATACAGAGAACGACTAAAGCAAAACGATCCCGAAAAGTATGAAGAAATACGTCTATAAAACCTGCAAAGAATTAAGGCTAAATATGTTAAAATATCCAAATTATCAGAACGTCAAAAAAATTAAAGAGGAAGGGAGTGGAGAAGACTAAAATAATCAGGAAAATAACGAAGAATTTTTGTTCCAGATCCAGAATCATTATAGCTCACTCGACAAATTAGTAGGTGTCACCGCTTGGATCAAGCGCTTTTGCCATAATTGTAGACACTCAAACGCCAGTTTTCGCTCCTCAAGAGCGACAAGAGGCTTTCCTTCATTGGGTTCGTTCGGTGCAAGCTGTTACTTTTGAACAGGAAACTGAAATTTTGAAAACTGGGAAATCTAAGTTGTAGAGAGCTCTCAGTAAACTTAACCCCTTTTTGGATGATTCGAGTCTTTTGCGTGTTGGAGGGCGTCTTAGGAACGCCAACCTCCCCTACGGGGCTCGTCTCCTCCTTTTGGCTCCCCAAGAAAACTCATTTGGTTAAATTGTTGATGACTGATCGTCACATTAAAAACTTGCACGCCGGTTGCAATGCGTTGTTGGCCATTTTGTATCGAGAATTTTGGATTTTGTTAGCCCGAAGAACGATCCGCTGTAGTTTTTCGCTGCATGCCTATGATGGGCGACTTGTCCACTGATCGTGTCACAGAGACGAGACCCTTCGCCGGTGTCGGTACCGACTTTGCGGGTCACTTTTTGGTTAAGACATCGACTCTTCGCAACCTTGGCTCGAGTTCAGAGATACGTATCTTTCCCTTATTCATAATAATGATAGCATTCAATCTAATAATAAATTTCATTATTTGCGCGCCGCTCTAAGCGGGAGCGCAGCGTTAGTAATCAAATTTCTTGATTTTAGATCAGATAATTAGTGGAAGGTAGCGATCGTTGGACTAGCTCTTTCATTGGACCACTAAGATATTACCAAAACTGTGCAAGCTAGCAACACTTAAACTAGTTGAAACGTGTCCGTGGCGACTTAGTTACACCTCCTCTTACCTCAGTGGCTGCTCTGCGGCACGTGGCTAGGAGAAATGCGTGTGATTGTGTTTCCGGCGGTCAAAATCTAATTATTTAACTCTGAACTATTCGACGTAAGTATCATTGTATACATATATATTTGTCTGCGTGCACTTTTATGAAATATTAGACGGTTTAATTGTGATTCCATGAGTGTTATAATGAGTAGTCCACTAGCAAACCACGCTAAGTCAAAAAAATACATTTTCTTGCATATTTGAGATTTTTGTGTAATGTACATATGTAACGTGATAAGTCTCGAATTTTAATATTTGATAGAAAATCTTAATACCTACAATTTTAAAGTTTGCTGGGCATCAAAATTGCAGATTTTGATTTATTGATGTACCAAGTACATATGAATATTTCGCTATTATTGTTTCAAAAACCTCGGCGAGGTCTATTTTCGTAGTAAACTATTAAGTTAATTGATTTTTTGAACTGTTTTGTTGCAGACATATGGCTAAGGGGCCACCAAATATGCCACAATGTGTGCATAGAAATTTGAAACAGTGCTATAAATGTAACGAGTTAACGGTTCAAGACTATAGTAAATTTCACAGACTTTTTTATACATCGTCAAACAAAGTTACTCAAGATACATTTTTATTGAAATATTGCACAGCACAAACTCCAAAAAAGAAGGTAAGAAAAAAACTCAAACTATATGTTATTTTATACCAAAGTACGAAGCAAATGCTGGTGGTAAACGCTCCATCAAATTAAAGAAAGTATGCCAAAAAGCAATGACCACAGTTCTGGGAATATCTAAAGATAGAATACAAAGAATTTGTAAAGTACATTTAACCTCAATGGAACTGCCGCAAGAAAGAAGAGGTGGTGATAGAAGATCTCAACAGTATACAGGTCGTACAGAATCTGTTAAATCATACATAAAGGGTCTTAAATCCATATAATCACATTATGCGAGAGGTAGGTCTACAGTACAATATTTAAGCAGTGACCTTAATATTAAAAAATATATAATTTATATAACCATGACCCAGAAAATGTACCAGTGATATACGAATTTATATAATATTTTAATTTAAGTTTCAAAATACCGGCTACTGATGCTTGCTCTACGTGCATTCAATTAAGTGAGAATATTAAAAATGAAAATGATTCAGCTAAAAAACAAACGTTGATAGCACAGCTCCGTATTCACAAGTTAAAGGCTAAATGCTTTTATACCAGCTTCAAAACACAACTTGACAATGAAGTAATTTTGATTGCCAAAAAAATCTAGTTTTGCCAAAAGTGCCGGACCAATGTGCCTACTTTAGCAGACAACTGTATGTCTATTTTACAATGTGCCAAGGGCCATCACGTGCCCCTCAAAATAATGCAAATACATTTATATACACGTAGCTGGAAACTGAGGCTTTAAAAGGATCCAATCAGATTGCTTCAGCATTATATCATCGACTATTAAATACCAATTTTGATGGCCACTATTGACCACATCAAATTATTTTGTGATGGTTGTGGGGGACCAAATAAAAATTCAATGGTTTTGGGAATCTTAGCATATTGGTTTAAAACGCAAGCTCCGAATCATATTAAAAAATAACGATCATATTTCCAATAGTTGGACATTCCTTTTTGCCACCCGATCGCATATTCGGAAACACGCCCTTAGTACAGCATGTTCTTAAAGTAAATCCATTCATAGATACATTACATTTCTTATCAGATTCGCCATCATCCCAATATCGTAACAAATATATGTTTTTTATAATAAGCCAAATACATCACAATTTTCCTCAAATCGTCAAAATAACTTGGAATTATTCGGAAGCTGGTCATGGAAAAGGTGCCCCTGATGGCGTTGGAGCTGTCCTTAAGAGGACCGCTGACCGCATGATTAATTTTGGTGAAGACGTGGTACTTATAAACAGTTTTATGAAACGTTAGTAAGAGCAGTAGAAAATATTACTATTATGAAAGTAGAAGAAAGTGAAATAATTGCAAAAGATAAATTAATACCCAAAAATACGATACCATTCAAGGGCACACTTTCCATATACCAGGTTCTATGGGATGTTACTATTCCACAATTTTAAGAAAATTAAGTTGTTTTGTTTGTTATGCAGATAAAATGTGTGTTCACGGATGCGACATAGGACGTATCCCAAATAATAACCATGAATATATAGAAAATATTGATCCTAGTCATGTTATTCCGTTGTCCAAATTCAGAAATCGAAAGGAGCCCAGTGGCAATATTAATACAAATAAATTAACCATTCTTTCCGACATCATTGTAAAAGAAGCACATACTTTTGATCCTTTCCTAAATCCAAAACCATCTACATCTAAAATGTAATTTTCTATTATGACTTTTTATATTATTATTATAAAGAAAGAGATATCGATTCTCTTACATAATTAATATTTGTTTTGTTTTTTTTTATTTTAACGCGGGGAAATGTGCAAATCACATTCCCCATCGCCGGTTTTGGGGCGGACGATGGGGATATGTCGGGATCCCATAAGAGACATCCCGTGGCCGCCTCGGTCGCCTGACCTCACCCATTGCGTTTTTTTTTTATGGGGATACCTCAAATCAAAAGTTTACTATAACAATCCATAGACAATTGAGGCCCTGCAAGACAATATTTGCCGTGAAGTTCGAAGCATTACTCCAGAGCTTTGCCGTCGCGTAATTGCAAATGTAAGGGTCTAACTGCAAGAGTGTTTAGAGAAAAATGGCCATCATTTAAACGATATATGTAGTGTTTAAAAAATAAAATACGCATTATTGTTATCCATTTTACTAAAATAAAAATGAAGAAAAACGATGTAGTATTTTTTACATTATATTTTAAAGTTGAAACTAAATATATTAACCTTACCGTCACTTTATATTTATGAAGCCTGTATTTTTATAAAGCAAAACATGAATTTATATAGATTTGTAGAAAGTAAACGGCGCTCTAATAAGTTACAGGTGTTGGCAACAAAAACAAACTTTCATAGTAAAAGCTTTTATGCAATGGCTCAAAAACTTTACAATAAGTTACCAGGAGAAGTCATCTCATGTAAGAACATTAACGAATTTAAAAGGAATTTATTCAAATTATTAGTTAACAAGGTGTATTATTCTGTTGACGAATATTTAAATGAGAAATTTTGATTGTTTTTATTCATGCATTAACTAAATAGAATCGTTTTTCGTTATCTTATGTGACATGCCTACTGAATGAATTTGATTATTGCTGTATTGTTGAATTGGTGACATTATTGTTTTTATTTTGTATTCTTTCTTTCACATTTTACTCTATTATAATTTGACATGTTATCTAAATTAATAATTATTGTGATTGCCTAGTTTTGAAGTTTTTTTTTGATATTTTGTATGCTTTTTGGCGGAACTCAGCTTGGATCTTATTTATCATCATAACATCTACTTTATGTACCCTGTGTTCACGAAATAAATGAAATTGAAATTGAAATTGAAATTGAAAATTTCCCGCTGGACACCCTTTATGTTCATTAGGCTTTTATTAGAAACGTTGTTGATTAATATAGGATTAGGTTCGATGTATATGTTTGTACTATTATTGTGTAATGGAGTGGTTTTAACACTACCTAACATTATGAAAAAGACTACAAATTGTTTATTTCTCATTGTTTTTATTGATTGTATAAAAGTACAAGATAAAAAAATCATATTAAGATCTCTATTATATATAAATTTTCTTTTACCATAATCATTCGTTACAAGAATATTTGTTTTTATTCTTTGCCTACAATCTATGATTTTATTACTAAAATATAACTACATTATATTGTTTCTTAACTTTTGTTTTATTTTATGTACTATAATTAACCCACAATCATTATCCTCAACATTTGTCAATTTCCTGATCAAATTTTCATTAACATCGACACGTCGTCATTATCCTCAACAGGCATTTTTATATATTTTCAAATATCTCCCAAACTATTAATATTACAGTGGTGCCTCTCATTTATATTTTAAGAGCTATAATCAAGTAATGATTCTAATACTAAATATCTGCCGTGACACTAGTTTCGTCACTTTTTACATGAAATTGACGAAAATATATTCTAATCGAAGAAATACCCATCTCTACGTGGTGTTGATTAAAGAGGTAATATACCATTAGTACCATCATTTAGTCTGGCTCTCCAAGATTGAACTAATTCACCATTGAAATTAAACTACTATATACGGATTTTATCGCGTTATTTATTTGACAATTTATTATTAACATTTGTGTGCGTGAACATGGATGTTTGTCTCGGTCTGGGTGTTTCTATGTATAATATGTAAGTATTTACAAAAAAAAAGTATATATGTATGTTTATCCATTGTCTAGTACCCATAGTACAAGCTCTGCTTAGTTTGGGCTAGATGGTGTTGTGTGTATGTGGTAGAATATTATTATTATTATTATTATTATTACATAATTTTGAAAACTGTTACACTACTACTATTATTAAACTTTACTAATTTTTAAGCTAATTGAATTATTATTAAAACTATTGAAACTATTTAGATTTAATTTAATTTTACACTTAGTACTACTTAGTAGTAGTACTAAGTGTGAAATTAAATTAAAGTAACAGTTTTCAAAATTATGTAATAAAGTGTCAAATAAATAACGCGATAAAATCCGTATATAGTAGTTTAATTTCAATGAATAATATTCGCGTAAACAGAAGACTATATTATAATTCACCATTTACAAATGTATCAACAAAACCTGGTGGATTATAAATTTGTCCAGATGCTTTACTTTTTCTTAAAAAGTTGTGCAACAAAACACAGGTCATACTTACAATAGAAGCCTTAACCGATTCGTTGCGGATGGCACGTTTCAGTGCCATCACTTTTTTTTACGTGTGGCGTCAGGCACGGATATGTGTCATTTTGAAATCGATGATAACTCCTTCAATTAAGTTTTATGGAAGTTTTACCTGAAACTAAACTATCTTCATTTTTCACGTATATTAAGCTCGTAGCCTTCGTTTCTGGATATTGTAATATTTTTTAAAAAATAGGGGGCACCAACCTTTTTGGAAGTTGAAGTATTTGATATTAAATCATCATATGATAATAAATTATAAATGTATTACAGTAAAGCAGCTAAATCACTTTGCTGCGGTTGTCTTTAGCTTGTCTTCTATAAAATTTTACACCCGCTCTAAATAAGGATAAAATTTAAACAATAAAAAGTATTTATATAGAGATGTTTCTTCTCCTCTTTTAACGACACCTCTCTAATCCTTATCTATAAAGAAATATGCATAGACGTCGTAGTCACATTTGGGTATCGATAGTGGGTAAATTTTATGTCTCGAAATATGGTAGGTACCTACTTACATATCAGGTTCATTGCCGGAATCCCCGCGCGGAGTTGGCGGGAAATTCGTAACAGTGCCGCCGACTCCGCGCGGGGGTGCCAACCCGTTACGTTTCTAAGCGCCAGTTTGCCGCCGGCATCGTAGGTGAGCGGTCGTTTCGCGGTCGGCGTGGGCCTAGTGTAGCGTACATCGTAAAATAATTTTGGTTTTTGAATTGTTTATTTTTTGTGAGAGTCATGGACGCTCACACTCCGTGTTCATCATTTGGCAAACAGCGACGTAAACGTCGTCTTGTTTTTGTTTCTTCTCCGGATACATCAGAAAATGAAGAAACTGCGACGACTTTGGCACGTTCTAAGTATACATCACGAACAGAAATATTAGAAAATGAAGAATCTGCGAGTTCTAGCTTGCCCCATACATTTCGAAGAAAAAATACTGTTATTCAAGATTCTGCGGTCATAGAAATACTTGAACGTAATATTGACTCTGACTTTAGCGCCTCGTCTTCCGATAACTATCAACCAGGGTCAACTGGTTCGTCGTCTTCAGACTCTGAAAATACAGCCATTGAAGATGATCAAGCCGAGTGCTCTACCGCAGAAGACGAACAACCTCAATCGTCAGCGCCTCTCCAAGTTGAGCAGGATTTGGCATCACTAAACGCTCCTGGGCTGTATCAAGGGCAAAGAGGACGTGATAGACCGTCTGTACCTTGGTCAACAATAAATGAAGGTATGAAAACTTTCGATTTCACGGAAAACGTCGGTTTGAAAGTGCCTATATCTAGTGAATCAAAACCAATAGATTTTGTGAGTTTATTTCTTGATGATGAATTCTTGACATATATCGTTCAAGAAACTAATAAACATGCTGTTGACGTTTTGGCGAAGCCAGGAGTCAGGCTAAAATCAAGAATAACGGACTGGAAAGACACTAATGTCGCGGAGATGAAGGTATTTCTTGGCTTAATTTTGCATATGGGCATTATGCGTCTTAATCGTTTGACGGACTACTGGAAAACAGATCGATTATTGAACATTCCAATTTTCCGACAGTATATGTCACGCAACAGGTTTTTGTTGCTGTTTAGATGCTTGCATTTTTCCAACTCATCGACAGGGGGATTGAACAAAGTCGAGGAATTAATCGAACGTTTTAATAACAAGATGGAGTATCTAATATGCGCTCAGAAAGAATTGTCACTAGATGAGAGCATGATTCTCTACAGAGGTCGTCTATTTTTTAGACAATACATAAAAAACAAGAGACACAAATATGGAATGAAGCTGTACATGCTCACAGAACCCGATGGCCTCGTTCTAAGACTGCATCTGTATGGAGGTTCGGCTGATATAACAAGTGGAAAAGGGCACACAGAAAAGGTGGTTCTACACCTATTGAAAGATTTCCTAGGAAAAGGCCATTCCATTTATATGGATAATTTTTACAACGGGTATAATTTAGCCGCGAAGTTGTTATCTCACAAGACTTTTTGCACAGGAACTCTGAGAAAAAAACGTGAATGCAATCCAGACATCGTCAGTAGTAAAATGAAAAAGGGAGAGAATAAATCTGTCTTTCATAATGGCATTCACATTGGCTGTTACAGAGATAAACGTTACATTCCTTACATATCGACAGAACACGACGATGAAATGATTACAGTAACCAATAAAAGGGGAATCTCGAAAGAGAAACCAAAAGCTTTAGCTTTTTATAATCAGTTTATGTCTGGCATTGATAGGCAAGATCAAATGTTGTCGTACTATCCATGCGAAAGAAAAACGCTACGATGGTACAAAAAATTTTTTATACATGTGTTTCAAATACAGATTTTGAATGCCTACATTTTATATAACAGATTTTCTGGGAAACGCTTGAATATGTACGACTTCAGAATGTCTCTAATAAATGAGTTACTACCGCCAAAAGTTTCTTCAGTTTCAACTGGCTCACTGGTTCCCACTCGTTTAGAACGTGTTCACAAACTAACTAAAATAGAAAACAAAACCGAAGAAACTAAAAAAGATGCGCCAGGACATGTTCGAAAAACTAATAGAATAAAACGGAAAGTTTGTCGGCAATGTACCGCTGTAAAAAAAATTCGTAAACAAACTCGCTACCACTGTGTTTTATGCCCAGAGCAGCCGGGCCTTTGTGATCAGGAGTGTTTCGATGCATATCATGCTAGTTTGAATTAAATTTTATGATAAGTTTTGTAACTTTTGATTTGTTGAAATGTTCTGATTATTTTTTTCTAACTGTATAATAGATGGCGCTACCGTCTCGTAAACACCTAGTCTGTGTCAGTACAAATAACATTTATGTTTAAAAATAAATTAACAAAGTTTACGTGTATCTGATCATCATTTCAGTGAAATAATCGTACAAATACCGTGTAAAAGTGTTATCCCAAAAAACTGTACAGTAATTGTGATAAAAAACTGCTCAACTGACTGAACCGATACTAAGTGACAAACTAAAAGGAAACAAGTGCAAAGTGTGTTTTATTCGAATTGGAACGTTGTAAAGAAAGGTATGCAGTGCATTAACACTATCTACTTGACACATTGACAACTATTAATAAAAAGTGAAGAAACTATACAATATATTGACCGTTATGAAAAATTATTTAAACTTTGACGTAAAAACTAGCGCAACCTGTGGCGAATAGAGACAACCAAGTTAAACTATATTGAGAATAGCGCCATCTAGAGCTGAGTAGTCTAACTACGATATAACTGAGCGCCTCAGCATCGATCAATCAAATAGTTTTAAAAGTTGAACAACAGGTGGAGCTTTATACTGATAACGATGGATGAACATAATAATATTACATTTCGCAAGCATCGAAAAACTTGTTCACTAAATGACATATCACACGAAAATTCAACATTATTTGACACAACAATGCAAAGTCTACGAGACTCATCAATTAATATTAGCCAGACTGTCTTAGATCTACAAGAAAAACTACAAGAAATGACTAGCAATATTGAAAGTGCGCATTTAGAAATAGAAAACCTAAACGCAGAAAACTTAAGGTTAAAATCGGATCTACAAAAATGCTTGAAGTTAATAGAAACATACAAAAAAATTAACTCTGATGAAATTATAAGCATGACGCCACTTTCTGGCCGCAAACGAAAAGCCAAAAAAACAAAGAACATAAACTTAACCCCAATTAAAATAAAAGAACAACCGATTGCAAAATCTTTTCAAATAAACACGACGGAAACAGCTACAGAAGGTGGAGAAGCAAGTGAAAACATTGACCAGTTAAATACAACGCCTGACACAATAAACATAGCACGCATCAAAAACACACAACTAGAAGAAACTTTTATAGGAACCGAGGACAGTCAAAATAATATGCAGAATAAAGAGTTATGCAATATGCGCTCGACTTCGTCGTCAAATAATACTTTGTGCACAACCGAGAATGCTCAAAGTGTATCAAACGATATATATAAGAAAAGGAAGAACAAAGTTATAATTATTGCGGATGACCAGGGAGGTTATTTACGACATACGCTGCAAACCCTAATCGGTGATCAATACCAAGTATCCTGCTTTTGGAAATCGGGTGCCGCCCTACAGGATGTCTTACTTTCAGACCTTACCCAAATAAGATCATTAACAAGTAGAGATTATGTTATTGTTTTAGGTGGAATACATGATAGATCGCCAACTATTTTGAAAATTTGTATAAGTAATTTTCTATGTCAAACTAGAAATACCAATGTCATATTTTGTGAAACCCCATACAATAAGTGTTTAAGAGAGGCTAAGTTGAATTATGAAGTCAAACTATTATGCACTAAATTTACAAATGCTAAATATCTTGACATGGGCTTCAGTAGAGAAATTCCTCGTCGTACATACTTTGTGCGTCATGTGTGTCAAGTAATACATAGGGAATTATTACATATCTACTACCAAATGCGATACAAAGATTTCCACAACATACAAAATATAAAACCTGTATTGTTGGAAAAGGCTACCCAAACAGATATTATAATAGAATGTCCATGTAAATGTAATAATATATTAGAGGGTGATAAATGCATAGGAATTTCAAACCTACTACCTAGCAATATAGAGACTAAATCATCACCTATTCGTGACAATTTTTTTCGTTAGTAAGTCATTGTACATATTACACCAAAACATTGCAGGTTTGATTAATAAAGCTGACAGTCTTTCAGTTTCACTGGCAGTGCTTGAGGAAAAGAATTATTATATAGATGTTTTGTGTATAACGCAGCACTTTATGATGGCAGGACAAGAAGTTCACCTTTGTATACCAAATTATACTTTGGCGGCATACTATTGTAGAGTAGATAGCAAAAGAGGTGGCACTTGCATTTTAGTAAAGGAAGGGCATACTTGGAAAGAATTACCATGTATAGCACAATTGTCTATTAGTGGAATATTTGAATGTTGTGCAGTAGAATTAGTTCATTATAAATTAATTGTGGTATGCATATATCGAGTACCTAAAACAGCTCTATTAAATATATTTTTTCAGAAGTTGGACAATTTGCTAAATAAAATAAATAAAATGAAATTTAAGAATATAATAATTGCCGGGGTCTTTAATATTGACATGTTGAAAAATAATAATGTAACTCTCGAATTTAAATGCTTATTACTCAATTTTGGCTTAACTTTAGCTTTGGATAAACCGACGAGGTTGATTAGTCAGACTTGTATTGACAATCTTGCTCATAATTTTATAAAATCACGTTTTACAACCGAGATAATAGAACTCGCTCTGTCAGACCATACATGTCAAATATTTAAATGCTCAATTGATAAAGCTTGCATACTAAAGCATTGGTATAAAAAACAGAGAGACTATGCACCTGATAATATAATTAAATTTAAAAATTGCTTAAAAAACTTGACATTTGGAGATATATATAATACTGATGACCCAAACATGGCCTTCAACCTGTTTTTGGAACAATTTTGTATGTTCTATAATCTATGCTTTCCAATTAAAATCATTACTATAAAAACATCAAATAAAGCTAAATGGATATCCAAAGGCATAAAAATATGCAGTAAAAGAAAAAGAAATCTCTTATGGAGGTACCGAACTCAACCGTCACTAGCAAATAAGAAGTTGTATAAAAACTATTCTATTCAATTTAGAAAAATTATTAGATTGACTAAGCGTGTGCAAAATATCAACAAAATTAATACCTCGAATAATAAATCTAAAACGGCATGGCAAATTATAAATAAATCTAAATTTAGTGTGCCTACAAACGCTATACAAACACTGGTGATAGATAATAAGACTATTACGAACCCACAAACTATTGCAAATAGCTTCAACAATTATTTTGTCGATAAGGTTATACCAATACCAGGGTCTGGCATAAAGGTTACTGCTGGTATTGCACCCAAAAAGGATTCAATGTTCATGCCTCCTTGTATACCACAAGACATTATAATTATAATAAAAGATCTAAAAAATACTAGCAGCGTGGGATATGACGGTGTTACAACTAAAGTACTAAAAGCCACGAGTACCTTGATTAGTGGTCATCTTAGCTATCTCCTTAACTCTTGTATTTCCTCAGGCGTATTTCCAGATTGTTTAAAAACCACTATTATTAAACCTATCTTAAAAAAGGAAAGTAGGGAAGACATGTGTTACTATAGGCCTATTGCGTTAATATCTGCTGCATTCTCTAAAATTATTGAAAAATACTTTGAGACTAATAAAATCATATGTGAGGAACAGCATGGGTTTAGACAAAATAAAACAATAAATATGGCTATATATAACTTTTTACATAGAACAATGACTAATATAGACAGAAGAAACCCGGTCTGCGCCTTGTACTGCGATATGACGCAAGCATATGATTATGTGGAACATAGTACGTTAATAAGGAAGCTAGACTGTTGTGGCATTAGAGGCAATGTGCAGAAATTAATATCATCATACCTGTCAAATCGGAAACAGGTCACAATCATATCTAAAGTAAATTTAAAGACAAAACATGAAATTACATATAAATCTGATGAGCGGCTGGTAACATATGGAGTGCCACAGGGTAGTGTTATAGGCCCTTTACTCTTTATAATGTATATTAATGATATTCCCAAATATATAGGCCACCCTATGACACTTTTTGCAGATGACAGCACTATCACAGTGCCATGTAATGCACTTGCTTCCTATGAAGATGACATTAATAAGTCGCTTTCATCAATTATAGGATGGTTAGATAACAACAACCTTAAAATTAACCTCAGTAAAACAAACATAATGCACTTTAGTCAACGCAATCCTTTAACTCGACCTCTAAATATAATTTATGGTCTCACTAAAATAAATGAGGTAGAGGAAAACAAATTTCTAGGCTTAACCATCGATAGAAAACTGAACTGGAAAGCACACATCGAAAAACTCTGCAATAGAATTAGTAGCAGTTCATATGCCCTGTACAAACTAGCACCAGTTGTAAATATTAGCACACTGCTGATGGCCTACCATGGACTGGTGGCATCAGTAATTAGATATGGTATAATATTCTGGGGGAACTCAGTTAGTATAGAAACTGCATTCAAGCAACAAAAACGCTGTATCAGGGCTATGTTTGGCCTACAAACGATAGATAGCTGTAGACCGTATTTTATAAAATATAAAATTATGACACTTCCTTCGATATATATCTTAGAAATAGCATTATTTGTAAAAGCCAACTCTCAATTATTCTTCCGCATGTCTGATATTTGTATACGGAACCGTAGAGACAATAAAAGATTGTGTATGCACAGGGCAAATACAGCACTAATGGGAAACAGCGTATTCTGTATGGCCCCCAAAATATATAATAAAGTACCAAATGACTTAAAAGATTTAAATTTATCGTTACTTAAGCAGAAATTGACTGGTCTGCTTTTGAATAAGTGTTATTATAGTGTAAAAGACTTTTTAGCTGATAGTGATTTATAATTAATTGATAATACCTAATTATTTTGTAAAACTGACATCTCTATTGATTACTTTTTGACTGGCCTGGCTCTTATATGATGACATCTTGTGTATAGCAAATAACATTAATATTATGTACCTAATAATAAATTTTACCGTTGACTTGAGATATATGCATGTATTAAGCTTGTATGCAATGTGTTTTAGTTTCCTTTTATAATTTGCATGCGTAATGTGAGCTATGGACTTATGAAGAAGTTATCTGTCTGCATTTTATTAATATTTGTATGTCTGTATTAGACCCAACATGTTGAAACTATGCCTTTTATAACACCATTAATGTACACATGATTGACAAATAAACTTATCTTTATCTTTATCTTTATCTTTATCTTTATAATAATGGACACTAAAAAAGGTTTTATGTTCCTAATTGTTGATTTTCTCAATTTTAATATAATTACTAAGAATACAAATGTTCTTTAAAACTCTTATTTTAAAATAAAAGCATTCCGTAAGAACGTGTCGTATGTTTTATTTCAAAACTGATCTCAAAATGTATTCTTCAGTGCCGAGCGACTCCGCGAGGAGTCGACTCCGCGTGGAGTTTCATGGCACCATGCCCATGAAAATCTTTGCGCCCTGCCGACGACTCCGCGTGGGTACTTGTATATATATATAGCTTATATACATACCATAAGCTCTGTAACAACATTTTTACTTCTTTTAATTGTATTAAAGCATATTTTTGTAAAAAATAGTTATTGGCATTGCGGATATATTTTTTTTTGTATGAAGCAAATTTCCGGCAATCAACCTGATATATAAAAAAATATCACCGTGCGTCGTACAATATAGGCGGTATATAAAATACAGTCCTCATATTTATAATTGTCTAAGGGTAAGCATGCAATAATAAGAATGATATGAAGTTCTTATATTACAAAAATACAAATAGGTACTTAGATAAAAAAATGCTGAGACATCATACTTAAATATTTGACAACTTATCATATCTGACAACTCTAGAATCGATTCTCATTATGCGTTATTTTTAAACACAAATAGGATTCAGATTACACATTCATTCATTCATTCATTCATTCGAAATTGCATTTGCCAAAAGCGCTTCGAAAAAGGACTGTATTCACTCTAAATTAAAGGTTTATTTTGGATAAAATTGTATAGACTTACAAAAAAAATGGAAACAGACAATGGACGGTCGGTCTAGGAGCGGCCGGGACCGTCCATTGTTTATTGTAACAACACGTGGTATACATTTTTTTCTTTCGCGCATCTTGTTTTTTGAATTACTTCTGGTTTACTATCCTTAGTTATCAGACGTGCTTACTTTTCTTGTTATTTACCTTACCGATGACTTTCGCTTGTTTACTGGACTCTGTGTTTTTATCGATTGTGGTTTTGCATTTGTGACGATTTTGGCTGTGTAAAGTGGACTCTGATTTTGCGTTGTGATGATTTTGGCTGTGTAAATTGGACTCTGATTTTGCGTTGTGACGATTGTGGCTTTGAACTGGACTCCGTGCGACTTCAGCCTGTGCACACATCTCTACTTGCCGTGAACTTCAAGTAAGATTCTTTTTTATACATAAGTTATTGTTGCTAATTGACGGGCCTGTTGGTCTAGTAGTTAGTGAGGTGGGTTCGATTCCCATGCAGGTCAAACTTTGTGTGATGAGCACAATTGTTTATTCTGTGTCTGGCTGTCATTATCTATAATATGTATATATTTATAAAAGAAAATGGTAAATATGTATGTTTATCGGTTGTCTAGATCCCATAACATAAGCTTATCGTACTAGTCATAAAATGATGAGTTTTTTCAAATCAAATCATTTTATTGTAGATCTACTGATAAATATTATGTAACTAAATAAGTATTATTACTAAATATAATCTATACGTCTATTACTCTATACAAATAAATACCATTGGAGTGTCTGTCTGTAATATTAAAATAACTGTTAAAACCTCCATAAACCTCTTTTGGTGTACTTTTTACAAATTAAAATAGACAACACAATGAAAAACACGACCAAAAATACGTGTCTCTTTTATTTTCGTTTCCAATAGAGTTTTCATTCTTTTGCAGTTTGAAGAAAATGGAATACCCTTCTTCGAGTTCTCCGGAACCTGAACCATTATTTAGCGTAGATCCTTTTCCAAGTGCGCCAGTTCCTGGACCATCATCTGGCATGTACCATCAGAATCCATATATGGATCTTCCAAGTTCGCCAATTCCGGGTACATCATCGGCCATAGATCCCGTAAGCGTGGAATTGGAACGAATGATGTCTCCTCAAGAAAGTGAGCAGTTATATGACATTCCAGGTTTACAGTTATATGAAGACGAAGAACTGTATGGAATTCTAACCGGGAATAACGAAGAACTCTTAAATGAGTTAAGTGATGCAAGTGCGAACGAGGATGCAAACATTGTCGATTCTCACGCCAATGAACAGAACGGAGATCCAGAGGAAGAGTCTTTAGAAGAAACGACTGGCTGGTTTCCGGGTAATCCCAGTCAGATGTTACAGATACCATTTACGGGGACAAGTAGTATGTTGCAGCCACATGACGCAGAGGTCCAAAGTCCTTTGGATTTTTTTTTTATTTATTAATATTTTAATTTTTAAATTTAATATTAGAATGTACAAACAAGTACGGTAACAAATTGAAAGCAGAAGCGACAACTGCACGTTCTCGCTTTAGCAAGTGGAACGATCTAAGTGTCGCCGAATTAAAAACTTTTATTGGCATAATATTACTAATGGGCACAATAAAGCTGAACAGAATGGTGGACTATTGGTCCACTCATTATTTTTTCCGCCTTAGTCCACGCCTATTTATGTCTAGGGATAGGTTTTTTTTAATTTTAAGAGCTTTGAACGTACAAGAAATCGAAAGGACGGAGAGTAGGTATATTTAAAATAAAATCTTTGATCGATTTGTTCAATGAGACAGTTGACGCCGTATATTACCCATTGAGAGAGTTGACAATTGACGAATCTCTTATTATGTGGAAAGGGAGACTATATTTTCGTCAATATATCAAAGGCAAAGCCCATAGATACGGCATTAAGCTGTACATTTTAGCCGACGCCAACGGTATAATTTTAAAAATTCACATGTATGCAGGATCCCAAGACGTACAAGTAGGAGGTAGAAACCACGTCAAAAAAGTGGTGCATCTGCTCATGCAAAAATATTTTGACAAAGGGCATGCTTTGTATTTGGACAATTTTTATACCAGCGTAGGGTTGGCTGATGAGTTAATAGGCAAAAACACGTATGTGACTGGTACCCTAAGACCAAACCGTATAGGAAATCCAAGAGATTTAAAAATGTGCAAATTAATGCCTGGTGAATCGTGTATATTACAAAACAATAAAAAAATTGTTGTCACCAAATGGCAAGATAAACGGGAAGTATTATTTATAAGTACTGATCACAAAAGTAATTATAAAATGACTACTAGTCGCCGTGTACGCACAATAAAATATAAGCCGGCCGTACAAATAAAGTATAATAAATATATGCGGGCAATAGATCGACATGATCAGATGCTAAGCTATTATTGCTGTGAGCACAAGACCCTGCGCTGGTACAAAAAAGTCATAATACACATAATCCAAATATGTTTGGTGAATGGTTATTTACTTTTCAACGCAAAAAACACTACAAATAAAACTTCATTATATAAATTTATAAAGAGTGTAATGCAAGAATTGTTACCAATGCCCAATGTATCAGAACTTTCTCGTCCTCTACCACAGTCAAAAATACATTTACCCGCCAACTTACCAAAGAGAGGTAATAATACCCTAAGAAAAAGATGCAGAGTTTGTTACACAAAAACTAAAAAAAGGGTATCTGTTATAACTGGCTGTCCCGATTGCCCTGGATTCCCAGGCCTGTGCCTTAATGATTGTTTCAGAGAATTTCACAAATATTGAAATTCTCTGTTTAGGTTAATCGGATCTGATGTAATGATTTTTAATAAATATTATCATCTAAGTCAAAATTTGGTTAAAATTAAAATTGTAATTGAGTTAAAATTTGGTTTTATTTAACTTTTGTCCGGTCTTTATTTGATATTAAAATTACTTTTTTATTATATCTAATATTTTCTGCATCTTTATATTTCTTTCATATGGTTTAAAGCGCAATAATTCATTTGAAACCAACTGGCCAAAATATTTACATCCATGGACGTCCAATACAGTCGGGCCATCATCTCTTTCTGTGCATGTTGCACTGTCCACCATTTCTTTTTTTGTATACGTTGAAGTATCCTTATATGTTTTTTGGTTTGGTATAAATTCCTGTTCCCAGTTTTCTGAGTCTTCCCAGCGTTGTGAATTCTGTACTATCTCTTCGTCATCGTCGCATTGAGTTTCATTTTCTGTATCGGGAATGTACTTTCTTTTTCGCTGTAATTCTTAAACAATAAATAAACATTATCAGTATCTTGCCAAATATTATTTTTTTCTGACAATAATAATTTTCACATTTGTTGTGTATCCGTGAGAATGTTTGGATGTTTTTGTTCTTTCACGCAAAAACTACTGAATGGATTTCAATGAAATTTAGCACAGGTGATAAGTCTTGGTCTGGAATAGCACATAGGCTACCTTTTATTCCGATTATAGGTTCCTGTGGGACAACGGGAAACAAATTCTACGCGGGTGGAACCGCGGGCATCGGCTAGTATCAAATAATCATATTAAATAATTATATATTAGTACTACTATCATTATTATTACTATTTAATCTAACTTAGCAGTTTTTATTTGCATAGTTTAATTATAAACAATTGAAATTTGTTATGCAGAATATTTTAGACCCAATTTAATACCTCATAATCAATCAAATTACTAGGAAATGCAAAATAAGTTGAAAAGGTTGAGCACATCTGTATTAAATAAGTCACTTACCTTCCATTTCCACAAATACACTTGTTTCGCCACTTTTTATCGCTTAAAACAATGTGCCTGACCGTTCACGTTAGATTTCACATGTAAACTAAAAGTATTCGAGCTTTGAACACGTAAAAAAATGTCAAAACACTGTTTTCTTTTCCGCATGGCTGAAGACACAGATAAGTGTCATTTAATCGTATGGCGTTGGGCACTGATCAGTGTCACGTTATTTTTGTTCGACGCCACGGCTAGAAGTTAGTGAAATTAGGCATCGCAACGAATCGGTTAATAGGACACATAGGTATACTGCCGTGCTAAGCGCAAAAGCGGTATCTCAAAAAAATTCGTTTAATTTCATTCATGTAAAAATCTTAGAAAATACGCATCTAATGAACTAAGCATTATAGCGGTATTTTATTTTTAAAGTATAGAAAAACCCTTAAGAAAGTTTTTCTATCTCACTTTTACCTTAAATTACTAAGGATATTAGCGGTATGTCAATATTACATAGGCAACTAGCCGTATATCTGAATACCGCCAAATCTCTTAAAAATAAATAAATTTTCTAAACGTCGTTTATTTAGGCAATAAGCGGTAAAATGGGGTTATTCCCAGTTGCCCCCACTATCAACGCCACCACTGGTGACAAATGGGATTTCTTTCCATAAAATGTCCCATTTGCCACCAGTGGTGGCGTCTCCAGTGGTGGCAATTGGGAATGGCCACTCATTTTTTTCCCAGTTGCCTCCAGTGGTGACAAATGGAAAAAATAAATTGATACGCCTCCATACTAGTACGGTACACAAAACGAGAGAAATAAAACATTGCACAGACTAATCAACGCTTTATTCACAATAATTTACCTACATAGTCTCTACTAAAGATGTTACAGATTTACACTTATGTATATATTCACAATAATTGACGTTTTGTAATATTTTAACTTACTAGCTATTATTTTCAATTGTTTTCCAAGATGTAATATTACGATAAGTTACAAAAAATATAGGTACCTACCTACTTCCTTTTTATAATATCACAGATGATTTTAAATTTATTTCGCAATAATTGATTTCATATATTTGTTTGATTTTGGTATATATACTTTAAAAAAATAGCGTAACTTTCGCGCTCCTATCCTGTTGAACAACCCCCTCCACGTGCTGTTCTCAGTTCATAGACCAGTGACGTAACATTATCAGTATATTGCCAACAATGTCAGGGTCAAGTGCGTCGTGCAGTTCTGGTGCAATTTCGTTAGTTTACATAAAACGACGTCACGGAACTATACTGCTTCGCGCAGGATTCCAATATCATACCAAAAGGAAACACAAAAGTGGGTTAACAGTATGGGAATGCACCAAACGAAAAAACAACTGTAAAGGAATAATTAAGATCAAAGTAAGTTTTCAGCTTTTGTTTGAAAATTATATATTTGTTACTTAGTTTTTAAGAGTATATTTATGTTTTCAAACGATGTATAAATTATTGGAAAACAATCAATACTTTTGAAGGCGCTCAGATTTATAACAAAGTACCCTCAACTAAAAAAAAAAACTCATTGAACATATTCAAAAATAATCTTGCTCAACACATGGTATCTAATAAATTCGTGACTAAACTGAACAGTAAACGTTAAATATGAATGTTCCTTTTGCTATACTAACTAGATATACGAAATCTCTAAAATCCTCACTATTATTAAAAAATTTAAAGTGAGTTTGTGGTTTGCTTGTTTATATAAATAAATAATTATAAACAATTAGTAATATAGATAAATGAATATTAAAGAGTACTTTAATGAATAAACTCATTCCAATAAAAAAAAGAAGTCTGGGTCAGGATGACTGGACCAAGGGAGATTTTTGAAGTTTGAGCAATACCAAGTTTTAGTCCCTATTTGGTACTATTTGGTACCAGACATCAAATAATTTGTACCTCGCTATAGAGGGAAAACTATTACGAGGAAAGTGGCCAGCCATTCTGACTTCAGAATGGCTGGACCAAGTCGGCTGCACCTAGTTGTAGGTATTATAACTAGTTCATCTTTTCATTAAAATTTTGTACCTCATTGGTACCTCAACATATGTTTTTCTTAAATTTTTTCGATAAGCCAAAAAAAAGTTACACCTAGAAGAAATTTTGCATGTAATCTGGAGCACGTTGATTTCACCTAGTTGTACTGTTGTAGGCGTTATAATTAGTTCATCTTTTCATTAAAATTTAGTACCTCATTGGAACCTCCACATATGTTTTTCTTAGATTAAATATTACGTATATTTATTAATTGATTGACACATTAATATTTTTTTACATATAAATAACAGTGTGCATGCATTTTGTTTTTACTAATTGTGATTCTACTTGACATGTCGTCGTAACATTGCCATTTGGACCCTCTGCGGCAATGTGATTTGTAATGTCCCACGCCTTTCGGAGTCGGAGGTGGCACAAATTCTATAACAGACAAAAGGTGGTACTCTATTCCTTTTAATGTTATATTTTTAGGTAAATCATTAATGCAAATTTCGACGTCTATTATCGAGTTTATCTGCAAACGGTGTAATCGAACCATTTCTCAACAAAGTTACCTTAATCATTTGTTTTCCTATCTTTGTTTTTTGCTGTTTTTTCTTTGTAGCTAAACCTCTCCAGTTTTCTGTGAAGTTTTTTCAATGAAGGCATATCAGAAAAAAACAGATTCATCAGTTTTTAGTAGTAGTTTTTATCAATTTATTTTTGGACAAAGAAAATACATTTACGAAAATATTTTTTTATACACAAGTTTTAATATTACATGTAGGTACATCCATATTTCCGTACCACGCGTGAATACGTTGACAACTCGAGATGTCGTTTTTTTTTTTTTTTAGCTTAAACGCTTCTGTGACCTTATACCCTACCGGTATTAAAAACTCAACTCGAAATACTCAAACAAAATCAAATTATTGCTTTCGTACATAAGTGAGTATCTACAATTATGGCAACAAATATTTGATAAAACGACATGTCAAATTAATAATACTTAACTGACAGCGTTTATATTATTGCATTTCGATTTATCAACATAAGTCAGAACATGCATTAGTTAATATATCAACATATACGTTTGTGGATTTGCAAGTGTAATATGACAAAATCAGTTATCAAGTTATGAACATCTTTGAGTACGAAACACACACATATATATCGAGTTATCTAGTTATGCACGCTATCTAAAGTTGTGATATTTTAGAACATTTCGAATTGTCTAGTTATGCACGCTATCAAAAGTTGTGATATTTTAGAACATTTCGAATTGTCTACTTATGCACGCTATCAAAAGTTATGATATTTTAGAACATTTCGAATTGTCTAGTTTTATCATTATAAAATCACACGAGTCATTTATGAAACTCTAAAATGGACATTATAATTATTGTTTATAATAACAAAGCGTGAATTGTTACGTTTACTTACTTTGAGAATACTTAAAATACGCATATAATTTAACTTTTATAAAAATAAAATAATTTCATCGTTATATGAGTTTGATGACCGTATTTGACTCAAAATCAACTTTTAGGAAAACTTTAAGCGCAAGGTAATTTGAACTCAATTGTAAACATATAAGGCAGGTTTATACTTGAATGCCTTTCATTACGAGTCACTGCCGATCTGTAGGTACATGCTCAAAATCAGTTCGTTCGTTCAAAAGATCGTGTCGGAACTTGTCAGTATCGAGTATCTCGTCGTCTGAGAAGGTTTTATTGTTAGTAACGTATAAGTAACGTATTACTTAAGTGTTTTGTATTACAACAACGGCATATTATTTTTATAAAGAAAAACAATTATTGTGGCTTATAATAATTATGAGTGATAATGAGGAAAAAGTAAGTACGCAAAAATACGTCTGTGTTTATCAGATAGGTTATAATATAAAATTAAATTTGCATTGTGTGCTTGTTATAAATACTGATTGTACAGTTGTTTTTTTTTTTAATATTTTAGCAGAATGCTTTCAAGGGCTTATTACATAAAAAGCGTAAATTGCTTGAGCTACGAGAACTTGTTATGTCTAAGTCACCTCGTAATCTTTTGGTGGATGAAAAAGGTGAGACAGTTTTATGCTTTTGTATCGTATTTTTACCATATTTGCTAATTTATTAAATTATGAGTACTCTTACGTTCTTAGCTATTTTTTTGTCAAATGGGTTTGCTGGTGTAGGAGGGAATTGCGTGACAGGTGATGGAATTCTGTTGTTTTAATCACTTTAACTGCCGCACTCAGAGGCGCCCATTAACGCTAATCTCTGATTTACTAATTTTGTCATTGAATAATAGTCTATATCTTTATGATGTTAAGTACCTTAGGTTTTGCTATAATTGAATGACGTCTCTGTGTGCGGCAGTAAGACTGTATTAAGACGTTCTATAAAAAAAAATCAAATCAAGTTGTTAAATATGGGAAAATGTGGAATGAATAGCTTAATGAATTAAAGATGTTATAAGTAACTTAGTAAGTTTGAAGTCTGAGAATGCTGTTGAAAAATAATCTATTATGTTAATATCTTTTCAGATACATGCAGTTCTGAAATGTTATTTTCAAATGAGCCACCCTCTATTTCTCCTCCCCCCTTTTCTCCATTGACTCCTTTGATACAGAAACTAAGACATAAGAACTCAACTCCAGGCAATTATTTTTCTTTCTTTTTTTATTATTGGATATAAATGTTATACATACTTTAAACGAAATCATATTATTTCAGGTGAGTCTAATTTTGATGTAAGAAGTGACACATCAGAAGGATTGAGATCGTCTCCATTATTAAAAGATCTTGAAAATGAAGATCATACTTCGTCCCCTATTCGGCCTATGTCGCCGGAAACGAAAGAACTTTATGATGTATTAAATGAAACAGACCTAGAATTTGAAAATATTGACTTGATGCAATCTCCTGATTTAATGGCAAATAAAACAAATGCTGTACAGGATAACTCTGAAACTGATTGCGAATCTTATGATGATATTTTATCTCCTAAAGATTTACAAAAAAATACATCTAATACTGATAAAATCGATAACAACCTAGTGGAAAGTGCTGTTTCTGTAGAAAATGAAAAAATAAGAGCAGAAAACCAGGAAACTATCACTAACATTTCGAACGATAATACACAAAATATAGCTACAGCTTCTACTTCAGGTGAGTATAATAAGTTAAAATCAATCTAAAATAGGAACAGTTATTATAAAATAGTTTTATGAATATACTGAAATACATATATTGTTGCAGATATCAACAGTGTGACAGAGGCAAGGAATGAAGATCCAACTAAAGAAAATTCGAAAGTGAAAAAAAAGGGTAGATCAAGGAAGGAGAGGGAAGAATCTAAAAAACTAAGGAATTCTGGTAAAGGCTATGTAACGGAAAAAGGAAAAAAAGTGGGTGAGAGGAAATTAAGATCACTAAGAACTTGTAGATTAAAATGTTCTGAACGATTTTCTGAATTGGAAAGGAAACAATGTTTTGACGAATATTGGGCTTTGGGCAGTAGAGATCGGAGAGCAATGTACGTAGCTAGTCTTATAACAATATTACCAAAGAAGACACAAAAGACTGATAGCAGAACAGTTCAGAGAGATTATTATTGCAAATATAAACTAATTATAAATAATGAACACAAACCAATTTGTAAAGAATGCTTATGTAAAACGTATGGGGAAACCAAAGGATTTGTAAATATTATAATAGATAAGAAAAAACACTCTGTAAGCGGAGTAATAACTGCTGATAAGAGAGGAAGGCAACCACCTAAAAATAAAAAAACGATTGACGATACTACTACAGCTATAAACCATATATTGTCATTTCCAAATTACGAGAGTCACTACTGTAGGAAAAGAACGAACCGAAAATATTTGTCTTCAGATCTGTCCATTGCAGCTATGTATCGTTTATACAAAGAAAGTTGTTCAAACCCCGTGTCATTGAAATTGTACTCAAAATGTTTTCATGACTTAAATCTATCCTTCAAACAACCGGCAAAAGATACTTGCCATACTTGTGATTTACTTAATACAAAGATTTCGTTAGCTCAAGGACAGGAAATCCAGGCTTTAAAAGCTGAACTTGCTGCACATCATACATTAGCTGAAAAAGCTTATTCCGAAAAGAGGAAAGACAAAGACGATGCAAAACACGACTCATCAATTCGTGCCTACACGTTCGATCTTCAGCAATGCTTACCTACTCCTTACCTCAAAACTTCAGTTTCTTTTTATAAAAGGCAATTGTGGTCCTTCAATCTAACAGTTCATAACTTAGCTAATGATCAAGCTATTTGTTATATGTGGGACGAAACGATTGGCGCACGAGGTGCTAACCAAATCGCTTCTTGTTTATGGGATTTGCTTCATAATTTACCTGCAAATGTAAAACAGGTCACATTTTATTCGGACACATGTGGGGGGCAAAATAAAAACAACACAGTTGCTATGATGTTCATGTTTCTATTGCATCAACATCCAACATTGGAAGTGATCAACCATAAGTTTCTTATCAGCGGACATAGTCATATGGAATGTGACTCGGACCATGCTATAATTGAGAGAACTAAAAAGAAGACACAGATTAAAATTAACCATCTTAATGATTGGATACAACTGGTTCGGTCTTCCAAAGTTAAAAACCCCTTTGAAGTGATACCTATGAAGCAAGAACAGTTTCTAAACTTCTCTGAATTAAGTTCAAAAAAAGGGCCGTTCACAATTAAAAAGAAAGACGTCTCTGGAAGCAAATTCCTATGGCAACCTGTGAAGTGGTTGCAATATAGAAAACCCATTGGAGAAATATACTTCAAGACAAACCTTGACAGTGACACTCCATTTAAAGCAATAAACTTCAAGAAAAGAGGCAAATACATTATAGATAACATACAGTTAGAACCAGTGTCCAGAGAGCAATTGCCAGTAAGTAGAGAGAAGAAAAAAGATTTGCTGGATCTATTACCTCTAATAGATCCAGTATTTCATGAATTTTATAGAAATATAAAAACGGATAATGATACAGAAAATATCGACCCCGATCTTGACGAAGAAGATCCTGATAAAGAAGAAAACACACAAGAATAAGTAATTTAAAGTGTTTTTTCTTGTCATTTGGTTAAATTTCATAAATTTAAAAAAGAATAAAGAATCTTAATTTGTTTCTGCGATTAAACTTTGTTATTACTTCATTTGGTTTTTATTTAAATTCAATTCTGACAGTTAGAATTTTTATCTTCCTTCAGGGAATAAGTTGATAAGTCGTCGGTGAACAATTGGATAAGTCTGTTTTTAAATGCATTAACAAATATTACATTTATTTTGTAACATAGACTTAAAACAGCTCCTTAAAGAACCTAAATTCAACTATTAAAAAAGTAATCATCATTATTTTCGATTTACCAGAAGATCGTAAACTTTAAATTGGCTGCCCTGAAAAGTATGCATAAATGACATATCAACTTATTCACGCCAGGTACGGATTTATTGAATGATAAATACACATTAATCTTTGATGGCATTTGAAAAACTGATCTTATTAGGGTTCCGTAACCGAAGGGTGCTAAACGGAACCTTATTACTAAACCTCCGGTGTTCGTTCATCTGTCGGTCAGCGGGCTGTAGCTCATGAACCGTAATAAGTAAACAGTAGAAATTTTCACAGATTGTGTATTTCTGTCCAAAAAATAATGAAAATAAAATAAAGTATAGAACGAAAGTAGGTCCCCATACAAAAATCGTGTTTTTTTAAACAAGTATTTTTTTTTAAACAAGTCGTAAAAGTTTGGTCATTGTAAGTGACTAGTTCGATTTCAGGTTTGGTCCCATAGTAGAAGTTGTTCATAATGATGAGTACAATGACCCCTTATGAGGATTAAAACGATTAAAATGTTACCCTGTATAGTGTTAATTTATATTGTACGGTGGTACGGAACCAATCGTGTGCGAGTCCAACTCGCACCTGCCCAGTTTTTTTAAGCCAGTAGGTACTTTATAACGCAACTGAATATGTTTAAAATAAATAAATAGGAATCTATAAATATAACAAAAAAAATCAGCTTTTACATACAAAAATTCAATACCTACTCGACCAAAATATAAGAAACGGCAGATTTTTTTTTCGTGATTTCAGAGTTGGTCCCTGAATATTTTCATATTCATGAGTAGAACAGCTTGTGCTTTAGATAATGATTTAAAATAGTCCTTTATTTACTGTTCATTAGTTTATCCTTACTTCCGCAAAACTTCTGTTATCTAACTGTTTATGTAGTAATACTCAACATATTGATTTATTATTAAACTACTCAATACGAGCATTCATTATTGCATTTGTCATTCAAGTTTTTAGTAAGTTAAATTTGATGTAGATAGTAAAACACAGTCAGATATTATTTCTAAAAATGATGTGGGTATACGTAAAATATTTATACCCGTTTTCATAATTATGACAACAACTTTAGTTCGTACTTTGTCATCGTTATTACATAGCTCCAATAAATTTGTTTTAAAACGTTCGGAAGTGATTAGTGTTTATTTTCTATATTTACAAGATGAAAAGAAGAGGTCGAAAATGTGCAGTTCCGTTACACAAACAAAAGGAATTTTTTGTAAAGTTTGAGAAGTTTTTCCGTCGTAAAGATGATATTCCTTCGGCATGTGACCCGGTGTTTAAAGATATTAGCCAAGAACTGTCATACAAAATGTCGGAAAAATCACTATACTTATCACTTATAAGAAATTATGAATACTTTTATGACCACCAAGAAGATACTGGATCTGAATCTGCAGAAGAAATTATAACAAAACCATCTGACTGCAAAACATTCGATTTTTTTCTTGACGGTTATCAATGGAACAAAATTAAGCCCATTGATCGTTGCGTGAAGCGCACAAAACGCTTATCTGATTTTCGCTGTAAAACATTGCTGCCAAAGCACCAGTGGGCTGACCTTCTAAGAGAGGAAATTTGGAAAAAAATACGTTCCCCGTGCAGTTGGACATTTCAAAACTACTCAATTAAAAATGAAGTGAATGTGAAGTGTTTTGGTTCCTGTAAGCAGTGCAAATCAAAGATAGAAATTATAATTAATTGGCCAACTGATAAAATCGCTCATTGCATTTGTACCATACGCGATATTGATGAAGAATTCAAACACAATTTAGCAAAAAAAATTAAGCTTTCACCCATAAAACGCTGTGAGCTTAGTGAACAATTAAAGTCGGAATATGCTGTAACGGTTCGAAATAGATTGAGTGATCTTATAATGGACGTTAATGATCCAGAACCGAGTCACTTACCTACAATAGGTTGCTTAAAACAAATTAAATATGAACATCGAAAAAGTTCATATTACGATCCTAATCCGATAATTGCTTTATGGATTATGACACGATTACCTCCCTACGATACACTTATTAGATTCATATCAGTATTTCCTTTTTGTATTTACTATTGGTCTCTTGCTCAAGAACAATACTATAGGGATTATAGAAAAAGTGAAAGAACTGTGTTAAGTATCGACGCCACAGGAAGTATCTTCAAACCATTTGGAGCAAACAAAAATCTCATATTGACTAAACAGATGTTTTTATATTCATGCGTGATGATGTCCGTTTACAATGAAAGTAGCGTGCCGATAACACACATGATATCAGATAGTCATACTTTGGACGCGATATATAAATGGCTTGACACTTGGTGTAACAGTCAAAATAATGCTACTCCGAATGAAGTCATCGTTGATGATGCCTCGGCATTAATTGGGGCCGTAGTAAAATCATTTACAAAATTTAAATCTACGGCAGAGTACGTTAATTACTGTTACAACAAATTAGAAACGAAACAGCAAATACCTGGCGAGTGCTTCATTCGTGTCGACACAAGCCACTTTATTAAAATTCTTTTTAACCTTTCTTGCTTCAAACACATAGACCAGAGGGTAAAATTCTTTTATATTAAATGTTTACAAGAAGTCAAACGCTGCGAAGATTACGATGTAGTGAAAAGAATTGTAATTGATATGATAACAGTTTGTCTTAACAAATATGATGGACAAGATGAACAAGCATTGTTAACAAGATGTGAAGAAGCTAAGATTCGATTAAAAAGATTGATCTCTTTTCAAGACACCTCCGAATCTGAAATCGAAATAGAGGATACTACTAAATTGTCGCAAGTGTCAGATGACTACAAATCTTTATTTGCTGAGACCAAATTAAAAATCAGTGATGATAATAAACGACATCTTGTTACAAGTAAAGGTCCTAAATGGTTTCAGGATGCTATAGAACGTGAAAAGTTATTACTTACTCTTACCGATGATGATTGTAAAACACACGATAACTTATTTTACTTTCCAGAATTTCTAACAACGCTAACGCGGTGTCACGATTTACTTAAGCGTGTATATTGCGATATACGTAATTCTCTAATATTCTAATATTTATTCAATAAACTTATAATATATTTACTAAACTAATATAATTTTAATAACTACAAACCAATTCGTAACAAACAATATAAATAATAATAATTAACAGACAGACATGCAAACTTCCTTCGACGCACCGTTTTATATATAATATCAGAGTCCCTTCCATTTTTATGTCGACCGCAAGCGCATAATTCATTTTTCGTTAAGCAGCCGCAGTCGCTCTCAAATCGTGATCTAGGCACGACACGTACTCGCAGCTTAGCGCACTGTACCGATTCCTCGTATTTGTTTTAATAATTATTTTCTATAAGTACGTAATTAGATTTATATTCTGTGTTTTTACATTTGGTTAGCCAAATAAGTGCCTTGTTTGTTTCCGTACTGGGTAAGTTGTACAATTTTGATTGTTATTAGTTGTGCTGTTGCTAAAAATGTACATAGTCGCCGCCTCTTAATTTAAATGTTATAACGGCTAGTTTCGAAGAGATTGATCGCACTATCCTTCCTATCTGTTGTGTAAATAATATGTACTTGGTGTTGTGAACTATCACGAACACCAAATGTTTTATTAATCTTATGTTTTATCGTTTTATTGCTATTAGTAACTAGTTGATTCAAAAGTTTTAACCTTGCCTACTTAGCCTAGACTAGCCATCTAGTAGATGCCGAACTCTCGTTCTGTTAGGTGAAGGCTTATAAATTGCAACTTACAATATTAGTTGCTAATGCAATTTTGGGAACGGTGGTTCCAGGAAATGCTATGCGGCTGAAGACGAATGCGACTAGCCGGCTCATCCCTGTCACCGCTCATAGCTCCGCCGCAGCGAGGGACACCAACCATCATCGAAAGCCACCAAGAAGGGGAGTGCGGTATTAATCAGCCCACTACGGGGTCCGACTTTTAACCGGCCTTGCTCATTGCCCTCTTATTATTTTTATTGTAATGGTCTTTCATATTGCCTTTTAATTATAAGTTACTTGAACTCTGTTTGTAATCGTTTTATTTCTACAACATTAAATAAAACGTGACAATGGCGCCCATAAACGTGGTCTTTTAGAGGTCAAAGGTCGGACTTACGTATTTGGCTTGTAGCTATTTGGCATTCTTGGTGTAGTAGTAGTTGGTGTTTGTGATCGTCTTTGTTTTTAGTTATACCTGTATTATTTTATTTTGCGTAGTTGTATGTTAAAAATTATTGCGCTTCTATGTTCTAGGTTATTTTGTAGTACCTACCTACATATTTTAATTGTAATTAATTGTTGTAAGCTCGGCATATTTAAGCAGTATTGTTTTTAGTTTATGTTGTTTCTGTCGCTTTAACTGGTAGATACAAGCGTGTTATTTTTGTTTTCATTTTATTATACAACATACCCAGTATATAATGGCGTTTCCAATAAAATTTTTATTGTTACAAAAATCTGAACTACTTTATGAAGTTACAATTCGAGGTGAGGTACCTGCGGATAATGTCACAGAATTACGCCGTCAAATCACTAGATTAACACAAAAAATTCCATCGGCAGATATTTATGAATCCTGCTTAGGTTTCGTGGAAGATTGTAATGGATTTTCTGAAACTTTAGAGAAATTAAAAATAAATATTAACTCCCTTAAGACAGATACTCAAAAATCGTTGATAGATAGATCTCAAAATTTAATAAACTATTTACATTATAGATTACAGCGCATTGTTCAACCACTCACATCTGACCAAGCCAAGTTATTAAATAATTTAAAATCTACATTTGATAGTTTGTCATCTCAATTTGCTGATATGTTAAAATTATCTTTACCCACATTTGAAAACGCTACGACTACTAAAGTAGATAGTTTGGAAGAAGGGCTAATGAAGATTTCCGTCACTTGTGACCGTGGCATATCCTCCGATCTTTCTAGATTAAAATATGATGGTAAAACGTGTGTGCGTGCTTTCATACAGCGTTTAAATGAATTCCGAATCGCCAAAGATGTCTCCGATACCAAGATTCTTAATGCAGCAACAGAGATTTTTACTGGAGATGCGTTGCATTGGTTTCGTAGTGTCAGGTCACGTGTTAACACTTGGGATGATTTATTAGTTCTACTTAAAGAGGATTTCGATATCGTTGACTATGATTACCGTATGCTGTCGGAAATTCGTAGTCGATCGCAAGGCAATGCTGAAAATATAACTATTTATTTAGCAATTATGGAGGGTATGTTTTCTCGTCTTAGTTCTCATATAAGTGAAATTGATAAGCTTGACATAATCATGCACAACATAAGACCGTGCTATGCAAACATATTGGCAACTTGCCCAGACATAACCTCAGTAAATCATTTACGTACTCTTTGCAGAAACTTTGAACGTGTTAAAGGTCGTTGCGATAATTTTAAGGAGCCTCCAAGCGCAGGTTCTGATTCGTTAGCTCCAGAATTTGCATATCAAAATTCGAGGGATGTAAAGAATAATTCTAAAAATACTTATTATTCTAATTCCAAATCTTCTAATACACCCAATGAGAACAATAACAAAACTTACGCCATAGTACATATTAACAAAAAATACTGCCACCGCTGTCGTGTTAATATGGATGTTAATATGGATATTGTTGGTCAACATCTTTTCAAGCCCTAAACACTACAAACTACATAAATAAGTGCACAGTGTATATTGACAAGAATAAACAGGATTTATCGTAGGTACGTAAACATAATGAAATGATCCACTCAGAAAATAATTACAAGTTATAAAGAAGTGCTCAGTAAAGAAACGTAGCAGTGATAAATAATAACAATTAACATTATTCCTACAAGAGTTCGTTTTTGGATTCGAAACATCGTATTTGACACAAATAGCAGTGCTACCAACTTAAGCACAATTCACACTGGTCGCGTTCCAGGTCGACTGAATTGCGCGTCAATAGCATCATTTAGTTTTTATAAAGCAGACCATTCACGAATTGAACAATAAGGCTGACCATTCACTACATTCTAACTAGACACAGTAGACACACACACTGTAACAGATACAAGATGCAGGAAAACAGAAATGTTACTTTGAGGAAACCTATTCCTAAAGCAATATCGCTCGAAAACATAGATATTTCACTGAACACGTCAACTTCGTCAGATTTGCTAGGGAAAAGTATGGACCTTTCTACAAACTTGATGTCAATTTATAGAGAGGAAATGCAAGCAGAAATAAGTATTCTAAAGCGTAGTTTAGATGTCACGCAAAATGAGTTAGATAATGTTATTTTAGAAAACAATGAATTGAAAAAACAAATATCGCATTTAACGCAGGAATTAGCAATACTGAAACAAATATGTAGAAGCCCTGTGACTTCTTTGAGAAAATCCGTATCTTCAGGCAAGAAAAATAGCGTCAGACGTAGACTTACAGATACGTTTAAAACCAGCCCTTTAGCGTTTAAAGATAAACACAATGACATCATCACTAAACGACCACTAAGCACAACAGATCCAGGACAGGAAGCAGACAGTCGATCGGAATCGGTACACGAAAAAGAAACATTACCTGGAACTAACCTAGATAAAACAGAATCTAACTTGCTTGCAAAAAATTCTAAAAACAGTATGAGTTCTCAACAGTCACTCAATTCCACACCACACGCAGAGGACAACAAGGAACACAGTATTAGCAAATTATGTATCATAAGTGACAATAATGTAAATAACATTTTAGAGAATGCAAAAAACACTTTTCCATGTATGGAAATATGTCACTATTGCATGCCAAATGCAAATATTATGCAATTACTTGAAACTTTAGATCATAAATTAGCGTGTTTTACTCTTAGTGATTTTTGTATTATATTCCTTGGAGACAGAGACTTTGAAATCTCTAAAAATTATGGTAAAATAGTGTATTACATCAAAGGTAAGCTTGAATCTTTGAAAAACACTAATATTATTCTATGTTCACCTAATTTTAAATTAAAAAGTAATGTTACTATTTTTAATAAAAGAATAGAAATTTTTAATCAGCTTTTGTACCAGAGTAATAACATTTATGAATATGCTTATCTGTTTGACACTAACAAGTATCTAAATTATACATATGACATGTTTAGTTCACACACGGGCAAAGTAAACAACAAAGCTGTAATCAATATTTTCAAACACCTGAAGAAATACTTGGATTTATTCTTGAATAGTCTTTTCGAAAATAATTATACTTTCACTTTTAAATCTAAACCCACTCTATCTCATAATGTAATGAAGCAAAAAAAAATCAAAGATTACTTTCAGAAAATAAAAAAAAAGAATATATTATCAGAGAGTGAGGAAAGTATTGAGCATATAAAAAATGTAAACAATGCACTTTTTCGTCAGAGACAGGGACTTAATTAAAGACAGTTACTCACAATTTACAATTTTTTATCAAAACCTATGCGGAATAAATAACAAGAAAGATGATTTAGAAATATACATTAGAGAATTACATAACGAGATTAGCTTTATATGTGTAAGTGAACATTTTTTAAATCAAATAATGGTATCACAGTTTAGTTTTTCAAATTATATTTTAAGCTCTTACAACACGAGATTGAATAAAACTAGGGGAGGAACCTTAGTGTTAACTCATAAAAATAGACAAGTTGAGGAGGTAGACATATGTAAACGACTTTATAAAACAAATAGTTTTGAAATATGTGGGGTAAAAGACAAAGAGACCAACTCATACATAATTTCTTGCTATAGAACACCAGATAACAGAAATTTTGATGATTTCATAGAAAGATTAGAACAATTATTACAATATTTTTTTAGTAAAATATGTTTTATCTGTGGAGACTTTAATATTAATTTAATGAAAGATGACAGCAAAAGAAATAAATTTACATCACTTTTGACATGCTACAATTTTAGATATTTAGTTGACTCTGTTACATTTGTGCGTAATAACTCTGAATCATGCATAGATAATATATTAACCAACACCTATAATCAAAGTATAATCTCTGTGGACATTGACCACAACGGATTGGCGGATGGTCACGCTGCTCTGTTCTGTTCAGCACGTCTAATAAAGATTACTGCATCAAAAGAATGTGTCCATTTTAGATACGTCAAACGAAGATTTTATAATGAAAAAAATAAAAATAAATTTAGAAAAATCATTTTAGAGCATGATTGGAATTTGGGTATAAACACATTTATTAGAAAACTAGAAACATTACATGCGTCTACATTTAAAAAAAAATAAAAAAAAGATTAATATGAATATAAATGGTCCAACAAAGTGGCTAACTAAAGGCATTAGGATAGCTAGTAAAATGAAGCGGGTACTGAATTTTATAAATAAAGCTAACTGTGATTCATCAATACTAGAATATCGTAACCGATATCTTAAGACGTATAAAAAAGTAATAAGATATGCTAAGAAAAAAGAGATTACAAATCAAATTAGTAAAACAACCAACTCTAGCAAAGAAATTTGGAAAATAGTTAATAATACTAGAAAAAAAACAATCTACAATTTGGATAGCGATAATATAATACTTAAATATGAAGATAAAATAGTTCATAACCCTAAAGTCATTGCTGACATTTTTGCAGAAACATTTGACAACAGTAAAGACATAAATACTTGTAATCGGGAACTGGCTAAAAAGTATCTTATGGAACATACTACTAGAGTTCAGAGTTCTATGATTTTCGATCCAGTCATACCTGATGAAATTTACAAGATGGTAAAAAATATGAAGAGCAAAAAATCTTTTGGACACGATGAAATACCGCTTAGCATAATTAAGGATAATATAGATATATTAGCACATCCAATATCTGAAATAATTAATGAATGTATAAATCAAGGTGTGTTTCCGGATCAATTTAAGATAGCCAGAGTTCTGCCACTTTATAAGAAAGGATCTAAAACAGATCCAGACAATTACAGGCCCATTTCATTATTACCGGTTTTATCAAAACTGTTTGAAAAGGTGATCAAATCCAGACTAGTCGGACATTTGAATAATCAAAAAATTATAAATTATAATCAATTTGGATATCAAAAAAGGATAGGAACATTAGATGCAATAGACTCGTTAGTTGATGATATCGTCAATAATCTGAATATTAAACTAAAGGTTGCAGGCTTATTCCTAGACCTAAGTTCTGCGTTTGACACTGTAGATCATGGCATTTTACTGGACAAGTTAGAGCATTACGGCATTAGAGAAAATATTATACAGCTTTTCAATTCTTACCTAACAAACAGAAAACAATATGTTAAAATTAAAACAGTTGAAGAAGGTGTGGAACAAATTCATAAATCAAAATTATTTACTATTAATAGAGGCGTTCCTCAAGGCTCAGTGCTGGGTCCGATTTTCTTTTTAATATTTGTAAATGATTTAACAGCATACATACAAAGTGTTTTACCGGATGTTAAATTAGTTATGTTTGCTGATGATACCAGTGCTGTTATAGCTGCTCATGATATAATGACCTTAGAATATAAAGTAAATAGTTTTTTAGCAGCCTGTGAAAACTGGTTTTTTATAAATAATTTGAAACTGAATGCAAAAAAGACCAAATGTATACTTTTTAAATCTACAGTTAGAAACAATGCTCATATGAACGTATTATCCTTGGGAAATAGAATTGATATAGTAGAGAATCTAAAGTTTTTAGGAGTGCAAATTGATTCTCTCCTCAACTGGAAGGCAGAGCTAAATTCAGTGACAAATGTGATAAGTAGTGCATGTTATGCTATCAGATCTCTTAGAGATGTTTTATCAACTGCTCAACTTCGTACAGTTTACTTTGCCCTAGTTGAATCTAAACTTAGGTACAGCATTAAATTTTGGGGAAACAGTTACCAATATAACGTGAATGCTGCCTTCGTTATGCAAAAGAGAGCATTAAGAACCATGCTTCGTTTAGACCAAACTGAATCGTGTAGGGAACATTTTATCAAGTTAAGTATTTTAACAGTACCTTGCCTTTATATTTTAATTCTCCTTACTCATTTACATAAAAATCTAAACAAGCTGGAAACTGACACTGAGAGAGAATATAGGGTAAAAACTCGGAGAAAAGATCTGCCTACTATCCTCCAAGCAAAGCTTAATGTTGTAAAACACTCATCAAGTGTGCAGTCTGTAAATATATTCAACAAATTACCACCAGAATTAAAGAATATTATGAATGGGAACATATTTATAAATAAACTCAGGACATTATTGATTCAGAAGTGTTATTATAGTATTGACGAATTTTGTAAGGATAAAAATAAATTATAATTGGTAATGATTAATTTTATAATGTATTGCAATAATTTAATATATCATTATATTTTGACTTCCAATAATTCAGATAATTTGACATTATGTATTTTTCGTTATAGTATTAATATTTTAATGAATGAAAATTGATTAATGTATTTGGTGAAGTGTAATCACGATAGTACTGTATTTATGTGTGTATTCAAATATTTCGACACAAATGTATATTTGTTTATGAAATTAAATAAATAATAATAATAATAATAATAACACTCATTCTATGAGGGAATGTACGGCAGAGCGTACTATATTCTGCTTCAAGTGTGGGATGAAAGATGTCCGTATACCTGAGTGTCCGAAGTGTAACCCAAAACAGTCCGATGAGTCAAAAAACTAGTTTATGAAAATTGTAGCAACCAAATAGTTAAACGTTTCGACTACTCGGATTGGAATAATTGGTTATTGACAGTAAAAAATTTTTTTTGCTCTTATAAGGTTGCTTCGATTTTCAATACTAAGCCGAGTAACGATCCACGTCCGTATGTTATGATTAATATAAATACCAGAAGTAACCCTAGTATGTATGGTCTGTTGGATTCCGGTTCTGTTGTTAGTATCCTTGGTAATAATTCTCATTTACCCTTGATAAAATCTGATCTTGTTCTGAATACTGAAAATATAATAACAGTTACTGCTGCTGGTGGCCAAGAGCTTACTTCTATTGGGTACATACAGTTACCAATTATATTTGAAAATGTGTATGATTCTATAACTGCTCATATTATTCCCGAGATAGACTCTCCTTTAATATTGGGTATTGACTTCTGGAGTAAATTTAAAATATGTTCAAAACACCTAACAAGTGTACATTATTTTTCTAATATTAATTCTATGTTGTCAAATTCCCCATTATCGATGAATAATTTCTTAAACTCTTATGAAACATTGTCTGAGGACCAGAAAATTATAGCCGATGATCTTGTCACGCAGTTTTCATGCATTTCCTTCGAGCATAAGGGACTAGGTAGAACTTCTCTTACTGAGCATAGAATTGACACTGGTGACGCTGAACCTATTAAACAACGTTGTTACCGATTATCACCGGAAAAACAAAGAATCATCTCTGAACAGTTAGATGAAATGTTAGCTCTTGATGTAGTCGAACCGTGTGAGAGCCCTTGGTCTTCTCCAGTATTAGTAGTAGGTAAAAAAGACGGCAAAGCTTGGTTTTGCCTTGATAGCCGAAAGCTAAACTCCGTCACTCGGAAGGATGCTTACAGTCTGCCATTCGTTTCTGAGATTTTAGACAATCTAAGAGACGCTAAGTTTCTCTCCAGTATTGACCTCGCTAAAGCGTTTTGGCAAATACCGATTAAGGAAGAGGATAGAGACAAGACGGCTTTTTACGTTCCCGGACGAGGCACTTTCAGATTCAAAGTAACTGCTTTTGGATTGACGAATGCACCTGCAACGCAACAACGCCTGGTTGATGCACTGTTTGGGCCTGAATTTGAATTGAAGGTTTTCGCTTACCTTGATGACGTCATAATCATTAGTAATTCTTTCGCAGAGCACATTTCACTCCTTACTAGGGTCCTAGAAAAATTAAAACAAGCAAACCTTACTATTAATTTAGAAAAAAGCAAATTCTTCAGACGCGAGCTGTGTTACCTCGGCTATGTTGTGGATGCTCACGGTCTTCGTACTGACCCAGCGAAAACGGAGTCAATATTGAACTATCCTACACCCACCTCTAGGAAAGAAGTAAAAAGATTCCTTGGAACAGCTTCTTGGTATAGGAGGTTTATAAGTAATTTCAGTACAATAGCTGGACCTTTAAACAAATTAACATCCACTAAAAAGAACTGTCTGCCGTTTCTTTGGTCATCAGAAGCTGAAGCTGCCTTCCAACAACTTAAAAGCTGTCTTGTCAATGCGCCGGTGTTAGCGTGTCCTGATTTCAGTATTTCCTTTGAGGTTCACACCGACGCTAGTAATTATGGCGTAGGCGCTATGCTGGCCCAACAGATAAATGGTGAGGAGCACCCTATTGCTTACATGAGTAGGTCACTTACTGGGCCCGAGAGGAACTACAGTGTCACCGAAAGAGAAGCATTAGCAGTACTTTCGGCTCTTGAACACTGGCGCTGTTACGTTGAGAATGGGCAAACAATTACAGTATATACGGATCACGCTGCACTTAAATGGTTTCTGTCTCTTTCTAACCCAACAGGTCGCTTGGCTAGATGGGGCGTTAGACTTTCATCATTCAACTTTATTATAAAGCATAGACGTGGTAAAGACAATATAGTGCCCGATACATTATCTAGAACAATACCATTGGCCGTAATCACTTCCACTTCATCCCACTCACCTAATACAAAGGACGAATGGTATTTAAAAATGTACAAGGGTTGCCTTGAAAATCCAATTAGCTTTCCAAATTATCGTATAGAGGATTATACTTTATATAGATTTATGAAAAACAGTAATGTACTTTTATCAGAGTTTGATTGGAAAACAGTAGTTCCTCGTGAGGAACGACAGGAAATAATTGCTAAAAACCATAACGAGCCTACATCTGGTCATTTCGGCGTGTTCAAGACATATAAAAGACTTGCACTTCGATATTACTGGCCGAGTATGCGCCAAGACGTAATTAACTTCATTAACAATTGTGAAACATGTTTAGCATACAAACTTCCAACACATGGTACCTTTGGGAAAATGGGTAGACCAAAGGACTGTTCTAGACCATTTCAAGTACTATCTATAGACTTAGTGGGTCCTTTACCCAACACCAGGAAACAGCATTCGTACATATTTGTGGTAACATGTTGCTTTTCCAAATATTGTCTTTTATTTCCCCTTCGTAGAGCTACAGCGGACCTGGTTTCTAAAAATTTAGAAGATAACGTTTTTCTAATACATGGAATTCCGCAAACGGTCATACTAGACAACGGATGCCAATTTATAAGTCGCGAGTTAGATAGACTTTTCTCTAAATACAAGGTTCCATGTGTACATTTTACACCAAAATATACTCCACAAATTAATACCGTGGAAAGATACAATAAGACTGTGGTTACAGCTATATCTACTTTTGTGGAAGAAGATCACAGAACATGGGATCTTAACTTGGCGAAAATCCAATTTGCAATAAATAACTCGGTCAACGAAACGACTGGTTTTACGCCCGCCCTTTTAGTTCATGGTAGGGAACTCGTAACATGTGGATCTCACTATTTGGAAAAAACTACAAATAAAGAATTAATTTTTGCACCCCGCGATAAATATGCTGCTAACTTAGGTCATCTTCGTAAAATATTCGACGACGTACAGACTGCTTTATGGCGTAGTCACTTAAAAAATACACAACGTTACAATTTGCGTCGTAAAGATGCTGAGTTTGATATTGGAGACATAGTTTGGAAAAGATGTTACTTCCAAAGTGATAAGGATGCATATTTCAGTAAAAAACTAGCTCCGAAGTTCCAAAAATGCCGTATAAAAGATAAACGTTCACCTTTAGTTTATGTATTGGAGGATATGTCTGGTCGTGACTTAGGGGTTTGGCATATCAAGGATCTGAAATCGTGATTGTAATGATAGGAAAAGGATTTTAGTGAGGTAAAATCCTTCTCTCGGAAGGGGGGTACTGTCACGATTTACTTAAGCGTGTATATTGCGATATACGTAATTCTCTAATATTCTAATATTTATTCAATAAACTTATAATATATTTACTAAACTAATATAATTTTAATAACTACAAACCAATTCGTAACAAACAATATAAATAATAATAATTAACCCTTTCCTAGCCAATATACCAAAAATAATGAAAAACAAAATTTTTATGATTCTATATGGATAAGGGGTAGTAAAGAAATCTCATTTATTTTTTTCAGATTTTTTTATTATATCTTTGTACTATTTTTATAACCTGGACTTACAAGTACCGTCAGGAACTTTGGGTTACAAAATGACTAATAAAATAGAAACATTAAGTACTTCTTTTAGCCTCGAATTAATAATAGAATAAAAAAGTAATTAAACATTAGCATCGTGGTATTTTGCAAAACAATTCTTTTTTTCATTTATGCACAAAAATATATTGCAGTGTGAACATTTTGAGTGAGGCTTTGATTGCACTTTCTTCATGCTGCATACTTCACACCTCCCTCTATTTGGCACAAACGTAGGCCAATGTACGCCGCGGTTTCCTAAACGAACGTCTTTCAACGTTGAGAAGCCAGTTTTACGCCTCTTAGATGGCCCAGGGCTAGGCACAGAGTCTCTTGATAACCTGTTCTTCTTGTTATCTTTGATGTCCTTCATAGACATCAACCCTTGCGCAATGGATCTCCTAAAGTCTTTTACGGGTATCTTTTCCATTATGAGTCCATGAATAACATATGCATTTACAAATGTAATATCTAGAATACCCCAAAACAACCTGTGCCACCATTTTGGGGACTTCCTGTCCACGCAGTACAGTGCTCTCAATCTATCTGCTGTATCAACACCCCCCATGTAAGAGTTGTAGTCTTTGATGGCCCTTGGACAGGTGATTGTAGATTTAGACCCATTTTTTTCTTTGCGCGATACTGTAGCTTCATCATTGCCATGAAAATTAGAAGCCAAATGTACAATTTTGTTGTCCTTCCATTTATAATATGCAATATTCAAATTAGAAAATCTATAATCATATTGGCCACGCTTCAGTTTAGAGTCCAGTACCAGATTATTGGGAATGCCCTTACGGTTAGACCTTATGGTTCCACAGGCATAAGTTCCTTCTGTTTTCAGTTTTTCTAATAAAGCAATGGATGTAAAAAAATTATCATAATAAATAACTTTCTGTTTACCCCATTCTTTTTCTGTTAATTCTAGGACAACTTTTTCTCCTAATGAATAATCTGCAAATTTTAAAGTTATTTCTCCATTTTTTCCTTGGTAAATTATAAAGTTTTTGATAAAACCTCGTTGGTCAGCGAGGCACCATAGCTTATACCCTCTTTTTATCGGCTTCATAGGGAGGTATTGTTTTAATACCGACCTGCCTTTGAATTTGATCATAGACTCATCTACACTCAATTCTCTGGTTCCATAATAACATTCTTGAAATTTTTTATTAAGTGCATCAATTAAAGGTCTGATTTTATATAATTTATCTTTACAATTGGAAGGCATTTGTGTGTTGTCGTTGCAATGAATATGGCTCAAAATTGCTGCAAACCTGTTTCTAGGCATAGTTTTACATATCAGGGGGTTATTCAAATCAGGTGCCGATGAATAATGATCTGTCCACGAAGGCCGGGTGTTGTACCCCATATAGAAGTTCATTCCGATAAAGGCCAGTAGTTCTTCTTTTTTCAAGTTCAGAATTTTATCTCTTTGTGTTGCATATAAGTTACTTTGATACACAATATTATCCAGTACATCACTAATCAAGACTAAAAAAATATCAGTTGGCGTAGTGCATTCAGCAAAATATTCGTCAACTACCCCCGTGTTTACAGAATATTCTGGTAAATACGTTTCTACATCACGTTTCTTCCACTTACGATTAGGTTCAATAGTATTTTTTTTGGATTGTGCATGTGTTGACGTAACAGTTTCCTCAGTCTGTAAATTATCTGGAACAGTGATGGGAATAGAATATACAATTACCTCTTGGTCTGTTTCCGCACCAGGATCTTCTGCCTCATGTCCAGTATTAAGTTCAGGTTGGCTCAGTATATATTCTTCTAATGCTGCCTCAAAATTTTCATCAAAATTGCTAGTTGAGGGTAGTTGTTCTTCGGGAATGTTTTCTTCGTCAGACAATTCCACATCTGAAGTTTCGGAACAATCTGGAAGGTCTTCCATAAGTAAGGCTTCTATCAAAGCCGTATTCTTTGTTATATTCATTATAAATATCTGTAATATAAGATAAACAAATATCATAATATATTCGATCTAATTAACAAAAAAATTAACCAAAGTCCCTGACGGTACTCATAAGTCCTTGTATATTTTTATCGTTATTATAGCACTAAAAATTAAAATGATAATCTAAAACCATATTAATTGTATAGTTAAAACTACAATCTAATATAATAATATAAAACAATAACACTTACCCCGCTTATTCTATTTTTAAATGTTTTCTAAAACAAAAGCAATCCGCAGGTCCCAAATCCGAAACAGGTTGTAACTTGAAAGTGTCACTTGCTGGCGGTAAATAGGCAAAATTAAAATAAATCACTGTGATTGGCTAGCGGAGTAGTACTCAAAAGGATCGTCAGTGTCGAATACGTAATGCGCGATCGTATTGTCGAAATAATGGACGAGGAATCACCCGGTACAAATTGGTACCGTCAGTTAGGAAAGGGTTAACAGACAGACATGCGAACTTCCTTCGACGCACCGTTTTATATATAATATCAGAGTCCCTTCCATTTTTATGTCGACCGCAAGCGCATAATTCATTTTTCGCTAAGCAGCCGCAGTCGCTCTCAAATCGTGATCTAGGCACGACACGTACTCGCAGCTTAGCGCACTGTACCGATTCCTCGTATTTGTTTTAATAATTATTTTCTATAAGTACCTACGTAATTAGATTTATATTCTGTTTTTACATTTGGTTAGCCAAATAAGTGCCTTGTTTGTTTCCGTACTGGGTAAGTTGTACAATTTTGATTGTTATTAGTTGTGCTGTTGCTAAAAATGTACATAGTCGCCGCCTCTTAATTTAAATGTTATAACGGCTAGTTTCGAAGAGATTGATCGCACTATCCTTCCTATCTGTTGTGTAAATAATATGTACTTGGTGTTGTGAACTATCACGAACACCAAATGTTTTATTAATCTTATGTTTTATCGTTTTATTGCTATTAGTAATTAGTTGATTCAAAAGTTTTAACCTTGCCTACTTAGCCTAGACTAGCCATCTAGTAGATGCCGAACTCTCGTTCTGTTAGGTGAAGGCTTATAAATTGCAACTTACAATATTAGTTGCTAATGCAATTTTGGGAACGGTGGTTCCAGGAAATGCTATGCGGCTGAAGACGAATGCGACTAGCCGGCTCATCCCTGTCACCGCTCATAGCTCCGCCGCAGCGAGGGACACCAACCATCATCGAAAGCCACCAAGAAGGGGAGTGCGGTATTAACCCTAGAAGCCCAATCTAGGTAATTTTTACCTATTCGAAAACTAATAATTGCTTTCTCTTTCGCACACTTCTTTCGATCGCCGTGATTGATCGAACCAACTTAGTACAGCCCGCGAGCCAACAGGAGACGGCCGTATTGCCTTGGTAAGTACCTCCATATTGTAGATATCGTAATGTTGTAGGTCAATTTGGCCTATGTTTAGGCTTTGTGTAACTTTTACACTGGTTTTGAGTTTTTGGAGATAGTTATTTTAGGAGGATTTAACGTTATGTTTTAGTTTGTTTTTAAAAAATAAATATTGTTTTAGGTAGAAAAACAAGATGGCGTCCTCTAGACAACTGGGAACTGACGAGATAGCGTCCTTTTTAGAAAATATAAGTGACTCGGAAACATGCGACTCAGACTCGGGAGAAGAAGATTGCGTGACTCATGACGTAGTCAATAGTGACGTGGAAGACGAGGTTGTGGACTATGTTGAGTGTTCAAACGAGTCAACTAGCCAAGAAACTCTTCAAAATGATGGTACGTCTATTGAATCCACTAATACAGATATACTTCAGTCATCATCAGGTAGAATCATTGTATTACCGCAACGTACATTACGCTCAAAAAACAAACATATTTGGAGCACTGTGAAGGGTAGATCTAGCGGTAGGACTTCTTCAATCAATATAGTACGTACAAATAGAGGACCCACACGAATGAACCGGAATATCGTCGATCCGTTACTATGTTTTCAACTTTTCATCAAAGATGAAATTGTAGAAGAGATAGTGAAATGGACTAATGAACAAATGGTACGAAAGCGAGTAAATATAAAAGAGATTTCGGCAAGTTACAAAGATACTAGTGTCACAGAGATTTGGGCGCTCATAGGAATACTTACGTTGACGGCTGTTATGAAGGATAACCACTTGTCCACTGATGAGTTATTCGATGCATCATTCGCTGGTACTCGATACGTTAGTGTAATGAGTAAAGAAAGGTTTGAATTTCTACTAAGATGTCTCAGAATGGACGATAAGTCATTACGGCAAACTCATAGACAGGACGATGCTTTTTTACCTGTCAGAAAGATATGGGATATTTTCATCAACCAATGCAGGATAAATTATACACCAGGGTCAAACTTAACGGTAGACGAACAATTGCTAAGATTTCGGGGTAGATGTCCATTTCGTATGTACATTCCAAATAAGCCAGATAAATACGGAATTAAATTCCCAATGATATGCGACGCTGCAACTAAATATATGGTGGATGCAATACCTTACCTTGGTAAGAGTACTAAGACTAATGGCCTCCCTCTTGGCGAGTATTATGTAAAGGAGCTGACGAAAACTGTGCACGGTACTAATAGAAATATTACGTGTGACAACTGGTTCACTTCTGTACCACTGGCTAAAAGCTTACTAAAATCTCCATATAATTTGACATTGGTTGGAACCATAAGATCTAATAAAAGGGAAATTCCAGAAGCACTAAAAAATACTCGTACCCGTCCGGTAGGATCTTCTATATTTTGCTTCGATGGTCCGTTGACCCTAGTATCTTATAAACCTAAGCCGTCTAAGATTGTGTACCTTTTATCATCATGTGATGAGGACGCTGTAGTGGACCGTACTAATGGAAAACCAGACATGATTTTATTTTATAATCAAACAAAAGGGGGTGTCGATTCCTTTGATCAAATGTGTTCCTCTATGTCTACTAATAGGAAGACGAATAGGTGGCCCATGGCTGTTTTTTACGGCATGCTCAATATGTCTTTCGTAAATTCTTATATTATACACTGCCATAACAAGCTATCTAACAAAGAAAAACCGCTAAGTCGCAAAAACTTTATGAAAAAATTGAGCACTGATTTGACTCGGCCATGGATGCAACAGCGTCTGGAAGCCCCTACATTGAAGCGTTCAGTACGTGACAATATCACGAATATCCTTCAAAAGGAGCCGCAGCCAATGCCAGAGAATACCACAGAAGAACCAGAGCCAAAAAAGCGTCGCTATTGTGGTTATTGTTCTTATAAAAAACAGCGAAAGACAAATTCGCAGTGTACAAAATGCAAAAGAGCAATTTGTCGTGAGCACAATATTGACATGTGTCAAAACTGTTTATAGTGTGATAATTATTGTACGAAACTTGTTGATTGTTTTGAAACATTTATAAATTAGTTAGAAAGAAAAGATTTTATGTTGATTTTTCTTTATATTTTTAGTTTATAAGAAGAAAACCGGAAGGGTCTCATTTTGTGCCAAATTTTTATATGTTTACGTATTTTTGTATTTTCAAAGATATAATAAACAGATTTTAATATAATTATGCGTTTTTTAATTTCATGAATAACCAATAAAAATAAATAATAACGAAAACTAGTCAATTTAACATCATAAACTATCCTATACGTGTATTTATTTATGTAGGTAAATTTGACCTATGATTGGGCCTTTTAGATAGCAAAATATGATTGGGCTTCTAGGGTTAATCAGCCCACTACGGGGTCCGACTTTTAACCGGCCTTGCTCATTGCCCTCTTATTATTTTTATTGTAGTGGTCTTTCATATTGCCTTTTAATTATAAGTTACTTGAACTCTGTTTGTAATCGTTTTATTTCTACAACATTAAATAAAACGTGACAGCGGCTAATGGGACAGCTCCCTCTATGGTCAAATATAATGAAAAGAACTTTTGATTCGGAAATATCAGTCCCTACTTCGTCAAATGTCGAAAGTTATTTTAAAATGATAAAAAGATACTTATGTCAGATAAGCACGAAAACAGACAGATATCGTGTGGATGAATTCATTGCAACACATTCAGAATCTATTTCGGGACAGTTAAAAACAGCTAACAATACATTAAAACAAGGTGTTAAAAGGAGAAAGCCAACTGATAAGAAAAATAATAACATCAGTAAGAAAAAAAGAACGAATACTAATAATGCTGCAAAAGGAATAACTGATGAATCTGTTTTTTCTGATACGCCTTCATTGATAGAAAACTGGAGAGGTTTAGCTACAAAGAAAAAACAGCAAAAAACAAAGATAGGAAAACAAATGATTAAGGTAACTTTGTTGAGAAATGGTTCGATTACACCGTTTGCAGATAAAAATACTATCATCACAAATACCTGCGCTTTTGATTCAGTTGCACAAGCGATTGCAATTGGAGTTGTTGATGAATACACGTTAAATAGGATCATAAGAAGCAATGATGATGAATATTATAAATTTATAAAGATGATTATAGACAATGATACGGAAAACGTTTACAAACTTCGTTCAGATATATTAAAAAAATATTTTGAAATAGTATATGATAGTGATAAAGTTTACGTGAACTGTAAATGCAATGTTGCATATATATTTGAAAAATATTGTTAGAAAAAATATACAGTGCAGAGATAAAAGAATCCTGTACAAATGTGGACTGTCCTTTAAACCAAGTTAGTAGGAGATGTGCCTTTTTGCCACTTGATTTTAACAAAAACACCTTAAGTGAGTCTGCAAATTCAATGCTAAACAGTGACAGAAATATGTCGAGTTGTAGACTTTCTGGTTGTCAAGGCATAAGGTGCTTAGATTATAATTTGAAAGATATTGCTGCTTTTGAGCCCAATTCTGACGTCGAAATTTGCATTAATGATTTACCTAAAAATATAACATTAAAAGGAATAGAGTACCACCTTTTGTCTGTTATAGAATTTGTACCACCTCCGACTCCGAAAGGCGTGGGACATTACAAATCACATTGCCGCAGAGGGTCCAAATGGCAATGTTACGACGACATGTCAAGTAGAATCACAATTAGTAAAAACAAAATGTATGCACATTGTTATTTATATGCCAAAAAATATTAATGTGTCAATCAATGAATAAATATACGTAATATTTATGTGTGTTATATTTTGTATTTATTTTCGGTAATTTTCTTAGTACAAAAATAAACATTATTATACAGGGTTATTTTTCAAAGACCAGCCAAATTTAAGGGTGTATACAGACCATCAGACTGAACTATTTTCTCCATGGGACCAACATCGTAATCGCGAAAACCCCTGTATATGCAAAACTTCTTGTAGGTGTAACTTATTTTTGGCTTATCGAAAAAATTTAAGAAAAACATATGTTGAGGTACCAATGAGGTACAAAATTTTAATGAAAAGATGAACTAGTTATAACACCTACAACTAGGTGCAGCCGACTTGGTCCAGCCATTCTGAAGTCAGAATGGCTGGCCACTTTCCTCATAATAGTTTTCCCTCTATAGCGAGGTACAAATTATTTGATGTCTGGTACCAAATAGTACCAAATAGGGACTAAAACTTGGTATTGCTCAAACTTCAAAAATCTCTCTTGGTCCAGTCATCCTGACCCAGACAAAAAGAAAACAAACGGCCATTTTGTGCACATTTGTACTTTTTGTTAATGTTAATATTGATAAGTCAAATGAATTGTTTTTATTTATATTGCAACTAAAATAAATAATAACAATAATAATATCTCCGGTCAACTCACACACGGGCATCTGATTCCAAACTAAGCAGAGCTTGTATTATGGTAACCAGATAACTGATAAACATACTTATATATTTTTAAATACATACATAAATTAGATAAATAACACCCAGAAACAGAACAAATAATCATGCTCATCACACTAAGATTTGTCCTGGGTGGGAATCGAACCCACGACCTCCGCTTTAAATATTTTGATACACTTAATTTTTTTCTGTATTTTAGGATAACAATGTTCTTCATGAAACCAGGCACTCCTGTACCCCAGACTTTTTAAAAAATGAAGTTGATGAGCGACTATATAACTGCAAACAACAAATTACTAAAGAAAACTACCCAGCTGTACCGCAAGCTTACAATGATATGGTCGGCTCATTTCAGTCTTCCGGATTGGATTTGATATGTAAAATACCGAACTTTCAGAGTGTAAAATCATCTCTTTATAGATTTAGAAACACAGCAGCTGGAGTAACACTCCTAAAATCAAGCGAAGGAGTGAAAGTTCAAATCCTCTCGAAATTTGATGATTTTGTATTAGCCGATTTTAGTGATGGTGACAACCGTATAATAGCATTTTGCACTAAAAAGGCAAAAAAGATGATGACCGAAGTTAATGATTTCTATAGCGATGGAACTTTTAAAAGTTGCCCCTCACCGTTTGTGCAACTATACAGTATTCATGGAGACTTGGGAAGTACTGTGAACAACACTAATATAGTGCCGCTTGTGTACGCACTTATGAGTGACAAGAAGATGAATTCATACATTATTTTATTTTCTTTAATCAAATCCCAAATACCTGAGTGGAATCCAAAGAAATATAAAACAGATTATGAAAGAGCAGCAATGAGTGCTATAACGACTGTGTTTCCATCTGTAAATATAAGTGGATGTTATTATTATTTTAATAAATCTATTTGGGAGAAGGGTCGTAAGCTTGGAATAACTAAATCTAATGATGAAAATAAAATAAGAGAAGTGGCATTAAGCGCAGTTTTGCCACTGTTGCCGCCGAATGAAATTCAAAATGGATGGAACTATATAACTCGGAAGAATACACAAGAAGCCGACATTAAAAAGTTTAGAGATTACATGGAAACACAATGGATGATAGACAAGTACATTCATGTGTGGTGTGTATACGGTGAACAGCATCGAACAACGAACTTTTTAGAATCGTGGCATCATAAATTAAACCAAGCAGTAGGCAAAAAAAATCCTAACATTATACATTTTCTAAACACCTTGGTCAAGGATTCGGCATATTACAGTGTCTGTAAGAATATGATTTCAAATAAAATTAAAACAAGGAAGAAAAATTATGTACTCAATGATGAGTTCATCCAAGATATTCAAATGGAGTTCTTGCATGGAAATATGACAGTGGGCCATTGTTTAGAAACTTTAAGGCGCTAATTTTTGATAAAAATAGTACCTAAATGGAAAAATATGTAAAATTAATTATTGTATATTTCTTTTTTTCATATCTGTGATATGAAAAAAAGAAATATAATTTATTGTAAATACTGCATTGATTAATCTGTGATAGACAACAATTGAGTAAAATAATAGCTGGTAAGTTAGAATATTATGAAACGTCAATTATTGTGAATAATATACTGATCTGTGATAAATAATAATAAGAAAGTTAATCACTGAAACTTGTAACTTTGTGATAAAACCGTAGGAATTACAGGAGTACGTATTAAAATTGTACTTGTCTGATTTATTTGATGTGAATTAGAAAATTCGAAGTAAATGATAGTGTAATTTTGTATACATAAGTGTAAATCTGTAACATCCTTAGTAGAGACTATGTAGGTAAATTATTGTGAATAAAGCGTTGATTAGTCTGTGCAATGTTTTATTTCTCTCGTTTTGTGTACCGTACTAGTATGGAGGCGTATCAATTTATTTTTTCCATTTGTCACCACTGGAGGCAACTGGGAAAAAAATGAGTGGCCATTCCCAATTGCCACCACTGGAGACGCCACCACTGGTGGCAAATGGGACATTTTATGGAAAGAAATCCCATTTGTCACCAGTGGTGGCGTTGATAGTGGGGGCAACTGGGAATAACCCAGATTTATAGGTAAAAGGCGCTCATAGCCAGTTGCACTCGCTGATCTGTAAACGATTAGCGAGGTTAAGCAACGTTGGGTGCGGTCAGACTATAGATGGGTGACCGCTTAGCGGTATTTCATCTGAGCGTCTCCGTGCTTCGGAGGGCACGTAAAATGTCAGTCCTGGTTGTTGTTTAATTTACAGCAGTCGTTAAGCCATGTCAGAGGCCTACGGGCGGCTTGAACAGCTCTTGACAACAGGTTGGCCACTAACCACACGAAAAGAAGAAGAAGGTTAGGTTATGTTAGAAACAGTAGCTTTTTAAATAAAAAAAAGGCAAAAGCATTAGGCTTAACACGTTAGCTACCATAGAAGAAATATATTTTTTTTTAGAAAAACTTTTTAATGATATTTGGTGTGGAATGTTAAGATATGAAAATATATCTAACTTAAAGTGAAATCGGTTCGATAGTTTTCAAAATATTTTCAAAAAACCTGACGAGGTCACCGGTGACCTACATGGCGCTGTGAAGCGAAAATATGTAAAACCGTTACGAAGGCGCCGGAGTGACCGCAACTCCGGTCACCCGCTCCCCGCAGTCGTTCGCCAACACTGGATGAGCGCGCACGTCGCTTTAGATAGGGATATATTGTCAGTTTTGTTTCGTTTCATCGTAAAGCTATCTTTATGAATCATGGATATTGAAACTTTAGATTTGGAAGATTTTAATATTACCCAAGAAGATTTACGTGACATTGATTTACTTGAAGCTAGTATTTTTGAAAAGATAAGCCGAGATTGTGATTTAAGTGAAATACAAGATACTGATAGCGAAGAGGATATTCAAATTCCGAGAAAGCGCAGACGTATTTTTATTACAAGTGATTCCGAGACAGAATGTGATCCCGTTGAAAAGTTTGTTACTGAAAACATACCTAGTTTGAGTGGAAGTACATCTCAAAAATGGGTTGAACCAAAGGGGCACCAACCATCAATTATCGCCTTTACAGAGCCAACAGGTTAGTTATTTTTATTATTAGACAGCACCATTTATTTTTTAACCAACTTTCCCAGCCTGGGATTGAACCCGTGACCCTTTTATTACAAGTCCAATGCCTTATCCACTAGGCCACCGTCGCTCCAACTATAATAATCTGTTTATATGTTATTATTTATTACTCAAGACAGTTGTTCTTTTTTATTAGAATTTATTCATTTCATCTTGGGCTTACATCATTGCAATTAAATGAAATATACACTTAATTTTCTATTAATTTAAAGGAATGAAGGAACCATATGCCAGCCAACTACGGAATGCTGCCCAAGGAAAATATTTCAGCCTGATGGTACCAGATAACATCTTCGAAGAAATCGCAGTTCAGACCAATTTGTTTGCAGAACAACGAGAAAGAAGTGTAAAGCCTTCGTCACGCTCACATAAATGGAAACCAACTACAAAAGATGAGGTAAAACGATTCTTCGGTTTAATATTATACATGGGTCTTGTGAAGTTGCCAAAGATCAGTCTTTATTGGAGTACAGACCGTGTTTACAGGCAAACTTTTCCTCCAACTGTCATGAGTCGAAACAGGTTCGAAATATTATTGCAGAATTTGCACTTTACAAATAACGAATCAGCTGATCCTAAAGATAGAATTAGTAAAATACGACCTCTCATCGACAAATTAAACGAGAACTTTGAAAAACACTATGGCCCCAAGGAAGATGTCTGTGTCGATGAAACGCAGGTACCATTCAGAGGCCGTATAATCTTTAGGCAATATAATAAAAGCAAAAGACACAAGTATGGAATGAAGTTATTTAAACTATGTACAATACCTGGCTATACATGCAAATTACAATTGTATGCAGGTAAAAATAATGAGGTTTTAAATACCTCACCCACAAAAGTTGTGATGTCTTTATGTGATCACATATTAAGTTTGGGACATACAGTTGCAACAGATAACTGGTATACTAGTTTAGAGCTGGCAAACCAACTTCTTGACAAAGATACTCATTTGGTCGGAACCCTAAGAAAAAATAGGAAAGGTTTGCCTAAAGCAGTGGTAGACGCTAAATTAAAACCCGGTGAATCTATTGCAAAGGAAAATGAACGTGGCATATGTGTACTAAAATGGAAAGACAAACGGGACGTGTTAATGCTATCGACAAAGCATTCAAAAGGGTTCTCAAAGGTTACTAAAAGAGGCAGGACAATACGAAAACCAAGAATGATAATAGCTTACAATAAAGCAAAAGGAGCCGTTGATATGAGTGACCAGATGGCTGCATATTCGTCGCCATTAAGAAAAACAGTTAAATGGTATAAAAAATTAGGAATCGAAGTTATTTTAAATACAGCTGTTGTAAATGGATGGATTATGTACACTGAAAATAAAAAAGTTAAAGAAAGTATAGTAGAGTATAGAAGGCAGTTAGTAGAGTACCTGGTAGATTCAGGAATGGATAGTGAAAAACCCGAAAATACTGAAAGACCAAAACGACTGAAGCACCAGTTGAAAAAGCGAGAGGGCAATGTTAGAAACACAAGACGTTTCTGTTCAGTATGCTACAAAAAAAACACTGCATTACTCGGTTATAAAGTAGCCAAGAATAAAACAAAGAAAGTTGCAACATACTGCAAAGAATGCCCAAATGAACCATATTTTTGTTTGGCATGTTTCAATCAATCTCATCGTCATTTTTAAGTTTTTAATTAGACATGTTAATGTTATTTTTGATTGATACTTTTGAATAATTATTGCGCTGTGATTTTCATACTAAAGTTGTTTTATTTTTCCTTCAACAAACTTTTTGAACCCTTATGATTCTCATATATGTAGGTGTAGAACATTTGAGATTGAAATAGCATATTTCTATTATGTTATTCTTAATCTAAGCTAAAGCTATTCCTATGCTAAGTTTGATTAAAATTACAAACAAAGAGCACAAACAACTTGCTCTTCACTTATCACAAACTGTCATGTTTATAATTTAAGAAAAAAAATCAAAAATCGTAGGTAGGCAGGAACCACGCCAAAGAAGTATTCTACAGCGCCACTCCGGTCACTTCAGTACAGAAAATGTATCAAAAACGCATCCTCCGGCGTACAAATTCGTTCCAAAAACAGGTTTGCCTTGAGGTCACCGGTGACCGTAATGGCGCGTAGATGTAGGTAGGGGTCCGGGCACCGGTGACCGGAGTGGCAGCTAACGTGTTAAAAAAGAGGAATTCAGACAAAATAATCATACATTTATGCACCAAGCTTCCATTTTTGCCAGAAACCCAAGTAGATATAGGATGGCTGTATATAAAAACAGAAATAATAGAACAAACTGATGCATGGAAAACCATTCAACAATATTTTGAAAGCTACTGGATAAAAGAAAATTTTATTAAAATGTGGTGTATATACGGGGAGCGCCACCGCACAAACAATAGTGTGCGTCAGAATGGCTGGTTGTCTGTGGCGTTGGTCTATGAGAGTTGATTCGAAAATTGCTACATAATTGCTTATATTTGCTACATATAATAAATAATTGCTACATAGGATATATATTTAGAAATAAAATATTTTTTTTGACCTGCCATCCTGACGTTTGGTTCGCTGGTCACCTCCTAGTTTAAAGTCAAGCATGCAGAGTTTCCCGAAATGTATTGCGTCAATAATTGCTACATATTTACTTCATTTATCTAATTTAGTTGTAACTTCAAACATATGTTAAATAAAGGATGTAGCAATTATTTAAATTATCCCAAGGAAAAGTGCCTGATAAAATAATAAAGGCAAATACTTAGTTATGTAGGTGTCGGTTTAATCGTTTAGGCTCTGGTAACAGCGTAAGTAATGCGACTCTTGCGTTAAAAAAATATGTACCTACCCTCAATAATCCAATAAGTATCATTATTACAATTATTCTTAGTCATTGCTAGTGCAGATATCATATTGGAATCACAGTCCAGGCTTATTTAATTTTATTCGACAATTTAAATAGTTCGTCATTATAAGGAATAGGTACCTACTTATAGAACCTATTTTTAATTCGTGTTTTGGTGTTTGTGACGATGAAGAGAGGAAGAAAGTTCGTTGTGCCACTCGAAGAGCAAAAAAAGGTTTTCTTGCAATACAAAAAGTATTTTTCCAGTAAGTCAGATTTACCAGCATCTACTGATCCACTGTTTAGTGAAATTAGTACTGCCTTAGCCAATAAGATTACGAAACAGGCACTGTACCTTTCGGTGAAGAAAAATTTTGATTATTTCTTTAGCCCAAATGATAATATTTACTGTGAAGAACCAAGCCCAATTACTTTAAGTTATAAATGTGATAATAGAGTAGAAAAAAAATGCAAAGACGGGAACAACCAATCGCTTGGAAACACAGTCATTTATGTTTTTGTAATTGATACGTATCAATGGGAGCGTCTGCAACCAATAGCTAAACGCTTAAAATTAAATAAGGGATCTGAGTCTGTTTTTAGAATGAAAAATCTTTTGCCTAAGCATCAGTGGGCCCATCAATTACGTGAAAAAAGAAAACGGATCACAATCCATACAAAATTACCCCACGTCCTATAACAAAGTGATGTTTCTAGAAAAAAAGATAAAAATGTATAAAAAACTCCCTAACTTCATTTTTTAAGACCTTCATATGGAAAAATTGCTTTAAAAATAGTTCAGGCGCTGTTATGAAAAATTCGTTCGCATGAGTATTTTTATGGACCGATTTTAAAAATTCTTTTCTTGTTTGTAAGCGTACCCCCAAGGTAGTCCGACGGCCATAAAGTCAGGTCTCCGGTCTCCAGGATCCCGGAGAAATGAAAGTAAAATCTCAAAAATAAGCTCATTTTTGTACTTCACATTATTAGTTTTTCACTCTCTTGTTATTTCTTTTGACTTATTGCATTATGATGAGACAGAAACGTCAGTGGTAACGTGAGGGAGTGGTCGACAGAGCTTGTTTCACTTAAATTAACACAAATGAGGGAGACGAATAACGATAGCGACGCGACGCGGCAAGCGAAGCTAAGGAAATGCAAGTGAATAATGTTGTTTCACTCGTTCTAATGCGAGTGACTGAGATGCATAGTGACGCCAAGGACATGAAAGGAACAATTAAATGGCGCTGTCAGTCCATCCTGCGCTTGCGTTGAGTGTGCTACTTCTTTGCGTTTTCTTTTCTGTGAATCTTGAGATTTTTTAACGACATAGCTAACTCTTACCGGACCTGATAATTGCCTAGTGATTTGGTTTCTTTTGTTTAAATGGAAGATTTCTTTACTACAGTTCTGTAAAACACTGGTGGAATGGAGAACAATTGTGTTGTGTGTGAGCACTCGCTACGGCGGCGACGGCGTCATAGACATATTTTGAATGCAGAATTCTTATTATCACGACCGGACTTCCGTGAACATATAGACCAAGCGGTATGTACTATTTTTGCAATAACTTTTTTACAGTACACGTAGTTGTAGTGTTCTATTGTAGCAATATTAAAATGTGTACCTAATTAAAAGGTGCCAAAACAAATATTTTTATTGTTTTTACTTCTGCTATGGACTAGTCTCGATACGCGGAACTGGAAAAATACCTACCACAAACACCCGAAACCAGATTTGCGGGCTGTAGGAAATATGTATTTTTAGAGTGGCGCATATCGAGACTAGTCTAGAGTAGGATGCGAGCAACGTTATTCGTATCTGAACAATTATATTTTTTACAGGTACCGTTTGACGGAACGAGATCAATATGTAATTCTTGTTGGCGTTTGATTAACTATCGTATAGCCCGACAAGCGGGTGAAGCAGCTCCTGTTCATAACATAGAAGCGCACAATCATTGTGTTTCATGCCAGCATCCAATACTACGAGGACGTCAAAGACATGTTCTTAACGCGAATATTTTGGAAGTACGACGAAACATTGCAGAATATATCCTACGCAACATACAACCACCACAAGAGGTATGTTTTGTACTATAGAAACATAATCTTTGATGATAACCTCCGCGACGAATAGCAAAACTATATTTTAATAGGTAGATAATGTAATAAACACACATTTTTACGGTTTTACGCGCGATATTAATTATTTATTAATATCGCGCGTAAAACCGTAAAAATGTGTGTTTATAATAACAACCGCGGAAACCTAAAAGTGTTCAAATAATATTATATTCATTTTGTCATTTATAGTGTATTATAGAGCCATTGGAGTGTACGCTTTGAGCAAGAAACTAACCAGAATTATTTATTTTACAGATCGCGTTTGATGGCACGAGATTTGTGTGCCATACGTGCTGGGTCCGAATTGAAGCTACTCTAAATAGACCTCCACCTGCTCAACCAGTACCAGCTCCGGCTTCTATAGTAGTCCCTGGATTAACTAGAGCCGCCAATACGTCCCGTCGATGCATGATTGCTAACTGCAACAACCAACAACTTGGCGTTATGTCAAATGTAATAAAAGTGCATCTCCTGAGTTACTACAATCTGTATATACCAGCACGAGCCCGCATCTGCCAGCAACACATAAGATCACTTTCTATTGAAGAGTTGAGTGAACAGATAGTTCATGATCAAAATGAAATCACTGCTGAATGTGTACAAGACATAATTAACATGTTCGCGAGAGACCGAGAGAACAGATGCAATCTTGATTTCGAAAATATAGACGAAATATCAGAAAATGATCTGAAGTTTTGGACGGGCCTAAACCATGAAAACTTCAACATATTACTAAATGCAGTTCCATCACTTCAAGAACGGTCTTCAACTCCGAAACAAGATTTAGGTGTGTATTTGTGCAAGATCGGAAATGGGGAACCCAACACAAGAATCGGTACTATATTTGGATTTTCCAAATCCACCGTAGCTCGTAAAATAAGAAGAGCAAGATCCTGTCTAAAGACAGATTTTGTGCCGCTGCACATGGGATTCAACCACATAACCCAGGATGAAGTTGTAAGACGAAATAGGTTACTACCTCAACACATATTTGGTAGCGAAGAAGATCCTAAAGCGATCGTTATTCTTGACGGCACTTACCTTTTTGTGGAAAAAGTAGTAACTTTTTGTTTCAACGCCAGAGTTATAGTCTCCATAAGTACCGTAACTTAGTTAAACCGTTTATGATTGTGCGCAGACGGTCATATAATTGACATAGCCGGACCGTACGCAGCTACCACTACAGATGCAGACATACTGAGGCAGTTTTTAACTAATGACAATGTCTGGCAAGACTTTTTTCAAGAAAATGACGTTTTAGTGCTAGATAGAGGCTTCCGTGACGCTGTCCCAGTTGCAGAAGAATCCGGTTTTCAAGTGCATGTGCCTCCATCAACTGTTCGAGGTGAAAGACAGTTAAGCACAGAGGCTTCCAACAAATCAAGGCTCGTCACTATATGCCGATGGGTCGTAGAAGCAATCAATGGCCGCCTTAAAAGGGATTTTAAAATGTTTCGGCACCGCACATTTAATCGCGACTTGCCACACATTTTTGACGATTTTAAAATAGCAGGTGCAATAATAAACTGTTTCCAACAGCCATTTCATGATAGTCAATACACGGAAGAGTTCATCGAAACTATTAACCGCAACGTGCATAAACCAAATCTGTTAGCAGATTTTGTAGAACAGAATAACCTGAATCAAAGGAGAGTGGCTTTCATAAGACTAAATGCAAACAGCGAAGAAGTAAGCGACTTCCCAAGTTTAACGTATGAAGATTTGATCATGCTATCCATTGGTACGTACCACCCCAGAATCGCACGCTCTTATTGCAGCGAACATATAAACGAAACAGGTGTATATGATATAGACATATACAGACATCCAGAAAGAATTAATATTAATGTTAATGATATACAAAATAACGTTCTGTTGAGATGCAGGATTCAATCACGGCATATCCGAAGAAAGGAGTACCACACCTATGTGCTTTATAATAGACGAAATGAAGGAAGGAATGCCGTGGTTGAATACTGTTGTTCTTGTATACATGGGCGCAGGACATTGGGGGTATGCGCCCATGTTATGAGTGTAATATTTTATTTGGGCTGGATGCGGAACCAGCCCGAAGAAATGAACCACCCGGCAGGTTTTTTGAACCATGTTTTAAGGGATTTAGAAAATGAATGAATTAATAAATGAATGTTGAGAAAATGACGTGACGAACTGTGAGTTATGCTCGCCATTTATTGCACATGTCCTGTCCGAATTCGTTGTAACGTGTGTATAATAGATAATAAACAATAGAAAAATGTTTTCTTTTCTTTGTATCCTTAAATTCCCGGTCCACTCATTTTTTTAACTAAATCACCAAAAGCGCCTTTTTTAATTACACATAAAGAAACGATTTCAGTATTATTATATAGTATTCAAAGTAATATTTGAATTCTGTATAATAATATAGTATAGTATTCAAGCTCAAGCTTTTATTCTCACGTTTTCATAATCAGATGAATAAGGAGATAATCCTTAGTTGATCGTTGATTGATCAAAATAAATGTAATATATTAAAAACTACCTTAAATGAAAAAAATGAGATTATTTTTGAGATTTTACTTTCATTTCTCCAGGATCCTGGAGACCGGAGACCTGACTTTATGGCCGTGGGACTACCTTGGGGGTACCCTTTCAAACAAAAAAATAATTTTTAAAATCACTCCATAAATACTCATACGCACGAATTTTTCGTAACAGCGCCTGAACTATTTTCATAGCAATTTTTTCATATGAAGGTGTAAAAAAATGAACTTAGGAAGTATGCCATATTTTTTTATACATTTTTATCTTTTTTTTGAGATATGTCACTTTGTTATAGACCGTGGGGCAATTTTGATCCATGTTCTTTGGGAGGTCCATCCAATAGCACACAGTTGGACATTTAAACAGTATTCTATTTCTATGAACACCAATATAACGTGCATCGGATCTTGTAAACAATGTGAAGCTGATGTGAAAGTTATTATTAGCTGGCCTTCGGATAAAATAGCTCAGTGCAAATGCATAATAACAAATTACGACGAAAATTTCATTCATACTCCAATGAGAAAAATAAAACTATCACCTGTAAAACGAACTGAAATAGCTGAAGAACTTAAACATGTATCCGCTATTTCATATCGTAACTCAATGGCAAATAATAATAATTTGGTTGTTAATTCCGATGAGCCTGAACCTACTCATTTACCAACAACAGGGTGTTTACGTCAAATAAAACACGAACATAAGAGTAGCTCACTTTTTCATCAAAACCAAATACTTTCATTATGGCTAATGACCCAAATATCGCCTTACAAAGAAGCTATTAAACATATCTCAGTGTATCCATTTTATATTTGTTATTGGGACCCTTGCCAAGATCAATATTGCAAAGAATTTAAAAAAGCTGATAAATTGATTGTTAGTATAGACGCCACCGGTAGCATTTTCAAAACATTTGGCCCTTTAAATAATGTCACAATCACCAAACATATTTTGTTTTATGTATGTGTCATGAAAACATATGAAGGTCACAGTAGTGTCCCACTTACCCAAATGGTATCAGAAAGCCAGTCTATGGACACTATATACAAATGGCTGGAAGCATGGCACGTGAGCAATCCAAAACCAGACGAAATCATCGTCGATGAGTCATCCGCGCTGATTGGTGCTTGCGTAAAAGCATTTACGAAACATAACTCTACTAAAGAATATGTTAGAGAATCTTACAGAAAACTGGAGGAAGACGAAAAAAGTGACGATTGCTACATTAGAATAGACACAAGTCATTTTATTAAAATCATTTTCAATTTAACTTGTTTTAAACATGTCGACAACAGAGTAAAATTCTTTTATATTAAATGTCTGTTAGCGTTGAAGGAATGCGAAAATTTTGAAAAAGCCAAAGAAATTTTGACAGATATTATTACAGTTTGTTTGAATGAACACGACGGCATTAATAAATCTAATACTCCTTCTAGGTGTGAGTTGGCTAAGAATCGATTAAAGACATTGAATCAGTTTCAGACTTTAGATGCAGAGATAGAGATTCAGGATAGTGATAAAATAAATGATCTGCCTAAAGCTGTGGAAAAATCAGTGTTTGAAAATAAAACTGATACCAAATTAAGTGAAGAGAACAGATTTTTTAAATGGTTTACCAAAAAAATTGAAACAGAAAAATTATTCGTTACACTAGATACTGAAGATATAGGCAGTCATGACAATTTGTACCACTATCCTGCTTTTATAGGAATTTTATCACGTTTACTGACTCTGTTTCCTTTGTGGTCAAACGTAATGAAGAATATTTATGATTCCGATATCGAGGCACCTACTTCTTCAAATGTTGAATCATACTTTAAAACTATAAAAAGACTACTATTACATCTAAGCACCAAATCTCATAGACTACGAACAGATGAATTCATTATGAAACATTTAGAATTCTTAAAAGGAGAGATTAAAGTTGCACCGAGAATATCGAAACTGCCGAATCTTACTGTACAAAGAAATACTGGAGCAGATTTTCTTAAGAAGGAAATAAAAATGGATTCCATAACATCTACGCGGAAAAGAAAATTACAGTCTAAGGAGCCTAAGGAAGAGTTTACTGATGGTTCTATTTTTGCTGAGGACCATACCTTCATCGAAACCTGGAAAGGGAAAGGAAATGTTACTAAAAAGAGAAAAAAGACTTTGAAGCCAGTTATTTTTTTGTCTAACGGAAGCAGGCTACAAATTGATAAAAAAAATATTATATTGAGAAATACTTGCGCGATTGATTCGGTATGTCAGGCTTTAGCTATAGCATATATCGATGGCTATCGTATAAGTCAAACAATACATGAGAGTGAAAATTTATTCTGTAAGCTTGTCAAACTCATGAGTGAAAGAGATACAGAAGAAGTATACAAAATAAGATCTGAAATGGCTCAAGTCTATTTTTCAAAAGTTGAACAAGAATCCTCTGTGGAAGTGAGATGTGAGTGCAATGTAAATAATATATTTGAACGCATTTTAATAGATTGTATATACAGTGCAGATGAAAGTGAACATTGTACAGAATCAGATTGTGCAATCAATAGAGTTCAGCGTAAGATACCTGTTCTACACGTTGATATAAATTCATCGACAAGCTTACAAGAAGCCGCAAATACTTTAATTATTGCTCAAGAACTTACAGAATGCCGGCGAAGTAAATGTAAAGGTGTTAAATCATTTAGTGTATCTTTGCGAGATCTTATTGCATTTGAATTTCATTCCAATCAATTTATTTCAATAGATGATCCACCAACATCTCTTTTGTTACAAGGATCTGAGTTTCATTTACTGTCAATAATAGAATTCGAGCCTCCAGTATGTGAAACACTAATTGGTCACTACAAAGCTCATTGCAGACGAAATTCACAATGGAAATGTTATGATGACGAATCGAAAAAAATTACGAAGAGTAAAAAGAAGCTAATTCCACATTGTATAATATATGCGAAAAAATAATATGAAAATAAGGTAAATTAATAATTGAATTTTTTTTAAGTAAATTGTAATATTATTAAACTGAATCTTATGAACGACCCACATTTTGTTTTTATTTACGATATCCTTTTAATGTGCTTATTATCCACTTACCTACTCATAACATAACATGCCATTTAACAATTTAAAACGCCAGCCTCCTAAAGTAAAGTAAAGCAATACCATTGAGTGAAGACACACTGCAACAATTTGCCTTTATTATTTTATCAGGCACTTTTCCTTGGGATAATTTAAATAATTGCTACATCCTTTATTTAACATATGTTTGAAGTTACAACTAAATTAGATAAATGAAGTAAATATGTAGCAATTATTGACGCAATACATTTCGGGAAACTCTGCATGCTTGACTTTAAACTAGGAGGTGACCAGCCAACCAAACGTCAGGATGGCTGGTCAAAAAAAATATTTTATTTCTAAATATATATCCTATGTAGCAATTATTTATTATATGTAGCAAATATAAGCAATTATGTAGCAATTTTCGAATCAACTCTCATAGACCAACGCCACAGACAACCAGCCATTCTGACGCACACCAAACAATAGCGTCGAAGGATGGCACCACAAAATAAATAGCGAAATAAACAAAAACGAAGGATTTGTTACGATTATTGAACATTCTGTATGATGACTCATTACTATCATCATTGCGTAGTGATAGGCAACAAAATTTTCCTTCGACTTCACAATCGAAAAGACGCAAAACGCATTATATTGATGCAGATGATTTTATTATACCCTACCGGCCAAAAGTTTGAGACCACAAGTTAAAATATTGTTCCACAATAAAATTTGTTAAAAATACATATGATAAACAATTAATTTGAACACCTGCATATACAATGGATATTTAACTATTTTTCGAAGTCATTATTTCTATTTATTTTTATGTAATCATCGTACAAAGGTCTTTTGTCTAGAAACATCAATGGGCGCCGCGTGCGGACCGCGCGCTAAAGTCATTGTAATATTATTGTTACCTGACTATTATTCATTATTTGGGCTTTGTTTTGTGTTAACAGAATTTTAGGAAATTTTAACTTCCTAAAACACTGTGAACACCTGAGTTTCCATGGAGTAAATATTTCTTAATCTTGGTTAGTCCGAGCTCGTCGTTCTTACAGTGAAGACATCTCATTATGGGAAAAGTACGCCAAATTAGCGGTGAAACTCGTGCTGTCATCATTGCTTTACACAACGAAAGCAAATCTGAACGTGCTGTTATGAGTCTCGCCAAGGTTAGGTTTTTAAAAAAAAGAAACTCGATAATTGGATTGAGACAACCGTCTAGGATGGCTTTTAGGATGAGACTGATTGAATGGATGGGCGCTTCGACTATGAAAAGATAAATGCTAAGTAAGCAGAAGGAATGTGTGGTTTGCAAGAAAGGGTGCATTACATATCTATAACACCTCCCAGGGGTAGACTAAACATCGGGGTTGTAATTTCGATGTTTAGGAGAGGTAATTTATAAAATTTATATATTTCGTCTAATACTAGGAGATGGCAGGTTATCAGTTTCAGAATTTCGTTTATTAATCTTTATAGAAACTACTGCTTCAGGATCTGGGGATTGGTCTATGGGTGAGTCTACTGAAGTTGATTGAGGGAATATGGGAAAGCGATGGGAGAGACGGTTGTGCGATTTAATGTATAAAAACAATTTAAAAATACAGAAAATAGAAATAACACAAATGAGTACAATAATAATGATTGAGTAATGAGTCTCGTATCTAATTAATGGATGTTGATTTAGAATTTTGTCAGTTTCATCAGACATCGATTTTAATTTTGATTTAGTTTCCATCGTGAAATCGTCTAAATCAATGTTTTGTAATTTAAGAGGAGGCTCATTACCTATTATATCTCTAAACTTATCTAAATTACAACAAGAGTCATTTATAATGTTAAAATCGGGGTGTATAACAGTAACGTTGATTTTAATGTTTTTAAATCTAGGTAATAATTTTGTACTTTTACAATACGCGATACAGTTGTTTGGGATACTTAGAATACCTGTACCGACAATACTTATGTCAATAAGTTTTTGGTTTAGACATTCGATATAAAGTTTATTACTTATAGATTGGACATAGATCCAGTTATTATTGTAAAGTGGTTTCCACAAGTCTATATGTCCATGAAGGAATTTTGTTTGACACTGCACTGGTAAAACACTTATCACATTCGATATTAACTCACTTTCGCAACTCGGCTTCGCGGTGCTCGGGAACACCGTCATGACGTCACAGATGTACTCGCGCGAGCTTATCGCTATGCATTCCTTAAGTGAGTCGAGTTCACAATATTCTGATTTGTCTTTGGTCATTGCTATGTATTTACTACTAGGTATTATAAAACTAAAAGAGTTTGGGTTTACACTGTTGTGAGGAGTCGGTAAGCCAATGCTGTGAAATAAACTGTATTCCTTAGGCGATACTAGCGGTATTCTTAAAATAAAAACTATCTTGCTATTCAAACTGTAGGACAGTACATTAGATATGTTCAATAAACTATGAATATTACTTAATGCTAAGCTTACAGGTAACTTAAAATCTACAGGTAAGTATTGGTAGTTATCGACAATTTCTTGGTATAACTGCACAGGCGATAATACGGCCGGGTGCAGGATGTTTTGGCTACATAACATAATAGCGTTTGTTATATCTTCTAACTGAAATGATAAGCTAAGCATGGATGCTTCTAAACTGTTCAAGATTGAATTAATGGTTGATTTAATATTTAAATCGTTAGTAATTATTGACATATTTTTTAATTTTATGGAGAAATTGTCGATAGCTTGGTTAAGGCTGGCCTCATTATACTTAATTTCGTGTAAGGTGTTATTAAATTTTGATAAAATTGAAGACGTTACTAATATGTTTTCTTTCATTAATGAACCCAGTCTTTTTTCATTATCCTGAATGCTTTGGATGGCGTTATCATATTTGACAGCGTCGTCTTCGTCCAGAGTGCCAAAAATAGTTTTGGACAGAGTGCCAATACCACCAATCCATGCCCCTCGTTTGAACCTTTTGTTTACTAAATGAGATATAGCAGAGTACGCGGCAACAATGTCATGGTATCTAACTGTTAACGGTTCTAATGTGTTATGACATTCTAGATGATTAGAAGTCTGGATTTCAATTTGGCTACATATATGTCGTACTGAGCCTAAGATGGAGTTAATGTTTTGGATGTGCGGTTGAATGTAAGAGATATCAAACGGTGTGACTATGTCTAAGTGGCTTACGTGAATTTTGAGTTCACCAATTGGGTCAAAATATATACCGGAGCTGGTGTTGATTTTTTGAACAAATTCGGGGTGACCTTGGGCCAGTATGCTGTAAATAAAAGAGACACTACTATACTATACTATATGCTATGTCTAATTATTTAATAATATTTGTATAATAAAGATGTAAATAAGTAAAGAGGAAGAAAAAAAGTATTAAATATAAATGAGTGTACCAATTAATTATTTTAGTCTATAGCAGATGCATCTTGGACGTCCACGTGCTTAACTTCATCGAAGTGGTGTTTCACATGGCGTCTGTTTATAAGTAACGATAATGTGTTATTACCGTGTATCTTAACGACCTTGTAAGGCCCTTTCCAAACGGGTGATAAGGCCTTGCGTAGCCTTAGATGGTTCTTTAATAAAACATAATCACCAACTTTGTATATCACTGGGCGAGTATGGGAGTCATAGTAAGTTTTAGAACTTGTTTTAGATTTTTGAATAAACTCTATGGCTTTGTCACGTGTATGTTTCATTCGATGTTGTAACATCTTAACGTATTCGGGGTAAGTAGTATTGGAAGTATCGTCGTACACAGAGTCTGGAATGTGAGGCTTATGCCCAAATAGTAATTCAAACGGTGAATAGTGTGTTGTTGAATGTACGGCGGTGTTATATGCTAACATAGCTGTATATACATATCGGGGCCAGTTGTCTTGATTATCGTTAGTGTAAGATCTCAAGTATTCTTTGAGCGTGGAATGTGATCTTTCCAAAGCTCCTTGCGTTTGCGGATGATAAGGGGTGGACCATAATGGTTTGATTTTCAGGAACTCACATGTTTTCTTAAATAGATCGGCTGTAAAATTTGTGCCTTGGTCGGTAAGTATGTGCTTAGGAATTCCGAATAGAGATATAAAATGAAGGACACATTCACACGATTCCTCGGCGGTATTGTTACGAAGAGGGTAAGCTAACGAGAATTTCGTAAGGTCATCTTGCATAGTCAAAATGAATCTAAGTTTGGCTGTGCCAGACTCAGGCAAGGGACCTACAATATCGAGGGATACTCTCTCAAATGGAGACGTTGAGGTGGATGTTATTATCATGGGCGCTCTGTTTATCTTACGCAACGCTTTATTCGTTTGACACGATGAACATTTTTTTATATAGTTTTCAATGTCACCGCGCATATTTTTCCAATAAAATCTTTCCTTTATGCGGTTTAACATTCTGATGCATCCTAAATGTCCCGCAACGGGAATATCGTGATTTTCCTTAAGGATCTTCGGAATTTCGCTGAGCGAAGGATATATGACGTTGTTATGGTAAATATGTATTGTTATGTTAGTCCCGTCAAATAGATAGTTAAACATGTTATAGATTTTAACAAAAGAATGTTTATCAAAAGGATTTTTAAAGTCTGATGTGCTGATTGCACATATTGTAGGATAAGACATTATTATCTCGTTGCGTGCATATTTTAAAGATTTAAATATATCTTGGTACGAGAAGTCGTCAAAGTGGTGAACTTTCGTAAATAGAAACAGGTAAGTTTTATTCTCAATAGTAAGAGGTAGGCAGGTGTATAAGGATCTTTCTAAGTTCAAGAATTCACTGCGATGAGGCTCCGGGCAATTATCTAGGATTTCTTGGACATAAGGCATGGACTCGTCCATATCTATCGAGTTAGGTATAATTATTAAATTCTGAGTTCCTTTAAGTAGGTTTTGGTTGTGTTCAGAGATAGAGGTGTCATACGACCTTATAGGTAGTTTTAAAAATTGACTATATGTCACCTCAGGTAAGGTTAAGCTTTCAGGTGCCGGAGGGCTTTTCAAGCTAGATTGATTTGAAACAGGCAAGGTTTCAGGATTCTGCCAGCTGGTTGAAGGTTGAGGTTCGGATTCAACACGCGATTCATTAGGAATAGAACTCAGATAATCCATGACTTCGTTTTCGATTTCAGGATTTATAAGATCTGCGTCAAGACTGGATGGTGGGGATACGAGAAGATCTTGCAAGTCATTGTTTACTTCGTTAGGTGAGCCCGAGGGCTGTGACGTTTGTAGTGGAGGTTCGTAATTGGTGTTATTATTATCATTAGGGTTAAGGTTTGAAGGACTTTCATTGTCAGGGTATATAGGGTTAACTGGGTATCTAGAAAGAGCGTCGGCGGCAGAGTTTAGTTTGCCTTTACGGTACACTATGTCGTAATCATACTCCTCAAGCTTCAACCTCCATCGCTGGAGTTTGCTGCTGGGATCTTTGTGATTAAATAACCATTTAAGAGGTCTATGGTCGGTAACAATAAGAAATTTGTGTCCGTAAAGGTAGGGACGGAATGTTTTACATCCATATAATATAGCCAATAATTCTTTTTCTGTAGTGCTATAATTGGATTCGCTTTTATTTAGTGTACGTGAAGCGAAAGCCACGGGTTGATCTTTACCGACAGTTCCTTGCGACAGAACAGCGCCGACTGCATGGTTCGAGGCATCACAGGTAAGGATGAAACGTTGCGAAAAGTCTGGATAGATAAGAAGTGGAGCAGTTGTTAATTTATGTTTTAACAAATCAAAGGCGAGTTGCTGTTGGTTCTCCCATTTGAATAGAATATCCTTTTTTAATAGGCAGGTAAGGGCCTTTGCAGTTTTTGAGAAATTAGGGATAAAACGGCGATAATATGAGACAAGCCCAAGGAATGATTTTATATCCTTAGGTGTTTTTGGGACTGGGAAGGAGGTTACGGCCTTGACCTTATCTGGGTTTGGTTTGACACCTTGTTCGGTAATTATGTGCCCTAGATAACAGACCTCGCGTCTCAGAAACTCGCACTTGTCGGGTTGAAGTTTGAGATTAAAATCTCTGATTCTTTGGAATATGGCTGTCAGGTTAAGTATACTGGATTTAAGATCAAATCCGTAACAGACTACGTCATCTAAATAAACAAAACACCGAATACCCTGGAGGCCGGACAGGACGGAGTTCATGAGTCTCTGAAATGTTGAGGGGGCATTTTTCAGCCCAAATGGCATTCTTGAAAATTGAAAGTGTCCTTCTGGTACAGTAAAAGCAGTTTTGGGTTTGTCCGCGTGGTTTAATGCGATTTGATGGAACCCAGATGCCAGGTCTAGGGTGGAGAAGTATTTACTATTGCCAAGCTGGTCTAGAATCTCAGTGATTTGAGGAATAGGGTAAGTGTCTCCGATTGTAACATCGTTCAATTTTCGGTAGTCAATCACCACTCGCCATTTCTGTGTATTAGAGGCGTCGAGTTTTTTGGGGACTACCCATATGGGTGATGACCAAGGGGAGTTAGAGGGCTCTATGATGTTTTGTTCGAGCATTTTATCAATTTGCTTCCGAACTTCGGCCTTATGGATTTCAGGAAATCTATATGATTTAGTGTAAATCGGAACGTCCGTTGTTGTTTGAATTTTGTGTTCAACGGCGTTCGTATGGGTAAGATTTTCGCCGGGGAGATAGAATATGTCTGAGTAGTCCGAACATAATTGCAAAAGTGCGTCTTTCTCCTCGGTATTCAGATGTGAGACACGTAGTAGTTTTAACACTTCTTCGGTACGTGTAACGCTGTTATTTGTTGCTTTTATATGGTTCATTGAACTAGGAGTGTGTCTTTGAAATTCTAGGGGATCGATGGCTTCAAGCTTTAGATTCAGGTTTGATTTTAAGGATATGGGTTGTTCGGCAGTATTTACAACGGTTATGTTGATTCTATTATTATCTTTAACCCGTACTAGGCAGTTGGCAATTAGTAATGTTTCTGATAGTTTCTTGTCCAGGACCAATCCCTCTTTTATTTCAGGATTTAAAACAGAACATTCGATAACAGTTTCGGTCCTGGCTGGAATGATGTAGGCAGGGTCATGGAAGTGCATTTTTAAGGATGACTGCCCAAGGTTAAGCAGGTTATCGTTGTAATTAATATTACAACTATGTGCATTGAGCAGGTCAGACCCTATAATGCCATCGTAAGGTAAGTGTTTTATATCAGTAACATGAAACCGATGTAATATTTTAGAATTTGGAAGAAACATTTTTAATTGGAAATGGCCTCGAGTGAAAGTTGGTTCTTCCGTTGAGTCAATACCCTTAAGTTGGATGGTTTCTTTCACAAGGGTAGGATATTTTTTTATGATAGAGTGCTTTAATAAGCATACAGAAGATCCTGAATCGACCAATAAGGACAATGGCACGTCGGATACGCAGGATTTAACAAGGACATGAGGTAGTAACGTTTTTGCGGGGTTACTTGTTATCTCAAAAACGTTGGATTTAGTAGGGTTTATCAGGTCAACCTTAAACAGTTGCTGTGTGGATACAGAGGAATTTGGCAGATCAACGTTGTTACGTTGCTGCACGGATACAGAGGATTTTGGCGGGCGATCATGTAGCGATGCCTGCGATGAAATAATTGATCTGGAACTTGGGTATGTGATGCCGGTTTTTAAATTACGAGATCCCGTACGACACCGGGACGAGACGGTTACTCGTTTTTTGGATCAGCATCAACAGTGTCATAGCTTTCTACAGAGTTCGCATGGCATTCATCGTTATCAATTTCCTCTGATACAAAGTTCACGCGTTGGGGCGTCTTCGATTGGTTTTGTTCAATGTTCTTAAAGCGATTGTTGTTGTATTCTCGCTTTCTACATTGTTCCAGGGTGTGCCCCGGAGTTTTGCAATATCTACAGAACGGAGCAGTGGAATTATTATGAGGTCGATTGACATTAACCGTAGGTTTTGAGTTAGACTGACTTGAGTTTGGTGATTGATAATTTGTGTAGCGACGCGAAAATTGAGCGTTCGGCCTCGAGGTGTTCGGCCTATCTTGTCGTGACTGTTGACTACTAGACGCGCCTGAGCTTTGTCTGGATAAAGATTGCTGAACTTTTTCTTCTGAAATAGCCATATTTATAGCTTCATTCAGGGTTTTTATAGGTTTACACCTAACAATATCGGAGATACGGGGTGTCAACCCCATTTGGAAATGATGGAGGGCTAATTCCTCCATAGCTGCTGTTCGTCCTATCATCTCTCGACTCTTATGGCCGTGTGAGATAGATATCTCAGTTAATAATTGGCTTAGACATGTCTCAATCCTTAGAGCATACTGACTTACGTTTTCATTTATTTGTTGCTTACACTCCTGTAAATCTGTGAGAAGATGGGCGTAGTGTTTTCTCTCACTAAATTGGGTTTTAAGGAATTCTTTAAGTTGTAGCCAATTGGTAAACTCCTTTATTGAGCAAGCGGTTTCCGCTTTGCCCTGTAGTTGACATAGTATATATTTAAAAAGTATATCTTTTTGAGAATCTGAAGCTAAGTCGTAGGCGTTGTTGCAATTAACCAAAAAGGAATTTAATTTTTCTCTGCAACCGTCATAAGGTTTTATAAATTTGAGTAAAGTAGAAAGTTCAATATCTGGTTTCGTTATAACTGGTCTCTTTTTAGAGACAGACCTAGTAGAGGGTCCTTGAGGGGGTGGACAGTGGCCTTGACCTTCCTCCTCAGTATCGGTTACAGCAATTTCGGGTTTTTCGAACCTTGGACTATGAGATCTTTCGGCCATTATGATAGTTATCTATTTACTACGTCAATGACAATGGTAAAATACAGTGTATATTGAAATGTACTAATTAAAACCACAATATTCTTAATAAGATATTAGCAATGACCAAATACATAAATTCACTTACTAGAATGCGGATAGCGCGATAAGGATGATCATAATTTCTTGGAAGTTCTCGCAGGTGTCGACGTAATGTTAGTGTTGATAAGCCACGGGAGCGCGTCGTCGGGGAGATTATACCGGTCGCGGCACTGAATTGTGCACGACACTGGGTATAATCTTGCTGGTTCTGAACAGAGACCGGCTACAGCACAAACAGTGCGCAGCAGTGGGTTTTCACGAACACTGACGTCTAAGAGGGCCGGGCCGGCACTCGGTGCACTGTATGATATGCACAGCGGAGTCGGCGTTTACACTCGAACACACGCGACGGGCTTAGGTGTAGTATAAGAGACGTACCGGGGACTTTTCCAAATCCCTTTACGCTGCCACCAAATGTTATGAGCCTCGCCAAGGTTAGGTTTTTAAAAAAAAGAAACTCGATAATTGGATTGAGACAACCGTCTAGGATGGCTTTTAGGATGAGACTGATTGAATGGATGGGCGCTTCAACTATGAAAAGATAAATGCTAAGTAAGCAGAAGGAATGTGTGGTTTGCAAGAAAGGGTGCATTACATATCTATAACAGTGCGATTGCTACTCAGCTCAAGTTGTCGAAGACTTGTGTTCATAACACAATAACCCGATACAAGGAGACTGGCAATAATCAAGATCGTTCGCGGTCGGGAAGGCCGAGAGCTACCACTTCTAGCGAGGATAAGTTCATCGTGGTAACAAGCAAGCGGAATAGACGCCTGACAGCACCAGAAATCCGCGCTGAAGTGAACAAATGCCGGTCTACACCTGTGTCATTGACCACAGTGAAAAGAAGACTAAGAGACGCTAAGTTATTTGGTCGCGTAGCAGTGCGAAAACCTCTCTTAAGGCCACAAAACAAAAAGAAGAGAATGCAGTGGGCCCTTACCCATCGAGACTGGAGTGAAGAAGACTTCAAAAGAGTTCTTTGGACAGATGAGTCCAAATTTGAAGTGTTTGGGAGCAAAAGACGTGTTTTTGTTCGGCGGAGTGCCGAGGAAAAGATGATGCCAGACTGTGTCCTGCCCACAGTGAAGCATGGCGGTGGTTCCGTTATGGTTTGGGGTCGTTTCTCGAGCCGTGGAACTGGAGATTTGGTACGAGTCGAAGGAATTATGAAAAAGGAGCAGTACAAAGCAATATTGGAGTGTAATGCTGTACCATCGGGACTTCGGCTAGTTGGAGATGGCTTTATTTTCCAACAAGACAACGACCCTAAACACAGCTCCAAATTATGCCGGGGTTATTTAGATACAAAAGAAGCAGAAGGGGTGTTAAAAAACATGGTGTGGCCCGCTCAGAGCCCCGACCTTAACCCTATAGAACTATTGTGGGAAGAGCTGGACAGAAACGTGCGCAGTTGTTGTCCCAGCTCACAAGAAGATTTGTGGAGAGCATTGCAAGAAAGCTGGAACAATATTTCACAAGAAACAATCGACAAATTGATTGCCCGCATGCCAAGACTTGTCAACAAAGTGATTCAATGCAAGGGAGGGTTTTTTGATGAAAAAGCTGTTTAGCTTGTCAACATATATTTTAAGTTAAATTGTCGAAATATTTAATATTTTTTATTTATATTTAATTGCATTTGCCATACTTAATAAATATCACAATAAATCCTTTCATGTTTAGCTTTTTATTTTGAGTTTTACATCCATTTGCAACTTTGATGTAGGTGGTCTCAAACTTTTGACCGGCAGTGTATATGCGCAGATGCAACTAGTATGCGGCGATATCAGTGTTGGGCATTTCCTGGAAGAGATAAGATAAAAAATAACCATTGGATTTTTAATAGGGAATACCTATGCGTGTGATCCAAAAAACGATAATACTTAAGTAGGTACCTATTTTTAAATTATGGTCTTTATTTCTTTAGAATTACGTACACATTAATATTATAATAATATTATGAGAATTATATTACAAAAAACAGTCATTTTACAGATTTTAATTTTAATAAGAAGATTTTTATACGATTTTTAATTAATATGATGTTGATTTTGTTATTCTAGGTATATAAAAAAGTAATGATTAAGTAGGTAATTGTATAACGAGAAAATAATATTAAAATAATACATACAGAAATTTCAGATTCTTTTATTATTTATTAGTGGTTTGAATTTATTACATGTATGTATACGATATAAAGATATCATGTTTTTTAAATATTATTTAAAAAATAATATGTTTTTTGGTCATTTAGAATATTTTTGTCTAAAATAAAATGTAGTAGGACTATTGAGAAATAATGTTCTCACTAGTTCCACTATTCAATAGTATATTCAAAAGTAGAACTAGGGGGAAAATAATGTGCCATTAGTCTTACGGTAGAACTGTTCAGTAGAACTACTGGTAACAAAGGGAGAGAAATAGATTCAGCATCCTAAAAGCAAGAAAGACACATCCTCAGTCACTGCCTCTACTGACCGTAAATAAATGTCTAAGTACTCAGAAAAAAGCTGACGTTAAGTGTCTCTTGGTGTAACAGTTTGGTGCCGACTGGGAGGTTGACGAAACATTTTCGTGGTATAAAAGTTTACTGAGTGAAAGTTCCAATAAACTTATTGAAGAAACAGAAGTTGCTGATGGCCCTGAGCATGATTCCGATTGTGACTGTGTTGAACCAGAAACATCGCAAATAGTTTAATTTCTAATCCCAAACATTATTTATTTATTTCTTTTTTTTATTATTTCTGATCACAAACTCAGTAAGCTTTCCATGAATGAGAGAATTAAACGATGGGATTTCTGATGAAGTCGTTTTATTACCAATGTAGCGTTTGATCAAATACCGATATATCCTACAGACGTTTTATCAAATACCTATTTATCAAATTGATCTGATTAAAAACCGATAAATCCATTTTGTTTTTTATATATCTCATCGTATACAGCAGATATAAAATTGGCATTTGGCTATCCTGACAGTGTTGCCAACACCAATAAACTGGTAAACTTTGTTCATCTCTATTATACAAAATCATAGACATAAATCTTTTTTACCAATTTCCCAAAAAATATTCTTATGACATTTATCGGTTTTTGTTCCGACGCTCCTCAATTATGATTACATTTAAGAAAAAAAAGAAACATATTTTTTTATTGTTACTCGAGAACCATGATTGGACGAAAGTCTAGACGCAACTGGATACAAATTATATGTTTGATGTCGCATCATGAACTGGTATGTTTCGTATTTGCGAGTATACAAATAAATGGTTCATTCTCATCGCGATTTCTGGCGTCATTTAGCTCGTAGCCCTATAAACAGGCTCACGAACAAGAAGACTACAACTACTACTACTTGCAATTTTGTATTCAATACAAAAGGAGAATGAATCTTCGGAATCACGGACGAAATAAAGCTCTCATATGTATACTTACTACCCTCAAGACCAAAAACGTTATCAAAATGCCGATTTTACAGCACGACAAAAGCACAAAAACGTTTCAGAATAATTTGCTAAGTTTACAAAGTTGCCGTCCATGATTAAAAGGTTCCATTCTACTTGTGGTGAGATTTTGGGCTGTAGCAGCTACATCTCAAGTAGCTTAGGCATTAGTTAAATACCACATGGCATATTCCTGAACGGGTAATGGTCACATATTAACCACCATTGGTGTCATTCTGATTATTTTATTTTGTTAATGATATTGTCGGAAGTCCTGATATCAATATATAACACACAATAGTCCGGTATTTAAATATTTTTCACTTGTAATTAATTAAGGATTAACTTTTGGTAATTTATATAAAAGGGGATGTAAAGGCTGAATGCTAAAATTAAAATGTGTAAACAAGAGAGAATATGTGCAAGAGAGAAACGCGCAAAACGACGTAAAAGAATATTGAGAGAACTGTGAAAAGACGACATCGACGACGCAATGGAAAAGAAAACCATTTTAGAAACAGTATCTGTAGTTCTCATTCTTCGCCAAACTGTCCTGAGGATGCCTCGCGCTGAGACTAAACATGTCGACGCATATTTTGTGTTCGAAGCGGAATATTGCAAATTGTAGTACGCCCGGACCTCACGACGGGGCTGTCCCTTATGAGACGAGTTCGGTATTGTCAACTTTATCTATAGCAACGGCTGGGGAGAGCAATCCGAGGGTGCATGCTGTTCGACATCACCGTCCTTTTATAGCTACGGCTCAATAATCACAAAACAAATTAAAGTAGGTAGTCATTTTTCTCGTAAATGTAAGCTTTATTGTCTGCTTTTGTAGAATGTTCTTTCTTCTCTATTTTATGGATTAATATGATGATAAGGACTTTTTAAGTCAGTATCTTTGTAAGACTGGCTTTCAAAGTAACATTAAGCGAGACAGCTTTAAACTTGTACTAGACATCACTGATATTGAATACCTTCCTTTATCCTTCATTATAAGTTTGTTTTCTATACGATAATATGATGAACAAGTTCAATCTATTTCAGCTTATTTGCTTAGTTTAGGTTTGCTTATCAGTCGCAAAGCGGTCGTTTTACCATTCAAGTCTTTTTGAGATTGGCACATCTCGGTAAGACGAGAGAAGGGTCTTCATTTAAATGTATATTTTCGGTATCCGAAGTATTGGTGTAGCTTTCTTCATACTTGATACTGCGGTGCTGTTAGATTCGATTTTCGTTCAATTTGTTTTCAAACATAACATGAGACTAAATCATGTTATTTAAAGTTATGTGGTGAGGTCATTTCCTACCTTCACGTCTCCAGCCGACCATACAGGTCGACTGGATCAGGTTTTTTACCGCCGCCTGATACTCGGCGTTGACCTTTTATAGCTGGGTAGGTCTACCCAGCCAACCCTCCCTCTTTCTCATACGGGCTTGGGACCGTCAAAGGCAAAGTTAAAGGTCAGATACTTTGGGAAACTGGTAATTAGCTAGCAAATCTATGTATTTATATAATAATGATAGTATTATATCGACGGTCCCTACGTAATTCATCGAAACTCAAAAATCGCGTTTTTTTTTTATTCGTTAACCCTTTAATGCATTTGGTATCAAAAATGATACATCGAGTTTAAACCAGTCCTTCACGATCAACTTATATTTGTGGTATGCAAAGAATGTGTCTAAAGCTTTATCTATGGTTATTCTTTAAAAAATAAGAAATGTGACAGTTGACAGATTTGACATTTCACTGAAACTTCATTTGAAAGTTGAACTGGCGCTAAAAAGTTTGTACCGAAAATTTATACTTTTTCAATCTGTTGGAATTCGAGTAAAAGTTTGAGTTTTGGTGCAATAAAAATTACAGAATGAGTGGTAAGTTCAAGAATTACTATATGATACTTATATTTTTTGATTTTGTTTCTTTACCTGACCAGAAACTAACATTTGTGGCTTGTATCAAAATTGATACTTTATGCAGTAACGGTCCTTTTGAATGCCATAACACTGTGCTATAACAATGATTTGTTTTTACTTTATTTTCGCATGTTTACTTGGCTATTTAGCTTTTAGGTGCTGATTTCAATTTTTTTTATTGTTTCTTAGATCGAAGGATAGAAGAAATACTTATAGCATTGGAAAATGGTGAAATTTCGGATGATGGTATGGAGTCTGACGGAGAGGACATTCCGTACTATCCAACTCGGGAATCTCTAATTAGAGATCTTGAAGATGACATAAACGATAATTGTGAAGAAGCAGAGGATACGGATAATTGCCCAGATCCGCCACTGTTTCAAGAAGATTTATTGCCTGTAAGAAATTCACCAATAGGTACATGTTCTCAACCCGCAGTTCTTACAAATGCTAGAAATTTGATTTGAAGAAAGCAATCTTTAATTTTTGATGAAAGTAAAACCAAATTTGAAGGAACTGAGGAGTTACATCAAGACATAACCGAATTAGATACGCCGTACCAGTTTTTTAAAAACTATTTTACCGATGATTTTCTACAAGCAATAGTTGATGAAACAGTGAGATATTCTATTCAACAAAGACCTGACAGACCTGAACAGTTTACCATTACTGATCTCCGAAAATATTTAGGAATATTAATATTCATGTCAGTTTATAATTATCCCAACACCAGATCTTATTGGCACAACAAATTTGGTTTTCAGCCTATCAGATAGGCAATGTCTGTCAATACATTCGAAAAAATCCGCAAGATTTTACATTTTAACAACAATGCTGATCATTTACCTGTCACTCACCCACAGCACGACAAATTGCATAAACTTCGGCCCATAATAGATCACCTCAATCAAAAATTTGCTAGTGTCACAATAGAACAGCGATTGTCGATAGATGAGCAAATGTGCTCAACCAAAATTGGTCATTTTTTAAAACAATATTTGCCCAATAAACCACACAAATGGGGTTTCAAATTATTTGTGCTTTGTAATTTGATGGGCTACGCATATAAATTCATAATCTATAGTGGCAAAGAGACAAATGATAGGGTAGAGAATGAACAAGGAGTAGGTGTTGTGGGCCAAACTGTTCTGAATTTACTAAGAGTTGTTCCAAGACACAGGAATCATATTGTTTATTTTGACAATTATTATACATCGCTGCCATTGATGTACCAACTGGCGAAAGAAGGTATTCAGTCTTTGGGCACAATCCAAAGAAATCGACTTGGAAAATCATGTAAGCTACCGAACAAACAAGAAGTTATGAAAACTACTATACCAAGAGGAACTTTTGATGAATATGTAACAAATTATGAGGGAGTAGACATAACTGTAAGCTGGAAGGATAATAAGCAAGTCGTCTTAGCTTCCACTTATGTAGGTGCACAGCCAGTGGAAACTATAGAGAGATATGACAAGAAAGAAAAAAGAAGGATAAAGATTGATTGTCCAAAAATCATAAAAGAGTACAACGCCCACATGGGGGGCGTCGATTTGATGGATTCGCATTTAGGTAGATACAAAATCAGGATTAAGAGTCGAAAATGGTATATAAGGATTTTCTACCACTTACTAGATCTCACAGTTATAAATTCGTGGGTACTTTACAAAAAAGCTCTTCGCCAAAAAGGTGTCGCCGCAAGAAACATTTATAGTCTTGCCGAGTTTCGTGCTGAGCTAGCTGATGTTTTGTGCAAGTATACCCCAAATATACCTAGAGGTCGTCCGAGTACAAGCAGCCTACATGATGAACCCCAAGCAAAGATTCGCAGGGGAAAACCATGCCAAGTAATACCGGCCATGGAAATCAGGTTAGACAATAGTGACCACAACCTTATTAGGAGTGATGGGCGAGGTAGGTGCATGTTGCCTGCCTGTTCTTTACTAAGCACTATAAAATGTAGCAAATGTAATGTCTTTTTGTGCAGCAAAAAATCCAAAGACTGTTTTAGTGTATTTCACAATAGCGCAAACATATAGTTTATAATAAGGAAATTTTTTATACCAAAATGCATACAGTATCAAAAATGATACATTCAATAAATTCTCTTTATTATAATATAAATAATGTTTTTTATTTTTTTTATTATTTTTCCTAATATCTGGACACTATTTTCTTTTAATTAATATTTTTTCAGCACAATTTTATGATCTCATGCATTTGAGGTGATTGGTATCAAAATTGGTCAAATCCAAAATTTATCATTTTTAATCTATGAATGGCAGTATATTCTCTGTAGTGTAAACTTTAAGTTGTCATCTTTCAAATGACGCCAAATCCCTGATATTTATATAGAAAACCGGTTTGAAAAACGACTTTGGTATCAAAATTAGTTAAATCCAACGCTGTTAACATTCAAATTTGGTCAAATCCCGTTCGGCCAATCAGCGATGAGTATTGTATAAGGCGCGTCAGCCATGATGTTTTTTTGTATCAGTCTGTTGTAGACGTCGAGCACGTGCACTCTGTGTTTATTGTGTGAAATTTAATGTAAACAATGGAACAAAATGATAACAAAATTGTCGAAACGCCTCCCAATTTATCAAGGAAGCCTCTACAACAAAAAAATACATGGGAATGCAACAGAACTAAGAAATCTAGGTAAGTAAACATTCACTCGTTGGAATATCACTTTCGTAGTATCAGATGTTCTCAACTTTTGTATCCATGATATTTTACTTTTAACTATCTGGTATTAATTACAAATAAGTATTACATAACATAAAGCCCAAGATACATTAACTGGTTTCTTGAAAAATATTTTACAAGTACTAGCCGGACGCGACAAGTTGAGACTTGCGCTCGATACCCGCTCCATAGCCCGCCAACAGTGCTCAAGTCTTAACTTGTGGCGTTCGAATTAGCTTTTTTTAACTATCATAGTTCCAATTAGGCTATCTTTCCTTTGCTAGCAGTATCTAGTTTTATTTTGCAATAGTGGTTTCCTATTACATACACTTTAAAGAAAGGAGGTAGTTGCCTATGGTCATGGACATAAGGCGATCGAGCTGGGACATACTAGTAGCTGAATCTTTATACCTGACCTAGGAATACTGACTTGCACATCACTTTATTATAGAAAATCTATGTTTGTTATTTTTGTTCTATCTATTTAGGTTATTTTGGTTTGTATTTCAACAAGTAATTGCAGTCCCTTAGCGATAGCTAATAGCCATTTATATCTGTTACAGGTATTCATCTAAAGCGCCGCCAGATATCAGAATTCCTTGTCAACATTTTTCAAAAGCCTACAGATGCACTTCATTAGCAAAAAACGACATTATTAAATTTCACAATGCTTTTTACAAATCAACTAAAAAAATTGATCAGGATAATTTTATTCTTCAACACATTAAAACATCTTCAATACAACGCCGTCGACCTATAACCGGCACAGGCAATAAGAAAAATTACAATATTACTTATTACGGACGACGCAGAAACTGCTTGGTACCAATATGCAGAAAAACATTTCTAGCTATTTTAGGGCTCAAAAAAGGAAGAGTAAATGGAGTAATCACGCGTAATGTCAAGAATAATGGAGCATCAGCGAGTGAAAATAGAGGAGGGGACCGGAAAGCGAGGAAGTACGAAAATATAAGAATATCAATAAAAAACTTCATAAAAAAGTTAGTTCCACTTGAAATTCATTATTGTCGCAGTAAAATAAAAAGCCGGCAATATCTTGCTTCAAATTTAAATATAAATAAATTATATAAAATGTACATCGAACAAGCTGAAGAACAATTCAAAAGTGTTAAATCATCTTATTTTCGGCGTATTTTTAATATCTCATTTAATATCGGTTTTGGCACTCCAGCAACAGACGTGTGCTCAACCTGCTTAACACTGAAGGAACAAATTAAACATGAAACGGACATTAGCAAGAAGAAAGACCTAATGATTTCTAAAACAGTTCATACTTTAAGAGCAAAGGCATTTTATAATTTACTGAAAGAAGAAAAAGAAGAGTTACTTATCTTAAGCTTTGACTGTCAAAAAAATCAGCCGATGCCGAAAGTCCCCGACCAGAGTGCTTATTATTCACGCCAATTATATGTTTATAATTTCACGATTGTCATAGGCAGTTCCAAAAGCAAATTGACCCGTGATAATGTTTTCATTTACACATGGACCGAAGATATATTACCAAAAGCTTCAAATGAAATCGCCAGTGCTGTTTTTCACTGCCTATGCTCCAATATTGACAAATACGACAAAGTAACAACCATTCGCCTAGTGGCTGACGGGTGCAGTGGCCAAAACAAAAATACGTCAGTGTTGGGAATGCTATCTAAATATCTTCTGGATTATGCTCCAGAACGGATAAAAACGCTAGAGTTATTATTTCCGGTAGTAGGACATTCATTCCTGCCTCCAGATCGCGTATTTGCTCAAATTGAAAGAAAGATAAAAAAGAACGAAGTTATACCTAACCCGCAATCTTACTATAATATTTTTGAAGAACACGGGACCGTTTTGAAATTAGGGTCAGAAGTTATAGTTCAGAACTGGAAAGAGGCAAGCGCTGAAGTATTAAAAGGAACGAATACAATGCATTTTTCAATTAAAAAATGTAAACGGTTTTTTATCAGAAGGAATAAACAAAAGTTAAATGTATTAGTACGGGGAGAAGAGTCGTATAAAAATGCATTGAGTTCATATAAGAATATTTGCAAGAAGAACAAAACTGCAAGTCTCATTAATCCAAACAACTTACAAACTAATGTGGCGGTTAAAAAGGAAAAGCTAGATGATGTCCGAAAGCTGTTAACAGCTCATTACGGCGAGCAATGGGAGCTTTTACCGGATCTAGAGTACTTTCAAAATGTAATGCAAAGGTCAAGTGACACGATAATTTCTTATCCAAATGAAAGATGCGAAATGGAGGAAGAATTGCCCAATTTGATAGTTTAATACCTTACCAAAAATGTATTTGTTCAGCCCTTTACGACCAAAAATAAAATTTATTGTATAGTGGTAAAAAACTGATGGTGTGCTCGATAGATGGCGTTAGGATCGAGATAGATCGCGCTATGGTTTCGTTACCGGCGCACCTATATAAGGCCATTGTTCTATGAAAATGTAATGTACTTGTGTCATCAAAAATAAAGCTTCGATTAGTATCTAATTGAACGATCGTTGTTTTATTTCTACACACGTCGAAAGAACCCCGAATTCGTTCATGGTCCTTCGAGCCGGATTTTGTACGGCTGGACGTGTATTTTTGCAGTCAGAGCTTGCTAGCGCGCCGCGTCGTAACAGTTTCGTGTCGACAAGTGAATTACCGTATGTAATCACTAGTGAAAGTGAACTTCGTTGGTGAGTGCATTGGATTGTTACCGTGTACCATCGTCCCTACAACACAGTGCGCCGGGCAAGGCGGCTAAACAGTAGAGGACCCGAGTGATATCTCTGGAGGAACGAAGCGGAACGCGAGTTGGAGGCGCTTAGCAGCACAAGCATTCAAGGCAAAGTTGGTTGCGGCAGTGGCTCACTAGACGGCGCGAGCATCACAACAAAATTGGTAGCAGCAGCGAGCGCTAGAGGGCGCGCAATATTGAAGAAACACTGGTTGCAGCAGCGAGCGCTAGAGGGCGCGCAATATTTGAAGAGGAATTGGTTGCAGTAACGGTGCCCTAGAGGGCGCATCTCGTCGCAATTGAAAACGCCAAAGTGCAGTGTCAGTGAGTGAGTGCCAGAAAAATCGTAAGTACTTTTGATTTCTTTGAACATAGACTTTTCAAGACATCTCAGCACTTAGAAATTTTATGGGACATTAACTTTAAATTAAGACAGTAGTGAATTAGTAGTAAATTGTAGATTAAGAACTTGTAAAATTTTACGTGTAAAGTGGTTCAGACGGGGAATCCATGCCCGATTTCCGCCAGAAATTTATGTGCAAAACACTTGTAAAATTTTTAGAAATTTACTGGCACTTAGAATAAGTTCATCAATTTTATAGCTTCAACGTCTAAGTGTCGGATTTGTAACTTTGTTTATTTTGCTTAACAGTTCAGTGTATTAAAATGGAATCTTTTAGTAATTTGCAAGAAGACATTAAAAATAAGTTGCTTAAAATTATAACTAATTTTAAAAAATCGCCTAAAGAACGATTGACAATTCCATACTTAGAGACTAGACTCGAAAGTTTGGAACAACAGTGGAGTTTGTTCAATAGCACGCATACACAGATTATAACTCAAATTAAGAGAATCGAATTGCAATGTTCTAGTTATTATAAAAACTGTGTGTATGACGAAGTTGAGGAGTTATATACCGATTTCAAAACAACTTTAAAGTCAATGTTAGTAAAGGAATGTACAGCTGAGTCAGACACTAAACAGGGGTTCGCTTCTACAGAAGATTATTCAAGGAGTCGCGTAAAGTTGCCAGAAATTAAAATCCCTACGTTTTCGGGCAAATACATAGAGTGGCAGACATTTCGAGATTTATTTGTGGGACTTGTGCATAACAATAAATCATTAGATGACGCACAAAAGTTTTATTATTTGAGGAGTCACTTAACAGGGGAGGCTGAGCAACTACTGCGTAATCTTCAAGTAGCGGCAGACAGTTATAAAGTTGCATGGGATAAGTTAAACATAACGTACAATAACAAACGGTTTTTAGCGAATGGAATACTTAAACGTCTTTTAAATCAGAAAGGTTTAGTGACTGAATCAGCGGTAGAGATTAAAAAATTAATTAATACAACTTCAGATTGTTTAGAGTCGATTAAAAATATAGGTATAGATGTTTCCACTTGGGATATTCTGATTATACATATTATAAGTGCGAAGCTTGACAAAGATACTCGTAAAGCTTGGGAATTTTATGTATCGTCGTCGTCGAGTGAGGACCTACCAACGTTTTCTCAATTCGCAGACTTTTTAGGTAGTCGTTTTCGTGGCTTAGAAAATTTAGAAGCGCGAGAAAAACCTGTGCTTGATAAAAGGGTCACCAAATCTTTTCATGTAATTAGAGATAAAGATACGGGTGATAGTTGTGCGTTTTGTGCAGGTGAGCACAAATTATATACATGTAAAGGTTTTAGCAAGGCAACCAATGAAGGTCGACGTAATTTTGCTGTATCAAAGAATTTATGTTTTGTTTGTTTATCTAACAACCACTCTGCTAAGTACTGCAGGAACACGTTCAGATGTAAGGTGTGTAAACGCCGCCATCACACGTTATTGCACCCGAGTGGTGCTTCAGGGTTGTTCGGCTATAAGGGGATGACTCAAGAAAAATCTCCAGTGGAAAACCAACCACTAGGTGAAACTAAAGAGGCCGCGGAAGCGGAGGGGTCTTCTAGACCAATGGTGTCTTGTTTGTCAACGGGCAATAATAAAACTGTCTTGTTGGCCACAGCAGTGGTACAAGCCAAGTCAAAGGATGGGACATTCAAGACAATACGGGCACTTTTAGACCAGGGATCACAGGGATCATTTATTAATGAATCAACAGTTCATTATTTGGGTCTAAAAAAGGTAAGTGCCATTAACACCCTGACGGGTGTAGGAGGTGACAGTAATGTGACATCACGGTCAACTGTTTCCATTAGGATTAGGTCCCGACTTAATCCTGAACTTGAATATGTAACGAATGCCTGCGTCTTAAAGTCGGTCACTTCCCTTCTTCCCGTGACGAAGGTCACTCGAGTAGAATGGGTAAATGTGAAGGTGGACAATTTGGCTGATCCTGAATATGACAGACCTAACAAAGTTGATGTTTTGTTAGGTGCTGAAATCTACAGCCAGATTCTCCAAGAAGGCATTCAGAGGAATTCAAGTGGATCTCTTGTGGCGCAAAATACTGCGTTAGGTTGGATATTGTCAGGCGTCTGTGAGGAAGATAGGGCGCGCAGCAATATTCACTCACATAATATCATGGTAACGCATTGTTGTTTTGACGCCGACGATATGTTGAAACGGTTCTGGGAACTGGAAGCCGAACCACCCAGAACCAAAAAGATACTTACGGAGGAAGAGCTTGAATGCGAGCGATTGTTTTCGGAGACAACGAAGCGTGACGAGGATGGTCGATATGTGGTGCGATTGCCATTCCGTGACGTTGACCCAGCTTGTCAATATGGAGATTCTCGAAACATCGCAGTTAAACGCTTTCATGCTCTAGAGAACAAGCTAAGCCGTAACACAGATTTAAAGATTAAGTATAAAGCAGTGATAGATGAATATTTGTCATTAGGGCATATGAGGCCGATATCAGCATCTGAGACAGTAACTACATCAGCGGTTTACTTACCTCACCATGCTGTCGTAAGAAACGACAAGGAGACTACCAAGGTGCGCGTGGTCTTCGATGCGTCCTGCAGGGGAAGTAATGGTAGATCGCTGAACGATGACTTGTTAGTCGGGCCTCCGTTGCAACTTGATCTACGGCATCTGCTAATTCGCTGGCGAACGCATCCGATATGCCTTATCTCGGATGTAGTAAAAATGTACCGTCAGGTACGAATAGCAGATGAACACACAGACTTCCAACGAATAGTGTGGCGAAGCACTAAAAATGATGTAATCCAAGATTACAAGTTACTTACGGTGACGTTCGGGACTTCAGCGGCTCCGTTTCTGGCTGTAAGATCCATGCAGCAGGTAGCTCGGGACGAAGGGAAGATGTATCCACTGGCGGCACAAAGAGTACTGAGTGATTATTATATGGATGATCTTCTCACGGATTACAAGTTACTTACGGTGACGTTCGGGACTTCAGCGGCTCCGTTTCTGGCTGTAAGATCCATGCAGCAGGTAGCTCGGGACGAAGGGAAGATGTATCCACTGGCGGCACAAAGAGTACTGAGTGATTATTATATGGATGATCTTCTCACGGGTTGTGAATCAGTCACCCAGGGTGTAGAAATCTATCATCAAATTAACGCATTACTATCAAAAGCAGGGTTTGAATTACAAAAGTGGTCTAGTAATAGCGATGAATTATTAGATAAAATAATAGATAACGAAGGAAAATTGAATAACGTAGGAAAGGAGTTTGGAATAAAGCAGGATGAAATTCTAAAAACATTGGGACTTACCTGGAATCGGAGTAGCGATACTTTCCAGTATTCTGTCCAGCTATCTCCTCTGCAAGAACCTGTAACTAAAAGAAAAGTATTATCGGATATAGCTAAGTTATTTGACCCGTTAGGATGGGTTGCCCCAGTTGTCATAACGGCAAAGGTTCTGATCCAAAAATTATGGATTATAGGTATTGGATGGGATGATCCCATACCGAGCGATATAAGAAATGAATGGTTTACTTACCGTAACGATTTAAAATGCTTAGAAGAGTTCTCTATTCCTCGATGGTTAAGCATGAAGCAGAGTGACAAGCAAGTTGATTTGCATGGGTTTTGCGATGCATCAAAAACAGCATATGCGGCAGTCGTGTATGTGCGCGTAGTTGATGCTGATAATAATGTTCGTGTCACGTTGCTTACAGCAAAAACCAAAGTAGCTCCCACTAAAACCGTGTCCATTCCTAGGTTAGAGTTATGTGGAGCTCTAGTGCTAACAAAACTATTAGGAGAAGTATCCGAGGTGATGGGAATCCCTCGGCCTAATATATATGCTTGGACCGATTCTGAGATAGTGTTGGCCTGGTTGAACAGTCACCCCAGCAGGTGGCAAACCTTCGTAGCCAATCGCGTCTCTGAAATTTTAAACTTGAGTGAACCTAGACAATGGAATCACGTACCGTCCAAGCAGAATCCTGCCGATTGTGCCTCTCGGGGTCTTTACCCTTCGGAACTGCTAGAGTGTCGGTTATGGTTGGAAGGTCCGGCATTCCTAAAGGAAGATGAAATAACAGTCTTTCCTAAGCATAAGTATTTCTCCACCAATGTGGAGGAGATTAAGGTACACCTTGCAACCAAGGAAGTAAATGATTGGTTATGGGATAAATATTCATCACTTACCAAATTGATCAGAGTCGTGGCGTGGTGTAGGCGTGTCCTAAAATGGCGAAAATCAATGACTACGGAAGAAAGAAGTAAAACTTACCTTAGTGCTGGTGAGTTAAAATCAGCCCTAGACGTTTGTATTAGGCAATGTCAGCAACAATATTTTGAGGCTGAAATTCTTGACCTGCAAAAGGCAACATGTCACAAGCGTAGTATTTTACGCTCATTAAATCCATACCTGGATTCTTGTAATATTCTGAGGGTGGGCGGTAGATTAGATTTGTCCGATATTAGCTCTGATCGGAAACACCCAATAGTGATACCCAGTACTTCGCCGTTCACTAATCTTTTAATCGCAGATGCACATCGCATGACGCTTCATGGCGGTCCGCGATTAATGCTAAATTATTTAGGTTCAAAATATTATATATTAGGAGCCAAAAGGTTAGTAAAGGGTTATGTGAGAAAGTGTGTAACTTGTCGGCGTTACGCGGCTTCCACTAAACCACAATTAATGGGACAATTACCTTCAGCTCGGGTAACACCTAGTAGGCCTTTTAGTAATTGTGGGGTTGATTATGCGGGTCCCATCAACCTAAGAACGTCCAAAGGAAGAGGTCACCATGCGTACAAGGGCTATATTTGCCTTTTCGTATGTATGTCCACCAAAGCTATTCATATCGAGGTCGTTAGTGACCTGACGACTGATGGCTTTCTCGCTGCCTTTAAAAGGTTCGTAGCCCGACGTGGGCATTGTAAAAACATTTGGAGTGACAACGGGACGAATTTTCAGGGTGCAGCTAAAGAGCTCCATGCATTAATACAGTCTGAAAGATCAGGCATTGCCAATGAAATAGCCGAAGCGTTAGCCAATAGGGGAACGACATGGCATTTCATTCCGCCCCATGCACCTAACTTTGGCGGACTATGGGAGGCCGGAGTTAAGTCGTGTAAGCAGCATTTGCGTCGAGTAATGGGCAGTTCTACCTTGACTTATGAAGAAATGGCAACTCTCTTAAGTCAAATAGAAGCTTGTCTAAACTCACGCCCCCTGTGTCGTGGTACAGATACGGTGGACGCTTTAACGCCAGGGCATTTTCTTGTGGGCGAACCACTTATTAACGTAGCAGATCATAATTTTGAATCTGCTAATATATCTAGTTTAAAGAGATGGCAATTAGTTCAAAGAATGATGCAGGATTTTTGGCGTCGATGGTCAATTGAATACTTGAACACACTACTGCAGCGACACAATTGGCGTAATCAAACGCCAGAGCCTAGTGTCGGTGATATAGTTTTAGTCAAGGAGGACAATTTGCCTCCTTGCAAGTGGTTACTTGGCAGAGTGGTTGAAAAACATCCCGGTCTAGACAAACTTACGCGAGTAGTCACACTTCGCACTAGTGCGTCAACTATAAAAAGACCCACGTCTAAACTGTGCGTTTTGCCTGTTGGTTGATATTGTGTATCCTAATTAGGTAATTGTGTTTCTTTTTTTTTCTTGTGTTAGATTTAAGTTATAACAGTAACTAATACTGTTATATTGGTTTGTATTGTAAAATGCCCTGTGTACCATTTAATTTTGTTGTATTGCGTAATACCATATGTACCATTTAATTTTGTTGTATTGTTTAATACCTTATGTACCATTTAACCTTTTGCCTTGTGTAATGTGTATTTTAATGTTTATTAACCATGTGAAGGACATGTAGTCCCTACATGTGTCCTTGGTGGGCGGAATGTTCAGCCCTTTACGACCAAAAATAAAATTTATTGTATAGTGGTAAAAAACTGATGGTGTGCTCGATAGATGGCGTTAGGATCGAGATAGATCGCGCTATGGTTTCGTTACCGGCGCACCTATATAAGGCCATTGTTCTATGAAAATGTAATGTACTTGTGTCATCAAAAATAAAGCTTCGATTAGTATCTAATTGAACGATCGTTGTTTTATTTCTACACACGTCGAAAGAACCCCGAATTCGTTCAGTATTAATTATTTCTTTTTATTTAATTTCGGGTAAAATATGTGAAAAAGTGTAATTACCTAATTAATCTTAATAAATATTTGATATGTATATGGTTCTTTTTATTTACTTACTAAATTTCTTTCAAAAAGTTGCGAACCACTGACAATTACCAATGCCACCTTCTAAGTAAGCTAAATCCAGACAGTTAACATTCATAGATAGTCAAATCCATAGATATTATAATCAAACTAGGTCAAATCTACACATTATTATCAAACTAAGTCAAATCCAATCTTTAAATCAAGATTCTGTATTTTTTTTGTATGAGACTTAACTTTGTTATTATTTTAATATATTTAATATCCTCGTATAATTAAGTCTGTAAAATCTTAATACTCTTCGTTAATGCCATATAATATAATCTAAAATTTGAGGATATCTCTAATTTGTCTTAAATGGACTTGACCAATTTTGATACTAATCGCTTCATTTAAGGGTTAAATAGTTTTCTTTTATACTTATTTAATCATACCATTGAAGAAAAAAACTAAAATCGTCCTATAAAGCAGAAAATATAATCGTAAATCCTCGAATGTAACTAAACTTGCCGAAGTAGACAGTCGAAAATTGTGATTCGATGAAATACGCGGGAGTGAGCGACGTGCGAGCGACGTGCGAGCGAGACGAAACTATACTTTCGAGTATTTACGCCACACGCGCGACAGATAGCGGCAGTTACCGGCCGACCGGCCTTGAGGTGTCCTTGCGCGAGAGTTTCTGCTTCAATTATTAAAAACAATGAATAAATACAAATTTAGATCCTCTAGGTGTAACAAAATTCTTCATTTAATAAATTTGGAGAGTGACGCTCAGCAAGTAATTCATGATGAAACACCTAAACCCGGTAAGTTAGTAAAGTAATACTATTTTAATACTATTTATAATTAGTTTTATACGTCTCTAAGGAAGATTGTGATTTACTTATTACTTTTTATTGATAGAATTATAGATAGATGGATAGAATTCTGAATTCCAATGCAAATACATAGTAAAACATGGAATTTGACAGTTTCGATGTTATATGTCGTAATTAAGTAGTAACCTTTTGTCGAAACTGGTAGTTTCATTTATTTACTGCGGTATTTGAGTAGATAAATGAAACGAAACTGCCACTTTCATTTATTTACTGCGGTTTTTTATTTTAGGAAGAAAACGAAACTACCAGTTTCATTTATTTACTGCGGTTTTTCATTTTAGCAAGAAAACGAAACTACTGTTTTCATTTAATTGCGGTGAATATTTGAAGTTCAGTAATAATACGAAACTGACAGTTTCAATGTTAAACTATTTATTCTCACATTTTCCATACAATTTGCCTAAAATAATTATGTAGGTAAGTACTATTCTGCCAATACCAACTGTTTTTTTTTTTGTTTAGATTCACCTCTGCCTGTGTCTTGTCAATTTGGCGAAGGAGAATGGAACGTATTAGAGGGAATGATTGACGAAGCACTTTCATCGGACAAAAACTGGCCCTCAGAAGACTTTTCAATATTGGAGAAGACAATACCCGAATCACCCACTCCAATCGACAGTGATAAGGATTTGGTTATTTTAGGTAGCTCTGAGCACACGCCCTTACCATCACCACGACAGGATTTCGATGATAGTCCAACTGAATTCTCCTTCCAAAACATCTCAAGATCCTCACCTGCATCGCCGCGTCCAGTAACACCGCTGCTGACAGAACTGGAACATCAAAACCCACTTACCGAACCCACTAGTGTTGCCTCTCTGATAACAGTTTCGGATTGTGAGGCACCTAGCACGAGTACTACAGCAAAAAATGCAATAAAGAAAAGAACATTCAAAGAAAACCCTGGGAAAAAAAGAAAAAGATGTGTTGAGAAATGGATAGACAGTAAAAGGAAACGCCTATTGAATTCTGGTCAGGAGTACATAACAAAAAAGGGAACAGTTAAAAAAGAGAAAAAATTGAAGCCGGTATGTCCTACTACATGTAAATTAAAATGCTATGAAAAATTTGACAATGCTACAAGAGAAAATATAATGACAACATTTTGGAAAATAGGCGATCATACCTTGCAATGGGAATACATAAATAAATTTAGTCTAAGAAGTACAAAGAAAAGCATCACTGTAGAAGGCCCTTCTAGGCGGAAATATACAACAAAATATTTTTTACCACTTCCTAATAACAAAGAAAATCCAGATGCTTCATCGTATGAATCTATACAAGTTTGCCTCAAAATGTTTTTGAATACTTTGTGCATTACCGATCAAATAATCCGTAGTGCTCATACTAAATTAAATCAGGAAGGAATTACTTTGCCAGATTATAGAGGAAAACACCATAATCATCCTGTTGTACGTACCACTGAAATGATAAAAAGTGTCTGTGACCATGTCGCATCATTCCAGCCAGTTCCATCACACTATACAAGACACAGCAGTAGCAAAGTGTACCTAGACAATAATTTGAACATGAGTAAAATGTTCTCCTTGTATAGAGAATGGGACCAACTGAAAAATTACAAGAACAAAGCTCTTTCGTTACGCCAGTACACTGATATAGTCAATGAAAACTTGAATATTGCATTTTTTGTACCAAAAAAAGATATTTGTGATAAATGTCATTCATATTCAAAGACTACAAACCCAACTGTTGATCAAATAACTGATTATACTAAGCACATTGAAAACAAGAAAATTGCGAGAGAATTTAAAGATAATGATAAACGAGTAGCTCAGAACTCTTGTGAAGTGATTTGTGCGACATTCGACTTCCAAAAAATTCTAAATTCTCCTCATGGAGATGTAGGACTTTTATATTACAAACGTAAACTGTCCGTGTATAATTTTACAGTTTTTGACATGGCAAATAAGGCAGGGTTTTGCTATATGTGGACAGAATGTACAGGAAAGAGGGGAGCCAATGAAGTCAGCAGTTGTTTGATGATGTTTATGAAAAATCTTATTGACAAAGGTACAAAGGAATTTCTATTTTGGTCGGATAACTGCTCAGGACAAAATAGAAATAGAGTAGTCTATTCTATGTATATTTATTTATCAAAAGTATATAATGTTGATATAACTCACCGTTTCTTAGAAAAGGGCCACACCCAAAATGAGGGTGATAGCGTTCATGCTCTCATTGAGAAAGAGTCAAAGAGGAAGTTGATTTATACACCCGACCAGTGGTATGCATTAGTGCGATGGGCCAAAACCACTGGTAGACCGTATAATGTCATTGAATTAACTCAAGAAGACATTTTTGATTTTAAACCTTTTCTAGATAATAGAAATTGGAAGAAGGGTACTAACAACTGTGAGGTAAAATGGAACAAAATCAAGGAAATCAGAATAGACAAGAATGTTCCTAACTGCCTTTTCTTTAAATATGATTTAAAGGGTGAGCAACATTGTTTAAACTTTGTTGTTACGAGAAGACGTGGGAGGAAAATTAACAATGACGAATTAAAAGTGGCTTATGCTAATACTCTTAGTATTACCGAAGCGAAATACAAAGATCTTGTTTCTTTATGTGATACATTGGTGATACCAAAGGAGTATCATAGATTTTATAAAAACATTAAGCATGACAAAAAGACAGACGAAGATGAGTCAGATTAAAAGCATTATAGTAGATAGGTATTGTTCAATAAGAAGAGTTATTTTTACTACTATTTTGATCTCAGATATTGTATTCGTAGGATTATTATTGCTTAACAGTTGTTAAAAGTTTTATTTTTTAGAAGATGTTATTTTTATACCTTATTTTTTTCCATTTTGTTATCATATTGATAAAAGAGAGGACGGAAGAATATAGGTAAGATTAAGTAAAAGATTTTTGTTTTTTATGTTTTTATCTAACTTAGTTCAACTCAAAGAGTTTTAGTTTTTTTTCTACTAGAAGTTTTTTATGTTGGTTTATTAAAATTTGTAGTCTTTTTATTATTTTTTCTATTAGAACCTGATTAAAATTTATGTTTCGTAATTACTATGTTCACGAGTACCTATTACAATTACAAGTAAGGAGAAAAAAGAATTATAAGACTTTATGGAAATGTGATTATAACTAATTTAAGGAGAAAAAGGAATAAGACTTAATTAGAAAGAAAGAACAAGGAGGAGAAAGAATAAGATTTAATTGAAATGTGATTCTATGTGATTATTAGTGCCATAATATTGCATTTATTATGCAAACAAACAACAAAAACGTGTGATTTTTAATAAAGTTAGTTATATTACATTCTGATTTTTCATTAAATATTACCTAATTATTTGTTTATTTATTTTTACATGCCACATACAGCTTTTCATTTATATCGAAACAGGTGTAAGCAATTCTGTTTTACGACGTAACTCATTGAAACTACCAGTTACGTTAAATACCTTTACAATATTTGTCACGTAAATGATCGAAAGTGCCAGTTTCGATACATTTATGCTTATGCATTTCCCAGTAAATAATCGAAAGTGCCAGTTTCGATAAATAAAGCGAGTTCAGTTCCGCGGTATACTATCGTAACTCAATTCACTCCGAAACTGTTCATAATTATTATTTTTTGCTGCTATGTAATAGTTTGTAATCCTAATTTAACCGTGAATCCAAAATTTTATAAAGATCTAGCCATAAATGACAAAGTTATGCAAAAAATAAACTTTAAATCGCTCTCCTGAAAAGTACCATTTTTAACTTTCGATGTTTTACGTAGGGACCGTCGATATAATTGTACTTAAATATATTATAATTATATATCTACATAGAGTATGTATTTATATAATAATAATAATCCTGTATTAAATTGTGCCAATGTCGGGCATATGCCTCTTCTCAGTGTGAAAAGGGTAAGGCCATAGTCCACCATGGCAATGTGAATGGCTTGCAGCTGCCAGTGCACCAATTGTTGAGTTTGGTGCAGGATGAACAATTGTGTAATATATTCACAACTAGTTGTCCTAGATCAAGAGTTAATTGTGTCCTTTTTCTCAATATTTGTAAAGTTCACTGTGATATAGAGATTGTACTTACCTATTACATTATATTATATATTATATTATTGTTTAGAGTGTTTCCTCTTCTCGAGCTTTGGCTCGGTATACTGAGTACCCGCCCTGAGACTCTCAGGGAAAGATGGCTCAGTGCCCCTGCTATTATATTATATTGTTTGTAGACACCGGTGACCACAGTGATGTTAAAACTTAAAATGTAATAATTTGATGTGTCTATTGAACCTTGAATACCCTAACTACTAACTAACTAACCTAACCTAATCTGTATTACAGGCATTACTCCAAACATAAGTGTTGACTTTTATACATAACTAGCATGCCCTGCAGTTTTATTCATTTTTATGATTACTACTACCAGTGGATTGTTACTTGATGTTATACATCCAATGTTATTTCTAGATAAAGTAGGTTTAACTAGTAGCTTTAATTATAAAATCCTTCTATTAGTTTATGAAATTATAAATTACAAACAAAAATACAGATATCCCTTTATAATATAAATGACTGATAACCCAAAATATTACTGGTTATATCAATCTAAAAAGAATAACAATGATTTCTATACTCCTTTTCAATTGCCATTAAATTGTATATGGTGATTTCAAACGGTAATTATTTGTTTAAAGATTTTATTGATGTTATATATTAAATATGGCATCCACAGGAATGTATATTAGAATAACAATTTAACAGTTTAGCACATAGTTAAGTAGAAACAAGCTTCACAAACTTTTACATCAATAAGAATTTAATCATACAATTGTAATTGCTTTTATTACTAATTATTAATCTTACATTTTGCTTACAGAAAAATTATGGTTTAACGTCTTGATTCATAAAGGCACACCGGTAATATGCTTCAATATGCTTATGGTTAGGTCAGACATCCTAAGACTTGACAGGTTAAGGACCATTGTTTCATTTATAAACCACTGTATTATTTCATCTTACTATGCAGAGTACACAACCAACCAACAACTACATATATCACAGCATAATAGAATAACTTGTTTCCATTATAATAGAATAAATGCTGCATACTTTTAATCTAATTTAATCGTCACTTTTGACCATTTCTCAGAAGACATGTCAGGCTATTTGTTCTCACCAATAAACATCCATGGGAAAAGACAGTACTCTGTCTTATTCTGACATCAGAATCAAACTATGTTTAGTCATGGTCATAAAGGTGATGAGTTATAAACATCAAACTTATAATTATTGGAATGCCAGACATAATTGAAAACCTTTTGTGTCTGGCCACAGGCCACTGTAATGCAATAGGTTACTGTAAGTTTACATCTACCTGTTTTCATGTTCAGTAATGCAGGATATAGAAAATATGAAAGTAAACTCATTGCCACTGTTTTAACTTATCTATTAGCCTGATACCTAAAACAATTAAAGAAATATTACTGTTGCCTGTGAGTCCCGGATCCGAGTGTTGGCCAAAGAGATTAATTACTTTGTCAACAGTCAGATTTTTTTAGATTTTATTTATTACTGTTGTGTGAGGTTTCCAGCTAATTAGTGTGTTATTAGTTTATGATAGCCTAACATACAATAGCTCAAACAAATCCTATATTGCTACTGACAATTACTTAACAGAAAACTAAGTAACACTGTGCCTCTCCGAGACCCCATTACCTCATACAATATCCCCTCATAGCGCAAGACTAAAAATTAGAATCAAAAGTATTAGATCATCCCAAATATGTACATATCCAATTATATACCTGGAAAAGCGTTTACCTTTTAAAAGTAGAGGATGCAACTGATAATATCTATATATTTTAATGTAAATTGAAAACTGAAATACCTAATAGAGAATACTTAAATTTTTAAAAAGAAACAAATAATTGAAAGAGTTATAGTGGTATTGCGAACAATTAGTAGATATACTGATAAAATGTGTTTCCTTAACCATAATTAATTAAAAAAATAATTTCTTAGGGCGGTAAGTGTGCCATATTGTACGAATTATACTAGGAAACACGTCACAACACTGAATAGCGACAAATTTTTTTTAATGTTTAGTTATAACATTATAGACATATTTGTTATGGCCCTCAGCGAATGCCAAAATTTTCGGCCTTATCGAAATTCGTGACATCTAAAGACTACTAATAAACATTTACAGATAAGGCAAATGAATAAGGCATAATAAGAAATCTAAGAAAGTCACATAGTTATCAAAAACTTACGACAAAATCGATAAAGCCGGTTACCTATACCACAATTATACCGACAAAGTGACAAACCCGAAGCTTCTAAAACTTGCTAAATAGTCACATACCTACTAAACAAATAACACGCTTCTTACAAAGTTAATGTAGGTAGACCCAGTTGCCAGGAATCCAATGTACGATGAAATCTGAAATCAGAAAATAAGCGTCCGGTCGTAGTTAGACCTATTATAGCCAAGCCATGTTATAATTTGTTACTGTTCACCACACACCACTTACTTGCGTTTCACTTCGGTTTTTATGTTATAATTATTGTAATTGTGATTAACAACAAACATTTTTAGAGCGTTGTTGGACGCATTAATGCAAAGATTTTTCTCACGTCAGCTTATAATCACACCAAAGATTCTAGTACTGGAGAATAGAGAATGTATAATATTATGAAAGAAACTGGTTTTGTAACTTATATACGTATTACAATTTACAAACTGTATTTTATTGTATTTCACAGCATAATTTTATTATAATATTATGCACGTTCGAACTTGAGTATAGACAATATTGACTTCCCAAGTATAGTGTATTAGCTATGATATTGACTAATTATTAGACATATAGATATACAGTATAGTCTATGGTTTCTTTACTTAATGTTGCCATCTTCTGAATTTAGCTTTCCCGACTAGTTAAGTCCGCAAAGAAAGAAATGCAAACAAGGATTAAAAAAATAAATATAAAAGGAATATGAAAACTTTTTAATTTTCACTCGTAACTATAGATATGGTATTAATTACATTTATTCGCATTTGATAGTATTCGTAAATCGTCGGCTTATCTTTTCGTCGTAATACGGTCATGCAATCTTTGACTTTTCGAAGTTAATGAGCGTATTAACTTGTTACTCGCTTTAACGGTGAACGAAAACATCTTAAGGAAACCGCATGTCTGATAGAGTTCTCAAAGTTATTTGAAGTCTGCCAACCCGCACTGGGCCAGCGTCGTGGATTATGGTCTAACACTTCTCACTCTGAGAAGAGGCCCGTGCCCATGTGCATGCTAATTTACGCTGCTGCATGCTACATGTGCATGCTATGCTCGCAGGCCGCATATGTCTGTTACTCATGCAGGCGACATCTGCATGCTATTTAGGTGGGCTACTCGTGCATGCTACTCGCGCATGTTTCCCGTTTCGTATCCAAGAATCATTAATGTCATGAAAACCTAGACGCCGAATTAATATTTTGTGGATCAAATATCAATTTAGTTTTTGGCGCTTGTGGAGAGTTGCCATTGCTGTGTGTTGTCAATTCGATCCCACTCGAGGCAAAAACTTGGATGTGGATCACATCCACAAACAGAAGATCTGAGCCGGGTATTCTTCGTGTCCATTGTTGTGTTGTGTGTACATGTTTGTAAAGTCACAGGGGTTAATCCCTAGTGCGGACTTTGTATATAAAGGAATTAAATGAATTGCTGAGTATGTAAATATATTTTAATTTTACAACTAATATTATATCTTTATTATTGAAATAATTTAAATATTAATAACAACAGTAAATATTAAAGAGTTATTAAATTAAGTTTAAAGCACCATGTGCAGTTTCTAGCGTCCGACTCTTGGCCACGTTTGCGTAGAATCGCGCAGACTCGCGTGGAGTGCGGGTTCGATTCGGATGGTTGAAGTCTACTGCGTACAACCCGAATTTCACACTGAAACAAATAATAGAAATACTAATTTAAGCGAGCGAAGACGTGAGCAAAAGGTAGTGGCTTTTAAAATTAGGTTAAGTTAGGTTAAAAGTAAGGCAAGAATTTAAGTTTGAAAATGGTTATGGTAGTTTCCTGGTAGGGGTTCGTCGTTTCACACGGAGGGCCGATATCTCGGCGGGGTCGCGATCTTTTTCCGGCGAGTCCAGCATAACCCCTCCGTCCACCTCCGCGGAAAGGTCAATGAATTACACCACGTAAAAAAATGTTATGTCTATAAAAGTGTTTTTAAATAATATATAGTCTCTAATTCTCGGTGACAATATAGCTTTTCTAGCGAATTTAAATCGGTTGAGAGGTTTTTGAGTTAAATCCTTACAAACAAACAAAAAATCAAATACAAACATATTATTATACACAGAAACACCCAGACCAAGACAAACATACATGTCCATGCACACAAATGTTTGACTTGTGCGGAAACGAACCCGCGATATCAGGCGTGGCAGTCGGTTACACTAACAACTACGCCTTATATATATATATATATATAATTATCTAGACTCTGTGCTAATACTGAGAATTTTTTGATAGAAAACTGCATAACACTTTGTCGGGTTGGAGTGTACGAAACGGGGCACTGAGAAAAAAAAACAGAATTTTTATCGCAAAACTTAAAATTTTCTTAAGTCATTGTTTTTTTGTTATAACCTAATAACCGGCTAAAAATAAACCAAAAGTCATCTTAGAATTTTTTGTCTAGGATGAATGGTTTTTGAGAAAATCAGCGTTTTTAATACGACGATAAAATTTTAAATCGCTTTTGCCGTGACACTATAAGAGATAGCAAAAAATTTATAAAAGATAAAGATGGTTATTTCTCACTCCTCTATACGATAAAATACCCGAAAAATGAAATTTACTAAATTTTCAAAACACTGAGGAAAATATGTCCTTTTGAACTACGGGGGCGACTCACAGGACTTAGAATTTTTTGTAATAATTTTAATTTTATTTATTTATTTAATTTATTTGCAGAAAACACTGTTAAAATGGTGTTATTAAAATACATGTTTCAAGTGATTCTACCATAAGGCATGCAAATGTAAACATACAGTCATAGTTTATAACAAATTAAGATTGCCATTGAAATAAATATATAAAATTAGATAGTAAGATATTAATTATTAGAAAATTTAATATAGATATGTCAGTTATTACAATAATAATAATTAAATTATTTCAATGTCAATATGTACTATAATTATTTCAATACATCATCAATTAATTAAATATTATGTTATTTTAGATATGTCAGGTATAATTTATTTATTATTCTATTATTTGAGGTCATTATGAGGTCTTAGTTCGGAAATGTATCGTTTAAATATTCGTGTAAGTAATAGTAGCATTTATTAATTAAGAGGTTCTTAAGATTTTTCTTAAATGCAGCAGTATTCATCGCCCTTATTTCTTTGGGTAACTTATTAAAAATTACAGGTGCCATGTGAAATACACTTTTGTGCATTAAAGCGGTATAGGGGCGGCGCGGTATAGGGGCGGCGTCATACAGAGGCGAAATGCGTCACGTTGTCGCCTATTATTGGCTTCTGAGGCTAACGTGAATAAATTTTGATTGACCTTAACAAATATTGAGACCTCATATATACAGGGTGTCCCAAAAATCAACGTCAAGCCGAAAACGGATGACGGGCCAAGGGATGGTGGTTCTCAAAAAAATATGAAAAAAAAATTTTTTGCTGCACTCTAAAAATTATAGCCATTTAAAAAAAAATGAGAAAATTAACACCTTGTTATGATTTTTCAAGTACTATGACTACAAAATGTTTACTTAGCTTAATTATTTTAGTGAGGATTTGTTACTGAATAATGCTAGTATACATTACAATTCAAAATTTGAACACAACTATCTTCATTTCAGAGGAAATATCCCTAATATGCCCAAACATGTACTCAAAATTATTACATTATTCAACTTTAAATGGCCGTGCTGAAAAAAAAATGTACTACACCATTTCAGCACGTGGCATCAAAAGATGGCGCATTTAATGGGCTTTCTAAAATGCTATAACACTTACTACATTTTATCCTAATTATGGATTTTTTTTCTAAAACAACTCGGGTCTAACCTTTTTTGTTTTACTCAAAAATGTTGGTAATGACATCTAGTTTCCATCTAAGAAACAAATTAGTGTTATACATAACCCTCTTTTATGGCAGTCAGGTAAAAACTACTAGTGACACTGTTTTGCGAAGCTACTGTGAATAGGGCAAATACCTAATTTATTGATAAACCATATTAGATTCCTTTGGTCATTGTGAATCATTATGTGTTCAATTTGAAATAAAAATTCAACCATTCAAATCAACAGTTCATTTTATTTTGTTACAATAAATATTCAAATTGTTTGCCTTCAGCTTCAATGCATGCCCTACATCTCTTTAAAAACGAACGCTTTATTTTACGAGCAAAACTTCTTGAATTGATGTATTCAGCGGCCCCCGCAATTCTTTGGCGCAGTTCCTCTACGTTTGCGATAGGCTTAGAGTAAACTTGATCCTTCACTGCTCTCCAGTAAAAGAAATCAATGGGGTTTAAGTCTGGTGATCGGGCCGGCCACGAGATCGTACCAGACCGACCGATCCACCTATCCGGATATACTTGGTTAAGAAATTCCCTTACTGAGCGAGCATAGTGCGCAGGGCAGCCATCTTGTTGGAGCCACATACCTACGTAAATGTTGAGTGGCACGTCTTCCAATAAATCTGGTAGATGATTTTGTAAAAAGTCTAAGTAAGCCTCACTGGTTAAGGTGTCTGGGAGTTCGAAAGGTCCAATAATTCTACCGTTCAGAATACCGGTCCACATGTTTACTTTGAAGCGATATTGTGACCGATCTTCTCGCATTAAATGTGGGTTTTCCACGTGCCACTCATGCACATTATGTAGATTTAAGTAGCCATCTTTCTTAAAAGTTGACTTATCCGTCCAGAGTACTTTATCCAGGAAGTGGGGGTCTTCTCGGTGTCTTTGTAACATCGTTTCACAAAACGCAACCCTTGCAGGATAATCTTGAGGTGATAAAGATTGAACTCGTTGCACATGGTACGGGTGGAGCTGGTTTTGCTGCAAAATCCCGTGTGCTGTACTCTTCGGCACTCCTATGCTTGTCTCAAGTCCACGTACTGAGACACTCGTGTCTTCTGCGACTGCTGCTAAAACTTCTTCCTCGTATGGAATGCTGGATCTTCCTGTACTGAACATTTGATTAGGAAATCGGCCTTCTGAGAGTGATCGGTGCAGATTAATAAATACTCTATGATCCGGATGACGCTCAGAATTGGGGTATCTCTCACGATAGAGTCGAGCTGCAGCATTAGCGTTGCACCTGCACTCTCCATAAATGAGATGCATGTTTGCATACTCCTGTGCTGTGTATCGAAGCGGCATGGTGGCGATCATAGAATACACACAATTACACGGTCAGCGATGACGATAGTCCAAAAGAAAGCCAAGTTAGTCACAAACGGTCAAATCACAAATCAAATCCAAGTAGCACGTAATCAAGTCCAATAAGCAAAGCCAAAGTTAGTAAGTACGAAAACGACACGAAGGAATACAGAACGATGCGCAGTAAACGAAATAACGTAACGTACTGAAGTATTGCAGTTCGTGCGCAGATGATCCGGTCTTGCTATCTTTTTCACTCGTGGCGTCTCTATCCGTCTCATTCTAACTCATGCCGTAGATGATGCTAAGGCTTGCTATCTCTTTCACTCACACTCTCACTAACACGTTGAAGTGGCGTCTCTCTCCGTTTCACTCTAACTCGTGCTGTTGATGATGCTCAGGCTTGCTATCTCTTTCACTCTCACACGTTGAAGTGGCGTCCTAATCTGTTTCACCCAAACTTGTACTGTCTTACTTTAATTTAAGTAAGCTTTAAATAAAATATGCATCGCATTAGAAGCATAAATCCAAGTTGTTTTAGAAAAAAAATCCATAATTAGGATAAAATGTAGTAAGTGTTATAGCATTTTAGAAAGCCCATTAAATGCGCCATCTTTTGATGCCACGTGCTGAAATGGCGTAGTACTTTTTTTTTTCAGCACGGCCATTTAAAGTTGAATAATGTAATAATTTTGAGTACATGTTTGGGCATATTAGGGATATTTCCTCTGAAATGAAGATAGTTGTGTTCAAATTTTGAATTGTAATGTATACTAGCATTATTCAGTAACAAATCCTCACTAAAATAATTAAGCTAAGTAAACATTTTGTAGTCATAGTACTTGAAAAATCATAACAAGGTGTTAATTTTCTCATTTTTTTTTAAATGGCTATAATTTTTAGAGTGCAGCAAAAAATTTTTTTTTCATATTTTTTTGAGAACCACCATCCCTTGGCCCGTCATCCGTTTTCGGCTTGACGTTGATTTTTGGGACACCCTGTATATAGGCTTGGGAGTGTTAAAATTTTGTATTTTAGGAAGAACGGCTTACAGGTTTCGATCGTTTGGAGTCCAAACATAGCCCTTATGCACCGCTTCTGTGCTTTAAAAATTAATTCTATGTCAGTCGAATTTCCCCAAAAAACTAACTAATTCTTAAAATCATTGCTATTTTACCGGCGTAAGAGTCGTAACGTTGAAGTGTTCTTCTTTTAAAGAGAGTGCCGAAACATCCATTTCCAATCCTTTTATTGCTTCTCACGTTCAAATAAAAATTCAATTATTTATTGCTTTGCCAAAATTTAGAAGGTATACAGTAATAGATGGTAGACTTATAGCAAAGAATCATTTGTGGACCTTGCCGGGCACAGCATACTAAAATATATTAGGAGAGAGTAATATTTTATTTCTTTTCCCTAAAATTCTATTAGGGAAAATGATTTTTTATGCAATGTTACTCTTACCTATATCCTCCTAGCCACTCGAAGTTATCCATAAGAGTCCAGGCCGTATATCCTGTTACAGGCACCCCCTCATTTATCGCTATGGCCACCTGCGAAAATAGAAAAAGCTTTATCAAAGTAAAAGTCAAATTCAACAATCTTTATTGTCATAAAAATGTTTAAGCACTTCTTCAACACGTTAATTAACCTAATTATATTAATAATTAGCTTTTGCCCGCGGCTTCGCTCGCGTTAAAGTAGTTTTTGTTAAATAAAATATAGTCTATGTTGCTCGGTGATAATATAGCTTTCTAATGGCCGGGCAATGTCGGTAAGTCCCGTTTTTGAGGAGTGGCTGGAGAGGCGGTATGGCGCCCTCATCTTCCGGCTGATACAGGTAATGACTGGCCACGGTTGTTTTGGCCAGTCCCTGTGTCGCATAGGCTGGTAGGCCACGCCCGGATGTCATCACTGTGGCGACTACCGCGATGTTGTTGTGGACACGGCGCTGCACACTTTGGCAGATTGCCCCGCCTGGGCATCGCAGCGCCGTGAATTGATCGCGCCAGTCGGACAGGTTGCCCTCTCACTCCCGACTGTGGTTCAGTCTATGGTCCGGAGTGAGAGATCGTGGAACGCTGTCGCCTCCTTCTGTGAGGAAATAATTTCCATCAAGGAGGCGGCGGAGCGGGAGAGAGAGCGCTTAAACCTTCTCTCCAACCACAGAACCGGGCCCCGGAGGGCGCGAAATGACCTCCAGCCACCCTGAGGTTTGATCTGGGGGCGGCGGGCTGCGTGGGCCTGCTCGCCACCCGATCAGCACCAGGTCCGAGAGGCGGCGTGCGTGTTCACACGTGCGCCTCTATATCGTGTCTTTGTCCCCCTCCATGGGGACGGTGGAAAAAGTATTTTTTGTGTAGTGGCCTGCCGGTTTACACGGCGGGCTGAAACCACGGAGGGGTCACGATTGTATGTGAAAGCGATTCGCGCGGCCTCGCCGTCTATGGTTATGTCGAGGAACACCGTGGTAGGTTTAGTCGGTATTATCTTTTCCCGGTGAGCCCGACATAATGTCCGTCATATCATTCCCGCACGTGAAAAAAAAGCTTTCTAATGACGAAATAATTTTTTAAATCGGTTTACTTGTTTGCGATTTAAATCCTTACAAACAAAATATCAAATCTTTCCTCTTTATATAATATTAGTATAAATTATAGTTATTCAATAAAGGAAAATAAAAAACTTATTGTTGTTGGATCGAGAGGATCTCATGAGACGAAACAAGCAAGAAACTCATGGCAACTGTTCAATTACCAATAGTTTTTATCGTCAGTGGTATCAGATGATCTAGTCCATCTAATGGTAAGCGGCACTCGCCGTTCAAGGACATGGCTTTCTAGCTGTGTTCCCCTGTGTATTATAGAGCAAACCGTATGAAGTGCAGGTGGCAAATGAAAAAGTCCTGTACCTGTTCCAAGTAATCCCTGGTATACTCCAGTCGCTCAGTGTCTACAAGTCCAGTATCCAGGGTTACTATGCCGTTCTCTATGATGATGATCTCCTTTACATCGTAGGTAGCATTTAGCCAGTGCAGCTGCTTTCGAAGTCCTTCAGGATATATCTGGAAGTGCCATAAATATAATTATATCTAAGAGGGCTATGTGGAGGCTTATACATATTTTTGTGGGTTTGATCATAATTGTGGAGGAACGTGGTCTGATGTCCCTCCAACACAGAGTGGGGATCCTCCGACCAGGCTGAATAATCGTACCTGGCGGGCCGCGGCCCAACTGTCGATGTCGAGAACTTGTATATACAAGTTCTCATACTTAGTCGCTGTGTGAATTTTACTTGTGCTATTTAGGATTGTATGGTAGACGTGGTTTTAAGCGCTTATTACAGCGCCATCTATTGGATGTAGTCGGCACTTCTTCATCTGTGCGGATTCGTTACATAGTCATTAAATTTTACATAGCAGCGATAGCCTAGTGGAAGACCGTTAAACTGCCATACAGAGAATTCGAGTTTGATCCAAGGCAAGGCACGTAACTCTGATTTGTATTAAATAGTTAATTATCGCTTGCTTTAATGGTGAAGGAAAATATCGTGAGGAAATCTGTATGTCTAAGAAGTCTCAATAATGTTCTCTAAGATATTTGAAGTCTATCAACACGCATTGGGTTAGCGTTGTGGGTCCAACAGTCTCGCACTACTCTCCGTAACTGTCATGCCATGCAGACCAAGTTTTTTAGCATTTTAGTACTGTTAGAAAAGTCATCCTACCGCAAACCATTCTGCGATAGTAGTTTTCCACGAAGGATCGCTTTCCATGTTCATGTGAAGTTCAGGTGAGCCGTAGTAAGGCCAGCTGAGCTGTTGTTCTCCTGGGTTCACCTTACGGATCAACCGCGTCGTGTAATGGTTTAGACCGTAGAAATCGTATGTGCCTGAAATGAAAGCAATGTATAGTTAAGTTTTTAAGTAAGCTTTGTTTAATACATACATGCGTAATCTCATGCGTGATCTCTTCTTTTCGCATAATTTTAGGTTTTTTCCTGATAAACTTTGGCATAACTATTTTGGAATATATATTTTTACTAGCTGTCCCGACAGACGTTATCCGGGAAACACGAAAAAAAAGACCTCGAATCCACACACAAATTTTTTATCAAAATCGGTCCAGCCGTTTAGGAGGAGTTCAGTGACATATACACGTATACACGCAGTATTATATATATAAAGATTATAATAATACTTTGCCATAACTGTTTTTGGCACACAGCAAATCTGGCGAGGTCCCCTTGCCCGTCCTTGCTTGTGAGATAGTAATTAGTGACAACCCGACAAATAGGTTCGTTAGATTGCCGGGAGGTGGCTCCTGGGCTACCCCTGGAGGCTAGTTGTTATAATATACAATTTGAAAAATATGAGTGTGCTGCAAAGAAATTATGCCATGTTTATATTATGTTTTAAAATTTTATGCAAATGGATAGGAAACCGTCTTATGCTTATGTCCCGGAATAGTTCGGTAGAGGTTATTCAAACACACATGCTGCTAGTTATGGATTTAGGTCCCACGTGAGCCTATAGCCGCTTTACCAGGCACAGTTTTGGACCTAAGCTTCTACGGAGTATTTCTTGACAGAAAAGCCAATAACACTTTGTAAATAATAATAATAATATAATATTCTATCACATACACACAACACCATCTAGCCCAAACTAAGCAGAGCTTGTACTATGGGTACTAGACAATGGATAAACACACATATATACTTTTTTTTGGTAAATATATACATATTATACATAGAAACACCCAGACCAAGACAAACATCCATGTTCACGCACACAAATGTTTGACTTGTGCGGGAATTGAACCCGCGACCTCAGGCGTGGCAGTCGGTTACACTAATCACTACGCTATCAAGGCCGATAAATAATATACCATTGTAAATAATATAACATTCTGTTGCTTGAATTAAAGGTTCAAGAACATTGTGCAGGAGTCTCACTGTTCAGATTTGCTATTTCAATGGTTAAAGTCTCTAAAGACAGTCATTATTACTTTATGAGACTGATGAAGGGCATACTTTAGCTTTTTAACGGAACAGGGTCCGACTATTGATGTCCATTGAGTGCATTTATATTTTTTAAAGGCAAAGCGGCTACTGAGACTCCAACAGGAAACAGAATCGTAATCAGAAATCAAATCCGGGACCTTATGGTTAAATCATGTCTACCTAACAGCAATCTCACTCTAGCTAAACTTCTTTTAAAGACAAGCTGTACCTCTAACCAGTTCAACTTCCTCAGGAGTGAAAGGTGGCAGTCTTGGGTACGGGTAGCCTTCTCTAATGCCGTTCTCCAGTAAAATTTTCTCCAATTTCTTCGGCCATCCACCCTCCTTGGAGAAGATGGCGTGAGCATAGCGTCCTTCCTGTAAAAAGACTCGAAATCACTTCGAATCCCACACGGGACAAAAATTTGTGTGATCCACAATTGGTTGTTCCGAGTCTGGATGTTCTTTGTGTCCGTTATTTGAATGTTTGTAAAGTTCCCTGCAACGCTGGAATTATGGCTAGTGCGGTATATGTGTTAAAAAAAGGTATATTATATTTTCTTTCCTTAAGGGAAATATTGACTAGAGGAAAGTTTGATTATTCGAAAATGGTTTAGATATATAATCTGCCTTTTGAAAAATCGCTTGTAATATGTTTTAAAATAAATAAATATTCTTTTGTGACAAATATTGCTACGTCCGGCGTGATGGAAAACTTTTACAGTAGCCCGTGGACGCTTGAAACACCTGTAGTATTAAGCGCGCATTGCTAACCTAATGATAAAGACAGAACTACTCTACCCTTGCAATGAACACAAATTCTAGACTTCTAGGCGATTGAAACTAAAATACTACTAGTAGTAAATTAATTTATTCTATTTTTTTATTTGTTAAAAATGCACTAGGATTCAATAACTGTGTCGCGAGGGACTTTATAAACATTCAAAAAACGGACACAAAGAACAACCTGACTCGGAACAACCATTTGTAGACCGCACAAATTTTTGTCCCGTCTGTTGATCGAATCGAATCGAAATCGATAGCTCAGTGCGGAGACCAACAGACTGCAATGCAATAGTCTCGGGTTCGAACCCACGTCGCGCACCTCTGACTTTCGGAAGTTATGTGACTTTTCGAAACTATGTGCGTATTGATTGACAATTATCGCCTGCTCCGTGCCTCGGAGAGCACGTTAAGCCGTTGGTCCCGGCTGCCATGAACATCTATGGCAGTCGTTATTAGCAAAGTCAGTACCCTCTAATATCCTGACACTAGTCTAGCCTTAGAGTATCGTTAGCCTTTGGGTTGCGGAGGTCAGATGGCAGCCCCTCCATGTAAAAACTGAAATCCAGTCAAATCCGGTTAGACTAGAAAAGCCGACCCTAAGTGACATGGGAATAATAAAGGCTAGGGAGAAGATTGGTGATCGAACCCACAACACTCGGCGAAGGATCAGTGGAGAGGCGACCACTTGAACCTCTACGGCATCCGTGCAGTCTACGCTACTTGTAGTATATGTATGTATCTTATTTGGGAGCCAGTCAGTGCAGACCGGCGACACTTCGACCCAGTGGGATCTTTTGTGTCGACACTCTCCCAATAACGACTGCCATAGATGTTCATGGCAGCCGGGACCGACGGCTTAACGTGCTCTCCGAGGCACGGAGCAGGCGATAAATTTTGTCAATCAATACGTACATAATTTCGAAAAGTCATATAACTTCCGAAAGTCAGTGGTGCGCGACGTGGGTTCGAACCCGAGACCCTCTGCATTGCAGTCTGTTGGTCTCCCCACTGAGCTATCGCTGACTGTAGTAAGTAAAATTAATGTTATTGATTTACACCGTTTATTAAACAATTAATTAAATAAATAAATCACGAATACCTCATACCCAGTAATCGATGCTCAGCTCAGTCAACTCCACATCATCAGGCGTCGCTGGCTCATACCAGAAGGAATTCGTTGCTAATGATACTTTGCCTGAAACAAATAATTTAAAAAAACACTCATTAAAAGAAGATACTTTTAAAACATATGAACCTAAGAAGCATATCACTAAAAACAGCCAGACTCATTTTTATTTTTAAAATGAATCTAACTTAACCTCATTTCTTGAAATCCATCAATCCATTTCGGGTACAAAGCTTGGAAAAGATCCATAAGCATTTTCTTTTATGTATAAAAAGTTGTCATACACGAATTTGGTCCGCCTGATGGTAGACGGGGTCTATGATTATTTGACATTGTGACGACTCGATGGCGTAGTGGTTAGTGTAACCGACTGCCACGCCTGAGGTCGCGGGTTTGATGCCCGCACAAGTCAAACATTTGTGTGCATGAATATGGATGTTTGTCTTGGTCTTTGTGTTCCTATGTATAATATGTAAGTATTTACAAAAAAATGTATATATGTATGTATGTTGATCCATGGTCTAGTACCCATAGTACAAGCTCTGCTTAGTTTGGGCTAAATGATGTTGTGTGTATGTGATAGAATATTATTATTTATTATTATTTGCAATACCATCATACCAGCATGATACCATGATACCAGGGTTATCACTAGCAGTTTACTGACCCTAAAAGGTAAATAAATTCAAAAAGAGATGTACAGACATATGTATAAAATACCCCTAGTTTTTAGTATAGACTGGCTTTTTTCCACGACTCCTTACACGTGGTATTCGAAAGTAGGTACCTATCTATATTTTTGGTTCTTTGCACTTTAAAAAGCATAAAGTAAAAATATTTTTTGTCTCTGTCACTTACATGCCAACTATTTCTTGTTGTTACTTCCAGGCGGCGCGTATCAAAAATTCTAATTATATTTATACTCGACTTCTAGTCACCGTAACAAGATGAAACATAAACCAGATTTTAAGTTAGACCTCCAGTAAAAATTCGTGCAGTATTTTTTGCGTGAAGCGCGTACAAACATACAGACAGAAAAGCATTCTATATATAACTATTTACGTTTCTATAGTTCTCATAAAGACCTCTCAAATATTTTTATGTTAAGTGCCATGACCAGTTACAATTCTATTAATTATTATTATTTATGTATCTGTAAAAATACACACCATGATACTGCGGCCTGTAGATCTCATCGTAGACTCTATAAGCCTTTGCATGAGCGATCAAAGTGTTCTTGTTGCACAAATATCTGCCAATCATTGGGTCATCGATGAATGGAGCGGCAAGCGCATTATATCCTGACTCGCAGACGCCGATCGGTTCGTTGAGGGTTATCCAGATCTTGACTCGGTCAGCGTAGAGGGAGTACGCTACTTCTGCGTAGTCTGCGAACCAGTCAGCGATGAGAGGGTTTGCCCAACCACCTGGATATAAAAAAAATGGTTAACAAACATCTGTTCGTTGGATGATATGGTTATTATGATGATTGATTATGAGAAATCCTTTCTAATATTATAAATGCGAATGTGACTTTGCGTGTCTGTTTATTTGTTTGTTATGCTTTCACGCCTTAACTACTCGACCGATAATCACAAAATTTCGCATATACGTTGCCAGGGGTATAGAAAAGAATATTGGGTAACTTTTATCCAGAAAAAAGGTACTGTTACTATTCTAACCTAACCAACATTTACGCAAGCGAAGCCGCTGGTAAAATCTAGTAATAAATAAATTTTCACCACTTCATAGTGTAATAGGTACTATACAGTGATGAAAAATATATGTTTTATACATACATACATAGATTCACGCCTGTTTCCCAGAGGGGTAGGCAGAGACTACGGATTTCCATTTGCTACGATCCTGACACACTTCTCTGGATTCACTAACTTTCATAACATTCCTCATGCACGCTCGTCAGTTTAAGGTTCTCTTAACCTGGCCTTTATCCAGAACGTCTCCGATCTGATCAAGAAACGTTCGCCTAAGTCTTCCCATTGTTGCTGTTTCATTCACACTAGCCTTATAAACTTTCTTAGTCAGTCTTTTCTCGTCCATTCTTTCTACATGCCCAAACCAGCTTAACATACGCTTTTCTAGTCTCGTGTGTTTTATTTCTGTACATAATCGATCCGTTCTGTTTCAGACTGATTATCTAAATATCTTACGATGTTGTTTTAAATTTTTAATTACAATCAGCTCCGAGGATCTTTCAAACATTTATCACTATATTTTTTTATGTTGGGTTATGCAAATTAACTGCCTATAAACATACGTCATAACGTATTCAGTAGGTTACTCCGACGAATTTTTTGGTTCTCATATCAAAGGTCACCTTCAAAATGTTACAAATGAACAATTAAAACATAAATCACTGTACATCTCCAAGAAATACTTTTTTAAATTTTAAATATGTATTTAAATATACAGTAATAATAATTATAATTTACGTAAATCAGCTTAATTAGCATAAATAAATAATAAATGGAGATAGCTGTATTATATTCGTAATATTTATATTTATGCAAGAATATGTAGGTAAGCGTTGTTTTAAAGGAACCTATTATTTTTTAACAATTCTTTACTTTTCGGTTCGCTGCTAAGTCAAGTTTGTATTAATCTACGTCATACTGATACAGAGGCTAGATAGACACGTGTAAGACACTGTCTGTTTTTTATCCTTTTCACCTAAACCGATGCACCGATTCTGATAAAATTTGCTGTGAAAATTGTTTACATTTACTTATTGATCAAAGCTTGTTCAGCGAAAAACGACTTTTACTATTGGCTGAGTAATAAAACATAATAGAAAAGTAAGTGATGTAATAATTATTATTAATTAACATTACTGTATATATTCTTCAAGTAAAATTTAACACTCTCACTATGGAACATTCTGTATATACGTAATATGAACACTGACTTCATACAAAACACAGCCAATGCGGTGACGTGAGCGATGCTTGATTCAACGTTCGTAGGTATAGGGTAGGTGTGGTGTTGCCAGTGAGCGGAAATGAAATCATAGTTTTAGTATTTATTATATTTTTCTGGTTTTATTATTGTTCTGCTTTTTATTATTTTTATTTTATATTAATATTTTTTTTGAAATTAATCTACCATATACGGATTTTATCGCGTTGTTTATTTGACACAAGATTACAAAATTTTGAAAATTGTTACACTACTACTACTATTAAACTTTACTAATTTTTAAGCTAATTAAATTATTATTAAAACTATTTTGATTTAATTTATTTTTACACTTTCCCCGACGTTTCGGTTGCTTTTCAGCAGCCATGGTCACGGGGAGACTAAGATGGTAGTTGTCTCAATGTTCCAGTGTAGTTATTTCAAAGTACCCGAACATAATTTAATCATTGGTGTTTCTATTTACGCAGAATGAGCTCAAAGTATCATGAAGTCTAGCTGTGGTTTGCTTCTTCTTGGGTTTGACTATTTTTATTACTGGATCCCAAGCTGGTGGTACATTCCAACCATCTTCTCTATTAAAATTAGGATGTTTTTTGATTTCAATAGCCTCGCGAAGCATCCTTGGTAGGAATCGGTGTTCTTTAGCGAGAATCTGTGGTTTGTCAAATCTCAGGTAGTGGTTGGTCCCCTGTTGCACATGTTCACACACTTAATTTTTACTTTATTTTACTAATTAATTTTTTTTTATTTCTTCATGCTTTGCGTGTGCTCTTTTTTGTGCCAAAATAAATATTTTTCTTTCTTCTTCTTTATTTCTTTTTCTAATCTGAATCTACTCTATCTATGTAATAGTTTAATATTACGCAGTGTATAAAATTATTGTTCATTGTATTATAAGGTATTTTACTATGCATGAATTGACGTAGTTATGTCGCCGTCGATGATAAGATGCACGGTAAAACTCGAACGAGTTTGTGTTTGCATCACAAAAACATTTAATAGTAATATTTATGTTGTGAATAAAAAAAAATTACACGGATCGCGTTTTAGTTCAAGTTGTCGTCTCGCCATTGCAACTGCGCCGTCTGATATGGGTCTAATCCCCACACGGGAATCAACAAATCATCTGTCCATTTGATTTAAATGTTTGTAAAAATCTCAGCTACACCAAATTTTGCACTAGAGCGGGAGGTATAAAAATAAAGAAATGGACGGATATAGATAATAGCTGAGCTAGGTTACTTTTAAACACATCATTGTCCATTACACCTAATGGCTAAAGATCATGACGACACTATAGATTTCAATAAGTTTTCTAGCATCATTAAGACCTAAGAAATGTGAGCATTTAAATGTATTCAAATTAGAGCTTGTCATGAAGAACGTTTTAATAGAACAAAGAAAAACGTGAGTAACTTCTAATCGGAGAATAATTGGGTACTTATTGAATACGTGAAACGTAACCAAACTAAGCTAGGTGGTATATTTTGAAATTTATTTAACAAGCTGGCTTACAAGTACGTTCACAATCATGTTAGAAAGATGCTGAACTAGCCGTTCATGATATGCCATGCTTAACATAAGGTTAAGAGTGGCAGTGGCTTGCCAGTAGTCAGGCACGATATGCATTCAATAATATCTAGCATTTAAAAAATTTACCGTTTAAATAAATAAGTCCTGACAATTTCAACATACATACATATATTTATAATACAATGCAAAAGCTTTTAAAATTATTAGACTTACCAAGATCTTGCAATGACTGCGGCAGATCGAAATGGTACAAAGTGGCGACAGGCTCGATGCCTTTCTCCAGTAGACCATCGATCAGGTTGTTGTAGTATCTCGTGCCGTCCTCGCTTATGATATTGGGGAATCCAGTTGGGAGCAGACGAGGCCAGGATATTGAGAATCTATAAATAAATTTACGAAGTATTACTATAATTCTTTCGATACTGTTTTTATAAGAGATTTTGCAAACAAGCATACGCTTATTTGGAGGTAAGGGCTATCGTGGTTTCTGGAATGCCAAGGTTATTGTCCACAATAACCCTGGCATTCCTAGTAGTCCACTACCAGTGGTACTCGTGCGTTTTGCTAACGCCTCTTCAGAAAAGTAAGTAAAGACGGATTGTCAATCCCTGGTATTTTTACTCGCCGGACGAAGTAGCGTGTGAGATTTCCGAAATTGTCACTTACCGTGCAAAGCACAGTTTCAGTAATATTATACTATTACTACGCTTTACGCCACTGGAAGTACATGTACAGTAAAATGGTCGATGATGCGTGTATATTCGTGTCAGTGTTCATAGACGTTGAAATCGCCCACTATTAAGAAAGCCATGTGCTTATTGGTCACCTTGTAAAATACTAGGTTTTGCCTGCAGCTTTCCACACGTTAATGTAGATTTTGACAATAGATTTGTATCCATTCGATGTCCTATTTTATATCTCTGACAATATGTTTGCGCAATGATGATTGGTCGAGTACCTAGCTAAGGCGTGATAGCGTAACAAACTGAGATTAGCATATAATATTAGTTATGATTTTGAATAGATATTAAAAAGAAATTTACCTATAGATATCCAAGCCTAGTTCTTCAGCTATCTCGATGTCTCGTTTCCAAAGATGGTAGGAGTCACACGCTACGTCACCGTTACTACCATCGCCTACCACATCAGGGTGTCTATGCAGGTAATAGTCCCAGATGCTTTCTCCTTTATCTAAAAGAGGATTATGTTTTATTACTAATAATTCATTGTTCTACATATTTCTCATATCAACTTGGTACTGAAATATTTCCTACAACTTTCAAGCGAGCTATTTTCCAATAGTTTGATAGATTTTGTAAATAAATTTCTAACCCTCAGTAACGGGCATTTTTCGGCATTAAATTCTTATGTCCATTTTTGTAGCCTCGACATCGTGTCAAATGCGGAATTTCATGATAATAAGTTAAGTAATTAAGGCGTGAAACCGTAAAAAACAAACAAAGTTATATTCATATTGATTTATAATATTAATTAGGATTTATAATAGAGCACGTGTCAATAACTATAGATTCATTTCTGTTCTAATACTTCTAACTGATATCTGAGAAAATCGTTCTTTGCTTCGACTCTCACGATCTGATCTTATCTTATGTGGGGGCCAGTCAGTGCAGACCGGCGACACTTCGACCCAGTGGGATCTTTTGTGTTGACACTCTCCTAATAACGACTGCCATAGATGTTCATGGCAGCCGGAACCGACGGCTTAACGTGCTCTCCGAGGCACGGAGCAAGCGATAATTGTCAATAAATACGCACATAATTTCGAAAAGTCATATAACTGCCGAAAGTCAGAGGTGTGCGACGTGGGTTCGAACCCGAGACCCTTTGCATTGCAGTCTGTTGGTCTTCCCACTGAGCTATCGCTGCTCACGATCACGATCACGATCTTAACCAATAGATACAGATGTATGTAATGCAACGATTGAATAAAAAAATAAGGCAAAATATCTAACCATAGCTTTCGATACTATAGAACTATTTTTATTTGATTTAAGTCACTTACGTATATTTTAAAATATTATAATAGACAGTGTTACCAGTAAAGAAGTGTTCCTTAGTTTTGGTGTCCTGTAGGGCAGTTGCCTTGGACCTACTCTATTTTTTATTTAGTGGAAGACTGGTGGCATATTGCATCGAGCGCCAACTGACATACTTACAAAAATGCATGCGCGGTTTTGATCAAGTCAGGCTTCATTCGGCGTATGTTACCTGATTTGATTTGAGATGACAGACGTCAGTTTTCCCAGAAGTATTGAGACGAGTTTGAGACACTAGACGGTTTGATCAGGTTTAGATAAGAAATACCGAAATGACCAAACTCCAAAAAGTTATCGTATATAAATTAAATAAACGCTACCTTACCGCTGACATTCCAAGCGCCTTCCACCTGATACGCGGCTGAGGCGGCTCCGAACTTGAACCATTCCGGGAACTTGTACTCCACAGCCCACGAGGCGCCTAGCAGTATGCTGGAAACAATATAAAAAGCTAACATTAACCACCTATTGGCAAACTGTTACCATAGTCTAGAGATATTAGCAACCACACAGCCTGAGACTAAAGCATGCTCTCTGTAAAACGTAGCTTGTAGGTCAAAGTGAATAGGTTATGTGGAGGATCGTGGTGTGATGTCCTTCTAAGACAAACCTAAGACACAACGGACAACGGGGTGGGTGATCAATTTTATAATAAACGGTCGAGTAGTTAACGGGTGAAAGTATAACAACCACACAAATAAAAAATCACATACGCATTTATAATATTAGTTAAGATAGCATCATAGTTTTCATTTCGAATATACATTTGAAAGCCTTCTGATTTGACATCGTACTCTGTATTGTCTGTAAAGACTTTATATTATCTATCTCGTGAATAAATTAACTGTTTATGAATGTGTTTAAACATATGTAGATTATCATGTTTTAAGATAAGCTTGTTAACATCTTGTTCATCACGCCTATTTAATAAATAATTCATCCTTTGACCGCTACGTCAAAAAAGCAAAAGTGTGCTCTCGGCGCCAAGCTACGATTTCATCTTTTAATACCTACATCGTTTTGTGATCTTATGCTAATATGGATTAAATAAATATTAAACAATTCACATAATATAAATTAGGATAAGTCTAGCTACATAATTATCAACATAAATAAGACACAAACAATACGTTTTATAAGATTTATTAGCGTCTAAAAGTCTGTCATGTATTCGTGACCATAGCGAGCAGGAGACATTTTGCTTGTCATGTATACATGAACGTGGCGGTCAAAACGTTAAGAAGATAATTATGTTTTACAATAACAGTAAGATCCCGGTTTAAATTCTCGGTCAGCCAAAATCATAGGTCGCTGTTTCTACTAGAACACTGGTCGGCAACCCGCAGCTCGCGAGCCGCATGCAGCTCTTTGACTCCTCGGCTGCGGCTCTACCACGAAATGTTTAGTGCAGACAAGGAATATTACTTATTATCTTGCCTTATAAGTATGATACCAAATTTTATTTTATTTACTGTTAGTTAAATTAAGAGTTATTTGACAAAAGCAAGCTCGAGAGTGTAAGTTTAATCTTAATTTTTCGGGACTAATGTCTCAAGCTCAAATTAAAAATAGGCTCATTGAATAGATTTCTCATGTGGATTGTCTATATTTGGCTTGGACGACAAGGTTGCCGACCACTGTACTAGCACATTCTTAGTGGTGATCAAAGTCTGTTCTGAGCAGTAGACGGCCGTAGGCTCGCCTTTTAAACCCTGGAACCTTAAGGCATAACTCGCTGGGTGTAATACCCGTTGGCGAATATACATACAACGAACAAACAAACTCACATTCACATTTATAATATTATTTAGAATAGTTCCCGGTATCTATTTGTTGAGCAGCGATAGCTCAGTGGGGAGACCAACAGACTGCAATGCAGAGGGTCTCGGGTTCGAACCCACGTCCCGCACCTCTGACTTTCGGAAGTGATATGATTTTTCGAAATTATGTGCGTATTGATTGACAATTATCGCCTGCTCCGTGCCTCCGAGAGCACGTTAAGCCGTCGGTCCCGGCTGCCATGAACATCTATGGCAGTCGTTATTGGGAGAGTGTCGACACAAAAGATCCCACCGGGTCGAAGTGTCGCCGGTCTACACTGACTGGTTCCCACATAAGATACATACATCTATTTGTCAGTAAGTATGTCGATGTCACAATGTAAACATGTATGCATGCATCCATAAAATCCAATCTATGACGTCATGCCCTTGTGTACTTACTTCAAGGCTTACGGCAATCAGTGTTATCTATTAATCACAGCAACTTGCTTTTATTAATTACTAGCTGTGACCGCGGTCTCACCCGCGTCAGTTATTTATGGATGCTGCGCCGCTCCTGTGAGCCGTAGCGTGATGTTATATAGCCTATGTCCTTCTTAGGGTCACAGGCTATCTCCATTACATTTTCATCTAAATCGGTTCAGCGGATTGAGCGTGAAAAGGTAACAGACAGACAGCCAGAGTTATTTTCGCATTTATAAAATTAGTAAGGCAATAAGGATAATCATTACCACTTTGCGAAGGTTAATGTTTATAAGTAATTATGTTTTACGAATAGAATAGAATAGAATAGTTGCCTATGCGTGATTATTATTATTTAAAATAAATCTTTTTGTGTAAACTGTATCAGAATTAATTGCAAAGTAACGGAGTGATTAATATTTTAAGCTAGCTGTTACCGTGACATCGCCCGCGCGGTATTAAATAAATCTAAATTAAAACTAGTCTAAGTTACTTCTTATAATATCAGCTATCTGCCAGTGAAAGTCCCGTCAAAATTGGTCTACCCGTTTCAGCTATTAACCGGAACAAACAGAAATACAGACAGGCGGAAATTATAAAAAACAAACATAATTTGTTATAAGAACCGTATAAACTTTCATATGCATTTAGTAAAAAGCTGTTATTTTGACATTACAAACAGACACTTCAATTTTATTTATTTGTATAGATTGAGGTATAGAAATGTATGTAGTGTGGATATCTCGCTATCTCACTCGGAGAGCTACAGTTACATGGCGGTTACGTCATAGTTTGTATTGTGCATCCTTTTCCTGTAATTTAACAATTACCTCTACTACCAGATTTGAAATGCTTGTACCTTATTTATTTTTGAGTAGATTTGGAAAATTCTTCGTATGTGAATGTTTTGGTAATGTAACTGTTAAACTTTAATAATAAAATATTGTGAGTCATCTATCTTAGTAAACAGATTTGATAGTTAATTATAATAGATTAGCTGACCCGCGCTACTTCGTCCGATTTACAATTTTTTTTGTACGTCTAATCTGGCAAACTAACATACGGCCCACCTCATGGTAGGTGGTCACCGTAGACTATGGACGCCTGCGACACCAGAGGCATCACTTGCGCGCTGCCGACCCTTTAGGAAAGGAAGAAGAGAAAAAGGAAGTGGGAAGAATAAGGAGCGGGAAGGGAAAGAGAGTGATTGTCAGTCACCGAACGAAAGACAACAGTAGGAATACTGATTTATGTATGTATCTTATGTGGGGGCCAGTCAGTGCAGACCGGCGACACTTCGACCCAGTGGGATCTTTTGTGTCGACACTCTCCCAATAACGACTGCCATAGATGTTCATGGCAGCCGGGACCAACGGCTTAACGTGCTCTCCGAGGCATGGAGCAGGCGATAATTGTCAATTAATACGCACATAATTTCGAAAAGTCACATAACTTCCGAGAGTCAGAGGTGCGCGACGTGGGTTCGAACCCGAGACCCTCTGCATTGCAGTCTGTTGGTCTCCCCACTGAGCTATCGCTGCTATAACTCTATTTATTTCAATTAAGTTATTACGTCGTAAGAAAAACGTTTGAAAACTATAAAGCTATTATAACTCATGAATAATTCATTTCATAGACAGTTGCTGGACGTCTCGCCTTGCAAGATTGTTAATTAGATACAAATAAGGCAAACAAAGTAAAACATATGTGTACACATAGGTGGTATTTCAATGTTGATTCGCGTAAACATAAGACAATATTAATTATTGATCTAGATTAAAAACAGAACTCCCGCATTAGGAATAATTCATGTATCGCGGGCGAAAGGGTAGGAAGAGGCGTATTATACCCAGACCTTGACAGCTATAGCTTTTATTTATTTTTTTAAAGGCAACTGCCGCACAAGCGATAATTCCTGTATCTCAGGGGAGTTTACAAACATCCAAACCAGAGATAATTTAATTTAATAATTTATAATTTAATAATTTTAATAATTTTATTTTCAATAATAATACATGGGTATACATTTTTGTTATTAGTCTAAAATAATATTATACTACAATAAATTATAATTATCCTTAATCTGGTACATGTTTTACTTATACCTTAATCGGCCGACATTGTGCATTCTAATTTAATTTCAAGCGCTAGGTTTAATAAAGTGGTTGCCTGAACTAGGTTTAGACCTGTGTTTCAGGCTATATCTCTACTTACAAAAAATATATGCCAAGTAATATTAGTTTAGGTCAATGTGCATAAACTTAAAATAAAATATGTATATTGATACAATAAAATACTTAAATTACATATTATTACAAATTACTGATGACTTAAGGCTATTTTACAACTGTAAGCAAATTCTCCGTATCGGAGTAGGTCAGTGTTTGAAGGTGTTTGGTAACAATAACATTACATTGTTTATAACTTAGACTATATATATCTAAAATTCTATTTAATCTAGTATATAAAAATGGTCCTAGGAATAAGAAGAATTTATTTACAAAGGCATGTTTGGCATGAATCTTAGTACATACTAAATCTTTTCGTCTCTTGTCTGGAGGAAGTGGTCTGAATGGAAGTAGTGCATGTTGTTTAAGCACGGTGTGCAGAATAAGCAATTGGCGAACAGTTAGGACATTAGTGGATTGGTACAACTCATAGGTAGGAAACATGAAAGGTCGAAACGTCGCCACTTTTAGAATAGCCCGTTGAGCTCGTTCCAGTGTCAATAAAATCGTTTTCGATGTTCCACCCCATGAGGTAATGCAGTAAGATATGATTGACTGACATAGTGACAGGTATACTTGTCTTAATAATTTGAAGTTAGCGGCCCCACGAATGGTTTTAAAAATAAATATTAACTTTCGTACTCTCTTACATAATAACTCAATGTGATTGCGAAAATTTAGATTAGCGTCAAGCGTTATGCCGAGGTATTTTATAAAGTGTGTTGATTCTAAAGTAGGACATGTGCATGCGACGTCAGCGTGTGAATGACATTTATTATTGTGAGCAAATAATATGTCATTAGGTGAATCATATATGTTGTTGCGCATTGAGAAGTGAATATATTTTGTTTTCTGGGTATTTAGGGTTAGTACATTATCAAAAAGCCATTTACTAACTGTATTGAAGCCATGCTGAGCGTGTGTAGTCGCTTCAGTTCGAGTTTTGCCCGTGAATAATAGGGCTGTATCATCTGCATAAGATACCATGATACCATTTTGGAGTTTTAGGTTGCATAGGTCATTTATGTAGATCAGGAACAGCGTAACTCCAAGTATACTGCCTTGAGGAACCCCATAAGGAGCATTGGGGATATCTGAGCTAAAGCATTTACCAATTTTTACGCATTGATATCTGTCCCTAAGATAGTCTGTAAATAATTCTAATTGTGTACCTCTTATTCCCACATATTCAAGCTTTTTTAGTAGTATAGGAACTGATACAGAGTCAAAAGCTTTGGCAAGGTCTAAAAAGATCCCAATAGCATGCATCCCGTTATCCATGTTAGCCACTACGTGATCAGTCAACATGTGAACTGCTTGACTTGTTGATCTTTGGGGTCTAAAACCGAACTGCCTGTCTGAAAGTATATTGTTAGTCTCTAAATATTTTACTAATCTGTAATTTATTAGTTTTTCTAATCATCATCATTTACAGACAGAGGACAGAGCCTCCTCACCCATATTTCGCGTTTTTTCTCTTCCCGATTTAAAAAGCTTATGACGATTTGTGAGTCATGTCTCTAAAGTCACATGACACGCGTGTGTTCTGCTTATGCAGTTTTATTATTAATCATTTAATTATGTAGCTACTAACCCTTTCAATCATTTATTATTTTAGTTAAAAATTGTTTCATCTTGTTACTCACCATCCATTCATCTTACTAACCACATTTTTGCCCCCGGGAGCATGTACGGGTCAATAACCGTACAACACGTGTATATTTTAAATAATTTATTTTATTGCACTTTACGCAGCAATAATGAACTAGTTCATCGTTAGTCGTCATATCGCGCGCGTGACTCAAATCTCTTACCTTTCATTATTTTCACTCATCCTCATTCTTTAATGTTGGAGATGTTGCGGATGCAGATTTTTTGACATCTGCGGATGCGGATACGGATATTTAAAGGCTCACATCCGCTAATAAGGATGCAGATGCGGATGTCCAAATCGATGCGGAAGCGCCGCAATTGCGGATGCGGATGTTGATGAAAACTGTAAATTTTACTTAATAAAAAGTATCTAATAACATCTTTGCAGGTTCAATCCTGTTTTGCAAAGGTTAATAAAATATGATATAGGTACCATTTTCTGGTGTTTTTTGAATCTCATCTTCACTTCAAGAATCATTGCGCCATTCATCGGCCCACCCGTTTTCTTTCTTGTCGCAATCTGCACTATATCTAGATCCGCATATACTACGGCGATGAATATTGCGGATGCAGATACGGAGCAGATGTCCAAATCGATGCGGAAGCTCCGTAATTACGGATGCGGATGCAAACAACGGACACAAAGAACACCCCGACTCGGAACAACCATTTGTGAATCACACAAATTTTGTCACGTGTGGAGATCGAACCCACAACACTAGGTGCGGCGGCAGTGACGGCAGCCTCTCAAACCACTACGACATCCGTGCAGAGAATTAATTTATTACGACGTAAAAAGCGTTTATAGAAGCTATAAAGTATTATATTTTATTTAATTGATAGTTGTTAGACGAGACAGCGAGATTGTTGACTAGCAATGAATAAGGAAAAAAAATGTAAAAATAAATTATAAATATTATTAGCTTTTGCCCGCGGCTTGGTACGCTTGGAATTCGGAATCAGAATCAGAAATTTATTTGCTAAGAATGCAGGTAACATATTGATGGTGAAATTGGTATTAATAATGTCCTCCAGACCGAATTTCGGCCACGGCTGCCAGTCTTAACAGAGACTGGCCATCTGCGCAGGAGATATTATAGTGCACAAGTGTGTGCGCAAACACAAGTGCACTCTCTGTTTCCTAACTCTCATGATCCGATGGGATGGCAATCCAACACGAGCGGAGGGATATCAGGCGCAGGACCAACGGCTTTACGTGCTTTCTGAGGCACGGGGGTGTCTAACACCGCCAACTTCTTAACAGAAAAACCCAATAACTTTTTGCTGGCCCGACCCGGGATTCGAACCCGAGACCTCATGCACAGCAGTCGCATTCACTACCACTGCGCCACGGAGGAATTTTGGTATTACATAGAAGCCAGTATATTCTACCATTTGTCATGCAAATTTAAACAATGTTATTCTATAATGTCATATAAGTTAATAATGTGATACATTTAAATAGGCATATTAATAATTCACAATAAAAATCAATAGCAAAACAAGAAGATACAATAATAATAAGTCAATACAAAAAATAAATTATACCTGAAATAAACTTGACTTGATTGACCGGATTTAAATACCTATCTACATATATTGTTTTCTTTGCATTCTTAGAAGGATTAAGAGAGGCATACGGTTGTTATGTCTCTCTCTCCGACCCTCCAACAATTTATTGTTCTCATGGCTAGGCAGGGTAAGCGTATTAAAATTTTCTTATTTTTAATACTTATCTTATCTTATCTGGGGGCCAGTCAGTGCAGACCGGCGACACTTCGACCCAGTGGGGTCTTTTGTGTCGATACTCTCCCAATAACGACTGCCATAGATGTTCATGGCAGCCGGGACCGACGGCTTAACGTGCTCTCCGAGGCACGGAGCAGGCGATAATTGTCAATCAATACGCACATAATTTCGAAAAGTCATATAACTTCCGAAAGTCAAAGGTGCGCGACGTGGGTTCGAACTCGAGACCCTCTGCATTGCAGTCTGTTGAGTTGAGTAGTCTCCCCACTGAGCTATTGCTACTCTTTATTAATACTTACTCGATTTATAAGCGACGTGTTAAGATGTCACATGCGCCGAATTTCAAGTTAGACCTCGAGCAATACAATCGTGAAAGACGTATTTAGTTTCGTGCAGTAGTTTTTGTGTGATGCGTGTACAAATATACAGACAGACAAACAACATTTTTGTATTATTTTTTGTCTTCTATAGCTTTACAAGACCTATAGAAGCCGAAACAAATAACCCAAAGTCTTTCGATCCCATATCTTTTTATAAATTACTCTTACGTACAAACATCGAGCAGTTACGATTTTATTATAATAATAATAATAATAATAATAATAATCTACCACATACACACAACACCATCTAGCCCAAACTAAGCAGAGCTTGTACTATGAGTTCTAGACAATGGATAAACATACATATATACTTTTTTTTTGTAAATACGTACATATTATACATAGAAACACCCACATTATTACAAGAATATATAGTACTAGTAGTTTTCCCGCGGTTTCACCCACGTAAGTCCCGTTCCCGTGTGAATATCGGGTTTCACCCCTTTCACCCCCTTCGGGGTGGAATTGCCAAAAATCCTCTCTTAGTGCTCCCCTACACTCTCCAAGGAACATATGTACATGCCAAATTTCAGCTTCTTGCGTTCAGTGGTTTCGGCTGTGCGTTGTATGTCAGTCACTCAGTAACGAAAGAGTTTTATATATATATATTAGTTAAGTACTATGTAATGATTTACATAATTTATAAATGGATACTCTAAAAAATAAATATATTGTAATGCAAGCAAAGAGTCTTTGTAATAGCGATTAGCGAGGTTAAGCAACGTTGAGTGCGGTCAGTCTGTAGATGGGTGACCGCTTAGTGGTATTTCATCTGAGCGTCTCCGTACTTCGGAGGGCACGTAAAAAGTCGGTCCCAGTTGTTGTCAAATTGCCATGTCAGATGCCTACGGGCGGCGTGAACAACTCTTGACAACAGGTTGGCCACTAACTATACGATAAGAAGAAGAAGAAAAATTATTTAACTATTTCGATTTACATATTCCCTAACGTTTTGGTTGCTCTTCAGCCATGGTCACTGGGAGGCCACAGTTCCAGGCTTTGTGCTATTACTGACACTATAACCCAATAACACTTTGTCTAGCTCGGGAGTCGAATCCGGGACATCATGCACTGTAGTCGCATACACTCACGCGCTACCGAAGCAATCAACCTATTCCAAGGTGATTGAATACGATACATCCAAACCTCAAAAAATCTATACACACTTTCATATTTACTATATTAGTAGGATGACCGTGACCGATGACGTTATAACTAAAATATTCATATCGAGTTTGGTATTTAGTAACTAAGGCCATGAATACTGCGTCATAGTTCATTGACATGTTAGTTCTATGCTCACTCAGACAAACTGAGTCAAATATGTATATGATTGACGCTTGTAGCTGCCTTTGTTTGATTTGGTTTACTTACTATTTTACATACAAGAGCAAATAGAATTTATACATACATATATCGCTACGATCCTGACACACTTCTCTGGCTTCATTCACTTTCATCACATTCCTCATACACGCCCGTCGGTTCAAGGTGCTCTTAACCTGGCCTTTGTCCAGAACGCCTCCGATCTGATCGAGAAACGTTCGCCTAGGTCTTCCTCATACGACTGTTCCATTCACACTAGCCTTATAAACTTTCTTAGTCAGTCTTTCCTCTTCCATTCTTTCTACATGCCCAAACCAGCTTAACATACCCTTTTCTATTCTTGTCACTATATCCACTTTCATGCCGCATCTCTCTCTAATCACACTATTCCTTATTCTATCTTTCAGAGTCACACCACATATATTTCTCAGCGCTCTCGTTTCTACAGCATTTATTCTGCTCTCATGCTTCTTTTGCCATACCCAACTTTCACTTCCATACATAAGTGTGGGTACTAATAGTCCTCTATATAGAATTTATATTTCATTTATTTTAATTAATTAATTTAGGCATATTTACAGGGTAAATACAGACATTTACATATATCTGACAATTATTAAAGTGCATTTGCTAACCCTATTACGAATATGCACATCACAAACATGACAAAATTAAAACTAAAACTTAAGTTCTAGTTATAATTTTTTATTGATACCGTGTTACGATATCAAATTTGTACGCTGCAATGCAAGACATACATGGACATTTATGTATTATTCATTCATTATAACATCCCAACCTATGTTTACAAATAAATATTTCTGATTTTTGATTACAAATGCCGTGCAGTCTCGGGTTCAAATACCAGATTAAGCAGGCTTGTTCTGTACAGGAATTCATATAACCAACATAACTAGAAAGATTATCAAAAATGTGGGTATAATACATCTGTATACAGTACATATCGAGGGACAAGTTTTTTTTTTATACAAATAAGATGGCAAACAAGCATACGGCCCACCTGATCGTAAGTGGTCACCGTAGCCTATGGACACCTGTAACACCAGAGGCATCACTTGCGCGTTGCCGACCCTTAAGGAATGGAAGAAGAGAAAAAGGAAGTGTGTAGGAGAAGGAGCGGGAAGGGGGAAGGAGGGTGATTGGGCCTCCGGCACTCTCACTCACCGAACGTAACACAACAGTAGGAATACTACTATTTCACGACGATATTCTGTGAGAGGTTAGTCCTTCTCCGGTCGAGCCGGCCCATTCATGCTGAAATCAGGGAGGCTCTACATACTATTCAAATGACATGACAAAGACATGAAGTAGGCTAATTATAATAACATTAAATAGATGGAATTTCATTTATGTAAATTCTAAACGTGAACTGGTTTCCCCATAACTCGTTTTAGTCTATCGTTGATCAATGGATTTCACATAAAACCGTTTCAATGATACGTGACGGATTTGCGCTTCACTGGCAGATCTTATTGAACAGATGTCGTAATTTGCAATGCGGAAGACCCGCCAAATATTTACGTATGTTTTTAAAGAGTGACGGCTTATCGGTGTATATCTACTTAGGTATAATTGTAGATAATTATTGGTTGAATGGATGGTATAAAGGAAGCTTTTATCGCAAAAAGAAGTCCTTAGTAGTAAGGATAAGGCTAATATTATAAAAAGATTTGTGTTTTGTATTTAGATTGTAATCTCTACTAATACTAGCTGTCCCGACAGACGTCGTCCTGTACACAAGTAAAAGAAAAAAAAGAAAACCCAAATTTAATCCATCCTCGAATCCACATGAATACACATATGTATGTTCGGGTACTTTGAAATAACGACATTGGAACATTGAGACAACTACCATCTTAGTCTCCCTGTGACCATGGCTGCTGAAAAGCAACCGAAACGTCGGGGAAAGTGTAAAGTTAAATATAAATAGCTTTAATAATTTAATTAGCTTAAAAATTAGTAAAGTTTAATAGTATCTAGTAGTAGTGTAACAGTTTCAAAATTATGTAATAAAGTGTAAAATAAACAACGCGATAAAATCCGATAGTAGTTTAATTTCAACACACATTTATAAACACACATAAAAAAATATCAAAATCGGTCCAGCCGTTTAGGAGCAGTTCACTGACATACACACGTACAGTAGAATTATATATATAAAGATTATAAAACTGAAGAGTTTATTTGTTTGTTTGTTTGAACGCGCTAATCTCAGGAACTACTGGTTCGAATTGAAAAAACATTTTAGTGTTAGATAGCCTATTTATCGAGGAAGGCTATAGGCTATAACATCACGATACGACCCACGGGGGCGGAGCAGTTACGATAAACGCGGGTGAAACCGCGGGCACATCTAGTATTAGTATAGATTGGTGCGTTGGTTGGCGTCAAATTACCACTTAAGCCAGTACGCCTGGCGTCCATTCCAATAGATTGAATTAGAATACATTAACCGACTGCCCTTGAAATGCCCAAGGGTCATTTTTGTTGACCCAGCAACCCATGTATATGATACTAAGTCATGGCCTATTAACGAATCTGGAAATGATTTCTTTAATTGCATTATTTGAGTCTGTTTTTGTGACAAGTCGACGTGCAGACACTCTTGTTTATAGAATCAGAGTCCTTATCGTATATTAATACGTGAAGCAAAAACTTTGTACCCCTTTTTACGAAAATTGCGCGAACGTAGAAGTACGGCATTTAGCACAGTTAAAGTTTATATGGAGTAGGAGGGGCGAATTCTAATATTTTTATAAAATATGCATTAGATCTTCTTCTGCCTTAGCCTTTATTATTCCCAAGCCACTTGGGGTCGGCTTTTCTGGTCTAACTGGATTTGACTGGATATCAGTTTTTACACGGAGCGGCTGCCACCTGACCTCCGCAACCCGAAGGCTAACGATACCCTAAGGCTAGACCAGTGTCAGGATATTAGAGGGTACTGACTTTCCCAATAACGACTGCCATAGATGTTCATGGCAGCCGGGACCAACGGCTTAACGTGCTCTCCGGGGCACGGAGCAGGCGATAATTGTCAATCAATACACACATAATTTCGAAAAGTCATATAACTTCCGAAAGTCAGAGGTGCGCGACGTGGGTTCGAAACCGAGACTCTCTGCATTGCAGTCTGTTGGTCTCTCCACTGAGCTATCGCTGCCCTATAAAATATGCATTAGATTTACATTAAATTAATGAAAAAACACTACACGCATACAACCATGCATTTGACACACGCAGTCGAATCGCGTTCGTAGTAATTCGGCTTTGTTCGGTTGACGTCGTACAATTCTTTGCAACTATGGTTACCTTTATTTATGTGTAATAGAGAAAAACAGAAAACAAAGTAGCAAGCTAGGAATTCTGGTCCAATTTTGACCACTAGGCGACCGCTAGTTAATATTATAACTTCAAAGTGACTGTCTGTCTGTCTGTTACCTAGATATTCACGGCTGAACCACTCAACCAATTTGGATAAAATTTGATATACAGGTTGTTTAAAACCTGAGAAAGGACATCGGCTACTTTTTAATGATGTAGGTACCACGAGGGCGGAGCCGCGCGCAAAAGCTAGTAAAAAAAAATTACATGGATGCAGTAGTGGCTTAAATGGTCACTATAGCCACTACCCAAGTAGGTTCGAATCCCACAAAGAAAAAAAATCCTGATCCACAAATGGATGTTTCGAGTCACAATATAGTATTATTTGGAATTCGGATTCTATAAAATAATCTCAATACTACCTTCTCCGACCTTAAAATCAAACCCAAGACCTTATGCACAGGAATCACATTCACAACCGCTGTGCCACTGAGGAAATCTCAATCATTTTAAAACAATATTTATATGATACTAGATGACCCGGTGTACCTGGTATCACCTATCCTAACGAATTTTTCTATATTTTCTCACCGTTTAAACCTTCCCTGGACCACGACAAACATTTTAAAACCAAAATCAGCTAAATCGGCCCAGCTGTTCTCGAGTTTTAGCGAGAGAAACGAACAGCAATTGATTATTATATACATCGTACTCTTAATAAAACAGCGACTTAACTCGAAATTTGAAAGTAAGGCAATTTGAACTCTAATTGTATATGTTAAATTCTAATAATATATTTGTGTTAAATCTTTGCAATAGAGTTCAAATTTGTTTAATCCAAAATACTAAGATAAGTCTCTGTTTTATTAAGGGTGCGACATATATGATATGCATTTTCGTCACGATGTTTTCCATCGCCGTTAAAACAAGCAATATTTAACTTTTGTATTTAAAATAAGTATCATAATAATATATGCAAATGTTTCATTGTTTGTTAATTATGTTACATCGCTAAACTACAAATATATCGCACTCTTTATAATACAACGACTTAACTCTAAATTTGGCATTAAGGCAATTTGAACTCTAATTGCGTGACTTTAAATTCTAATTTATATATATAAAACTCTTCCGTTACTGAGTGACTGACAGACAACGCACAGCCGAAACCACTGAACGCAAGAGGAGCACTAAGAGAGGATTTTTGGTAATTACACCCCGAAGGGGGTGAAAGAGGTGAATCCCGATATTCACACGGGAACGGGACTTACGCGGGTGAAACTGCGGGAAAACTACTAGTATTATATATATGTTGAGTAATTGCAATAGAGTTTAAATTTGTTTAATCTTGAATCTGATAAGTTTCTGGTTGATAAACAGTTCGATATATTGATGAAATTTAGAATAGTGATAGCTGGAAAGCGAGGTATACTGTTGTGATTCTGATGAATATTGCGTACATAATTATAGTTGAGTGCTGATGGTTTAGTGGTTTAAGTTACCTTGCCACTGCCCTACACCAAGTATTGTGAGTTCGAATACCACACGGGTCAAAATCTTGTATGATCTACAAATTAGTGAGTAGTAGAGCCTCACTGATTTCAGCATGAATAGGCCGGCTCGACTGGAGAAGTACTATCCTCTCACAGAATATCGACGTGAAATAGCAGTGTTCCTACTGTTGTGTTTCGTTTGGTGAGTTAGAGTGCCGGAGGCCCAATCACCGTCTTTCCCCCTTCCCGCTCCGTCTCCTTCCCACTTCCTATTTTTCCTAAAGGGTCGGCATCGCGCAAGTGATGCCTCTGGTATTGCAGGCGTCCATAGGCTACGGTGGCCACTTACCCATCAGGTACGTACGCTTGTTTGCCAACATACGTGTATAAAAAAAAAGTTAAGTTGCGAGCATAGGTATTATTTATATCCGGTGTTTGAATGTTTTTAAACATACACGAATTATTTCTAGTAGGGGATTTGTCTTTTTAATAAAGAAAAGAAAGGTTAAGTAGGATAGATTCCATAACAAATATTATCTAAATATAATAGTGTTATAATCATCATCATTGATGACTCGATGGCGTAGTCGTTAGTGTAACTGACTGCCACGCCTAAGGTCGCGGGTTCGATTCCCGCACATGTCAAACATTTGTGTGCATGAACATGGATGTTTGTCTTGGTCTGGGTGTTTCTATGTATAATATGTATGTATTTACAAAAAAAAAGTATTTATGTATGTTTATCCATTGTCTAATACCCATAGTACAAGCTCTGCTTAGTTTGGGTTAGATGGTGTTGTGTGTATGTGATAGAATATTATTATTAATATTATTATCTCAACCGAAAGACGTCCACTGCTGGACATAGGACGCCCCAAGGTATTCTACACAGACCGGTCTTGAGCCATCTGCATCTAACCGTTTCCCGTGACAGTGAAATTATAGATATCTAAAAACTTTATACGTTTTCTATCTGACGTTGACACGAATGCTACATAAAGAAATTACACTACTTAGTAAGAATTTTATCATAGTTTATTCAGCTTATGTTTTATCACACATCAGGCTTGCTTTTCAGCAGCCACTTTTATGAATATCATGCGTCTTTTGATGAAAATACTGATAGCCACTGATGAAAAGGCTTTCATGGATTGCAAAACAAGATACCGTAATTGTTTTAACAGTGTGATAATCGTGTGTCACTAAAGAGCCTAGTCTATTTATTTGGACGTCCAGAAGTTGTTACATTATTTCTACATAACTAATAAAACTATAAAAATTGGCTAAATGCACAACATTTCAAGGCGTCACCACATGCATTGTTCTGATGTATGTGACATCACAAAATATCGAAAAAGAAAACCGTTGTTATTATTATTTGTGTGAGTAAATTGAAAAATAATAATAAGTAAAATATTATAATATATAATAATAATAATAATATCAGCCCTGTATTAAACTGTCCCACTGCTGGGCACGGACCTCTTCTCACTGTGAGAAGGCTTAGGCCATAGTCCACCACGCTGGCCCAGTGCACATTATGGAAAACTCTCAGACATGCAGAATGCAGAAAAGTCAGAGATGCGCGCCTTGGGATCGAACTCGAGACCTCTGCGTGGCAGTCTAACGGTTTCCCACTAGGCTATCGCTGCTAGTAAAATATTAACTAACTAAAAAACAAAGATTGTTATTATATAGTATCTTATCTTATCTTGTGTGGGGGCCAGTCAGTACAGATCGGCGACACTTCGACCCGGTGGGATCTTTTGTGTCGGCCCCAAGATTTATCCCTTAGATATCTCCTTGTGAATGTACTGCATCAGCTGCAGCGTACACTTCAGAGGGAGAAGCCTGAAGTCTTCAGGGTTTGGATATGCCAGTCCCATCACACCCATCATCAATCTAGTCAACGCGTCACATTCACACAGTAGGTGCGATATGGACTCGTCCTTTTCACCACAGGCTCTGCAGATCGAATTGTATATATTATATAGTAACAAATATATATATAGTCTATAAGTGCACTTTATGTAATTGTTAAGATGCAATTGTAAAATTGAGAACCTTTACTAAAGTAAATAAATTATTATTATTATTGTGTAGAAAATACCTGTGATAAGAGATCACAGGTATTTTCTAACATATTATATTAGGAAAATACCTGGCCATTTGGGAGGCTTGCACGGAGCCATGGGTCCAACGTGAAGAGGCCTTTCGAGAGTTTTAATCAAAGGTGGGATGGAACACCTACAGCGGCACTAGCCGCAGCAGGCGTAGGACTATTGCTACGTATGTATTCTAATATATGGGCTATGGGTATGGGTGCTTGATGGACCGGTATATTGGTATCTATGGATGAAAAACGGCGTCTGCTCTGAATACTCTAATAGCATCAATCGGATGGGCAGATGGTGATTCGCTAACTCACTAGATGGGCCCCCTGAATAACTACCATAGGCACACAAGCCAGCAGCAGAGGGCAACACCTTTGCGAGCGGCTAGGGGTGTCGTGCGGTGCGGCGCTGGAGACCCGGAGTTATTATTAAGTATTAAGAATATTATTACTAAAAAATCTACAAAATTGTAACTGGAAACCATTGTCAGGCATTTGTCTGACCCTTGCTGAACTAGCTCCATCCATCCATTATATTATATTATAAAGTCGTGAGACATTCGCTTTTATTTTCTTTTATTTCATAGTATGTGTAGTTTATGCTTATCTGTGTTGACATTGTATTTTTATTGATGTTATGTTTTTCTTAATGTATGTCAAAATAAACAATTTTTCTTTGTTTGCTTTTATCTTCGAAGAGGTAAGTATTGACCACATTTCGCCATTTATAGTATTAGGTCGTACATAATAGAGGGCGGGCCAATCCGTCCAGTCCCATATAATAAGGGTTGAGATGTTTTAACCAGGTATACTTGTAAATTCCATGTAAAGCAGCGATAGCTCAGTGGAGAGACCAACAGACTTCAATGTAGAGGGTCTCGGGTTCGAACCCACGTCGCGCACCTGTGACGTTCGGAAGTTATATGACTTTTTGAAATTATGTGCGTATTGATTGACAATAATTATCGCCTGCTCCGTGCCTCGGAGAGCACGTTAAGCTGTCGGTCCTGGCTGCCATGAACATCTATGGCAGTCGTTATTGGGCAGTTAGTACTCTCTAATATCCTGACACTGGTCTAGCTTTAGGGTATCGTTAGCCTTCGGGTTGCGGAGGTCAGGTGGCAGCCGCTCCGTGTAAAAACTGATATCCAGTCAAATCCGGTTAGACCAGGAAAGCCGACCCCAAGTGACTTGGATATAATAAAGGCTAGGGAGAAGAAGTCTTATAAACTCTATGTGATAATTTCTTGACAGAAAAACCCAACAGAATATTAGTTGTCATGGGAAATCCAAACACCAAACAATTTAAAATATTTCCTCGATAGAACAAATGCTTTTAGCAGCCCTATTTCCCACGAGACTTCGAATGACTGGCGAACTTATAATTTATTTTGCTGCACGTGTACACTTTGTCACTGTTAGTACGAGGCTGAGATGGTACGGGCATGTGATGCGCCGACCCGGAGACTTCGTAGTAAAAAATTGCCTGTCCGTCACAACAGGAAAAAGAGGAAGAGGAAGACCACCAGCAACGTGGCTAACGACTGTCCAAAAGGACATGAAAACAATGTCCCTCGTAGCATCTTCTGATGATACTAACAACCGCAACAAAAACTAAACTACCATATACAGATTTTATTGCGATGCTTATTTGACATTTATTACATAATTTAGAAACCGTTACACTACTACTATTAAAACTTTACTCATTTTTAAGCTAATTAAATTATTAAAACTATTAAAACTATTTATATTTAAGTTAACACTTTCCCCGATCTTTCGGTTGCTTTTCAGCAGCCATGGTCATGTTAACGTTAATAATTTAGTTAGCTTAAAAATTAGTAAAATTTAATAGTTGTAGTAGTGTAACAGTTTCTAAATTATGTAATAAAGTGTCAAATAAACAACGCGATAAATTCCGTATATAGTAGTTTAATTACAATGAATAACATTCGCGTAAACAGAAGACAATATTATCAATACTTTTAATTTCCTCCTCGTCACAAATTGGAATTTGAATAATTAATAGACTCGTTTGTTGTTGGAGTTTAATTATTTATATATGTTTCTTTTTGACATCTCTGTCGGTAATGGCATGCCAGACATAATTAGAAATTTATTGTGTCTGGCCGCCGGTGTGCCACAGCTACTTAATGGGTTAGGGATTAAATTTCGTCTCACGTGGGATTTGAAAATATACAATTAATGTTGAAAAATTGTAACCACAGTGCGTGAGTTGTCTTTAAAACTATTGTTATATTACTTATTAAGCTAGATATATAATAATTGAACTACCGTGTTTGTGTCTGCAAAACTCAAAAAGTAATCGAAAAATAGTTAAATGATTATGTTTAAATGTTCATATTTAGTATATAAGTTTAAAATTCTACTTAATGATTTTTGTATTGAATAAATTACTCATAAAAATGAAATTTAAGACTCAAAAAGTAATCGGAAAAAGTTAAATGATTATGTTTAACATATTCATATTTAGTATATAAGTTTAAAATTCTACATAAAGATTTTTGTATTGAATAAATGACTCATGAAAAGGAAATTTAGAACTCAAAAAGTAATCGAAAAAAAGTTAAATAATTATGTTTAACATGTTCATATTTAGTACCTATATAAGTTTTTAAAATTCTACATAAGATTTTGTATTGAATAAATGACTCATGAAAATGAAATTTTCACACAAATTCGCATTTGTAGAGAGAGAGTGGTTGTATATGCTTTTTATCCCGAAGTTTCGAAAGGCTAAGAAAATTGAAATATCAGTCTAAGCCACAACCTACCTTGGCCCAATTTAGCTATTTATAATCTGTGTTCATGCTCAGAGAGAAAGTTGTGAGCGAATTCACAAGGGTATTTTTTATAAATGCAACATTTTTTATTATTTTACTGTATTTAAATATATGTTGTTATTACGTATTTTAGTTATGTTATTTTAATAAAAGCCTCTAAAGAAATAAAGATTTAAAAAAAAAGTGTTTTTTATTTATTTATTTTTAGACACACCACACATTTTTTTTACTATACTATCGGATTAGTTTTGGAATCTGCAATCATAGAATAATAGGTGGCAATCTATACAAATATTATACAGAGATGTTTGGTTTGTTTGTGAGGATTTAATTCAAAAACATATAAACCGATTTTTAAAATTCTTACACCATTAGTAATCTATACTATCACTGAGTAACATGGGCTATATATTTTTAAAAAGATTACTGTTACTAACATGAACTTACCTACTTTTACGCAAGCGAAGCCGCGGGCAAAAGCTAGTAGTTAATAAATGTAAGATATTTTATTATGTTACTGTATATTATAATAATATCAGCCCTGTATTAAACTGTCCCACTGCTGGGCACGGGCCTCTTCTCAATGTGAGAAAGGTTAGGCCATGCTACGCTGATCCAATGCGGGTTGGCAGACTTCACATACATCTTTGAGAGCATTATGTGGAATTGTCGGCCTCGATGGCGTAGTGGTCAGTGTGACCGACTGCCACGCCTGAGGTCGCGGGTTCGATTCCCGCACAAGTCAAACATTTGTGTGCATGAACATGGATGTTTGTCTTGGTGTTTCCATGTATAATAATATGTATTTACAAAAAAAAAGGTATATATGTATGTCTATCCATTGTCTAATACCCATAATACAAGCTCTGCTTAATTTGGGCTAGATGGTGTTGTGTGTATATGATAGAATATAGAATAGAATATAATTCTCAGACATGCAGGTTTCCTCACGATGTTTTTTAGATAATTAACTATTTAGAAAGAAAAGAATGAAATAGTTTACACACACATTACTTCGAAAAGTCAAAGACCTTGGAATCGAACTTGAGACCTCAGTGTGGCAGTCGAATAGTCTCCCACTAGGCTGAGTATTTAAGTATATGTTGTTATTACGTTTTAGATTTTAGTTATTTTACTATACTATCGCATTAGCTTAAGAACCTGTCATAAAAGATTAATAGTTCGAAATAAATTAATATATAAAATAAACAATAATACCGGTTTTCACAATACACAATCACAAACACATCACATTATATTCACTTATGATATATTCGGATGTACACAACGCACTCACCTTAAAACGACCGCACACACGCACTTCATTATCGCGACTGCCAGCTATCTGTTCATAGCAATGAAAAACCAGTTCGTCATATTTTTTTTTAGTAATGTTTCACACAGGTTGCTGCGACAAACATCTACAAACTGTTTATTAGCTGTTATAAGGAGAAACATTCTTATGCTAATCTTAATTATTATCATAAATGCGCATATGAGTTCGTTTGTTACAGTTTCATGCTTTAACTACTCGACCGATCATCATGAAATTTTGCATACACGTTGTCAGGGGTACAGAAAAAGATATAGGGTCCCTTTTATCTAGAAAAGTACTGCATTTGCTGACCGAAGCCGTGGGCTTACGTAATACTAGTATTGCAATAATATGAAGACATCAAGATTTGTTCAAGGTGTTATGAACTCGGATCATACAAATTGCAAAATCTTTGAAATTAAACTACTATATACGGATTTTATCGCGTTGTTTATTTTACACTGTATTACATAACTTAGAAACTGTTACACTACTACTAGATACTTTTAAACATTACTAATTTTAAGCTAATGAAATTATTTAAACTATTTATATTTAAGTTTAAACTTTCCCCGAAGTTTCAGTCACGGTCACGCCATGGTCTCGGGGAGACTAATATGGTAGTTGTCTCAATGTTCCCGTGTAGTTATTTCAAAGAACCCGAACATAATTTAATCATTGGTGTTTCTATTTACGCAGAATGAGCTTAGAGTATCATGAAGTCTAGCTGTGGTTTGCTTCTTCTTGGGTTTGACTATTTTTATTACTGGATCCCAAGCTGGTGGTACAAAATCTTATTTATAGTCAAGAAACAGTCGGCAAGACAGTTTACTCATATGTTGTATAAATAGAGCAGTAATCAAATCTCTTAACGTTTTTCTCTTCGGTCCCTATCGGGCCGGTTACGACATCAATGATTTAAAAAAATAGAAGTTGTGAATCTGCACCCTACCATTTTTCACTTGAGTTTATATCTATGAAAATGACAGTCTACATAAATTCAGGCAGAGGTCTCAAATACGATCTCAAGGTACGCGCTTTTGACTTCTCGAAGTTATACGTTTATTAATCTTATTATATAGTAAATTATCAGAGCAGCGATAGCTCAGTGGGGAGACCAACAGACTGCAATGCAGAGGGTCTCGGATTCGAACCCACGTCGCGCACCTATGACTTTCGGAAGTTATATGACTTTTCGAAATTATGTGCGTATTGATTGACAATAATCGCCTTCTCAGTGCCTCGGAGAGCACGTTAAGACGTTGGTCCCGGCTGCCATGAACATCTATGGCAGTCGTTATTGGGAGAGTGTCGACACAAAAGATCCTACTGGGTCGAAGTGTCGCCGGTCTGTACTGACTGGCCCCCACATAAGATAATAATAATAATAGTGCCTATTGGAATCTATTATGCCGCCGCAGTTTGAAAAGTTAAAGAGAGTTTCAGTTTCAACTATAATACGATAACAAAAATAAAGTCATCATTTTCCATTCTAAAACAAGCATGAATGACCTTCAACATGTTTATTTTGTGATTTAGATCACGGAAACTCTGAGTAAGAACAAACATGGACGTGAGTTTACTTTTACTCATCGCCACTTACATTCTGCGTGTAATTAAATTACTGTTAGATTGTCTTGGTTGCTCCGGACAGGTTTGATCCTTCGAGCAATTAGACCTGGCAAACCTAAAACGACTGACACTCCAAAGCTGCCAGATCTACGGCATTTTGGCACAGATGAATTTTTTATAGTAATACTAGATTAGATTATTAGACCAAAATATCTATTTAACAAATTGTCTTGGACACAAGATCGTTGCTCTTATCCAATTAGGTCGTCAGTTCACCTTGAATGTACCTAGACATCACACAACAGCGTTTAGGGGAAGTTTTAAATACGCGGCCACGAAATGTTGGAATGACTTGCCTCCACCAATGCGAAAATTTAAAACAAACTTAATATTTAAGATAAATTATAAAAACATACATACATACATAGATTCACGCCTATTTCCCAGAGGGGTAGGCAGAGACTACGGATTTCCATTTGCTACGATCCTGACACACTTCTCTGGCTTCATTCACTTTCATCACATTCCTCATACTCGCCCGTCGGTTCAAGGTGCTCTTAACCTGGCCTTTGTCCAGAACGCCTCCGATCTGATCAAGAAACGTTCGCCTTTATTAAATCAACAATTATACTCCTAATTTAAAATCGCCAAGTATTTATCTCCTTATTGACATCTAACTCATATTTACTTATAGTTTTATCTTCTTCTCTCTTAGTCTTTATTATTCCCAAGTCACTTGGGGTCGGCTTTTCTGGTCTAACCGGATTTGACTGGATATCAGTTTTTACACAGAGCGGCTGCCACCTGACCTCCGCAACCCGAACGCTAACGATACCCTAAGGCTAGACCAGTGTCAGGATATTAGAGGGTACTGACTTTCCCAATAACGACTGCCATAGATGTTCATGGCAGCCGGGACCGACGGCTTAACGTGCTCTCCGAGGCACGGAGCAGGCGATAATTGTCAATCAATACGCACATAATTTCGAAAAGTCATATAACTTCCGAAAGTCAGAGGTGCGCGACGTGGGTTCGAACCCGAGAACCTCTGCATTGCAGTCTGTTGGTCTCCCCACTGAGCTATCGCTGCGTTCGTTCGTTCGTTTTTATCTACAATAATAAAAATATTTAATTTATAATTCTTATCTGTAGTTATAAAAAATTGACATGTAGGTATAGGTATATATTTAATTTATCTGTAATCCGTGTTTCTTATTATCTGTAATAATTAAAAATTCTGTACTTTTTTTGTAGTTTAATGGTATTAATTTGGACTGTATGAGGTGTTGCTGAAAATCAGCGCTGTATCGCAAGCGGTGCAGCATTATGCTGAGCAACATCTCTTTTTAATGAACACTGCGACACACATTGGACAGCAAGGGCTCCATGTATAAATGTGTTATATATAATAATATATGAAATAATAGTATATATAATTAATTACGTATTATAATGTAGTAATTCATATAGGTATATAATAATGTATATATGTTTTATTTTTATTATTATCAATTTATATTTCTTACTGTTACACACAAATTTTGTGTTATAATAGTTTTGATTGTGTGTTGCAATGCTTTATTAAAATAAAATATTTCTTTCTTTCTTTCTATTTTGTCCACGCTGATATAGAAAGCGTTGAGGTGAAACACGTGTCGACGCATATATTGTGCTCGAAGCGGAATACTGCAAGTTGGAGTTCGCCCGAGTCCCATGTCGTGGCTATCCTTATTCAGAGGAGTTCGGTATTGTCAACCTTTTTAACCGATTTCAAAAAAAGAGGAGTTGTTGTTTGAACTTGCTAATCTCTGGAATTATCCATCAGATTAAAAAATCTTTCACATGAGATAGATCAGTGCGTGAGGAAGTTTATAAGCTATACAGGGTGATTTTGAAATCGTGTAATTCCTTTTAACCACGCATTTTACTGGTTGTATATAATAGACCTGACCATTTTCTTTTATATTTGAGTAATTTTTTTGGAAAATTAATGTACCGTGTTTTTCGTGAATTGGTTTTAGATAGTCATATGTTAACCACCAGAGGTAATTTTAATTTTTGACTAATTAAAATCAAAACTTTTATTAATGTCGTAAATAATAACGGGCGGTCCTTTTTATTGCCTTATCTATTTTTATTTTATAACATAACGCTACAAGCTAATAAGGCGGAGCACTAATCATAAACGTGGAAATCGCGGGGAACGTATACGTAGTATTATAGAAGTTTCTTCGGAGTTCCTATACCAATTATTTTTGTTGTGTAAATTTTTTGTTTTTCTTGCGGCTTCGCTTGCGTTCATGTAGATTTTATTAGTAAATTTTTGTCCGGGGATTTGACTTTTTCTGGATGAAAGGTGCCCTATGTCCTATTCTGTACCTACCTCTGATAACGGCTATGCAAAATTTCATGATGATCATTCAAGAAGCTAAGCCATGAAAGCGTAACAAACAAACAACTTCACATTCGCATGTATATTATTAGTTATTAATTATTATTAATATGCTACTTACTACTATAAAATTTTTAACACAAACCCGTTGTTTTCAAAATGGTGTTAGGTCCATGTAATAAAGAACGTATTGCCGCCTATCGGGCACATTTTCAGGCCCTGTGCTGTTTTAAAAACCAAAAACTAATATCCAATAACACTTAGCCAAACCCTGTAATTAAACGCGACCTCATGCGTAGCAGTTTCAAAATTAGCGGTCTATTAAGATAGTCATGGCCAGTTTCACAAATATCAAGTAAAAACAAAAGCGCCTGTAAAAATTATAAGCAGCAATTTTTAAATAAGTATATCATTATGTATATACAATTTTGCCTTACTTGATAAACAAACAAACTGTTCATAAAAGTATTCAGTTACTGCTTTCAGTCTGTATTCATTCCCTACTAAATCTTACTAATAACTATTTAAATTGTGAATGTGAGTTTGTTTGTTACGCTTTCACGCTTTAGTTACTTGACCGATGTAGCAGGGATAGCTCAGTGGGGAGACCAACAGATTGCTATGCAGAGGGTCTCGGGTTCGAACCCACGTCGCGCACTTCTGACTTTCGGAAGTTATATGACTTTTCGAAATTATGTGCGTATTGATTGACAATTATCGCCTGCTCCGTGCCTCGGAAAACACGTTAAGCCGTCGGTCCCGGCTGCCATGAACATCTATGGCAGTCGTTATTAGGAGAGTGTCGACACAAAAGATCCCACTGGCTTGAAGTGTCGCCGGTCTGCACTGACTGGCCCCCACATAAGATAAAATAATATACAATTTGTAGACAAGTTGTCAGGGAACAGAAAAAGAGATAATATACCTTTCATGTAGTTAAAAAAGATCTGTTTACAAGGGATAGACATTATATTGATAAAATGTTAATTAACGTAAGCGAAGCCGAGGGCATAATATAGAAATAAGTTGTAAAATGAGTGAGTAATCAATATTTTAAAATTGGATATAAGAAAAAGTAGGGATATAATGGAGATATCTTGTTATATCCGTTAGACAGCTGCATCACAGTTTGTATCGTGCATAGGGTTCGATTCCCGCACAAGTCAAACATTTGTGTGCATGAATATGGATGTTGGTCTTGGTCTAGGTGTTTCTATGTATAATATGTATGTATTTACAAAAAAGAAATGTATATATTATGTATGTTTATCCATTGTCTAGTACCCATAGTACAAGCTCTGCTTAGTTTGGGCTAGATGGGCTTGTGTGTATGTGATAGAATATTATTATTATTTTACATTTTCTGTCATTTAAAAATTACTCCTACTATATTAGGGAACAGAGAGTGCATTTGTGTTTGTGCACACGCTTGTGCACGATAATATCTCCTGCGCAGATGGCCGGTCTCCGTTAAGATTGGCCGCCGTGACCGAAATTCGGTCTGGAGGACATTATTATAAAAATATAATTATTGTATTAAAGTTTTTAATTTTATGCTACCTAATTATATTTTCTTATATAACAATGTCAGCTGGGTAATATAAAGATCAAGATAATTACTACAATTACATATGTACATACTTCGTTTCACGGGTGTATCCCCGTAGGAGGGGGCAGTGCTGTATTACATCCATATTTCGACCCTTCGAAGATATATAGTAAAAGCCAAAATATGTACTACTTTCCAGGAGAGCCACAAAAACAAAAACTCAATTTTACCTTTCTCTTTTCTTTTTTGTTTTGGTGAATATTATTTTTTTAGGTCTTTATGTTCTATAATTACGTTTTTTTTTTTAAGCAGCGATAACTCAGTGGGGAGACGAACAGACTGCAATGCAGATGGTCTCGGGTTCGAACCCACATCGCGCACCTCATACTTTCGGAAGTTATATGACTTTTCGAAATTATGTGCGTATTGATTGCCAATTATCGCCTGCTCCGTGCCTCGGAGAGCACGTTAAACCGTCGGTCCCGGCTGCCATGAACATCTATGTCAGTTGTTATTGGGAAAGTCAGTACCCTCTAATATCCTGACACTGGTCTAGCCTTAGGGTATCGTTAGCCTTCGGGTTGCGGAGGTCAGGTGGCAGCCGCTCCGTGTAAAAACTGATATCCAGTCAAATCCGGTTAGACTAGAAAAGCCGACCCCAAATGACTTGGGAATAATAAAGGCTAAGAGAGAAGAATGACGATATCTTTTTTTTTAAATGTATATATCATTTACGATATTATATATTTTACAGCTTTTGTGGCGAGTTAAAGTATTATTGACACCATTTGAAAAAATAAAAGGTTTATGCTGTCCGCAGCATAAAACTTTTATTTTGAAAATAACGGTGTTCGTGAACGTGTTGTAAACGGTGTTCGAAAATAATAGTGACGTTCTAAAGACGCACTAATGGCACCAGCCTTCCAAAAAACTGCTGTGTTATGCGAGGCAAAGATGCAGCAGATCCTTTTATCTCTCTTAAAATAGTGACAAGATAAGACCAGAAAAATTATGACTCTTGTTTGCCAAGTCGTAAGCTGCTTATTGCTGTTTGCTCATGCACAACAGTCGCATTTATTACCACGGCACCGCTGCTACAAGCTACAGCTAAATTAAAATATTTAAAAATTAAGATTTTCCCATGAGATCACTGATATCATAATTAATTTAATTGTATACTTTTTCTCAGAGGTTAGTTGTAAATATGAATCGTATCATCATTGTTGTGTTTGGGTAAGTCCAGTTTTTATTTTTATATTAGTTTTAATGTAAGCACGACTGCTTTATGGAAACTGTAAACCTGGAAGCCACGCCAGACCAAATATTAAAAATTTTACCTAATCCCTTTTATATAAAAAAATTGCATTATAGCAACGATAAGACTATCGTTGCTATAATGCTAATTTTTACACATAACTTCTAAACGTCAGAGATGTGCGCCTTAGGATCGAACTCGAGAACTCAACATAGTAGTCCAAAGGTCTTCTACTATAGTAATAGACCTTTAGAAGACTGACCTGAACCCGACTTTTAGAAGTTATGTGCGTAGGCAATAGTTAAGTTTTGTTCACTTTAACGGCGAAGGAAAACATCGTGAAAAACCTGCATGTCTGAGAGTTCGCCATAATGTTCTAGAAGATATGTGAAGTCTACCAAACCGCATTGGGCTAGCGTGGTGTATATATATATATATTTATCTATATATATTGCTGCTATAACAATAATAATAAAAAAGTACATATATACGTCGTACGTACGATGGTACGGAACACTGTGTCCGACTTGCACTAAACCGTTTTTTGCTCTTGAACAGACGTAAATAATGTCTAAAGCCAATTATTTTGGAAAAAGTGTTAACAAATATATAAATTACAGAATCCTCATAAGCGGATCATGGTGTGAAGGTGAAGTCCCGTTTCCGAAATGGTTCAAGTTCGGCGCCGCCACAGCTTCATACCAGGTCGAAGGGGGCTGGAATGCCAGCGGTAAGACTCTTCGTCGAATTATTTGTATCGTTACTATCCTAACTCCTAACTATAATATTATAAATGCGAGTGTCACTTCTTACCCATGGTACTACCATAATACCACCGGTAGTACCACGGGTAAGAAGTGGCGAGTCACTGCGATTGTGAGTTTGTTGGTTTGTATAATTTTAAGCCTTAACTACACGACCGATCGATCGAACAGAGAAGGACATAGGGTACCTTCCATCCAGAAAAAAGTACTGTTCCTAATCTTAGCTAGTCTAACCTACATTTACGCGAGCGAAGCCGCGGACAAAATCTAGTCCCTTTAATATTATGATCCAGTGAGTAGTCATTTTATCTGTAGCTACGATCCTGAATAACGCAGGTTTATGGAAAGTCCAGCACTCCATTTTCGTCAAAGTCTCGCCCAGAAGAGCGCACCCACAGAGAGTGAGGGATAAATCTATAATCCTCCTGCATATTGTTTTTGCAGCTACCTAATTGGGTACGCATACGAGGAAGTCCTTCCTATATCAATTCACAGCAGTTCACTTTTGATTTCGCAAATTGACTTGATATTCTCCAATTTTATGTCAAGTGATACAAAATCTAACTGCACAACCAATTATAGGCAAGCGCCACATGCAAAATGTTTACTGTATCATCACTTATTACTTATATAATTTTCAAATATATATATATAATATGTACTTAAATTCTAGATAATATATTAACCGGTCGTATACCGCCGGCTCGCATACCAGCCGGCAGATTTGTACCCGTCGTAGGCCGGTGGCTCGCATGCGAGGCACCAAATTGGTTTTACGTTAGCTTAAGCTAAAGCGAAGGCGGCGCGCAGCGTTTTGGCGCCAATTTGGTGGCTCGCATGCGAGCCACCGGCCTACGACGGGTACAAATCTGCCGGCTGGTATGCGAGCCGGCGGTATACGACCGGTTAAATACTTAACTACTATTTATCACATTTTAATACATTTGGCGTGTCTGACAAAGGCCGATATTGAATCAGAATGGACGTCAACCATATAGGATCACGATCGCGATTATGAGTATTGACATACTTTTTAGAAAGGCTTATTGTTGTAGCCAGGTTGCACTGGCCGTGGTCACAAACAGACTAGCAGGTAGGGAGGTATGTAAAGAATACTGAGCAGAATTGCGTTCATACCCATTTTTCATTTTATACACCCCTGGCATATCGACACTTCGAGAATGAAATCTTGTAAAAGCCATTATGGCGAAAATTTATTATTGAATAACCTAATTCAGTTTTTGAGCTGCATCGATCTATGTATGTATTTAAAATGTCGAAATTCGCAAAACAAAAATGGATTTTACCACTCGGAAAATATCGCAGTATAACTAACACTTTAAATTTTAAATAGTTATGTGAATAACACTTCACCTTGCCCCAAATTCTGTGAAGGTTATAATTTCATAATTATAGAACATAAAAATCTATTTGCACCTATTTTAGTTGTTATATAACAAAAAAGTAAACGGGAAAGTAAAACTAGGTTTTCTGGTTAATGGCTCTCCTGAAAAGTATTATTTTGGCTTTTAATACATTTTATCTTCGAAGGGTCAATATGTGTGCACATTGCCTAACAGTGTTTTTAATTTCCGAGTCCAAACTTCAAACTTATTTATTAGTGTGATTTTGGGTACAATAGTTCTTAAGCTATAATACAATTTTATATGAATCTCCAAAATTTGCCTGTACACACATTTTTATTGCAATGTGTGTCCAGGCAAATATAATATGTTCTTATAATAACATTTAAAGTCAAATGACATGTACGACAATATGATTGATTATCCAGAATCTATATATTAATACGTGAAGCAAAAACTTTTTACCCTTTTTACGAAAATTGCGCCGATGGAAGAGTATGAAATTTGGCACAGTTAAAGTTTATATGGAGAAAGAGGGGCGAATCCTAACATTTATATAAAATATGCATTACAAATACTTTAAATTAATGAAAAAACGCTACACGCACACAATATATGTCCTTCTTCAAACTAGGTTAAAAGAGAGTTCTTCTTTCACGGTAGGCAGCGGCTTTGCTGTGTCCTGACATTGCTGAAGTCCATTAGCAGTGGTTACCACTTTTTATCAGGTGGACCACTTAAAGAAATACATGGATTTGACACATGCAGTCTAATCGCGTTCGTAGTATTTCGGCATTGTTCGGCTGATGTAGTACTATTCTTCGTGACTATGGTTACATATATCAATATATAATGACATATATATCAGCAATATCTTATAGGCAACCTTTGGGCGGATTGGAATGATATATATTATTTATAATATATTTACGCATTTATATGAACAAAGAAAAAAAGGAAACAAAGTAGCAAGCTTAGGAATATCGTCAATTAAAGAGTACAGTTAAGTAAATAATAATTTATTTAAAAAAAAAAAAAAAAAAGTAGGTAAATTAATCTGTCCTGGTCCGAGAGGCGGCGTGCGTGTTCCCACGCGCGCCTCTGTTGTTTCGAGTCCGTCTCCCCTCTAGGGGGGACAGTAGGGATAATATGTGAGGAGTGCCTTTGGGTAGGTCTTTCGTGTAGTGGCCTGCCGTTTCATACGGCGGGCCGAAACCTCGGCGGGGTCGCGACCGCATGCGAAAGTGATTCGCGCGGCCCCGTCGATAGCGGTTTTGTCGAGGAACACCGTGGTAGGTTTAGTCGGTATTCCGGGAGGTACTCTATTACTCTATCATCTTTAACATCTTTCTTTTACCCCGGCGAGTCCGACATAACCCCTCCGCCCGCCCCCGCGGAGGGGTATGCGTCATGCATTCCCCCAGGTAAAAAAAAAAAAAAAAAAAAAGGTTAATTAATCTGTGAAGAGCGAAATCAAAATGAATAAGGGTATAAGATCTAGACAATAAAATCTTAATAACTATCAAAATTAAAATATAAATAAATATAAATCAATAATGGTCGAATTTTGACCACTAGGCGACTGCTAGTAAGTAATAAAAAGTTATTGAGTATTGCTGACATATTTAAATAATGACAAAAAAATTTAAATATTGGCCCTGTTCTGGATTGCAGATAAAGGAGAAAGCATATTCGACAGACTTTTCCACGCGATGCCTTTACCTTCCGGAGAGCCTAATGGTGATGTGGCCTGTGACTCATACCATCTGTGGAGACGAGACATTGAGATGGCTGAGGAGTTGGGACTGAATGTGTACCGGTAAATATTTACCTATGTCCTTGATGTTTCGGGTTATAGCTTATATTGACTGCACGAGGTTTACTGGCTTAAGAGGTTGCCATGTTACTGCCAATGAGCAGTGTTCTGGGTCCGATCGCCACTTAAGAAGAAATTGCGTGGCCTATAAATAGTTGTTCCTAGCTTGGCTGTTTTCTTTTTATCTGTCGTTTATATTTTTGCAGGACTGAAACTATAATAAATAAGGAAGATATATTTTAAAAATTTTTGCTATGGATTATCAATGAGTTTTCATAATGTAACGACATATTAAAATCTCCATTTAAATTTGAAACATCCGTATCGGAAAAGTATCTTCAAAAATAGCAATTAAGTAACTTTGTAATGTTTTCTTTACTATAGGAATGTACTATAAGGGTAATTGCAGTTTTGGTAAAGATTTATACGCTCCTACATTCCTAAAGACGTACCATTGGCACCAGGCTTCCAAAAACCGCTAAGCTAAGCTATGCAAAGACGCAGCAGGTTCTTTTTGGCAAAATTATAAGACCACAAAAATTATGAGACAACAGTTATAATTTTTGTGACCTAATGAGATATGACATGAAATGATATATCTCAATAGGTTTTCAATATCCTGGTCTCGTCTGCTCCCAAATGGATTCGCAAATCACATCAGCGAGGACGGTAAGAGATACTACAACAACCTCATCGACGGTCTACTGGAGAAAGACATCGAGCCTATCATCACTTTGTACCACTTCGATCTGCCGCAGATATTGCAAGATTTAGGTAAGACAAGTTGTCTTTCTATAGTTATATTGCTATTACCTCACAGCATATACAAGGCTGATTAAACAACTTTATTTCTATCTGCATATAATATGTACCACATATAAGCTCTACACCAAATTTCAGTTCAATAGGAGCAGTAGTTTAGCCACAGGATATATCTTTAGTTTTTGCTAAACTGCAACGGGTTTTATCTGCCCTAACAGCTGACCAAGAGTCTAAGAATAGGTATCTAAGGTCATGCACCTTAATGCGACAAAAATGTAGGAGACGTGGCCTCTCTGATACTTAGTATACATTATTACAGTAGCCAACAATTACGCCAAAGTGAGTCTTAATCTTAGCGCAATAAGAACGAAAACACAAGCATAACATTACACCATTCGTTTGTAACACAAACAAGAAAGCAATAAATAAATTCGCGATAACAATGAAACAATGAAAAAAAAACAACAATGAAACAATGAAAGACAACAGATGTTTATAAAATATGGTGTTTGCGTATTAAATTGATTAAATTTGTTTGAAAAAGTGATTTTCTATTTTTATCTCTATCGAGTTTTTAACCGTTCCAAATTAACACTGAGCCCATATGAAATACTTTGTCCATTTTAATGTCCATGGATCATAGCAATCTTGTATATGTAACAATTTAATGAAAATTTTGATTACAAAGTTCTAATATACATGCATGCCACTTACGTTATTGGACGTACTTGAAAATTAATATTGGAAGAAGATTTTGGGGATAACTTTTATAGTGCATGTGCATACTAATTTGACAATTAACTTTTACTTGTATTGTGCTTTTGCAGTAAATGTACATTAAATAGTTAAGAGATCATATACAGACACAGTGACAGTTTGTAAATAGTCAGTTCGTATACTTGTATACCCTTTCTATGTATAACAATATTTAAGTGTACACATTGCAGGTGGCTGGGCGAACCCCCTTATCTCGGACTGGTTTGCTGACTACGCAAGAGTCGCGTACTCACTCTTCGCAGACCGCGTCAGGATCTGGTTGACCCTCAACGAATCCTTCGTCGTCTGTGAGATGGGCTACAGCCAACAACAAGCGCCTTTCATAAATGACACGAAGATTGGCAAATATTTGTGCAACAAGTACCAGTTGGTGGCTCATGCTAAAGCTTGGAGGATTTATGATGAGGAGTATAAACCTAAATACGGAGGTAAAATATATATTTTTGTATAACTCACCTTTAAAATTGGACTTCAAACAACTTATAAAATATTTGATTACTTATTGTAATTAAACTACTATATACGGATTTTATCGCGTTGTTTATTTTCCACTTTATTACATAATTTAGAAACTGTTACACTACTACTAGGTACTATTAAAATTTACTAATTTTAAGCTAATTAAATTATTAAAACTATTAAAACTATTTATATTTAAGTTTACACTTTCCCCGACGTTTCGGTTGCTTTTCAGCAGCCATAGTCACGGTGAGACTAAGATTAGAATTAGAATTAGATTAGAGAAGTTGTCTCAATGTTCCAGTGTAGTTATTCCATTTTTTTTTCATTTCATTGCATTTGCGTTCCAAATTCATAAATCCATATATAGTAGTTTAATTTCAATGAATAACATTCGCGTAAACAGAAGACAATATTATATTTGATTACTTATTTGGGCCGTCGTTGAAGTCGTATAAGTTTATCGTTATTTTACAGGCAAAGTCTCTTTAGCAACTGTATTCTTCTGGCATGAACCAGCTACTCCTGATGACGTGGAAGTCACTAACCTCACTAATGAATATTGGGTAAGGCTATACAAGATTAAATTACGAATTAATATTTTGGTTGCTTTGCAAAAAATCATGCATTTTTATTAGCTCATAATGCATTTCACTTTACTTTATGTCTCTACGGATTTTGATCACACATTTGTGTTACAAGCTGAATAATAATTTTCTTCGTTAAATCCTAACTTAAAATAAAATTTCAGACTCAAGACATCGTCTGTAAGTATAATTGATTTGCATCTCGCATTTATTACAGTAAGTACCTCACGGGTTTAACAATTTGACAAATCAATTGTCTCACCAAAAAGTCAAGATATCTTTTTAGTAATAAGTATTTCAAGGTTTATATTTTATTTATTTACTATCCAAAATTTGCTATTCGATTTAAAATTTTAGGAAGGCCGGTATGCTTATCCTATATTCTCCAAAAAAGGCGGGTGGCCACCAGCTATTGAAAAACTCTTAGCAGATAAGGCAAAACAAGAGGGTTATACCAGACCCTGGCTTCATCCATTTACTCCTGAAGAAATTGAACTGCTCAAAGGTATCTTTGTTAGTTTTTAATTTTAAATTGTACTTTATTTAATTTATATTATTATTAAAGTACACTAAAGAGCAGATAACGGGACAGAAAATTCACATAATTTCAAAAATAAGAATATTCATTCCACTTAATATATAATAAGGGCAGAAGATTGTTATATAAGCTTGATAAGCAACATATATTAATTTTCTTTATGTTATAAAAACCTTTATATTTTCAAGATTGGAGGAATCTATACCACCTTATATAGACTCTTCCAATGATAAATATTATTTTACTTGACGGTTATCTTATCTTATGTGAGGGCCAGTCAGTGCAGACCGGCGATACTTCGACCCAGTGGGATCTTTTGTGTCGATACTATCCCAATAACGACTGCCATAGATGATCATGGCAGCCGGGACCGACGGTTTAACGTGCTCTCCGAGGCACGGAGCAGGCGATAATTGTCAATTAATACGCACATAATTTCGAAAAGTCATATAGCTTCCGAAAGTCAGAATTGCGCGACGTAGGTTCGAACCCGAGACTTGCAGTCTGTTGGTCTTCCCACTGAGCTATCGCTGCCTTTTTTTACTTGACGGTTAAATCGCTGAACTGATATGCTAAAATCATATTATAGGTATATATGTTTGAACCACCTTAAGTACTTTTTTTATGCTATGTATACAAAATTGCAAATGTAAAAGTTCGTCAAATATATTTTAACGACGATCCAATTTATTATACTTATTAATACTTCTAGGGACGCATGATTTCTATGGCTTGAATCACTACACGACTCAGTTGGTGCGTAAGGCGAAGCCGGGCGATATCATCGGTCCTTGGCCACTCAGCGGATCTGATGAACTGGGCATCCATTTGGAGAAGGACCCGAAATGGGAATCCTCTGCTGCTGATTGGTTTTCAGTTAGTCTCAATCTATTATTATATGACGTTTCTTCTAGAACGTTTAGATGAAAATACTCGGTACTTGAGAGTCATACATAGGGATATGGGTCGTACATGCAAAGGCCCTTAGAGAATTAAAGTCTTAAATTGGTATGGGATACCTACTGATGTGTGTCCACAATTGCAGTATTATTTAAAGACTTCGTTTGACTGTAGAAAGTGTAGGTGTATTATAACACTATAGATATCAACGTGAACCTTAAAATTCAAAAATTATTCTATCTTAGCTGGAGTACTCAACAAGAATACCCTATTTGTACCCTAAATTGCCAGTAATCTTACAATTAATTCCTATGGGAATTGGTCTTTGAAGACAGACCACCAAAGACCAATTCCCAGTGTATCATCAGTGATATAGGTACATAAACTCAAGGTAAAGTAATCAATCATACCGTGAATGAAATAGAGAGCGCCTTTGATGGGTCGAAGAAACTTGATTTGTATACACTAGTTACATACCTCCTAACTCAGATGTTTTCAATAGAATTATAATTACTACTACAGGTATATCCCGAAGGGCTTCGCAAGCAGTTGCACTGGCTGAACCAGACGTACGGACTAAACGAAATCCTAATCAGTGAGAATGGCTACCTGGATCCAAGCCAGAATTTGGAAGATTGGAACCGATTGAAGTATATCAGGGCTAATTTGGAACAGGTAAAGTCTCTTGACTCTGTTGAGAACAGCCTTTAGGCTATTGCGCTATGAGTAATTTAAACAAGTGTGAAAATCTTTACAGAATCGTAGTTAGCCTTTCCACGACTGCTGAAAATGAGTCTAAACCAAAAATTCTTATTAGTAGTAATACAGAGATTTTTAATTATTTATTGTAATACACCATGTTTTAGTTTGTTCGACCCCTATAACTAAAAGTATTTGCGAGTAGGGATTATAAGATGGTTAATTTTGCCAAGTCAAAGTATAAAATAATTTATAATTTACATCATAATCAAGTAACTCTTATGCACGTCAAAGTTGATGCGTTAGTCTCGTTGTACACTGTTCGTTACATTTTGCTATATTTAGGATATTTCCCAGAAACCATAGTCTTCAGAAAACTAAAATATGACTTATAAGATTTTACCGTGATTTTTAATTTATGGCAATAACCTATTGAGTGGCAGTGGCACACCGGCGGCCAAACAACATAAGTTTTTAATTATGTCGGGCATTCTAACAATTGACAGGATAGAATCAGATATGTCATCAAGTTTTGAACTTTATTTTCAGGTACAGTTGGCGATTGGAGACGGCTTAAATGTTACTGGATACATTGTGTGGTCTCTAATGGATAGCTTCGAATGGCTCGCTGGCACCAGGTATATATTAAAACATTATATCAGATTCACCTAATTCGAATTAATATTGAGATTATTAACCAAAATTTGATCCTTATTACTATCGAAAAGTATCATTATACAATGATATGTCTTCAAAATCATTTTTAAATTATCTGATAGTGTTGTAGCATCTCTACACAGACGAAGAAGTTACTATAACTGTAAAGAGATGGCGCTTTTCACAATTACACGCTTCGCCATACATTCCTGAATCACGCAAGCGAAGTTTACATGGCGAGTTACTATAACATCTCGACATCAACCGTCAGGCCTTAACCCGCCAGGCAATATTCCCTGATCGAAGGGTCCTCACAGAAAACCAGTGTGAAATAGCGCTTGCATTGTGTTTCGTCGAGTGAGTGAGGGTACCGGAGGACCAATCCTTTACCTCCCCTTTTGGGGGCCGATTTAAAAGGCCAGCAATGCTCTTGTTACTCCTCTGGCGTTGCGGGTGTCCATGGGCGGCGGTAATTGGTTACCATCAGGCGATACGTCTGCTCGTTTGCCATCTTGCTCATTTATGCATTGTTTGCTATTCTACTACTATTATAAATGTAAAAGATGGTAACGATGTTTGGATGATTATTATTTAATCATACGTGAACCGTTTAATGGATTTGAATAAAACTTGGCACACAGACAGCCTATGCTCTGGATTTACATATAGTATTCACTTACTTACTTAACATACAGTATGTCATTGAAATTGAACAACTTTACACGGATTTTATCGCGTTGTTTATTTTTTAATAAAACACAATTATTACATAATTTTGAAACTTTAAACTACTATAATTGTTAAACACTTTTACTAGTTAATGTTTATTTCTATTTAAGCTATTTAAATTATAAATATTATTTAGAGAAGTAGTTACGTCTTAGTCGAGCAGCGATAGCTCAGACGGGAGACCAACAGACTGCAATACAGAGGATCTCGGGTTCGAACCCACGTCGCGCACATCTGAGTTTCGGAAGTTATATGACTTTTCGAAATTATGTGCGTATTGATTGACAATTATCGCCTGCACCGTGCCTCGGAGAGCACGTTAAGCCGTCGGTCCCGGCTGCCATGAACATCTATGGCAGCCGTTATTGGGAAAGTCAGTACCCTCTAATATCCTGACACTGGTCTAGCTTTAGGGTATCGTTAGCCTTCGGGTTGCGGAGGTCAGATGGCAGCCGCTCCGTGTAAAAACTGATATCCAGTCAAATCTGAACTCAAGACTGGCTCCCACATAAGATACATACATACATACATACATCTTAGTCTCCCCATGAACATGGTTGCTGAAAAGCAACCAAAGCGTCGGGAAAAGTGTAGAATTAACAATAATAGTTTACAGTTTCAAAATTATGTAATAATAGTGTTTTATAAAAAATAAACAACGCTATAAAATCTGTATAAAGTTGTTTAATTTCAATGAATAACATTCACGTAAATGTAATAATAATATTCTACCACATACACGCAACACCATTTAGCCCAAACTAAGCAGAGTTTGTACTATGGGTACTAGACAATGGATAAACATACATAAATACTATTTTTTTTGTAAATTTATATATATAATACATAGAAACACCCAGACCAAGACAATATTATATAAGATAATATTATGTAAATCAGTACATCTCAGCTTATGTTTTTTAAGTCGTCGCTGTCATCGCATACGTTAGCCTGCGTGGATTGATTAGTGGTTTAAGTGGTCGCTTTACCACTGCGGCTGCGCCGAGTGTATAGTCAAAATTTTATGTGTTCTGGTTGGTAATGGTTGTTCCGAGTCTGGGTGTGTCTTTCCTTCTCTCTATGTGTCCGTTATTTGTAAAGTCCTGCGATAAAGGAAATAAGCCACACGCAGGAGATATAAAAAAATGCGAAATATCATCGAGATTTAATTCTTTTGCTATCTTTACAAGGTTCATTGATATAATTTATATATTTGTTGTTTCACAGTATTAATTTCGGGCTGTACGCGGTGAACTTCTCGGATCCACGTCGCACGCGCACACCTCGAGAGTCAGCGCGCTACTACACGCGCGTCACCCGGACAAGATCTATACAATATACACAACTTGGGCTAAACTATGAATAATACTTATTACTTTGTTATAATGCCTTGACATAAAAATAAAATATTTTTTTACAAAGTGTATTGCTATGTAATCTTCGAGCGTTGTCAGTTATTTGGGGACGGTATAAATAAGCCGGTTCACCCAAATATGTATGATCCACTTACAGGAAACTGATATTTATAAACACAGTTATTGCATTTTACCCGTTATGTAAAGGTTTGCTTATTAATATTATACAATAACATTATTCTACCTTTCTAATTCCTTTTCTTGCATTCCATATACCTATTTCCACAAGATCGACATTTCAATGGGTAATTATTGCCCCTTATATTGCAAGCAACTACAGGGTAGCCAATTACCATCATCGTATTAACCTTTATTGTATACCTACATATATACAAGAATAGTAACACCAAGGTAATTACTTACCTATTAATTACAATAACGTTTGGCGGGTATAAAACTTCCAATAGATCTAAGTTACCATTGTAAAAGAAATAAATCATTTAAAAATATTTAAAAATATTTCGCCGGTGCACCGCATCTCTTCGTGTATGTTATATAAGATCTCTCCTTTTTCTCTGTGGAATTTAAGAATCTTGCAGGGACGCATGCACTCTAGGACGCATGTTTGCACGAATGCCCACCACCACCACCACCACCCACGCAAGCTCATTCAGGCGTCGCCAGCCAGTGTTGTGGGTTCAAATCCCACACGCAAAAATTATATGCATATGTATGTGCTTCACAAAAAATTGTTCTGCGTCAGGGTGTACTTTTTATCCGCTAATTATCGTATTTGTGTAAAATCCTCCGCAACACAAGGATTGAATTCTAATGGGAAACTATTCTTTGGAAGCCTAGCTTATCTTTTATGAAAGGATTGGTCACCAATGGGTAAGTATCCTTAATAAAAAAACATTGTCCTATAGAAAATATAGAAATTCATCTTTTATGTCCATATGATATTCAAAAATAGTTAAAATACGGTTTCTTATATCTGCTATAAAAGGTTAACCAACAAGCAACATAAATAAAACAAAAAGTTCTGCAGCAATAAATTATTCTTTAATAATATTATTCTTACGTAATAAATAATTTACTTAACATAATTCAGCTCTACACGTTAGACCGATGTCCCTGTATAAGCCTCCCAAAAGGCCGGGTATTTTCCTAGTATTTTAGAAAACTACCCAACCTTTTGTGAGACTTAGCGAAAGAGGCTTAGTTAGGCTTAGCTCGTAAAAGAGAAACATTAGTAATAATTTACTTAACATAATTCAGACCATCTTCTGTAAATTGTATTGATCTCGCCCGAGTGACACGTGAGTAGTAGCGAGCAGACTCCCGCGGAGTGCGTGTTCGATTTGGATCCGTAAAATCGACGGCATACAGGCCGAAGTTGACACTACGGCAAAACAAATCGTGACATTAATTATAAATGTTGAAGTTGGACTGCCATGTAAAGATCTCGAATTCAATCCCCAGGTATGCAACTCTACATTTTCGGAGTTATGTGCGTATTAAATAGTTGATGATTGCACGTTTTAACGGCGAAGGAAAATATTGTGATGAAACCAGCATATCTCAGGGTTCTGCATAATGCTCTGGAAATTACTTTATGTGCAGTCCGCCAACCCACACTTGGCCAGCGTAGAGGCCTAACCTTTCTCAATACTGGACGAGGGTTGCCCAGCAGTGGCACAGTTTATATATTGGGCTAATATGATTATTCTACTCTTTTTTTATACAACTAAGGTGGCAAACAAGCGTCCAGCCCACCTGATGGTAAGTGTTCACTGTAGTCTATGGACGCCTGCAACACCAGAGGCATCACTTGCGCGTTGCCGACCCTTTAGGAAAGAAAGTGGGCGGGAGAAGGAGCAGAAAGGGGGAAAGAAGGTGATTGGACCTCTGGCGCTGTCACTCACCGAACGAAACACAACAGTAGGAATACTGCTATTTCACGTCGATATTCTGTGTGAGGGTAGTCCTTCCCTGGTCGAGCCGGCCCATTCATGCTAAAATCAGCGAGGCTCTACTGCTTACAAATCGCCTCGTGCCATGTCTCGTGTAAATCCTACGGAAACGGATATCAGGATAAAAAACATGGGCATGGTCTGTCTGTGTAGTATACCTGTAGCCTGCCATCCATTCGAAGTTGTCCATGAGTGTCCATACGATATACCCCGTGACGTTTAATCCATCACTTAGCGCCATTTGCACCTGGAAAATAAAAAAAATGATGACAGCTTGATTATTATCTAGAGATGAGATTTTTTTTTCACCTGTAAGCATTCCAAAACAGCTAAAACTATAACTGTATTAATAGAATTCCTTTTTTTTTATTAAAAAGACAACCCTCGCTCCATGCCACGCCTGTGGTCGCGGGTTCGATTCCCGCACAATTCAAACATTTGTGTGCATGAACATGGATGTTAGTCTTGGTCTGGGTGTTTCTATGTATAATATGTATATATTTAACAAAAAAAAAGTATATATGTATGTTTAGCCATTGTCTAGTACCCATAGTACAAGCTCTGCTTAGTTTGGGCTAGATGGTGTTGTGTGTATGTGGTAGAATATTATTATTATTATTACTATTTATTATGTATATATTCAGGAATCATACAGGAATTGCAAAGCCCCCCCACGATACCTGTATCGGGTTTATAAACGATCAAACAAGAACACCCAAGCTCAGAAAAACTATTTGTGGATCACACAATTTTTTTGTCCCGTGTGCATATTGTTACCGTACCAGTGGCAATGTCGAGGTAGCTATTTAAACGCTACACCATGCGTGCAGTCAAGATGTGATGCTATAAGTGAGGAGCTATATTACCTGTGCCAAATTATCCCTGATGTACTCCAATCGCTCCCAGTCATCCAGGTGCTGTCTCGAGTCCAGGTAGCCGTTCTCAGTGATCAGTATCTCGCTCACTCCGTACGTCTGATTCAGCCAGTGCAGTTGCTTTCGAAGACCCTCAGGATACAGCTGAAAATATAATAACTCAGTTAATCTTCTCTCTTAGCCTTTATTATTCCCAAGTCACTTGGGGTCGGCTTTTCTGGTCTAACGGGATTTGACGGGATATCAGTTTTTACACGGAGCGGCTGCCACCTGACCTCCGCAACCCGAAGGCTAACGATACCCTAAGGCTAGACCAGTGTCAGAATATTAGAGGGTACTGACTTTCCCAATAACGACTGCCATAGATGTTCATGGCAGCCGGGACCGACGGCTTAACGTGCTCTCCGAGGCACGGAGCAGGCGATAATTGTCAATCAATACGCACATAATTTCGAAAAGTCAAAGTCAGAGGTGCGCGACGTGGGTTCGAACCCGAGACCCTCTGCATTGCAGTCTGTTGGTCTCCCCACTGAGCTATCGCTGCTCTAATAACTCAGTTAATATACATAATTAATTGCAGTTGCATATATTCGTATAGAAAAATAAACACTGCTTTTTAATTTTCTTTATATACAACAGCAGCGATAGCAGTGTGAGTCCGTAGACTGCTTCGAAGAGGTTTCGAGTTAAATACTAAGGCAACCTGCGACTTTTCTAAGTTATGTGCATACTAACCCATTGATATAGAGTGGCAATAAATGTGGCCTGAGATAATAGACTGGTATTCTAAAACTTAAAATATTAAACAGTTAATTATCTCTCGCCTTAACGGCGAAGAAAAACATCGCGAAGAAATCTACATATTTCAAAGTTTTACATATTATTCTCGAAGTGTTTAGTCTGTAGTGTGAGCACGTAATCACTTAGTCTTCTATAAATAATTAAGGTATTTAGATAAGGTGGATAAGCTTGTAAAATAACATAAGTGCACGTAGCTAAGATAGTTTAAGTGTACGTAGTATTAAGTATCAAAGACCAATAAAGTTAAGTTCAAGATATAGTATATGATATACTGCAGTAGTGGATAGTGTATATTATATTCTCACTCGTGATTGTTCCGACAATAGTTAAGTGCGTATTGATTGACAATTATCGCCTGCTCCGTGCCTCGGGGAGCACGTTAAGCCGTCGGTCCCGGCTGCCATGAACATCTATAGCAGTCGTTATTGGGAGAGTGTCGACACAAAAGATCCCACTGGGTCGAAGTGTCGCCGGTCTGCACTGACTGGCCTCCACATGAGATAAGATAAGATAGGTATAAAAAAAACATCAAGGCCAGCCAGAATAAACAAATAATTACCGCAAACCAATCAGCAGCAGCCGAGTACCAAGTTGGATCGCTCTCTAAATGGATGCCCAGTTCATCAGAGCCATAGAATGGCCAGAAGCCGATCTCTTCACCAGGTTTTGCCGTGCGTACCAGCCGAGTTGTGTAGTGGTTCAAGCCATAGAAATCGTATGTGCCTGAAAGCATTCGAATATCAATTAAAAACGAGAAGAACGAAAATCCATGAAGAAGAACTTCAATCCTTGACCTGGAAGAATTGTGGCCTTGATTTACCAACTAAGCCATTTTTGGTCCCACGTCATGAATTAAGATTTGCCTCTATATAAAAAAAATATTCTTAGACCTCTGAAAGTAAATATTATCTATGCATATTGCATTGCAACTACAGACCGTTAGAATTATTGGGTTTACTGTAAGTTTTCGTAGCAAACGTTTTAGCAGAAATATTTCGAAGAATCTTCAGATATTCTGCGAGACTATTTTTTCTAAGGACACAAGAGTTGTCACAATACGAGATTTGAAATTATTAAATTTATTTGAATGTAATATAGTATTAACATGAATTATTAGAGCAGCGATAGCTCAGTGGGGAGACCAACAGACTGCAATGCAGAGGGTCTCGGGTTCGAACCCACGTCGCGCACCTCTGACTTTCGGAAGTTATATAACTTTACGTAATTATGTTCGTATTGATTGACAATTATCGCCTGCTCCGTGCCTCGGAGAGCACGTTAAGCCATTGGTCCCGGCTGCCATGAACATCTATGGCGGTCGTTATTGGGAAAGTCAGTACCCTCTAATATCCTGACACTGGTCTAGCCTTAGGGTATCGTTAGCCTTCGGGTTGCGGAGGTCAGGTGGCAGCCGCTCCGTGTAAAAACTGATATCCAGTCAAATCCAGTTAAACCAGAAAAGCCGACCCCAAGTAAGTTGGGAATAATAAAGGCTAAGAGAGAAGAGAGAAGATTAACATGAATTAATAATTGTTTTGGAAGATATGTACTTAAATAATGTAATTTCTGTTAAATTATAATTAGTGATATACTTGTATACCAAATGGTAAAACATAGTGAACTTATATTTCAATCTTCATATTGCCAACATATGATAAAAAAATACAATTATATTCTAATTCAAAACCTGCTGGGGTGGAATTAAACAAAGAGGCACTTATACTTATTGAGTGCCTGTTTTTTGCTTTCTTTCTCTTCTTCATACATAAGTATGTAATGTTATGCTAGTCAACCCGCTTTAGAGCCGTGGTTGACCTAGAATTTTAATTGCAATTAAAGATGAACAACGCGATCAATAAGCATATATTTTCACTTACAACAGGTGTACAAGAATAAACAGAACTACAATTAAATTCGACTAGATATTTAATGGTATTTCAGGGCGTGGTTCAAGATGAAGGCTTGTTACGTGGTGCCGTGTAGAATAGGCCACTATACTTCAGTAGGCAGTGTAGCGGAAAGAGGCCGGCACCAGGGCGCGTTGCGTATATATAGGGCCGCCGCTGGGGAGGAGAAGCCGATAGAGGGGCGCCGCTCAGCAACGACCGGTCTGCGTCACAGTACTTGTGACGCGGACCGGTCGTTGCTGAGCGGCCAATATTTTATTGATAGATGTTACATTACTGTTACCTTTAACCAGTTCAATTTCTTCAGGAGTGAAAGGAGGTAACCTTGGTCTCGAGTATCCCTCCTGTTTTGCCTTATCCGCCAGAAACTTCTCGATACCTGGCGGCCAACCACCTTCTTTGGAGAAGATTGGATATGCGTAGCGGCCTTCCTAATAAAAAAATGAATACAAGTAAGTAATTTATGCTTGTTTTTTGTCAAAATAACTACGGCTGATGGCAAGCAGTCGTGTAGTCGTAGTAGTGTGTGTAGTCGTGTAGAGCCCTCCACACTACGTCCTCTCGTGAAGTGGTGCCGAGGTCCCTACTTTGACGGTTTAAGGACGTGATTTTCACGCCCTGCTTAAGGACCCAGGATCAAAAAAAAAAAGTTTGGCAAACATAACAAATGTAACAGTCACGTAGCAGAAGCAGCGGTAGTGGAGAAACTGTTGTGCATGACGACTCAAGTTCCATTTCCAGGTCGAGCAAATTGTGCTTGAGTTTTGCTGCCAAGAAATTTCAGTTGCAGTATTTCAGTAATGTCTGGTAATGTGCCCGGGCAAGGCATAAGCTCGCCCCCTATTATATTTCTGTTTATTTATCGCATATAGTAGACTAAGTGGGATCAGCCTTATTTTATTTGTTTTTCACTTATACTGTCCACAAGATTGCATGACTTCATGTTTCTGCTGTCGGTTATTATGTGATATTTAATATCAAAGCTGGCGAGATTTGGGCGTGTGTGTCTCATTCTATATTTTCGGGCATAGGCGTGCGGCTGTATATGTATGTAGAAGACAGTCAGATCAGAGTCAAAACGATACATGAGTTCATTATGTAAGTAATTTAGTAATTGACTGGCTATAACTTGAGAAAATTTATGTTGAATCTTTAAACTTGAAGTCTGCAGAATGACACAGAGCAAACAGAGTTTTCACAGAACTTATGTGTAGAACACACATTTATAGATTGAATCTACAATACCGGCGCAATGAATCAGCACACTTAACACATTGAGTGGTAGCGGTTGCGAAAGCTTTTAATCTCTGGCAAACGCTTGAACTTTGGAGTCAAAACACAATTCTTTTGTTATAATTATAAAGATAAAGATAAATTTAAATTTATTTGACTCAACATGTGTACAATCAGGTGTTACAGATATTTTTTTGTCATAACATGCTCTGTCTGGTCAGACATGCAAATGTATGTGCTTTGTAACTAATAAGAATTTTAAAATGATGCTGGATCTAATACAATAATTATCATGTCAATTAAGTGTCTCTTAACAATGAGGTGAGATATATTATAAATAGGTAGATCAGTTCAAAACCGTACAATAATTATAAAAATAATTAAATTAATATGTCATTTCCAATAATAGAACAGTAAAAGATAAGAAGTCAATAATTAAGAACATGTCAAATTAAATTAGATCCTGATAAATGATTATTAAAACAGAGAAAAAATAATAATTATATAAGATTATCACACAGGAAATCATTAATATTATAGTAGCATTTATGCAATAAAAGATTTCTTAAATTATGTTTAAATACGTTAACATAAAGGTCTTTGAATTTATTTGGTACTTTATTGTATATTTTGGGTGCCATGCAGAAAATGCTCTTGCCCAAAAGCGCTGTTTTTGCAGTTACTATACGAGGTGATTTTTTACTATTACCAACTAAATGTTAATTTTTACAAAATGTTGTATATTTTACCCAATATTCAATGGTGAGGTTTGTCATTAGCTCGTCATCTGGAGTAGCTGGCTCATACCAGATGAACAGTGTTGACAAAGACACTTTGCCTGGAAAAAGAAAATGATAAAAACGTGATAATTACTAAAGACCACCGGGTCTTTAGTACCGATGGATATCAACCATGGGACACATGGGTTTATACGATGGGAGGCGTGATATATGCCGCGTCGTATGATTTATGCATATGTGTGGCCATGTAGGAGTAATTAGTAGTGTGTGCTCACAAGTCATCACCAAGGCAAATTACAAAATAAAATCCTTACTAATATTATAAATGCGAAAGCAAGTTTGTGTGTTTGGTTGTTATGCTTTCACACCTTAACTAATCACTACTTAACCTGACAGAGGTACAGAAACGGACATAGGAGACATTATCATCCAGAAAAAAGTAAGAAAGGAAGAAAGAAATCTCGTTTATTTCGTACAGAGCACACACAATTAGTTAAAACAAAATAAACAAAATGTATTAAACATATTAAAACAGAATGTGTATGGCCTCGCCGAAAAGGGTCACCACCTCAGCATTACCTGGGCACCCAAATTGAGTGCACCAGCGCTAGTTTTCAGTTGGTCATCCGATACAAGTGATGCACGGACGGAGGCAAATGCTTAACATTATAATAAAAATACAATAAATGTGGTTCTGCTACATACATAGTACTGTTCCCGAAGGAAAGAAAATTGACATTACCTACATTTACGAGAGCTGTGGGCAAAATCTAGCAAATAAATGAAACTTTACCTTTATATTTTGGTTTGAATTCGTTATCATATATCCTCCATGCCTTTGCATGTGCTATCATTGTGTTCTTATTACACAAGTATTTGCCAATCTTCTTGTCATCTATGTAAGGAGCTTGCTTTTTATCGTACCCTAGGTCACAGACGCCAAATGGCTCATTAAGTGTTAGCCAGATCTTCACTCGATCTCCAAAGAGGGTGTACGCAACTCTGGCGTAGTCAGCAAACCAATCTGATATAAGGGGGTTTGCCCAGCCACCTTGAAAAGATAATTACATGCCATTAAAATTGGTTTTATTGTATCCAAATATACTAAGCTATTACTACGCTTACGTAAAAGCATCGCCTCACATCGAGAAAAGCTTGTAAGCGGTATACAGTAGTTCTTAGTTAATTGGCGTTTAACGCTTATATCTTAAGAGGTACAATAACAATAAGATTTTTGCCGAGTGGCGATGATTATGTTAATACTGGTGCCTGAAATTGCAAACACCAAAACAAAAACATTTGGCCGATTACTAAAATTGTGTTGCCATTTAAACTTAAGCTTAACCACCTCGAGACATTATTATAAAGTAATTGTGTCTGGTCACCGGCTTCCGTGCGCTATGATTTGCTGATGATGCTAAGTTTTGGTAATTACCTAATAATTATTTTACATAAATTGCGATATAAGTCAACTATGTAGTTAAAGAAGGATCGTTATGCGTCTTTGAGACGCGATTTGGATATTAATGGTGGACGTTGGACTGCCACGTTCGAACCCACATCTCGTACTTCTGACTTTTCGAACTCATGTGCATATTAAATAGTTAAATACGCTCTGTTAGGCACGAGTCTCTTTTAATATGAGAAACGTTTAGCTATAGTCCACCACGCTGACCGGGTACTTGTTGATAGACTTACCATATCTTTGAGATCGTTGTAGAAAACACTCGGACATCTAGGTTTCATCTCAATATTTTCACCCACCGTTAAAGCGAGCTGTATGCCCCTAGCTTATCGAAGTTATGAGAAGATATGTTATAATACGCTCATAACTTCGATAAGCAAGGGGTGCATGCGAAATCCAAATATTTTTTACTAGACCATCGCTGCTACGAATACCACAATTTTAAAAACATCACTTACAATATTGTAGAAAATATGGTTTACCTAGATCTTGTAATATTTGGGGCAGATCGAAGTGGTACAAAGTGACGACAGGCTCGATGCCTTTCTCCAGTAGACCACGGATCAGATCGTTGTAGTATCTCTTGCCGTCCTCGCTGATGTAGTTCGTGAACCCATTTGGAAGCAGACGACTCCAGGATATAGAAAATCTTAAACAAGTACATTTTGTTTAAATATTATTACGTGCTGGATTCGACGGATAAGAATGTAAACAATATTACCGACTAAAAAAGGTTTTATTCTAGCACACAATTAAATTTAAAACACAACAAACACTATATTACACTTTTCCGCTGTAACTGCTTTAAACTCCGTAGTATTTCCTCTTCTGTTCGCTTCGATGAACATTTGACCGCTTACGATTGTAAACTGACTCGGCGAGCGCTGGCCTTCACTTTTTATACGCGGTTAAAGCGTTTCTAGAGTTTACTAGTAACGCTATACCCAGTATATAAACAGTACCATGATTCGAGAAAGTGGCAGCGTTCTCTCTACGCTTCGCGTTCTCACACTACATAGTTCCGTAAGATGTCAATAGATGGCGGTGTAATAAATTATTAGACGGAACTGCCGAGTCTTTCCCACAACGCCGAGAGATAGCACTGGGCGTAACAATATATTACACGAAATCCACCTGCCTCGATGGCGCAGCGGGACTGCTCTGGATATGGTCTTGTGTTCGAATCCCGAGCAACATGTTATAGGTTATATGTCAAAAAATTCTTAGTGACACCACGGATTTCAGAACTATGTCCTGGAAGCGGGAATAGGCGCGCCGCCTTTTTTATGGACCCTAGAAATATAGACCTCTGCCTACCTCTATAGGGATATATAAGACTATTTATGTAAGTTATAGAGCAATATTGTACCCATTATGTGTTAAAAAGTACAATTCTCGCACTAGGAATAATTTCTGCGTCGCGATGGAGTTTACAGGCATTCAAACAACGGACACAAAGAATACCCAGACTTGGCCGAAACAACCATTTTAGATCATACAAAGTTTTGTCCCGTGTTGGGATTGAACCACACTCAGCGTAGTGGCAGGTGCAAGGCGACCACATAAACCCAATCCGTGCAATCTGTCGGGCATCCCAGCAGTTAATAGGTTAATAAAATAATTTGGCAATATTTTTGACATTTTGTCAGCCTTTGTGTAGAAAATATGTCACACCGCCATATTTATTCCTCAAATAAAAGTTATCTGACGATTGAAAATTCAGCAATTGAGAGAAAAATATAGGTACCATTAATAGAAGAATATACTTACCGGTACAGATCCAGTCCCAAGTCTTCAGCCATCTCGATATCTCTTTTCCAAAGATGGTACGAATCACAAGCTACATCGCCATTAGCTCTCTCGGCCGCTACTTCAGGACGTTCATGAAGAAGTCTATCCCAAGTATTTTCGCTTTTGTCTGAAAACATATTAGTATTGAGGAGTGGCTGGAGAGGCGGTATGGCGCCCTCACCTTCTGGCTGACACAGGTAATGACTGGCAACGGTTGTTTTGGCCAGTTCCTGTGTCGCATAGGCCGGCAGAAGAAGCTCGGATGTCATCACTGCGGCGACTGCCGCTATGTTGTTGTGGACACGGCGCTGCACACTTTAGCGTAATGCCGCGCCTGGGCATCGCAGTGCCGTGAGTTGATCACGGCAGTCAGACTGGTTGTCCTCTCACTTCCGGCCGTGGTTCAGTCTATGGTCCGGAGTGAGAAATCGTGGAACGCCGTCGCCTCCTTCTGTGAGGAAGTAATTCTATCAAGGAGGCGGCGGAGCGGGAGTGAGTGCGCTTAAACCCACTCCCCAACCGCAGTACCGGGCGCCGGAGGGCGCGAAATGACCTCCAGCCACACTGAGGTTTGACCTGGGGGTGGTGGGCTGCGTGGGCCTGCTCGCCACCCAATCAACACCATGTCCTAGAGGCGGCGTGCGTGTTCCCACGTGCGCCCTCGTGTCTTTGTCTCCCTCCAGGGGTACGGTGGAGGAAGTATTTTTGTGTAGTGGCCTGCCGTTTCACACGGCGCGGCGGGCCGAAACCACGGCGGGGTCGCGATTGCATGTGGAAGCGATTCGCGTGGCCTCGCCGTCTATGGTTATGTCGAGAAACACCGTGGTAGGTTTAGTCGGTATTACCGGGGTATCTTTTCCCCAGTGAGCCCGACATAACCTCTCCGTCGCCCCGTGGATAGGTATGCGACAAATCATGCTCCATTCCAGGTAAAAAAATAAAAATAAAAATAGGTTCAAAATACGTACCTAACTCCTTTAGTAGAATAGAGGCTAAGAATAAATATCCATGCAAGATTAGAAGATTTATCTTACCACTGGCATTCCATCCGCCTTCAACCTGGTATGATGCTGAGGCGGCACCGAACTTAAACCATTCTGGAAACTTTTGTACATCTGCACTCCATGAGCTAGAGATGAGGATTCTGGAATGTAATGTTTCTACGTTAGTTATACAGCAGCAATAAATATAATAGAAGCTATAGCCTAGTGGAAGACTGATGGACTGCCACGTAGAGGTCTCAAGTTCGATCCCAAGGAGCAAATCTCTGACTTTTCGAAGTTACGTGCGTATTAAATAGTTAAATCGCTAAATTTATCGGCGAAGGAAAACATCGTAAGGAAACCTACATGTCTGAGAGTTCTCCATAATATTCTGGAAGATATGTGAAGTCTGCCAGCCCACATTGGGC